>CM077195.1:32576027-34976027 GCA_039654625.1 Rhinogobio ventralis | reverse complement strand
GTTAGCTAGCAGAGACGTGTCAGATGAAGACCTCAGCATTTTGGACAATTTGCATAAGACCATGTAATTATCCTCGGTTTGCGTTTAACTATTATAACCACAGCTCACAACGTAATTCTATCTCTTGTTCAACTAGCTCAATATCTCGTTCCCCGCCACTGGCTGCCAAAAGCTGATAGAAGTGGATGATGAGCGCAAACTGAGGATCTTCTATGAGAAGCGCATGGCCACAGAGGTGGTTGCAGACTCTCTGGGTGATGAGTGGAAGGTGAGTAATGTCTCATTATGTCGTTTGTGTTGTTTCCAGCATTTGAATGCTTAACGTGTTGATGGTTGACACTACAGGCCGGTAAAGTTCACCCCAAAAGTGCTCGCCCACATGGCGTTCCAAACCCATACGAATTTCGTTGCTGTTCGGAACACAAATAAAGATATTTTTTATAAAGACATTTGTTCCTCCATTAAAAATCTATCGACCCAAAAAAGTTTAATCATGCTTGAGCTTCATTGTACCATATTTGGTGCTCTATGGATGTTTGCTGATCAATGTTTATATGTGAAAAAAGCCCAAATTAAATGTTCATCATTTAAAGCCGTGGTGTCTGTTCAAGGCTTGGACTTGCGATCTCTTTGGGAATATTTTGAATGGTCAGTGTCTTTGGGTAAATTTTTAAATGAGGGACAGAGCTTTCAGATTTCATTAAAAATATCATTTGTGTTCTGAAGATGAACGAAAGTTTTATGGATTTGGAACAACATGAGGAGATGGTAACACAATTTTCATTTCTGGGTGAACTAACCTTTTAAGGGTGCTTTCACACTTGGTTTGATTGCCTGGGGTGAACCCAAGTTCGATGGATTCCCTTGCTCCTGTTGGACTGTTCAGATTATGGGCCTGTTTACACCTGGTCACTTCATGTGTTTTTACTTATCTGATAGATATCTGATTTATCAAAATGATTCCATTTACACATGGTCACACAAATGTGTCTCTGCAAAATGGATATAAATCCGATCTTCAATTCCCGTGCTATATGCAGATTTAATGGAGTTCACGTCACAGAAAACAACAGATATGAGCTGCATTTTTATTAATCAGCTAATTTCAAAATCAAAGACTGCAATAGGGGAGAGTGCAGCAACAGCACTGGTAAGATCATTTAGGTCCCATGAATTTTTTTTTTAACATTTAATGAGTTCCCCTAGCCTGTCTATGGTCCCCCATTGGCTAGAAATGGAGGTGGGTGTAAACCAAGCCCTGGGTATCCTGCTCTGCCTTTGAGAAAATTAAAGCTCAGATGGGCCAATCTGGAATCTTCCCTATATGTCATCATACGGGGAAAGGTTACCTCCCTTTCTCTGCTTTGCCTGCCCAGAGAATTTGGAGAAAATGGATAATTTATTTTTTACATTTAATTCAGTCACAATGTCAGCACAGGCTTTACAAACAGACTTTTACGATATGGATTTGACAGCACTGCCACACAGTAAGTAACAGTGTTTATTAATGCCTGATCAGTGATTTCTGATGTGAAGCTAATTCAAGTTCAAAGATTTTCTTTCTAAATCACTTAATCGCTTAGTTATGCTGCACAACAAAGCTCTTACTGTATTCGTATCGATATTGTGTTTGCTGTTAGTTTTGTGAGCGATAGCGTTGCAATGACGAGATCACTGCATTCACGCGATAAACAGACAATCTGTCTACTCAATGCTCATCACTGCAGCCTTTCATGTGATGGGAAAAGATCTAAAAATAATGCTATAATCAACACTTTCACGATTCGTTTATCTCAACAGTTGTAATAGTAAAAAAGTATTTGAGAGGGGTTCCACATGTAATACACATTTCAAATGCAAAGATGTCAGCCAATCACAACAGTGGGCATTTCCACTGAAGTCTTACAGCAGACACGCCCCTTCAAACAGCATTCAAGACAGAGAGCTAAAATCAGGATAGAAAAATGCCTTTTATTTCTAAATTATGACATTTTATGATGTAAAAATCATACGAACAATATAAGTACAGGAAACACTAAAATAATTTATATCTACATCATGGGACCTTTAATAAAGATGATTGAGTGTTGAGAATCTGCGACTTTCGGTTTTATTTGCATTAGTTTGTGCATTGGCTTGATGAAAAGATACTCCGCTGCGGCGATGCTTGCTGCAGTAGCGCTGTCATATCTGGTTATAACATTGATATATTTTCCAGTCCTGGAAAACGCATGTCAAATTTGAGAATTTCCTGGAAAAACTTCTTGTTCAGGAAAGTAAAATAAAAAAAAAAGTTAAAAATCAAGTTTATCACTGGCCCAAAACATTGGTTGCAGAAACCTTTTCTCACAATTCTAAAAATTTTTCTCGAAATTGCGAGTTTACATAATTGTGAGTTATAAAGTCCAATTCTGAGGGAAAAATTACTTTGAGAGAATTGCGAGGAGAAAAAACAAAAGAATAGCGAGGAGGTCGCAAATTACCTTGTTTATTTTTTATTCTGTGGTGGGAACAAGCTTCCTTAGTCATGTATGATTTAAGAGCTCATATTGAAAATGTCATGGCAATAAACTGTATGCCTTTTTTAAAGACCTTTTAAAAGGGCAATATATTACTTTAGAGTGTGCCTTGTCTTATTCTCGCTGTAGTAAAATTGGAAAAGTCCTGGAAAATGATAGCTGAAAAAGAGTGGGAATCCTGTACATTTAGACTTTTTCGGTTTCATCTGGAGTGTGGCCCACAAAGTGGTTTGAGCAATCAGATTTAAATCCATCTCGAATGCATTTCGGAGGCCATTTACACCTGGTCTTTTCACTGATCAGAGAAAATGCATGAAGTGACCAGGTGTAAACGGGCCCTATATTATTTAGGGCCAAACTTTGGTGTGTTTGCGTTATCAAAGCAGCAGCTGTTTACCCCATTGCTTGGTAATGACAGTGAGGGAGAAGGTCGCAAAATGCATAGTTGCTCCTCACTTTTATATTTTTGTTTCCAAAGCCTCAGTACGTAACGACAGTTGCATCTTATCTGCCGCGATTGTACTGCAAATGCTCTAAAGAACGCTGAAGGCGAGCAGAAATGAGATTTACAGCTCTCTGTTTCCAGTACGTCCGTCACGCTCGCCAGGAAAATGAGTGAAAAACAAATTATCAAATCATAAGTCATTAATAGCGGATCACTTCTGCGATTTCGCACGATTGCATTCATATCAGCAGTGAACCTGGAGCTCACATAAACCATACCCCAGACCACTCTTTTTTTAGCGGACTTGGGTATGCTTCGCGGGTGAGCACCCGAGTTCAGAAGACCGTGTTTACATCATCCAAACGAACCCGGGTGTTCACCAAGTGCTAGTGTCAAAGCACCCTAAGACTGTACATGTGACTGGCTGAAATACACTAAGCGGCTTTTAAAATCTGAACAGATTTTAAAACGCTATGGCCTGGTTTCACAGAAAAGGCTTAGATTTAAGACAGGAGTAGACCTTTATTCAAATTAGGAAATAATAAAAAAAAGCTACTTAAACGTGCCTTAGAAAAAAACAATCCTGGGGTGCTTCTTGAGACTACAATGGCACTGACATATTTGAAGAGATGCCAGTGCAAGTTGCTTTCAGTTAAAACCGCTCAAACATCCATTTTAGTACTGGCCACCGGTATCATACTCTTGCTGAACAATGGTTACAGAGAAAAAACTGGGTATCATACAAAATTAATTAAACATGCTTGATATTGTCTGACTGGATGGAATCGTAGTCTGAAGCTAAAAAATGTTATGGATGATTTAAGTTTTTGTGGCACCTGCAGACCCTTTTGGCTTGTCTGTAGCTAAAAAGGGGGGACAGTTGGTGCCTACAGTAACAGTGGAGCTGCTAACGGATAACAACCCATTCATATTATTGGCTGGTTGTACTGCAAAGCTCTGTCAAACTTTGTGCAGTGCATTTAGTGAATCTGGAAAGGTTCTTAATGCAAATGTGCTGACTCGTTTGCCTATTTACATGCTTTAAAAGGTGTCCAATTCATTAGATGTTGTTGTACATAAATAATTGCATCCCTAACATGCTTTCCACCCAGATCTCTAATGTACCTTCACAAGTGCCTTATACTTAATGAGTATAAGTGTTAGAAAAAAAGTGTTAGTCTATTACAGCCCTAAAATCTTCTCAAAATATCAAATGTTTAATGTCCTCTCATTGAATGGAATCATAGTCTGACTCTAAAAAGCCTGTGCCCATCATACATTTTCTGAGAAAAGTCAACTCCAACTGCCCAAAATCTGCAGACTGGCTATGACTTCTGGCAACTAGCTTTGTCTCCAGAGTGCAAACCGGGGCAAAAGTCATGTAGTGTGTTCCAATCTTAAAGGGATAGTCCACCTAAAAATGAAAATTTACTCAAGTTGTTCCAAACATGTATACATTTCTTTCTTCTGAACACAAAAGATATTTGCAGAATATGGGTAACCGATGGGCCCCATTGCCCTTCATACTATAGAAGTCAGTGGGGTCTATCAACTGTTCTGACATTTTTCAGAATGTCTTCTGTGCTCAGCAGAAGAGAACATTTTTATTTTTGGTAAACTATCCCTTTAAGTGGACTTTATGGTTGGCTTATCCTAAATATGTAGGTTTAACCTGCTGTACACGTGACTTAAATCTTTTTCAAACTGGCGTTAACATTTACACAACCATGTTTGTGTTGTAGGGCTATGTTGTGCGCATCAGCGGAGGCAATGACAAACAGGGCTTCCCCATGAAGCAGGGTGTGCTGACCCACGGACGTGTGCGTCTCCTCCTCAGCAAGGGTCACTCCTGTTACCGCCCTCGCCGTACTGGTGAGCGCAAACGCAAGTCTGTCCGGGGCTGCATCGTCGACGCCAACCTTAGTGTTCTCAACTTGGTCATTGTCAGGAAGGGTAAGTATAGCTTAAAGTAAGCTATAATTATAATATGGGATGTTATCCAGATTGTTCACAGACAGCTGTGGATCCACTTTGTCTTGAGAACCATTCCATCAATGGTGCAATTGGACTCATAATTCATAGAATTAAATTTATGAAATGTACAGCACTCCAGTAGCCATTTTCTGTTTCACTAAAGGAGGCATGACTACTTATGAGTGAACATTTAGCCTTAGTATCTTAAGTCACAATAGGCATGTTGTTTTTTGCATAAAGAGCTACGTTTATTATTTAAAAAAAAAAAAAACAATGGTATGCATGATTACTACTTTTTTTTGTTTTTTTTGGCACTAGCAGACCCTTTTTGCCTGTTCAGTAGCTTAAAAGGGGGGACAGTGTGGTGCCAACAGCAACAGTGGAGCTGCTAAACGGATAACAACTTGATCATGTTTTTAGTGGCTGGTTGTACTGCAAAGCTCTGCCAAAATGATTGCATTGCAATGAATACATTAGAAAACTGTAAAATTGTTGCAAGATGGGGATATTTAGCCAGCTTTGTCCCCAATGTATAGCCTATTTGTGAATGGGAGCAGGTATTTGGTATACATGTCCATAGCATCTAATTGATGGATTTTCCTCTTTCCTTCAGGTGAGAAGGATATTCCTGGGTTGACTGATAGCACCGTCCCTCGCCGCCTGGGACCTAAAAGGGCTAGCAGAATCCGCAAGCTCTTTAACCTGTCCAAAGAGGATGATGTCAGGCAGTATGTGGTCAGGAGACCCCTCACTAAAGAAGGTACGACTGCTAATGCTTAGTATTTTTGTTCATGTGTTGAGGGAACATTTCTTCATGAGTGCTCATTTAGCCTATTATTTTGATTATTAGGTCACTAATATGTTATTGGTGGTTTTATTTTTTAAAAAGATGGTATGGATGATTTTTGTGGCACTAGCAGACCCTTTTTGCCTTTTCAGTAGCTTATAAGGGGGGACAGTGTGGTGCCTACAGCAACAGTGGAGCTGCTAAACGGATAACTACCGGTTCATATTAGTGGCTGGTTGTACTGCAAAGCTCTGTCAAACTTTGTGCAGTGCATTTAGTGAATCTGGAAAGGTTCTCTATGCAAATGTATCTTTTACATGCATTGAGGTCTCCAAGTTAAAGTTGTTGTCATTGAGACTTTGTCAAATGTTTATGAAATTTATGAAATCATATTTATAAATGGCATAAGCTGGAGGAAAATTTTTTAGTGACATTTGTTTGGAAATGCACACTTTTTAGCCTGTATTTGCATACAACAACATTTCCACCCAGATCTTTAATGGTGGTGATGTTCTGCTATTTGTACTGTCAAAAGTGACTACTTGCCTTTTTAATGAGTCACTTCAGTTAGATTAGCCTGTCTGCATCTAGTTTATTACCAGAACATATGGCTCAGAAAGATTTAAAATATGAATCATCACTCATGGGTGATCATGCTCTTCCTGATAGGCAAGAAGCCCAGGACTAAGGCCCCCAAGATTCAGCGCCTGGTGACGCCCCGTGTGCTGCAGCACAAGCGCAGACGCATTGCCCTCAAGAGGCAGCGCACACTGAAGAACAAGGAGGAGGCCGCAGAATACACCAAGCTGCTGGCCAAGAGGATGAAGGTATGAAACTGGTTTAATTTTTTGTGGAAAGTTTAATTGATTAGTATTTTCCTACAATTTAATCGGTGCATGAATTGAGCTAAGAAATGCATAGATTGAATCTTCATTATTGATGTGCTGCAAAAGTGTTAGCACAAAGTGTAAATGAAAGGTATGTTGCGAAAAGCTTAATATCTGTTTTTTTCTTTTTTTGTAGGAGGCCAAAGAGAAACGTCAAGAACAGATTGCTAAGAGACGCCGTCTCTCCTCACTGAGAGCCTCCACATCCAAGTCAGAGTCAAGCCAGAAGTGAGACATGTACCTCACAAATAAAACATTTTGTTGAACTTTCTATATATTGTCTCGTTTCTTCATTGACGCTTAGTGGTATGTTTCTGAGTTGAATTTTTAAGATTAGTCTTTATCTTGGCCGTTCTACATTTATTTTGCAACACTAACTTACAAGAAATGCAATTAAGGTTTGGCGATCAAGATGACTAAGTATTTACACATTTTAAACACAGTAATTTTACATTAAGCATTCTCAAAGCATTTCTTGAAGATTTTGTTACAAAGTTCAGATTTAACCTGGGAGGGGGGGCTTTAAGCACAATTTTCTTAAATGGTCACTCCAATATTGGTGTTTTTATTAATATAATGTATGTTCATTGCATGTAGAAGCTTTTATTGGGGCAATAACAGTGGAAGTATGATAGCTAGCTCTGTTCTCCCCTATATGTCCAAGAACTCAAGTAAATGTTAAATATCTTGTACCTTTTCTGTCCTTTTTGTTACTATGTCCGACAGAGCTAATTTATGCTCTGTGCGGCCAGTGGGGGGCAGCAAAATCACACTAACAAATGTGGGAGCTAGAGACATGGCAAGCCATTTAACATTTAATCCTGTACATTAACCGCATTCAAAATTTCAGGAGTGACAGATAGCTTTTGTTTTACCACTGAATGCTGTGGGTGACTAGTTTAGATACCAACTATTCATTTCTCACTAGTATGTGTTCCAATTGTTGGTGCCTATTGTCATTTTACTAGCAACTATCTCAATAGATACTAGTGTTGCAGCTTTACTTGTTTTTTGAAAACCGAAATTGGTTCTTTTAATTGAAAGTGAGTAGTTATCAAAACCCCAGTTCCCTAGTGAATTCAATGGCAAGCAAATTAATTAGTACTAGTAATAAGCAAGTACCAATGAGTAATTGGATAGTAACAGGTAGTATCTAATTGTGGCTATTATCTATCTAATGACTAGTTAGTGAAATTGACAGTGTAAAGACAGTGTAGCAACTCATAATGTAGTAACTGCACATAATGTAATGCTTATTACATTATTATAAAATGTTCATAATGTAATGATTCTCAAAATGTAAGCGAATCTTGAGCTCATAATGTAATGTTTTTTACATTAAGAGAAAGTTACAGTATAAACTCACCAGAAGCATGTCATATTTTCATTATTGTAATAGCTTTTAAAACAAAGATATTAGTATTTTTTTAAAATCTAAAGCCAGTCTTCATGCAGTTATTTTTATTATGTATTTATTAAACAATGCATTGGTATTCCTTTACAGTACTGTTTAAAAATCTAAATTGAACTTTTTCATCTTTATACTACTAGTAGCAGTATCGGTAATCTGGTGGATTTAGTAGGCTGGTTAAGACTGGACTTAGTTTTTTAAAAATGTATTACAAGAGATTACTAATATGAAAGCTATTACAATAAATATTTTTTGTGAGTTTATAATGTAATACATTTCTCATAATGTAAAACGTTACATTATGAGCTCAAGATTTTATTACGTTTTGAGAAACTTGTTACATTATGAACATTTTATTACAATACTGTAATACTTATTACATTATGTGCATATATTACATTATGAGTTGCTACAGACAGTTATCACTATGGAATTACTTGGAACTGAAAAATATATAGCCTACTAGTAACGTAAACAGATACTAGTTAGTTTTACGGAATAAATATTAATTACGCTTGCCATAACAGACCAATACTGGTCTGCGACACCTGTGATGCGTTCTGTATAATAAATAGATTCTTGTGTATTCTACTGCTGTCGATTGCTAATAGACCAATGCTTTATAATTTTTATATAAAATGATTAGCGTCAATACACTTGCGTATTAGTTCCTTATAAATGATGATTGATTGATTCACGGTATTCATTGTGTTGCTTATAACACATCAGCTTTATGGCTTTGTTGCACGATCTCTCGGCACCTGATGGCAACCTTGCGGTTTTTTTTTCATGCATTCCTCCACACGCGTCATTAATCCGCCCTCCCAAAAATCCGCAACAATTTGTGAGAGGTTCCTGTGATTTCAGACGCGTGAGCAATAAATACAACAGCACGTGTAATGGGCGGTCACGGCCACACGGTGTTCACGTGGCTGAGGACCAACACAACACAACAGCGCAGCGCAGGCGAATATATTGGCACATTCTCTCTATCCAGGCGGCGACTTCACCGACAACCTCGCGCGACCATGGACCTTGAAGTGGAATCCGCAGAGTAAGTGAACCGTCATTCACTTCTTATCGAATGCATGGGATTCCATCTCTTACTGTCTTTAATCTATTGATTCCAGATAAACAAAATACAGTAGAAGTGATAAACTTAACCATGCTTCTGATTTTGATTGTTATAGCACAAAATAGATGCTAAATGTCAGTATTTTTCAGTATGTATGTGTGTGATCATCGTCGTTTCCGCAGTCATCAGCGGCTGCGCTAGGCAAAAGTTTTGAGGAGAATTATTAATTATAATAGCATGTCTAGTTATGGACTGTTCATTCAACCCAACATCTATAAAAGTAATGTCGACCGTTTATTTTGTTAGAAATGTGACAACTCGTATTACCGTCACTTTTTGCAGCGTAATTCGCTTGATCATGCAATATCTGAAGGAAAATAATTTGCACCGCACTCTGGAGACGCTCCAGGAGGAGACGACCGTCGCGCTCCACACGGTCGACAGCATCGACAGCTTCATCTCCGATATCAACAACGGCCACTGGGATATAGTGTTGCTCGCAATCCAGTATCTGAAACTTCCTGACAAGCTGCTCATTGACCTGTACGAACAGGTAAATAAGTCACTTTTTACTTTCAAATAAAAAATATAGCCTCCTCAGAAATGGCAAATTTTACAAACGATTGTTCAGAATCATTTATAAAAAGGCTATAACTAAATCATATTCAGTAGGTTATCAAGTGCGGAAATTCTTCAGGCGGACGCCTACTCTACAGTTTGTTTGAAACGTTTGCTTGCTTAAAGGGACAGTTCACCAAAAAAATAAAAATTCTGTCATCATTTTCTCACCCTCAAGTTGTTCCAAACCGGTATGATTCCATTTCATTTCATTTAGACAACAAAAGAAGATATTTTAAAGTGCCCCTATTATGGCATTTGAAAGGTTCTTATTGTTTTGGGAGTCCCCAACAACATGTTTACATGCATGCAAGGCCAAAAACACTTTAATTGTCTTATAATATGCATTTATTTTTACCTTATTTGCTCAAGGACTCCCAAAGGATTCGCTCAACGATTAATTTTTCCAAACCCTTCCTTTGCGTGACGCTAATCTGCGATGATTGGTCAGATGACCCAGTCAGTTGTGAATGGTATACTGCGTGCAGCGCATGTCAGAAACGGAACGACTATCACCTTTACTCGATTACAACTTGTCAAGTGTTGACAATTTTATACAGTGTATGAACAGACATGGCATCGATTTTGCCTTATCAATTTGAGCCAGAGTCCGACGAGGATACGTTCAGAGTTGCTGATGAACCAGAAAGTCAATCACAAACACAACTGGAGCAGGACCTTTCTCAATGGTAAGTGTTAATGTAGTTTATGGCACTTCAGGCCGATTGAACATGCAGAATCATGTTGTAATCTGATTAATCTTGCTGTCGCTATTTGTTAGTCCGGTGTAACGTGTCACAGACAAATTAATTGCAGAATTTATTTAGGTGCACGTGTGGGAACTGTATCAAAATGCCAAACGAGGCTGAAAATGCAGGCAATATGTTAATGTTTCGTCTTGATGTCACAACGAAGCGGCTTAGGATTCGCTTTAAAAAACAATTTGTTTAATTGACTCAGTCAACTCTTACATTTGAGAGACAATAACTTTATATACGCTGCACTTTCAGATTTAAAACTTTGCAGGATGTTTTCATTCACTTAGAGCTATGTTACACACTACATTAAAAGGTAATTTTCAAAAATCCGTAATAGGGGCACTTCAAAGAATGCTGGTAATCAAACAGTTGATGACTTCCATAGTAGGAAAAAAAATACCATGGAAGTCAATGGGATCCATCAACTGTCTGGTTAACATTCTTCAAAATATCTTATTTTGTGTTCAGCAGAAGAAAGAAACTCATACAGGTTTGGAAAAACTTGAGGGTGAGTAAATTATGACAGAATTTTTGGGTGAACTATCCCTTTACAGTATTTTTTCCCACAGTTAAAGTTAGAAGTTTGTTTAAAGTTGATACATTGGTGTCAGGTGTCGGGTTGCTGTTCATACCTGTGTTTTAACTGGGCAAGGACTGGATAGGTTCTGTTGTTGTATGTGTAGATTGTGCTGGAGTTGATTGAGTTGGGCGAGTTGGGAGCAGCCCAGTGCTTACTGAAGCAAACTGACCCCATGATCATGCTTAAACACACTCAACCTGAGCGCTACTCGCACATGGAGAACCTTCTCACCCAGCCATTCTTTGACTCACAAAAGGTAAGTGTTTAAGGCTCATTTTGTAAATTGTATAAATAATTGGATTAATGGTTCAGATGAGATTTTAGATAATAGTCCAGGTGTTCTCAAACGTTTTTGTCAGCCAAACCCCTTAGATGAAAAATATTTACTTAAAATACCCTCTGAGATTTTAAGTTAATTTAATGTCACATTTGCATGTTTAAATATTTAAAATATGAATATTTTTGAAGCAAGTGTTCTATTTTGATTGTTTTTATTTTAAAATTATTTATATATAGGGTTGCTAGTATATAAGACTTATTATTACCGTTGTTGTTGTTTTAACTCTAATTATAAAAATAATACAATTTAATACATTGCTGTTGTAAATTACAGTTCGCCTGATAAATCTGATAATTATATATGCCTAAATTTTATTTCACACTGTAAGTTACAATGAACCCTGTTTGAGTGCATGTGAATTTATTGCATAGAACATAATATTATTTGATGTAATAAGCTATTTTTCATCAATGTGCGAGACTTTCAATTCATTAGCTGCTATAGGGAAATAACTAGAAGAAAGTGCAGTAAATGGTAAAACTACAAACCTGTGTTTATAATAACTTAAAATGATAAGTACCAGTTTGCAACATCAAGCGGTATAACAGGCTGTTTTTTTTACAACTAAAATAACTGAAAATGGATGAAACCGGTAGCCTCACACATTCAAGTTAGAAATGGCCGCACCCACTCTTATGTTAAAAATAAGGTGGGTTATATGATGATTCACTCTTTTTTTGTCTCGCCTACAGGCATATCCAGTGGGCAGCAGTAAAGAGAAGCGCAGACTGGCTATCGCTCAAGCTTTTGCAGGAGAGGTCTGTTTGGTGCCACCTTCTCGTCTCATGGCTCTTCTGGGCCAGGTTTGCTACCTTTTATGTATGTTTTACCTAACCAGTCACGTTCTATTTATCCGTTGTACCTGTTGTATTGCGTGTGTCACATATCATTTGTTTTTATAGGGCCGTATATGTGAGGGGGCTCTATACAGGTTACAGGAAACCAAAGCACTAAGGCAGTTTGGCTCATTAGCAATGCTGGTAAGTAAAAAAACCTCCTAGTTTTAATGTAATAAGCATATTTTCAAGTCACCTATGTACATAACGTTTTATACAATGTAGATAGTTTCAAAGCAGCTTCCCAGCTAACAGGCAACATTATCAGAACTTTAGCTAACGTTCCGTCAAGGTTCTCTCAAAGTTATGAACAAAAATTTTTTTCAAAGTTATCTGGTCTTTAATAATGTTAACGTAAAAACAGTATTTATACATCGTTCGTGAAAGGTTTTGTTTTTTTGTTGTTTTTTTTGACGTTTTTTGCGTTTATCATGATAGGGCAGTAAGCAGACAGGAAGCAAAGTGGGAGAGAGAGAGAGAGAGGGGGGGGAGCCAGGACCGAGAAAAGTCCCCAAGCCGGGACCCGAACTCGGGTCGCACAAAGCGTAACGACGCCACACGTTGGCACACTTGCCACGAGGCTATCGCCGCTGACTAATAAAATGTTTTAGTTGGACATTTGTCTAAATTTTTTTGAAATGTTATTACTTGTTTCAGAATCTTCAGAGAATGTTTAAGTAACGTTCCCATAATGTTTGCAGAATGATAAAATGGAACTTTCCCCTAACATTCGCATAACCATGAAAAAAATGCCTTTTAAAACATTTAAAAAACTGAACATTTTGAACGTTCAGAGAACATTCAGAAATTAAATGAATGGGAATGGGAAATTAAAACTTAATGGGAACGTTAGCCAAATGTTCTTATATGTTAGCTGCGTTCACAGTTATGAATAGGAAAATGACAGAATCAATGATGTGAACATCTTCAGATATGAGACAAATTAAAATTCTGCTGAAACTTTTTTTCTAAAAAAGTCAATAGTGTCATTGTTCAGATGAAGTCAGTTCAGTGTTGATTCAGTTTAGTTAAAAATCTGTGTAAAGTTCTTCAATTATGAAACAAGCTTAATTCACCTTTAAGCAGCTCTACAGAAGACAATAGTGTCATTATTCAGCTCGAGTCAGTTTAATGTTGATTCAGTTCAGTTCAATAACTCTGTAGATGTTCATCAATTTCAGCTATAAAGCAGCTGAAGTCAATAGTGTCATCGTCCAGCTCAGTTCAGTTCAAGTTTTGTTCTGATCCAGTATTCAGTGCAGTCAAATCACTAATATTACTGTGTATGTATATTCACACTGTTCTAGAATTGTGTATATTCTATGCCATCTCTATCATTGCAGCTGTATTATTATTTTTTTCTTCAACTTTATGACTTCTGCTCTTTTTCTCTGTTTCCTACACTTTGTCTTTTCTAAGTCTCTGAAGTGGCAGCAGCACCAGGGTCTCTTACCTCCAGGTATGTCATTGGAACTGTTCCGGGGCAAAGGTGCATTGAAGGACATGGAGGAGGAGCGCTTCCCTACTCAGCTCAGTCGCCTCATAAAGGTGCTGTAAACACAGCAGTGTGATATCATTATGTCATTTCATAGCCAAGAGAGGCTTGTGAGAGAGGTTGTGATGTACAACATTGTCGATGCATAGGCAGAAATATAAATTTTATTATGTAAATCTAATAATAAAGAATGTGGTAAAAGCTTATATTAAAGAATGTGGCAAAAGACTGTTTGAAAGAGGTGCACATGTATTAATTTAAGATAAAAATAAGTAATGGATGTTATGATCTCCATTATAAGGCATCTTATCAAAATATCTTACATGCTACAGGACTCTGCATATGCACATTTAATTGCTTTTGTGACCTGAGGCTTTCATCTGTATCCTGCACTCTCTGTGTTGTGATCTACCTTGCTCGCTTTGACACACTAGACTTTTGGAATAATATTAACACACAATTGTTAATATTGGTGATAGTGTCTAAAGGCATTGTTGGAACAATATTTATAGTGAAAAGTGCTACAAAGATATATATATATATATTATTTTAATGTTTTCCATTTTCTTTTTGTGCATGTGTGTTACATGTATGATACAGTTTGGGCCAAAATCACATGTAGAGTGTGCTCGATTCTCTCCTGATGGACAGTATTTGATTACTGGATCTGTTGATGGTTTCATTGAAGTCTGGAACTTCACCACTGGTAAAATTCGGAAGGTGAGTATATACCGGCCATCAAATAAATTATATTCCCCATAAATTAAGAAAAATAAGTATATATATTTTATATACATTTAACTTCACTGACACTATTGGATGAGAACTAAATTTAAACAGGTTAATGACACTATTGTATGGAAGCTTGTTTCCGCCCACAAAATAAAACATTTTAAAAGATAATTACGACTTTATATCTCAAAATTGTGTTTACATCTTGCAATTCTGACTTTTTTGCTCAGAATTACGAGTTATAAAGTCAGAATTGCATTATGTAAAGTCAGAATTGTGAGATGTAAAGTCTGAATTGCAAATTATAAAGTCTGAATTGCGAGTTATAAAGTCAGAATTGTGAGATAAAAGTCTGAATTGTGTGATGTAAAGTCAGAATTGCGTGATGTAAAGTCAAAATTGCGTGATGTAAAGTCTGAATTGCGTGATGTAAAGTCAGAATTGTGAGATGTAAAGTCTGAATTGCGTGATGTAAAGTCTGAATTGCGAGTTATAAAGTCAGAATTGTGAGATATAAAGTCGCAATTGCGAGTAATTGTAAAGTCTGAATTGTGTGATGTAAAGTCTGAATTGCGTGATGTAAAGTCAGAATTGCAAATTATAAAGTCAGAATTGCAAATTATAAAGTCTAAATTGCGTGATGTAAAGTCTGAATTGCGTGATGTAAAGTCTGAATTGTAAGATATAAAGTCTGAATTGCAAATTATAAAGTTAGAATTGCTAATTATAAAGTCAGAATTGCAAATTATAAAGTCTGAATTGCAAATTATAAAGTCTGAATTGCGTGATATAAAGACAGAATTGAGAGGTATAAAGTCTGAATTGTGTGATGTAAAGTCTGAATTGCGTGATATACAGTCAGAATTGCGTGATGTAAAGTCTGAATTGCGTGATGTAAAGTCTGAATTGCGTGATGTAAAGTCAGAATTACAAATTATAAAGTCTGAATTGCGTGATGTAAAGTCAGAATTGCAAATTATAAAGTCTGAATTGCAAATGATAAAGTCTGAATTGCATGATGTAAAGTCTGAATTGCGTGATGTAAAGTCTGAATTGCATGATGTAAAGTCTGAATTGCGTGATGTAAAGTCTGAATTGCGTGATGTAAAGTCAGAATTGCTAATTATAAAGTCAGAATTGCAAATTATAAAGTCTGAATTGCGTGATATAAAGACAGAATTGAGAGGTATAAAGTCTGAATTGCGTGATGTAAAGTCTGAATTGCGTGATATACAGTCAGAATTGCGTGATGTAAAGTCAGAATTGCAAATTATAAAGTCAGAATTGCTAATTATAAAGTCTGAATTGCAAATTGTAAAGTCTGAATTGCGTGATGTAAAGTCTGAATTGCGTGATGTAAAGTCTGAATTGCTAATTATAAAGTCAGAATTGCAAATTATAAAGTCTGAATTGCATGATGTAAAGTCTAAATTGCGTGATGTGAAGTCTGAATTGCAAATTATAAAGTCTGAATTGCGTGATGTAAAGTCTGAATTGCGTGATGTAAAGTCAGAATTGCATGATGTAAAGTCTGAATTGCAAATTATAAAGTCTGAATTGCTAATTATAAAGTCAGAATTGCAAATTATAAAGTCTGAATTGCGTGATATAAAGACAGAATTGAGAGGTATAAAGTCTGAATTGCGTGATGTAAAGTCAGAATTGCGTGATGTAAAGTCTGAATTGCGTGATATAAAGTCAGAATTGCTAATTATAAAGTCAGAATTGCAAATTATGAAGTCTGAATTGCAAATTATAAAGTCTGAATTGAATGATGTAAAGTCTGAATTGCGTGATGTAAAGTCTGAATTGCAAATTATAAAGTCTGAATTGCGTGATGTAAAGTATGAATTGCGTGATGTAAAGTCAGAATTGCATGATGTAAAGTCTGAATTACGTGATATAAAGTCAGAATTGCTAATTATAAAGTCAGAATTGCAAATTATAAAGTCTGAATTGCGTGATATAAAGACAGAATTGAGAGGTATAAAGTCTGAATTGCATGATGTAAAGTCAGAATTGCGAGATGTAAAGTCTGAATTGCGTGATGTAAAGTCTGAATTGCGTGATATAAAGTCTGAATTGCAAATTATAAAGTCTGAATTGCGTGATGTAAAGTCTGAATTGCAAATTATAAAGTCAGAATTGCATGATTTAAAGTCTGAATTGCAAATTATAAAGTCAGAATTGCTAATTATAAAGTCAGAATTGCAAATTATAAAGTCTGAATTGCAAATTATAAAGTCTGAATTGCGTGATGTAAAGTCTGAATTGCGTGATGTAAAGTCTTAATTGCGTGATGTAAAGTCAGAATTGCAAATTATAAAGTCTGAATTGCAAATTATAAAGTCTGAATTGCATGATGTAAAGTCTGAATTGCGTGATATAAAGTCTGAATTGCATGATGTAAAGTCTGAATTGCAAATTATAAAGTCTGAATTGCGTGATGTAAAGTCAGAATTGCGTGATGTAAAGTCTGAATTGCAAATTATAAAGTCTGAATGGCAAATTATAAAGTCTGAATTGCGTGATGTAAAGTCTGAATTGCAAATTATAAAGTCTGAATTGCGTGATGTAAAGTCTGAATTGCAAATTATAAAGTCTGAATTGCGTGATGTAATGTCAGAATTGCGTGATGTAAAGTCTGAATTGCAAATTATAAAGTCTGAATTGCAAATTATAAAGTCTGAATTGCGTGATGTAAAGTCTGAATTGCGTGATGTAAAGTCTGAATTGCGTGATGTAAAGTCAGAATTGCAAATTATAAAGTCTGAATTGCGTGATGTAAAGTCTGAATTGCGTGATGTAAAGTCTGAATTGCGTGATATAAAGTCTGAATTGCGTGATGTAAAGTCTGAATTGCAAATTATAAAGTCTGAATTGCGTGATATAAAGTCTGAATTGCGTGATGTAAAGTCTGAATTGTGTGATATAAAGTCTGAATTGCATGATGTAAAGTCTGAATTGCAAATTATAAAGTCTGAATTGCGTGATGTAAAGTTAGAATTGCGTGATGTAAAGTCTGAATTGCAAATTATAAAGTCTGAATTGCGTGATGTAAAGTCTGAATTGCGTGATGTAAAGTCTGAATTGCAAATTATAAAGTCTGAATTGCGTGATATAAAGTCTGAATTGCAAATTATAAAGTCAGAATTGCATGATGTAAAGTTTGAATTGCAAATTATAAAGTCAGAATTGCTAATTATAAAGTCAGAATTGCAAATTATAAAGTCTGAATTGCAAATTATAAAGTCTGAATTGCGTGATGTAAAGTCTGAATTGCGTGATGTAAAGTCAGAATTGCAAATTATAAAGTCTGAATTGCGTGATGTAAAGTCTGAATTGCGTGATGTAAAGTCTGAATTGTGTGATATAAAGTCTGAATTGCGTGATGTAAAGTCTGAATTGCAAATTATAAAGTCTGAATTGCGTGATATAAAGTCTGAATTGCGTGATGTAAAGTCTGAATTGTGTGATATAAAGTCTGAATTGCATGATGTAAAGTCTGAATTGCAAATCACAAAGTCTGAATTGCGTGATGTAAAGTTAGAATTGCGTGATGTAAAGTCTGAATTGCAAATTATAAAGTCTGAATTGCGTGATGTAAAGTCTGAATTGCGTGATGTAAAGTCTGAATTGCAAATTATAAAGTCTGAATTGCGTGATATAAAGTCTGAATTGCAAATTATAAAGTCAGAATTGCATGATGTAAAGTCTGAATTGCAAATTATAAAGTCAGAATTGCTAATTATAAAGTCAGAATTGCAAATTATAAAGTCTGAATTGCAAATTATAAAGTCTGAATTGCGTGATGTAAAGTCTGAATTGCGTGATGTAAAGTCTGAATTGCGTGATGTAAAGTCAGAATTGCAAATTATAAAGTCTGAATTGCAAATTATAAAGTCTGAATTGCATGATGTAAAGTCTGAATTGCATGATGTAAAGTCTGAATTGCGTGATGTAAAGTCTGAATTGCAAATTATAAAGTCTGAATTGCGTGATGTAAAGTCAGAATTGCGTGATGTAAAGTCTGAATTGCAAATTATAAAGTCTGAATTGCAAATTATAAAGTCTGAATTGCGTGATGTAAAGTCAGAATTGCGTGATGTAAAGTCTGAATTGCAAATTATAAAGTCTGAATTGCAAATTATAAAGTCTGAATTGCGTGATGTAAAGTCTGAATTGCAAATTATAAAGTCTGAATTGCAAATTATAAAGTCTGAATTGCGTGATGTAAAGTCAGAATTGCGTGATGTAAAGTCTGAATTGCAAATTATAAAGTCTGAATTGCAAATTATAAAGTCTGAATTGCGTGATGTAAAGTCTGAATTGCGTGATGTAAAGTCTGAATTGCGTGATATAAAGTCTGAATTGCGTGATGTAAAGTCAGAATTGCGTGATGTAAAGTCAGAATTGCAAATTATAAAGTCTGAATTGCGTGATGTAAAGTCTGAATTGCGTGATATAAAGTCTGAATTGCGTGATGTAAAGTCTGAATTGTGTGATATAAAGTCTGAATTGCATGATGTAAAGTCTGAATTGCAAATTATAAAGTCTGAATTGCGTGATGTAAAGTTAGAATTGCGTGATGTAAAGTCTGAATTGCAAATTATAAAGTCTGAATTGCGTGATGTAAAGTTTGAATTGCGTGATGTAAAGTCTGAATTGCAAATTATAAAGTCTGAATTGCGTGATGTAAAGTCTGAATTGCAAATTATATAGTCAGAATTGCGTGATGTAAAGTCTGAATTGCAAATTATAAAGTCTGAATTGCGTGATGTAAAGTCTGAATTGCATGATGTAAAGTCAGAATTGCGTGATGTAAAGTCTGAATTGCAAATTATAAAATCATTAATGCAATTATCTAATCAACCAATCACATGGCAGTTGCTTCAATGCATTTAGGGGTGTGGTCCTGGTCAAGACAATCTCCTGAACTCCAAACCGAATGTCAGAATGGGAAAGAAAGGTGATTTAAGCAATTTTGAGCGTGGCATGGTTGTTGGTGCCAGACGGGCCGGTCTGAGTATTTCACAATCTGCTCAGTTACTGGGATTTTCACGCACAACCATTTCTAGAGTTTACAAAGAATGGTGTGAAAAGGGAAAAACATCCAGTATGCGGCAGTCCTGTGGGCGAAAATGCCTTGTTGATGCTAGAGGTCAGAGGAGAATGGGCCGACTGATTCAAGCTAATAGAAGAGCAACTTTGACTGAAATAACCACTCGTTACAACCGAGGTATGCAGCAAAGCATTTGTGAAGCCACAACACGCACAACCTTGAGGCGGATGGGCTACAACAGCAGAACATCCCACCGGGTACCACTCATCTCCACTACAAATAGGAAAAAGAGGCTACAATTTGCACGAGCTCACCAAAATTGGACAGTTGAAGACTGGAAAAATGTTGCCTGGTCTGATGAGTCTCGATTTCTGTTGAGACATTCAGATGGTAGAGTCAGAATTTGGCGTAAACAGAATGAGAACATGGATCCATCATGCCTTGTTACCACTGTGCAGGCTGGTGGTGGTGGTGTAATGGTGTGGGGGATGTTTTCTTGGCATACTTTAGGCCCCTTAGTGCCAATTGGGCATCGTTTAAATGCCACGACCTACCTGAGCATTGTTTCTGACCATGTCCATCCCTTTATGACCACCATGTACCCATCCTCTGATGGCTACTTCCAGCAGGATAATGCACCATGTCACAAAGCTCCAATCATTTCAAATTGGTTTCTTGAACATGACAATGTGTTCACTGTACTAAAATGGCCCCCACAGTCACCAGATCTCAACCCAATAGAGCATCTTTGGGATGTGGTGGAACGGGAGCTTCGTGCCCTGGATGTGCATCCCACAAATCTCCATCAACTGCAAGATGCTATCCTATCAATATGGGCCAACATTTCTAAAGAATGCTTTCAGCACCTTGTTGAATCAATGCCACGTAGAATTAAGGCAGTTCTGAAGGCGAAAGGGGGTCAAACACAGTATTAGTATGGTGTTCCTAATAATCCTTTAGGTGAGTGTAAACTCGCAATAGCGAGAAAAGTCGAATTGCTAGTTTATATCTCACAATTCTGACTATATAACTCGCAATTCTGTCTTCTTTTCTCAGAATTGTGAGGTATAAACTCGCAATTGCGTGATATAAAGTCTGAATTGCGTAATGTAAAGTCTGAATTGCGTGATGTAAAGTCAGAATTGTGAGATAAAAAGTCACAATTACCTTTTTTAGTTTTTATTCTGTGGCGGAAACAAGCTGCCATACTATTGTCTTCTGTAGAGCTGCTTGTAACTGAATTGAACTCTTTTTATATTTGATTAACTTCTCAATTTACATAATTATTGAACTGAACGGAAACAATGTTGAACTAAATTGAGTTGAATAATGACACAATTGTCAGCTTTATAGCTGAAACTGATGAATTTTAAAGCATTAAAGAGTTCACCCAAAAATGAAAATTCTGTCTTTTTTTTTTTTACCCTCAAGTTATTCCAAACCTATACGAGTTTCTTTCTTCCGCTAAACACAAAAGAAGATATTTTGAAGAATGTTGGTAACCGAACACTTGATGGGCCCCATTGACTTCCATAGTATTTGTTTCCATACTATGGAAGTCAATGGGGCCCATCAACTGTTTGGTTAACCATATTCTTTGAAATATCTTCTTTTGTGTTCAGCAGAAGAAAGAAACTCGTACAGGTTTGGAACAACTCTAGGGTGAGTAAATGATGACAGAATTTTTATTTTAGGGTGAACTATCCCTTTTAACACTGTTATTCTGCAGGGGCCGGTTGCACCAGCTGTGCGTAAGTTACAACTTAGCCTAGTTTTGACGTAAATGGGTACTAAGTTACAACTTATGCACTACTAAATATTTTTGCGTTGCACCATTAAACTTAGTTGAAGCGTAACTCTGTGTAAACTAAATATTTACGGAAGCCTCCGATCAGAAGTAATGGTTGGAATAAAATAGCAGACAGACTGAACTGCATCAATAAGCTCTTGTTTTACATGACAGACTTCAATTCTTTACACGTATATGATAAAGCTGACATTTACACTTGCTTACATTTTAAAAGAGAAAACATTATGTGAATAGATTACTTTGTTATCGGCTCTTCAACACCAACCTGTCCAAAACAGCGTGCCGCTGTGTGCATCTGTCCAATCATCTGTCATAATCAATAAATGCCATTTCTTATGTTTTTTTCGTTTCTATGTTTATTTATTGATCCTTATTCATTTAGTTTCAAATACTGAATGTTTCTGAATTTTATTTATATATAAAAGCACTTATGTTATTCATGATTAAGTGTCGTAGTATTTAATGGAAACTTATTTTTACTGTTAGTTACGTGAGGCAATAGTAGTTAGAATGAAGGATAAACTGAAATTCACGGCATTTCAACACAACTTCTGCTCACGTATTTGAAGGCTGCTATTGGATCATTGAGGGTAAACATCATATTATGCGACTACGCATTACTTTACGTAAAGCTTTAGGACCTACTAGTTACGTTCTGCCTTAAGAACATATGGTGCAACCGAAAAAAGAGTTAATTACAAACTAGCTAGTAGTTACTAAGCCTCTAGTGTGGACTTTACGTTCCAATTTAAGAAAGAACTTACGGACGGCTGGTGCAACCCTACCCAGATGTTTTGCAGGAGGAATCATGTCTTGACTGTGATTAGGCTTTGTCCAGTGGGATGCCAAGGTTTTTGGCATTCTGTGTGGATGAAATTATTGAGCTGTGTAGTAAAATGACAAGGCATTGGCAAGGGTAGTTCTTGGCGGGGATGAACAGCAGCACAGCAGTTTTCAATATATTCAGCTTCAGATGATAGGCATTTATCTGGGGAGAAATGCTTGCTAGACAAATGATTCGTAAGGGCACTGTAACTGGCCGTCAGAGGGTGGGGAGAGAGAATTAAATTGGTTATCATCGGCATAAGAATAATAGAAGCTATAAAAGTTAACTTTCCTAAATGATTTGTTGTAAATGGACAATAAAACGCTTTGAGTTCTGTAACAAAACTTCAAGTTGACTTTCATTTGCCTTTTATTGAATGACTTCATTTAATCGCTGTACAATACTTGATTTTATGGAGCGTAGCAGAGATGGGCATCTTTCCAGCAGGTATTCCACTTTATTGGCATCAATGGTGCCATAAAGAACCTCTTCAAATTCTCAAAAGGTTCTTCACACACTTAAAAATAAAGGTTCCAAAAGGTTTTTTCTGCAGAGGACGAATTCCGAGTATGAGAATTAGAATTGTAACGATCTAAAGAAACTTTTTCCACTATAAAGAACTTTTTGTGCAATAAAAAGATGTAGATGTTAAAGGTTCTTCATGGAACCATCAATGCCAATGAGGAGCCTTTCTTTTTAAGAGTGTATATTAGGGAAAAATGGTTCTTTTAAGAACTTTTCACTAAAAGGTTCCTTGGGAAACCAAAAATGGTTCTTCTATAACATTGCTGTGAAAAACCCTTTTTGGGACCTTTATTTTTAAGAATGTATATTAACAAAAAAGAAACTTTCAGTCTATTTTCATCTGTATATTCACAGAGCCTGATCTTCCCAACCACACAGCTCAAGAACATCATCTCCTTAATGCATGGAAGAGGCAGCACATGTGTGCTGTCCTAGACCCGTTTTGTGGGAGCAAGAAAACAAGTTCTCATTTAGTTTGGCTTAATTTTTCTGTCGGGAGAGCCTTGGTTTTGACTAAAACCTCAGAGGTATAGAATATGGGTCACCCTAACACTCTATGACGTCCATTAGGTTGAGTTGAAGCAGTTGTTGGCCAAAAATAAATCCTGCCCCGTTCTCAGACATGGACTTTTACCACTACTTTTTGAATACATTTGAATATACAGTATGGGACTGTTTGGAACAGTGTGTTGTGATGGTGGTTCTTCTTTGTAGTAGACATAAGAAAGTATCCTAACTATCTCAAGAAAACCATCATGTGGGTGTATTTTCCCTTAGACTGTGGCCAAAAGCCTCAATTTATTTTATGTGTTTATTTGGTTACATTTTATGAGTGATGGTTTGCCTGTCTGTATTCGTTTCTTGTGTGAGTAGGATCTGAAGTACCAAGCTCAGGATAATTTCATGATGATGGATGAAGCTGTACTGTGCTTGGCAGTAAGTCATGACTCCGACATGATCGCCTCTGGAGCTCAGGATGGAAAGATACAGGTATGGACCTTGCTCATCACCGATCAACATTTTAACTTGTATTCTATTGTATGTTTCAGAATCTCTAATATTTGTCCATTAGAAACCAAATGTCAAAGACTTCACAAATATTAGCTGTTTAAGTGAATAAGTGAAAGGTAGTCAACCTACATGCTTGGTTTCTAGCAGATCTAAGAAACATGGTCATCCTTATCAAACAAATGAATACTTTCACAAACTGTCTTTCACATTTTGAGTCATACTGAAGGAAGGTTTCTAGTTTACTATCTTTGTGGCGACTCTCCATAGACGCAATGTTTTTTATACTGTACAAACTGTATATTCTGTCCCCTTACACTAACCCTAAACCTTCCCATCACAGAAAACTTTCTGCATTTTTACATTTTCAAAAAAACTAATTCTGTATGATTTATAAGCTTGTTTCCTCATGAGGACCTCAATTTAGGTCCCCGCGGTGACCCCATGAAGTCCCCATGAGTCTGTGTGCATTCAGGTTGATAGAAAAACATAAACAGACACACACCCTCATGGGGACTAAAAATGTGAACAAGGATATCAGATAATGCCATCTTTGTGGGGACATTTTGTCCTCATAACGTAGGGTTTACCTGGACCTCAGTTTAGGTCCCCATGAGTCAGTGTGCATTCAAGTCTCCACCGGGATTGAAAAAATGCACATACACACACACAATGTTTCTTGAGCATATTATAATGATTTCTGAAGGATCATGTGACACTGAAGACTGGAGTAATGATGCTGAAAATTCAGCTTTGCCATTACAGGAATACATTTTTAAAAAAAACTCTAGAAAAGAGTTGTTTTAAATTGTAATAATATTTCACAATAATACTGATTACTGTATTTTAGATCAAATAAATGCAGTCTTGGTGAGCAGAAGATACTTACCAATCTTACCAATCCCAAACTTTGAATGGTAGTGTATCTTGAGGCTTTATTATTGAGACCTCTGTAGGTCTGAAGGCAAATGTTAAATAAACCCTCTAACCACTAATGTAGCAGATGAAGTGTCTTTAATCACACTACATCTGATTATAATTGTGACTGCAGTCCTTTATTAACATGCTGAAATAGTAGAGCAGCTGATCTTTCATTAATATTTTAAAATTCCTGTTTAGATGTGATTTTAATTCAGTATTTCATGGAGCACAGAGCTAAAAAGTCAGATTTATCAACTTTATTGAATGATGATGTTCCTCATTGCACTCCATTAGTTCAATTGAATTTACCTATCGCCATTCAGTCCGTTATGTGATAAGATGTATACTTTTGTTATTCCAGGTTTGGAGAATTCTGAATGGGACATGTCTGAATAGATTAGAACGAGCCCACAGCAAAGCGGTCACCTGTGTCTGCTTCAACAAGGACAGCAGTCAACTATTAAGTGCCTCCTTTGACCAGATCATCAGGTTTAACATGTTTTTATATTGTCTGAATATCAAAAAGCCTTATTTTGTTTCTTATTTTTTCATAATTGGTGTAATAACTGTTCCAATAGCAAGCAAGAGAAGGCTACCTTAGTAAAATGTTTTGCCATGGATACTTTGTAGACAGAGAAGGCGGGGAGGAGGAAAGCAAAATTGAAGTCGTGGTCTGGGTGTTAAACATCATTAGGAATATTCCGTCACATGCTCAGACTCAGTATCGCTCCCTCTCTTGCAGAACAGACTGCAGCACTGGCTACGGCTTGGTGTCAGTTCTAGGCTCTTATGGTGCATGTGGGTGGAAAGAACCATGATTGGCCACGTGCATGAGAGAGGGAGCATGCACAGATAATGTGTTTCTGCTCCTTGCTCAGCTGCCCAAACAGCGGCTGACTGAGGCAGACGTTTTGTCATTCCAGCTCCTTAGCTGGAAAGGGAATGGGAGGGGGGTGAAATGGCAAGCTGCTCTGCGATTGGCCACTTATTGATAAATACTAGCTCCTCCCGCTTTGCAATGGATTGGATTTATGCTGTCGGTAGTGTATGTGAGGGAGACACGTGAATGCCTGGCGTTGAAGATGATGAATAAAAGTTGACCTTTTTCAGTTATTTGACATTGGTCATTTTTGGTTCAGTTATTGTGTGTTTGGAAATCTTTGTAGGAAAGTAGTAGGTACATTTTAGGTGGTTGGTAAGCGCACGTGACAAAGACGGTATAGTAGAGGTATTTCAGTTAACATGCTGTATCTATTGTTGACAGAAAGAGATGAAGTGAAAGAAATTGAAATGAATCAAGGTCTAGGTGTTTCGAGTCATTAGGAATATTCCATCACGTGCCTAGAGCTAAAGTCTCTCCCTCTCTTTCTCTCTCTCTTAGCCCTGACTGCAGTAGTTCTGCGGCTGGGCGTCAATGCTAGACTCTCATGGTGCATGTGGGTGGAATTTCATGTGCACGAGAGGAGAGAATATTTTAGTAAAGAGGATAAAATCACGTTGTAAGCTGCAGACAAAGGTTGTGTTGTTTTGCTGTTTTCTAGTATGACCTTGATGTATGCTTTTAAAATTTAATTATCGTTGATCTTGAAAAGCCTCTTTGATAATGATAATGATTAATTGCTGACATCACAACTTTTTGTTTTGTTAGTTCTTTGCTCAAGGTTTGGATTGCAAAGTTGATAAAATCACGTAGGTTCCAGGCAAAAGTTGTTTTTCTGCCTTCTATTATGACCTTGATGTATGATTTTAAAATTCTCTTCGATGATAATGATTGATTCATGACATCATAGCATGTTTTGTTTTTATGTTTAGCATATTGCTTTTGTTTTTTTTTGTTTTGTGTGAACGAAATCTCTTTGATGATAATAATTGATTAATGACATATTACGTGTTTTTTAAAATGTTTTCATGCATTTTGTTTTGTTTTGTTTTTTTAATGTCACTCCATTGCTTAAGCTTTTTAAAGAAATAAGTTGAATTTTTGGATGGCAAACTTGATAAAAGGTTCCAGGTTTTTCTGTCTTCTATTATGACCTTAATGTATGATTTTAAAATTCTCTTTGATGATAATGATTGATTAATGAATTGATTAATGACATCATTACGTGTTTTGTTTTTATGTTTTGCTGTATTTTTTTGTGGTGTCACTCCATTGCTTTGGAGTGACAAAGCAATGGCAACGTTATTCCACTGGAGGTGAGCTTGGTGATGAACCCATGTGCAGTTTATTTACAATTCCAATGTGAACAGACACAACGTAAACAACATACTTGACTTAACATAACATGACTTGACTTGAACTAAACTTGAAATCCTGAACCTGGACTTGACATAAGCCGCGTTTCCACCGCGGGAACTTTCCCCAGGAACTAGGGTGGTACTCGGTGTGTTTCGACCGCAGGAACCAGGGTCTAAATAAAGACAGGGTCTAAATAAAGTTCCGGGTAAAGATTTCCCCCTCAAAACGGCCCTGCTTGCGAGGTAGTACTTTTTTCAAAGTTCAGGAACTTTCGGGGTGGGACATGGGCGCTGAACATGCTGATTGGTTGAGCTCACGCAGCATTTTATTTCAACCTAAAAGTCTGTTGCGTTGCGTGCAGTAAGAGTTATTTGCTATTCAAATCAACAATTGAGTTTAAAAAATATGACAGATGGACAGACGATGAGGTTCAGGCTTTATTACGTTTATTTGCGGAGGACGAAATCCAGTGGGCTCTGGAAAGTCGTGCACAGTCCTACATCACCGAACTAATCTTTACGCTACTTTAGACCACGATGGAAACACAGACAGCAGCAGGTCTGGGGGAAAAAAAAGAGTTCCTGGGACAAATTGCTCCAGGTAATTTTGGTGGAAACAGGGCTATAAACAAACTCACCAACAGAGGTTTACACAAACAATACTAGACAAAGACACATGGCAAACATGAGGGCTTAAATACAGAGAGACTAATGACTAACAAGACACACCTGTGAACAATCAAGACAATGAACCAATGACAGAACTGAACTGAGATGCAGGAAACATGACAATGAACATGACACATGAACATGAAACAGAACCAACACACTAGACATTACATGCTTAAGCTTTTTAAAGAAATAAGTTGGATTTTTGGATTGCAAACTTGATAAAAATCTGCAGGTTGCAGACAGAAGTTGTGTTGTTTTTCTGTCTTCTGTTATGACCTTAATGTATGATTTATATTTTCTCTTTGATGATGACGATTGATTAATGACATCATAATGTGTTTCGTTTTTGTTTTGTTGTATTTTTTGTTGTTTATTTTTGGTATCACTCCATTGCTCAAGCTTTTTAAAGAGATAAGTTGAATTTGTGGATTGTGGTTTCATTCCTAACTCCTGGATTTGTTTAATCAGGCTTCATGGTTTGAAATCAGGAAAGACGCTGAATGAGTTTAGAGGCCATACGTCTCATGTAAATGAGGTCATTTTCTCACACGATGGCCAGCATGTCATTAGCGCATCGGCAGATGGCACAGTGAAGGTAGGTGTTCATGCTGTGGCCACAGCTAATAGCCTATGCATTTTCAATGAATACATTTATATTTATTTGTTTGGTTTTCCTTACCTAGTTATCTTTTTTTCCAGGTCTGGAACATGAAGACAATGGATTGCACCCACACAATACAAACCCCTGACATTCCTGAGGGTACAGACATCACTGTTAACAATGTTGTGCTTGTCCCAAAGACTCCTGAGCACTTTGTTGTGTGTAATAGGACCAACACAGTGGTTGTTATGAACATTAATGGCCAGGTGAGAATAAAAATTAACCTGCATATGATACATCACAGATAAGATATAATAGAAATAAAAAAAGATACTCTGCATCCTGCTAAATATATACCAAGATTATTTTAAAGTCCCCCTGTAGTCAATAAATGTATCATTTAATACTCATCTTTGAATACCAAAATTAAATATTTAAAGTTATTTCCTGTGAAAAAAATGTCTTCATGCCTTAAAATAGCTTGAATGTAACTCTACACCCTTGCTTCATTTAGTATATGCAGAATCATGAATATGCAAATTATCCCCACCTCCACTCACACAGCTCAGAATAGCTGATCCACTCGGTTACCTTTACTGTAGTAAACGCTGCACAATAATATCTCTCTTTACAACGTCGGACACATAACGATAATAAATATGATTAGCCTTTAGCTTGACTACATTATCAAACAGCTAATAATGTGTTGCTAACGTTACACAAACCATCTTAGAGTCAGGCGACTGCCTTCTGAAAATTTGTATCCTTAGAAACGCTTTGAACAACTTAGAACGTCAGTGGAGAAAGGCATAATTCATCATAACATCGTAATATATATTATATACATAATTCACCCGCTATATTGCAAAATTGACCAGATTTTTCATGTAATTTTTTTTCCCCGGGATAACCTGGCTTCTCTTGATACTCCCCTGCTTCAGAGCGGCTATGTTAAAACCCGTCCGCGCGTTGATGCAATTGGTTACAAGGTAGTTTGTGACGTAAGAAACACCAGCGATTTCCAACCGTGTTTTTGAGACTGTCTTTGGTGCACTGCAGTTTTAAGGAGAAAATACTCAGCAATGGTGAATTTTCACATGGTTTGTCTTAAAGCATATCAAAAACACCACATAGACATATAAACAACTTGACTTTCACCACAGAGGGTCTGTAGCAACTCATAATGTAATAAGTATTACATTATTATTGTAATAACATTTTCATAATGTAATAATTTTCTCAAAATGTAATAAAATCTTGAGCTCATAATGTAATAATTTTTACATTGAGAAAATTATTACATTATCAGCTCTCCAAAAGCATGTCATATTTTCATTATCGTAATAGCTTTTAAAACAAAAATTATTATTATATTATTATTATATTATACTATATTATAGTATTTCCTTACAGTAAATTTTTTTTAAATCTAAAGCCAGTCTTAAACTACCTGAGAAGTGCAGCATTTAATATAATGTAATGTAATTATTCAATTTTTATTATTATTGTTATTATTATATGTTTATTAAACATAAAGCATTGGTATTTCTTTAGAGTACATTTAAAAAATCTAAGTCTTAACCTGCCTACAAAATCCAGATTACTGATACTGCTACTATTATAACTACTACTACTACTACTACTACTACTTCTACTTATAGTCTACATATGGTATACTTATTGTTAAATTACAAACAGCTTTAAATACCAACACTGTTAAAATGTAAAACAAACCTTATCAATATACTAATGTGTGAGTGTATGTGTTTCTGTGTGTGTGTGTACAGGTATATGTGGTTTATGAGGATACAAATGTGTATAATGACATGGGTATTACAACGTAAACATGGTTTATGAGGACACTTCCTGTTTCCTTGCAAACCAAATGGCTTAAAACAACATACAAAAAAATGCAGAATTTTTGAGTGATGGGTAGGGGGATAGAAGATACAGTTTGTACAGTAAAAAAATCATTACACCTATGGAGAGTCCCCGTGAACCGCATATTCAAGAATGTGTGTGTGTGTGTGCGCGCGTGAGTTGAAAAATACAGTACAACACACCCCTGCTAAAACTGTTGGGTTTTGTGATGTAAAAAAGAAAGATAAATAACTTTTACACCTTTAAACTACTACTACTACTACTACTACTACAAGTAGTAGTAGTATTAGTAGTAGCAGTATCAGTAATTTGGTAGATTTTGTAGGCAGGTTAAGACTGGATTTAGATTTTTTTAATGTATTATAAAGGAATAATTTTTAATAATAATAATAATTGCATCAATATTTAAATCTGGTGCATTTCGCAGGTAGTTTAAGACTTGATTTAGATTGTAAATGAATACTAATATTTTTTATGTTTTAAAAGCTATTACAATAATGAAAATATGGCATGTTTTTTGTGAGTTTATAATGTAATACATTTCTCATAATGTAAAACCATTATGGGCTCAAGATTTTATTACATTTTGAGAAAAAATTATTACATTATGAACATTTTATTACAATAATAATGTAATACTTATTACAATATGTGAAGTTTTTACATTATGTACAGTTATTACATTATGAGTTGCTACAGGGTCTTTAAAATATTCACACTGGAGTGGAAATGATAGTAACTGGTTTCTATATTTTCCCAACAGTATTAAGGCATCACAAATGTATACCATTTATGAATTAGAAACCTTGACTAAAGGTTGGATGTTGAGCAGAAGTTTAAAAAAAAGCCTGCTGGATGTGAGGTTTGCTAAGCACTTATTATTCAGACTGTCTGATGGCGTATCCTTATTCAGCCGCCTCACCCACTCTTTTCTTGATGTGCTCAATGACTCATTTTTGCATGCTTTTTGGTACTCACTGAAGCGTGCCTTTACCTTTTTCGTCTGTGTTGCACCCTCCCTTTTCTTTCCCAGGTGATGAGAAGTTTCTGTTCAGGTGTAAGAAGGGGGGGGGACTTTGTTTGCTGCACGTTGTCTCCACGTGGAGAGTGGATTTATTGCGTGGGAGAGGACTATGTGCTGTACTGCTTCAGCACCATCACTGGCAAGCTAGAGAGAACCCTCACGGTACCGTCCGCCCTCACAGCACATGCTACATATCCACGAGATCTGTTTTAGTTTGGTGAAGTGTGATATATATATATTAAATCTGAATAAGAAATTAAACTTCTCTTTCATAATCTCTTTGATCTTTCATTTTGTTTTGTTTTTGGGTGTTACTCCTTTGCGCAAGCTTTTCTTTTTAAAGAAATAAGTTACATTTGTGGATTGTCCCCACCCCCCCACTGTAGTTCTAACTCCTGGATGACTTTGATATGTTTTAGATGAAAGTCTCTTTGATGATCATGTTTATTTGATTAAAGTCTTTTTGATGGTTTTGTTTTGTGCTTCTTTTTGTTTTGTTTTTGGGTGTCACTCCTTTGATCAAGCTACACTTTTTAAAGAAATCAATCATTTCTTTGATGATTGATTCATGACGTCATACGTTTTGTTTTTATTGTATTTCGCTTTTGTTTTGTTTTTTGGGTGTCACTCCTTTGATCAAGCTACACTTTTTAAAGAAATCAATCATTTCTTTGATGATGATTGATTCATGACATCACAAGTTTTGTTTTTATGTTTTTGTTGTATTTTGCTTTTGGGTGTCGCTCCTTTGCTCAATCCACAAATTCAACTTATTTCTTTAAAAAGTAATGGTTGTTTTTCTAATGGCTGGATTTTCTTGATCAGGCTTCATGGTTTGAATCAGGGAAGATGCTTAATTTATAATTAAAACATTTGATTAATGCCGTACCTCTAATGAGGACCAGAGATTTTATTGTATGTCTGAATCAGATATAAAAAATCTGCTTTTAAATTTAACAAGTGCTTCTGTGTACATCCTCTACAGGTACATGAAAAAGATGTGATTGGCATAACTCACCACCCCCATCAGAATCTTATCGCCACATACAGCGAGGATGGCCTACTGAAACTCTGGAAGCCCTGAGTCTTGTTCTTCATAATATGGACTCTGTATACGCGTCTTGTGTTTCTATGTTCTGTATTTGTGGCATTCCCACACACACACGTCTGCTTTTATATGCCTGCTAAGAAATTGTGTTCCATTCAAGGAATTCAAATATTCTTCTTTCCACATTATGCTTTAAGAGAGGCTCATGTGCCAAAAAACTGGGTCCACAGCATCATGAGATGCAGGACCTCTTCAACATCTGAAACTAACTACATCTAACTTCATTATACTAACGTTCCTCTCAAGTCTCTAGTGGTAAACATGAAAAACTGCATGAATGTACTGGTCTTTTACTATTATTAAGGGCTTTGTAGTATTTATCTGAGATAATATCTGCATGCAAGATTTAGCCCAAACAAAATTAATGTGGTAAATGTACTGGTTTTCTTTGCAAAGACCATTCTTGAAGTTTGACATCTTTTATGTGAATGTATGTTTTATCTTTGATCATTTTGGCCAAAGACAAATAATCAGTATGTACTTGCTCATGTGCACTAGTCTTGGACACATTGAGGACATTTTCACATATTTGTACTTGTGTACATTTAGAATTCTGATATGTTTAGAATTCATACGGTACAATATTGTGTTGATTATAATGGTTCGGTGTGTTTTAACACTCAACCAAGCACATCTACTTGTACTGCATGCAGGTGAACACATTATGCAGTTACTGCAATACTGTATGAGTAATCAGTGTGGTTTATATTCTGATATTTACAGATTATTTTGTATCAAAGATATTCACTTTTGTTTGAATATTGGTATAACACAAGTGTAAGTCTCTAAGTATCTTATAGTGTTGGTAAACAATGTGCTGATATTGCTGCAGTTTAATTAAAATTTGAGCATGAACAATCCATGATCTTTTCAAAAAAGATTTGTCATTATGATTCATCATTAACTGGTTAGAGGTGGAATTCTTGATCTCAAAGATGTAGATATCTTGATATGCAAGATGTATATCATGATTTTTGTGGAAGGAGGATCTTCAGGAGCCCAAAGTTGAAATCAGGAAAGATGCCAAACACCAAAAAATACAAGTGACTAAATGAATAACATTGTGACAATTTATAAATAGAACTACAAATGGCAAAGTTATTGGTCCTAATTAAAATTCCACATTTTTCAATTATTCTTCAGTCAACACCAATAATCAAATATAAGACTTATCTTGACAAAAATTAAAATAATCACAAAAGGGATAAAAGTGCATTTGCAATATCCAAAAATGTCCTTGAAATGTAGGCAGTTAACAGATAATTAAGTTATAAAAGTTTCACTATTCTTGCCAGGTGACCTTAAGACTGGATCATACGTTTTTTGCGGAGGTATAAAGGCCAGCTGCAAAAACACCTATTTTGTTGTGCCATTCAATTAATGATTTTTTTTGTTGTTGTGGTTTAGATAAGCTTCTAAATAAGATTTAAATGAGATGTACAAATGCAACACAACGTATTTTCGTTAAAATCCTTGGCGGTTATTTCTAAGCTATGATCAAATTTTAAGTGTAGTAATGATTTCAAATGGATTTTTTACGTAAATGTTACACCCCTCTTATTAGTTCAAATGTTCAAGAAAAACATTAAGCAATAAACTGCCACATAGCAAATGTCCAACTACATCAAATGGTCTTACATGTAACCCACAATTAATTGGCAATAAACAAAACACCATAAAGATTGTAATGTTTCCTCAAACTGATGACGAAAATTAAATTTAAAGGTAAATACATTTTTGAGGTGGAATTTACTGGGATTATGGCACAACCAACTTCACACCCGAATGCCCCTTCCATTTCCATTGTAATTGCTACACAAATTTCCATTGGCTTTTCTTCTCTATGGTACCTGTCTCATTACTCATTTTAGATGTCCCCTAAATTTATTTAGATCTTGGATGAGGAGATTCTTCCATAAAATGACACAAGAGGTCGGCACTAAGAGGTCTTATTTTAGGCACAAAACTAGTTGAGAGGTAATGAACTTTTCCTCTTGGTCCTTTTTTTCTTGCTTTCCAGCAGAGGTGGCATTTGTTGTGGAAGGGAAGGGTACATGAATCTCTATGAGGTTTGACACTGCACTCCTCCAGAAGGGTAAACGTCTTCCTCCTCTATATAGTGGTAATGATGGCGTTCATGGGTTGGATCACAGTCTTCAAGGTCAGCATAGATATAGAGGTCATCATCCATGCCTTCAGGCTCATTATTTGCCTGTTTTTCAGGTAAGTACCTTTCTAACTCCTTCAGTTTGTTTAACGGGAGGAAGTTCTCTTCAGGGAAGACAACCTTAAGAAGAAAAGTAGTGCAATTCTATGTAAATCATCATAAGTGAGAAGAACAACAAAAAAGCTGTAGAGTCAAATTTAGTAAACTCGTTTTCATGTTTTATGGGGACTTTCCATAGACAATAATTTTTATATTGTACAAACTGTATATTCTCCTAAACCTACCCATCACAGAAAACTTTATGCATTTTTACATTTTCAAGCAACATCATTTAGTCTGATTTATAAGCTGTCTTTGTGGTCTTCAAGCTGCCAGTAAATACTTAAAAATAATACAAGTTCCCCAATCTATTTATCAATGTTTATAAATTATACAATATTTAATCATATGTATTGCTTAGTAATAAACAGCAATATTTATCTCCTTTTTGTTTTGCTTCCTTAGTCAACTTAAAGTAAAATTACATTAAAATCATTGCAATTCAGAATATTGATAATCTGCAGCATAATCATTCTGATAGTTTTAGTTAATATTTTGAGTTATACAAATTATAAACTATTTAAAGAAGAGGGGGGAAATGTATATTCAATAATTAGTACTCACGTTGAAAAGGATGATGAGTTTCCCTTTTTCAAATGGCCGACGGTGCAGAGTCATCCCCTCATTCAGAACACATTTCTTATCTCCAGGTCTAATCAGCTCCCCTATTAATGCAACAAAGAATGACAATACATTTGCTTTACACTTCTATCGTTTATATAACATTTATATCTGCTCTGGTATTAAGATTAATTTAACAACTAGCCAAGCTTCAAATTGGTAGTTTTTACTCTCCAAAAGGCTCAGGGGTGAACTGGGTTACTCCAAAACAAGGTAGACCAACTTAAGCACAAGTTGGATGTCTGAAGATAAACAAGGTCAACAAGACACTAAGGATGCCCATTAGGAACCCTGGAGAAGGCAATGACCATATGGTACACCATCTGCCAAGGTGACGCACTATAACCCCTGCCATTCTCCCCCAGCCAGAGAATCACTGTTGTGGATATGGTTACAGGTTTGAGACAGAAACTTCCATCAGCCACCTCCTGTATATCATGCTACAGTATATGCCATCACTCACTGATCCACCAGCACTGACTCACAGTAGTTCTGATGTTATGGAAACCTGCATGTAATGCTGGAATATGTATGCAGGATGGTTTACCTGGATGGGATGTGATGAGTAGAGTTCTATTGTCCAGTGTCGTAATAGGTTTTTGAAAACCGCATAATGACTCTACCAACTGTACCTCCATGTTCATGATGAGGTCCTCTCTTTGTCTGAGAAGAGAAATGTTAAGTATATAAATTTGTTTCATACATAATATCTACACATTCTGTCCCTCATTTACCTTGTCTAAATGACTAAGTACTTTAAAAGGCTGCCCCATATACAGAGGAAGCGTGACACCAACACTGAATAAATGAAATTCTACTGCCCTCTACAGGACACTATCAAATGACATACCTCTTAAAATTATCAGCGCTAACAATAAACTTTAGTATTACCAGTATTATTTGCCATTAAAAAAAAAAACATAAGACATTTAAAAAATATATATTAATAGGTATTATCTAGTCATTTTAATTTAGCCCTACTTCTTACTTTTACAGAGTGGTTTACCTGGTGAAAACCAAGTGTGCTCTCTGATCTAAGACAATGATGATGTCTCCAGGTTCAAGGCCAGGCTCCTGGTCCCCCTCCCCATGAAACACTATTTTCTGCCCATCTTTCATACCTGCAATAACACATAATCAAGCATAAACAAAAGCAACAAGCTGCAGAAAACAAATGTTTTGGACTGAACCACACTTTTTTTATTGCTTCCTATTATTACTAATTCTGTAAAATACAATTAATCGCAAACCTAACTTTTATATTGTAATACTTCCCATAGAATCTGCAAAATAATGTAGAAACAACATAAAAACAGTATATTTTAAATATTGTGTAATGGCAAATTTTACTAAGCACTATGAATGAAGGCCAGTATCACTGATGTCTCTATTAAATAGGTTTTCCCCCCCCAATTGTAGCATTAATTATAGCCATTCAACATTACAGTATAATTGAAAGCTATCAATTTCAACATTAAACAGGTAAATATACAGAAATTAAATAATCAAACTGCAGTCTTCACTGCATTAATTATAAATTTAATAGATCAATCCTTATTGAAGCTACAAAAATGATTCAGTCAAGAGCAGTGAGTGATTTTCTCTTTGCCTTTTGTTCTTTGATTAACAATAAATCACAGACAGCAGCAGGTTTATTAGGTTGCTGTCACTTTAAGACCTAATGCACATGACACAGATCTGGCACACATCCTATTTTCTCAAACTCTTTACATTCATTTAACACTTCTTAACTCATGCAAGACATGCAAAAGAGAACTCATTGCGGCACTGGCACGATGTCTGGAGCGGCATTCTGTGGGAGCGTTTTGAGTATTTGATCACAGAGAGCAGCTTCACAGACAGCGTGCCAGTACAGATTTGAGTTATTTTTTTGCGTCTTATCGCACTTGAATCAGTGTTTCCCATATATTGATTTATTTGTAGCGACCCGCCACAATATCAACAATGACTGCCACAAATAGATTTCGGTGCTTCCCATTCATTCATACCGTGGCAAAATATATTTGAAAATATATTTAAACTTCTCATAATACCATAAAAAGTCTATAATTGCGTGTTTTGCGCATGCTGTCAAACAAACTAAAATCGAAAGCTTGATAAGGCGTTATTAAATCACAAATGACTCCGTTAGCGCTGCGCAAAGAGAAGTGCGTGCGTCGCTCACGCGACCAGTCCAGCACATGATCAGCTCTGCATTTCAGTTCACATGTGATGAGTTAGCATGCATTTGGGAACGTAGCGGGCACCAGTTGCGCATTATTTTCTCATTTGCATAGTTAACGGCAAAGTGGTGCGCGCGTCGTTGACTCGTCATTGAACGCGGCAAACTAAGGTCGCACTGGTACCCAACTGATAAGAGCTGCTATTTGTGTTACATATGAGAAACATCAAATAGTAAACAAAGCGAAAGCAGGACGGAACTGCGCTATTCGTTTGAGCTGCGTGGACCGTTTATCAGATCGGAGCAATAATAGACAGCGCAGTGCGAGCTCATACACGGGCCGATCTCGTGACATCGTTACTACACAGCACTGGGAGATCCAGAGAGAAAGCGCTTGAATTCACTGCAGAATTAATAACATTGTTACAGCGAGATCTAATGGAAGCGCTCGGCGCAGAATTCTCTGTTATAAACCACAGATATCAGATCAAACAGCGCTGACGTGGAAACCAGGAGAAACATTGAGACAAACTAAATTCAGGGGTTTCAGTCCACAAATCACCAACATTCACCATGGATTAACTGTAGTAACAACACATGGTGTTGTTGAATTTTGTTTTTTTACATTATTCATCTCAGGGTTCGTACAACCTTTTGAGAGTGAAATTCAAGCACTTTTCAAGTACAAGTTTTCCTGCACTTCAAAGCTCTAAATATTATCCAATTCAATGTTATTTATTTTTAATGTGATGATTTGTAAAACTAAAAGTTTAAAGGTGTAGGCCACCTTGTGGCAAACAAGCACTTTTATTTAAAAAAAGTGAAATTAACCACTATAAACAGTAGATAGCGGCAGAGGAGCACTTATTGACTTAGCCATTTCCACTCCCTAATATATGGACACAAGTAGGAAGTCACAAAGTTTAATGAAAAACTAAAACTTTTCAAACTGTGACTGAATTACCCAGAAAACAAGTAAAGTGCTCCTTTTATAATCACTGAAGCTGTCGGTCAGTTCAGTGTGAGAGTATAGAACAACAATGGTACATTTAATAAGAGCAGAATATTACTTTTTTTTTTTTTTTAAATTGGTTTTTGCACATTACTGTTGTTAATAAAGTTAATTTTATCTGCATATCAATTCATAAACCTTTGTTTGACTAGTTTATTCTAAACCCGCTCAACAAGCAGCACGCCGAGCCATTCCGCCCTGCCCACCACCACAAGTAAATTCTCAACCTATGGGAAAAACTGTGAATGATAGTCAAAGGAAGATAGAAAAAAACTGATGTTGTGTTAATCATGTAAAGTGTTTTTAATGTGTTATACTGGGGGAAAAAATTAATTGCAAAATGAATGTGTTTTGACAGCCCTAATTATTACCTTTATCAATGTGCACCTCCAGAATCTTCTTCTGTCTTAGTATCTTGCGACCAGCACATGTTTTGCAGCGGTCGCGGTGACCAAGTCGCTGACCTTGCCCCTGGCAGCCGGTGCAGACTGTTGATATCTGCTGTACCATGCCAGGTGCTAAGTGATGTAGTCTGACCTGGACACCCACCCCACGGCACAATGGACACATTTCTATCACTCCTTTACGGCCTCCACGACCTGTAGTAAAATATCCAGTAAAAAACTATCCAAAACAAAATCCAACTATTAAAATACTACCAGAACAAACAAGGCAGTATAATTGTAATACAATGCTTATAAACACACTACCATTCAAAAGTTTGGCATCAGATAATTTATATAAAAAAAGAAATGAATACTTTATTTAGCAACGATGCATTACATTGATCAAGTGACAGTAAACACTTTCACATTGTTACATATTTTTTTTATATATATATAAATAAATGCTGCTCTCTTGAACGCTCTACTTATAAAAGAATCCTGAAAAAAATTTATCACATTTTCCACAAAAAATATTAAGCAGCACAACTGTATTCAACTGTGATGATAATAACAACATCATATGACACTGAAGACTGGAATAATAACATTATAATAAACTCAAAACAATGTGCCCTTATTCAAATACATTTCACTCATTTATTACCTTCACACTTGTCACAGATTACATTCTTTTGGACAGCAAGTTTCCTGGTGGCTCCATTATAAAGGTCCTCCAAAGATACTGTCAACTGATGCACCACATTCTTTCCTGTGTTAGGAACAATAAAAAAAATGCCTCATGAGACTTTAGCTGGCTAATTTGTGGATTACTCCAAGTGCAAAGTATTTATGTGAGCCTATTAGAACATTTGATCTCATCTAAAGTGTGGACAAAATAATAAATTAAATTTAAACCTGGATTTTTATGATAAAAAAAAAAAAAAAAAGTACACAAAAAAAAAGAAAAAAAAAAGAGAACAAGACAAGAAATATTTATTCTGTACTATTTTAGGTTACTAATAACTAGGGTTGGGAAACAAAAATTGATTCCAATTCTAAATTTCTCCAAATTTAAAGGAACAGTCCACCTTTTTGAAAATAGGCTCATTTTCCAACTCCCCTAGAGTTAAAACAATTGAGTTTTACCGTTTTCAAATCCATTCAGCCGATCTCCGGGTCCGGGGGCTAGAACTTTTAGCATAGCTTAGCATAATTCATTGATTCTGATTAGACCGTTCAAAAATGACCAAAGAGTTTCAATATTTTTCCTATTTAAAACTTGACTCTTCTGTAGTTACATCGTGTACTAAGACTGATGGAAAATTAAAAGTTGTGATTTTCTAGGCCAATATGGCTAGGAACTATACTCTCATTCCTACGTAATAATCAAGGAACTTTGCTGCCGTACCATGTACACTGTATTAGTGGACTAATGTAGGGAATAGTGAATGAGGGTTTAGGGGGCGATTTCAGATTCAGCCTAAGTTTGTGTAGTTGCAGTCGGCAAATTAGGTAGTGGATTTACCGGTGCGATTAGCCATGGTTCTGTGCATTGTAAAGGTTTGTATCTGCTCTCCTCCTCCCTTCTGCCCCAGTCTGTTCAGCCAGACTTTTTTGCCTTTCACATTCCAAAAGCTCATCTTCAGTGTATTTCGGTTCAAATAGATAAAAGTAAAATATCTTCTGAATCGTCTCTCACAAACGTCTCCATGGTTACAAGGCACGCTCCTTGTGCAAGCAGGTTGTCACGTTGGTTATGTTGACAGAAGTTAGCCTATTTTCAGGCGCTGCATAATATCATTGCTCCTCTGCACCCATGGTACGGCAGCAAAGTTCCTTGATTATTACGCAGGGATGAGAGTATAGTTCCTAGCCATATCGGCCTAGAAAATCACAGCTTATCATTTTCCGTCGGTCTTAGTACACGATGTAACTACAGAAGTGTCAAGTATTAAATAGGAAAAATATCGAAACTCTTTGGTCATGTTTGAGCGAGATGCTAACGGTCTAATCAGAATCAATGAATTATGCTAAGCTATGCTAAAAGTGCTACCCCCAGATCCGGAGATCTGTTGAATGGATTCGAAAACGGTAAAACTCAACTGTTTAACTCTAGGGGAGTTGGAAAAATGAGCCTATTTTCAAAAAAAGTGGAGTGTTCCTTTAAACAATTCAAGCAAAAGAAGACACGAAAGAGAACTCAATTCAGCATGCGAATACTAAATGAAGTTCTCGTTCGCGTCTTCTTGTGCTTAAACGGAGAAATACACAAAAAATTATGTAAAATAATCCTTGTGAACTCAGTCGATTATGTCTTAAGTGAACGTAAACAGTTGAGAAAGAAAACGCATGTGTAACAGTATATTGGATCCGTGCATTAGGTCTTAAAGTGACAGCAGCTTAATAAACCTGCTGCCGTCGGTGTCATTACTATTAATCGAACAAAAGAAAAAGAAAATCACTCACTGATCTTGACTGAATAACTTTAACTTTAGTACAGATTCATTCATATTTATATTTATAAAAAGAAAAAGTATGCACTTATTTTACAATTGATTTCAAATCGATAATCATAATCGGATTTGGAATTGGAATTGCTCAAATTCAAACAGAACCCAACCCTGCTAATAACTAAGCAAATGATTAACCACATGACTGAAAAAGGTCAGATTTCCTTGAGTCACCTGAAAAACAAGATCTCATCTCAGAAATCTTGCAGGAATATCATGGATGATCAGGTTTCGCACAAATTGTTGATTCTGTAGCCTAGAGACAAACATGACTTACCTCTCCTCTCCCTGTGCATGTGTCTCCCTCCTCCAAAGAACATGTCAAAAATGTCCATGGGGGAGCCAAAACTTGGCCCTCCACTTCCTCCCTCCTTAATCGCCTTCTCACCCCCTCTGTCATACACTTCTCTCTTCTTGGCATCTGACAAAACCTCATACGCCTGGGAGATCTGTTTGAACTGAAGACAGAGAAGAGTGAAAATCCAAACTTACGGTTCAAACATTGAGACCACCCAAAGATCTCTCAACTGCTATATATAATTCCAAATTATAAAACTACTCAAATATAAGTGAAGTGACCATATTAGCCATCTTTTCCAAGTAAATATATATTTTAGACCATATATACACTGCCGTTCAAAAGTTGATCAGTAAGATTTTCAATGTTTTTAGAAGAAGTCTCTTATGCTCACCAAGGCTGCATTTATTTGATTAAATATACAAAACAAAAAAGTAATATTATGAAATATTATTAAAATGTAAAATTTCTATTTGAATACATTTTAAAATGTAATTTATTTTTGTGACGCAAAGCTGAATTTTCAGCATCGTTACTCCAGTCTTCAGTGTCACATGATCCTTCAGAAATCATTCTAATATGAGGATTTGCTGCTCAAGATACATTTATGATTATTATCAATGCTGAAAGCAGTTGTATAAAACATTTTTTTTGCATTTATTTTAAATAGAATATTTTGTAACATTATAAATTTCTTTACTGTCATTTTTGATCAATTTAATGCATCCTTGCTGTATACAAATATACATTTCTTTAAGTTCTTTCCCAAAAAAAAAAAAAATTGTACTGACCCAAAACTTTTTAACGGTAGTACAATGTTGCAAAAGCTTCCTATTTCAGATAAATACTGTTCTTTTGAACTTTCTATTCATCAAAGAATCCTAACAACAACAAAAAAAGTTTTACACAACTGTTTTCAACATGATAATAATCATAAATGTTTCTTGAGCAGCAAATAATCATATTAGAATGATTTCTGAAGGATCATGTGATCAAGTAATGATGCTGAAAATGTAGCTTTGCGTCACAGAAAAAATAAATTACACTTTAAAATATATTACAATAGAAAACAGTTATTTTACATTTTAATAATATTTCACAATATTACTGTTTTTCTTTGTATTTTTAATCAAATAAAGACAGCCTTGGTGAGCATAAGAGGCTTCTTCTAAAAACATAAAAAATCTTTTCGATCAAATACTTTTAAACGGCAGTGTATATATAAATATATAGATCATAATTACAGAAATAGCATTATTTATTTTGGCACAAGAAGCTTTTAAAGTATTTTCATCAACAACAAAAAAATGTAATACAATATGGTACACAATTTATTTGGTTCAATTTCTATGACAGCAAAAAAGAATCTGCAAAGCTATATTCTCAAGTAACTGTAATCTAAAATAATGTGATGATACATTAAAAAAAGAGTGACAGTCTTACCCTTTCCCCCTCTGTTGGATTTTTATCTGGGTGATATTTCAGTGCCAGTTTACGATAGGCCTTCTTCAGCTCTTCAGCGCTGGCATAAGGCTTTACACCCAGCATATCATAAAAACCAGTCTCTTTCACCATAGTTGCCCTCAAACAGGTTAATCTAGTCAGAAGAAACATTTCAAAAACACACTGAAGAAAATGACACTTGTGACCATTTAATATTTAGTTAAAGACTAATATTAGTGTTAGAATTAATCTAAACCTTGCCCATATTTTCAGTCTCGTAATATCAATGGCACTGGTTATTAGAAAGCAATTAAAATCACCATAACATTCACAAAGATTTAACTTAACCAAGCGCTTTAAAATATTTGACATAATATATGAATATTTTACACCTTTGTTGTGCTCGAATTTTCTAAATCACACGCGACATTAAATACCAAGCCATGAGGTGTAACGCGTTACTAAACGTCAGGATTTTATAGAAAAAACAAGCAAAGACGCAAATCACGTGATTCATGCCTTAACATTGTTTTAATAAATCAACTTGTACCGTGAAATATGGTAAAATCCCTTCTCGTCTTATGACTCCGTGTATCAAACAAGAGACTTCCAGAATCTTCCAGCGGCTCTACATCTTCTTCTTGTGGCACGTTATTGAACTTTGATTGCAGTGCGACCTATTTCTGCCACCTACTGTACATAGTGACGTATGGCAGGCAATGACGAGCAGCTGATTTATTATCAACATGTTGCAGTCGACAGCATCTCATTTTCTGGAGACAATCGTGACACAGCACAGACAGCATCAGTATTTTAATTAGCTCTGCCTAGGCGACGATACTGTTTTACAGTGGATTCCCTTCCAACTGTCTTATTCATTAGCGTTTAGTTCACAAATTAAGTTTTATAATCCTGATCTACGTAAAAAAAAAATGCTTTATCAGTATTCCTACAATTCCATATCGATAACCTATTTGTTTACTCATTTGCTCAGCTGTGGTTTAAAGATGAACAATTATACACCTGTGACATCCAACCGTTGTTTTAGTTATTTCTCTTACACTTCACCATCAGCTTTTCCCTGGCGTCATATCATTAACTTGTGTGTCTCTTGTTCTGAATGCATGAGTTATTTCTTCACATTAAGCATTCAAACTCAGCTGCTATACTCAAAACTTTGTACAAAAGAAATTATCGCCCGAACAGGGACTTGAACCCTGGACCCTCAGATTAAAAGTCTGATGCTCTACCGACTGAGCTATCCGGGCTTCGAAATTGCATTTTGATATAGAGACATCTATTTCGCTTTTACTTTAATATTTAGACGATGTAATTATAGACGCGTTGGGAATGTAAGGAAATTACTAAGTGGCCAATTTCGATTACGAGCGCTAAGAAATTTCAAGTCAATTTCCGCATTCTTTTAGATTTCTAAAACACGGAACATTCTTAGCGGTCGCGAGGGCAGAATGGAATGTTTGAAAAACTGATTCGATGCGAAACTATCTTGTATATTATATAAATATAAAGTATGTGGCGTGCCACCCCAAAATACGGGTCAGATTGCTGCCGACCGTGTCAAATCGCTAACTTTGTGCCGCCCAAAAAAGCGCTGATAGTCATTGTTAGCTGGGCATTGATATTTATAAATTCCACACCATTTTAAAAGGTTGTCTCCGACCGGCTCCATAGCTCAGGGGTTAGAGCACTGGTCTTGTAAACCAGGGGTCGCGAGTTCAAATCTCGCTGGGGCCTCACTTCCGTTTTGTGCAGCCGATTCTACCTAAAGAATATGAAGTAAAAAGCGAGCAAGCGTTCGTGAGAATTACACACCGGTTTCATATTAACCCATTTGCATTAAGGATACCGACAATGCTTCTGGAATCTTAGTATTTCAGACAAGGTCTGTATCCTACATCACTGCATTGTGTTATTTATTTATATTTTATAATTTTAGGAGCTCACCGGGACCCTTTTTTATGACTTTTGCGCAAAATGATGACTATTTGAGAGGTTTACTTTCGCTATGAACGATAGATGGCGCTAAAATGTAAATCTATGAGGAACTTCGTGTCTTGAACCAAAGTGTCACAGAGCGTCATTTCATTGACATGTTTTGTTGGCTACATTTATTTTTCACAGCAAAGTGTTTCATTCACAATTGAATATTTTCCTCCTGTATTTGTAAAGGGCTATGTTCTCAAGAAATATAATTTTAATATTTATATTATAATGTAATATAGCTTTTAATATTATTTATAGGCCAAATAAATTGTATAGGCCCTGTTTCATGGCACATGATGTTTGTATAGGAACTTGATTCCATTGTTGTATTTATTTTCAGGATTTAAAATATATAAATATATCAAATAAAATAGTCTACTTTTAATAATAGAAATATTATATATATATATATACACACTCACCTAAAGGATTATTAGGAACACCTGTTCAATTTCTCATTAATGCAATTGTCTAATCAACCAATCACATGGCAGTTGCTTCAATGCATTTAGGGGTGTGATCCTGGTCAAGACAATCTCCTGAACTCCAAACTGAATGTCAGAATGGGAAAGAAAGGTGATTTAAGCAATTTTGAGCGTGGCATGGTTGTTGGTGCCAGATGGGCCGGTCTGAGTATTTCACAATCTGCTCACTTACTGGGATTTTCACGCACAACCATTTCCATCCAGTATGCGGCAGTCCTGTGGGCGAAAATGCCTTGTTGATGCTAGAGGTCAGAGGAGAATGGGCCGACTGATTCAAGCTAATAGAAGAGCAACTTTGACTGAAATAACCACTCGTTACAACCGAGGTATGCAGCAAAGCATTTGTGAAGCCACAACACGCACAACCTTGAGGCGGATGGGCTACAACAGCAGAAGACCCCACCGGGTATCACTCATCTCCACTACAAATAGGAAAAAGAGGCTACAATTTGCACGAGCTCACCAAAATTGGACAGTTGAAGACTGGAAAAATGTTGCCTGGTCTGATGAGTCTCGATTTCTGTTGAGACATTCAGATGGTAGAGCCATGCGTTGTTACCACTGTGCAGGCTGGTGGTGGTGGTGTAATGGTGTGGGGGATGTTTTCTTGGCACACTTTAGGCCCCTTAGTGCCAATTGGGCATCGTTTAAATGCCACGGCCTACCTGAGCATTGTTTCTGACCATGTCTATCCCTTTATGACCACCATGTACCCATCCTCTGATGGCTACTTCCAGCAGGATAATGCACCATGTCACAAAGCTCGAATCATTTCAAATTGGTTTCTTAAACATGACAATGAGTTCACTGTACTAAAATGGCCCCATCTCCATCAACTGCAAGATGCTATCCTATCAATATGGGCCAACATTTCTAAAGAATGCTTTCAGCACCTTGTTGAATCAATGCTACGTAGAATTAAGGCAGTTCTGAAGGCGAAAGGGGGGTCAAACACCGTATTAGTATGGTGTTCCTAATAATCCTTTAGGTGAGTGTGTGTATATATATATATATATATATATATATATATATATATATATATATATATATATATATATATATATATATATATATATATATATATATATATATATATATATATTTTTTTTTTACTATTATTATTATTATTATTATATATATATTATTATTATTATTTTTTTTTAAACAGCCGTAGCTTTGCTGATTATTATGGAAGCCAGTTTCCACTACAGAATAAAACATTTAAAAGATAATTGTGCCTTTTTATCTCACAATTTTTTCTCATGCTTGTGAGTTTACATCTCGCAATTGCGATTTATAATGTCAGAATTGCGAGATATAAAGTCCAATTCTGAGGGGGGAAAAGTCAGTTCGCAATTCTGAGTAAAATTTGTTTATATCTTGCAATTCTGAGAAAAAAAATTCAGAATACCGAGACATAAACTAGCAATTGCGAGAGAAGAAAAGTCGAGATAAATATTCAGTGATGGAAACAAGCATCCTTAGATTTAATGACTTTTAGTTACATATAAAAACAACAGCACAAAAAGGTTAGTAGTATAGATATATAGATAAAGTATAGATATCATACCAAAAAATGACTTTGGTAGAAGTTACTGTTAAGAATATTACTTGAGTAAATGTTTTAAAGTAGGCTTATGTGATATTTATTGTACTTAAGTATGAAAAGTATTTTTTGATATTAAATGTAGGCTACTTAAAGGAACACACCGACTTTTTGGGACTTTAGCTTATTCACCGTATCCCCCAGAGTTAGATAAGTTTATACATACCATTTTTATCTCCGTGCGTGCAATAATTCTGTCTGACGCACCCACCGCTAGCCTAGCTTAGCACAAAGACTGGAGGTAAACGGCTCCAGCTAGCCTACTGCTCAATAAGTGACAAAATAATGCCAACATTTTCCTATTTACATGTTGTGATGTGTATAGTTACATCGTGTACTAAGACCGACAGAAAATGAAAATGAATTTTCTAGACCGATATGGCTAGGGACTATACTCTCATTCCTGCGTAATAAAAATATTACAAAATGTTGGCGTTACTTTGTCACTTATTGAGCAGTAGGCTAGCTGGAGCCGTTTACCTCTGATCTTTGTGCTAAACTAGGCTATCGGTGGGTGCCTCACACAGAGTTATGTCACGCACGTAGATAAAAATGGTATGTATGGACTTATCTAACTCTGGGGGATACGGTGAATAAGGTAAAGCCCCAAAAAGTCGGCGTGTTCCTTTAAGTATTGAAAGTAAATGCGAAATGGTTGGGGGTCTAATGCCATTTAATGTATTTCTGTGTCAAATACACAAGTTTCGGAAAGTTTTTTTTCCGAGTATGGCCCTGTATGATAATTCATTGTATGAGCACAGCCATCAACGAGCTTTGTTCGGTTACGGGAGCCGTCGGCAGCGCTGTCATTTTGTTTTTAGACCGCAAAATCAACAATGTCACTAAAGAAGTGTGTTTTTGGTTATGAGGGAAAGATAACCTTGTTCAGCTTCCCAAAAAACCCAGCATTAAAGGAACACTCCACTTTTTTTGAAAATAGGCTCATTTTCCAACTCCCAGAGTTAAACAGTTGAGTTTTACCATTTTCGAATCCATTCAGCCGATCTCCGGATCTGGCAGGAGAACTTTTAGTATAGCTTAGCATAGATCATTGAATCTGATTAGACCGTTAGCATCTCGCTCAAAAATGACCAAAAACTTTCAATATTTTTCCTATTTAAAACTTTACGGAAAATGAAAAGTTGTGATTTTCTAGACAGATATGGCTAGGAACTATACTCTCATTCCTGCGTAATAATCAAGAAACTTTGCTGCCATACCATGGGTGCAGCGGCGCAATGATATTAAACTACTATTAACTAACAAGAAACTCTGATGAATGAATTAGTAAGTAATAACGCTCAGTTGAATGTGGTAGTTCACTATTAGCTAATCAATCACTACTATTTTTTTTTTTCAAAACTCCCAGAGGACTACTAAGAAGTAACATGTAAGCCACTTTTGCTCTGACCAACTAAGAAAAAAAGCATTACAATAAATGGCGCTACCAACGGTTATTGACTCTAACGATCGCTTAGTTCACATCACATCAAACCATTACAATTATTGTTATACTTTTTTTCTTAAATTTTTAATGTTAACAACAGCATTGCATGACTGCAGTCTAATATTTTGCTTTTGACTATGGGTGAATCTCCAGTTGTCACTGATGATTGTCGTTTGGACATTTCTGGATTAATCCGCCATCAAAATTTTACGTTTAATTATTCCAGCTGCTGTGAAAAAAGACGGACTCCTTCATGTATACAGATGTTGAAGCAAAGACGAACAGAACCATGCTCGAATTTCCAGCAGAAATCCACCAGTACCACTCAAATTATAACACATTATTACAAGCTTACAGTTGTGAATCGGGCTAAGGTAAGGAGATCGTTTTGAACACTGGCTGGCTATGTACATGCTCAAATGGATTTTGGATCATTTTTAACAACAACAACAAAAAGTTAAGGATTGCAGCTTTAAGTAGCCTACTGTAACGAAGTATTATACTTCGTTACATTAGAAAACTGCATTAAAATATAGTAGTTGTTAACATTGTTTATTTAGGCAGACAGGCTAAAGGCAATTTATCTTTTGCTGCAGTTTGATTATAGCTTATTTCGTTCCCATGCAACACAAAACTGCTGCTTTTACTTGCCTGCCAAGTACATGAAAAAACATGACCAACCAAACAGGTTTCGTCTTCTGTGTTGCGTTAAAGTTGGATGTCTGAATCATGAATGAATCGGACTTTGAGTCATATAATTTTAATGAATCAATTGAACCACTTCCCAAAACCGGTCTGGCAAATTTCTTTCACGAATCGAACTGAATCGGTCCGACTATGAACCGTAGCTGTTTTCTGATTTCGGATGAATAGAACACTCTCACTCTCATACAATATAATGATATAGAATATGATTAAGAGCAATATGGCAGCTTACTATTATTCTATTCAAAATCCAGCCCTTCTCTTACGGACTCGTACATTTTAGAGCACGTAATATATCACGTTGGGATGACGCTCATTTTCAAGCGGTTCAATAAAACGAACTGTTCGAAAGAACCGATTCGCGGATATGACTCGGACTTTCAAGCACTAGCTCCAGCATTACTCATGCTTATGTGTGATGAATGATGAGGTGGTGTTGGGTGTCACTTTATCAACCCAGTGCGCTGAACACAAAACCACGAGCTTTTCACAAGAGAACATTTCCTTAAAGTCTGCATGATTTACGATAAATTGCGCCTCGTGCCGCAAGAAACTATTAAGAAGGAGAAGAAGCACAAACTGAGCGAGAGTCAACGCCGAATGTGTAGAAGAAGAAGGAAGAATATTGGTCCGTTGACTATTTGTTGACACTCGTAAGGAGTTGTTGGGATCGCTTGCGAGTGCGACCAGCCATGGAAGTGATACGGAGATTTATTTCCTGATGCTGCGATAAGCGTTTTCTACGTAAATGTGAGTGAGATTTTATGCTTAACTTATATGCAGAGAACCAAAATATACTAGCTCAAAACAAACCCTCGTGTGTTTATCGATGCTATCCAGACCAGGCACCACAATTGCTGTGCTTTACATTAGCATTAGCAAACCTGTCCACCTGCGTTCACAAAACCGGTTGTTGAAATCAAGAGAGTACTTCGTTTTTCTATTCTACTTGTAGGGACACGATGTTACTGGCCTCCGCCGTGGTCGTCTGGGAATGGCTCAACGAGCACGGGCGCTGGCGGCCGTACAGCCCGACCGTGTCTCACCACATAGAGGAGGTGATAAGAAGCGATCCCCGCGGCGGCAGCGTCGTTCTAGGCCAGGCCGACAGCCGCCTGTCGCCCTACATCGTCGATCTACACTCCATGCATCAGTTCAGACAGGATACCGGTAAGATGAAAATCAGAGGCGCATCACTCTACATGTGGCAAGCCATTCTAACATGTATTCCTTATAATGAACTAGTGTCTATTTTATGTTACTGTTTTATGGACTTATTTATACTAGTAAGTAGTCTAATAGTTACTAGTATCGTGGAATGAAATGCCTTCATCAAGCATGATATATTAGTACTTATTCTTTTGCTGCTAGTCACGATCCAAGCATTGACAAGTAAAATACAATTTTTATTAGTAATATTTTTTTAATTATCCATTAGGCTTTGTATGTTGATTCAATAAGCAATTGCAACTAGTGAAATGCTTCTAGTACCATTTGGGAATGGATAGTGTCTCATAAACTGGTACTAGCAAAACTGGAATAGGTACTAGTAACTATTGAAATTACTAGTAACCAAACCATAAGTGCTAGTACCTAATGAACCAAACTGGAATAGAATCTAGTGACAATTAGATATAACAGTCAAAATTGACTTACAATGGGATAGTAGTTAGTTGGCACTATTTGGATTGTGAGTAATAGCAAATGAATGAGTGCTAGTATCTCTTGGTGAAACTAAAGTCTAGTCATTATTGGGTTACTTGCTAGCAATTAAAAAACAAGTACTAGTAACAGATAATTATTAGTTTTATGGAATAATTGATATGTCTTCTTGACACAGTTAAGTTCTTCTCAGGTATGGTTAAAGCAAATATACTGAAAAAAGTGGTTGGCAAATATATATTTTTAACATGTAATATTACTTCAAAGCACATCTATGCTTATAGTAAACAACGTTCTGTTTCAGTCTGCATTCAGCGGTTTTGATGAAGTATTGTTGTTCGCACCTTCAGCAAATTTTTAACACTCATCTACTTTATGCATATGCACTCATTTGAGTTTAAACCATCAAAGTGTTACATTGAATTATGTCCACTTTCCACCTATGATGCTGTTGTTTTGGATGGTTATACATTGGTGGCAAAAAAGTATTTGGATATATAAGCCACACTTAATGTTTTGTGGGACAATAGAGGTGCAGAAAAAAACATAACACTACCCTTGTTTTCTACAAGCACATTATCAAGGTCTGTTAGTCCGGCCTTGCAAAATCACACAATTTTAGTCAGACTGAGGCCCTGGTATGTAAGAGTAAAGTCTGGTATGTAAGAGGACACTGATTAAAGTGACTCAGAGCAAATTCTTGCAACAAAACTGCCTATTTATCCCCATGGATAAAGTGCATCTGTGTTAATCTAGTGTATAAGAAAACTCATAATGTAACCCTAATGTGAATAATGGTTTAGAGATACACACCCAGGCAGCTCCCAAAAATGATCTTTTTACTAACACCCAAATCATTTTAAACAAAAAAATTTTCTCTGGTAATGTTTTAGTGACATTTGCAACGCTCATCGCTCTGTCAGAACTTGTCCTAAAAACCTGCAAAGTAACTTGCTCAGACACACTTGCACAGTGTGGAGTGAATTTCCATAAAGCACTACCTAGGGAAATGAGCACACTTCCAAGTGAAAGAATGAAACCATAAAGATTGATTAAGAAGAAATGGGGAGCGGTTGTTATTGTGCAACAGGCTAGTATGTAGTTTCATCAACTCTGGGCCCCTGGGGTGCTGTCAGTTACTCTGTTTTCCATTGCAGATTGGAGATTAGTATAACACACACACACACACACACACAAATTTCTTCTTATCCAACGACTCTCACATGGTTAGGCTAAAGAGTTGAGGGAATGTTATAATTTCTTTCAAGCTTACCATTTTGTGAATAATTTTTGTTATCACTCTCTCCTTCCCATACACACACCAACAGTACCGTATAGGATTTTTAAATGTTTTTGAAAGAAGTCTCTTATGCTCACCAAGGATGCATTTATTTGATCAAAAATACAGTAAAAACAACAATATTGTGCAATATTATTACAATGTAAAATAACTGTTTTCTATTTTAAAATGTAATTTATTCTTGCGATGGCAAAGCTGAATTTTGCTGAAATTTTAATATGCTGATTTGCTGCTCAAATTTTTATTTTATTTTGTTGTATAGTGTTGAAAACTGATGCTTTGATGAATAGAAAGTTAAAATGAATAGCATTTATTTGAAATACAAAATCTAATATCTTTACTGTCACTTTTAATGCGTCCTTTCTGAATAAAAGTATTAATTTCTTTTTTAATCTCACACTTACCCAAACTTTTGAATGGAAGTGTATAATGGTTTCCACAAACATATTAAGCAGCAAAAATGGATGTCAACACTGATAATAATAATAACTGTTTCTTGAGCATCAGATCAGCATATTAGAATGATTTCTGAAGGATCATGTGACACTGAAAATTCAGCTTTGCCATCACAAGAATAAATGGCATTTTAGAATACTGTATATTAAAATAGAAAACGGTTCTTTAAAATGTTATTTTTACTGTATTTTTCATCAAATAAATGCAATCATGGTGAGCTTGAGAGCCTCATTTTAAAAACATTAAAAAATAAAAATTTTCAAAATTGACCGGTAGTGTATTTGTTGAGCTTACTTTCTGCTTGTGTACATTTAAAGGGTTAGTTCACCCCAAAAAAAATTTATTACTCACCCTCATGCTGTTCCAGACCCGTAAGACCTCAGTTTATCCCATAAAAGGTACTAAAGACGTCGTTAAAATGTCCATCTCACTACAGTGGTTCTACAATAATTTTATGAAGCGACGAGAATAGTTTTTGTGCGCAAAAACACACTCAAAACAAAACACTGCTTCATGAAGCTTCGGAGCGTTATGAATCAGCGTATCGAATCAGCGGTTCGGATCGCGTTTCAAACCGCCAAACTGCTGAAATCACGTGACTTTGGCGATCCGAACCGCTGATTTGATAGGCTGATTCATAACGCTCCGACGCTTCATGAAGCAGTGTTTTGAAATCAACCATCACTATATAAGTCGTTATTTCTTCTTTTTTTTTTGCGCACAAAAACTATTCTCGTCGCTTCATAAAATTATTGTAGAACCAATGTAGTGAGATGGACTTTTTAACGACATCTTTAATACCTTTTATGGGTCTTGAGAGAGGAAATGTCATTGCTGCCAATGGAGGCCTTTCTGAGCCATCGGATTTCAACAAAAATATCTTAATTTGTGTTCCAAATATGAACATGAATATGAGGTCTTACGGGTCTGGAACGGCATGAGGGTGAGTATTTTTGGGTGAACTAACCCTTTAAGATGCAAAGATTATCTTCCAGCTTCACTGATTTTCAGTTCTGAAACCCACTTTATAAATTGTTTGGTCCCTTCTCTTTATCTACACCCCACCCCCCACCATTGATTAATGCTATAAGGAGGCTTTGTGTGCCTCATTTTTGGGGTATGGGGTATGGGACATCCCCCCGTGGTGTGAGGCGACCCTGATCCTATCTGGGCCCCCCTCACAGCTTTATGAATGTAGTACTTTTTTGGTTAAATTTGTCTAGAGCACACATTTTCACATAGACTATAAATGTGTTTACACACTGAAATCATAGTCACAGTTAACAATAAACCATGGGCTAGAATATTGTTTATTAATTTGCACGGATCACGGTAAGAACGTAATGCACGCTGATTGACATGACCGAGCAACAGTGTTTCTCTAATAGAGGCCTTTCCAGTCCAACTGCTTTTCTGAGATGCAAAGGAAAAGTTTTTAAATATCAAGCTTCATTTTTAGATAGCTTCCTTCTCATTTATGTTACAGTCAAATGTTTGATGATTGGTTAAAATTTTTACATTTCCACCACTGACCTTTTGTTGCCCACCAGATACATTTTCTAAATGACCTAAATCTAGAAACATGAACAGAATGTATTTCAGCACAGAAAGTAATCTAAAAGAGAGAAGTGTTTAAGAAAGAGCTAAATTGTCCCCTAAAATTGCGCATCCATCGGTGATCCTATTTAATAAAATGCTACAGAGGCGGTATAATCCACTAGATAAGGCACGTGTCAGAGGGTTTAATTGAATAATGTTGCATTTATAATTCATTGCATTTATTGTATCTTATAAATTTCTTTTTTTTTTTATTTTAGAAAAGAACGGGGAATAAAGTTGTTAGTGTGAAAGAGGGAAGGGAAATGAAAATTGGGGCAACGATGGAGGCACAGAGCCAGCAACAATGGAACAGATGGACAGTCTCTGTACACCTGCTGTATAGGGCATTGTGCCACTGCAAAGGTCCTGGGATCCTTAACCCAATGTCACAGTTTATGATCTGCTGAGGCACAGCCTTTTACTCCCACTCGCATACTAGCACAAGCTTGCAAACTTAAGTGCAGGCAGTATGATTGGCATGTGAAAGTGGACATGGCCATCTGTTGCTGTGGCCATAATGCTGAGAGGAGTCACAGTGTTATCTAGTTTTATCTGGACAGACTATATTGAACTGAAACTAGTATTAAATAACAGTTTCAGTGCATCACGATCAATACTGAGAGATCCTGATGGAATCATTGACTTTTTGTGATAGACTACTACAGCACATGTTGAATATTAAAAATGTATTTTATTTTATTATGGCCAAAAAAATGTCCAATGAAAGTTTATAATGAAGTGCAGCCAGCCACGTTGGGAGACTTATGGGAGTGACACACCATGTTGCTTGCAGTGCAGGCAGGGTTAAAAAACTTACAATAATTGGTAGAATAATCAGATTTACTCACAAAATATGTCACAATTCATTAAGTAATTATTATTATTGTTTTTTTTTTTTCAAAATTGTGATGCAAAAAATCAGCACATGCAAATGCAATACCGTTCAAATGTTTGGGGTCAGTACGTATTTTAAAAGAAATGAATATTTTTATTCAGCAAGGGTGTATTAAATTGATCACAAGGGCAGCAAATCAACATATTAGAATGATTTCTGTAGGATCATGTGACACTAAAGAGTCGAGTAATGATGCTGAAAATCATAAGAATAAAAAACACTCAAGATCTTGATCTGATCTCAGCCGATTCAGTTTTACAGGAAAGAGGCTAAACTTATTTCTGCTCTGATAAATGGGTTTAAATTCAAAGGATGCGCAAAGCATAATAATAGGCATTTAGTCGGTATAATGGAGGATTGAATGCTTAGATTGGAGAAAATTGGGCGTACGGTCGTTTCCACGCAAAACTTGGCATTTATCAAGTTCAAATCTACGATCAGTCAACCAAACATAAAAGTTACTGCTCAATTTAAATGGTCAGCTGTAAAATCAGCTCGCCCAGCGTCCAACCAAACACATTTTTGCGCATGTGAAGGATGCTGTTTTATGTGAATATTGGAAAACAAGTGAAATTTTACAATGGAAAATATGGAAACATTTTGATGCTTGCCGAATGAGAGAGGTGAGACTAATGCTGTTTCAGTTTCACTTTAAATAAATAATTTTTGGCTTTACTGTTGTATTAATGAATGCCACTATAGCGTAAGTTGGGTTTTATTTCATAGTTTAATATATAATTTTATAGCTACTTGTTCTGTTCTAAATACAGTAAAATTTAAAGGATTTGTTGTCGAGCGAGGGAAACTAATATCTAAACTAAAAACTAAAATATCCTATAGTGTTTATAATGTTTGTAAAAGTAAAAGTTTTATTTACCGGTATTTAGTATACATATAAATTGATGTTATCGTTTGCAATTACGAGGTTAACGGGTGTTTTTGAAATAAGATCAATTTCTCTTTCATGAGATCAGAGGTGGAAAGTAACTAATCACAAATACTTTGGTTACAGTACTTGAGTGTTTTTTCTACTTTGAGTATAATTAAATTGTGGTTCTTTTACTCTTACTTGGACAAACTACTTGGACAAAGGTGCCGAGGGCGAGCTGGTATTTGACAGGCACTTTTCAAACTCCTGCGGTGGAGCCTTGCGCTTCAGCCAATAACAGACAGGTCCGACTCAGGTGCCAAACCAATCAAAAACTTCCAGTTCAGCTGGTGGCAGGGTGTTCAAACTGTGCTTTGACATTCAATCACTGGTTCTCGCGTTTTGAAATAGCACCGCTAACGTTTTAATATTTTAGCGTGAGCTATGATTTTAAATTGATATTACCAGAGCACTGCAGCTGAAGTAAATGGGAAACTCGGCTCATACAAAGATGCAGTTATTGCATGGATGGAGAAAGAACCACGCAAGAGTCTAAAATGCATGCACACAGTTCAGTTTTAATGGCAAAGCTTGCCTTCTGTAACAATGCAGTTAAACTAAATGTACGAATCTTTGTACAAAGCTGCAATAACCTCAACATTATCAACAATAGTGAAATAAGAGCGCTTGGTTTATCTGTCAATCAGATGCACGTAAAAGTTGTCTGGCTATCACCAGACCAAGCTCAATCTTTTAAGATTGAACATTGGTCTGGGAAGTCTGCTCTGTATTTTCTACTGCACAATAGGCGTGATCAACAGGCATAGTTCAAATGACTCGGTACGCAATTGTATAGTCCTTCAACCAATCAGAGCAACGATCCATCGCTTCTCTATCCGTCATTGTGTTAAACCCACCAAGAGCGGCAGGTGGATAAGCCGGTTTGTGATTGGTCCCTGCAAATTTGTAACAGAAGCAGGATAAAAATATGTACAGTTTTCGAAATCAAATCGCCGGCAGATCGGGCTGGGTAAAAGTGTAGTTCCTTACCATTGCATCAGTGGGCCCTCTGCACATTTTCGGTAAAACGGAAAAAAGAGCATTTTATTTAACATGTTAACCTGTACCCCACTTTATCTTTTTACTGGCACTTTTCTATTCATAGTTTTTTATTCCCCATAATTTCTTTGATCAGACCTCTCACTTACCTTTCTTTGTTTTTGCCCTTCTTAAAGGTGGGGTAAGTGTTATTTCAAAACTGCTTTAGAAATGTGACTCGGGCAGAGTACCATAACAAACTGATAGCCAATCAGCAGTAAGGGGCGTGTCTACGAATGACGGGGAGAAGAGAGTGCTCAGTGCACGTCATTATTCAAAAGACACGACACAGGACGGACATTAGCCGAGCGATTACAGAAAGAGAGAGATGGCAAATAAAAAACTAATGTGGAAGATGTGTGTGGAACAAAAGAAGGCTTACGATCAGGCAAGAAGTATCAGCTTTCCAGCGCTGGAGAGAACTCAAGGAGCGAAGGCCGAGGTTGCTTTATTTCTTCTCGATAGGCGAGTAACATTGATTTTGTTTTGTTTCACAGAACTAATATATGCTGGCTTTTGCTTGAATATGCTCGTGTGTCATGTTTGCTTGTTTGTCTATTTGCGATCGTATTGTCGTTCACGTTAGTTGGACTGTCGTGCTCGTGCTATCGAGTTGTTCATGAGAAATGTTTGTGTTTTTCGGAATGGAAGGGATGACTTTTTCATTGAACATTTGACCTAGATTACCATAGTAACACACAGATTCCGCCATAGTTGTTGCCTGTGTTGCGTATGTGTGGGGCGGAGCTATCAAAATAGAGGCGTGTTTGTTTTGGGGATTTGGAAATATCAACATCAGTTACCAGAAAGCACTTACCCCACCTTTAAAAACATTCAAATGGATCTTATGTGGATTTACTTTTCAAAATTAGTAATAAACAATCCTCTTGGCAACAGGGATAGCTTATATGTTTGCTCAGCATAGCGTCAAACAGCAATTTATGAGATTAATATCATGTTATTATCATATATACCTCAGTCGTATTTGAAATAATTATTGTGGTCCCATGTGAGACAGAAAATATATTATTTTATAAAATTCTATGACAGGCTATGTTAATTAGCATTGCATTAAAGATAGCCTATACATCATTCTTATGAAAATATCCAATATGTTTTGAAATTCACAGATAAACACAGATATATCATCGCAATCGTGTGTTTATTGTCTTCATGTTTCATCAGAAATGATGTAGCCATATCTGATGTATAAGGGATTTCCTGGAACGTCATGAGTTTGAAGTATGAATGAAACAGAAATTACATGAGAGTTTTTAATGCTCCATATTGCTCACATCATCTCATTTTGGGTAAAAATACAAAAATAATACTAAAGTACTTTGTAACGATTTCTGCGCTCGGATCTGCACTCGTTGATAAATGAGGTCCATTGTAACGTGTTTCCTCTATAATACCAGTTGAGTGTCTTTCATTTAGAGTATTGTTCTGATGGGGAAGTGGAAGGCTACTGTTGGTCAATGAAAGTTAAGGGCCGATATACTTCAAGCAAAATCAAATAACAAACTGGTGTGACGTAATTTTGAACAAAATCAGGTTAATTTTGGATCATGTGGCACTGAAGACTAGAGTAATGGCTGCTAAAAAATCAGCTTTGCCATCACAGGAATAAGGGGCTTTCACACCGGAGAAACCTTTTCATAGTTCTTAGAATTATTGGTGGAAGTACGTTTGCATGGCAGGAACTAGGTACACTTTTAGTTCTAGGAACTCTCCTTTTGGGGGAACTAAATCAGCTCCTGCATCAGAGTAGGGTCTAACCCAGCACAGTAGGAACTACCAGTTACGTAAGTGAACGCTGATTGGCCGAACGCACGTGAAACACCAGCACCCGCCATTTTTAAAAAGCAGTCTACACACACAGATTATAGCCTATATATTTACTTCATAAACTAACTCTACAAAAATGGAAAGCAGTCATAGATGGACCTCTCAACCTTTACACTAAAGAGAAAATCCAATGCAACTTTGAGGGGACCAAGCGAAACATGATTATTTATTTCTGCTCAGCTAGCAACATTGCACATCAGCCACACGGCAAACACAAATACTTTTTCATATACTGTCTATTTTTTTTTGTATAACAGTTCTATCCAATAACGTATTAGACAGGACTGTTAAACTGATCGTAAACTAATGAAGACAGAGAATGCGAGCGCTGTGTGCTCAGCCATTCTCAGCGGCGTCAAAATAAAGCGCCGCTGCGCTATCAAAATAAAAGTCACAACAACAAGCACCGCTTGCGTCACTTCACAGTTCCTACTGGTGGTGCCAGTACCTTTAGTTCTTGTTGAACCACCCTAGTGGCTAGTTCCAATAACTTAAGTTCCTAGAAAGCCCCTATCCTATACATCACATTTTAAATATATTTTAAATTCTAATCATATTATTATATTCAGTGGCCCCTGAACAGACCACATTTTCTAAAAGCAGCCCCTGATATAATATCAGTTTCCCTGCCTTCAGACATACAATATATGCTACTCACATGCAGTTAAATACTACACAATCCCATAATACATTTTTATCATTAGCTTGACTGTATAATTCAGTGAAATGACTTCTCACAAGCAGCAAAAGAAAAAAAAAACATAGGCAAAAAGTAATCTATTCATCTGTTAACAAAAGACATTGTTTCATTCATGTACAATAGAGCTGAGAGGGCATGACTATGATTGAGGCACAGAGCTGGTAAAGTGAGTTCAGACACAATAAAGGATGATCAAAGCACAGTGACGTCTTGCTTTACTCCACCTCATTTCTGGAACATGCGTTATAAAGTTCCATAATATCTGCAGAAGCATGCAACACATTAAGTGTTTTGAACTATTTGAAGATCTAGTAGGTTTATAAGGGTGTTAAAAAGAGAATCTATCCTTTCACTAGGGCTTCTAGAGTTCTCCCAGTTCTCCTCTTGTGCTAACGTTCACGCCTCAGTGGATCTTTTGTGCTCTGTGGCTCTTTGCTTTATGCTCAGATCTATTTATTCACATGGGTTTTTGTTTTCTGTTTGTGTGTCCCAGCACTATGTCATGAATTCCTAAATGTATTTTGTGCATTAGCTAAATGGATATTGCATGTGTTGTCCCAGTTACTGTTTTACATTTGATTAAAGAATTCTTACTCTAAACACTCAGGATCCTGATCTGATCTGTTCTTACTGGAGAGACTGTAAACTTATTTACGCTCTGATGGATGGGTTTAAATTCAAAGGACGCACAAAGCACTACAATAGGCATTCATTCGGTATAATGGAGGATTGAATGCTTACATTGCAGACATTGTGATATGTCTCCTATAATACCAGTTGGGTGTCTTTGATTTACAGTATTGTTCTGATACTTATATTATGAAAGAACAAAGTAGAAGGCGACTGATGGTCAAATGAAAGTTAAGGCCCCGATATACAGTACAGTGACGTTCAAAAGTCTGTTAATGCTTACCAAGGTTGCATTTATTTTTATTGTAAAATAAATAAATATTAAAATGTAAAATAACTGTTTTCTATTTGAATATATTTTAAAATGTAATTTATTTCTGAGACGCAAAGCTGAATTTTCAGCATCATTACTCCAGTCTTCAATGTCACATGATCCTTCAGAAATCATTCTAATATGAGGATTTGCTGCTCAAGAAACATTTATGATTATTATCAATGTTGAAAACAGTTGTTTAAAACATTTTTTTAGGATTCTTTGAATAGAAAGTTCAAAAGAACAAAATTTATCTGAAATGGAAAGCTTTTAAAACATTGTATTACCGTTCAAAATTTGAGTCAGTAAGAAGAAGAACTTAAAGAAATTAATACATTTATTCAGCAAGGATGCATTAAATTGATCAAAAGTGACAGTAAAGACATTTATAGTGTTACAAAAGATTCTATTTTAAATGTTCTTTTGAACTTTCTATTCATCAAAGAGTCCTGCCGAATGAACGGCAGTGCACTTCAAGCAAAATCAAACAATGTGATGTAATTTTGAACAAAATCAGGCCAAAACATTCATGTTGGGAGTTTGAAACTAAACTTGCTAAAGTAAACTTTCCGGAAAAGTTTGCTCCAACTGGTAAACACCTTCGAACTACCACTGGTCCATGGTGAATATGCAATAAGTAGGTGTGCTCTAAAGGCCTTTGAAATGGAAATTTCTTCTGTTCAGTCCATTGAGATCAGACGTCCGCAAGTAAAAACATGAACACCGGAGAGCTGCTTTTATAGTAGAAATTGAAGCTGTTATTCTAACTGAAAAATACAGTCTCACACCCTGACGAAGGCTTGTAAGCCGCACCGCGTTGGTGTACTTGTCACCTGTTTTTATAAGATTAAGCCATGATGAATTAAAGGCTTTTTAACTTTATACACCATTCGAGTGCCTTGGAAATTCTTTATTTATTGAGTTGAACCATCCCTTACATCCAAAGAGCACAGAGATAAGGAATTCACACCCCGTGCAGCACTTATTTTGCATTCACTGCTTCGATGAAAAATACACAGTTTTTTTTTTTTCATGTTTAATACTGTAAAGCTGCTTGCTTTAAAGCAACCTGTTGTATAAAGTTCTATATAAATAAACGTGATGTGACTTGACTGGAGTGCCAAATTACAGAGCTGCAAAAAACATATCCAATTCGCTATGATCAGATGCTTACTTAACTGTTTTCTTGTGTATTTTATTATTGAGAGAGAAAAAGCGTGTAGTACATATTTACATATTCATCTAAATATCGCTCGCAGCAGGTGATGTTGGGATTTTCGTTAACTCTATACCGCTGCTCAGGTATTTTGAACTTTTTACCCCAAAGCAATGAACAAAAAAGTTTGCCATGAGTATATTGGTGCCTTTAGATGGGTAACATGTTGACTGGCTCCCTCTCTTATAAGAAAACACTTTATTAACTGGTATATTATATCCCTTTTATTAAGATTGATTTATAACCCTTTCATTTACCTCCTCAGGTACGTTACGACCAGTGCGGCGAAGTTTCTATGACCCCACCTCAGCACCAGGCCAAGGTTGGATATGGGAGTGGGAAAATGATGCAGGTTCCTGGACAACCTATGACATGGAGGTGAGCATTGCCTTGCAAGCGGCATGGGACCGACAGCAACCCTGGCTGGACCTGACATCGTTGGGCTTTTGCTACTTTGTGGACTTCCAGACAATGACCCAGATTAACAGGCAAACGCAGCGGCAGAGGCGCATCCAGAGACACTCAGACATGGTTTACCCACTAGTTACTGGGCCACTGCCTAAAACTTCACAGGCTTGGGGGACTGCCTCAGGGGCTGGAGGCATGGCTAGAGGAGTTACATCAGGTGGAGGGTCAACCGGGGCACTTCTTGGGGTAGGTGTTTCTGGTTCTACCCTGAGTAGAAAAGGAAGTGCGGTTTACCCAAGGGGGGCACTTTCGGTATCATCTCTTGCTCCTTTTGGACAGTCCTGTGCCTGCCAGCAGTGCATGCTGGTGTTGAGTGTAAAGGCAAATGGCACTTCATCACAGACACTAGGACGTGCAACAAAGCCAAAGTTTGGGACACTTCCGTCGTCCTCTGTTTTAAACTCGTATTCTCATACACTACCACATGGAACATCTTTAAAATGCAAGCCCTTGGAAGAAGCCAAGAATTCTGCTGTTTTTGATCAGTCTTTGTCCCTTCTCACATCGGGCACTGCCAATCTCTCAATCTCCTCTAGCCGCCCAATGCCTTCATCTTTACCCCCACTTCCAACTCTGTCATCACAGAATCAGCAGCCTCCATCCGCCCCAAGCTCATCATTTTCAGCAACGTTTGTGCCAACTGCCATACTTGTTAACACATCAACCAGTCCCACACCATCCACAGTTTTAACGTCATCTTCAACAACGTTGGCCTCTCAGCGCTCCGCTGCCTGTGCTGCCCCTCTACCACCTCGTGCCAGTCTGGCAGGGCTTAGTCGGCCTGCTTTGCAGAGAATTGCCATGGCACAGTCACGGGCGCTTATTGCCTCTGGGTAAGAAAAGGCATTTCACTTTTTTTCAGTTTCATATACAGTTCCATCAGTACGATTTTTTTTTGGGAAGAAATTAATACTTTTATTAAGCAAGGATAAATTTTAAATTGATGGTTTCCACAAAAATGTTAAGCAACACAACTGTTTCAAACATAGATAATAAGAAGAAATGTTACATATTAAGTATATTAGAATGATTTCTGAAGGATCATGTGACACTGAAGACTATTGAAGACAAGAGTAATGATGCTGAAATTTCAGCTTTGCATCACAAGAATAAACTACTTTTGAAGTATATTCAAACTGTTATTTTAAATTAAATTAATATTTCACAATATTTCTGTATTTACGGTGTTCTTTCAAAAACATAAAAAAAATCAACATGTTCCAATGACAGCCAGAAAGCTGCCATATATAGGTGTCAGCTTCACTCATGTATGAGTATGTTCATGTTTTCCCCCCTCCTCTGTGTAGGGGTGTGTTTCTCACGTTTCTCACACTGCTAAATCATCCATGTCTGCTCTGTTTGATGACCATCTGGGGACAGAATGGTCTTATTCGTTCCATCCCCACCCCCTTTATGTCTATAGCTGTTTCTGTGGCTTTTCCCGCAGCTCTCAGTGGTGATTTCGTGTTCACGCTGGGTTTCTGCAGCAACCTTTGTTGACATGACATGGGCTGGTCTGCATTAGCAACACAATGCTGTCTCACTAAAGCGTTTGACACAGTAGAGTGTGTGTGCATGTCTATGTTATGAAGGAGTTGGGGTAATGAGCAAAAGGTTTTGACACTGAATGTAGTAACAATGGTGTCCCAGTGTTTCCTGAAGCATTAGACGTGACTTTTGGTGATGAGGGTTTGGGATGTAGCTAGGGTGGATTGAAGCGCCTTTGAGAATACAAATTGTACCTAGGCTAGTTTATAAAGCAAATAAAAAAGAAACTATCATCTTACACCAGTGTTGTGACCATAATGTACATGTGTGCTTTCTAATGCAGGGGAACATTGAGTCTGGTGCTCTTTGTAAAGGAATGTTCTGCTTCAGACGTAAAGCCATCTGGAGTCATAGAGCAGTAGTTGATGAGCATGTGTGTGAGAGAAAACAAAGAGACAAGTCTGTTGTAGAGACAAGATCAAGGGTCAGTGGAGGTCAAAAGCTTCCCCGTTGGCCTTACCCAAACAGCCATTTTCCCTCCCATGTCTGACACTTCTGTTTTAGAATGGAAAACAAAACAGGCATATAAACAAAATTTACTGCTGCAGTCTTGATGATTGGCTAAAATACATTAGTAACCTGTCATGTCATCATTTTAAGCAAACACTCCACACGTCCTTCTTTTACCGCGTAACCACTTCAGTATATTTGGTTCAGTTTTCACTTTCGTGTGAAAAACATATGTTGCAAATAAAGTATGCCTTAAACAGAACTTCCATTCAAGAGAAAAAATGTGGCAGTATTTAGTTTTTTATTTTTACTTTTATTATTATTGTGGTGTTGGTGATTTACGGATTCAGCTGTCCCTAAATGTCACACCACAGCTAATTTTTTTCTATGTCAACTGACATGTATCCTTTGCTGGCATCAGAACATTATTGTTATTTGAGTTTCGGAAGGAAGGGAGCATGACAATGAGGATATGTAACCGTAAACGGAGGCATTGCTATTTAGGTCAGCTATGTACTAGGCTTGCTGCGATAGTCGGTGTCGCCGGTGTTACCGGTGTTCAGGCGAAACACAGATTACATCACTTGCCCACCGCAGCACCGCCCCCACTGTCGTTTTGATTTTTATAGTTAAATAAGCTGGCTGTAACAAACACACTTTGCTTCATTCATTCACATTTTCAATAAATAGCAGCCAATATACAGTCAAAGGAAATAACAAGCGTGGGAAAACACTACAGACAAGAACGCTGAGATTGTGAAGAGAGAAGTAAAAAGGCTGTATATTAGAGTTGCTTTCTGAGGTTTTTTTTTTGCCTTTTGGTATTTTGTTTCCCATTTTTCCCATTGATTTGACCAAAAATTTGCTTCTATAAGAGTAAAATGGTGTAATTTGATACTTGGCCGAAAGTGTCAAAATGCACTTTCAGTTAGGTATCATATAACTATTGATGTTGGAAAAAGAACAATGGTTTGTGTGCATGCTAGTTATTGAACAAGTACTACACGTTAAACTTTTGAAATGTAATAGTTTGCAAGAAAATACTTGATGTCTGTGTCCTAGTTTTACACATTTAATAATCATCTTCAAGAAGAAAGTTCAGAGGAAGTAAACACCAAATTAGGCCTGTCACTATATGAGATTGTCACGAAAGAGTTCATGATAATGATATCAGTGTTTCCCACAGGATTTTGGTGGACCTCAGTCCCTCTTGGGGGAAGAACATTTTGTGCATTTTAATGTTAAATTCATCAATCTGGTGCACTTTGAGAGTTCAAAATAAAGAGCTCCAACCCATATTCAGTGTGCAAATTAAACAATAAATGAAAATAAAAAATGAAAAATAAATTAAACTTTCATAATTAGTTTTGTAATAATTTCTATACTTGAAAGAAATAAACATGTGAGCTTTTATTTTGACGGAAAACGCGCCTCATTACAAATCTAGTAAAATGCAGTAATCGTCAACTATGCAGTTGTAAAAATAATGCCTACTACGTTCCCAAATGCACGCTAAACTGCACGGATGGAGTTCATTGCATTTTTTCACTGTGAACCGAGACGCGGAGCTGATTGCATGAGTGAAGCGTGCAACTCTCTTTACGCAGCGCAGACAGTCTTTTGCGATTTTGATAAGGACTGATAAACCTTATACTTTTTTTGTTTGACAGCAGTGGCGCAAAACATGACATTAAAGACCTTTTATGTTATTATGAGAAGTTTAAATATATTTTCAGGCCGCCACAGTCTAATTAATGAATGGGAAGTATCAACATGATATCCGTATTTCATTTTTTGAAATGTCACTGTATATTGCGACACCGCTACACTGAATAAAATCTTCAAGTTCAAGAGGGGAAAATACTGCAGTTTTGAAGTTTGTAAGTTCAGCGTGTCCACAAATTCTGTCTCATGCTGACTTTAAGAGACAATTTGTTTCATAAAAGCAATGATGTATATCCGAGTGAAACGGCTTCTCGAGTGAAAAAATGTAAGGCGGCACTTCATTTTGTCCATTGGGAATTGATTGGATCGTTGTTGTTGTGAACATTTTGTAAGGCAGCAGTCAGTGTCCACTGGCCTTATAGAGCTTTTTTTTTTCTCCTAGGGTACCGACAGTACCAGTGAAGAATCTTAATGACTCCAGCCCTGTCCATCCGGCATTAGCTGGTAGGAAGACATTTTCTTCATACACCATCAGTAATTGATAAAAATAAAAAGTATAAACTGACAATTATTAAGTTTGAATGTACTATGTGCATTTTGATGCATTGCAGGTATTACTGGTATTCTGATGAGTGCAGCAGGACTACCTGTATGTTTGACCCGTCCACCAAAACTGGTTCTGCATCCTCCACCTGTCAGCAAGAGTGACATCAGACCAATTCCTGGCATCGGGCACTGTTGCCGCAAGACCACCAAGAAACAAGCCCGCAAAGGTGAGAATGCATGTACTTCTAGACATATTCATAGATAAATACATTGCACTGCATTCCAAAGCTGACATAATTATAAATAAATACATAAATATACAAAGAAATGTAAAAAAGCAAAAATAAATGAGTATTTATACTTCTATTTCCTTATTTATGTATTTTTTTTTCACATTTATACATTTTTTCCTTTATTTATTTATTCATTTATTTCCACATTTATTTATGTATATATGTATTTATGTCTACATTTATTTATTTTCACATTTTAGATATTTCTACATTTCTTTGTCTGTATGCTAATATGTTTTACAAAAAGTCGCACAGGAAATGAATAGCTTAGAGATGGGCAATATATCCAAAATCTTACATCATAGTTTAAGTCATTTAATATCACCTTAACTGTATGTATGTAGGGTTATCACACATACTCTTTATTCCGAACATGGCGGTACAACTACGCTTGGTCGGGATTTCTAAAATGTCTTGGCACACATGAACAGAAACCGCATCTTCAGCAGATCTGATAACAGACACTTTGACATGGAAGCACGTGAAATTATCCACTATTAATCACATTTAATGTAAAAATGTCAAGTCAAGTTTCCAGTAGCCTAAAATAAAATTCGTTATGAGATTAATGTTTTAAATATAAAATTTTAATTATAGAAATATGAAATGATGGAATCAATGTTATAGGAATTATTACAGAATCGCTACGCCTCTAAGCAACACGTGGTAGTGTTTTCTTACTGAATGAATCAGTATTTGAACGAATTGGCTGAATTAATGATTGAATTCACTCGTTAAGACAGTGACTTCAGTTGTGGGGGCACGACAGGCCTGTTCATGTGTGCCAAGACATTTCAGAAATCCCGACCAGGCGTAGTTGTACGGCCATGTTCGGAATAAAGAGTATGTGTGGTAACCCTTCATACATACAGTTAAGGTGATATTAAATGACTTAAACTGTGATGTAAGGATATATTTTGTTATTTTGGATATATTGCCCATCTCTAAGCCATTCATTCCCTGTGCGACTTTGGACGTTTGGTCAAACCACAAGGTGTCACTGTGGCCTCAAAGTTTCAGCACTGCCACTCTGAGCTCTTTTGATTGCTATGCCTGAGGTAAAACACGCCCCCCTCATTAGCATACAGACAAAGAAATGTAGATAAATAAATGTGAGAAAAAATAAATGTAGAAATAAATGAAAAAATAATAAATGTGGGCAAAAATAAAATTATACATAAGGAAATAAAAGTATAAATATATACTTTTCTTTGTATATTTATGTATTTTCATTTTTTTTTTTTTTTTCTTTGTATATTTATTTCTTTATAATTTAATCAGCTTTGGAATTCCATACACTGCTGCATAAGTTTGTTTCTGAAAGTTGCTATTGAGGAAGCAAGGACCAAAATCCCTAAGAAAGTTTTCCTGCACCTTTTTAGTCTATGCCACAAAACATTTAGGCTTGTCTGGTGGCAAAAAGAAGTATTGCTTGGTATGACAGATTGAAAACCACTGAAACGCAATGGCCACCAATCACTACCAGATATTCCTGTTGAAGTAGATTAATACACAAGACAATTGAAATTTAAAATCTCATACCCCATACTAAGCATAAGTGATTTGTTTTCCAGGTAAAACACCTGAGGAAGTGGTAAAGAGGTACTTACAGAAGGTCAGGAATCCACCAGAAGAAGTAAGATATCCTTATTATTTTATTTTCTTAATCCCTATGTGATCAAAACATCTTCTGTAACTCTTGGCTTCAGATCTAGTAGATTTCTGAGCTGGCAGCAAAGGGTTCATACAGGGCAAATAGCACTGTAGATCTGTAGCTTTACAGATCCTCTGGAAGATATGAAGAGACAGCAATCAAGATTGTTTATTTCAAAATTAATTCTCTCAAATTGTAATTACACACACACACACAGATATTAGTGCATATAATAAGATGCAACTAACCATGTAATTGTGCCTAGCTAGAACTGTAGCAATAAGTGTTTTTTTCTTTAAATGAAGGATTTCATTGTACAACAATATAATTCTACAGTATTTTGGTGCAAATTCATTAGTCATTTTTTGATTTAATAAAACTTTATAACACCAAATTGTTATAAATTGAACAAAACCTAACAGGTTTAATACTTCCAAATATCACCAGATAACAAATTCATAATTCTAATAAAAACTACTATAGGCACATGTACACTCACCTAAAGGATTATTAGGAACACCTGTTCAATTTCTCATTAATGCAATTATCTAATCAACCAATCACATGGCAGTTGCTTCAATGCATTTAGGGGTGTGGTCCTGGTCAAGACAATCTCCTGAACTCCAAACTGAATGTCAGAATGGGAAAGCAATTTTGAGCGTGGCATGGTTGTTGGTGCCAGACGGGCCGGTCTGAGTATTTCACAATCTGCTCAGTTACTGGGATTTTCACGCGCAACCATTTTCTAGAGTTTACAAAGAATGGTGTGAAAAGGGAAAAACATCCAGTATGCGGCAGTCCTGTGGGCGAAAATGCCTTGTTGATGCTAGAGGTCAGAGGAGAATGGGCTGACTGATTCAAGCTGATAGAAGAGCAACTTTGACTGAAATAACCACTCGTTACAACCGAAGTATGCAGCAAAGCATTTGTGAAGCCACAACACGCACAACCTTGAGGCAGATGGGCTACAACAGCAGAAGACCCCACCGGGTACCACTCATCTCCACTACAAATAGGAAAAAGAGGCTACAATTTGCACAAGCTCACCAAAATTAGACAGTTGAAGACTGGAAAAATGTTGCCTGGTCTGATGAGTCTCGATTTCTGTTGAGACATTTAGATGGTAGAGTCAGAATTTGGCGTAAACAGAATGAGAACATGGATCCATCATGCTGTTACCACTGTGCTGGCTGGTGGTGGTGGTGTAATGGTGTGGGGGATGTTTTCTTGGCACACTTTAGGCCCCTTAGTGCCAATTGGGCATCGTTTAAATGCCACGGCCTACCTGAGCATTGTTTCTGACCATGTCCATCCCTTTATGACCACCATGTACCCATCCTCTGATGGCTACTTCCAGCAGGATAATGCACCATGTCACAAAGCTCGAATCATTTCAAATTGGTTTCTTGAACATGACAATGAGTTCACTGTACTAAAATGGCCCCCACAGTCACCAGATCTCAATCCAATAGAGCATCTTTGGGATGTGGTGGAACGGGAGCTTCGTGCCCTGGATGTGCATCCCACAAATCTCCATCAACTGCAAGATGCTATCCTATCAATATGGGCCAACATTTCTAAAGAATGCTTTCAGCACCTTGTTGAATCAATGCCACGTAGAATTAAGGCAGTTCTGAAGGCGAAAGGGGATCAAACACAGTATTAGTATGGTGTTCCTAATAATCCTTTAGGTGAGTGTATATTATCACCCAGCCATATATCAAAAGTTGATATATAGTACATCCTACTTTATCTGCATACTCAGGTAAAGCAATATATACTATATTGCAATTCTCAGCTGCATGGTTGTTTTATATTGTCACAAAAATATATTATTGCACAGCTCTATATATAAAGTTGGATATACATATTTTATCCAACATTTTCTTCATACATACTTACTCACGTAAAGCGATATAGTGAATACTATATAGCAAATCTCAATAAACTTGACCCAGACTACATTGGAGATGGGAGATGGGACTATATGCAACCAGGATAAACATTTTTTGTTCTGATTACAATGTCTTTTGTGTGGTGATTTTATTGGTTGCCAAAATCATGAAACCATTGAAATTCAAGAGACATTTAGAAGCCAACTAAAAACATTCCAACTAAAAAGACGACACATAATATGATTGGCTGGATAGAAAATATAGCATCTTATTGGCTAAAAGAGTAAAAAAAAAAAAAAATTATGTTAACTAATAAAATCCATTTCTTAACCTTTTATATCTACGTGTTGGCTAATGGCGTGCTATATCAGCATTGTGTATTTCCTTTCAGGATTGCACTATCTGTATGGAGGCTCTGGTGGGACCCTCGGGGTATAAAGGTCCAGGGGTAGCGAGTGTTTCACGTGCGGAGTCGGTTGGACGACTGGCGCAATGTGGGCATCTTTATCACATGCAGTGCCTAGTGGCCATGTACAACAATGGCAACAAAGATGGCAGCCTTCAGTGTCCCACGTGCAAGACAATATATGGAGTAAAGACAGGCAACCAGCCACCTGGTAAGATGGAATACCATGTCATCCCGCACTCACTTCCAGGACACCCAGACTGCAAAACCATTCGCATCATCTACAACATACCGCCCGGGATACAGGTATAACTAAATCATATGGATATATATATATATTCAAGAAAGTTAGATTGTAGTCCATTTTCAGTGCATCTTGCTTGCATTTACACTTGGCCTGCACGCCATCATTATCATATTTCACAAAATATCTTCTCTCTTGTCTCTCTCAAGGGTCCTGAGCATCCAAATCCACGGAAGCCTTTCACTGCAAGAGGATTTCCCCGTCATTGTTATCTCCCAGACAATGAAAATGGACGCAAGGTAAGTCCTCCTACAGTGCATATGAAAAAAAACTTCACCTCCTACACCACCGTTTAAAAGTTTGGGGTTGGTCTTTTATTTTTTATTTCATTAAAACAGTAAAAACTGTAATATTGTGACACATTATTACAATTTTAAAATAACTATATTGCCAAAAGTATTGGGACACCCCTCCAAATCATTGAATTCAGGCCACAGGTCTTCCATGGCCACAGGTGTATAAAATCAAGCAAACATTTGTGAAAGAATAGGTCACTCTCAGGAGCTCAGTGAATTCAAGCGTGGTACCGTGATAGGTTGCCACCTGTACAGTAAACCCATTCGTGAAATTTCCTCACTATTAAATATTCCACGGTCAGCTGTTAGTGGTGTTATAACAAAGTGGAACCAATTTCATGCTCCCAACTTTGTGGGAACAGTTTGGGGATGGCCCCTTCCTGTTTCAACATGACTGCATACCAGTGCACAAAGCAAGGTCCATAAAGACATGGATGAGCGAGTTTGGTGTGGAGGAACTTGACTGGCCTGCAGAGAGTCCTGACCTCAATCCAATAGAACACCTTTGGGATGAATTAGAGCGGAGACTGCGAGCCAGGCCTTCTCGTCCAACATCAGTACCTGACCTCACAAATGCGCTTCTAGAAGAATGGTCAAAGATTCCCATAAACACACTCCTAAACCTTGTGGAAAGCCTTCCCAGAAGAGTTGAAGCTGCAAAGGGTGGGCCAACTCCATATTAAACCCTACGGATTAAGAATTAAAGTTTATGTGTATGTAAAGGCAGGCATCCCAAAACTTTTGGCAATATAGTGTGTTTTAAAATTAATTCATTCCTGTAATGGCAAAGCTGAATTTTCAGCATCATTACTCCAGTCTTCAGTGTCACATGATCCTTCAGAAATCTTTCTAATATGTTGATTTGATGATCAAGAAACATTTCTTATTTTTGTCAATGTTGAAAACAGTTGTGCTGCTCAATATTTTTGTGGAAACATGATAAAAAAAATGCAGGATTCTGCGATCAATAGGAAGTTCAAAAGAACAGCATTTATTTTAAATATTTTATAACAATGTAATGTCTGCCCTCACATTTGATCAATTTAATGCGTCTTTGCTAAATAAAATAATTTTAAAGTAATCTTACTGACCCCAAACTTTTAAACGTTTGTGTACTTTTTTGTTTTTGGTTTACATCACTGCACCATATGGAATTGTTTTTCAGTGACTAATCAACAGAAAAAGAAACTGGAAACATTTCTCTATATAAACATATTGTAAATTATTGTGTGGATGTGAAATGTATTATTATTGATTTAAAAAAAAAAAAAAAAAGTCACTTAAATAGTTAAATGGACCTCAACTCTGTGTTGAGTTTCAGTTGATGATAGTATAAATACACCTACATCTCTAAGGTAAAACTTAACCCTCATAATGCATTTGGGTCCGTTTTGAGCTGGACGAGATACATAAACATTTTAAAAAAATACATTGTTTTTAGTATGAGAAATACATGTCATTTATTTAGTTCAATTTTATTATTTATATAGATTTTTCATTATTTTTTATTTATTTATTTTTTATGTAAGTGATATAACCATTAAACTGAATTGTTACATCTTTAGCGGGTCCGTTTTGACCTGGAAGTGAACTGGCTTATACACATAAAATGGTGACAAACTAAATGACAAATTAAATTAATGTCTGTTTGTAGATCAAAAGTTCATAGACCAAATGGTCTAAATTTGAAAAAGGAAAGAAGGTTTGAAAAAAGGAGAGGTCCACATTTTACTTTGCTGCCACCTATTGATGAACCACTGCAGCATGAAAAAAAGATTAAGACTGTTTATCTTTTTTTTCTCCATCTGAAATTAAAGGTTTATGCAAGTAAAATGAATATATTTTGTTTGAAAACATGTCAGATTAATATTGATGTTGTTTTGTTAGAAAAAAAGTGTGTAGTTTTTATAAATGTAGCCTGTTTTGATCAGTCGTGTTATAAGTTCAAAGGAATTTAAGTTCATACTGGTAATTCTCATATTCTTATAAATTTCATGTAACGATATTCAAACAGGATTTCTCATAAATATTGATAAAAATATACATTTTCTTGCATCACACTGGTTTTTGCTGTAGTTCTTTTTCAAATTTTTTTAATTAATAAAAAGGGGGTAAATGTAGTAATGGCATTATAAAAACATGATAATATTCAAAATGGTAAAATGTTGCACATTCACTTATTAATGAGAAGTTACTGATCAGATACAATATGGGTTTAGTTGAAAAATATTAAGTTATGACTTTTATATAATCTTACATTCCAATTGGTCCAAATAGACCCAGGAATGCAAAGGGGTATACAGTTGTTAATGCATTACAAGGGTTAAGGTTACTTCTATTAGAGTATTGCAAAATTTGTATTGCCGTTCAAACAAATGCACCAAAAAGGGCCTTAGAACACATTAAGATTTAATGTAGGTTTAATTATTATTTGAGTTTTCCAATGATATCAATAGGTTGTCTGGTTCTTAGGTGTTAAGGCTTCTGTTGCTGGCATGGGACCGACGGCTGATCTTCTCAGTGGGAACCTCCAGCACCACAGGAGAATCAGACACTGTCATCTGGAATGAGGTCCATCATAAGACAGAATTTGGCTCCAATCTTACTGGACATGGCTTTCCAGATTCTGGCTATCTTGCTAATGTACTAGAGGAGCTCAAAGCCCAGGGCATCACTGAAGACGAGGAACAGCAGCTGTGAGAGGAAGTGCTCGATGGCAATGAAAGAAAAATGATGGTACTAAATAAGCATTTGAAATGGGGACCACAGAAATATGTGTGATTTTAAATATGAAAAAAACTAATGTGACCAATTGGTACAGATAACTGTGTGAATTAGCACAGAGGTACAAGTCGGTGTTTATTCTAGAATCTCAATACGAAGTACTTGGGCATTAAGTAACACAACTAAGATGATATTTGGTTAAAGATAGGTTTGAAGGAAAAAGGAAAGAAAGGAACGTGTGAAAAGCAAGAATGGGAAGTGGAGGGGACTCAAGTAGAAAAATGAGGGAATAGAAAGACTAAGAAAATGCTGGTTAATGAAGCAGCAGAGATGTTTTATTTGATACGTTTTGTTGCAGTGTGAGTTTGTGTAAGTTGTGTAAAACAGTCAACTCGTGTACCTCTAACTGGAAGCAGTTTATTAGAACTGAGAAGTATAGTTTGCATATGAATGCTTGTATTACAATTTGTATTATCATGCATCATTCAATGTATTCAAAATGTAATGAGAACTTCTACTATTTTTGTACGGATGATGGTGTGTGCATAAGATTCAGAGTTTTGTTGAGTCAAAATAGAGCAGCAATTTTAATATCAAGTTAATTTCAAAATGAGTTTTGTGGAGACATTGAATTCATTTATGCTGGTTTATATGCAGCACGAGAACCCCAACTAATTGTTCGTAACATTACTTGATATGCTCATTAAGAAAAAAGATGTCTCCAATGCATCATTATAAAATATCACCTTTTCACGGTACAGAAAACCAATTTGATGGTTTGAGCTTAGAAGTGCTGCTTCACTACGAATATACCATTAAATGTTCAGCTAAGCTGGACACATTGAAATGACAGAAGAATAGCAAGCACTTCATAGATAGATAGATGGGTAAAGAGTTAGTTTAAACTTTAAATCCCCAAGGTTCAGTTTAGTTATCCTTTCCAAAATGAATTTTGCAAACTTGAGGATTTTGAATAAAATATGATTTAGCTCTTTAACTGTACTTTACTGCCCTTGTACCCTGTTTTTAGGCCAGTATGTTAGGTCATTTATTGACCTGTTTTATAATGATCCACTTCTAATGACCTAAAAAACGTGCCATTGTTTGGCATGTGTTTATCTGTGCACTTGCATCATGTGTATGCTTGCATTTGTGCTTTATTAAACATAAGAGTGTATGCTATGCATCCACCACCAAGAGGTACGGTGTGTCACTCATCTGTTAAATCTTTTTCATGTATTTCTCTATATGGATGTTTTCTTCTATTTTCATAGTTTACTATATTTTAAGAATGTTTCATATTGAGAATTTTTATACTTAAAGGTGAGCCTCAACTGTTTTTGGTTTCTTTTTGCCTGCCTACATAATAAATGCCATTTTTGTTCATATGAATTGTAGAGATTTCTCAAGTTTTGGGATAAAAAAATTATGTGAAGTGTTTTGTAATCTGTTAAGACCCAGCAACCTCTCCTTGCATTCAGATATGATCTAATAAAAGAAATTTTTGAAAAAGAAAAAATGTTTTGACATGGAGAATCAAACAAAACACATGCACGTGAAAAATTATATACACTGCCCTGCCAAAAAAAAGTCGCTTTTTGGATTTAAATGGGCAAATGCTTAGAGAGTCTATGATCATTTTTGCAGTGATTATTAAGTTTCTAGATTGTATGTTTGGCAACAGTTCTTCTAACCCTATTGATGTAGTGTGTAGCTTTTAATTTCCCCCTGTAGTCAATGTTATTCCTTAAAACATTTTTTTTTATCTCCATATTGACATTTAAATGTTTTGTCCAGTGGAAAAAAAAATCTTCATGCTGTAAAATTGCTTGAATGTAACTCTACAACCCATGAATATGCAAATTATAAAAATTTGAATCCTTAGAAACTTTGAACAAGGTAGAACGTCATTGGAGAAAGGCATATATAGTTCATCATAACATCACAATGTACATCATATACATAATTCACCCGCTATATTGCTAAATATACACTATTTTTTCATATCAACAGAATAATATACCGGGACAACTTTGGTTCAAGCTCAAACCGGTGCGCAATGTTTTGCTACGGTTTCCGGGTTGAACGACATGTTTCCTGGAAACGGTGTGCAACTTCCTTGTTTTATGCATAGACAGTAAAAGGCAAACCAGCATATTCCGCCACCGTGTGGAGCATTAACGTCGAGGGAATACTAATAATGATGATTTTGGGAAACGCACCCCTGAGCGGCCAGCCAAGCGTCATAAGCACCAGTCGTGATCACGTTCATTTGTCTAACATACAAAAAAATAGATCCCTAATATATTCATAATAATAAAATAATGTATTTCCTTGCAGATACAGTGATATATCTGTGATATACGCATTATACTCGTAGCTCAACAGCAGCTTGCTTTAAACTGAGGGGCATGAGTCGCATTGGAGTGACGTCAACTTCCCTCTTCGATTGATTGGCTGAGGATGAGCTGTCAATCTAGAACTAGTGGACCAATGGTGATGCTAAGACCCGCCCCTGATTTACATGAAACTAACTGCAACTTTTGGAAATGCAAGCGCAGAATGTGGAAACGAGCAAAGGAGATAAGCATAGGCATACAATAAATAAAAATAAGAGCAGAAAACATGATTTTGTGTGCGATTCAGATAATTTTGAATTCATGATTCAGTTTTGAACAATATAATTTTAAACTTGTATAAATGTTTGATTCACGCTTATTAGTTTTATTTCCGTGACCGCGTTGTTTGTGATTCTGGTTCACTTTGCATTGATTTTTCAGTTTTGTGCGTTATATTTTCACATATTTGTTTTTAAAATTTTGATTCACGCTTGTTATTTTTTGATGCGTGCCCGCAATACATTAGGCGGGAATCAGGGCCCGTATTTATCAAGCCTCTGAGAATTACTCACAAGAACACTGCTAAGAATTGACTTAAGAGTAAAAAAATTATTGGCTCAAAGCTGTGCTTTAAAGTTAGTTATCAAGCATCTCAGTCATACTTTAAGTGAAGTGTAGGACTAAATCTTAAGTATCAGTCTTAGAGATGATTCACGACACTTTGCTGTGCCACAAACGGGATTTTGGATGACGACAGGCATGGACCAATCACTGAATAGATTTCCATATTTAAGAATATTCTCAGATAAATTCACATTGAATGGTGAAATTTCTAAGAGTTTACATTCAACACACATTTGACAATAAAGAATTTTCAATACATTATGATATAAACATTGGAAATGAAAGATTAACACGTTCTCTGACAAATTATACATTTTTAATCGGTGTGCTATTAACTGACCTGCCTATATATAGGCTAGATTTTATGATACAATCCAAAAGAAAACCGAATTGACGGGAGGAAGAAGCGTTACTGCTTGCTGAATTAGTCGAACAGTGGAAACATGTTATAAAAGGCAAGTTCAGCCCAACATTAACCAGCTCTGAAAAAGATGATGCCTGCTCTGTCCAAACGATACCGTTTGATTAACTGCTCATCGTCAAACATTTCAAAAACTTTCTCCCTCTCCTGAAAGATTTGCGCCCGTCTCTGTCTCCTCAGTGCCATCACAAGCCCCTACTGGCAACTCCTAACCATTTGAGAGACCTCTCGAGCTGTCTTAAATAACTGGGAGAGTAAGAGTGATTTATGCTCTTATGCTTTAAGAAATTCAATAACTTGCTTTTATACTTAAGTTTGAAAGTAGGAGTAAATTTCATCAATTCTCAGCACTTAAGACTAAAATAGCACTTTGAGAAGCTTGATAAATACGGGCCCTGATCCCATAAGCCCCTGCCACTCAGCAGCAAAATGTAGCCTATAAACCACGCGGTATTAAAGAGACAGCTCGCACAATGTCCTTTACAAATGTGTCCGCTGCAGCTCGGTATACGCAACAATTGAAGATATTAGAAGACATGTTTGTCGTAAGAGTTGTATAGTTTTATAGTATATTTTCAGCGATTTCACCCACCTCCGAAAATACTTCAAAAAGAAGACAAAGAACAGCATTCTCAGCTGCCATAGTTGCAACTCTTGCGTCATCAGAACAGGGTGTTCAACGCACCACCGTTTCCGTTTAAAAAACGTTTTGCAACGTTTTGTCGGGGCTGAACGCAGCCCAGTGCTTTATGTTGCTTATGCATGTCAGTAACCATGTTTTGTCACTTTTTGTCCACCAGAAGGAGCTGTTCACTCGGTTCTGAAACTGTGACAGGTGTATGTTCAGACTTTGATTACCATAGACATACTTAGAAAATTAATTTAAAAACCTATCTTATAATAAAGGTCGGAGTATATGATCTTTTGATCACTGATCACCTTTATAAGTTCAGTGGTTATTTCTAGTTATTTCTAGATCTAGTCTTTAAACCATAATGCTTTATACTATAACCATTTTAAATTTGATCATTGGGGTTGGGCGTTGTTTAAAAAAGCATTAAAAAAAAATTATATTCACAGCCATTAGCCATAAAATCTAAACTGTCAATTCTTGTTTTCGTTTTGTATGAAATATTGCAACATTTATTATTAATTATTTATTTGTGCACATAAATATTATTTACTTTTTAAAATGATGTGCCCTCATAATCTTCAATCAAAATAACTTCCCCTCCCTTTTACAGTGACATCTCTTCTCTTCTCTGATTAAGTGTTTTACCAGCAGGACATTTTTCTTATTCAAGAAGCCGTTTCACACGGTTATATATCACGTTAGAGAAGAAAGACTATATCACAACTTCTGTTTGCTGAATTTAAGGCCTGGCATTTGTTTTCACATGCTATACATGTATGCAAGGTTTTTTACTTTAAAATGTATTTCTGTGAAGCTGATGTATCAGTCTGGGCGCGGTGTATAAATGTCTTATGGCCTGAAGGTGAGGAAGGACCAAAATTATTTTGATATATAGGTCACAAGTTAACATATATTCTGTTCCTGCAGCCACTTAAGGCTTAAAGGTTTAGTTCACCCAACAATGAAAATTCTGTCATTACTGTCTGACCCTCATGTCATTCCAAAGACTTTCGTTCATCTTCAGAACACAAAAAAAGATCTTTCTGTCCCTCCATTGACAGCTACGCAACTACCACTTTAAAGTCCCAGAAAGCTAGGAAAAAGAAATCATAAAAGTAAAAAAATCCATATGACTCCAGTGGTTTAACCTCAGTTTTATGAAGCGACATCAGTGATTTGTTTGAAATTAAGTAATTGGTGACAGAATTTTCATTTTTAGGTGAATTAACCCTTTAAGGCCACTAGAGGTTCTTGAATCCTGATGGTGTGATGATAATTCAGGTGGCAGATTCATGTCCCTGAGAACTTGCCTTAAGAACACGATGGCCTATTTATGAAAAAAAACCTAGGTTCTCATTCAGTCACGTTCAACGTTACGTCAATACTGACATATTGTGGTCTCGCCTTTGAGTCCAATCACCTTCAAGTGGTTACTAAATGAGCCAATGGATTTTAGCCAGTGAGATTTGCATGCTGAGCCAATACTTAAAAAAAGCTACAAAAACTGCTTTTTTATTGACAAAAAATAAAAAAGTCTTTAAATTGAACAATATATCAAACGTTTAAAGTATATTTAAATATATAAATATAAGTAAATATACAAAACACAACAAATTTACATAAATTCACGATTAAAACCTAAGCCACCAATTACAATAATTAACCAGACACTAAACAACAGTTACAGTACTAACTGCAAACGAGGTTGTATTCTTGGTATGCAACAAACCAGCTTCAAATTTCAGCAATTGTTTTGCAGAAATATGACCATATTCACCTCTGGCAAAATACGACACCTCTACTGACATATTGCATGTCCTGCAAAGGAGAAAACTCTCTCAGACGGTGTCGATGAGGCCTGTACACACAGGTATGTGTTTGAAAGTGCAAACTTCCCCCACCACTGCCACAGGGTCTTGTCCTGATGGGACTGGAGGCAGACCTGTGTAGATCTCAATCTCATTCTGGACCTGTTCAGCTATGGAGAAGAGAGCACTACTTTTTGTGGTCATTGCCTGAAGTAGCTCTCGGTCCTCATGCTCAAACAGCTCTTCTAGGGCTGACTTCTTGGCACGCTTCTTGTGAGATGGAGACTGAAAAAAAAAAAAAAATTGTCTAGACAAACGTGCTTCAAAAAAATTTAAATAGCCTATTCCAAGATTATGAACTTACAAGTTCCTCTGCATCATCTTCCTCATTGTCATCCGATCCTTCTTAATGTCCTGAAGGCCCTCCATTGGAAGCTGTAGAAATAATGTTGCACATATAAATAGCAATACTTCATCACAGAAACTGTAACATGGCACACATGGGAATCAAGGCTGAGCATAAAATACCTGTTCTGTTACATTGCAAACGGCTGCTTTCTCCAACCAGTCCCAAGCATCAACAACAGCACATCCTTTTTAAGCATAAGGGTGCAGTGCGTTACGCGGTTCACAGCCGCATTCCATCCCAGTGCCTTTCTTCCCAGAAGTGCATGAGGAGGTTCGGAAGTCATGGAAGGCACATTTTACTGCCAGAATTCGCTTTGCAGCCTCCTCCACTCTCACTACCCTCGATGGCAGGGCCGCCAAGGGTTACGTGGAGATTAAACAGAAGCGTGCAGTTGCTGCCACCTGGCGGAATCACCCGCGTCTCCCGTCCAAGGCCTGTAAGACAACACCAGCCCTGGCTGCTAAGGCTTACAGTGCTGCTGGACAGGCCGCCTCTGCTCTGCATGCCATGGCCATCCTGCAGGTCCATCAGGTAAAAGCTTTCAAAGGGCTACACAAGGGTAGTTCTGAGCCGGGGGTTGATGCAGGAACCGTGCAAGGCATCTGACCTCACCCTCCAGGCGACAAAAGTTACGAAGCACCATCTCTGGTTGGACCTGGCTGAGATGATGGACATTAACAAGTTCACTTTCTTAACACCTCCCTCTCCCAGGCCGGCCTCTTAAGTGACACTGTCGAGGACTTCACTCAGTAGTTCTGGGCAGTCCAGAAGCAGACTGAGGCCATAATGCACATCCTGCCAATGACAGTCACAATCACATCCTGCCGTGGACTGGCGCTACCCACTTTCTCAATAAAAGAGCAGTTTCCTCAGCCTTTGGGCATGCGCTGAGTGACGCTATGCTTCCTCACGCCTCTCTACCCAGTGCCTCTCTAGCCAGTCTATCACAGGACCTCACGCTCACTGCCTCTACTTCGGGATGCTGTGCTTCCCGGGTTAGGCCCCAGTGCTTCTCAGTGGCATCCTGTTTACCTCAGTGGCAAACAAAGATACCCCTGTCCTGCATGCGGAAATTGTGTTTCTCCTGGTGAAGGATGCAATAGAGCCTGAGATGAAGTCAAGGTTTTACAGCCCATAGTTCATTGTACTCAAGAAGGGAGGTAGGTTACAGCCAATCTTGGATCTGCACCTTGAATCGGGCCCTTCACAACCTCCCGTTCAAGATGCTCACGCAGAAACGTATTCTCATGTTTGCCCCCAGGATTGGTTTGCAGCGATTGACCTGAAGGACGTGTACTTTAATTTTTCGATATTACCTCAACACAGACCATTCCTATGCTTTGCTTTCGAAGGTCGAGCATATCAGTACAAGGTTCTTCCCTTTGGGCTGTCCCTGTCTTACCGCATCTTTACCAAAGTCGCGGAGGCTGCCCTTACCCCGCTCAGGGAGGTGGGCAGTCATATCTTGAACTATCTCTAGCTCACTATTTGGATTAGTTATGCGAACACAGGTACCTGGTTCTCAGGCACCTCAGCCATCTGATGCTTCGGGTCAACTGGAAATGAGAAAGCTCTTCCCTGTGCAGAGCATGGAGTTGGACTCTGTCAATATGACGGCATGTCTCACCAACGAGTGCTCGCAGTCAGTGCTGAACTGCCTGAATACGTTCAGACGTAAGACAGCGGTTCCACAAAAAAAAATTCAGAGGCTCCTGGGGCAAACGGAATCTGCAGCCACGGTTTGATGCATATTGATGCAGCCTTGGATTGATGCATAGGATATCCCTTCAGCACTGGCTACACGGCCAAGTACCAAGATGGGCATGGTGTTGCAGCACGCTCCATGTGACCATCACACCGAGCTGTCGCCAGACACTCAGCCCCTGGTCAGACCTTGCCTTTCTATGTGCCAGAGCGCCCTTAGAACAAGTGTCCAGGCATGTCGTTGTTACAACAGATGCCTCCAGAACGGCCTTAAGCACTGTTTATTCCATTTGTAGTTTTGTTCTGTTGTATTTATTTGTCCGTTTCGTTTGTAATTAGTGTTCTTATTGTATTGCTGACTGTTTACTTGTCTTCTGTAACAGTTTTGAGATATTTTTGCTTACATTAATTAACCCAGTATTAGTTTTATTTTGCTGATTTTAATATTGACCAAAATAATCGTGCAGCCCTATGGACAACACTTTGAGATCAACTGCCAAGGCGGGGTACGCTAATTTTGCATTTCCTCCTCTGGGGTCAGCAGCGGCTCAAGTTGCTTCGTGCCGTTCACATCCCGGGTGAACTCAATCATGCAGCCAACGTGCTCGCATGACAGCTTTCGTTGCCAGAAGAATGGAGACTCCACCCCCAGGTGGACCAGTTGATGTGGAGTCAATTCTGGGATGCTCAGGTAGACCTTTTTACCTCCCAGATGTCCTTCCACTGCCAGGTTTTCTATTCCCTGACCCTCGGCACGGATGTGCTGGCACACAGCTGGTCCTGGGGCCTACACAAGTATGCCTTTCCCCTAGTGAGCCTGCTCACACAGACACTGTGCAAGGTCAGGGAGGAAGAGGAGCAGGTCTTGATGGACCTGGTTTTCGGACCTGATGCTTCACGTGACACCCCCTTCCTGGCGGATTCCCCTGAGATAGGATCTGCTCTCTCAGGGACAGGGCACCATATGGCACCCGTGTCCAGACTTCTGGAACATCCATGTGTGGTCTCTGGATGGGATTAAGTGGCCTACCACTAGTGGGTCACTCAAGATAGAGCCCCCTCTACCAGACACGCTTATGCTTTGAAGTGGAGTCTGTTCACTGATTGGTGTTCTTTCCAGCGGGAAGACCCCCAGAAATGCCTGATCAGCTCTGTGCTTTCTTTCCTGTAAGACCGGTTGGAGTGAAGGCTGTCCCCCTCCACCATGAAAGTCTATGTTGCTGCCATCGCAGCACATCACAATGCTGTTGATGGCAGGTCACTGGGAAAGCACGTCCAGGTCATCAGGTTCCTGAGAGGTTAAATCCTCCCAGACCGTGCCTCATCTCCTCCTGTGACTGCTCTATTGTCCTTTCTGGTCTACAGAGACCTCCATTTGAACCACTGAGTCAGTCGAGCTTAAGAAAGAGCTTTTTCTGTTGCCGCCCCCCGTCTCTGGAACCAATTGCCCCTGGACATCCGACTTGCACCTTCTATTACTATTTTTAAGTCAAAATTCCCTGGCATTTTAATATTATTATACTTCTGTCTGACTGTTTGTTTGGTCTGGTTTTCACTTTGTTTCTATTGTATCTTATTTTTGTTTTTATCGTATTTTTCTTTACTCTGTTCAGCACTTTGGATAGTTCTGCTATGTTTAAATGTGCTATATAAATAAAAATTTACTTACTAAGATCCTGTCTCTAAAGACAGTGCTCCTGACCGCACTTGTTTCCTTTAAGAGGGTGGGGGAGCTGCAGGCATTTCCGGTCAGTGAATCTTGCCTTGAGTTCGGGCCGGCCCTGTCTCACGTGATCCTGGGGCCCTGGCCTGGATATAAATCCAAAGTTCCCACTACTTCCTTCAGGGACCAGGTGGTGAACTTGCAAGCGCTGCCCCTGGAGGAGGCAGACCCAGCCCTTGCGTTGCTGTGTCCTGTTTGCACACTGTGTGTTTATGTGGACTGCACACAGAGCTTCAGAAGCTCTGAGCAGATCTTTGTCTGCTTTGAAGGTCAGCAGAAAGGGAAGGATTTCTCTAAGCAGAGGTTGGCTCACTGGATAGTGGATGACAGATAACCAGTCGCAAGGCGAGCCATGCCCCCTTGGAGTGAGGGCTCACTTCACTCAGGGTGCTGCTTCCTCCTGGGTGTTTGCGCACCGCGCCTCTCTGGTAGACATCTGTAGAGCCGCGGGTGGGGCGACCTTTGCGAGATTCTACAATCTCCAGGTTCAGTCAGTTTCTTCCTGTTTGTTGGGTACAAACAGGTAATGTGCGGAAAGGCTGGCTCAGTGTCTCGCTTGCAGCATCATTCCCCTCTAGTGGCAGGATACGAGCACCTACTTTGCTCTTCAGGTGAGATCCTCGCTCTGCAAACCCTGAATCAAGTTCCTCCAGCATCCTTCACAGTCAGACACAGCAAAGGTGTCTGACGCCAGGCCCCGTACTTGTGTGCATGCCTGGTTGGTCAGGCCTTGTACTGGGCTTGATGCCCATATGCTGTGATTCCCCCTTGGTAATCCCTGTCGGTAAAACCTGTGTCTTTCCCTGGGCAGTTCCTGCTCTGCCCTGTCTCTGCACTGGTAGTAGTTCCATTCCTGTCTAGGCAGGACCTACCACAGAGATCTTCCATATGTATTACTGCCCCACGGGTCAGGCCATATGTGTATCCACCACACGTTACCTCCCTTTCAGCAAGGTGTGGTCTCCGTAGCGTCCCTCTCCATTGGACTAGGCACACTTCCCCAGCGTTAACAACGCTGGTCATGGCTGAAAAATATGGGTATTGAGATCCAAAGCATCCCTGTGAAGTATCATGATAAGAGGAACAGCAGCTATGACCATCTCCAGAGTAAGCCCTGTCTCTTCCATCCCATTGGATGGAGGACTATCTTTCCTTGTGATGTTAGGCCAAAGGGGCACACTACAGCTTGCTAGCATCTGCGTCTCCGTAACACTCGTAACACAGTTCAGTGGCTGTGGTGCTTTCCATAGGGACCCCAATACGTCAGTATCGACGTAACGTTGAATGTGACTAACTGAATGGGAACTTTCCTCCTGCCACAGCTCTCAGTTCCTCTCGGCTCCTTAGCAAAACATGGATGAGTGAGTGCGTGCTGGCCTTATTTATACCCGAGTGGAGTGGATCGAAATTCAAATCTCACTGCCAAATATCCATTTATCTATTTTGCTGCCATTCACAATATTTCAATTTTTTTATTTTATTAATTGTTAATCTGCATTAGGATCAATTCTGCATAAAAAAATACAAGAAGATATAAAGATATCTGAACAGCTGCTCAGATCACACTTGAAAGTCCAGCTGTCAAAACAGGTGGAGACAAGAACTGCTATGCTACAATAAATATTTTCTCAATGAGTGTCTTTTGAAACAAAAGTATGAGCATAATGAAGATGATTCATGCTTTTTGTCTGTTATTGTCAGTTTGCAAATGTATTATAAATAAAAGAACAATGCAAATATGCTTCATCATAACAGGAACCATAGTTGATGACAAGATAATGGATGGAGGTGTCATATCCACTCCCTGGAGTTCTAAATGAAGGTTCATGTGAAGCTTGTTTATCTAGTCCTTTCAAGTGAGTACTTTAATGCCAGACACTTCTTGTAGTCCCACCGTCCACCCACCATTTTTAAGCTTTCTATAGTAGTTTAAGTATCGTCCAGATACAGATTGTTTAAAGGCAGCTTTACAGCAATAAACAGGAAAAAAAAAATGATCAATGTTCCATTTTGCTGTAAAGTATCTTTAAAAAGTACAATAGTGTCATTATTCAGCTAAAGTCGGTTCAGTGGTGATTCAGTTCCGTTTACAGTTTTTCCTTGATTGCTAACACACTATAACTGATTCATATGGCCCGATTTTACCCAAAATATCTGGTCCGAAAACCATCTATTTCCTTCTCAACAAGCTAAATACTTTTACTAATCTGTTCATCCTGACTACTGTCAAGGATTAGATAAAAAAGACACCTTACCACAATCTTCTGCAACCAATCAATAGAGTTAATAGAATGCAAAATGCATAAAATATGTAAGAGAAAGATATGAGTGTTATTTAAATACAATGTGGCCATTTAAATTAGAAGAGCTATAATGTGAATGTAGAACAATAAAATAAGTATGACTCATGAAAGCGATGATTATCTGAAAGCAGGTTGAATGAAGGGCATTACCAAATAAAGAATTTTGTTTCAGGGCAGCAGATTCATTATGCAGTATTGATAGACATTAAACTGACAAAAGATGAATCACACATTTCTAGTTTGGCATGCTTTTGTACATCAGCTTTGACAATCAGCAACTTACAGTAGTAAGGTGAATTTATTGTATACTGTATTGTATGCTCATTCTAAGGTAATAACAACATAACGGTTAATTATGTAAGGTCTTTATACACCGCTGAAAACATAGTTATGTATATTATATTGCATTTCTGTCAGTAGATCCTCATAAATACTACACACTGCACCTTTAAATTAGGCAGAAGAGAATGTTGTTGACTATAATGTTTGAGTTTGATGTGGACATTTGAGGTTTGTACAAATTGACGTAGTTATGAGACTGTTTTTAATTGTGAGTTAGCAGTTGCGGAAAACTGTTATAACTGTGTAAAGTTCATCAATTGTTAAGTGAGTTTTAATTGTAAGCAGCTCTACAGGAGACAATAGTTTTGTTGTTCACTATGAGTCAGATCAAAGTAAATTCTATTCAGTTCAGTAACAGTGTCCATGTTGCAAAATTCATCAATTATGAAACAAAGTAAAATTAGCTAAAGCAGCTCTGCAGAAACAGTTATGTCATCATTTAGCTCAATTCAAGTTCCCTTACAGTCAGTCACTCTCGATGTCACACCAGAAATGGAAAATAATAATACAGTGATGCAAAAATAAAATACAGTGCAATTAGTCGGACGTAGCACAGTGCTCATTCAGTAAATGAACAGCTGAACAGATGTGTTTTGAGTCTGGATTTGAATGAGACTACTGTTGGAGCACATCTGATCTCTTCTCGAAGCTGGTTCCAGCTGTGGCTGGCATAATAGCTAAAAGCGGACTCACCGTGCTTTAAGTGAACCCTTGGGATCCTAATGATCTGAGTGATCTGTTTATATTCAGTGAGCATATCTGCAATGTATTGAGGTCCTAGTCCATTGAGTGATTAATAAATAAGTACTTTATAATACTTTAATGTAACTGAAAGCCAGTGTAAAGACCTGAGGACTGGTGTGATATGTTCATATTTTCTGGTTCTGTTTAGAATCCTGGCAGCATCTTTCTTTATAAGCTGCAGCCGTCTTATGGTGGAAGGCCATTAAGGAGTCCATAACAATAACCTGCTGGTGATAAAAGCAGACTGTCCTCGTCCGAAAAACCTATGGAATGCCAAGTCTGCCAAAATTAAAAATAAATAAATAAATATACAAAGAAATGTAAAAAAGCACAAATAAATAAATAAATATATAAATAAATATTCATAAAAAGCAAAAATACAAAACTAAAATAAATAATTATCTATACATTTATTTCCTTACAATCCCACTTTTGACACCACAGGCTACAGTGTCCACAAATATGCTTTTAAGTGAATCAATTGCTTGAGAAAATATAGTTAAATCATCTGCTTGGTTCCCTGAACCAATCAGAGGGACACCAAGAAATGGTTGTTTTAAACCTGTTTCATCGTCTAATAAAGACGAGGAGTGGAAGGGCTATCATGAAATGGTCCCAGACTGCCATCATCTCCAGATCCAGTAAAATTTATAAGAGGAGAACAGGGTTCCATAATTGCACAAATAATCACAATAGGCCAATAAACGCACAACATCTAAGGGTCCCTGTTCGGGCGCCACTTCTGTGAAGGTATTTGGCCTTAAAAGGTTAGGTTCGGGCGCCAGGGGTAAAAACCACCACAATTATTTAATTAGATCCATCATTAGAGACACTACATATAGGGATGATATTATCAATTATATTATATGAATCAACTAGAACAAGGAAACACAAGGAAGTTGATTTAAAAGTTTTCTATTCAAGTTCAATTCCAGTCATATTACATTACAATTCAGTACATCATATTCAACTAAAAATAAAAAAATAAAACAAATAAACAAGTAAATAAATCAACTATTAATTTCAAGCCCAGAAACATTTACCTTTTAGTTACCTCACAACAATAAATGAGTGACAGATAAATCAAATAAGTAATTAAATAATTCAGATAATTAAATGCAATGCAATAAATCTTATGCAGGAACAAAAAAAAATGAATCAAAATGCAATAAGGCAGCAGCATAAGAGAAAAACAGGCATAAGAAAAAAAGAAAAAAAATCATCTGGATCCAAAGTTAAAAAAAACAAACATTTGCCTACCCCGTCACTCATTAAACTACTGGGCCTGAAACACAATTCATTACATCACACATAATATTTACCAAATAATTCGGCAACTCGAGCACCAAAATAAACACCAAAAGAAAACCCTCCCTACACCAAAAAAACCTCCTCAAAACATACTACATATAATGCCCTGAATTAGCATCTAAACCCCAACATAAACTAACAACATAACATAATAGAAAATCTGACTCCTCAGTAAGAAAGACTTCCTCCCTTTCCTTAAGATCAAACTCTACAGCGGCGGGGAAGTCAGGCTTCAAATTGTACACATGGACTGTACGCAAGTCCTCTCCATTGTCCTCATGCACAACCCGATAATTTACTGGACCTAATTTTTCTACAGTTCGATAAGGCCCAATCCATTTTGCTGCAAATTTAGATGCAAATTGTGGAGAGGCCTTGGAAAGGGGATGTGCTTTCATCCAAACCCTATCCTTCCTAGAGTAAGTCACATTCCTACGACCGGCATCATAAAAACGTTTCTGTTTCTCTTTAGCTCGAGACAAGTTCTTTTTTACCATCTCCTGCAAATCTTTAAAAACCCTGAGACTGGTCTGGTGTGGTTCTAGAACACGTTCAAAAGGTCCTTTCAACCTTCCTTGCAAGAGTAATTCTGCTGGGGAGTATCCAGTACTCTCTTGAACAGCAGAATTAATAGCATACCTCAACTCTGGCAAATAATGATCCCAATGATTATGCTCACCAAACACGTAAGATGATATCATCCCCTTAATGGTCCGATTCACACGTCTGTGAAGTTGGTTTGGGGATAGTATGCTGTTTTCAATTTTTGCACCACTCCCCACCTGCTACACAGCTCCTGCAAAATTTCAGAGGTAAATTGAGGACCTCTGTCCGACAACAAAAATTTCGGAACACCCCACCGTGTCAATATTTCCTTCCTTAGCATCTATGCAATTGTCACAACAGTAGCTTTTCGAAGCGGAAACAACTCCACCCAATGGCTATAATAATCTACTACCACCATTAGCTGGGTGTTACCTTGCGTACTACGAGGCAATGGTCCCATAAGATCCACGCCGAGCAATTCCCATGGTTCATGTGCTTCAGTCTGCTGTAACAGGCCCGCTGGTTTACGACACTCTGGCTTACATTGTTGACAACTGACACAATTTTTAACAAACTCTGAAACATCTCTCCACATATTTGGCCAAAAAGCAACTTCCATTAACCCTTTTTGAGTCTTATAACGACCAAAATGCCCACTTAACGGGTTGGAATGATATGCTTCCAACATAGTCTGGTGAAGGATCTGTGGGACATGAAAATAGGTTCCCTTGGAAGGATGAGTCACCTTCCGGTAAACCTTGTCCTCTAAAATAACAAATCCAGAACCAGAATCATCAGGACTCATATTATCAACTATACTCTGATATACTCTTCGGACCTCTACATCCTGCTGCTGTGCTGTCCAGATATCCTCGTCAGAGAGAGGAAACTGTAAGACCAGACTATCTGGGGTTTGCTTAGTTTAAGCAGCGACTTTTGGGGTAGAGTCAGGGCTACTGATACGGGACAAAGCATCGGAAGCACTGTTAAGCTTTCCTTTGCGGTATTCAAGAGTAAAATCAAACTCTTGCAATTTCAAAGCCCAACGAATCAGGCGAGAGTTTGCCTTGGTAGTGTTAAACACCCAAAGGAGAGGCGCATGATCAGTCACAACAATAAAAGACTTACCCTCCAAATAATGCCGCCACCTTTCGACCGCCCAAACAACAGCCAAACACTCCCTCTCTGTGGTGGAATAATTCCTTTCTGCACCAGTAAGTGTATGGCTTGCATATGCTAGTACTTCTTCAGTCGTACCAAATGTAGATGGTCGTTGACAAAGAACAGCATCCAAACCTGTTGAACTAGCATCTGTATAAACTATAAATGTGCAAGCATGGTTAGGGTGTCCCAGTATTGGTGAAGAAGACAGGTGCATTTTCAAATTCTCAAAAGCAGCCTGACAGTCAGCTGACCACTGGAAACGGGCTCCTTTTCGTTTCAAGGCATTTAAGGGTTCGGCAATAGCTGAAAAATTAGGAACATACCTATGATACCATCCACTAATCCCCAAGAACCGCTGAAGTTCTTTTAGATTTTTTGGTACAGGGAAGTTCTGGATTGCCTCTGTTTTAGCAGGATCTGCTTTCACCCCTTCGGTGGTCACCACGTGGCCAAGAAACTTATTTTCTGTTAAACAGAAATGACATTTCTGAAGTTTCAGAGTTAATCCTGCCTTTTGCAAACACCTCAAAACCCTTTGGAGATCTTGTATATGCTGGCTGAAATTTGATGAATAAATGAATATGTCATCTAGATAAACCAAACAACACTGTCCTAAACATTCAGCCAACACCCTATTCATGAGCCTTTGAAATGTGGCTGGGGCATTCTTTAAACCAAAAGGTAAAACCTTGAATTCATACAACCCAAAAGGGGACACAAAGGCAGTCTTAGTAATACTGTCTGGGTCCATTGCCACTTGCCAGTACCCGCTGTTAAGATCAAGAGTACTGAACACACTGGCTCCAGCAAGCGACTCCAGGATTTCACCCACAGTAGGGAGAGGGAATGCATCACTTTCACTCACAGCATTTAATCGTCAATAATCAACACAAAACCGCTGGCCTCAAGTACAATAGGAGATGCCCAAAGAGAATGAGATGGCTGAATAATGTCTTGTGAAAGCATATCGTCAATTTGATCCTTAACGATTTCCTTTTTATCTACTGGTAACCTATAGGGCTTTTGCGCAACAACCACCTCTGTATGGACAGCGATCTTATGCTGAACCAGATGAGTTCTACCAAAAGAAGGAGTACATACTTCAGGATGATCATACAAAAGTGTAAAAAGAACATGAGACTCTTTGTCTGGTAAATTACTCTCATTGACTTTGCTTTGTACTAGCTCAACAAGTTCTGCACCAGTTTTTAGATCTCCATATACTCACTCACTGATCACTCCAGCTGGACAGGAGGAACAGAGGAATAAAGAGAAGCCGTAGGCTTACAATCCACAGGTGGTTTACAAGACCTCCAAGAATCCCCTGCGGTAATTGGTGGCTGAAAGGGGAAAACACGATTTTCCAGGTCCCCTGAGAAACTATACAACTGATCTTTAATATTAAGCTGCAAACCAGTCAACGCTATGAAATCTAACCCCAGCACCATTGAATAGACAAGTTTCTGAGCTGGAAGAACTACTGTAGGAACCTGAAAATGCAAATCATGCAAATAAAAATCAAGCATTTTCTGTCCAAGAGGAACAGTAGCATCACCATTAGCCAGATAAAGTGGTCCTTCATGCCATGCATCAAGTTGCTCCTTAGGTCCTTTCATCTTGTTCCATAAATCAAAATGCAATAATGTGTAGGTGGCCCCTGTATCTACAAGCGCTTTCCCAGTGCAGTTCCTCACAGTTAAGGGAACAACTAACTGTTTAAGAACTACAGGGCCAACTCTCTTGTCCTGTCTGCTACTAGTTGGATCTTTCTTTACAAGTCGTTGAGCATCATAAGCAGATACTACACCTCGTTGATGACTACGACCCTGGGATTCTTTACCACCCTGTGCGTGCCCTCCAGAGTGTTTTCCACTCAAAGAAGCCTTGAAATTAGGACGAGAACCTGGAGAATGATTTTCATGACACCTCCAACACAACAAACTTAGGTTTCGTTGCTCTGAAGGCAAGATAGCTTTTGGTTTACCTCTTTTATTTTTCTAGCCTGTGAATTCTGGTCCAATGTATTGTTCTTGGACAACTGAAGCTGATTATACTTTCTCTGATGATCATAATCCCTTTCTATTTGAGTTCCCAGCCTCACTAGTTCCTCAACAGTCTGTGCACGACCTCGAAGCTGACTAGCAAAACAAGGGTTCATAGCTTTTAAAAGGGCTTTTAAAACCTCATCCTCAGTAGCTTTCTTTTTCCAACGCTTAAACAAAGCTTGAAATGAGAAAGTAAAGTCACAAACACTTTCATTTGCCCCTTGTAACCGATTTCGTACACTACGCATTGTTGCAAGAATTTCACTATTTGACATTGGTCTGAAAGCTAAGAAGTCTTTACATCTTTCAAAGTAAACTAGTGGATCGGTCTCATCATGCACCCCCCCAAAGGATGGAAATAATATCTTAATAGGCAGGACACGGCCACAGGTCAAATTAGATGGAGCAGAAACCTGACTGACCAAATCCCCAGTATTACATGGTGCAGTTGAACCTAAACATACCTGAGAAGGAGCAGGGGCAACATCCTCCCGTTCAACTATCTTACTGTCAAGTTGAGGGCTTTTCTGCATAAGGGCATCAAGAGAAGTTTGCATAGTAAACACTTGCTGCTTCAGACTGCATACTTCTTCTTGCAACTCCCTTCCACCTACACTATGTTCTTTGATAGCTGCTTTAAAAGAAGAAAGTAATGAATTGTTAGCATCATCAAAACATTCCTTAAACTTGGTACATGACTGTTTTGCATTCCACTTAATGGCATCAATTGTTTGATTGGTAAAATTTTGCATACGATCATTAAGGACCTCCAAAAAATCGGTTTGCGCCTTTTTAACTAGTACATTTTTTTGTCCATAGGGTAATGAGGAGGGCATGGTTTACCTCAGACATAGCAATCGAGCTCAGAGTAGGCGAGCGTTGAGGCCACAGTGACACCTTGTGGTGTGGCTGAAATACATTAAGTATAGCCTACTGATCTTGATACTGTTTACTATTTACAGGTTTGTATCTCATTATTCTTTTCAGAATAGAATTATTAGTGTCATTGTAACCAAGTATCATCATAGTCAAATCAAATTATTTTGATCATCAAATCAAATGATTTATTGTTAAAATTTTTCTGTAGCCTAACAACTGCCAAAACAGTAAAAAAAAAATAGCCCAGGACATTTTACAAATCCAGACCAGACAATGTTTTACGGCCATGTCTGGAATAAAGAGAGCTATATTTATTGTATTTTGGCCACACCACAAGGTGTCACTGTGACCTCAACCACAGTGGTGTCACCTTCGCCCTCGCCTACTCTGAGCTCGATTACTATGTCTGAGGTAAACCACGCCCTCCTCATTACCCTATGGACAATGAAATGTAAAAATACACAAATGAAAAAATAAATAAATGTAGAAATACATAAATGTAAAAATAAATAAATGTATAAATAAATAAATGTAGAAATGAATAAATATGTAAATAAATAAAAATATAAATGAATAAATGTATAAATAAATAAAAGAATAAATAAATAAATGTGGAAAAAATAAATACATAAGGAAATAAATGTATAAATTTATTTATAAAATGTATTCATTTATTTATTTTTACTTTTCTATGTATATTCATTTATATATTTAGTTTTAGTTTTTTTACATTTCTTTGTATATTTATTTATGTATTTATTCATTTTTAATTTTGGCAGACTTGGCATTCCATAAAAAACGACCCCATAGGTCGTTTGTGCACGCAGCGTATTATGACCTATAGTTAGGTTTTAAAATGAAGTGCCCTCTAGCAGTCTGATAAATAACGACAGTCTCATTTGTCGAGTGTGTCAAGAGGGAGGAGTGACCCTGAACCTCGTAATCCAGGTGGGTTTTATTTTATTTAATGTTCTTTTTAAGTTGTCTGCAATTCATGTGTAAGTGCAGTTTGACGTTAACAAATCAGTTGTGAATGCCACTGAACAAATGCGATTTTACCACAGTAACTGTAGTTTTATTGCAGTATTTGTGGTTAAATAAGGGTTACACAACATCATGCTTTTAACACTGTGGTTTTAACTCTGTGGGTACCATTGTTTTACCTCAGTAACCATAGTTTTACTGTATTTGTAATTAAAGCACAGTAACCACAACACTGAGGACGCCGGTTCCTGTCTTCACTGGATACCGCCTTCAGCCCGATGTCCTGCTCCGCCATCCGGCAAGGCTATATCCTTTAAAAGCTGTGTGTGTGTTCGCCGCTGCAACACACATACTTACAAAAAGAGCTGAGGCGTTCTTTCAAATGCCTTGTACAATCCTGTGCCTCGTGCAGAGGCCCTCTCTTCGGCTGGGATTGTCACATTCTTGAATCGTGGAAGGAGCCATTCTCATCTCAAATCCTTGGCTTCTTCAGCGCTCTCGACACTTGACAGTGCGAATGAGAAAGGTTATGAGAGTCTTCCTCCTCTTGAGGAAGCGGTCGCCGCACATCTTTGCCCGCCCTCCGCCAAAGGATGACAGCCTACATCAGCTCCCACTGGTCGAGCATACGCCTCCACCAGCCAGGCTTCTTTGGCTCTTCACACGATGGCTGTCCTTCAAGTGCTTCAGGTCAAACTTCTCCGTTCTCTGGATGCCCTGATCATGAGGCATTCAAAGACCTGCGCAGCGCCACTGACTTAGCCCTGCGCACGACGAAAGTCACAAGCCATGCACCATTTTTCTCTCTTTACACTTCTCCCAGTTCCCTCTATTCAGGCGGCTGGAGATATCAACATTGCAGTCAATGAGCCTGTTATAAAGCACGCACACCTGCACACAAACGCTGTATTAACGGCGACCCTAATAAATCACAAAAATAGCTTTTCCTTTGTTCTGACTGCAGGCAGTGTGCCCACTATACAGTATGCACCCCTGCACATAAGCACTGTTCACACAGCGCCACAAAATCACACAGATTACCCCCTGTTGATGGGCGTGTTCTAAATGTAGAGCGCATGTCCACTACACAGTGCGTGCCACTACACATAAGCGCTGTCACCGAACCACAGAAGGCATCATAAGCCATGCTCCATTTTCTCTCAAAGCACTCCAGCTCTGCTTCGGGCCTCCACAGACTCTCTTTACACTTCTCCCAGTCCCCTCTATTCAGGTGGCTGGAGATATCAACATTGCAGTCACGAGCCTGTTATAAAGCACGCACGCCTGCACACAAATGCCATTTTAATGGCGACCCTAATAAAACACAAAAAGAGCTTTTCCCCACTATACAGTATGCACCCCTGCACATAAGCACTGTTCACACAACACCACAAAATCACACAGATTACCCCCTGTTGACTCGCTCGTGCAGAGAGCTTTCTGAATGTAGAGCGCGCATCCACTACACAGTGCACGCCACTACACATAAGTGCTGTCCCCGCAGTGTCACAAGCACAAACCAGCCGGGCGACCGGGTCCCTATTAAAAAGCGGGCCATCAGAGGTTACTCGCTACAGTTTGCTTGCAGACCCCCGCGCTTTACGAAGTGCATGGATGCTACGGGGAGTGCGAGTACTAAATTACCCTGTCGATTGGCTCGTTATAGCCCAATCAGAGGCACAGTTGATAACTCACAGGTCCTGGCTCCTCAGCCATCTAGAATGTCTAGGTCTCAGGATCAACACTGCCAAGAGTGCGCTGTCTCCCAGCCAGAATATTTATTTTATTTAGTTCAAAGCTGGCACTTACACTCCTCTCAAACGTTTTCAGAGGATGTTAGGCCTCATGGCCTCAGCATCAGCAGTACTCAAACTGGGCCTACTATATATGTGTCCCCTTCAGCGCTGGTTAAAACCTTGCCCCCCGGCTTGCACGTGGCGGTCAGGCCACATACACATCAAAGTGAACCACAAATCTATCAAAGCCCTGGCTCCTTGGAAAGCAGCCGCATTGGTACCAGTCTGGTATGAGTATGGACACGGTCTCGAAATGGAAAGTGACCTCCACAGATGCATCCAACCTAGGTTGGGGTGCCCTGCACGAGGGCAGGCCCATCTCCGGCCTTTGGTCAAGCTCGGAGAGACGGCTGCACATAAACTGTCTAGAGATGAGAGCAGCCGATCTGTCGCTAAAAGCTTTCCTCCCATACATAAAGGGTCACCAAGTCCTGGTCTGAATGGACAACGTGTCAGTAGTATCCTATATAAATCAGGTCCAGAAACATGCACATCATGGCCAAACACCTCCTTTTATGGGCGCAGCACAACCTGCGCTTGCTAAGGGCAGCGCATGTGCCAGCTATTCTGAACCAGGGTCTGGATATGCTATCCAGAGACAACATTCCCCTAGGGGGGCTGGTCTCTTCACCCACAAACGGTTCAGCTAATTTGGAGCGTCTTTGGCGAGGCAGCGGTCGATCTCTTCGCCTCAGTAGAGAATGCTCATTGCCCAACATTTTTCTCCAAGAACAGGGATGCGCTGGCCCAGCCACCCACTGTATGCATTCCCTCCGGTCGCGATGTTACCTTAGGTCATCAAATGGATCAGGGAGAGCAAGTGTGCAGTGCTTTTAATAGCCCCTCTCTGAAAGAACCAACTATGGTTCTCCGAGCTGACTCAGCTGCTAGAAACAGCCCATGGCTGATACCGCTGAGGAGCGACCTCCTCATGCAGGCTAAGGGAACGATCTTGCATCCCGGGAGTTTGCTGCTGGTTTCCTGTCCCTGGATGTTCCGCTGCCTTGGAGTTTGCCCATTGTGTCCCTGCGTCACTGCCTTTCGGTTCGATTCACCTGTCTTCTCTGCCTGCATTGGACTCTGTTTGTTCTCCTGTGTCTCTGGACTTCCAGAGAAATAAAGACTTGTGAACTCGCTTTTGGATCTTTATAGTTTTTTTATTTCAGCGTAGCTGACAGAACGATCTGACCACAATGGATCCAGCGAGAGAGTTGCCGAGTTACAAGAATAGAATCAACAGGAATGAACAGGTGCAGGCATTAGTGACGCAGGTGTCCGAGCTCACCACCCAAATTCAACAGCTGAGATCGCCCACTGCGCCAACCCCGCCGACCGTTTCCCCCAACCCAGCTAATATCACCAGCCATCACGAACCACGCATTCCGACGAGAGATATTCGGGTGAGCCCAATCTGTGTATATCATTCCTTACTAGATGCGCTGTGTTTTTTTCATTGCAGCCATTAACGTTTGCTACAGAGGCATCGAAGGTTGCGTTGGTGATGACCCTGCTGTCAGGACGTGTGGCTCTTTGAGGGAACGGCAGTGTGGGAGTATAACCATCCTTGTTGCTCCTCGTTCCTGGCACTCACAGAGGAAATGAGACGGGTCTTTGACCGAGCGGTAGCGGGTCGCAAGGCGGCCCGTAGGTTTGCAGATCTTCATCAGAACAACCGACCCGTCAACAGGCCTCTCTCCGTTTGAATGTAGTTTAGGTTACCAGCCACCAATTTTTCCCAGTCTGGAATCCGAGGTTGCGGTTCCCTCCGCTCACGCCTTCGTCCAGAGGTGTCGTCACACATGGAGCAAAACCCGTGAGACTCTGCTCCAGGTGGGAGAACGCACGAAGGCTCAAGCCGATCGCCACCGGTCTAAGCCTCCCGTCTACGTCATGGGTCAAAAAGTGTGGCTTTCATCTAAGAACATTCCTCTCCGTTCCGTGTGTAATAAACTTGCTCCCAAATTCATTGGTCCGTTCCCTGTCACCAAGATCCTTAGCCCGGTGGCAGTCCGCCTCAACTTCCTCCTGCGTACGGGAGGATTCACCTCGTGTTCCATGTGTCCAAATTAAAACCCGTTTTTCATTCCCGTATTAATCCGCCTGCTCCGGTTCCCCGCAACTCGTAGATGGGGAACCAACCTATACGGTCAATCCGATTCTGGACTCAAGGCGGAGGGGACGCGGATTCCAGTACTTGGTGGACTGGGAAGGTTATGGTCTGGAGGAAAGAAGTTGAGTTCCTGTGAGGGACATACGGGATTACTCTCTTATCGATGATTACGATCGACGGGAAGGTTCTCCTGGGAGCGCCACGGTTCATGAATTCATTGATCCATTCTCTCTCTGTGTATGTGTGGTTGTGTTGGAGGCGTGGTCACTGTTTGCAGCGGAGCGTCAGCTGCACCTGATTATCCTTCCTATTTATACGTGTCACTTACCTACCTGTGTTGTCAGATCGTTGCAGACTGTCCTGAGGTTTTCCCGGTTGTGGTTTCCCGGCTGCTGCCCCTTAGGCGGTAGAGCTCATTCCACTAGAGGCATGGCCTCGTCATGGGCTTGGTCCAGTGGAATACCACTTGAAGATATCTGTGCGGCGGGAGGCTGGGCCTCTCCATCCACATTTATTAGATTCTATAACTTGGAGGTTCCTGCTTTGCAAGCTAGGGTTCTTTTCATATAAACAAACGTATAACACATTTGCAATATCATATGGCCCGACTCTGTCCGGTCTAGTTTTTATCTAAATTCCATATAAACAAATGTATAACACATTTGCAATAATTATAGTCCCGACACTGTCTGGTCTAGTTTTATCTAAATTATATGACACAGGAATATTCATTTCCTGCTACATACCCTAACATGAGGCTCACCATTTGTTGGACTCTTTTTGGGACTCATAACTTTTACTCTTCTATGGGCCTCGGCTCTCGTCCCAGGCCATAGTATGGGGCAAAGTTTATAAGCATGCACAGCATTTTAAATTGGGTTCCCATAGCGTAAGCTAACTTAGGCAATACGAGAGTACTCTTGAAAGGGAACGTCTCGGTTACTAATGTAACCTCATAGTAACAATGTAAAAACATAGTAACACAACACCTTACCATGGTTTTACCACAGTAACTGTTTTTACTGTGTACTATTTGTATTAAAGCACAATAACTACAACACTTGCCATGCCTTTAATACATTTTTGTAATTCATTCAATATTGTTTCTGTCTTGCAGTTACTTCACATCTCCATCTCCCACAACAACCTTAAATCAACAGCTCCTTTAAGAAGCCATCTCTCGCAAAAGCTCACTTACTGTCTGTCTCTCTATCTCTATCTCTATCTCTCCCTCTCTCTCTCAGCTTTATTTCTGAATTTTAACATGTGTTTCTTTCTCTTCTTCATCTTGGCATATTTTTAAAACTCAAAATAATTTTGACAAATTATGTCAGAAAGCAGCTAGTATTAACAGAGATCTGTTGGAAAACAGATTTGCTTTAAGGAATGCATCTTTATTTTATGTGTTATTAACTTTCCTTAAAGTCCTTCCTCTCAAATATTTTGGTCACAGATAATTTTTAACACACTGTCTTAACATGTATATTTCTCTTTGTTTCAAGGAAGTGATGTCAAGGGCTTGTTAAACCTGTCTTGTTCGTGGAGAGGGATGGATCTGGCAAAAAGTTGCAAAGGCAAACATTTCCAATGGTATGTCTGTGTTGGTCTTTACCCTTGATTGAACATTACTGCAGTTACATTTTGCACAGCATTGGATGTTTCTTAAACTTGGTTTTACATACCACACTGCTCCATCAGTAAGAACCGCTAATAAAGTGTCATGTCGAAGTAGTAATAGTTCACACAGATTGAGTTTTCCATTCCAATGCGCTACTTTTCCATTGTTTTTCTATGTAAACACATACTAGACAGATGTGTATAACCGTTGCGCTCGCGCCTTACGTCTTTTGCAATGTCTCGTACATGAGAAATTCATAACATATCCGCTTGTTAAGTTAAGTAAGGAACGCCATTTCTGGGTCCAAGCCTCAACTCGTTTCACTTGAGAATGCCAACGACGGCCGTTTATAAGCGCAATTTATTCATATTAAACATCAAACATTTTAAAGAGTTAAACATTTTAAATACTTACAGTCTACACAACAGTCTCTGTGCTCACAGCATCACAGACATTAATATTTTAACATTTTATAAAAGATGAATCACTGGAGTTGGAGTTAAACATCTTCATTTGTGTTCTACTGAAGAAACAAAGACACCTACATCTTGGATGCCCTGGGGGTAAGCAGATAAACACTTTCATTTTTGGGTGAACTATCCCTTTAAGTCCATTGTATTTTTATTAACCTTTACAAATTGGGAATGTCTCTTCCGTTCCTGCAGTACATGATATCTGTCCACACCTTTCTTCTCCATGTTGAAATGGAGTCTGGAAATGCTAGTTTAACATGTCACGTGACACATCAGATCTTCAAATAATTTGTCCAAATCAATAACTATAATGATAACTATTTTAACATCCACACCAACGGACGATAACGTTCTGTTAGTCGGGTAGATTCTGATTGGATGTCAAAGTTTTTATTGTTCATCATTTCATTGAATACAATTCTCTTTCGTCCTGTCTTGCAGGATCTCTCATGGATTACTTAGTCTTTCTCCACCAGCTCTCTACAATGTCAAACCCAATGGTAACAATGTTTTAATCTTTTTTTTTTTTTGCCTGTTTGTTTCTTAAAGGGAAGAAAATAATATATTTTCAATGGGAGCCTTGCAACTCCTGGTTTGTAAAAATAGTTTTAATCTTATCAATCGTTAATTATTTCTTATGTAACCGAATTAAGTGGCACAAACTAGAGAAGTACCTGGGTGACAGAGGATGCTGTGCTGGGCCCTTATGTTTGTCTTTAAACAGTTTCACATATCAATAAACATTGTGAAATGACTACAAAATGTGTGCATTCATTATGCTTTTTTTTTACTTTTTACTTTTTTATTCTTATAGTTAAATAGAGCTAAGAATGGCAAGGGTTTTCAAGAAACACAGAAGTGATTAAATGTATACCTTTAATACACTATAAATACACAGAATCACTTAAATAGTAATAGTAAAAATAGTACTTAAATAGTAGCTGCACTTATCTTTGGTCCAGAAATACTGCATGCTTGAATAATTATCAGAGGAGTAGTTTATTGTAAAACAAAGGAAACATTTTGAATTTATTAGTCATACAGTATACAACTGCAAAATGTTTGAGCTTAAATGTTTTACATGAATTAATAGTAGGGTAATGTATACAATGGAAACCATTAGGCCCCTGCTTGGAAAAAATGTTTTACTGTAATCAACAAATCTATTGCTGCATCAGGTCAACCCCCCAGTGCAATCTGTCATTTTAGTTTTATATTTAATGGGGACAAATACATGTTTAACTGATAATCTGTCCATTCATCACAAGAAGATGGAAGATTCTGTCATAAATGACCATATATGAAGTGTGACGTATCTGCTCAACTGGGTTGTCATTGGCTTTGACTTTTCCTTGGCACCCATTGGACTGGCTGTGGTTGGACAATCTTTTAACCCATATTAAAAAATGTTAATGTTGCAAAGTACGCTTTGTTAACTGAATGTATTACTGTCGTAATAATAACAGCAATGTGGTGTTGCTATGTTGTGAGAAATTACCCCTTTACAGAGATCCTAACCCTAAGTGTAACTTCATTGAACTACAAACAAAGACTATAGCGTTCCATCAATAGCATGACAGAGGCTTATGGGTAATGTAGTTTAAAACATTTAATAAAGAAATGCAAAAAATTACTATTTTTAATGACCAAAGGGATACATAATCATGTTCATTGTGCAAACATATTTGAGAGGCAGGCTGAAATTTGGTATTTTACTATGAGCACTTTTAAAAATGACTTTAAACCACCTTTTCGTATATATTTGAAAACTGTGTTCAACATTATTTAGTAAACATAGCGTAAGTAGTTGTCATGAACGCGGTAAATGAACGCTGGGTGTGAATCACTTCTCTGATCAGCTGACATAAAGCATACTTTCAATAGACAGGAAACACATATCCAGTTATGAAGTGTTTTCTGTGTGTTGACAAATCTTTCGCGATGTTCTAACAGACGGGATTCGCACACAACGCGTCTGCTAATGTCCGATTCGCGACCTTTATGACTCATTTGAACCGAATCATTTTAACGACTGGTTAAAACAACTGATCTGTCCAACACTGAACTCACGAATCAGTTTAATAATACTCAGAACACCTCTGAAATGAGAACACAAGTGTGCTTACACAATTTAGCAAGAGTGGTTAGTAAGAATTAGTTTTAATTATCCACAGTATTTCAGCTTATTTCTGTTGACAATGTGTAGTAAAATAAATAGCCTAAAATCATTTAGACTGGAGTGAGGTGAAACCAGAACAAAGTTGTTGTTAGCTAGCTGATAATTTTATTAAATTGTATATGGCAGAAAATTAGGCTATTTGTTCATTTTTAATGCTACTTTTTAATATTGATATGATTATATACCAAAACAACCCAGATAGCAAGCATGTTTGGGCCACATGTGGGTTTTATCTGGCACACATGGCCCAGATATGGCATGGCTGAACAGATATGGGCCAAAATGTGACCATATTTGTTTTGCCATAACTTTAAAATCGGCGGGAAATGTTCTCTTGGTTCACAACTAATTTTGAAATATATGGCCCAGATAACAACGTACACACGAGGACCACATGTGTTTGAGCTAAGGCACAAAGTGAGAAATGCTGCCTTGTGGTAAACCTTTGGATTTTATATGGGAAAACACAGGAAACCTGAAATCAAGTGCGGCTGACATCCGAGGTTACACGTGTTATGCATCTTCTCTCCTATTGGTGGAATGAATCTGACTGATACTAAGGCGCGAATACGACCTGGGCGCAGGCGCCATTTTTTCATCTGCTCTCACGCATGTCTTCAGGTAAGTGATGTTTTGGCATTTTAAAGTTATTTTGTTGAAATATGCTGCATTATGTGTCAACATTGCATGTTATTAAGCTTTTAGTTATTTGTTTCATTGAGGAGGGTTTTGAATTAGCCTCAGTTTAGTGTATACGTATTGTTAGCATTCTGCCGGTGTGCCGTTTTTGACTATACATCAGCAGTGCACTTGCTGTCGTACACATATCGAATATCATGTGTAATATATGTCTATGAATTCAGGTGACGCGTCCCGACGCCTGTGTTATTTTTCGTCAAAAAACTGTAATTTGGCTTGGCATTTTCACACATATGGTGGGAAAAAAACACTGATATATTGTATTAGGGCGGTAATAAAATCACAGACTAACCTCAGTAAATGCTGAATATAGATAAAGTGAACACTATCGTAATCCATACAACCCCAGTTATAAGTATAAAGATTTGGGCTATATAGGAAAAATAATATTTATTAAACTTTTTAAACTTTCAATCATTTCCTGACTATCATACATTGAATTCATTGGTGTCATATTACAGTTCGTTTTAAATGGAGACGCACCCAAAATGTTAGGTACAGGAAGGGACATGTTTTGTCCTCTTTTTGTTGTGGCCGCTAACTTACATAGTAACTTTTGGGAATGTGAGTGTGTTTTGGCCGTGAGATCTTTTGAGAGGAATGACATATATTTGTTTGCGTCTATGAGCTTAAAGCGATGGTTCACCCACAAATTAATTCTGTCATTTGCTGCCCTCATGTTGTTCCAAACCGTAAGACATTTGTTCATTTTCAGAACCACAGTTTAACCTCAATTGAATGGAAACCTGGCTAGTGATGTGTTAAATTGATGCTAGGGTATTCTGTGTGTGTGTTTGTGTGTGTGAGTGAGTGATTGAGAGTGTGTGAGAATGATAAATAGATAGACAAACTTATATGATAGATAGATAGATAGATAGATAGACAAACATTCCGTCAATGAAAGTCAATGGGATTTTTCCGAGATTTGATCGTCATTTTTAGGAAAACTGTGAGTCCGATCAATCTGAAAAGATACAGCAACTAATTTCAGAACAGTCTGAAGGTCTGAGCCGAGTTTGGTGGTTGTAGCTTTAAAGCTCTAGGGGGAGTAGCAGTCAACGGTTTTTGTAAGAAGAATAATAATATTAAGTTTATATAGCATTTCAGTAAGTTGGTTCTCCCAAGCCAACTTAAGTTGAAAGAACGTTTGAAAAATGTCATACCTAGACAACTAGACATTTTTTTTTACGTTTTAGACGAACCAACACTGAATATTTAGAGAACATTCTTGTAATGAAATTCTGGGATGGGATGTGACACTGAAGACTAGAGTAATGGTTGATGAAAATTCAGCTTTTTTTTGCATCACAGAAATAAATTGTATTCTGATGTATAAAGTTTAAAATTAGTTTTAACAAATTTAATCTACATTTCATCTCACCCATGCTTCTGTTTTAGATTTGCCTCAACACTCATTTATTCTTGACGTAAAAACCCACTGGAATTCCCTCTACGTGATGATAGAGCGGTTTCTTGAACAGTACCCTGCTATTCAGGCAGCCAGCTTGGATCAGCGTTTGAGAAAGCCGATAGAAAGGGACCGGTAAGCAAGAAGAGTTTGCATAGTTCTTTGCTATGAGTGATATGACTATCAAGGTGAAAACTTGCCTGAGCTTCTTTGCCTTCTTTTTTATTCAGACATGCTCGGCTGTCTGGTGAAGATTTCAGAAAGGTAGAAGAGTTTGTCCATCTGATGAGAATTTTATACACATCTAAACTCTGTGTTTCTTCTGAAAAGAGCCCTACATGTGGTCAGAGCCTACCAATTCTTCAAAAGCTTGAACAACACTTCACAGTTGTAGAGGAAGACACAGTGTTTTCGTCCAGCATTGAGCAGGCTGTCTGGGAAAACCTGTCCAAGCAATACCAGTCTTTGTTGTTTTTAATAAATATTTGTCTTACAGAGGGATGACATCAGAAGCTTTCTTGAGGAGGCCACTGCATTGGACCCACGCTTTAAACACAAAGTTGAAGACCGCAGTGTCTGGGTCCGCATTAAAGAAAAGCTAATGGTGGCACATCTACCAGAATCTACACAGGTGAAAACTGATGTTTACATACATAATATGTTGGTCTAATCCTCAGTGTGCACTGTCTCTAGTCAAGAGTGGATTGTGAAGAAGGGATTTCAATGCAGTCAAATGAGGAGAAAACAAAGAGAGAGTGACATAACAGACAAGGGGGAGAGTGAGGAAGAGAATGATAATGTAAGTATATAGTAAAAAATAGCTAAAATTATATTTGTTAACTAAAATCTTAACAATAATTTAACTGTGTATTTATGATTTTTTCTTATTGTTATAAGTAATACTACTGTTCTCTCTCTGTAGCCACCTCCCTGCAAAAGAGCCATAATATCCTCATTGAAGGAGCTTTTTGCAGCAGATGATGAACTAAAAATGAAATCCACAGAGAGCACAACATTGTCCATTGACGACAAAGTGGATGCAGAGCTGAAGTTGTACCAATTCATGCCACCTACAATGAGATCTGATGAACCTTCTGCCTGGTGGTGGAAACAGAAAAACGCATATCCTTTCCTGTCAGATCTCAGGAGCTTCGTCATATTTATGTGAGCAGGCTTCTTCAACCCCAAGTGAAAGGGTTTTTTCCACTGCTGGAGATACTATTTGTCCTGAAAGATCTCGTATACTCCCAGAAAAGGGAGTATTTTTTTAAATAAAAATTGCTAAGCACTGGTGATAACTTAAGCAAACCCCTACAAGCCCTTGCACTCTTAAAAGCAAGTCCTATGCACTTTTAGTTGCAACCAACAAGTGTTGTGTATTTTAATTTCACTTTAATTTAAGTTTTTTGAACATAGCTGAGCAGCTCAGTTCTTATGTAGACTAGTGCTGGTTTTTGTTTGTTATTTGGGCACTAATGGCACAGAAAATAAACATGTTTGATATATTAATATTTGACTTTTGTTGTTGTTGTTGTTTACTACATTGGAATCGAAACTGGGAATCGATAAGAATCGGAATCGGAAATGATACCCAACCCTACTCATTAGAGACTTTCTTTATCTTTCTTGTTAAGTTGTTGATGGTTATCTTTAGCAAATTACTTAGATTTTTCTTCTTCTTTAACTCTCATTAGTAGTTCTACATAATACACACTCAAATGTTAATTTTGGTGTAAAATAAAAGTCTATAGACTCTTTGAATGATATTTATATTAATATAAATGGTTTCTGAGTAACTGTAATTATTTAAACATTGGTCAAAAATAAATTATTGAATACATTTTTGTTGTTGAGTGTTTTATTTACCATAGAGTTAATAAGACTTTTAAACAATACTCAAAGTCGCATGTGGGCCACATACGGGCCATTAGATTTTAACAAAACTCAGCCATACTAAAATTGCATATATGGCCCACATAAGGGCCACATAAAATTGTATTATTTGGCTCATGTTTGATGGAGTTATGGCACTGCTTTGGCGGAGCTGTGATGAAGAAGAAGTGGGCCAGAAGTGGGCCAGATCTGGGCCGGCAAACACAATCTAATCTGGGCCACATCTCAACGGTTTATCTGGGCCAGATCTATACCAAAGGAAATTTGCTGACTGGGAATTGTAATCTGTAAATAGTGTAAAAATGAGAAACAAACATCGAGGTAAGAGATCATACATAATATGAGATATCAAAATAAGATAAGCAAAATTACTAACCGTTTCTTTGCGTTTTTGAAATTTATTGTCAGTATTGCGCTCGCAGATCACGTGGGTAGGGTGTGTGTGTGTGGATGACCATGTGTGTCAGCCACCACCGAAGACCATTTTTGCAAGGTCTCGAGGAGTTGAACTAATTTTAACTTGAGCGCCGAGTTTTTAGAATGGCGTGTCATGTGCGAGACATTGCAAAAGACGTAAGGCGCAAGCGCAACGGTTATACTCATCCTTCTAGTGCGGATTTACATAGAAAAACTATGGAAAAGTAGCACATTGGAATGGAAAACTCGATCTGTGTGAACTATTACTACTTCGACATGACACTTTATTAGCGGTTCTTACTGATGGAGCAGTGTGGTATGTAAAACCAAGTTTAAGAAACATCCAATGCTGTGCAAAATGTAACTGCAGTAATGTTCAATCAAGGGTAAAGACCAACACAGACATATCATTGGAAATGTTTGCCTTTGCAGCTTTTTGTCTTCTCTGTAAACGCACAAGATTCATCCAAATTCATCCCTCTCCAAGAACAAGACAGGTTAAACAAGCCCTTGACATCACTTCCTTGAAACAAAGAGAAATATACATGTTGAGACAGTGTGTTAAAATGATCTGTGACCAAAATATTTGAGAGGAAGGACTTTAAGGAAAGTTCATAACACATAAAATAAAGATACATCCCTTAAAGCAAATCTGTTATAGCTAAATGTGTTCAACATTACCTGTGAAGGGTTGAATCTTTGAAGGACTTGTTCAGCCTCCCTGGCAGCTTCTTCAAGATCCCTGTTAATACTAGTTGCTTTCTGGCATAATTTGTCAAAATTATTTTGAGTTTTAAAAATATGCCAAGATAAAGAAGAGAAAGAAAGAGAGCAAAAACGTGTAAATGAATTACGGATTACAGTTCAGAAAAAAAGCTGAGAGAGAGGGAGAGATAGAGAGACAGTAAGTGAGCTTTTGTGAGAGATGGCTTCTTAAAGGAGCTGCTGATTTAAGGGAGATAGTACGGAGCCCCTAAAGGGACGTGGTGGTGGAAAAAATTTAGGATGGGAGGAATTTTTTTCCCCAAATCTTTTGCGTTCGCCCGAGAAACTTTGCGTTCCCACGCAAAAGTTTTGCGTTCCCTCGCAAAGATATTTGCAAATAATGACCCGCTGGTCAATAACTCTTGAGCTAAACATTGTTAAAACACAAATTACACCTATTTAACGTAGACAACGAGCTACAACCTAATTTTTCTCAAAACAAGCCTCATAATATGAGAGACAAGTACGAAGGGACCGTCTGCAAAGTGCAAAACCCGAAAAGCGTTACTACAAAGTGTTACACATCGTAGTGTCTCCAAATACACTACGGTTACACTTCAATGCTCTCCTACTACAATATACTAATACTACAACACTTAGTTTGATAAAAATGTCTTTTTGCATATTTTTTATGATTATAAAATAAAATCAATACCTTCACTGTTATTTGAAAAAAATATTCAATAACTTCACTGTTATATAGTGTAGCCTAATGCAAAATCAGTAAGCAATTATCATACAAAAGCTAATGTTGCAACTAATGTATTTTAGCTGGGTACCAACATCATTTGTGTAAAGAATACGCCTACTTAGCTATGTGCTATTACTTTTATTATTTTTATGTGCTATTACTTTTATTATTTGCCAAACTAAGTGTTGTAGTATAACCAGCAGGAAAGCATGAAATTTGCAAAAGCAAACTTTGATCAAACTAAGTATTGTAGTATGACTAGTAGGAGATCATTGATGTGTAAACTGAATTTGGAGACACTACAGTGTGTAACACTGAAGTTAATGACTATTTTTAAGCGTCATAAATGATGCTTTTCGGGTTTTGCACTTTGCAGACGGTCCCATTCGGACTTGTAGCTCAGCCGCCAGCTTATAGTGATCCATTTATATTATAAGGCTCGTTTTGAGGAAAATTAGGTTGCAGCTCGTTGTCTACGTTTAAGAGGTGTCATTTGTGTTTTAACAACGTTTAGCTCACGAGTTATTGATCCGGAAAGTTTGAACCTGTGAATATATTGCCAATTTTACCGAACTCATTGAACTAATCACATACTGTATTTCTTTATACTTAAGTCCAAGTTCAAAATCAAACTCTAACCGCTGCATTGTTAACATACTGAGCTGTTTGAAACACTGCCAGCGGGACATTATTTGCAAATATCTTTGCGAGGGAACGCAAAAGATTTGGAAAAAAAAAGTCCTCCCATCCTACATTTTTTTTCCAAATCTTTTGCGTTCCCTCGCAAAGATATTTGCACCATCACGTAGTACGGAAATGGAGGAGTATGTGATCTGAAGTAACTGCAAGACAGAAAAATAGTGAATTACAATTATGAGGTAAAACCATTGAAAGTGTTGTGTTTACTGTGCTTTAATTACAAATACCACAGTAAAACTATGGTTACTATGGTAGAAATATGAAAAGTGTTGTGTTTTCTGTGCTTTAAAAAATAAATACCACAGTAAAACTTTACTATACGGGACGGATGGAACCCCTACGTGTACGTGTCTTGAAGTCATCTAAAAACATATTTTTATAGCAATAAACCACTTCGAATAGCAAGTAGATAGAAAACCCACAATGCATTGAGGCGAAAGTTTCTGTGAGTGACATTTCTCGGTAACGCTTTAGATTACAGCCCGGAAAGTACTGCATAAGTAAAGCGTATTTACTGCGTAACTTTCGGTAATTATAGTGTAACTATAAATTAAGTACGTGTAGCTATAAGGGAACAATATGTCATATTTGGGGAATAAAGAGGTAACTATCAGGAAAATTAACAAATCATTTATACTGTAAGTATTTTTTATTTAAATGGGTAATTATCCATGTAATTACAGGGTAAGTGTGAATCTACGGGCTGTAAATTAAAGTGGTTCTTGTTCCCCTCTTGTTTCATGTAGTTACAGGGTAAATACAATAAAAATACGTACACAATCTGATATCACTTGGAAATCTTTATTTGAAAAACAACTTTCAAAACAGATTTACGACACTTCTTATTTGTTTCTCTTGCTTGGCTTCATGCTCCTCTTGTTACTCTTCTTTTTCATTCTTGCCACAAATGAATCTTAAGCAGGAATCCCATGTCTCCAGCTATTCTGTATTATGTATTTAAAGAAAATACAGTACACCCAGAAATGTCCTCACCATTTACTCATCTTTTACCCTCATGCCATCCGAGATGTATATGACTTTCTTTCTTCAGATGAACACAGAAAAATAAATACTCATTTGGGTTCCTAAAAGTTGACGCATCAAACAGCACATACAGCAATAACTACAGTAATCCATGAGTTCCCAATAGATGAATCCATGTCTTCTGAAGACACGTGTGAACTTTTAACATGAACCCTTTTCCACCACAGGCGAATTTCCAATGAATATTACAATGAAAACTAACTGTATAATGTTCGCGTCCGTTTGAATGATTTGAACGTCACACTGCTTGAAATAATCAGACAAAAAGCGTCCGTACCGATTTGAAACACGACACATAATTTCATTCATAAAGACTACTTTACGTGACAGATGGAACCCCTACGTGTACGTGTCTTGAAGTCATCTAAAAAACCATTTTTATAGCAATAAACCACTTTGAATATCAAGTAGATAGAAAACCCACAATGCACTGAGGCAAAGGTTTCTGTGAGTGACATATCTCCAGCTGCCAGTAGGGGCGCTAATATAGGTGTAACAACTTAATGGACCAGGAGAACAGAGAGCACTACACCAGGATGACAGTTTACACACACTACTTTATTAAATATTAAAATACAATACAATACAATGCCACAGCCCGCGACCCATGGACTACAGACTCTGTAGCTCCATCACCAGAAAGAGAAGCAGCCACATTGAATATAGGGGCAGATAGCAAAGTAGGAGCAGAAGGCAGCACAACATCCAGCACAGAATTGCCAAGCAGTGCAGGATCAGAAAGCAACACAGGATCGGGAGGCAAAGCAGCATTCCACACAGAACCAGGAATAGGCTCAGAATCTAAAAGGCAGGGCAGTATCAGGAAGCAACGCAGAATCAGGATGCAACACCGAATCAACAGGCAGCACAGAATCAATTCAGCTGGTTACTATCTATGAACAAAGACAGCATGGAAAGCAAGTTACATTTAAACCGTTCGACCATTCCATTCGATTGTTGATGATACGCTGTCGTTCTTGTTTTATGCATCTGCAACAAACGACATAATTCCGTAAACAATGTTGATTCAAAGTTGCGACCTTGATCAGAATAAATACTGCGTGGTACCCCAAATTTACACACCCACTCCTGCACAAAAACCTTAGCTATAGATGCTGCCTCTTGATTTGGGAGTGTGAACGCTTCTGTCCACTTCGAAAAGTAATCCCCAATCACCAGGATATACTTATTCTTCTCCTCAGTCAAGGGTAGGGGCCCCAAAATATCCACCACTACCCGTTCAAAAGGCAGAGAAACATAAGAAGGCTGTAAGGGTGCACAAACATTTAGTCCTGAGGACTTAGGCACATTCAGTACATTCTCTGCACCATTTCTTTACATCCTTAAACCACCCGGGCCAATAAAACCGGTCTTTTACCTTTGCCTGTAATTTTTGCACCCCAAGATGGCCACCTGTTGCGGAATTATGCAACATTTTCAATACATCTGGGACCATCACCTTTGGAAGGATCACCTGAATTTTTGACACCGTGCCAGTATTTAGGGGTGGTTTACGTACTAACCGACCTCGCTCAAACTCCAATTGATTCCACACAGGCAAAAATCCCCTCACTTCCACTCTGGTCTGCGCTTCCCCGAACCCCTCCTCCTCTCGCGACCACAACAGTAATACAAGCCGTAAAACAGCATCCGTCTTCTGTGACGCTACCTCATCATCAACCTTGATTTCTTTGATTTCTTTGATTTCGAGGAACGATGGCAATCGTGAAAGCGCATCCACATTAACATGCTTTCTCCCGAGGCGGTGCACAATTGTATATTGAAAACTGGCCAACTGCTCAACCCATCTAGCCAGCTGTCCCTTCAGCCCCTGAAAGTTATGAAGCCACCTTAGAGAGCTATGGTCTGTACGCAATACAAATTCTTTTCTGAGCAAATAATGTTTTAAGTATTTAGTAAATACAACCAAACTAAGTAACTCTTTTTTTGTAGTGGCATACTTGCGCTCCTGTTTTGTTAAAGCTCGGCTAGCCTACGCCACAACCCGCTCTAAGCTATCCACGTCCTGTGACAGAACAGGCGGTGTAATGGTTGCGCAATTTCAGAAAACCCCTTAATAAAACGCTGATAATAGAATGCCAAACCCACAAAGCTGATATATCAGTACGGGCCATTGCCTCACTGCATCAATTTTAGCTGGATCTGCTCGTACTCCATCCACTGATATAACGTGTCCTAAATAATGAACCTGAGTGGCAAACAATGCGCATTTCGACAGTTTAACCTTCAGATTAGCGTGGCGTAATTTACAGAGGACCTCATCAAGCCATTGTAGATGTTCTCCAAATGTCCTCCCAAAGACAATAATATCATCTAAATAAACAAGTGGTCCACTGTAAATCCGCCAACACCAAATCCGTAAGCTGCTGTAATGTGCTTGGTGCGTTACATAATCCGAAACTTAAAACATTAAATTTAAATAGCCCCTGTTTTATAAATGCGGTCTTGTGTTTATCTTTAGGGTCCACCTCAACGTGCCAGTAACCACTGGCCAGGGAGTGGAAAACCACTAGGCATGAGCAAGGCTATCCAATGCATTATCGATACGCGGTAAGGGGTACGCATTCAGCCACCTATAATCGACACAAAAAAAAGTGTCCCATCTTTTTTTCCATACAGGGACCACAGACGCTCCCCACGGACTACATGACGGCTGTATAATTACGTTTACGTAAAATAACGTACCAAATTTTATTCCAAGACCCTGCCCCTGTAATTAGAACCTTGCTACGAGGTGAAACTGATTTATAAGTGTGCACAATCACATCACAGGACTCATTATTAGTTGTAGTTGTATACAGGAGGGGGATTTGTTTTCCCATTAAACGGCAGCTCTTTTGATCAAGATTAATAACAGTGCCAAATTTTAACAAAAAGTCAGCGCCGCAGAAATTCTTGGGGCTCCAACTCAGCAACAAGAAACTCTGAAATGACAGCAAGGGAATCAAATTGGCAAACAGTTTGCCAACGCCCCAGAATCGGCATTCTCCCCCCGTTAGCCACACTAACCACGCCCTCATGATGTTCAAGCCACCTTTGTTTCGGTATTATTGAAACTTGCACGCGTGTATCAAGTAACAAATTAACATCACACCCACCTAATTTAGCCGCAAGGTAAATCCCAGGGTTGCCCTGAAACGATGAGGGCAGGCATTTGGCCTATTGTGCCTGCCCCCTCCCGTTTCCCTGCACATAAGGGCAGTCTCTCCTAAGATGCCGATTACAGCCACATTCCCAACAACCACCCCCTAAAGGTTGTACCTGCCTATTCCTAAGTCCACTAATAATTAGTGGCTCAACATTATTTCTGGATGGCACAGCTTTTAATAATGGAACTGCTTCTAGGAGTTGTTGCACAGATTTTTGTAATGTCTGAACTTAATTACGAAGCGCATCCACTACACCAGTTAGTGCATCTACCTTACTTTCTGCCACAGACATTTGCAGGCCGCGTATTCTAGCATCAGAGGGGACCGTACACTGTTCTTACCCCTGAATAAGTTTATTTTCATTTATTATCTGAATAAGAATTCTACTGCAATATTAATGGCTTCTTCTAAAGTGATAGGTTTAACACTGCATAATTGGATATGAGTTTCCCCATTTCCCACATGTGAAATAAAATGATCTCTAGCCAACAGATCTCGCGTATCTGCACCTACTGAAGGGTATGCTTTAGTGGCCAGCCTCCACAGCACATAACCAAATTCACGCAAAGTTTTGTTCGGCATACGCTTGCGTGACGAAAAACTTACCCGATCTCGGATTCCATTCCGTAGTCTTGCATGGTTCAAAACATTTACCTAAAGCATCTTTCAATAAAACATAACTGCGCTTGGCCTCTAATGAAAGGTCACTATAAATATCTTGAGCGCGCCCTGATAATAAAAGTGCCATAAATTTCAATTTCATTCCATCATTCCAATTATTCACCAGAGCTGCCATCTCAAACTGCTCTTTCCAATCAGACCATTCCCGGCCCGCACCATAAATACTGAACGTGCAATAGAGGTGTTTGAGAATGCAGCTGTGGCTACAGGCGAAGATGCAATAGTTGCTGATGTAGATGGGGCGGCCACTGACCCATCCTGATGCCCATCTCTACCCTCCATCATCCAGCTGTTTTATTATTAGGGATTAATCCCCACCGCTGCCACCAGTGTAACAGCTTAATGGACCAGAAGAGCAGAAAGCACTAAACCAGGATGACAGTTTACACACAATACTTCATTAATTATTAAAATACAATACAACCTCATAAAACACGTTACCCCCCTTTTTATCAGCCTGTAAAGTCGCACATAGATGAGCTCATGTCAGCAGGGAAGGTACTCTGGAATTCCTCTTAATTAAATCCCGCAGTAGAACAAATCAGTATGTCAGGTTCAGCATCATCCACAGCTCAGTTTCTGGGTTTCAGGGTCACTTAACAGTTCTCTTTGCACCCTTTAAAAGCTCTCCTAGCCAGCGATTATACCCCTTACTATCTAACACATTTTTCCCATCAGTAACTGACTATCTTCACTGCCAGAGACACTTATTGTCCCGAGTGGCCGTTTAACGTTGCATCACCTATGCACATTAATTTCATTAAAGAGCACCCATTCACATTAACTCGTGTACGTTAAACATTGCCACATTCCAATAATTTCCCACTTCACAGGGAACGCTCGTATCATATTTAAAGGTAGCCTATATGGTCGTATGGGTTGGAGGACTTGTTGCATAAAAGCATGAACAAGTTATTCTAAGTCTTGTCTGGAAACAAATAATCTAATTCTTGCAATGTTTTTGAGATGATAGTATGCTGATTTAGTTATTGCTTTGACAATACTGAAATAATGCCGCGTTCCAGGCAAATGTAACCTGTGTTTTTTCAACCTTATACCCGTGAAAGTGCACTGGAACGGTAGTCAAACCTGCGACTTCTCACCCCTGAACTAGTACTAGATCAATGTACTCCCAGTTATGTGATCTGACATCACATAGCCCACGAAACAACAATGGCAGCCCCTACAGATGTGGTGTTTATGAAAGTCGTACATTAAAAACCAAATCGTTTATTAAAATGTTTATCCACAAATGTTATGCATTATCAGCAGCTTTTCTAGCGTTAGCTAGTTTTCAGTCCATTGAGTGCAAAAATAAATTAATACCAAATATATTTCCAAATATACAAATAACGTAAAATAAAAGGTATAACAGCTTCTCTTGCCTTATGCTCCATTTTCTCCTCTGTTTCCCTCATATAAGCAAGGAGTAAGCAACTTTGGCGATAGAAATGATTGTTAATGAGCATAAGCCGCGTATGGTCCGCCATGCTTTGTTTACATCTAGCTACCACAATTCCTTGCGCTCAGGCAGTTTGGCGTGACTTTGCCTGGAACGCTACAAAGTCGTGAGTTGTGGTTTGAAGTTGTAACTTACGGGCACAAAAATATGCCTGGAACGCAGCATAAGGTCTGACTCCAAAATCACACCAAGATTCCTGACTTGATTTTTAGTTGTTTGACCCCTAGAGTCAAGGTTCACCTTAAGATTTTCATCTGTTTCCAAATGCAGTGACTTCAGATTTGTCTTTGTTTAACTGAATACATTTTTGGCACATCCAACTGTTAATTTCATCAATGTGTTGGCACAGGGAGTCAACAGGGAGTCAGTGCCTAAACAGGGAGTTAGGCGATAGGGCTAAGTAGATCTGGGTGTCGTCTGCATAGCTGTGGTAAGAAATTTGGTTCTTTCTCATTATTTGTCTCAGTGGGAGCATACAGGTTGAACAAGAGCGGTGCAAGGATTGACCCTCGTGGGACTCTGCATGTCATGGATGTCCACTCAGACTTATGGTCACTGATTATACTCACATAATAACCTCTCCCTTCTAAGTTTGACCTGAACCATTTTAGGACCATCCCAGAAAGCCGACCCAGTTTTCCAGCCTGTCAAGAAGTGTGTTGTGAATTGTGATCGACAGTGTCAAATGCAGCACTGAGGTCAAGCAGTACCAGCAATGATATTTTGCCTGTATCAGTATTTATGCAATTATCATTTATTATCTTTATGAGGGCTGTCTCTGTGCTGTGACGCGGTCAGAAATCAGATTGAAAATTGTCAAAGTGTCCATTCAAACTTAAGAATTTGTTCAGCTGATTGAAAACAACTTTTTCACTGATCTTGCCTATAAAATCTTCCTATAAGGAAGATTTGAGATTGGTCTATAGTTGCTCAATATGGTGTTATCCAGATTGCATTTTTTTCAGAAGGGGCCTAACATCTGCATTTTTTAGTGACTTAAAACTCTAAACAGTTAAACACACTTTTGAAAAAATATGTGGGAAGTGTGTCAAGGGCGCAGGTTGATGTTTTAAGTTTCTGTACTGTTTCTTCCAAAATTTTGCCATCAATTGTTTCTGTACTGTTTCTTCCAAAATTTTGCCATCAATTGCCTCAAAATCAGACATAGTAATTACTTTCTGAGGTTGTGGTCTGATATCTCTGACCTCAGCATAACTCAATACTGGTTGGTTAGTCTCTCAACAGTAGCAAAAAGAGTGTGTGTGTTGTTTAAGTTGCTGTTTATAATATTTGAGAAGGTCTGTCTAGTTTTGCCTAGTTCTATATTGAAAGCCTGAAGGCTGTCTTTAGAGAATATACTGTAGTTAGCTTCTGCAATTTGAATATTATCTTTATAAAAATAGGGAATACTGATGTCAGCTGACAAGAACCCTTTAACACTTGATCATTTAAAAAATAAAACCCACCTTTTTAGTGAAATGACTGGCTTCTTATTTAGTCTATGAGCTTGTGTTGTGCAATAAATAACCTTCATACTGAATTAGCCTCATTAATCATGACATGCTGCTTTTTCTCCCCTTATTCTCACCTCCCAAACTTGTTCCCCTCCTTTGTTATTTTAGAACCATAGTATTCAAGTAACAAGAGAAACCTGCTGCACAACTTCACATTTAAGATTCAGAGCAACCAATCTTACAAATATTGCTGTTATTCCTTACCATGAATTAAAGGGGAACATTGATCAAGCTTATTTCCTGCAACCAAGTTACATAACCTGGTTTTAAAGGAATTGGCATTAAAAACACAAACATTAAATAGAACAATTTTAAATAAACCAATTATATGATTCAATGTTTATTGTTAGATCATAATAAAAATCAAACAAATCTGGGGTTTAAATCTATAGACATTTTGGTAACATCATTCAATGAATACAAAATAAAACAGCTTACATAACAAGATTAAGCACACCTTTTTTGTTTTGGTTTAGCCTCTGTTTTGTACCTTATTGATGGGAAGTGGCAATAAATTAAACATAAATTAAACATAAGAGATAATGTAAGCATATCTGCTTCCATCATTTAAGTTTATTTTCAGGTTGCACAAGTAACTAGATGAATTAATCAGCAGCCATTCATGAAATCCATATACAGCAATAGCAAATCACAACCAACAATCCAATCAATTCCAGATGGACAAAATCAAGTCCCACACTAATTTCTTTTCTTGTTGACAAAGTCGTTTCACTCAAATATATGTCACAACTTGGAAGAAAAGGCAAGCCCCACCACCTCTGTGGCTTTAGGACAACTGTGCATGGCTGGAAATTTGCATTAAAAACGGGTAAATGCAAAAGAACTAAATCAAAATATGGCACATTTACTGCAGTCAGCTGGTGCCACTATGACCACGAACCACAAATTTTGTCCTTAAGTATTTATCTTAAGGTTTTTTTTTTCTTCATATTTTTATTATCCTTATTATTAAACTAAATATATAAAACTATGTTGTCACACACACACAAACACATAGAGGTAGAGTGAGATCAAATGCTCAGTTGGAGACTTTTTATCAGTTAGTTGAACCAGAAGATTTAAAAAAAAATCTAAACTGTGACAGAAAGTAGTCTTTGATAATGTCTAAATATACATCCAAATGCAATACCTACTAAAAGTAATTAAACGTGAACTGTACAAACCAGTACAAAGGAATAGTTTGTTCAGAGCCTGATTTTTCAAAAAAATCCACATTCAAACCAAAATAACTGTTGGTCAGAGCTAATGAATATAAATTAGAAAGTTGTCCAGCTCGATAAGAACAATATATATTTACCAAGTTTAGGTAAAATCCGCTCACAATGTCGCATTCTCAATGTCTTGGCTTCATGCTGACCGAGTTTGGTGTTGATCAGATGAATTCCCTAGGAGAAGTATATAAAATTCCAGAGCATGCTTTTTTCAAACAACCCTAAATAGCCAACTTCCTAATTGGCGGAGCTAATCACATAGAGTGTGGAAGTTGTTTGGCCCGATGAGATCTATATATGTACCGGGTTTCATACATATATGTGCTAGTATGTAACCAAGATTTCAGATTGTGTTCAAGGGGGCGCTGTAGAGCCCCCCTGCCACACCCGTGTACCAGCTTTGGCCAAGCCCTAATGGCCGCACATTCCGACCTGTGTGCAAAGCATGTTAAGGGCCCCAAAACCTTGAAGAGTATAAGAATACAATAAAAATATATAGCGGCAAGCAGAAATGACGGGCCCAAGCCCTGGTGCCACCCCGGAGGCTTTAGGGCAACTGTGCATTACGGGCAACAGTTGCCCTAAATTTAAACTGAATATCCCACATTTACTGCAGACAACTGGTGCCACTATGACTGTGAACCACAACAGCCACATCCATGAGATCATTTAAATTTAGGCGAATATCCCTAAGAATCCTAAGGAAAATAATAGGGCCTTCGCCTTTTTAGGGCTTCGGCCCTAACTACTTAGTTAATGCAGATTCATGTCAGCAGGCAACAGCATTAATTAAAGGGGTCATGAACAGGCTTTTTAAATTTTTTTATACTGCTGTCTGAGGTCAGCTTATGACGTTTGCTAGTTTTTTACATTCAAAAACATCATAATGAATAAGTAATAGGCTATTTTGTATCCTGGTTTTAAGCCTCTTTCATGGAACGCTCGGTTTTTATGGGCGTGCTGCACTGAAGACATGGAAGTAAATGCCCACTGCTATGATTGGATAAGCTTTGCATATTATAATGAGCTCCGGCTCCCCCGTGAGTACACGTGAGGGATTGTTTTGAATGCGTGTGGGAAAACGGCAACCGGAATGATGATTTGCCCACAGTCCTCGCAAAGTGTCTTTATCAAACAAACATAATGATTTATCTCTCATCCACCCCCAATTAATTGGAATGTTATTTTTTATTACTTTGCTTGCCTGATCGGTGGATATAACTGTAAACCGTGCATTACTAACACACACACACAAAAACTCACTGCAGATTCAGACAAATTAGCATGATCAAAACTTCCGTGATTGTATTTTTCCTTTAAATATCAAGTCAAGAGAGTGAACAACGCACATCAAGAAAGGAATGTTATTTCACTATTTAAGATTCACCGGCCTGCCGACGGGCTGGAAAACACATAAGTTAGCCCCAGGACGTTGGGCTTTGCGAGCCCTGGCCCATAACGTTATCATAACGAGTCTAATCACGAATCGCAGCACAATGAACCAACAACACCTCAAATAAAGGATTCTCCAGCCTGTGACAGCGTGTAAGTTATGTTCAGTTAGACACATACACATAATCAATAGATATCAAACGATCTGTAACAATGCAATACTATCACATATAAAAAAAATTTTTTGCTCACATAAGTATGTTGCTTCATTCATTCATGTAATCTCATCCTGTCTGCAAATCGAGTCTCTTTTTTTACAAACCAATCCGTAGTGAAATGAAGGAACAAACGCGCAATGTCTTCCCCACGTGAGCTGGATCTCCATTAAAAATAAAGTTCAACCACACATTCCGAATATTAGAATCCAAAGAAAGCTTATGACTGTGTACTTCCACAACCAGGCACAGTGCAATATCTTGCTATCTTCAGCATGTTTATTGCTTGGTAGCACGATCCGTTTAGCTCCACGGCGGATATTGAGGCGACGTTTCACCACACGATGACGTCAAGGGTTGACATATTCTGAGATTGCGCGTTTGCTGGGCATGGTGTCAATAAAAGCTTTTCTTTGACTAACGAGGAAGTTTTCAGCTCCGAAACAGGATATTCTTATATCACGATGAACTTTTATATATCAAAGGCTGAATGAAAAGTTGACTTTTTAATTCATGACCCCTTTATGCTTACTTCTAAAAATCTCACGTTTTTGTACAGGTCATATAATACAAATTCATATGAAATCGCAGCCTTGTAAAATAGTTATGTTTTCCCATGAAATTGAAAAATTCAGCAAGTCATAGCACTATTTTAAATACTGATATATTAAAAACCAAATGTATTCTGTTGTCTTTTTTCTTATATTTGATAAGTATATCTTTGACCTTATCTAATAGCTAGATTTAGGTGCAACCTTACCTGAACTAATAACAGCAATTAATTTTTACTTTTCCCCCTTTGTTCTAATTGTCAGTTTTAAAATACATGCAGTATTCTCAGATTCCTTTCCCTTTGTTTCCACAGAACAGAAAAGGTTTTCATCATTGTCCACCAAATGCTATACCTAAAGCCCATCCCAAGTGAAAACTTTGTGCTTGGTGTTAAGAATATCCACTTGGTCTTTAGCCTAGAATTTTGAAATCACGGGGTTGGTATAGTTGTATCAGGGAATGTTTTAGGGCACCAGTTTGAATGCACTTTCTAATCCTTAAGACCTTAATTAGTTGATTCATGTGTTTAATTAGGTTTGGTGATAAACTCTGCAAGAAGGTGGTCCTCCAGGACTAGGACCAAGTTAATAAAATCTCTAGATTATCAAGTGAGACTTTTTTTCATACAGAATTATAACAAACAAAAAGCATAGACATTACGAGTAATAACCTGAGTTGACATAACAGGTTTGATGGCACTGCCTTCTATTTAATAATTGTAGCTTTTTACTCAAACTCAGGAGCAGGCGAGCAGCAAAGACTTGTGTGACAACAATCTGTTTATTTATGCACATCTTGCATATTAAGCAGTTACATACTTTTGTTTTCATACCCTAAAAAGATGTATTAAAGAAAGAAGGTTTAATTTCTAAGATTGTTTGTTGTTGGCTATTGCTGTTATACCACTTAAGTGAAAGTGTTATGCATGCTGATGTGAATGTTAATAATTAATATTAATTATAAATGGTGTAGTATAATTTTGTGATTCATTATAAGAAAATTTTACCTCTGGTAACTGTACATTTCATGACTGTAATTGTCACTCTCTCTTCTCTATACAAACCCTGTAATCATGAGATTGTATTTCAAAGTAGAAAGGCTTTCAAGCTTAAAGTTGGTAATTACTAAATCCTTTGTATCTGTATACGTCATCAAGAAGGTGGTGTGGCTTTCGAAGCAAACCTACCTGAATTTCTCCAAAGACAACCGAACTGACTTCAGCAGAAAAATGAAAAACTGAAAAACTGAATTGACATTTGTTTGCGTTATTGATAATTATTTTCCTGTTTATCGCTGTAAAGCTGCTTTTAAACGACATGTAGGCCTATTGTATAAAGCGCTAAAAAAGGTGACTTGACTTTACATGACATTTCTTAATTTAACATTTTTATAATTTACCGAGATAAGCTATTTTGTGTTACACCAATACAGAATAGAGATCAACTGTAAACTTAATTCTGCTTTAAATAATATAGCCCACAAACGATACAACACCTACTATGTGGAATTATATACGATTAAAAGACAAAAGGTGAAATATAGAGTCTATAACTCACTGCATGGTGACAGAGGCGCGAATTCCTGCTGATGGAAAAAGAGAACATCAATTACACTATAGGCTAATCAACTTTTAGACATAAACATAGACAAATGTTGCCTTTTAAATCTGTCGTCGCTGATTTGAGCACAGATATGCGACATAACAGCCACTTAGAACAACGATATAGACTTTTTAACGAAGCTCTAATTTATAAGATCAGATGTATTCAAAGCTCATGTAATTAAACGTTTTAACAGAAACTCTGTTATGACCGTTCACTTTCGTTTTTGACATTCACATTTTGCTACAGTCTTCCTTGGAGGCATGAAATAACAGGGAACACCACTGGTCTGTTTCCATGCACGCTTCTGTTATCATCAGTCACAAATCACCACACCTTACAAACTTCTAATACCATCACCTACATTTTTTCATGCCAGTCTGGTAATTGTAGGATCGAAGGACAAATCGCAGAGAGCTCTGCAAGAAGAATTACACCGTTTCAGTGCGCATGGTTATGAGTTTGAACAGCGATAAAGGGTAGGTTACTAAAAAGCTAACAACATTGTATGCTGAAATATTGTTTGTTTGTTACATGTATTAATGTCTCTGAATTTTTGCATTTACGTAGGATATTTTCATTTATTGCACAAAACTATATATATATATATTATATATAATATATATATTCTTTATCAAATTAAGTTGTAATGTATAATTTTAATGGTGATTTTTGAAATATTAAAATAGTAACCGCACATTTGCTAGAAAACGCCCGCCACATGTTAATAACATTATTTTTTTATTTCATATTTCTATAGCTACATTTAAGTGAATTGAGTCCTCATTTTTTGTGCAGATTTTAGTTTGTTGCTCCATGTCTTTATATTTTAATATTCATATTTTCATATTAATCTGATAAAAGTTACTTAAAATGTAACTGATTAATGAATTGTGCAGAAGGTTACAAGCTCACTACAGATAGATGGGGTGGACTGTTACAGAAAGCCGCGCGGTTTTTGCTTATTGTTTTATTCTGGCGAGTGTTAGGCTATAGTAGGCTAATGGATAGGCTACTGGCCAAAGAAGCTTTTTGGAGCAGTTTGCGCGGTTGGTGACGCCGCATCAGATTCAATCAACTGGATTATTTGAGTGGGTTACAATAGCATGTACCTTACACCTGTATGCTCCTGATTGGGCTGTAGTGGGCTATTCCTGCTTGGTGCGCATATGAATGGTTTTGTTTACAGTGACCATCCCTCGGTCTACCTGCATATTTGAGGGTCTGATTGGGTACTTACGGGGATTGAGCGTCAACATTAAATCATGAAGCCTTGTTTATACTTTCGTCTGGCTCTGCAGCGCGATCCTCCCCAAACGGATGGGCGCTGAATACTCGCCGCTGTGCTCTTCTTTGAAACGACAGAGGGCGACTAGGAGTAATTGTTCAATAAACCATCAGGAAACAGCGTTTTTTTATTGATCAGGAAACAGCTGTGAGAAGAATGTAGGCTACACAGGTGATGATATTTATTTTAGTACACTTCACCAAAAACCACACTACAAAAGAATCGTGTAAAACTCAGTAAACCTTGATATTTTTACTTGTGACATTAGAACAAAATGTATGTAGGCTACACATGTAAGCTATATGCCTAGATCTAAATTAACGATCTCTCTTAAAAATGTCCTAATTTCACTAAACATTTTCATTTAGTTTCATGAACAATATATATTTTTTTTATTAAACATGGATCGTTATTTTCAATAAAAGGCCTTTTTTTGCTTTTGTAGGCTCGTTTTGTAAATATAAGTGATTAATTTGTATGCAGAAACTGGGTGCCGGTGTGATTACACGTCATCGGCTAGATTTGCCTTGAACTCGTGCATCTTCTGACGCTCCAAGCATAATACAAGCACTGTCGAACCTGCCTTCAGTTCAGAATCTGGATGGTAGCTATAACGATTTTTAGATATAAGACCGCGTGGTCTTATTTGGTAACAATTGTTTTAAATTACATTCTATTAGCTACGACAAAAAATCATGCACAAAATGTAAACTGATGCATTTGTTTTACACCGCAGTAAAGACGGTTTGATATTCAGATATCGCATGTCATCATGATTTGTGAATTCAGGTGACGTGGTCCTCCGGTTCGAAATCAGTGTTTTTTTCATAGACTCTTAATTTTATAATGCTATATAGCTCAAAATGTTGGACACTTAAAAGACTGAAACCAGTATCATCTTGACCTGCTTGATTTGTATTTTTTTCCACAGCAAAGCACTTATCCATTAACCAACTGTTTAACGTACACTCACCTAAAGGATTATTAGGAACACCATACTAATACACCAGCCTTAATTCTACGTGGCATTGATTCAACAAGGTGCTGAAAGCATTCTTTAGAAATGTTGGCCCATATTGATAGGATAGCATCTTGCAGTTGATGGAGATTTGTGGGATGCACATCCAGGGCACGAAGCTCCCGTTCCACCACATCCCAAAGATACTCTTTTGGGTTGAGATCTGGTGACTGTGGGGGCCATTTTAGTACAGTGAACTCATTGTCATGTTCAAGAAACCAATTTGAAATTATTCGAGCTTTGTGACATTGTGCATTATCCTGCTGGAAGTAGCCATCAGAGGATGGGTACATGGTGGTCATAAAGGGATGGACATGGTCAGAAACAATGCTCAGGTAGGCCGTGGCATTTAAACGATGCCCAATTGGCACTAAGGGGCCTAAAGTGTGCCAAGAAAACATCCCCCACACCATTACACCACCACCACCAGCCTGCACAGTGGTAACAAGGCATGATGGATCCATGTTCTCATTCTGTTTACGCCAAATTCTGACTCTACCATCTGAATGTCTCAACAGAAATCGAGACTCATCAGACCAGGCAACATTTTTCCAGTCTTCAACTGTCCAATTTTGGTGAGCTCGTGCAAATTGTAGCCTCTTTTTCCTATTTGTAGTGGAGATGAGTGGTACCTGGTGGGGTCTTCTGCTGTTGTAGCCCATCTGCCTCAAGGTTGTGCGTGTTGTGGCTTCACAAATGCTTTGCTGCATACCTCGGTTGTAACGAGTGGTTATTTCAGTCAGAGTTGCTCTTCTATCAGCTTGAATCAGTCGGCCCATTCTCCTCTGACCTCTAGCATCAACAAGGCATTTTCGCCCACAGGACTGCCGCATACTGGATGTTTTTCCCTTTTCACACCATTCTTTGTAAACTCTAGAAATGGTTGTGCGTGAAAATCCCAGTAACTGAGCAGATTGTGAAATACTCAGACCGGCCCGTCTGGCACCAACAACCATGCCACGCTCAAAATAGCTTAAATCACCTTTCTTTCCCATTCTGACATTCAGTTTGGAGTTCAGGAGATTGTCTTGACCAGGACCACACCCCTAAATGCATTGAAGCAACTGCCATGTGATTGGTTGATTAGATAATTGCATTAATGAGAAATTGAACAGATGTTCCTAATAATCCTTTAGGTGAGTGTATATGTCCAAAACGCGCAGACCGCGTTAATAAAACATCATTTGTTTTAGATTAAGCCTGAAACAATTAACAATCACATTTCTTTGCCTTTCCGTGTTTCTCACTGCGCTGTCCTCTTTTTCTTGTGTAATAATGACAAAAATGACGTGCCAATTAAATAACGGTGATATTCTTAAATAGCAGAAGAATATCAACGCGTACTTCGTCACTGCCTGTTTAGCCCCGTCCACCGATTTGCGCATGTAACATAGGCCTAGTGTTAAACCATCGAGCTACAAAGCAATAAACATGCCATTGAGGATTACAAAATATTGTGCAGTGACTGGGTTCAACAGTAATACAACATTTAAGTAACATTCTAATGCCTGATCTGAAATGTGATCATTCATGTAGTCAGATGTTCAGTAAATCAGATCAGTCACTAAAAATCAACTTGCATTGTTTCTCTTAGTAGGATGAAAATAATCTGTTATTTAACAGTGATTCAATTCTATAAAGAAAGCGATCAAAGAAACCTCCCTTTGCAATCGTTTGAGCAGCACGCGTTGAACCTGTCAATCAAACAGGAGAGTTTATCAGTGACGCGTTTATCAGTGACTCCCGTTTTATTAATCAAATCTCTTAACTATATCACGTTTGCACTGTTAGTGAAGATGAAAGCATTTGTTAGTGTACAGAAACTGAGTTGCAATGACGAGATCGCCGCTTTCATGCACTCAGCATGTGTGTGATCGGCTACAATGATCATCACTGCAACCTTTCATGCCACAATCTTAATATAATGCCATAGATCTAAATATAATGCCATAGATCTAAATGTAATGCAACACTTTTCACGATTAGTTAACCATGAGAGCTGTAATTGTAAAAACGAGCTAAAAGAGGGAGTAATACTATTTCAAATGCAAAGACATTAGCCAATCACAGCAGTGGGTGTTTACAGGTGCTGGTCATATAATTAGAATATCATCAAAAAGTTGATTTATTTCACTAATTCCATTCAAAAAGTGAAACTTGTATATTCATTCATTACACACAGACTGATATATTTTAAATGTTTATTTCTTTTAATTTTGATGATTATAACTGACAACTAAGGAAAATCCCAAATTCAGTATCTCAGAAAATTAGAATATTACTTAAGACCAATACAAAGAAAGGATTTTTAGAAATCTTGGCCAACTGAAAAGTATGAACATGAAAAGTATGAGCATGTACAGCACTTAATACTTAGTTGGGGATCCTTTTGCCTGAATTACTGCAGCAATGCGGCATGGCATGGAGTCGATCAGTCTCTGGCACTGCTCAGGTGTTATGAGAGCCCAGGTTGCTCTGATAGTGGCCTTCAGCTCTTCTGCATTGTTGGGTCTGGCATATCGCATCTTCCTCTTCACAATACCCCATAGCTTTTCTATGGGGTTAAGGTCAGGTGAGTTTGCTGGCCAATTAAGAACAGGGATACCATGGTCCTTAAACCAGGTACTGGTTGCTTTGGCACTGTGTGCAGGTGCCAAGTCCTGTTAGAAAATGAAATCTGCATCTCCATAAAGTTGGTCAGCAGCAGGAAGCATGAAGTGCTCTAAAACTTCCTGGTATACGGCTGCGTTGACCTTGGACCTTGAAACACAGTGGACCAACACCAGCAGATGACATGGCACCCCAAACCATCACTGACTGTGGAAACTTTACACTGGACCTCAAGCAACGTGGATTGTGTGCCTCTCCTCTCTTCCTCCAGACTCTGCGACCCTGACCCTGACTCAGCAGCAGTCCAGTCCTTTTTGTCTTTAGCCCAGGCGAGACGCTTCTGACGCTGTCTGTTGTTCAAGAGTGGCTTGACACAAGGAATGCGACAGCTGAAACCCATGTCTTGCATACGTCTGTGCGTAGTGGTTCTTGAAGCACTGACTCCAGCTGCAGTCCACTCTTTGTGAATCTCCCCCACATTTTTGAATGGGTTTTGTTTCACAATCCTCTCCAGGGTGTGGTTATCCCTATTGCTTGTACACTTTTTTTCTACCATATCTTTTCCTTCCCTTCGCCTCTCTATTAATGTGCTTGGACACAGAGCTCTGTGAACAGCCAGCCTCTTTTGCAATGACCTTTTGTGTCTTGCCCTCCTTGTGCAAGGTGTCAGTGGTTGTCTTTTGGACAACTGTCGAGTCAGCAGTCTTCCCCATGATATGTGTAGCCTACAGAACTAGACCATTTAAAGGCCTTTGCAGGTGTTTTGAGTTAATTAGCTGATTAGAGTGTGGCACCAGGTGTCTTCAATATTGAACCTTTTCACAATATTCACATTTTCTGAGATACTGAATTTGGGATTTTCCTTAGTTGTCAGTTATAATCATCAAAATTAAAAGAAATAAACATTTTAAATATATCAGTCTGTGTGTAATGAATGAATATAATATACAAGTTTCACTTTTTGAATGGAATTAGTGAAATAAATCAACTTTTTGATTATATTCTAATTATATGACCAGCACCTGTACACTGAAGTCTCCCAGCGGACACACCCCTTAAAACGGAGCGTTCAGAGCAGAAGGCTAAAATCAGGGTAGGAAAAATGCCTTTTATTGATAAATTATGAAAATTTTTGATGTAAAAAGCATTCTAAAACAATAAAAATAAAAACGCAGTTCCGTCAAACACCTACGTGTGCCGTCAAACACCTACGTGTTTGACGGCACACCCCCTTATAGAAGAAGAAAGCTGTTGTGTTTACAACTGTGACAATAAATGCTTATCAGGATCAACTAAATGCTGGATTTTCATGTAAAGTTTGCGACATCGAATACATTGAAATACGTCCAAGAGTTTCACATATGCCGATCTGTTATCATAACAGAAAATGTAATGTTGACATTTCACGCCCCTAAACATGTAAGATAAACATGCAGAACAAAACAAACTGTGATTGGTTACTTTATCCCTTACAAAAAAATACTGCAGTTTTTGTTACATGTAGAAAACTAAAGTACAAATACAATACTACCTAAGTGCAATACTAATAAAATGCTGTACAATACCACTGAAATACAACCAGAATATGCTGAATTTTATTTTCACACATCTGCAATATAATGAATGAAGGTAAAAAAACAACAGTGAATGTCTCAAACTGCAATGCAAAAATAAATGTGATTTTACTTTTTCAACTTCAAATAACAGGCTGAGAGTTAGATGTAATGTATTTAAAGTGTTTATTTACAAATCATGCAATCATGAATATTTCTTCTCACATTATTCAGGAAGGTTTTGTTTTTTGAAGAGCTTATCCTCATTATCCCACGTGGTTCTTATAACTGCTTTTATCTCAGATGTGTAAACGCTATTTTGGATGTAGTCTGGAAAAACAAAGAAACAAAACGAATCGGAGAAACTCTCATGTTTCAGTTACACTCTTCACCACAGGCATATAGTATGTTTAATATGAATCTTGAATTGTGATGTCACAAAGTGTTTGTGGAAAGTATTCATACAATTTCCAGTTAATTTCTTATGGTATATTGGTCAGCATTATCAAATCACAAATATGCTTTGAACACAGGTAAAATATGTTAAAGGGTAGTTCAGCCAAAAATGAGAATTCTGTCATTAATTACTCACCCTCATGTCATTCCAAACCTCTAAGACCTTTGCTCATCTTAGCAACACAAATGAAGATCTTTATGATGAAATCTGAAAGCTTTCTATCAATCCATTGACAGTCTATGTAACTTGCACAATAACATGGAAAAAAGCAGAGAGACACAATCATTTTTAAATACTGTACAGCGCCCTCCACAACTATTGACCCTCTTTATCCTCTCAGACTTTTATTCACAAATCTAATCTTAAAGGAACACGCCGACTTTTTGGGACTTTAGCTTATTCACCGTATCTCGCAGAGTTAGATAAGTCCATACATATCATTCTCATCTTCGTGCGTGCCATAACTCTGTCTGACGCACCCACCGCTAGCCTAGCTTAGCACAAAGACTGGAGGTAAACGGCTCCAGCTAGCCTACTGCTCAGTAAGTGCCAAAATAACGCCAACATTTTCCTATTTACATGTTGTGATGTGTATAGTTACATTGTGTACTAAGACCAGCGGAAAATGAAAAGTTGCGATTTTCTAGACCGATATGGCTAGGAACTATACTCTCATACACCTTTGCTGCCGTACCATGGGTGAAGCGGCGCAATGATATTACGCAGCACCTGAAAATAGGCTAACTTCTGTCAACATAACCAACATGACAACCTGCTTGCACAGGGAGCGTGCTGGTGACGCTGGGGATTTTCAAGCATCCATGGTACGGCAGCAAAGTTCCTTGATTATTACGCAGTCTAGAAAATCGCAACTTTTAATTTTCTGTCGGTCCATGATTTACTCACCCTCAAGTTATTCTAGGTGTAAATGACATTCTTCTTTCAGACGAATACAATTTGAGTTATATTAAAAAGTGTCCTGGCTCTTCCAAGCTTTATAATGGCAGTGAAAGGGAAGTGCATCTATCCATCATAAAAAATAGGGGCTTGAGTTTGTTGCCCAGCCCTATCCGCGAGAGGCGTCGCAAAGCTTGCGATGCTCCTATACATCGCTTCAGGGGTTACTCTTTTGCTGTAAGTTGACCGCCGGAAGTTAGTTATTTTAGTCTGTAAAGTTTTAAATAAGGATATTTTTCTTACACAAACGCATCACTTCGCTTCAGAAGCCGTGTGGAGCACTTTTATGATGGATAGATGAACTTATATGGACTTCAAAATAGAATCAGCCATTCACTGCCATTATAAAGCTTGGAAGAGCCAGGACATTTTTTTTTATATAACTCTGATTGTATTCGTCTGAAAGAAGAATGTCATATATACCTAGAATGACTTGAGGGTGAGTAAATCATGGGCTAATTTTCATTTTTGGGTGAACTAGCCCTTGTCCTTAATGTTTGTGGAGCACAATTTGACTGGAAAAGTAAAACTAACAGTTAATTGGTTACGGGCCATTAGATGTAGCATTCTGCATACTTTAAATCAGCCACAGAGATAAATTAGTGTGGTGGGATTACATTTATTTGTATGAATAAACGAGGGAGGGAGAGAGAGAGAGAAAGAGAGAGAGAGAGAGAGAGAGAGAGAGAGAGAGAGAGAGAGAGATTGTGGGTCTGTGCAGCATCACTCTAGTGAAGCTGTCAGTTGAATTACTTCAGAAACAGCAATGTTAAGACCTTGTTGCTTAGAAATATGTTTCTGTGTGAGAGTAACTATGTGTGTGTGTGTTACAGGAAATGCAGCACATTAATTTATAATGGTGATTAAACTGACTGTAACTATCTGTCCATTCATTGTTTTAATGCACACATTTCAGTCAATCAGAATCCAGTATTCAAACAGACTATGGTATAATATATAGACACAAGAAGAGAGTCCACAAGCAAACTGTTGAGACAAGCATTGATAATAATTGATGTGGTATAACTAGATTTCATTACCTTTCCACTCCGTCAGCTGCGCTAATATTGTAAAACTTTTTTAAATCCTCAATATCTGGTTTAGGAAACAGAGGACTACACGTGATTTCTCCTGCATTCCCACAGATCTTGGTTCCTGAAGTACAGTATTAGTTATGTATTCTAAGCTATAAAGGTAAAAGATCAAATAAATAAAGTAGCTTAATGCTCACCATTATTTGAGTGCAGCTTTGTTTGACCGCAGCCATTATCTTCTGTTGAATTACATTTATGGTCTTCTTTTTTTGTAGTTGTTACCAGCACCTTTTAGCAATCACACAATAAAAAGTATTCCTGAAAAATATCCTTTTCTGCACATTATTGAACACTATTGAACAAAAATGCTTGTGTACAGTGTTTTTGTGTATGTCCAATATTATTGTCAGATATTCCAAATAAATTTTACATAAAACAAAAGCAAGTACAATTAGATCTGAACCAAAGGGGACATATCATGAAAATCTGACTTTTTCAGTGTTTAAGTGCTAGAATCGGGTCCCCGGTGAATCTACCAACCCAGAAAATGTGAAAAGGGATAACCCAGTAACTTTGTTTTGATAAGCCTTTCTCTGCAAGCACAGTTTTAAAAATTAGCCTTTCAAATTTCTCTCCCCTTCTGACGTAGGAAGAGGATTTTATATTACCACCCCTCTGCACTGTTTTCAGAAAACAAGAACCTTGCGTGTATTGGACAGTTTAAATGCAGCAAAAAAATGTGAAAGAGAAGTTACTCATAGTGATGGCAATTTCAAAACACTACTTCATGAAGCTTCGAAGCTTTACAAATCTTCTGTTTCGAATCAATTGGTTTAGAGCGTATATCAAACTGCCAAAGTCACGTGATTTCAGTAAACGAGGCTTCGTTACGTCATCACTGTTTTGAAACGTTTCGAAACACTTCCGCTGAGCTCACGGAACAACGGTTGGAAGATGTCGCTCTGAATGGTCGTTTTTCCCGATCTCTGCAACAGATTGCTCTTTTTTTTAAGTTAAATGACCCTTATAAAGTTTGATTTTGTCTTAATTTACTAACTAATCGTACAGTGTAAATTCGAAAAAATTTCAAAGTCCCAAAGGAAAATGAAATACTTGCTAGATCAAGCTGTTAAAAGTTTGGCAGTATCCGATGGTGTGATGCCTAGCTCCGAGCTTATGTTGTCACCTGAAGGTAGCAATTTACTGATTGACATTTGTCATGATTATGCCAGCCATGTATCTCCACCACTTTCCTCTGCTGCTGAAGAATTTCCAAACTTGCCTGTGACCCCAAGCAAGCCTCCATCTAGCAAATGTGGGAAAACAGACAAATCTGGTGAAGATATTATATCTACTCTCTCTGAACTGATTAACACCAGGGCGGATAAACTGATCAACAGCAACGCTATGAAAATAGAAGAACTAAAAAAGACTGTTGATTTTGTTTGCTCGGAGGTAAAGGACTTAAAGATAAAGGTGACTACTGCAGAAAAATGCATTGATGAAGAGAAACGTCGTCGCAGCATGCTTGAGAACTGCATACGAGAGCTGGAAGGGTACCACAGGAGATGGAACCTGAAGTTGTATGGAGTCCCAGAGAAAGCAGATCAGAATGTATGAGCTGAAGTTATTCGAGTTTGTCAGGAGGAGCTTCCCGAGAAAAAGATTAAGCTTCCAGATGTGATCGATACTGTTTATTGCTTAGGTTCAAGGATGCACACTGACAAGCCGAGGCCTGTAATTCTTCAATTCTCCAGCAGAGTACATCGTGATGCAGTTAGAAATAACTCATACCTGCTTGATAATAAACTACGCTTTGCTGAAGACTTCTGCTAGGAAGAACAAGAGCGGAGAAAAAAGCTATGGCCTGCAGTTAAAAGTGCGAGAGATGCAGGAAAAAAGGCTTACTATGTCAGAGCCCGAGCATTTGTTGAAGGCAAAGAAATCATTCTTCCTCCTTAATGGCTATCTTTAAAGTTTGTCGGCTGACTAATCCAGGATCTCTTGTTGCAGGTCTGCCCATGTACTTTGGTTCTTGCTCCATAAAATTATTTTATCTATAGTTCAAATCTTTTGTCTGGAACTTGTCAAGATGTTATATGATAAGTTGGTTTACTTAATACCGTCTCTTGTTTTAAGTGCAGAGGTTGGGAGTTCCCTTTTCCACCCTAAACCTTTGACTCAAGGTTATATTTGCTTCTACAGTTCTTTTCACATTATTTGTATTTGACGTTGTTTTCTTTGTTTTCTTTAAATGTCAGGGGTATACAACATACTGTAAAAAGGAAAGCTTTTTTCTGTTTACGAAACAACTGAAGCCTGATTTGTGTTTTTTCCAAGAATCCTATTCATCTGTTAATAATGCAAAATTCTGGAGATCACAATGGGGTAATGACCTTTAGTTTTCCCATGGAACTGAATGCTCTGCAGGAGTTACTACTCTAAGGAATGCATTTGAAGGGAATATATTACATTCGGACTATGATTCATATGGACATTTTTTGTGTAATGTCATTGATCTTAAGTCGACTGTTATTATTATGGCTAATATTTATTAATTTAGTTCAAGGTCTGAGAATGCTAGTGTTCTTGAGTTTATAGAAAGCAGGCTACTATACTGGTTGAAAAATTCCCAAACTCTCTACTTGTTATAGGTGGTGATTTCAATATTCCAGTTGACTGTGCTCTTCTTGATAAACGGCCACCAGGCTGACCCTCATCAAGCTTTTACCTGGAGCAATAAGGCTGCTTATCATTTCTCTCATATAGACTTTTGACTGATATCTAAATCTATTGATATTGACAGTACTTTAGTTGATATTCTTCCAACACCCCTAACTGACCATAAGGCAATTTATATAAAAATCAATCTCTCTGTAAGCACTCTAAATTCTATTAAAATATCATATTGGAAGTTACGTATCTCTCTAGTATCTCATAATACCATTAAGATTAAAATGAACTATTTTATTAACCATTATTGGAAAAAAGCTGTAAGGGAACGTTCTTTTAGTAATAATTGGGAGTTACTAAAATTTTATATTGGTAAATTTATGAGAAGCTATGTAAGTGCGCTACCCAAGCTTAGGAAAGCCAAAAAAGAGGCGGTAATTAGTGAAATAGCTGCCATTACTCAGGGGCCCTCTAAAAAAATCTTTCAAATGCTGAAACTGCTTTGCTTTTACAAAACCAGCTTGATGATATTTACAAATGTAAAGCTGAAGGCGCCTTTGTGCAATCTAGGAGGAAATGGATGGAGCAAGGCGAACAAAATTCTGCATATTTCTTCAGGTTAGAGAAGTCTAATGCCAATTATAATAGCTTGTCTAAACTCAGTGCTGATATCGATGAGGAAGACACAGCCTCATTTTTAGACTCTATAGTTGATACTATAGAGGCAGATGACAAAAATCAGTGTGACAAACCTATTTCCCTCAAGGAAATCCTTGATTCTATTGATCATCTTAAAATCAACAAGTCTCTGGGGAATGATGGTATTACTGCATAATTTTATAAGGCATTCTCTGAACCCTTAGGTCCATTCCTTGCAGAAGTATATGCAGAGATTTTTTTGAGAACATCTCTTCCTCCTAGCTTAACACAAGGTGTGATTAGTCTGATTCCAAAACCCAAAAAGGATCCGCTTTTTATTGAAAATTGGCGTCCAATCTGTTTACTTAACACTGATAACAAGATTCTAGCAGATGACACTGCTCATTTTTAAGAGATGGCTCTTGGGTACCCATTGCAATCAGCACTGTTGAAAGATTTTCTAAAGCTTTTTTTAAATTTGTCTAAATGTGAACTTCTTTCATTTAAAGAATGCAACCTATCTGCAATGAATAATTTTCAAATTAAAGATAAGATATCTTATTTAGGTATCTCTATATGTAAAAATCAAGATGATAGATGTGTAGTTAATTTTTCCCCTATTATTGAGAAAACAAAGAAAATTTAATTTATGGCTGCAGAGAGACTTATCTTTGAGGGGAAGAATATTACTTACCAAAGGGGAGGGTATCTCCAGACTTTTGTGCGCTGCTCAGTCTCTCCATGTTGATAACAACATTATTAAAAGTATTGACAAAATGTTATTTAATTTCATATGGAAAATGGCATACATTCTATCAATAAATCTGTTGTTTTAAATACTTATATAAATGGTGGTCTCAATATGGCACAATGATATTACGCAGTGCCTGAAAATAGGCTAACTTCCGTCAACATAACCAACATGACAACCTGCTTGCACAGAGAGCATGCTGGGGACTATTTTCAGGCGCTGCATAATATCATTTCTGGATTATTACGCAGGAATGAGAGTATAGTCCCTAGCCATATCGATCTAGAAAATTGCAACTTTTAATTTCTTTTTAATTTTTCTTAGTACACGATGTAACTATACACATCACAACATGTAAATAGGAAAATGTTGGCATTATTTTGTAACTTATTGAGCAGTAGGCTAGCTGAAGCCGTTTACCTCCAGTCTTTGTGCTAAGCTAGGCTAGCGGTGGGTGCGTCAGACAGAGTTATGGCACGCACGAAGATAAAAATGGTATGTATGGACTTATCTAACTCTGGGGATACAGTGAATAAGCTAAAGTCCCAAAAAGTCGGCGTGTTCCTTTAAGTAGAGAGGTTTAGATAAAGGGGTTTAAGTGACCAATTATCAGTATTTAACCTGACGAAAAGATATTTATTCAATGTCATCCACATTATATTTCACCTGCAACAGCATTGTGAACTTTTGTAATGGTACGTTTGGGCATTAACTTTTAAATGCATCATTATATTTAAATTGCAAACACATTAGTAGAGTCTCTGCATTAAAGACCCACAAATGGCAGATCAATGTGCTACTAACTACAAGTCTCTCCGATACGGTAGAAAATGAAATTGAATGTGGAGGGTTTTAATGATGATTGACAGGGCAGTTTAAACGGTGACGTTTAAACGGATGCACATTACTAAGCACAGAGTCCGTTAAAGATGACGAAGTAGGCTAGTATGTCCCAAAGCTTGCATACTCTTCTGCTACACACTCAAAAGTATGTACTTTTTCTTCACAAAAAGAGTACATACTTTTAGGTCGTAGTATAAGTAGGCGAATTGGGACGCAGCAAATCTCTAAACACTTGACGGCGCCGGCGCAGATTCTCAAGAGCGGCTGCACAAGCTCTGATGACACAACTGTTCCATGATTGGCCGGATTCACCTCATAACAATGATCACGTGTGTTTCGTGTTTATTCTGACACCTGCAGTTCCACTAATGCTCACAAATCTGTATTTTCTCATTATCACGACTTAATCTTCTCTAAATTACACAACTGCACCAACAGGTGGCAGTACAGAACCAAATAACTGATGTGCCGCTATCCACCTTACTGTGTTAGACAGTTCATATTGGCCCAGATTGAACGCGTTTGGGACAAAGAAAGTGAAGACCTTTCATGATCGTGTGCATTAAGTAATTAACTAAAATACTGTTAAATGCTTGAATGATTATTTTGCTTGAAAGTGTATCTTGTTACGTTCTAACTGCTAGATGCACACATTGTGTCACTCAATGTATGGCCTATTGATGAGAAATGTGATTTATAGCCTATATGTAAAGATGTGTAGCAGCCTATAATTTAATTCAGTTATAGTGTGTTGTATTTTGTAAATTTATTTTGTGTATTTTGCCACACACATATACATAAACACTCTTCTCAAACACCATCCCAAGATTGTATTTAGCCTATATTAACGGGATATATTTATTTTTATTTTTTTCTTTGGAAATCTGGAGTAGGCTATTGCACCCCTTTTTAATGGAAGGGCATGGCTAGAAGGAGGAAGTCGTGTAATATGATATCAGCCACAGCCTATCCTACATGACGAATAAAAATAACAAACAAATTATGTACCGTAATTTTATTTCAAACGAATGAGGAAAATAAAGTGGGTTGAATCCAAGCAGCTCTAAACGAATTTTAGAATAGGTAGAATAACCTGGCATCCTTCTGAAGATGCTCTGTCTGCGCTTGAGCTGTTTAATTGGTCTGTTGATGATTTAAACATGTTAATTACATAAATAAAATATTTATTAAGGGAAGCAAACATTTTTCTGAAAGATCCACAACAGGTAAGAGCGCACGTCAATCAGATGCGCGTGAAAGTTGTGTTCCTTGCTATAGCAACAGTAGACTCGGGTGCAGTGCAGTGTGTTTCAGAATGAAACAATCAAAGAAAATTAGGTCATGATCACGAGAAAACAAGACAGAAAAAAAATATTATCCATGGCCTTTTAGGGCTTCCGTACTGCATAGACCACACTTCAATTGTATTTAAATTGTATAGGCTTTAATTGTACTTTATTCTTGTACAAACAGACGCTGTATTAAGCAGTACATAAAGTATTGAATAAAAATGTCTGAAATGTCTGTGCATTTTACAAATATTGCATCTAATTAACTTCATCTGTGATAAAGTAGGCAAACACCACATGAGCAGTACGGAAAGCAAAAAAGTGTCCGAATGCCGTCTCAGTTTTCTGCTTCTTCCCAACTGCAAGCGGCAACTATTGCCGATCGGTTACATCCAGCCGCAGCCGAAGTCGAAGGAGAGATATGACTGCGTTCGTTCACAGAGGCAGAGCAGCCAGGATCATTTCAGCAATTAAAACATTAAGATCCACTGTTGGGGATTACCCCACCGAATGCCAGTTATTTAATGGTGTTAACCACTTCAGCACTCTGATCAGGGAGGAGGAGTCATCAGATTTAATTTCCACCTTTTAATAGTGCAAGTTTCAACCTTGTACACATGGCAGTATACAAATGAGGTAGTTTCTGTAATAAACAAATTAAACAGAAGTAAATAACTAAATGTCCACATACTGTTGTGATAAAACAGCTAATTACAAATGAAACAATATTAACAGCTCTCTCATAGTCTGTCTAGCAGAAGAAGAAACAAGGAAATAAACTGAATATAAAATGAGCATATAAACAACTTAAGGTACATTACACCATCCTCATTATGGTATTAAAGTATAACAAATATAGAATATCTGAGAATCATAAACATAGCTAAACGAGGTATAGCCAATATCAGTAAGATAAGCCGCAATGCTAGCGACACTTTCACATGCATTTCACATGTGATCATTTCATAAAGATCGCGAAACAACCGCAAATAAGAGGCTTAATGCTAGAGACAGTTATCAGCGGTATAAACATCCAGTATTACAAACATAAAGTCAGGAAATAAACTTACTGTGTCAATAACTTTGTCCTGCACTCAGACATGCTGCACGGGTGGAAAGATGCGTCATATTCTGACAGCTCCGTATACGTAACAGAGAACGCATCACTTATGCCAAAACCGTATCCACTAGAAATTGCGTAGTACGTTCTTTCCTTATGTATTAAGTATTTTACATAATACACCCTGAATAGATATCAAATACAGCCGTATATACACTCACCTAAAGGATTATTAGGAACACCTGTTCAATTTCTCATTAATACAATTATCTAATCAACCAATCACATGGCAGTTGCTTCAATGCATTTAGGGGTGTGGTCCTGGTCAAGACAATCTCCTGAACTCCAAACTGAATGTCAGAATGGGAAAGAAAGGTGATTTAAGCAATTTTGAGTGTGGCATGGTTGTTGGTGCCAGACGGGCCGGTCTGAGTATTTCACAATCTGCTCAGTTACTGGGATTTTCACGCACATACGGGAAAAACATCCAGTATGTGGCAGTCCTGTGGGCGAAAATGCCTTGTTGATGCAAGAGGTCAGAGAAGAATGGGCCGACTGATTCAAGCTGATAGAAGAGCAACTTTGACTGAAATAACCACTCGTTACAACTGAGGTATGCAGCAAAGCATTTGTGAAGCCACAACACGCACAACCTTGAGGCGGATGGGCTACAACAGCAGAAGACCCCACCGGGTACCACTCATCTCCACTACAAATAGGAAAAAGAGGCTACAATTTGCACGAGCTCACCAAAATTGGACAGTTGAAGACAAAAAATGTTGCCTGGTCTGATGAGTCTCGATTTCTGTTGAGACATTCAGATGGTAGAGTCAGAATTTGGCGTAAACAGAATGAGAACATGGATCCATCATGCCTTGTTACCACTGTGCAGGCTGGTGGTGGTGGTGTAATGGTGTGGGAGGATGTTTTCTAGGCCCCTTAGTGCCAATTGGGCATTGTTTAAATGCCACGGCCTACCTGAGCATTGTTTCTGACCATGTCCATCCCTTTATGACCACCATGTACCCATCCTCTGATGGCTACTTCCAGCAGGATAATGCACCATGTCACAAAGCTCGAATCATTTCAAATTGGTTTCTCGAACATGACAATGAGTTCACTGTACTAAAATGGCCCCCACAGTCACCAGATCTCAACCCAATAAAGCATCTTTGGGATGTGGTGGAACGGGAGCTTCTTGCCCTGGATTTGCATCCCACAAATCTCCATCAACTGCAAGATGCTATCCTATCAATATGGGCCAACATTTCTAAAGAGTGCTTTCAGCACCTTGTTGAATCAATGCCACGTAGAATTAAGGCAGTTCTGAAGGCGAAAGGGGGTCAAACACAGTATTAGTATGGTGTTCCTAATAATCTTTTAGGTGAGTGTAATACTGAAAGCCATATAATGAAAGAATTCACAACAGCTGCCCCCACATTTGAGCAGCAAATGTGCCAGTTAAGAGAATTCTTTAAAAGCCATTATTTTCATCCACAAGAGCAGGCAACAGAATAAGGCGGGCAACTGGCCTGGTGTACACTTTGCCCCTGACAAGGACATCTGCTGTTCTCACACATCCATCCTTACTGACCACAGTCTTAACCACTTTACCCATAGGCCACTAAGCTCTGGGAAGTTGTGGATCAATTATCAAGACCACTGAGCCTAATGCCAGATTGTCCGATGGTTTGTGCCATTTCTGGCGTGTCTGGAGCGGGGGTAAGTAGTTCCTTGTAAATTGAGACCAAAACTGGTCCACAAGATTTTGACAATGTCGCCATCTGCGCCGTCCCATTTCTCCTGAGGCATATGCCACCTGTGAAAGTGATGCATCCCACCGCCCCATGAGGAGAAGGTTTGGTGTAATGGCATCAAGGTCTGCAATGTCTGATGAGATGTATCCCAGGGGTTTGGATTTCAAAAGGCCTTCTACTTCTACTAAGACTGTAGACAGGACATCTTCAGAGACGGACTGACTTCCCACTGCTACCTGGAAAGCAGCTTTAATAGAGCAGACCTCTCGCTCCCAAACACCACCAAAATGAGGAGCATTAGGCGGATTGAACTTGAAGAGGATCTGGTAATCTGCTAACTGCACTTTTAATTGGGATTCCATTGCTGCAAAGGCTTCTCGCAGTTCTTGTTTGGCACCACGAAAGTTTGTTGCACAATCCGACCTGATCTCCTTCGGTCTGCCACATCTGGCTATGAATCGCCGAAGAGCAAGCAGAAAAGCGTCCACATCCATGGAGTTGAGAAGCTCTATGTGGACAGCTCTTGTGGTGAGGCATTTGAAAATGACACCCCAACGTTTCTCAATCCTTCTGCCTATTTTGACATGATACGGGCCGAAACAGTCCACTCCTGTAGAATAAAATGGTGGGCAGAGAAGCCTGAGCCGCTCACGTGGCAAATCTGCCATCTGTGTTACAGGATGCACAGTTAAGCTGGTGGTGTTTAACAGCTTGGCGTCCCTGCAAGATCCAGTATTGTCTCCGTATTTCCGCATACACTCGTTCTGTACCTGGGTGCAACAACACTCGTCGAAGTCTTTAATGAGTAGCTTTGTTGCTGGATGCTGCGGATCTAGCACTATTGGATGCATTTGTTCAACATTTGGGCTTTCCAGTCTCCGTAATCGTCCTCCGACTCTGAGTACATTAGTCCCTGGATCCCACTCTGGAGCCAGACATGTTAGTCGACTGTGGCTTGGTATAAGTTGTGTGTTCTGAGGGCTGCTATTTCCTCAGGAAAACTCTCTCAGTAGGACCAATTCTGCTTCACAATGATCGATGAGCTGGGTGTTTATCGAATCATCTTTCACCTTTTGACATGCTTGTCGAGTTGCCTCCACTGGTTAGGCAGCAGATAGTGAGACTTTTCAGTTCAGGTAACTCTTCTGATTTTGTCAGTTCAGGTCTCTTTGGCCAGTGCTCAGAACCCAGTTTTAGAAATGATGGTCCCTGACTCCAGCGTCCAGGCACAGTAAAACTTAAGAGTGGTTTACCTCTTGTGATATCATCCGCTGAGTTCTGCTGCATGTCCACGTACCGCCAAGCACTGTGCTCTGTCAACTCCTGTATTTCTAAAACTTGTGCTCCAACGAAGACTTTTAACCTACAAGAGTCTGACTGAAGCCACTCCAGCATAGTTGTAAAATCCGTCCAGTGAATTATCTGCTGGATAGTGAGAGTGATCTCATCATTCAAAAGCTTTGCTAGCTGGGCTCCCGCCAATGCTGCGCATAGTTCCAAGCGAGGCATGAACTGCTGCCACTTGCAACTTGCGATCTAGCCATGACAAAGGAAGTATGAATGACATCTTCGGTGTAGTCTACTAAGTAAGCCACTGCCCCATACGTCCTCTCGGATGCGTCGCAAAACACATGGAGGTCATATTTTCGTTGAACATCATTAGGTACTGATGAGTAACAGTGAGGAATGGTTATAGCACTAAGATGCTGTAACTCTTTTTCCCAGGTGTTCCAGGCAGCATGAAGATCTGGCGGCAAGTTTGGGTCATTCCAATCTCTTTTTTTGGACCATAGCTGTTGAATGAGCACTTTTGCTCTCATGGTGAAAGGCACAATGAAGCCCAAGGGATCATACTGCGTTGTTAGCACTTGATAAGCTGTTCTCATTGTTAATGCGGCATGTTCAATGGGACGATAGTGGTATCCTAGGGTATCAGAAGCACAATTCCACCTGAGACCCAAAGTTGGCTCCATTGGATCAGTCTTGTTCTGCACTAGCCATTGTTCTGCAGCTAAGGACCTTGCTTCTGTGGGTAGATGTGCTATCACTGATGGCTGGTTGCTAGCCCTTTGTCAGCAGATTGTGCAGTCGATTGAGTGTGAGCTTGGCCTCGGATGCGGTTGGAAAGCTTGCCAGATATTTGTCCACATAAAAACTCTGCTGCACTGTTTGTAGAGCATCTGGGTAACTCTCTTGGTTATTGTGAGCATGCTGTTGAACAGCAAAAATGGCACAACATGGGCTGCTTGGACCCAGAAAGGTGGGTGATGTCGGATCTTACTGTGTCATGTGAGTGTATGGGCGGAGGGCTTGATGAACTAGGTGTTGGCGAAGGTTGGAGCGATGATACAATAGCCTGTACTGGTTCATTGTCCTTATTTTCCTCTTCTTCTCTCAAGAATGATCTGATGTGTTCCATCATCTCGTTTCAACGGTGCTTACGTTTTTTAAGCCGATCTAATTTTATGAGAAGATTGTCCATTTCAACTGTCTCCTCTTCCTCCCTCGCATTCATGGATTCCATGAGTTTTGTCATTGAGTCCATATTCAGTACCTCTGCTTGACTGGGCGTGTCTCGATGTCCACCTGGGCTGTAGGCTGCATCCGCTTGACTAGTATACACTGCGGCTGTTGCTCCTCTCTGCTCCTCTGACTCCCTCTGAACAGGACTGGAGGAAAGGGCAGGTCGTGATGGAAGTCAAGGATGTAATCCTCAAGACGCTTGGGGGTCTGACATCGTCGTGCTGGTCTTGCATGAGTATCAGCATGGGGAGGGGATGTTGGTTTGCCATCTGATGACATTCTGAAGCAGTCAAGATCCGGCTCGTAGGACCATTTGTTGGGGATTACTCCACTGTATATAACTAAATGTCCACATACTGTTGTGATAAAACAGCAAATTACAAATTAAACAATATTAACAGCTCTCTCATAGTCTGTCTAGCAGAAGAAGAAATAAACTGAATATAAAATGAGCATATAAACAACTTAAGGTACATTACACCATCCTTATTATGGTATTAATGTATAACAAATATAGAATATCTGAGAATCATAAACATAGTTAAACGAGGTATAGCCAATATAAGTCAAATAAGCCGCAACGCTAGCAGTACTTTCACATGCATTTCACGTGGCGAACTAATAATAAGTATAAATGTTTATAAAATAATTTCTAGTTTTACAAATGCAAAGTATTTATTTATTTATTATTATTATTTTTTTTATACTTTGCATTTGTAAAATGTTATACTTTTATATATATAAACTATATATATATATATACATATATATATATATATATATATATATATATTTATTTATTTTTTTTGACAGCCCTATATATATTAGGGCTGTCAAAATTAACGTGTTAATAACGCATTAACGCAAATTCATTTTAACGGCACTAATTTTATTAACGCGTGATTAACGCAGCGTGCATTTTCTGTTTGAGCCGTGGCCTAGCCCGTAGTTGGAGAAATCGAGAGCAGCCATAGACGTAAAGGATGCAGCAGCAAACAGAAATAGGGAAAGAAAAGGGCTAACAATAACATTACTATTCTGAAACAAGTGACGTTATATAGCCTATATAAGCTACCCTTTTTTCTGTTTAACTTTTATTAGACTCCAGGTCGACATAAAAGAAAAGGGCGTTTTTACACTGAGCACGTTTGCTGCAGTCCATGTCCGAGCGCGATGGTTCTCGGTTTCCCCCGCAGCGCTGGTCAACTTGATTCTATTGAACCCTGGTGCATTTGCGTGCATCTTACATAGTCACAGACATGCACAGGGCATGATAGAAAACAGAACGTGGGTCAATATATTGTTTTTTTTTTATTTATTTTTTTTATTTAGTGCTATTATGCGCAGCTGAGTAAATGACATTTGGGTTTAGTGTAGGCTATGTGTCTCAGATGAAGGTGGCTTTCTGCAAGCTCGCTCTCGCTCGTATCCGAGGTAAATCATTAACACCATCACCACTTACACATATTTTGTTGAACTAAATACATTACAATCGGCTAAAACGAATGCGTAGGTTACTTTTCTGAACGAGCGCTCAATCCGTGTTTCTCACACTGTTCACGCGAATCGTGGCACAGTTCGAGTGCAACCTAACTCAGAGCACCTCCTCCGGGTAGGCTCGGGTGTGGTACCCTGGTGTGCTCCTAGGTCCGCATGACAGCTTTCACATTACCAATTTTTCATGTGAACCGTGCCCCGTTCTGAACTAAACTGCCAGTGTAAAACGTCTATTTCTATTTTTACTGCTTTTTCTGAATTTTTAAGTTTAGGCTTAAGAGACATGAACAAGTTCTTTAAAAAACATCTATGACCTTTGATACATGTCTAGTCTTCATGCTCTTTTGAGTATGGTTTCACTAATAATAAATCAAGCATATTTGTCCATACCCATGTTGATTAGAGTATTAAAAACTTGAAAAGTGTTCATTTAAGGTACATTTAGAACTGATAAAAATGTGTGATAATTTAGCAATTAATCGCGAGTTAACTCATGACAATCATGCGATTAATCGCGATTAAATATTTTAATTGATTGACAGCCCTAATATATATATATATATATATATATATATATAAATATATATATATAATATATATATAAAATGAGTGTATTAAAATATTAAATTAAACATGTCTTAAAACACTGAAACAAAATCTAATGATATATTTTACTTATAGGTATGATGGCGGAAGGAAAACTGTCTTCACCATATGTGAGTAAATCTATGTTAAATAAAACAATGTTTTTAAGATAAAATTGAAGGGATTAGTTCACCCAAAAATGAAAATTACTCCATGATTTACTTTTGTGTGAGATGCGATGCATTTGTGTGAGAAAAATATCCATATTTAAAACTTTATAAACTAAAATAACTAGCTTCCGACAGATGGACATATGCATCGATTTACAGCAAAAAAGTAAGTCTTGACCTGGCGCATGACGCATTGAGGAACACGGAAGCACAGCGGAGAGAGCAAAACAAAACACCTGTCACAAATTAGAAGTCTAAAACGAGAATTTTTTAAGAGAAATGCCAGAGGAGTTTGATATAAGAGGAGCTTGAATTTGTTGCCCAGCCCTATTTGTTTAAACCGTCAAAGCTTACGCTAGTCCTACATTGTGTCAGGGGTTACTCTTTTGGTGTAAGTCGACCTGCGTAGGCCATCTGCCGAAAGCTAGTTACTTTAGTTTTTAAAGTTTTAAATATGGACATTTTCTCACACAAATGCATTGCTTCGCTTCAGAAGGCCTTTATTAACCCCTAAGAGCTGACAAAATTAACAAAGAATTGTAAAGGATACAATAATAACTAATACAAGAGAAACAAATAAAAAATTTATTAAAAAATAAATAAGAAATTAACAAAAATTAAATATGTCTTTTGACAGTATATTTGTGGTGGATGGTTTACGGATGTACAACAGTACTTGGACAAACTACAAAATCAGTTCAGTCTACAGAAAATGAAGATTCTACAGCCACAGATGTGCTTCAAACTACAACTAAAGATTTAACCTCAACACTACTTTCTACAACAACAATGACCCCTCAAACTATAGTGGAGGAGTCCACGACAGAAGCATTCATTCATCCAACAACCACAACTATATCTGACAATACAACAAATATTGTTGCAACAACGAAAACTTTGGAAACCACAAGTAATCCTCCAACATCTACAACTGTAGCACCAACATTGACCAGTGATGCAGCAACCACATCTATGTCTGACACCATAACAACAACATTGACTACCACTACCACCCTTCCAACATCTTCAACAGTAGCATCAACATCTACAACTGATGCATCAACCACAACTAGGTCTGACACCACAACAACTATTGGTGAAACAACAACATTGGCTACCATTACCACCCCTCCAACTTCCTCAACAGTAGCATCAACATTGACAACTGATGCAGCTATCACAACTATGTCTGACACCACAACTATTGGTGAAACAACAAGTTTGGAAACCACAAGTAACCCTCCAACATCCTCAACAGTAGCATCAGCATCAACATCGACATCTGATGTAGCAACCACAACTATGTCTGACACCACAACAACTATTGGTGAAACAACAACAACATCAGCTCCCATTACCACCCCTCAAACATCCTCAACAGTAGCATCAACACTGACAACTGATGCAGCAACCACAACTATGTCTGACACCACAACAACTATTGGTGAAACAACAACATCGTCTACCACTACCACCCTTCTAACATCTTCAACAGTAGCATCAACATCTACAACTAATGCAGCAACCACAACTATGTCTGACACCACAACAACTATTGGTGAAACAACAACATTGGCTACCATTACCACCCCTCCAACATCCTCAACAGTAGCATCAACATCGACATCGGATGCAGCAACCACAACTATATCTGACACCACAACAACTATTGTTGCAACAACAACAACTTTGGAAACCACAAGTAACCCTCCAACATCTACAACTGTAGCACCAACATCGACAAGTGATGCAGCAACCACTTATATTTCTGACACCACAACAACAGCATTGACTACCACTACCACCATTCCAACATCTACAACTGATGCATCAACCACAACTATGTCTGACACCACAACAACTATTGGTGAAACAACAACAACATCAGCTACCATTACCACCCCTCCAACATCCTCAACAGTAGCATCAACATCGACATCTGATGCAGCAACCACAACTATGTCTGACACCACAAGAACTATTGGTGCTACAACAACAAGTTTGGAAACCACAAGTAACCCTCCAACATCTTCAATTGTAGCACCAACATCGACAAGTGATGCAGCAACCACAACTATGTATGACACCACAACAACAACATTGACTACCACTATCACTACCACCCTTCCAACATCTACAACTGATGTATCAACCACAACTATATCTGACACTACAACAACTATTGGTGAAACAACAACAACATTGGCTACCATTAACACCCCTCCAACATCCTCAACAGTAGCATCAACATTGACATCGGATGCAGCAACCACAACTATATATGACACCACAACAACTATTGGTGAAACAACAACAACTTTGGCTACCATTACCAGCCCTCAAACATCATCAAGTGCAGCATCAACATTGACAACTGATACAGGAACCACAACTATATCTGACACTACAACAGCTATTGGTGAAACAACAACAACATTGGCTACCATTACCACCCCTCCAACATCTACAACAGTAGCATCAACATCGACATCTCATGCAGTAACCACAACTATGTCTGACACCACAACAACTATTGGTGAAACAACAACATTGGCTACCATTAACACCCCTCCAACATCCTCAACAGTAGCATCAACATTGACATCGGATGCAGCAACCACAACTATATATGACACCACAACAACTATTGGTGAAACAACAACAACTTTGGCTACCATTACCACCCCTCAAACATCATCAAGTGCAGCATCAACATTGACATCGGATGCAGCAACCACAACTATATATGACACCACAACAACTATTGGTGAAACAACAACAACTTTGGCTACCATTACCACCCCTCAAACATCATCAAGTGCAGCATCAACATTGACAACTGATACAGGAACCACAACTATGTCTGACACCACAACAACTATTGGTGAAACAACAACAACAACATTGACTACCATTACCACCCCTCCAACATCCTCAACAGTAGCATCAACATCGACATCTCATGCAGCAACCACAACTATGTCTGACACCACAACAACTATTGGTGAAACAACAACATTGGCTACCATTAACACCCCTCCAACTTCCTCAACAGTAGCATCAACATTGACAACTGATGCAGCTATCACAACTATGTCTGACACCACAACTATTGGTGAAACAACAAGTTTGGAAACCACAAGTAACCCTCCAACATCCTCAACAGTAGCATCAGCATCAACATCGACATCTGATGTAGCAACCACAACTATGTCTGACACCACAACAACTATTGGTGAAACAACAACAACATCAGCTCCCATTACCACCCCTCAAACATCCTCAACAGTAGCATCAACACTGACAACTGATGCAGCAACCACAACTATGTCTGACACCACAACAACTATTGGTGAAACAACAACATCGTCTACCACTACCACCCTTCTAACATCTTCAACAGTAGCATCAACATCTACAACTAATGCAGCAACCACAACTATGTCTGACACCACAACAACTATTGGTGAAACAACAACATTGGCTACCATTACCACCCCTCCAACATCCTCAACAGTAGCATCAACATCGACATCAGATGCAGCAACCACAACTATATCTGACACCACAACAACTATTGTTGCAACAACAACAACTTTGGAAACCACAAGTAACCCTCCAACATCTACAACTGTAGCACCAACATCGACAAGTGATGCAGCAACCACTTATATTTCTGACACCACAACAACAGCATTGACTACCACTACCACCATTCCAACATCTACAACTGATGCATCAACCACAACTATGTCTGACACCACAACAACTATTGGTGAAACAACAACATTGGCTACCATTACCACCCCTCCAACATCCTCAACAGTAGCATCAACATCGACATCAGATGCAGCAACCACAACTATATCTGACACCACAACAACTATTGTTGCAACAACAACAAGTTTGGAAACCACAAGTAACCCTCCAACATCTACAACTGTAGCAACAACATCGACATCAGATGCATCAACCACAACTATATCTGACACCACAACAACTATTGGTGAAACAACAACAACAACATCGGCTACCATTACCACCCCTCCAACATCCTCAACAGTAGCATCAACATTGACAACTGATGCAGAAACCACAACTATGTCTGACACCACAACAACAACATTGACTACCACTACCACTACCACCCTTCCAACATCTACAACTGATGTATCAACCACAACTATATCTGACACTACAACAACTATTGGTGAAACAACAACAACAATGGCTACCATTACCACCCCTCCAACATCCTCAACAGTAGCATCAACATCGACATCTCATGCAGCAACCACAACTATGTCTGACACCACAACAACTATTGGTGAAACAACAACATTGGCTACCATTAACACCCCTCCAACATCCTCAACAGTAGCATCAACATTGACATCGGATGCAGCAACCACGACTATATATGACACCACAACAACTATTGGTGAAACAAAAACAACTTTGGCTACCATTACCACCCCTCAAACATCATCAAGTGCAGCATCAACATTGACATCGGATGCAGCAACCACAACTATATATGACACCACAACAACTATTGGTGAAACAACAACAACTTTGGCTACCATTACCACCCCTCAAACATCATCAAGTGCAGCATCAACATTGACAACTGATACAGGAACCACAACTATGTCTGACACCACAACAACTATTGGTGAAACAACAACAACAACATTGACTACCATTACCACCCCTCCAACATCCTCAACAGTAGCATCAACATTGACAACTGATGCAGCAACCACAACTATGTCTGACACCACAACAACTATTGGTGAATCAACAACATCGGCTACCACTACCACCCTTCTAACATCTTCAATAGTAGCATCAACATCTACAACTAATGCAGCAACCACAACTATATCTGACACCACAACAACTATTGGTGAAACAACAACATCGGCTACCATTACCACCCCTCCAACATCCTCAACAGTGGCATCAACATCAACATCGAATGCAGCAACCACAACTATATCAGACACCACAACAAATATTGTTGCAACAACAAAAACTTTGGAAACCACAAGTAATCCTCCAACATCTACAACTGTAGCAGCAACATTGACCAGTGATGCAGCAACCACATCTATGTCTGACACCACAACAACAACATTGACTACCACTACCACCCTTCCAACATCTGCAACTGATGTATCAACCACAACTATATCTGACACCACAACAACTATTGGTGAAACAACAACAACATTGGCTACCATTACCACCCCTCCAACACCCTCAACAGTAGCATCAACATCGACAACAATTATTGGTGCAACAACGAAAACTTTGGAAACCTCAAGTAATCCTCCAACATCTACAACTGTAGCAGCAACATTGACCAGTGATGCAGCAACCACATCTATGTCTGACACCACAACAACAACATTGACTACCACTACCACTACCACCCTTCCAACATCTACAACTGATGTATCAACCACAAGTATATCTGACACCACAACAACTATTGGTGAAACAACAACAAGTTTGAAAACCACAAGTAACCCTCCAACATCTACAACTGTAGCACCAACATCGACAAGTGATGCAGCAACCACAACTATGTCTGACACCGCAACAACTATTGGTGAAACAACAACAACAACATCGGCTACCATTACCACCCCTCCAACATCCTCAACAGTAGCATCAACATTGACAACTGATGCAGCAACCACAACTATGTCTGACACCACAAAAACAACATTGACTACCACTACCACCCTTCCAACATCTACAACTGATGTATCAACCACAACTATATCTGACACTACAACAACTATTGGTGAAACAACAACAACATTGGCTACCATTACCACCCCTCCAACATCCTCAACAGTAGCATCAACATCGACATCTCATGCAGCAACCACAACTATGTCTGACACCACAACAACTATTGGTGAAACAACAACATTGACTACCATTACCACCCCTCCAACATCCTCAACAGTAGCATCAACATTGACAACTGATACAGGAACCACAACTATATCTGACACCACAACAACTATTGGTGCAACAACAACATCGCCTACCATTATCACCCCTCCAACATCCTCAACAGTAGCATCGACATCGACATCGGATGAAGCAACCACAACTATATCTGACACCACTTCAACTATTGTTGCAACAACAACAACTTTGGAAACCACAAGTAACCCTCCAACATCTACAACTGTAGCACCAACATCTACAACTGATGCATCAACCACAACTATGTCTGACACCACAACAACTATTGGTGAAACAACAACATTGGCTACCATTACCACCCCTCCAACATCCTCAACAGTAGCATCAACATTGACAACTGATGCAGCAACCACAACTATGTCTGACACCACAAGAACTATTGGTGAATCAACAACATCGGCTACCACTACCACCCTTCTAACATCTTCAATAGTAGCATCAACATCTACAACTAATGCATCAACCACAACTATATCTGACACTACAACAACTATTGGTGAAACAACAACAACATTGGCTACCATTACCACCACTCCAACATCCTCAACAGTAGCATCAACATCGACATCTCATGCAGCAACCACAACTATGTCTGACACCACAACAACTATTGGTGAAACAACAACATTAGCTACCATTAACACCCCTCCAACATCCTCAACAGTAGCATCAACATTGACAACTGATACAGGAACCACAACTATATCTGACACCACAACAACTATTGGCACAACAACAACAACTTTGGAAACCACAAGTAACCCTCCAACATCTTCAACTGTAGCACCAACATTGACCAGTGATGCAGCAACCACATCTATGTCTGACACCATAACAACAACATCGACAAGTGATGCAGCAACCACAACTATGTCTGACACCACAGTAACTATTGGTGAAACAACAACAACATTGGCTACCATTACCACCCCTCCAACATCCTCAACAGTGGCATCAACATCAACATCGAATGCAGCCACCACAACTATATCAGACACCACAACAAATATTGTTGCAACAACGGAAACTTTGGAAACCACAAGTAATCCTCCAACATCTACAACTGTAGCACCAACATTGATCAGTGATGCAGCAACCACATCTATGTCTGACAGCATAACAACAACATTGACTACCACTACCACCCTTCCAACATCTTCAACAGTAGCATCAACATCTACAACTGATGCATCAACCACAACTAGGTCTGACACCACAACAACTATTGGTGAAACAACAACATTGGCTACCATTACCACCCCTCCAACTTCCTCAACAGTAGCATCAACATTGACAACTGATGCAGCTATCACAACTATGTCTGACACTACAACTATTGGTGAAACAACAAGTTTGGAAACCACAAGTAACCCTCCAACATCCTCAACAGTAGCATCAGCATCAACATCGACATCTGATGTAGCAACCACAACTATGTCTGACACCACAACAACTATTGGTGAAACAACAACAACATCAGCTCCCATTACCACCCCTCAAACATCCTCAACAGTAGCATCAACACTGACAACTGATGCAGCAACCACAACTATGTCTGACACCACAACAACTATTGGTGAAACAACAACATTGACTACCATTACCACCCCTCCAACATCCTCAACAGTAGCATCAACACTGACAACTGATACAGGAACCACAACTATATCTGACACCACAACAACTATTGGCGCAACAACAACATCGGCTACCATTACCACCCCTCCAACATCCTCAACAGTAGCATCAACATCGACATCGGATGCAGCAACCACAACTATATCTGACACCACAACAATTATTGTTGCAACAACAACAACTTTGGAAACCACAAGTAACCCTCCAACATCTACAACTGTAGCACCAACATCGACAAGTGATGCAGCAACCACTTATATTTCTGACACCACAACAACAGCATTGACTACCACTACCACCATTCCAACATCTACAACTGATGCATCAACCACAACTATGTCTGACACCACAACAACTATTGGTGAAACAACAACAACACTGACTACCATTACCACCCCTCCAACATCCTCAACAGTAGCATCAACATCGACAACAATTATTGGTGCAACAACAACAACTTTGGAAACCACAAGTAACCTTCCAACATCTTCAACTGTAGCACCAATATCGACAAGTAATGCAGCAACCACAACTATATCTGACACCACAACAATTATTGGTGCAACAACAACAACTTTGGAAACCACAAGTAACCCTCCAACATCTTCAATTGTAGCACCAACGTCGACAAGTGATGCAGCAACCACAACTATGTCTGACACCACAACAACTATTGGTGAAACAACAACAACATCAGCTACCATTACCACCCCTCCAACATCCTCAACAGTAGCATCAACATCGACATCTGATGCAGCAACCACAACTATGTCTGACACCACAACAACTATTGGTGCTACAACAACAAGTTTGGAAACCACAAGTAACCCTCCAACATCTCCAATTGTAGCACCAACATCGACAAGTGATGCAGCAACCACAACTATGTCTGACACCACAACAACTATTGGTGAAACAACAACAACAACATTGGCTACCATTACCACCCCTCCAACATCCTCAACAGTAGCATCAACATTGACAACTGATGCAGAAACCACAACTATGTCTGACACCACAACAACAACATTGACTACCACTACCACTACCACCCTTCCAACATCTACAACTGATGTATCAACCACAACTATATCTGACACTACAACAACTATTGGTGAAACAACAACAACATTGGCTACCATTATCACCCCTCCAACATCCTCAACAGTAGCATCAACATCGACATCTCATGCAGCAACCACAACTATGTCTGACACCACAACAACTATTGGTGAAACAACAACATTGGCTACCATTAACACCCCTCCAACATCCTCAACAGTAGCATCAACATTGACATCGGATGCAGCAACCACAACTATATATGACACCACAACAACTATTGGTGAAACAACAACAACTTTGGCTACCATTACCACCCCTCAAACATCATCAAGTGCAGCATCAACATTGACATCGGATGCAGCAACCACAACTATATATGACACCACAACAACTATTGGTGAAACAACAACAACTTTGGCTACCATTACCACCCCTCAAACATCATCAAGTGCAGCATCAACATTGACAACTGATACAGGAACCACAACTATGTCTGACACCACAACAACTATTGGTGAAACAACAACATTGGCTACCATTAACACCCCTCCAACTTCCTCAACAGTAGCATCAACATTGACAACTGATGCAGCTATCACAACTATGTCTGAGACCACAACTATTGGTGAAACAACAAGTTTGGAAACCACAAGTAACCCTCCAACATCCTCAACAGTAGCATCAGCATCAACATCGACATCTGATGTAGCAACCACAACTATGTCTGACACCACAACAACTATTGGTGAAACAACAACAACATCAGCTCCCATTACCACCCCTCAAACATCCTCAACAGTCGCATCAACACTGACAACTGATGCAGCAACCACAACTATGTCTGACACCACAACAACTATTGGTGAAACAACAACATTGGCTACCATTAACACCCCTCCAACATCCTCAACAGTAGCATCAACATTGACATCGGATGCAGCAACCACAACTATATATGACACCACAACAACTATTGGTGATACAACAACAACTTTGGCTACCATTACCACCCCTCAAACATCATCAAGTGCAGCATCAACATTGACATCGGATGCAGCAACCACAACTATATATGACACCACAACAACTATTGGTGAAACAACAACAACTTTGGCTACCATTACCACCCCTCAAACATCATCAAGTGCAGCATCAACATTGACAACTGATACAGGAACCACAACTATGTCTGACACCACAACAACTATTGGTGAAACAACAACAACAACATTGACTACCATTACCACCCCTCCAACATCCTCAACAGTAGCATCAACATCGACATCTCATGCAGCAACCACAACTATGTCTGACACCACAACAACTATTGGTGAAACAACAACATTGGCTACCATTAACACCCCTCCAACTTCCTCAACAGTAGCATCAACATTGACAACTGATGCAGCTATCACAACTATGTCTGACACCACAACTATTGGTGAAACAACAAGTTTGGAAACCACAAGTAACCCTCCAACATCCTCAACAGTAGCATCAACATCGACATCTGATGTAGCAACCACAACTATGTCTGACACCACAACAACTATTGGTGAAACAACAACAACATCAGCTCCCATTACCACCCCTCAAACATCCTCAACAGTCGCATCAACATCGACATCTGATGCAGCAACCACAACTATGTCTGACACCACAACAACTATTGGTGAAACAACAACAACATCAGCTACCATTACCACCCTTCCAACATCCTCAACAGTAGCATCAACATCGACATCTGATGCAGCAACCACAACTATGTCCGACACCACAACAACTATTGGTGAAACAACAACAACAACATCGGCTACCATTACCACCCCTCCAACATCCTCAACAGTAGCATCAACATTGACAACTGATGCAGAAACCACAACTATGTCTGACACCACAACAACACCATTGACTACCACTACCACTACCACCCTTCCAACATCTACAACTGATGTATCAACCACAACTATATCTGACACTACAACAACTATTGGTGAAACAACAACAACATTGGCTACCATTAACACCCCTCCAACATCCTCAACAGTAGCATCAACATTGACATCGGATGCAGCAACCACAACTATATCTGACACTACAATAACTATTGGTGAAACAACAACAACATCAGCTCCCATTACCACCCCTCAAACATCCTCAACAGTAGCATCAACACTGACAACTGATGCAGCAACCACAACCATGTCTGACACCACAACAACTATTGGTGAAACAACAACATTGGCTACCATTACCACCCCTCCAACATCCTCAACAGTAGCATCAACACTGACAACTGATACAGGAACCACAACTATATCTGACACCACAACAACTATTGGCGCAACAACAACATCGGCTACCATTACCACCCCTCCAACATCCTCAACAGTAGCATCAACATCGACATCGGATGCAGCAACCACAACTATATCTGACACCACAACAACTATTGTTGCAACAACAACAACTTTGGAAACCACAAGTAACCCTCCAACATCTACAACTGTAGCACCAACATCGACAAGTGATGCAGCAACCACTTATATTTCTGACACCACAACAACAGCATTGACTACCACTACCACCATTCCAACATCTACAACTGATGCATCAACCACAACTATGTCTGACACCACAACAACTATTGGTGAAACAACAACAACACTGACTACCATTACCACCCCTCCAACATCCTCAACAGTAGCATCAACATCGACAACAATTATTGGTGCAACAACAACAACTTTGGAAACCACAAGTAACCCTCCAACATCTTCAATTGTAGCACCAACGTCGACAAGTGATGCAGCAACCACAACTATGTCTGACACCACAACAACTATTGGTGAAACAACAACAACATCAGCTACCATTACCACCCCTCCAACATCCTCAACAGTAGCATCAACATCGACATCTGATGCAGCAACCACAACTATGTCTGACACCACAACAACTATTGGTGCTACAACAACAAGTTTGGAAACCACAAGTAACCCTCCAACATCTTCAATTGTAGCACCAACATCGACAAGTGATGCAGCAACCACAACTATGTCTGACACCACAACAACTATTGGTGAAACAACAACAACAACATTGGCTACCATTACCACCCCTCCAACATCCTCAACAGTAGCATCAACATTGACAACTGATGCAGAAACCACAACTATGTCTGACACCACAACAACAACATTGACTACCACTACCACTACCACCCTTCCAACATCTACAACTGATGTATCAACCACAACTATATCTGACACTACAACAACTATTGGTGAAACAACAACAACATTGGCTACCATTACCACCCCTCCAACATCCTCAACAGTAGCATCAACATCGACATCTCATGCAGCAACCACAACTATGTCTGACACCACAACAACTATTGGTGAAACAACAACAATGGCTACCATTAACACCCCTCCAACATCCTCAACAGTAGCATCAACACTGACATCGGATGCAGCAACCACAACTATATATGACACCACAACAACTATTGGTGAAACAACAACAACTTTGGCTACCATTACCACCCCTCAAACATCATCAAGTGCAGCATCAACATTGACATCTGATGCAGCAACCACAACTATGTCTGACACCACAACAACTATTGGTGCTACAACAACAAGTTTGGAAACCACAAGTAACCCTCCAACATCTTCAATTGTAGCACCAACATCGACAAGTGATTCAGCAACCACAACTATGTCTGACACCACAACAACTATTGGTGAAACAACAACAACAATATCGGCTACCATTACCACCCCTCCAACATCCTCAACAGTAGCATCAACACTGACAACTGATGCAGAAACCACAACTATATCTGACACCACAACAACAATATTGACTACCACTACCACTACCACCCTTCCAACATCTACAACTGATGTATCAACCACAACTATATCTGACACTACAACAACTATTGGTGAAACAACAACAACATTGGCTACCATTAACACCCCTCCAACATCCTCAACAGTAGCATCAACATTGACATCGGATGCAGCAACCACAACTATATATGACACCACAACAACTATTGGTGAAACAACAACAACTTTGGCTACCATTACCAGCCCTCAAACATCATCAAGTGCAGCATCAACATTGACAACTGATACAGGAACCACAACTATATCTGACACTACAACAACTATTGGTGAAACAACAACAACATCAGCTCCCATTACCACCCCTCAAACATCCTCAACAGTAGCATCAACACTGACAACTGATGCAGCAACCACAACTATGTCTGACACCACAACAACTATTGGTGAAACAACAACATCGTCTACCACTACCACCCTTCTAACATCTTCAACAGTAGCATCAACATCTACAACTAATGCAGCAACCACAACTATGTCTGACACCACAACAACTATTGGTGAAACAACAACATTGGCTACCATTACCACCCCTCCAACATCCTCAACAGTAGCATCAACACTGACAACTGATACAGGAACCACAACTATATCTGACACCACAACAACTATTGGCGCAACAACAACATCGGCTACCATTACCACCCCTCCAACATCCTCAACAGTAGCATCAACATCGACATCGGATGCAGCAACCACAACTATATCTGACACCACAACAACTTTTGTTGCAACAACAACAACTTTGGAAACCACAAGTAACCCTCCAACATCTACAACTGTAGCACCAACATCGACAATTGATGCAGCAACCACTTATATTTCTGACACCACAACAACAGCATTGACTACCACTACCACCATTCCAACATCTACAACTGATGCATCAACCACAACTATGTCTGACACCACAACAACTATTGGTGAAACAACAACAACACTGACTACCATTACCACCCCTCCAACATCCTCAACAATAGCATCAACATCGACAACAATTATTGGTGCAACAACAACGACTTTGGAAACCACAAGTAACCTTCCAACATCTTCAACTGTAGCACCAATATCGACAAGTAATGCAGCAACCACAACTATATCTGACACCACAACAATTATTGGTGCAACAACAACAACTTTGGAAACCTCAAGTAATCCTCCAACATCTACAACTGTAGCAGCAACATTGACCAGTGATGCAGCAACCACATCTATGTCTGACACCACAACAACAACATTGACTACCACTACCACTACCACCCTTCCAACATCTACAACTGATGTATCAACCACAAGTATATCTGACACCACAACAACTATTGGTGAAACAACAAGTTTGAAAACCACAAGTAACCCTCCAACATCTACAACTGTAGCACCAACATCGACAAGTGATGCAGCAACCACAACTATGTCTGACACCACAACAACTATTGGTGAAACAACAACAACAACGTCGGCTACCATTACCACCCCTCCAACATCCTCAACAGTAGCATCAACATTGACAACTGATGCAGCAACCACAACTATGTCTGACACCACAACAATTATTGGTGCAACAACAACAACTTTGGAAACCACAAGTAACCCTCCAACATCTTCAATTGTAGCACCAACGTCGACAAGTGATGCAGCAACCACAACTATGTCTGACACCACAACAACTATTGGTGAAACAACAACAACATCAGCTACCATTACCACCCCTCCAACATCCTCAACAGTAGCATCAACATCGACATCTGATGCAGCAACCACAACTATGTCTGACACCACAACAACTATTGGTGCTACAACAACAAGTTTGGAAACCACAAGTAACCCTCCAACATCTTCAATTGTAGCACCAACATCGACAAGTGATGCAGCAACCACAACTATGTCTGACACCACAACAACTATTGGTGAAACAACAACAACAACATTGGCTACCATTACCACCCCTCCAACATCCTCAACAGTAGCATCAACATTGACAACTGATGCAGAAACCACAACTATGTCTGACACCACAACAACAACATTGACTACCACTACCACTACCACCCTTCCAACATCTACAACTGATGTATCAACCACAACTATATCTGACACTACAACAACTATTGGTGAAACAACAACAACATTGGCTACCATTACCACCCCTCCAACATCCTCAACAGTAGCATCAACATCGACATCTCATGCAGCAACCACAACTATGTCTGACACCACAACAACTATTGGTGAAACAACAACAATGGCTACCATTAACACCCCTCCAACATCCTCAACAGTAGCATCAACACTGACATCGGATGCAGCAACCACAACTATATATGACACCACAACAACTATTGGTGAAACAACAACAACTTTGGCTACCATTACCACCCCTCAAACATCATCAAGTGCAGCATCAACATTGACATCTGATGCAGCAACCACAACTATGTCTGACACCACAACAACTATTGGTGCTACAACAACAAGTTTGGAAACCACAAGTAACCCTCCAACATCTTCAATTGTAGCACCAACATCGACAAGTGATTCAGCAACCACAACTATGTCTGACACCACAACAACTATTGGTGAAACAACAACAACAACATTGGCTACCATTACCACCCCTCCAACATCCTCAACAGTAGCATCAACACTGACAACTGATGCAGAAACCACAACTATATCTGACACCACAACAACAATATTGACTACCACTACCACTACCACCCTTCCAACATCTACAACTGATGTATCAACCACAACTATATCTGACACTACAACAACTATTGGTGAAACAACAACAACATTGGCTACCATTAACACCCCTCCAACATCCTCAACAGTAGCATCAACATTGACATCGGATGCAGCAACCACAACTATATATGACACCACAACAACTATTGGTGAAACAACAACAACTTTGGCTACCATTACCAGCCCTCAAACATCATCAAGTGCAGCATCAACATTGACAACTGATACAGGAACCACAACTATATCTGACACTACAACAACTATTGGTGAAACAACAACAACATCAGCTCCCATTACCACCCCTCAAACATCCTCAACAGTAGCATCAACACTGACAACTGATGCAGCAACCACAACTATGTCTGACACCACAACAACTATTGGTGAAACAACAACATCGTCTACCACTACCACCCTTCTAACATCTTCAACAGTAGCATCAACATCTACAACTAATGCAGCAACCACAACTATGTCTGACACCACAACAACTATTGGTGAAACAACAACATTGGCTACCATTACCACCCCTCCAACATCCTCAACAGTAGCATCAACACTGACAACTGATACAGGAACCACAACTATATCTGACACCACAACAACTATTGGCGCAACAACAACATCGGCTACCATTACCACCCCTCCAACATCCTCAACAGTAGCATCAACATCGACATCGGATGCAGCAACCACAACTATATCTGACACCACAACAACTTTTGTTGCAACAACAACAACTTTGGAAACCACAAGTAACCCTCCAACATCTACAACTGTAGCACCAACATCGACAATTGATGCAGCAACCACTTATATTTCTGACACCACAACAACAGCATTGACTACCACTACCACCATTCCAACATCTACAACTGATGCATCAACCACAACTATGTCTGACACCACAACAACTATTGGTGAAACAACAACAACACTGACTACCATTACCACCCCTCCAACATCCTCAACAATAGCATCAACATCGACAACAATTATTGGTGCAACAACAACGACTTTGGAAACCACAAGTAACCTTCCAACATCTTCAACTGTAGCACCAATATCGACAAGTAATGCAGCAACCACAACTATATCTGACACCACAACAATTATTGGTGCAACAACAACAACTTTGGAAACCTCAAGTAATCCTCCAACATCTACAACTGTAGCAGCAACATTGACCAGTGATGCAGCAACCACATCTATGTCTGACACCACAACAACAACATTGACTACCACTACCACTACCACCCTTCCAACATCTACAACTGATGTATCAACCACAAGTATATCTGACACCACAACAACTATTGGTGAAACAACAAGTTTGAAAACCACAAGTAACCCTCCAACATCTACAACTGTAGCACCAACATCGACAAGTGATGCAGCAACCACAACTATGTCTGACACCACAACAACTATTGGTGAAACAACAACAACAACGTCGGCTACCATTACCACCCCTCCAACATCCTCAACAGTAGCATCAACATTGACAACTGATGCAGCAACCACAACTATGTCTGACACCACAACAATTATTGGTGCAACAACAACAACTTTGGAAACCACAAGTAACCCTCCAACATCTTCAATTGTAGCACCAACGTCGACAAGTGATGCAGCAACCACAACTATGTCTGACACCACAACAACTATTGGTGAAACAACAACAACATCAGCTACCATTACCACCCCTCCAACATCCTCAACAGTAGCATCAACATCGACATCTGATGCAGCAACCACAACTATGTCTGACACCACAACAACAGCATTGACTACCACTACCACCATTCCAACATCTACAACTGATGCATCAACCACAACTATGTCTGACACCACAACAACTATTGGTGAAACAACAACAACACTGACTACCATTACCACCCCTCCAACATCCTCAACAATAGCATCAACATCGACAACAATTATTGGTGCAACAACAACGACTTTGGAAACCACAAGTAACCTTCCAACATCTTCAACTGTAGCACCAATATCGACAAGTAATGCAGCAACCACAACTATATCTGACACCACAACAATTATTGGTGCAACAACAACAACTTTGGAAACCTCAAGTAATCCTCCAACATCTACAACTGTAGCAGCAACATTGACCAGTGATGCAGCAACCACATCTATGTCTGACACCACAACAACAACATTGACTACCACTACCACTACCACCCTTCCAACATCTACAACTGATGTATCAACCACAAGTATATCTGACACCACAACAACTATTGGTGAAACAACAAGTTTGAAAACCACAAGTAACCCTCCAACATCTACAACTGTAGCACCAACATCGACAAGTGATGCAGCAACCACAACTATGTCTGACACCACAACAACTATTGGTGAAACAACAACAACAACGTCGGCTACCATTACCACCCCTCCAACATCCTCAACAGTAGCATCAACATTGACAACTGATGCAGCAACCACAACTATGTCTGACACCACAACAATTATTGGTGCAACAACAACAACTTTGGAAACCACAAGTAACCCTCCAACATCTTCAATTGTAGCACCAACGTCGACAAGTGATGCAGCAACCACAACTATGTCTGACACCACAACAACTATTGGTGAAACAACAACAACATCAGCTACCATTACCACCCCTCCAACATCCTCAACAGTAGCATCAACATCGACATCTGATGCAGCAACCACAACTATGTCTGACACCACAACAACTATTGGTGCTACAACAACAAGTTTGGAAACCACAAGTAACCCTCCAACATCTTCAATTGTAGCACCAACATCGACAAGTGATGCAGCAACCACAACTATGTCTGACACCACAACAACTATTGGTGAAACAACAACAACAACATTGGCTACCATTACCACCCCTCCAACATCCTCAATAGTAGCATCAACATTGACAACTGATGCAGAAACCACAACTATGTCTGACACCACAACAACAACATTGACTACCACTACCACTACCACCCTTCCAACATCTACAACTGATGTATCAACCACAACTATATCTGACACTACAACAACTATTGGTGAAACAACAACAACATTGGCTACCATTACCACCCCTCCAACATCCTCAACAGTAGCATCAACATCGACATCTCATGCAGCAACCACAACTATGTCTGACACCACAACAACTATTGGTGAAACAACAACAATGGCTACCATTAACACCCCTCCAACATCCTCAACAGTAGCATCAACACTGACATCGGATGCAGCAACCACAACTATATATGACACCACAACAACTATTGGTGAAACAACAACAACTTTGGCTACCATTACCACCCCTCAAACATCATCAAGTGCAGCATCAACATTGACATCTGATGCAGCAACCACAACTATGTCTGACACCACAACAACTATTGGTGCTACAACAAGAAGTTTGGAAACCACAAGTAACCCTCCAACATCTTCAATTGTAGCACCAACATCGACAAGTGATGCAGCAACCACAACTATGTCTGACACCACAACAACTATTGGTGAAACAACAACAACAACATCGGCTACCATTACCACCCCTCCAACATCCTCAACAGTAGCATCAACATTGACAACTGATGCAGAAACCACAACTATATCTGACACCACAACAACAACATTGACTACCACTACCACTACCACCCTTCCAACATCTACAACTGATGTATCAACCACAACTATATCTGACACTACAACAACTATTGGTGAAACAACAACAACATTGGCTACCATTAACACCCCTCCAACATCCTCAACAGTAGCATCAACATTGACATCGGATGCAGCAACCACAACTATATATGACACCACAACAACTATTGGTGAAACAACAACAACTTTGGCTACCATTACCAGCCCTCAAACATCATCAAGTGCAGCATCAACATTGACAACTGATACAGGAACCACAACTATATCTGACACTACAACAACTATTGGTGAAACAACAACAACATCAGCTCCCATTACCACCCCTCAAACATCCTCAACAGTAGCATCAACACTGACAACTGATGCAGCAACCACAACTATGTCTGACACCACAACAACTATTGGTGAAACAACAACATCGTCTACCACTACCACCCTTCTAACATCTTCAACAGTAGCATCAACATCTACAACTAATGCAGCAACCACAACTATGTCTGACACCACAACAACTATTGGTGAAACAACAACATTGGCTACCATTACCACCCCTCCAACATCCTCAACAGTAGCATCAACACTGACAACTGATACAGGAACCACAACTATATCTGACACCACAACAACTATTGGCGCAACAACAACATCGGCTACCATTACCACCCCTCCAACATCCTCAACAGTAGCATCAACATCGACATCGGATGCAGCAACCACAACTATATCTGACACCACAACAACTTTTGTTGCAACAACAACAACTTTGGAAACCACAAGTAACCCTCCAACATCTACAACTGTAGCACCAACATCGACAATTGATGCAGCAACCACTTATATTTCTGACACCACAACAACAGCATTGACTACCACTACCACCATTCCAACATCTACAACTGATGCATCAACCACAACTATGTCTGACACCACAACAACTATTGGTGAAACAACAACAACACTGACTACCATTACCACCCCTCCAACATCCTCAACAATAGCATCAACATCAACAACAATTATTGGTGCAACAACAACAACTTTGGAAACCACAAGTAACCTTCCAACATCTTCAACTGTAGCACCAATATCGACAAGTAATGCAGCAACCACAACTATATCTGACACCACAACAATTATTGGTGCAACAACAACAACTTTGGAAACCACAAGTAACCCTCCAACATCTTCAATTGTAGCACCAACGTCGACAAGTGATGCAGCAACCACAACTATGTCTGACACCACAACAACTATTGGTGAAACAACAACAACATCAGCTACCATTACCACCCCTCCAACATCCTCAACAGTAGCATCAACATCGACATCTGATACAGCAACCACAACTATGTCTGACACCACAACAACTATTGGTGCTACAACAACAAGTTTGGAAACCACAAGTAACCCTCCAACATCTTCAATTGTAACACCAACATCGACAAGTGATGCAGGAACCACAACTATGTCTGACACCACAACAACTATTGGTGAAACAACAACAACAACATTGGCTACCATTACCACCCTTCCAACATCCTCAACAGTAGCATCAACATTGACAACTGATGCAGAAACCACAACTATGTCTGACACCACAACAACAACATTGACTACCACTACCACTACCACCCTTCCAACATCGACATCTCATGCAGCAACCACAACTATGTCTGACACCACAACAACTATTGGTGAAACAACAACATTGGCTACCATTAACACCCCTCCAACATCCTCAACAGTAGCATCAACATTGACATCGGATGCAGCAACCACAACTATATATGACACCACAACAACTATTGGTGAAACAACAACAACTTTGGCTACCATTACCACTCCTCAAACATCATCAAGTGCAGCATCAACATTGACATCGGATGCAGCAACCACAACTATATATGACACCACAACAACTATTGGTGAAACAACAACAACTTTGGCTACCATTACCACCCCTCAAACATCATCAAGTGCAGCATCAACATTGACAACTGATACAGGAACCACAACTATGTCTGACACCACAACAACTATTGGTGAAACAACAACAACAACATTGACTACCATTACCACCCCTCCAACATCCTCAACAGTAGCATCAACATCAACATCGACATCTCATGCAGCAACCACAACTATGTCTGACACCACAACAACTATTGGTGAAACAACAACATTGGCTACCATTAACACCCCTCCAACTTCCTCAACAGTAGCATCAACATTGACAACTGATGCAGCTATCACAACTATGTCTGACACCACAACTATTGGTGAAACAACAAGTTTGGAAACCACAAGTAACCCTCCAACATCCTCAACAGTAGCATCAACATCAACATCGACATCTGATGTAGCAACCACAACTATGTCTGACACCACAACAACTATTGGTGAAACAACAACATTGGCTACCATTAACACCCCTCCAACATCCTCAACAGTAGCATCAACATTGACATCGGATGCAGCAACCACAACTATATATGACACCACAACAACTATTGGTGAAACAACAACAACTTTGGCTACCATTACCACTCCTCAAACATCATCAAGTGCAGCATCAACATTGACATCGGATGCAGCAACCACAACTATATATGACACCACAACAACTATTGGTGAAACAACAACAACATCAGCTCCCATTACCACCCCTCAAACATCCTCAACAGTCGCATCAACATCGACATCTGATGCAGCAACCACAACTATGTCTGACACCACAACAACTATTGGTGAAACAATAACAACATCAGCTACCATTACCACCCCTCCAACATCCTCAACAGTAGCATCAACATCGACATCTGATGCAGAAACCACAACTATGTCTGACACCACAACAACTATTGGTGAAACAACAACATCGTCTACCACTACCACCCTTCTAACATCTTCAACAGTAGCATCAACATCTACAACTAATGCAGCAACCACAACTATGTCTGACACCACAACAACTATTGGTGAAACAACAACATTGGCTACCATTACCACCCCTCCAACATCCTCAACAGTAGCATCAACACTGACAACTGATACAGGAACCACAACTATGTCTGACACCACAACAACTATTGGTGCTACAACAACAAGTTTGGAAACCACAAGTAACCCTCCAACATCTTCAATTGTAGCACCAACATCGACAAGTGATGCAGCAACCACAACTATGTCTGACACCACAACAACTATTGGTGAAACAACAACAACAACATTGGCTACCATTACCACCCCTCCAACATCCTCAACAGTAGCATCAACATTGACAACTGATGCAGAAACCACAACTATGTCTGACACCACAACAACAACATTGACTACCACTACCACTACCACCCTTCCAACATCTACAACTGATGTATCAACCACAACTATATCTGACACTACAACAACTATTGGTGAAACAACAACAACATTGGCTACCATTACCACCCCTCCAACATCCTCAACAGTAGCATCAACATCGACATCTCATGCAGCAACCACAACTATGTCTGACACCACAACAACTATTGGTGAAACAACAACAATGGCTACCATTAACACCCCTCCAACATCCTCAACAGTAGCATCAACACTGACATCGGATGCAGCAACCACAACTATATATGACACCACAACAACTATTGGTGAAACAACAACAACTTTGGCTACCATTACCACCCCTCAAACATCATCAAGTGCAGCATCAACATTGACATCTGATGCAGCAACCACAACTATGTCTGACACCACAACAACTATTGGTGCTACAACAACAAGTTTGGAAACCACAAGTAACCCTCCAACATCTTCAATTGTAGCACCAACATCGACAAGTGATTCAGCAACCACAACTATGTCTGACACCACAACAACTATTGGTGAAACAACAACAACAATATCGGCTACCATTACCACCCCTCCAACATCCTCAACAGTAGCATCAACACTGACAACTGATGCAGAAACCACAACTATATCTGACACCACAACAACAATATTGACTACCACTACCACTACCACCCTTCCAACATCTACAACTGATGTATCAACCACAACTATATCTGACACTACAACAACTATTGGTGAAACAACAACAACATTGGCTACCATTAACACCCCTCCAACATCCTCAACAGTAGCATCAACATTGACATCGGATGCAGCAACCACAACTATATATGACACCACAACAACTATTGGTGAAACAACAACAACTTTGGCTACCATTACCAGCCCTCAAACATCATCAAGTGCAGCATCAACATTGACAACTGATACAGGAACCACAACTATATCTGACACTACAACAACTATTGGTGAAACAACAACAACATCAGCTCCCATTACCACCCCTCAAACATCCTCAACAGTAGCATCAACACTGACAACTGATGCAGCAACCACAACTATGTCTGACACCACAACAACTATTGGTGAAACAACAACATCGTCTACCACTACCACCCTTCTAACATCTTCAACAGTAGCATCAACATCTACAACTAATGCAGCAACCACAACTATGTCTGACACCACAACAACTATTGGTGAAACAACAACATTGGCTACCATTACCACCCCTCCAACATCCTCAACAGTAGCATCAACACTGACAACTGATACAGGAACCACAACTATATCTGACACCACAACAACTATTGGCGCAACAACAACATCGGCTACCATTACCACCCCTCCAACATCCTCAACAGTAGCATCAACATCGACATCGGATGCAGCAACCACAACTATATCTGACACCACAACAACTTTTGTTGCAACAACAACAACTTTGGAAACCACAAGTAACCCTCCAACATCTACAACTGTAGCACCAACATCGACAATTGATGCAGCAACCACTTATATTTCTGACACCACAACAACAGCATTGACTACCACTACCACCATTCCAACATCTACAACTGATGCATCAACCACAACTATGTCTGACACCACAACAACTATTGGTGAAACAACAACAACACTGACTACCATTACCACCCCTCCAACATCCTCAACAATAGCATCAACATCGACAACAATTATTGGTGCAACAACAACGACTTTGGAAACCACAAGTAACCTTCCAACATCTTCAACTGTAGCACCAATATCGACAAGTAATGCAGCAACCACAACTATATCTGACACCACAACAATTATTGGTGCAACAACAACAACTTTGGAAACCTCAAGTAATCCTCCAACATCTACAACTGTAGCAGCAACATTGACCAGTGATGCAGCAACCACATCTATGTCTGACACCACAACAACAACATTGACTACCACTACCACTACCACCCTTCCAACATCTACAACTGATGTATCAACCACAAGTATATCTGACACCACAACAACTATTGGTGAAACAACAAGTTTGAAAACCACAAGTAACCCTCCAACATCTACAACTGTAGCACCAACATCGACAAGTGATGCAGCAACCACAACTATGTCTGACACCACAACAACTATTGGTGAAACAACAACAACAACGTCGGCTACCATTACCACCCCTCCAACATCCTCAACAGTAGCATCAACATTGACAACTGATGCAGCAACCACAACTATGTCTGACACCACAACAATTATTGGTGCAACAACAACAACTTTGGAAACCACAAGTAACCCTCCAACATCTTCAATTGTAGCACCAACGTCGACAAGTGATGCAGCAACCACAACTATGTCTGACACCACAACAACTATTGGTGAAACAACAACAACATCAGCTACCATTACCACCCCTCCAACATCCTCAACAGTAGCATCAACATCGACATCTGATGCAGCAACCACAACTATGTCTGACACCACAACAACTATTGGTGCTACAACAACAAGTTTGGAAACCACAAGTAACCCTCCAACATCTTCAATTGTAGCACCAACATCGACAAGTGATGCAGCAACCACAACTATGTCTGACACCACAACAACTATTGGTGAAACAACAACAACAACATTGGCTACCATTACCACCCCTCCAACATCCTCAACAGTAGCATCAACATTGACAACTGATGCAGAAACCACAACTATGTCTGACACCACAACAACAACATTGACTACCACTACCACTACCACCCTTCCAACATCTACAACTGATGTATCAACCACAACTATATCTGACACTACAACAACTATTGGTGAAACAACAACAACATTGGCTACCATTACCACCCCTCCAACATCCTCAACAGTAGCATCAACATCGACATCTCATGCAGCAACCACAACTATGTCTGACACCACAACAACTATTGGTGAAACAACAACAATGGCTACCATTAACACCCCTCCAACATCCTCAACAGTAGCATCAACACTGACATCGGATGCAGCAACCACAACTATATATGACACCACAACAACTATTGGTGAAACAACAACAACTTTGGCTACCATTACCACCCCTCAAACATCATCAAGTGCAGCATCAACATTGACATCTGATGCAGCAACCACAACTATGTCTGACACCACAACAACTATTGGTGCTACAACAACAAGTTTGGAAACCACAAGTAACCCTCCAACATCTTCAATTGTAGCACCAACATCGACAAGTGATTCAGCAACCACAACTATGTCTGACACCACAACAACTATTGGTGAAACAACAACAACAACATCGGCTACCATTACCACCCCTCCAACATCCTCAACAGTAGCATCAACACTGACAACTGATGCAGAAACCACAACTATATCTGACACCACAACAACAATATTGACTACCACTACCACTACCACCCTTCCAACATCTACAACTGATGTATCAACCACAACTATATCTGACACTACAACAACTATTGGTGAAACAACAACAACATTGGCTACCATTAACACCCCTCCAACATCCTCAACAGTAGCATCAACATTGACATCGGATGCAGCAACCACAACTATATATGACACCACAACAACTATTGGTGAAACAACAACAACTTTGGCTACCATTACCAGCCCTCAAACATCATCAAGTGCAGCATCAACATTGACAACTGATACAGGAACCACAACTATATCTGACACTACAACAACTATTGGTGAAACAACAACAACATCAGCTCCCATTACCACCCCTCAAACATCCTCAACAGTAGCATCAACACTGACAACTGATGCAGCAACCACAACTATGTCTGACACCACAACAACTATTGGTGAAACAACAACATCGTCTACCACTACCACCCTTCTAACATCTTCAACAGTAGCATCAACATCTACAACTAATGCAGCAACCACAACTATGTCTGACACCACAACAACTATTGGTGAAACAACAACATTGGCTACCATTACCACCCCTCCAACATCCTCAACAGTAGCATCAACACTGACAACTGATACAGGAACCACAACTATATCTGACACCACAACAACTATTGGCGCAACAACAACATCGGCTACCATTACCACCCCTCCAACATCCTCAACAGTAGCATCAACATCGACATCGGATGCAGCAACCACAACTATATCTGACACCACAACAACTTTTGTTGCAACAACAACAACTTTGGAAACCACAAGTAACCCTCCAACATCTACAACTGTAGCACCAACATCGACAATTGATGCAGCAACCACTTATATTTCTGACACCACAACAACAGCATTGACTACCACTACCACCATTCCAACATCTACAACTGATGCATCAACCACAACTATGTCTGACACCACAACAACTATTGGTGAAACAACAACAACACTGACTACCATTACCACCCCTCCAACATCCTCAACAATAGCATCAACATCGACAACAATTATTGGTGCAACAACAACGACTTTGGAAACCACAAGTAACCTTCCAACATCTTCAACTGTAGCACCAATATCGACAAGTAATGCAGCAACCACAACTATATCTGACACCACAACAATTATTGGTGCAACAACAACAACTTTGGAAACCTCAAGTAATCCTCCAACATCTACAACTGTAGCAGCAACATTGACCAGTGATGCAGCAACCACATCTATGTCTGACACCACAACAACAACATTGACTACCACTACCACTACCACCCTTCCAACATCTACAACTGATGTATCAACCACAAGTATATCTGACACCACAACAACTATTGGTGAAACAACAAGTTTGAAAACCACAAGTAACCCTCCAACATCTACAACTGTAGCACCAACATCGACAAGTGATGCAGCAACCACAACTATGTCTGACACCACAACAACTATTGGTGAAACAACAACAACAACGTCGGCTACCATTACCACCCCTCCAACATCCTCAACAGTAGCATCAACATTGACAACTGATGCAGCAACCACAACTATGTCTGACACCACAACAATTATTGGTGCAACAACAACAACTTTGGAAACCACAAGTAACCCTCCAACATCTTCAATTGTAGCACCAACGTCGACAAGTGATGCAGCAACCACAACTATGTCTGACACCACAACAACTATTGGTGAAACAACAACAACATCAGCTACCATTACCACCCCTCCAACATCCTCAACAGTAGCATCAACATCGACATCTGATGCAGCAACCACAACTATGTCTGACACCACAACAACTATTGGTGCTACAACAACAAGTTTGGAAACCACAAGTAACCCTCCAACATCTTCAATTGTAGCACCAACATCGACAAGTGATGCAGCAACCACAACTATGTCTGACACCACAACAACTATTGGTGAAACAACAACAACAACATTGGCTACCATTACCACCCCTCCAACATCCTCAATAGTAGCATCAACATTGACAACTGATGCAGAAACCACAACTATGTCTGACACCACAACAACAACATTGACTACCACTACCACTACCACCCTTCCAACATCTACAACTGATGTATCAACCACAACTATATCTGACACTACAACAACTATTGGTGAAACAACAACAACATTGGCTACCATTACCACCCCTCCAACATCCTCTACAGTAGCATCAACATCGACATCTCATGCAGCAACCACAACTATGTCTGACACCACAACAACTATTGGTGAAACAACAACAATGGCTACCATTAACACCCCTCCAACATCCTCAACAGTAGCATCAACACTGACATCGGATGCAGCAACCACAACTATATATGACACCACAACAACTATTGGTGAAACAACAACAACTTTGGCTACCATTACCACCCCTCAAACATCATCAAGTGCAGCATCAACATTGACATCTGATGCAGCAACCACAACTATGTCTGACACCACAACAACTATTGGTGCTACAACAAGAAGTTTGGAAACCACAAGTAACCCTCCAACATCTTCAATTGTAGCACCAACATCGACAAGTGATGCAGCAACCACAACTATGTCTGACACCACAACAACTATTGGTGAAACAACAACAACAACATCGGCTACCATTACCACCCCTCCAACATCCTCAACAGTAGCATCAACATTGACAACTGATGCAGAAACCACAACTATATCTGACACCACAACAACAACATTGACTACCACTACCACTACCACCCTTCCAACATCTACAACTGATGTATCAACCACAACTATATCTGACACTACAACAACTATTGGTGAAACAACAACAACATTGGCTACCATTAACACCCCTCCAACATCCTCAACAGTAGCATCAACATTGACATCGGATGCAGCAACCACAACTATATATGACACCACAACAACTATTGGTGAAACAACAACAACTTTGGCTACCATTACCAGCCCTCAAACATCATCAAGTGCAGCATCAACATTGACAACTGATACAGGAACCACAACTATATCTGACACTACAACAACTATTGGTGAAACAACAACAACATCAGCTCCCATTACCACCCCTCAAACATCCTCAACAGTAGCATCAACACTGACAACTGATGCAGCAACCACAACTATGTCTGACACCACAACAACTATTGGTGAAACAACAACATCGTCTACCACTACCACCCTTCTAACATCTTCAACAGTAGCATCAACATCTACAACTAATGCAGCAACCACAACTATGTCTGACACCACAACAACTATTGGTGAAACAACAACATTGGCTACCATTACCACCCCTCCAACATCCTCAACAGTAGCATCAACACTGACAACTGATACAGGAACCACAACTATATCTGACACCACAACAACTATTGGCGCAACAACAACATCGGCTACCATTACCACCCCTCCAACATCCTCAACAGTAGCATCAACATCGACATCGGATGCAGCAACCACAACTATATCTGACACCACAACAACTTTTGTTGCAACAACAACAACTTTGGAAACCACAAGTAACCCTCCAACATCTACAACTGTAGCACCAACATCGACAATTGATGCAGCAACCACTTATATTTCTGACACCACAACAACAGCATTGACTACCACTACCACCATTCCAACATCTACAACTGATGCATCAACCACAACTATGTCTGACACCACAACAACTATTGGTGAAACAACAACAACACTGACTACCATTACCACCCCTCCAACATCCTCAACAATAGCATCAACATCAACAACAATTATTGGTGCAACAACAACAACTTTGGAAACCACAAGTAACCTTCCAACATCTTCAACTGTAGCACCAATATCGACAAGTAATGCAGCAACCACAACTATATCTGACACCACAACAATTATTGGTGCAACAACAACAACTTTGGAAATCACAAGTAACCCTCCAACATCTTCAATTGTAGCACCAACGTCGACAAGTGATGCAGCAACCACAACTATGTCTGACACCACAACAACTATTGGTGAAACAACAACAACATCAGCTACCATTACCACCCCTCCAACATCCTCAACAGTAGCATCAACATCGACATCTGATACAGCAACCACAACTATGTCTGACACCACAACAACTATTGGTGCTACAACAACAAGTTTGGAAACCACAAGTAACCCTCCAACATCTTCAATTGTAACACCAACATCGACAAGTGATGCAGGAACCACAACTATGTCTGACACCACAACAACTATTGGTGAAACAACAACAACAACATTGGCTACCATTACCACCCTTCCAACATCCTCAACAGTAGCATCAACATTGACAACTGATGCAGAAACCACAACTATGTCTGACACCACAACAACAACATTGACTACCACTACCACTACCACCCTTCCAACATCGACATCTCATGCAGCAACCACAACTATGTCTGACACCACAACAACTATTGGTGAAACAACAACATTGGCTACCATTAACACCCCTCCAACATCCTCAACAGTAGCATCAACATTGACATCGGATGCAGCAACCACAACTATATATGACACCACAACAACTATTGGTGAAACAACAACAACTTTGGCTACCATTACCACTCCTCAAACATCATCAAGTGCAGCATCAACATTGACATCGGATGCAGCAACCACAACTATATATGACACCACAACAACTATTGGTGAAACAACAACAACTTTGGCTACCATTACCACCCCTCAAACATCATCAAGTGCAGCATCAACATTGACAACTGATACAGGAACCACAACTATGTCTGACACCACAACAACTATTGGTGAAACAACAACAACAACATTGACTACCATTACCACCCCTCCAACATCCTCAACAGTAGCATCAACATCAACATCGACATCTCATGCAGCAACCACAACTATGTCTGACACCACAACAACTATTGGTGAAACAACAACATTGGCTACCATTAACACCCCTCCAACTTCCTCAACAGTAGCATCAACATTGACAACTGATGCAGCTATCACAACTATGTCTGACACCACAACTATTGGTGAAACAACAAGTTTGGAAACCACAAGTAACCCTCCAACATCCTCAACAGTAGCATCAACATCAACATCGACATCTGATGTAGCAACCACAACTATGTCTGACACCACAACAACTATTGGTGAAACAACAACATTGGCTACCATTAACACCCCTCCAACATCCTCAACAGTAGCATCAACATTGACATCGGATGCAGCAACCACAACTATATATGACACCACAACAACTATTGGTGAAACAACAACAACTTTGGCTACCATTACCACTCCTCAAACATCATCAAGTGCAGCATCAACATTGACATCGGATGCAGCAACCACAACTATATATGACACCACAACAACTATTGGTGAAACAACAACAACATCAGCTCCCATTACCACCCCTCAAACATCCTCAACAGTCGCATCAACATCGACATCTGATGCAGCAACCACAACTATGTCTGACACCACAACAACTATTGGTGAAACAATAACAACATCAGCTACCATTACCACCCCTCCAACATCCTCAACAGTAGCATCAACATCGACATCTGATGCAGAAACCACAACTATGTCTGACACCACAACAACTATTGGTGAAACAACAACATCGTCTACCACTACCACCCTTCTAACATCTTCAACAGTAGCATCAACATCTACAACTAATGCAGCAACCACAACTATGTCTGACACCACAACAACTATTGGTGAAACAACAACATTGGCTACCATTACCACCCCTCCAACATCCTCAACAGTAGCATCAACACTGACAACTGATACAGGAACCACAACTATGTCTGACACCACAACAACTATTGGTGCTACAACAACAAGTTTGGAAACCACAAGTAACCCTCCAACATCTTCAATTGTAGCACCAACATCGACAAGTGATGCAGCAACCACAACTATGTCTGACACCACAACAACTATTGGTGAAACAACAACAACAACATTGGCTACCATTACCACCCCTCCAACATCCTCAACAGTAGCATCAACATTGACAACTGATGCAGAAACCACAACTATGTCTGACACCACAACAACAACATTGACTACCACTACCACTACCACCCTTCCAACATCTACAACTGATGTATCAACCACAACTATATCTGACACTACAACAACTATTGGTGAAACAACAACAACATTGGCTACCATTACCACCCCTCCAACATCCTCAACAGTAGCATCAACATCGACATCTCATGCAGCAACCACAACTATGTCTGACACCACAACAACTATTGGTGAAACAACAACAATGGCTACCATTAACACCCCTCCAACATCCTCAACAGTAGCATCAACACTGACATCGGATGCAGCAACCACAACTATATATGACACCACAACAACTATTGGTGAAACAACAACAACTTTGGCTACCATTACCACCCCTCAAACATCATCAAGTGCAGCATCAACATTGACATCTGATGCAGCAACCACAACTATGTCTGACACCACAACAACTATTGGTGCTACAACAACAAGTTTGGAAACCACAAGTAACCCTCCAACATCTTCAATTGTAGCACCAACATCGACAAGTGATGCAGCAACCACAACTATGTCTGACACCACAACAACTATTGGTGAAACAACAACAACAACATCGGCTACCATTACCACCCTTCCAACATCCTCAACAGTAGCATCAACATTGACAACTGATGCAGAAACCACAACTATGTCTGACACCACAACAACTATTGGTGAAACAACAACAACAACATTGACTACCATTACCACCCCTCCAACATCCTCAACAGTAGCATCAACATCAACATCGACATCTCATGCAGCAACCACAACTATGTCTGACACCACAACAACTATTGGTGAAACAACAACATTGGCTACCATTAACACCCCTCCAACTTCCTCAACAGTAGCATCAACATTGACAACTGATGCAGCTATCACAACTATGTCTGACACCACAACTATTGGTGAAACAACAAGTTTGGAAACCACAAGTAACCCTCCAACATCCTCAACAGTAGCTTCAACATCAACATCGACATCTGATGTAGCAACCACAACTATGTCTGACACCACAACAACTATTGGTGAAACAACAACAACATCAGCTCCCATTACCACCCCTCAAACATCCTCAACAGTCGCATCAACATCGACATCTGATGCAGCAACCACAACTATGTCTGACACCACAACAACTATTGGTGAAACAATAACAACATCAGCTACCATTACCACCCCTCCAACATCCTCAACAGTAGCATCAACATCGACATCTGATGCAGCAACCACAACTATGTCTGACACCACAACAACTATTGGTGAAACAACAACAACAACATCGGCTACCATTACCACCCCTCCAACATCCTCAACAGTAGCATCAACATTGACAACTGATGCAGAAACCACAACTATGTCTGACACCACAACAACAACATTGACTACCACTACCACTACCACCCTTCCAACATCTACAACTGATGTATCAACCACAACTATATCTGACACTACAACAACTATTGGTGAAACAACAACAACATTGGCTACCATTAACACCCCTCCAACATCCTCAACAGTAGCATCAACATTGACATCGGATGCAGCAACCACAACTATATATGACACCACAACAACTATTGGTGAAACAACAACAACTTTGGCTACCATTACCAGCCCTCAAACATCATCAAGTGCAGCATCAACATTGACAACTGATGCAGAAACCACAACTATATCTGACACCACAACAACAACATTGACTACCACTACCACTACCACCCTTCCAACATCTACAACTGATGTATCAACCACAACTATATCTGACACTACAACAACTATTGGTGAAACAACAACAACATTGGCTACCATTAACACCCCTCCAACATCCTCAACAGTAGCATCAACATTGACATCGGATGCAGCAACCACAACTATATATGACACCACAACAACTATTGGTGAAACAACAACAACTTTGGCTACCATTACCAGCCCTCAAACATCATCAAGTGCAGCATCAACATTGACAACTGATACAGGAACCACAACTATATCTGACACTACAACAACTATTGGTGAAACAACAACAACATCAGCTCCCATTACCACCCCTCAAACATCCTCAACAGTAGCATCAACACTGACAACTGATGCAGCAACCACAACTATGTCTGACACCACAACAACTATTGGTGAAACAACAACATCGTCTACCACTACCACCCTTCTAACATCTTCAACAGTAGCATCAACATCTACAACTAATGCAGCAACCACAACTATGTCTGACACCACAACAACTATTGGTGAAACAACAACATTGGCTACCATTACCACCCCTCCAACATCCTCAACAGTAGCATCAACACTGACAACTGATACAGGAACCACAACTATATCTGACACCACAACAACTATTGGCGCAACAACAACATCGGCTACCATTACCACCCCTCCAACATCCTCAACAGTAGCATCAACATCGACATCGGATGCAGCAACCACAACTATATCTGACACCACAACAACTTTTGTTGCAACAACAACAACTTTGGAAACCACAAGTAACCCTCCAACATCTACAACTGTAGCACCAACATCGACAATTGATGCAGCAACCACTTATATTTCTGACACCACAACAACAGCATTGACTACCACTACCACCATTCCAACATCTACAACTGATGCATCAACCACAACTATGTCTGACACCACAACAACTATTGGTGAAACAACAACAAAACTGACTACCATTACCACCCCTCCAACATCCTCAACAATAGCATCTACATCGACAACAATTATTGGTGCAACAACAACAACTTTGGAAACCACAAGTAACCTTCCAACATCTTCAACTGTAGCACCAATATCGACAAGTAATGCAGCAACCACAACTATATCTGACACCACAACAATTATTGGTGCAACAACAACAACTTTGGAAACCACAAGTAACCCTCCAACATCTTCAATTGTAGCACCAACGTCGACAAGTGATGCAGCAACCACAACTATGTCTGACACCACAACAACTATTGGTGAAACAACAACAACATCAGCTACCATTACCACCCCTCCAACATCCTCAACAGTAGCATCAACATCGACATCTGATACAGCAACCACAACTATGTCTGACACCACAACAACTATTGGTGCTATAACAACAAGTTTGGAAACCACAAGTAACCCTCCAACATCTTCAATTGTAACACCAACATCGACAAGTGATGCAGGAACCACAACTATGTCTGACACCACAACAACTATTGGTGAAACAACAACAACAACATTGGCTACCATTACCACCCTTCCAACATCCTCAACAGTAGCATCAACATTGACAACTGATGCAGAAACCACAACTATGTCTGACACCACAACAACAACATTGACTACCACTACCACTACCACCCTTCCAACATCTACAACTGATGTATCAACCACAACTATATCTGACACTACAACAACTATTGGTGAAACAACAACAACATTGGCTACCATTACCACGCCTCCAACATCCTCAACAGTACCATCAACATCGACATCTCATGCAGCAACCACAACTATGTCTGACACCACAACAACTATTGGTGAAACAACAACATTGGCTACCATTAACACCCCTCCAACATCCTCAACAGTAGCATCAACATTGACATCGGATGCAGCAACCACAACTATATATGACACCACAACAACTATTGGTGAAACAACAACAACTTTGGCTACCATTACCACCCCTCAAACATCATCAAGTGCAGCATCAACATTGACAACTGATACAGGAACCACAACTATGTCTGACACCACAACAACTATTGGTGAAACAACAACAACAACATTGACTACCATTACCACCCCTCCAACATCCTCAACAGTAGCATCAACATCGACATCTCATGCAGCAACCACAACTATGTCTGACACCACAACAACTATTGGTGAAACAACAACATTGGCTACCATTAACACCCCTCCAACTTCCTCAACAGTAGCATCAACATTGACAACTGATGCAGCTATCACAACTATGTCTGACACCACAACTATTGGTGAAACAACAAGTTTGGAAACCACAAGTAACCCTCCAACATCCTCAACAGTAGCATCAACATCAACATCGACATCTGATGTAGCAACCACAACTATGTCTGACACCACAACAACTATTGGTGAAACAACAACAACATCAGCTCCCATTACCACCCCTCAAACATCCTCAACAGTCGCATCAACATCGACATCTGATGCAGCAACCACAACTATGTCTGACACCACAACAACTATTGGTGAAACAATAACAACATCAGCTACCATTACCACCCCTCCAACATCCTCAACAGTAGCATCAACATCGACATCTGATGCAGCAACCACAACTATGTCTGACACCACAACAACTATTGGTGAAACAACAACAACAACATCGGCTACCATTACCACCCCTCCAACATCCTCAACAGTAGCATCAACATTGACAACTGATGCAGAAACCACAACTATATCTGACACCACAACAACAACATTGACTACCACTACCACTACCACCCTTCCAACATCTACAACTGATGTATCAACCACAACTATATCTGACACTACAACAACTATTGGTGAAACAACAACAACATTGGCTACCATTAACACCCCTCCAACATCCTCAACAGTAGCATCAACATTGACATCGGATGCAGCAACCACAACTATATATGACACCACAACAACTATTGGTGAAACAACAACAACTTTGGCTACCATTACCAGCCCTCAAACACCATCAAGTGCAGCATCAACATTGACAACTGATACAGGAACCACAACTATATCTGACACTACAACAACTATTGGTGAAACAACAACAACATCAGCTCCCATTACCACCCCTCAAACATCCTCAACAGTAGCATCAACACTGACAACTGATGCAGCAACCACAACTATGTCTGACACCACAAAAACTATTGGTGAAACAACAACATCGTCTACCACTACCACCCTTCTAACATCTTCAACAGTAGCATCAACACTGACAACTGATACAGGAACCACAACTATATCTGACACCACAACAACTATTGGCGCAACAACAACATCGGCTACCATTACCACCCCTCCAACATCCTCAACAGTAGCATCAACATCGACATCTGATGCAGCAACCACAACTATATCTGACACCACAACAACATTTGTTGCAACAACAACAACTTTGGAAACCACAATTAACCCTCCAACATCTACAACTGTAGCACCAACATCGACAATTGATGCAGCAACCACTTATATTTCTGACACCACAACAACAGCATTGACTACCACTACCACCATTCCAACATCTACAACTGATGCATCAACCACAACTATGTCTGACACCACAACAACTATTGGTGAAACAACAACAACACTGACTACCATTACCACCCCTCCAACATCCTCAACAATAGCATCAACATCGACAACAATTATTGGTGCAACAACAACAACTTTGGAAACCACAAGTAACCTTCCAACATCTTCAACTGTAGCACCAATATCGACAAGTAATGCAGCAACCACAACTATATCTGACACCACAACAATTATTGGTGAAACAACAACAACATCAGCTACCATTACCACCCCTCCAACATCCTCAACAGTAGCATCAACATCGACATCTGATACAGCAACCACAACTATGTCTGACACCACAACAACTATTGGTGCTACAACAACAAGTTTGGAAACCACAAGTAACCCTCCAACATCTTCAATTGTAACACCAACATCGACAAGTGATGCAGGAACCACAACTATGTCTGACACCACAACAACTATTGGTGAAACAACAACAACAACATTGGCTACCATTACCACCCTTCCAACATCCTCAACAGTAGCATCAACATTGACAACTGATGCAGAAACCACAACTATGTCTGACACCACAACAACAACATTGACTACCACTACCACTACCACCCTTCCAACATCTACAACTGATGTATCAACCACAACTATATCTGACACTACAACAACTATTGGTGAAACAACAACATTGGCTACCATTAACACCCCTCCAACATCCTCAACAGTAGCATCAACATTGACATCGGATGCAGCAACCACAACTATATATGACACCACAACAACTATTGGTGAAACAACAACAACTTTGGCTACCATTACCACCCCTCAAACATCATCAAGTGCAGCATCAACATTGACATCGGATGCAGCAACCACAACTATATATGACACCACAACAACTATTGGTGAAACAACAACAACTTTGGCTACCATTACCACCCCTCAAACATCATCAAGTGCAGCATCAACATTGACAACTGATACAGGAACCACAACTATGTCTGACACCACAACAACTATTGGTGAAACAACAACAACAACATTGACTACCATTACCACCCCTCCAACATCCTCAACAGTAGCATCAACATCGACATCTCATGCAGCAACCACAACTATGTCTGACACCACAACAACTATTGGTGAAACAACAACATTGGCTACCATTAACACCCCTCCAACTTCCTCAACAGTAGCATCAACATTGACAACTGATGCAGCTATCACAACTATGTCTGACACCACAACTATTGGTGAAACAACAAGTTTGGAAACCACAAGTAACCCTCCAACATCCTCAACAGTAGCATCAACATCAACATCGACATCTGATGTAGCAACCACAACTATGTCTGACACCACAACAACTATTGGTGAAACAACAACAACATCAGCTCCCATTACCACCCCTCAAACATCCTCAACAGTCGCATCAACATCGACATCTGATGCAGCAACCACAACTATGTCTGACACCACAACAACTATTGGTGAAACAATAACAACATCAGCTACCATTACCACCCCTCCAACATCCTCAACAGTAGCATCAACATCGACATCTGATGCAGCAACCACAACTATGTCTGACACCACAACAACTATTGGTGAAACAACAACAACAACATCGGCTACCATTACCACCCCTCCAACATCCTCAACAGTAGCATCAACATTGACAACTGATGCAGAAACCACAACTATGTCTGACAACACAACAACAACATTGACTACCACTACCACTACCACCCTTCCAACATCTACAACTGATGTATCAACCACAACTATATCTGACACTACAACAACTATTGGTGAAACAACAACAACATTGGCTACCATTAACACCCCTCCAACATCCTCAACAGTAGAATCAACATTGACATCGGATGCAGCAACCACAACTATATATGACACCACAACAACTATTGGTGAAACAACAACAACTTTGGCTACCATTACCAGCCCTCAAACATCATCAAGTGCAGCATCAACATTGACAACTGATACAGGAACCACAACTATATCTGACACTACAACAACTATTGGTGAAACAACAACAACATCAGCTCCCATTACCACCCCTCAAACATCCTCAACAGTAGCATCAACACTGACAACTGATGCAGCAACCACAACTATGTCTGACACCACAACAACTATTGGTGAAACAACAACATCGTCTACCACTACCACCCTTCTAACATCTTCAACAGTAGCATCAACATCTACAACTAATGCAGCAACCACAACTATGTCTGACACCACAACAACTATTGGTGAAACAACAACATTGGCTACCATTACCACCCCTCCAACATCCTCAACAGTAGCATCAACACTGACAACTGATACAGGAACCACAACTATGTCTGACACCACAACAACTATTGGCGCAACAACAACATCGGCTACCATTACCACCCCTCCAACATCCTCAACAGTAGCATCAACATCGACATCGGATGCAGCAACCACAACTATATCTGACACCACAACAACTATTGTTGCAACAACAACAACTTTGGAAACCACAAGTAACCCTCCAACATCTACAACTGTAGCACCAACATCGACAAGTGATGCAGCAACCACTTATATTTCTGACACCACAAGAACAGCATTGACTACCACTACCACCATTCCAACATCTACAACTGATGCATCAACCACAACTATGTCTGACACCACAACAACTATTGGTGAAACAACAACAACACTGACTACCATTACCACCCCTCCAACATCCTCAACAGTAGCATCAACATCGACAACAATTATTGGTGCAACAACAACAACTTTGGAAACCACAAGTAACCTTCCAACATCTTCAACTGTAGCACCAATATCGACAAGTAATGCAGCAACCACAACTATATCTGACACCACAACAATTATTGGTGCAACAACAACAACTTTGGAAACCACAAGTAACCCTCCAACATCTTCAATTGTAGCACCAACGTCGACAAGTGATGCAGCAACCACAACTATGTCTGACACCACAACAACTATTGGTGAAACAACAACAACTTTGGCTACCATTACCACCCCTCAAACATCATCAAGTGCAGCATCAACATTGACAACTGATACAGGAACCACAACTATGTCTGACACCACAACAACTATTGGTGAAACAACAACAACAACATTGACTACCATTACCACCCCTCCAACATCCTCAACAGTAGCATCAACATCGACATCTCATGCAGCAACCACAACTATGTCTGACACCACAACAACTATTGGTGAAACAACAACATTGGCTACCATTAACACCCCTCCAACTTCCTCAACAGTAGCATCAACATTGACAACTGATGCAGCTATCACAACTATGTCTGACACCACAACTATTGGTGAAACAACAAGTTTGGAAACCACAAGTAACCCTCCAACATCCTCAACAGTAGCATCAACATCAACATCGACATCTGATGTAGCAACCACAACTATGTCTGACACCACAACAACTATTGGTGAAACAACAACAACATCAGCTCCCATTACCACCCCTCAAACATCCTCAACAGTCGCATCAACATCGACATCTGATGCAGCAACCACAACTATGTCTGACACCACAACAACTATTGGTGAAACAATAACAACATCAGCTACCATTACCACCCCTCCAACATCCTCAACAGTAGCATCAACATCGACATCTGATGCAGCAACCACAACTATGTCTGACACCACAACAACTATTGGTGAAACAACAACAACAACATCGGCTACCATTACCACCCCTCCAACATCCTCAACAGTAGCATCAACATTGACAACTGATGCAGAAACCACAACTATGTCTGACAACACAACAACAACATTGACTACCACTACCACTACCACCCTTCCAACATCTACAACTGATGTATCAACCACAACTATATCTGACACTACAACAACTATTGGTGAAACAACAACAACATTGGCTACCATTAACACCCCTCCAACATCCTCAACAGTAGAATCAACATTGACATCGGATGCAGCAACCACAACTATATATGACACCACAACAACTATTGGTGAAACAACAACAACTTTGGCTATCATTACCAGCCCTCAAACATCATCAAGTGCAGCATCAACATTGACAACTGATACAGGAACCACAACTATATCTGACACTACAACAACTATTGGTGAAACAACAACAACATCAGCTCCCATTACCACCCCTCAAACATCCTCAACAGTAGCATCAACACTGACAACTGATGCAGCAACCACAACTATGTCTGACACCACAACAACTATTGGTGAAACAACAACATCGTCTACCACTACCACCCTTCTAACATCTTCAACAGTAGCATCAACATCTACAACTAATGCAGCAACCACAACTATGTCTGACACCACAACAACTATTGGTGAAACAACAACATTGGCTACCATTACCACCCCTCCAACATCCTCAACAGTAGCATCAACACTGACAACTGATACAGGAACCACAACTATGTCTGACACCACAACAACTATTGGCGCAACAACAACATCGGCTACCATTACCACCCCTCCAACATCCTCAACAGTAGCATCAACATCGACATCGGATGCAGCAACCACAACTATATCTGACACCACAACAACTATTGTTGCAACAACAACAACTTTGGAAACCACAAGTAACCCTCCAACATCTACAACTGTAGCACCAACATCGACAAGTGATGCAGCAACCACTTATATTTCTGACACCACAAGAACAGCATTGACTACCACTACCACCATTCCAACATCTACAACTGATGCATCAACCACAACTATGTCTGACACCACAACAACTATTGGTGAAACAACAACAACACTGACTACCATTACCACCCCTCCAACATCCTCAACAGTAGCATCAACATCGACAACAATTATTGGTGCAACAACAACAACTTTGGAAACCACAAGTAACCTTCCAACATCTTCAACTGTAGCACCAATATCGACAAGTAATGCAGCAACCACAACTATATCTGACACCACAACAATTATTGGTGCAACAACAACAACTTTGGAAACCACAAGTAACCCTCCAACATCTTCAATTGTAGCACCAACGTCGACAAGTGATGCAGCAACCACAACTATGTCTGACACCACAACAACTATTGGTGAAACAACAACAACATCAGCTACCATTACCACCCCTCCAACATCCTCAACAGTAGCATCAACATCGACATCTGATGCAGCAACCACAACTATGTCTGACACCACAACAACTATTGGTGCTACAACAACAAGTTTGGAAACCACAAGTAACCCTCCAACATCTTCAATTGTAGCACCAACATCGACAAGTGATGCAGCAACCACAACTATGTCTGACACCACAACAACTGTTGGTGAAACAACAACAACAACATTGGCTACCATTACCACCCCTCCAACATCCTCAACAGTAGCATCAACATTGACAACTGATGCAGAAACCACAACTATGTCTGACACCAGAACAACAACATTGACTACCACTACCACTACCACCCTTCCAACATCTACAACTGATGTATCAACCACAACTATATCTGACACTACAACAACTATTGGTGAAACAACAACAACATTGGCTACCATTACCACCCCTCCAACATCCTCAACAGTAGCATCAACATCGACATCTCATGCAGCAACCACAACTATGTCTGACACCACAACAACTATTGGTGAAACAACAACAATGGCTACCATTAACACCCCTCCAACATCCTCAACAGTAGCATCAACATTGACATCGGATGCAGCAACCACAACTATATATGACACGACAACAACTATTGGTGAAACAACAACAACTTTGGCTACCATTACCACCCCTCAAACATCATCAAGTGCAGCATCAACATTGACATCGGATGCAGCAACCACAACTATATATGACACCACAACAACTATTGGTGAAACAACAACAACTTTGGCTACCATTACCACCCCTCAAACATCATCAAGTGCAGCATCAACATTGACAACTGATACAGGAACCACAACTATGTCTGACACCACAACAACTATTGGTGAAACAACAACAACAACATTGACTACCATTACCACCCCTCCAACATCCTCAACAGTAGCATCAACATCGACATCTCATGCAGCAACCACAACTATGTCTGACACCACAACAACTATTGGTGAAGCAACAACATTGGCTACCATTAACACCCCTCCAACTTCCTCAACAGTAGCATCAACATTGACAACTGATGCAGCTATCACGACTATGTCTGACACCACAACTATTGGTGAAACAACAAGTTTGGAAACCACAAGTAACCCTCCAACATCCTCAACAGTAGCATCAGCATCAACATCGACATCTGATGTAGCAACCACAACTATGTCTGACACCACAACAACTATTGGTGAAACAACAACCACATCAGCTCTCATTACCACCCCTCAAACATCCTCAACAGTCGCATCAACATCGACATCTGATGCAGCAACCACAACTATGTCTGACACCACAACAACTATTGGTGCTACAACAACAAGTTTGGAAATCACAAGTAACCCTCCAACATCTTCAATTGTAGCACCAACATCGACAAGTGATGCAGCAACCACAACTATGTCTGACACCACAACAACTATTGGTGAAACAACAACAACAACATCGGCTACCATTACCACCCCTCCAACATCCTCAACAGTAGCATCAACATTGACAACTGATGCAGAGACCACAACTATGTCTGACACCACAACAACAACATTGACTACCACTACCACTACCACCCTTCCAACATCTACAACTGATGTATCAACCACAACTATATCTGACACTACAACAACTATTGGTGAAACAACAACAACATTGGCTACCATTAACACCCCTCCAACATCCTCAACAGTAGCATCAACATTGACATCGGATGCAGCAACCACAACTATATATGACACCACAACAACTATTGGTGAAACAACAACAACTTTGGCTACCATTACCAGCCCTCAAACATCATCAAGTCCAGCATCAACATTGACAACTGATACAGGAACCACAACTATATCTGACACTACAACAACTATTGGTGAAACAACAACAACATCAGCTCCCATTACCACCCCTCAAACATCCTCAACAGTAGCATCAACACTGACAACTGATGCAGCAACCACAACTATGTCTGACACCACAACAACTATTGGTGAAACAACAACATCGTCTACCACTACCACCCTTCTAACATCTTCAACAGTAGCATCAACATCTACAACTAATGCAGCAACCACAACTATGTCTGACACCACAACAACTATTGGTGAAACAACAACATTGGCTACCATTACCACCCCTCCAACATCCTCAACAGTAGCATCAACACTGACAACTGATACAGGAACCACAACTATATCTGACACCACAACAACTATTGGCGCAACAACAACATCGGCTACCATTACCACCCCTCCAACATCCTCAACAGTAGCATCAACATCGACATCGGATGCAGCAACCACAACTATATCTGACACCACAACAACTATTGTTGCAACAACAACAACTTTGGAAACCACAAGTAACCCTCCAACATCTACAACTGTAGCACCAACATCGACAAGTGATGCAGCAACCACTTATATTTCTGACACCACAACAACAGCATTGACTACCACTACCACCATTCCAACATCTACAACTGATGCATCAACCACAACTATGTCTGACACCACAACAACTATTGGTGAAACAACAACAACACTGACTACCATTACCACCCCTCCAACATCCTCAACAGTAGCATCAACATCCACAACAACTATTGGTGAAACAACAACATCGGCTACCATTACCACCCCTCCAACATCCTCAACAGTGGCATCAACATCAACATCGAATGCAGCAACCACAACTATATCAGACACCACAACAAATATTGTTGCAACAACAAAAACTTTGGAAACCACAAGTAATCCTCCAACATCTACAACTGTAGCAGCAACATTGACCAGTGATGCAGCAACCACATCTATGTCTGACACCACAACAACAACATTGACTACCACTACCACCCTTCCAACATCTACAACTGATGTATCAACCACAACTATATCTGACACCACAACAACTATTGGTGAAACAACAACAACATTGGCTACCATTACCACCCCTCCAACACCCTCAACAGTAGCATCAACATCGACAACAATTATTGGTGCAACAACAACTTTGGAAACCACAAGTAACCCTTCAACATCTTCAACTGTAGCACCTATATCGACAAGTGATGCAGCAACCACAACTATATCTGACACCACAACAACTATTGGTGAAACAACAACAAGTTTGGAAACCACAAATAACCCTCCAACATCTACAACTGTAGCACCAACATCGACAAGTGATGCAGCAACCACAACTATGTCTGACACCACAACAACTATTGGTGAAACAACAACAACATCGGCTGCCATTACCACCCCTCCAACATCCTCAACAGTAGCGTCAATATTGACAAGTAATGCAGCAACCACAACTATATCTGACACCACAACAATTATTGGTGCAACAACAACAACTTTGGAAACCACAAGTAACCCTCCAACATCTTCAATTGTAGCACCAACGTCGACAAGTGATGCAGCAACCACAACTATGTCTGACACCACAACAACTATTGGTGAAATAACAACAACATCAGCTACCATTACCACCCCTCCAACATCCTCAACAGTAGCATCAACATCGACATCTGATGCAGCAACCACAACTATGTCTGACACCACAACAACTATTGGTGCTACAACAACAAGTTTGGAAACCACAAGTAACCCTCCAACATCTTCAATTGTAGCACCAACATCGACAAGTGATGCAGCAACCACAACTATGTCTGACACCACAACAACTATTGGAGAAACAACAACAACAACATCGGCTACCATTACCACCCCTCCAACATCCTCAACATCCTCAACAGTAGCATCAACATTGACAACTGATGCAGCAACCACAACTATATCTGACACCACAACAACTATTGGTGAAACAACAACATCGGCTACCATTACCACCCCTCCAACATCCTCAACAGTGGCATCAACATCAACATCGAATGCAGCAACCACAACTATATCAGACACCACAACAAATATTGTTGCAACAACAAAAACTTTGGAAACCACAAGTAATCCTCCAACATCTACAACTGTAGCAGCAACATTGACCAGTGATGCAGCAACCACATCTATGTCTGACACCACAACAACAACATTGACTACCACTACCACCCTTCCAACATCTACAACTGATGTATCAACCACAACTATATCTGACACCACAACAACTATTGGTGAAACAACAACAACATTGGCTACCATTACCACCCCTCCAACACCCTCAAAAGTAGCATCAACATCGACAACAATTATTGGTGCAACAACAACTTTGGAAACCACAAGTAACCCTTCAACATCTTCAACTGTAGCACCTATATCGACAAGTGATGCAGCAACCACAACTATATCTGACACCACAACAACTATTGGTGAAACAACAACAAGTTTGGAAACCACAAATAACCCTCCAACATCTACAACTGTAGCACCAACATCGACAAGTGATGCAGCAACCACAACTATGTCTGACACCACAACAACTATTGGTGAAACAACAACAACAACATCGGCTGCCATTACCACCCCTCCAACATCCTCAACAGTAGCGTCAATATTGACAACTAATGCAGCAACCACAACTATGTCTGACACCACAACAACAACATTGACTACCACTACCACTACCACCCTTCCAACATCTACAACTCATGTATCAACCACAACTATATCTGACACCACAACAACTATTGGTGCAACAACAACATCGGCTACCATTATCACCCCTCCAACATCCTCAACAGTAGCATCGACATCGACATCGGATGCAGCAACCACAACTATATCTGACACCACTTCAACTATTGTTGCAACAACAACAACTTTGGAAACCACAAGTAACCCTCCAACATCTACAACTGTAGCACCAACATCTACAACTGATGCATCAACCACAACTATGTCTGACACCACAACAACTATTGGTGAAACAACAACATTGGCTACCATTACCACCCCTCCAACATCCTCAACAGTAGCATCAACATTGACAACTGATGCAGCAACCACAACTATGTCTGACACCACAACAACTATTGGTGAATCAACAACATCGGCTACCACTACCACCCTTCTAGCATCTTCAATAGTAGCATCAACATCTACAACTAATGCAGCAACCACAACTATATCTGACACCACAACAACTATTGGTGAAACAACAACATCGGCTACCATTACCACCCCTCCAACATCCTCAACAGTGGCATCAACATCAACATCGACTGCAGCCACCACAACTATATCAGACACCACAACAAATATTGTTGCAACAACGAAAACTTTGGAAACCTCAAGTAATCCTCCAACATCTACAACTGTAGCAGCAACATTGACCAGTGATGCAGCAACCACATCTATGTCTGACACCACAACAACAACATTGACTACCACTACCACTACCACCCTTCCAACATCTACAACTGATGTATCAACCACAAGTGTATCTGACACCACAACAACTATTGGTGAAACAACAACAAGTTTGAAAACCACAAGTAACCCTCCAACATCTACAACTGTAGCACCAACATCGACAAGTGATGCAGCAACCACAACTATGTCTGACACCACAACAACTATTGGTGAAACAACAACAAAAACATCGGCTACCATTACCACCCCTCCAACATCCTCAACAGTAGCATCAACATTGACAACTGATGCAGCAACCACAACTATGTCTGACACCACAACAACAACATTGACTACCACTACCACCCTTCCAACATCTACAACTGATGTATCAACCACAACTATATCTGACACTACAACAACTATTGGTGAAACAACAACAACATTGGCTACCATTACCACCCCTCCAACATCCTCAACAGTAGCATCAACATCGACATCTCATGCAGCAACCACAACTATGTCTGACACTACAACAACTATTGGTGAAACAACAACAACTTTGGAAACCACAAGTAACCCTCCAACATCTACAACTCTAGCACCAACATCGACAAGTGATGCAGCAACCACAACTATGTCTGACACCACAACAACAACATTGACTACCACTACCACCCTTCCAACATCTAGTACTGATGCATCTACCACAACTATGTCTGACACCACAACAACTATTGGTGAAACAACAACAACATTGGCCTCCATTACCACCCCTCCAACATCCTCAACAGTAGCATCAATATTGACAACTGATGCATCAACCACAACTATATCTGACACCACAACAACTATTGGCGCAACAACAACCTCAGCTACCATTACCACCCCTCCAACATCCTCAACAGTAGCATCAACATCGACATCTGATGCAGCAACCACAGCTATGTCGGACACCACAACAACTATTGGTGCAACAACAACAAGTTTGGAAACCACAAGTAACCCTCCAACATCTACAACTGTAGCACCAACATCGACAAGTGATGCAGCAACCACAACTATGTCTGACACCACAACAACAACATTGACTACCACTACCACCCTTCCAACATCTTCAACAGTAGCATCAACATCGACATCGACATCTGATGTAGCAACCACAACTATGTCTGACACCACAAAAACTATTGGTGAATCAACAACATCGGCTACCACTATCACCCCTCCAACATCCTTAACAGTAGCATCAATATTGACAACTGATGCAGCAACCACAACTATGTCTGACACCACAAAAACTATTGGTGAATCAACAACATCGGCTACCACTATCACCCCTCCAACATCCTTAACAGTAGCATCAACATTGACAACTGATGCAGCAATCACAACTATGTCTGACACCACAACTAGTGGTGAAACAACAACATCGGCTACCATTACCACCCCTCCAACGTCCTCAACAGTAGCATCAACATCGACATCTGATGCAGAAACCACAACTATATCTGACACCACAACAACTATTGTTGCAACAACGACAACTTTGGAAACCACAATTAACCCTCCAACATCTACAACTGTAGCACCAACATTGACCAGTGATGTAGCAACCACATCTATGTCTGACACCACAACAACAACATTGACTACCACTACCACCCTTCCAACATCTTCAACAGTAGCATCAACATCGACATCGACATCTGATGTAGCAACCACAACTATGTCTGACACCACAAAAACTATTGGTGAATCAACAACATCGGCTACCACTATCACCCCTCCAACATCCTTAACAGTAGCATCAATATTGACAACTGATGCAGCAACCACAACTATGTCTGACACCACAAAAACTATTGGTGAATCAACAACATCGGCTACCACTATCACCCCTCCAACATCCTTAACAGTAGCATCAACATTGACAACTGATGCAGCAATCACAACTATGTCTGACACCACAACTAGTGGTGAAACAACAACATCGGCTACCATTACCACGCCTCCAACGTCCTCAACAGTAGCATCAACATCGACATCTGATGCAGAAACCACAACTATATCTGACACCACAACAACTATTGTTGCAACAACGACAACTTTGGAAACCACAATTAACCTTCCAACATCTACAACTGTAGCACCAACATTGACCAGTGATGTAGCAACCACATCTATGTCTGACACCACAAAAACAACAACATTGACTACCACTACCACCCTTCCAATATCTACAAATGATGCATTAACCACAACTATGTCTGACACCACAACAACTATTGGTGAAACAACAACAACATTCACTATCATTACCACCCCTCCAACATCCTTAACAGTAGCATCAACATTGACAACTGATGCAGCAATCACAACTATGTCTGACACCACAACTATTGGTGAAACAACAACATCGGCTACCATTGCCACCCCTCCAACATCATCAACTGTAGCATCAACATCGATACCTGATGCACCAACCACAACTATGTCTGACACCACAACAACTATTGGTGAAACAACAACAACTTTGGAAACCACAAGTAACCCTCCAACATCTACAACTCTAGCACCAACATCGACAAGTGATGCAGCAACCACAACTATGTCTGACACCACAACAACAACATTGACTACCACTACCACCCTTCCAACATCTTCAACAGTAGCATCAACATCGACATCTGATGCAGCAACCACAACTATGTCTGACACCACAACAACTATTGGTGCAACAACAACAAGTTTGGAAACCACAAGTAACCCTCCAACATCTACAACTGTAGCACCAACATTGACGAGTGATGCAGCAACCACATCTATGTTTGACACCACAACAACTATTGATAAAACAACAACAACATTCGCTACCATTACCACCACTCCAACATCTACAAATGATCCATTAACCACAACTATGTCTGAAACCACAACAACTATTGGTGAAACAACAACAAGATTCGCTACCATTACCACCCCTCCAACATCCTTAACAGTAGCATCAACATTGACAACTGATGCAGCAATCACAACTATGTCTGACACCACAACTATTGGTGAAACAACAACATCGGCTACCATTACCACCCCTCCAACATCCTCAACAGTAGCATCAACATCGACATCGGATGCAGCAACCACAACTATATCTGACACCACAACAACTATTGTTGCAACAACGACAACATTGGAAACCACAAGTAACCCTCCAACATCGACAACTGTAGCACCAACATTGACCAGTGATGCAGCAACCACATCTATGTCTGACACCACCACAACAACAACATTGACTACCACTACCTCCCCTTCAACATCCTCAACAGTAGCATCAACATCGACATCGGATGCAGCAACCACAACTATGTCTGACACCACAACAACAACATTGACTACCATTACCTCCCCTTCAACATCCTCAACAGTAGCATCAACATCGACATCGACATCTGATGTAGCAAGCACAACTATGTCTGACACCACAACTATTGGTGAAACAACAACATCGGCTACCATTAGCACCCCTCCAACATCCTCAACAGTAGCATCAATATTGACAACTGATGCACCAACCACAACTATGTCTGACACCACAACAACTACTGGTGAAACAGCAACAACTTTGGAAACCACAAGTAACCCTCCAACATCTACAACTGTAGCACGAACGTCGACAAGTGATGCAGCAACCACATCTATGTCTGACACCACAAAAACAACATTAACTACCACTACCACCCTTCCAACATCTAGTACTGATGCATCTACCACAACTATGTCTGACACCACAACAACTATTGGTGAAACAACAACAACATTGGCTACCATTACCACCCCTCCAACATCCTCAACAGTAGCATCAACATCGACATCGGATGCAGGAACCACAACAATATCTGACACCACAACAACTATTGGTGAAACAACAACAACATTGGCTACCATTACCACCCCTCCAACATCCTCAACAGTAGCATCAATATTGACAACTGATGCATCAACCACGACTATATCTGACACCACAACAACTATTGGCGCAACAACAACATCGGCTATCATTATCACCCCTCCAACATCCTCAACAGTAGCATCAACATCGACATCTGATGCAGCAACCACAGCTATGTCTGACACCACAACAACTATTGGTGCAACAACAACAAGTTTGGAAACCACAAGTAACCCTCCAACATCTACAAATGTAGCACCAACATCGACAAGTGATACAGCAACCACAACTATGTCTGACAACACATCAACAACATTGACTACCACTACCACCCTTCCAACATCTTCAACAGTTGCATCAACATCGACATTGACATCTGATGTAGCAACCACAACTATGTCGGACACCACAACTATTGGTGAAACAACAACATCTGCTACCATTACCACCCCTCCAACATCCTCAACAGTAGCATCAATATTGACAACTGATGCAGCAACAACAACTATGTCTGAAACCACAACAACTATTGGTGAAACAACAACATCGGCTACCATTACCACCCCTCCAACATCCTCAACAGTAGCATCAATATCGGCAACAACTATTGGTGCAGCAACAACAACAACTTCGGAAACCACAAGTAACCCTCCAACATCTTCAACTGTAGCACCAACATCGACAAGTGATACAGCAACAAAAACTATGTCTGAAACCACAACAACTATTGGTGAAACCACAACATCGGCTACCATTACCACCCCTCCAACATCCTCAACAGTACCATCAACATCGACATCGGATGCAGGAACCACAACAATATCTGACACCACAACAACTATTGCTGCAACAACGACAACATTGGAAACCACAAGTAACCCTCCAACATCGACAACTGTAGCACCAACATTGACCAGTGATGCAGCAACCACATCTATGTCTGACACCACAACAACAACAACATTGACTACCACTACCTCCCCTTTAACATCCTCAACAGTAGCATCAACATCGACATCGGATGCAGCAACCACAACTATGTCTGACACCACAACAACAACATTGACTACCATTACCTCCCCTTCAACATCCTCAACAGTAGCATCAACATCGACATCGACATCTGATGTAGCAAGCACAACTATGTCTGACACCACAACTATTGGTGAAACAACAACATCGGCTACCATTAGCACCCCTCCAACATCCTCAACAGTAGCATCAATATTGACAACTGATGCAGCAACCACAACTATGTCTCACACCACAACTATTGGTGAAACAACAACATTGGCTACCATTACCACCCCTCCAACATCATCAACTGTAGCATCAACATCGACACCTGATGCACCAACCACAACTATGTCTGACACCACAACAACTACTGGTGAAACAGCAACAACTTTGGAAACCACAAGTAACCCTCCAACATCTACAACTGTAGCACGAACGTCGACAAGTGATGCAGCAACCACATCTATGTCTGACACCACAACAACAACATTGACTACCACTACCACCCTTCCAACATCTAGTACTGATGCATCTACCACAACTATGTCTGACACCACAACAACTATTGGTGAAACAACAACAACATTGGCTACCATTACCACCCCTCCAACATCCTCAACAGTAGCATCAACATCGACATCGGATGCAGGAACCACAACAATATCTGACACCACAACAACTATTGGTGAAACCACAACTTTGGCTACCATTACCACCCCTCCAACATCCTCAACAGTACCATCAACATCGACATCGGATACAGGAACCACAACAATATCTGACACCACAACAACTATTGCTGCAACAACGACAACTTTGGAAACCACAAGTAACCCTCCAACATCTTCAACTGTAGCACCAACATCGACAAGTGATACAGCAACAACAACTATGTCTGAAACCACAACAACTATTGGTGAAACCACAACATCGGCTACCATTACCACCCCTCCAACATCCTCAACAGTAGCATCAACATCGACATCGGATGCAGCAACCACAACTATATCTGACACCACAACAACTATTGTTGCAACAACGACAACATTGGAAACCACAAGTAACCCTCCAACATCGACAACTGTAGCACCAACATTGACCAGTGATGCAGCAACCACATCTATGTCTGACACCACAACAACAACAACATTGACTACCACTACCTCCCCTTTAACATCCTCAACAGTAGCATCAACATCGACATCGGATGCAGCAACCACAACTATGTCTGACACCACAACAACAACATTGACTACCATTACCTCCCCTTCAACATCCTCAACAGTAGCATCAACATCGACATCGATATCTGATGTAGCAAGCACAACTATGTCTGACACCACAACTATTGGTGAAACAACAACATCGGCTACCATTAGCACCCCTCCAACATCCTCAACAGTAGCATCAATATTGACAACTGATGCACCAACCACAACTATGTCTGACACCACAACAACTACTGGTGAAACAGCAACAACTTTGGAAACCACAAGTAACCCTCCAACATCTACAACTGTAGCACGAACGTCGACAAGTGATGCAGCAACCACATCTATGTCTGACACCACAACAACAACATTAACTACCACTACCACCCTTCCAACATCTAGTACTGATGCATCTACCACAACTATGTCTGACACCACAACAACTATTGGTGAAACAACAACAACATTGGCTACCATTACCACCCCTCCAACATCCTCAACAGTAGCATCAACATCGACATCGGATGCAGGAACCACAACAATATCTGACACCACAACAACTATTGGTGAAACAACAACAACATTGGCTACCATTACCACCCCTCCAACATCCTCAACAGTAGCATCAATATTGACAACTGATGCATCAACCACGACTATATCTGACACCACAACAACTATTGGCGCAACAACAACATCGGCTATCATTACCACCCCTCCAACATCCTCAACAGTAGCATCAACATCGACATCTGATGCAGCAACCACAGCTATGTCTGACACCACAACAACTATTGGTGCAACAACAACAAGTTTGGAAACCACAAGTAACCCTCCAACATCTACAAATGTAGCACCAACATCGACAAGTGATACAGCAACCACAACTATGTCTGACAACACATCAACAACATTGACTACCACTACCACCCTTCCAACATCTTCAACAGTTGCATCAACATCGACATTGACATCTGATGTAGCAACCACAACTATGTCGGACACCACAACTATTGGTGAAACAACAACATCTGCTACCATTACCACCCCTCCAACATCCTCAACAGTAGCATCAATATTGACAACTGATGCAGCAACAACAACTATGTCTGAAACCACAACAACTATTGGTGAAACAACAACATCGGCTACCATTACCACCCCTCCAACATCCTCAACAGTAGCATCAATATCGGCAACAACTATTGGTGCAGCAACAACAACAACTTTGGAAACCACAAGTAACCCTCCAACATCTTCAACTGTAGCACCAACATCGACAAGTGATACAGCAACAAAAACTATGTCTGAAACCACAACAACTATTGGTGAAACCACAACATCGGCTACCATTACCACCCCTACAACATCCTCAACAGTACCATCAACATCGACATCGGATGCAGGAACCACAACAATATCTGACACCACAACAACTATTGCTGCAACAACGACAACTTTGGAAACCACAAGTAACCCTCCAACATCTTCAACTGTAGCACCAACATCGACAAGTGATACAGCAACAACATCTATGTCTGAAACCACAACAACTATTGGTGAAACCACAACATCGGCTACCATTACCACCCCTCCAACATCCTCAACAGTAGCATCGACATCGGATGCAGGAACCACAACAATATCTGACACCACAACAACTACTGTTGCAACAACGACAACTTTGGAAACCACAAGTAACCCTCCAACATCTTCAACTGTAGCACCAACATCGACAAGTGATACAGCAACAACAACTATGTCTGAAACCACAACAACTATTGGTGAAACAACAACACCGGCTACCATTACCACCCCTCCAACATCCTCAACAGTAGCATCAACATTGACATCGGATGCACCAACCACAACTATGTCTGACACCACAACAACTACTGGTGAAACAACAACAACTTTGGAAACCACAAGTAACCCTCCAACATCTACAACTGTAGCACGAACGTCGACAAGTGATGCAGCAACCACATCTATGTTTGACACCACAACAACAACATTGACTACCACTACCACCCTTCCAACATCTAGTACTGATGCATCTACCACAACTATGTCTGACACCACAACAACTATTGGTGAAACAACAACAACATTGGCTACCATTACCACCCCTCCAACATCCTCAACAGTAGCATCAACATCGACATCGGATGCAGGAACCACAACAATATCTGACACCACAACAACTATTGGTGAAACAACAACAACATTGGCTACCATTACCACCCCTCCAACATCCTCAACAGTAGCATCAATATTGACAACTGATGCAGCAACCACAACTATATCTGACACCACTTCAACTATTGTTGCAACAACAACAACTTTGGAAACCACAAGTAACCCTCCAACATCTACAACTGTAGCACCAACATCTACAACTGATGCATCAACCACAACTATGTCTGACACCACAACAACTATTGGTGAAACAACAACATTGGCTACCATTACCACCCCTCCAACATCCTCAACAGTAGCATCAACATTGACAACTGATGCAGCAACCACAACTATGTCTGACACCACAACAACTATTGGTGAATCAACAACATCGGCTACCACTACCACCCTTCTAACATCTTCAATAGTAGCATCAACATCTACAACTAATGCAGCAACCACAACTATATCTGACACCACAACAACTATTGGTGAAACAACAACATCGGCTACCATTACCACCCCTCCAACATCCTCAACAGTGGCATCAACATCAACATCGAATGCAGCCACCACAACTATATCAGACACCACAACAAATATTGTTGCAACAACGAAAACTTTGGAAACCTCAAGTAATCCTCCAACATCTACAACTGTAGCAGCAACATTGACCAGTGATGCAGCAACCAAATCTATGTCTGACACCACAACAACAACATTGACTACCACTACCACTACCACCCTTCCAACATCTACAACTGATGTATCAACCACAAGTGTATCTGACACCACAACAACTATTGGTGAAACAACAACAAGTTTGAAAACCACAAGTAACCCTCCAACATCTACAACTGTAGCACCAACATCGACAAGTGATGCAGCAACCACAACTATGTCTGACACCACAACAACTATTGGTGAAACAACAACAAAAACATCGGCTACCATTACCACCCCTCCAACATCCTCAACAGTAGCATCAACATTGACAACTGATGCAGCAACCACAACTATGTCTGACACCACAACAACAACATTGACTACCACTACCACCCTTCCAACATCTACAACTGATGTATCAACCACAACTATATCTGACACTACAACAACTATTGGTGAAACAACAACAACATTGGCTACCATTACCACCCCTCCAACATCCTCAACAGTAGCATCAACATCGACATCTCATGCAGCAACCACAACTATGTCTGACACCACAACAACTATTGGTGAAACAACAACAACTTTGGAAACCACAAGTAACCCTCCAACATCTACAACTCTAGCACCAACATCGACAAGTGATGCAGCAACCACAACTATGTCTGACACCACAACAACAACATTGACTACCACTACCACCCTTCCAACATCTAGTACTGATGCATCTACCACAACTATGTCTGACACCACAACAACTATTGGTGAAACAACAACAACATTGGCCTCCATTACCACCCCTCCAACATCCTCAACAGTAGCATCAATATTGACAACTGATGCATCAACCACAACTATATCTGACACCACAACAACTATTGGCGCAACAACAACCTCAGCTACCATTACCACCCCTCCAACATCCTCAACAGTAGCATCAACATCGACATCTGATGCAGCAACCACAGCTATGTCGGACACCACAACAACTATTGGTGCAACAACAACAAGTTTGGAAACCACAAGTAACCCTCCAACATCTACAACTGTAGCACCAACATCGACAAGTGATGCAGCAACCACAACTATGTCTGACACCACAACAACAACATTGACTACCACTACCACCCTTCCAACATCTTCAACAGTAGCATCAACATCGACATCGACATCTGATGTAGCAACCACAACTATGTCTGACACCACAAAAACTATTGGTGAATCAACAACATCGGCTACCACTATCACCCCTCCAACATCCTTAACAGTAGCATCAACATTGACAACGGATGCAGCAATCACAACTATGTCTGACACCACAACTAGTGGTGAAACAACAACATCGGCTACCATTGCCACCCCTCCAACATCATCAACTGTAGCATCAACATCGATACCTGATGCACCAACCACAACTATGTCTGACACCACAACAACTATTGGTGAAACAACAACAACTTTGGAAACCACAAGTAACCCTCCAACATCTACAACTCTAGCACCAACATCGACAAGTGATGCAGCAACCACAACTATGTCTGACACCACAACAACAACATTGACTACCACTACCACCCTTCCAACATCTTCAACAGTAGCATCAACATCGACATCTGATGCAGCAACCACAACTATGTCTGACACCACAACAACTATTGGTGCAACAACAACAAGTTTGGAAACCACAAGTAACCCTCCAACATCTACAACTGTAGCACCAACATTGACGAGTGATGCAGCAACCACATCTATGTCTGACACCACAACAACTATTGGTGAAACAACAACAACATTCGCTACCATTACCACCACTCCAACATCTACAAATGATCCATTAACCACAACTATGTCTGAAACCACAACAACTATTGGTGAAACAACAACAACATTCGCTACCATTACCACCCCTCCAACATCCTTAACAGTAGCATCAACATTGACAACTGATGCAGCAATCACAACTATGTCTGACACCACAACTATTGGTGAAACAACAACATCGGCTACCATTACCACCCCTCCAACATCCTCAACAGTAGCATCAACATCGACATCGGATGCAGCAACCACAACTATATCTGACACCACAACAACTATTGTTGCAACAACGACAACATTGGAAACCACAAGTAACCCTCCAACATCGACAACTGTAGCACCAACATTGACCAGTGATGCAGCAACCACATCTATGTCTGACACCACAACAACAACAACATTGACTACCACTACCTCCCCTTCAACATCCTCAACAGTAGCATCAACATCGACATCGGATGCAGCAACCACAACTATGTCTGACACCACAACAACAACATTGACTACCATTACCTCCCTTTCAACATCCTCAACAGTAGCATCAACATCGACATCGACATCTGATGTAGCAAGCACAACTATGTCTGACACCACAACTATTGGTGAAACAACAACATCGGCTACCATTAGCACCCCTCCAACATCCTCAACAGTAGCAACAATATTGACAACTGATGCAGCAACCACAACTATGTCTCACACCACAACTATTGGTGAAACAACAACATTGGCTACCATTACCACCCCTCCAACATCATCAACTGTAGCATCAACATCGACACCTGATGCACCAACCACAACTATGTCTGACACCACAACAACTACTGGTGAAACAGCAACAACTTTGGAAACCACAAGTAACCCTCCAACATCTACAACTGTAGCACGAACGTCGACAAGTGATGCAGCAACCACATCTATGTCTGACACCACAACAACAACATTGACTACCACTACCACCCTTCCAACATCTAGTACTGATGCATCTACCACAACTATGTCTGACACCACAACAACTATTGGTGAAACAACAACAACATTGGCTACCATTACCACCCCTCCAACATCCTCAACAGTAGCATCAACATCGACATCGGATGCAGGAACCACAACAATATCTGACACCACAACAACTATTGGTGAAACAACAACAACATTGGCTACCATTACCACCCCTCCAACATCCTCAACAGTAGCATCAACATCGACATCTGATGCAGCAACCACAGCTATGTCTGACACCACAACAACTATTAGTGCAACAACAACAAGTTTGGAAACCACAAGTAACCCTCCAACATCTACAAATGTAGCACCAACATCGACAAGTGATACAGCAACCACAACTATGTCTGACAACACATCAACAACATTGACTACCACTACCACCCTTCCAACATCTTCAACAGTAGCATCAACATCGACATTGACATCTGATGTAGCAACCACAACTATGTCGGACACCACAACTATTGGTGAAACAACAACATCTGCTACCATTACCACCCCTCCAACATCCTCAACAGTAGCATCAATATTGACAACTGATGCAGCAACAACAACTATGTCTGAAACCACAACAACTATTGGTGAAACAACAACATCGGCTACCATTACCACCCCTCCAACATCCTCAACAGTAGCATCAATATCGGCAACAACTATTGGTGCAGCAACAACAACAACTTTGGAAACCACAAGTAACCCTCCAACATCTTCAACTGTAGCACCAACATCGACAAGTGATACAGCAACAAAAACTATGTCTGAAACCACAACAACTATTGGTGAAACCACAACATCGGCTACCATTACCACCTCTCCAACATCCTCAACAGTAGCATCAACATCGACATCGGATGCAGGAACCACAACAATATCTGACACCACAACAACTATTTCTGCAACAACGACAACTTTGGAAACCACAAGTAACCCTCCAACATCTTCAACTGTAGGACCAACATCGACAAGTGATACAGCAACAACAACTATGTCTGAAACCACAAGAACTATTGGTGAAACCACAACATCGGATACCATTACCACCCCTCCAACATCCTCAACAGTAGCATCGACATCGGATGCAGGAACCACAACAATATCTGACACCACAACAACTACTGTTGCAACAACGACAACTTTGGAAACCACAAGTAACCCTCCAACATCTTCAACTGTAGCACCAACATCGACAAGTGATACAGCAACAACAACTATGTCTGAAACCACAACAACTATTGGTGAAACAACAACACCGGCTACCATTACCATCCCTCCAACATCCTCAACAGTAGCATCAACATCGACATCGGATGCACCAACCACAACTATGTCTGACACCACAACAACTACTGGTGAAACAACAACAACTTTGGAAACCACAAGTAACCCTCCAACATCTACAACTGTAGCACGAACGTCGACAAGTGATGCAGCAACCACATCTATGTCTGACACCACAACAACAACATTGACTACCACTACCACCCTTCCAACATCTAGTACTGATGCATCTACCACAACTATGTCTGACACCACAACAACTATTGGTGAAACAACAACAACATTGGCTACCATTACCACCCCTCCAACATCCTCAACACTAGCATCAACATCGACATCGGATGCAGGAACCACAACAATATCTGACACCACAACAACTATTGGTGAAACAACAACAACATTGGCTACCATTACCACCCCTCCAACATCCTCAACAGTAGCATCAATATTGACAACTGATGCATCAACCACGACTATATCTGACACCACAACAACTATTGGCGCAACAACAACATCGGCTATCATTACCACCCCTCCAACATCCTCAACAGTAGCATCAACATCGACATCTGATGCAGCAACCACAGCTATGTCTGACACCACAACAACTATTGGTGCAACAACAACAAGTTTGGAAACCACAAGTAACCCTCCAACATCTACAAATGTAGCACCAACATCGACAAGTGATACAGCAACCACAACTATGTCTGACAACACATCAACAACATTAACTACCACTACCACCCTTCCGACATCTTCAACAGTAGCATCAACATCGACATTGACATCTGATGTAGCAACCACAACTATGTCGGACACCACAACTATTGGTGAAACAACAACATCTGCTACCATTACCACCCCTCCAACATCCTCAACAGTAGCATCAATATTGACAACTGATGCAGCAACAACAACTATGTCTGAAACCACAACAACTATTGGTGAAACAACAACATCGGCTACCATTACCACCCCTCCAACATCCTCAACAGTAGCATCAATATCGGCAACAACTATTGGTGCAGCAACAACAACAACTTTGGAAACCACAAGTAACACTCCAACATCTTCAACTGTAGCACCAACATCGACAAGTGATACAGCAACAACAACTATGTCTGAAACCACAACAACTATTGGTGTAACCACAACATCGGCTACCATTACCACCCCTCCAACATCCTCAACAGTAGCATCAACATCGACATCGGATGCAGGAACCACAACAATATCTGACACCACAACAACTATTGTTGCAACAACGACAACTTTGGAAACCACAAGTAACCCTCCAACATCTTCAACTGTAGCACCAACATCGACAAGTGATACAGCAACAACAACTATGTCTGAAACCACAACAACTATTGGTGAAACAACAACATCGGCTACCATTACCACCCCTCCAACATCCTCAACAGTAGCATCAACATCGACATCGGATGCAGGAACCACAACAATATCTGACACCACAACAACTATTGTTGCAACAACGACAACTTTGGAAACCACAAGTAACCCTCCAACATCTACAACTGTAGCACCAACATTGACCAGTGATACAGCAACCACATCTATATCTGACACCACAACAACAACAACATTGACTACTACTACCACCCTTCCAATATCTACAAATGATGCATTAACCAGAACTATGTCTGACACCACAACAACTATTGGTGAAACAACAACAACTTTGGAAACTACAAGTAACCCTCCAACATCTACAACTCTAGCACCAACATCGACAAGTGATGCAGCAACCACAACTATATCTGACACCACAACAACAACATTGCCTACCACTACCACCCTTCCAACATCTTCAACAGTAGCATCAACATCGACATCTGATGCAGCAACCACAACTATGTCTGACACCACAACAACTATTGGTGAAACAACAACAACATTCGCTACCATTACCACCCTTCCAACATCTACAAATGATGCATTAACCACAACTATGTCTGACACCACAACAACTATTGGTGAAACAACAACAACATTGGCCTCCATTACCACCCCTCCAACATCCTCAACAGTAGCATCAATATTGACAACTGATGCATCAACCACAACTATATCTGACACCACAACAACTATTGGCGCAACAACAACCTCAGCTACCATTACCACCCCTCCAACAACTCTGTCTGACACCACAACAACTATTGGTGAAACAACAACAAGTTTGGAAACCACAAGTAACCCTCCAACATCTACAACTGTAGCACCAACATTGACGAGTGATGCAGCAACCACATCTATGTCTGACACCACAACAACATTCGCTACTATTACCACCACTCCAACATCTACAAATGATCCATTTACCACAACTATGTCTGACACCACAACAACTATTGGTGAAACAAAAACAACATTCGCTACCATTACCACCCCTCCAACATCCTTAACAGTAGCATCAACATTGACAACTGATGCAGCAATCACAACTATGTCTGACAGCACAACTATTGGTGAAACAACAACATCGGCTACCATTACCACCCCTCCAACATCCTCAACAGTAGCATCAACATCGACATCGGATGCAGCAACCACAACTATATCTGACACCACAACAACTATTGTTGCAACAACGACAACATTGGAAACCACAAGTAACCCTCCAACATCGACAACTGTAGCACCAACATTGACCAGTGATGCAGCAACCACATCTATGTCTGACACCACAACAACAACAACATTGACTACCACTACCACCCTTCCAATATCTACAAATGATGCATTAACCACAAGTATGTCTGACACCACAACAACTACTGGTGAAACAACAACATTCACTACCATTACCACCCCTCCAACATCCTTATCAGTAGCATCAACATTGACAACTGATGCAGCAATCACAACTATGTCTGACACCACAACTATTGGTGGAACAACAACATCAGCTACCATTACCACCCCTCCAACATCATCAACTGTAGCATCAACATCGACATCGGATGCAGCAACCACAACTATGTCTGACACCACAACAACAACATTGACCTCCATTACCTCCCCTTCAACATCCTCAACAGTAGCATCAACATCGACATTGACATCTGATGTAGCAACCACAACTATGTCTGACACCACAACAACTATTGGTGCAACAACAACAAGCTTGGAAACCACAAGTAACCCTCCAACATCTACAACTGTAGCACCAACATTGACGAGTGATGCAGCAACCACATCTATGTCTGACACCACAACAACATTCGCTACCATTACCACCACTCCAACATCTACAAATGATCCATTAACCACAACTATGTCTGACACCACAACAACTATTGGTGAAACAACAACAACATTCGCTACCATTACCACCCCTCCAACATCCTTAATAGTAGCATCAACATTGACAACTGATGCAGCAACCACATCTATGTCTGACACCACAACAACATTCGCTACCATTACCACCCTTCCAACATCTACAAATGATGCATTAACCACAACTATGTCTGACACCACAACAACTATTGGTGAAACAACAACAACATTGGCCTCCATTACCACCCCTCCAACATCCTCAACAGTAGCATCAATATTGACAACTGATGCATCAACCACAACTATATCTGACACCACAACAACTATTGGCGCAACAACAACCTCAGCTACCATTACCACCCTTCCAACATCTTCAACAGTAGCATCAATATCGATATCTGATGCTGCAACCACAACTATGTCGGACACCACAACAACTATTGGTGCAACAACAACAAGTTTGGAAACCACAAGTAACCCTCCAACATCTACAACTGTAGCACCAACATTGACGAGTGATGCAGCAACCACATCTATGTCTGACACCACAACAACATTCGCTACCATTACCACCACTCCAACATCTACAAATGATCCATTAACCACAACTATGTCTGACACCACAACAACTATTGGTGAAACAACAACATCGGCTACCATTACCACCCCTCCAACATCCTCAACAGTAGCATCAACATCGACATCGGATACAGGAACCACAACTATATCTGACACCACAACAACTATTGGCGAAACAACAGCAACTTTGGAAACCACAAGTAACCCGCCAACATCTACTGTAGCACCAACATTGACCAGTAATGCAGCAACCACATCTATGTCTGACTTCACAACAACAACATTGACTACCACTACGACCCTTCCAACATCTCCAACAGTAGCATCAACATCTACAACTGATGTATCAACCACAACTATGTCTGACAGCACAACTATTGTTGAAACAACAACATTGGCTACCATTACCACCCCTCAAACATCATCAACTGCAGCATCAACATTGACAACTGATACAGGAACCACAACTATATCTGACACCACAACAACTATTGGTAAAACAACAACAACAACATCGGCTACCACTACCACCCTGCCAACATCTACAATTGATGTATCAACCACAACTATGTCTGACACCACAACAACTATTGGTGCAACAACAACAACTTTGGAAACCACAAGTAACCCTCCAACATCTACAACTGTAGCACCAACATCGAAAAGTGATGCAGCAACCACAACTATGTCTGACACCACAACAACTATTGGTGAAACAACAACAACAACATTGGCTACCATTACCACACCTCCAACATCCTCAACAGTAGCATCAGCATCGACATCTGATGCAGCAACCACAACTATGTCTGACACCACAAAAACTATTGGTGCAACAACAACAACTTTGGAAACCACAAGTAACCCTCCAACATCCTCAACAGTAGTATCAACATCGATATCTGATGCATCAACCACAACTATATCTGACAGCACAACAACTATTGGCACAACAACAACATCAGCTACCATTACCACCCCTCCAACATCCTCAACAGTAGCATCAACATCAACAATTATTGGTGCAACAACGACAACTTTGGAAACCACAAGTAATCCTCCAACATCTACAACTGTAGAAGCAACATTTACCAGTGATGCAGCAACCACAACTATGTCTGACACCACAACAACAACATTGACTATTACTACCACCCTTCCAACATCTACAACTGATGTATCAACCACAACTGTATCTGACACCACAACAACTATTGGTGAAACAACAACAACTTTGGAAACCACAAGTAACCCTCCAACATCTTCAAATGCAGCACAAACATCGACAAGTGATGCAGCAACCACAACTATGTCTGACACCACAACAATATTGACTACTACTACCACCTTTCCAACATCTACAACTGATGTATCAACCACAACTATGTCTGACACCACAACAACTATTGGTGAAACAACAACAACATTGGCTACCATTACCACCCCTCCAACATCCTCAACAGTAGCATCAACATCGACATCTGATGCATCAACCACAACTATATCTGACAGCACAACATCTATTGGCACAACAACAACATCAGCTACCATTACCACCCCACCAACATCCTCAACAGTAGCATCAACATCAACAATTATTGGTGCAACAACAACAACTTTGGAAACCACAAGTAACCCTCCAACATCTTCAACAGTAGCATCAACATCTACAACTAATGCAGCAACCACAACTATGTCTGACACCACAAAAACTATTAGTGAAACAACAACATTGGCTACCATTACCACCCCTCCAACATCCTCAACAGTAGCATCAACATCGACATCTGATGCATCAACCACAACTATATCTGACAGCACAACATCTATTGGCACAACAACAACATCAGCTACCATTACCACCCCTCCAACATCCTCAACAGTAGCATCAACATCAACAATTATTGGTGCAACAACAACAACTTTGGAAACCACAAGTAACCCTCCAACATCTACAACTGTAGCACCAACATCGACAAGTGATGCAGCAACCACAACTATATCTGACAGCACAACATCTATTGGCACAACAACAACATCAGCTACCATTACCACCCCACCAACATCCTCAACAGTAGCATCAACATCAACAATTATTGGTGCAACAACAACAACTTTGGAAACCACAAGTAACCCTCCAACATCTTCAACAGTAGCATCAACATCTACAACTAATGCAGCAACCACAACTATGTCTGACACCACAAAAACTATTAGTGAAACAACAACATCGGCTACCATTACCACCCCTCCAACATCCTCAACAGTAGCATCAACATCGACATCTGATGCATCAACCACAACTATATCTGACAGCACAACATCTATTGGCACAACAACAACATCAGCTACCATTACCACCCCTCCAACATCCTCAACAGTAGCATCAACATCAACAATTATTGGTGCAACAACAACAACTTTGGAAACCACAAGTAACCCTCCAACATCTACAACTGTAGCACCAACATCGACAAGTGATGCAGCAACCACAACTATGTCTGACACCACAACAACTATTGGTGAAACAACAACAATAACATCGGCTACCACTACCACCCTTCCAACATCTACAACTGATGTATCAACCACAACTATGTCTGACACCACAACAAATATTGGTGCAACAACAACAACTTTGGAAACCACAAGTAACCCTCCAACATCTACAACTGTAGCACCAACATCGACAAGTGATGCAGCAACCACAACTATGTCTGACACCACAACTATTGGTGAAAGAACAACATTGGTTTCCATTACCACCCCTCCAACATCCTCAACAGTAGCATCAACATTGACAACTGATGCAGCAACCACAGCTTTGTCTGACACCACAACATCTATTGGTGAATCAACAACATCGGCTACCTCTACCACCCTTCTAACATCTTCAACAGTAGCATCAACATCTACAACTTTGGAAACCACAAGTAACCCTCCAACATCTTCAAATGCAGCACAAACATCGACAAGTGATGCAGCAACCACAACTATGTCTGACACCACAACAACATTGACTACTACTACCACCCTTCCAACATCTACAACTGATGTATCAACCACAACTATGTCTGACACCACAACAACTATTGGTGAAACAACAACAACATTGGCTACCATTACCACCCCTCCAACATCCTCAACAGTAGCATCAACATCGACATCTGATGCATCAACCACAACTATATCTGACAGCACAACATCTATTGGCACAACAACAACATCAGCTACCATTACCACCCCTCCAACATCCTCAACAGTAGCATCAACATCAACAATTATTGGTGCAACAACAACAACTTTGGAAACCACAAGTAACCCTCCAACATCTTCAACTGTAGCACCAACATCGACAAGTGATGCAGCAACCACAACTATGTCTGACACCACAACTATTGGTGAAAGAACAACATTGGTTTCCATTACCACCCCTCCAACATCCTCAACAGTAGCATCAACATTGACAACTGATGCAGCAACCACAGCTTTGTCTGACACCACAACATCTATTGGTGAATCAACAACATCGGCTACCTCTACCACCCTTCTAACATCTTCAACAGTAGCATCAACATCTACAACTAATGCAGCAACCACAACTATATCTGACACCACAACAACTATTGTTGCAACAACGACAACTTTGGAAACCACAAGTAATCCTCCAACATCTACAACTGTAGCACCAAAATTGACCAGTGATGCAGCAACCACATCTATGTCTGACACCACAACAACAACATTGACTACCACTACGACCCTTCCAACATCTTCAACAGTAGCATCAACATCTACAACTGATGCATCAACCACAACTATGTCTGACACCACAACAACTATTGGTGAAACAACAACAACATCGGCTACCACTACCACCCCTCAAACATCATCAACTGCAGCATCAACATTGACAACTGATACAGGAACCAGAACTATATCTGACACCACAAGAACTATTGGCGCAACAACAACAACTTTGGAAAACACAAGTAACCCTCCAACATCTACAACTGTAGCACCAACATCGACAAGTGATGCAGCAACCACAACTATGTCTGACACCACAACAACTATTGGTGAAACAACAACAATAACATCGGCTACCACTACCACCCTTCCAACATCTACAACTGATGTATCAACCACAACTATGTCTGACACCACAACAAATATTGGTGCAACAACAACAACTTTGGAAACCACAAGTAACCCTCCAACATCTACAACTGTAGCACCTACGTCGACAAGTGATGCAGCAACCACAACTATGTCTGACACCACAACAACTATTGGTGAAACAACAACAACAACATCGGCTACCATTACCACCCCTCAAACATCATCAACTGCAGCATCAACATTGACAACTGATACAGGAACCACAACTATATCTGACACCACAACAACTATTGGCGCAACAACAACAACTTTGGAAAACACAAGTAACCCTCCAACATCTACAACTGTAGCACCAACATCGACAAGTGATGCAGCAACCACAACTATGTCTGACACCACAACAACTATTGGTGAAACAACAACAACAACAACATCAGCTACCACTACCACCCTTCCAACATCTACAACTGATGTATCAACCACAACTATGTCTGACACCACAACAACTATTGGTGCAACAACAACAACTTTGGAAACCACAAGTAACCCTCCAACATCTACAACTGTAGCACCTACGTCGACAAGTGATGCAGCAACCACAACTATGTCTGACACCACAAGAACTATTGGTGAAACAACAACAACAACATCGGCTACCATTACCACACCTCCAACATCCTCAACAGTAGCATCAAAATTGACAAGTGATGCAGCAACCACAGCTATGTCTGACACCACACCAACTATTGGTGAATCAACAACATCGGCTACCACTACCACCCTTCTAACATCTTCAACAGTAGCATCAACATCTACAACTAATGCAGCAACCACAACTATGTCTGACACCACAACAACTATTGGTGAAACAACAACATCGGCTACCATTACCACCCCTCCAACATCCTCAACAGTAGCATCAACATCAACATCGGATGCAGCAACCACAACTATATCTGACACCACAACAACTATTGTTGCAACAACGACAACTTTGGAAACCACAAGTAATCCTCCAACATCTACAACTGTAGCACCAACATTGACCAGTGATGCAGCAACCACATCTATGTCTGACACCACAACAACAACATTGACTACCACTACCACCCTTCCAACATCTTCAACAGTAGCATCAACATCTACAACTGATGCATCAACCACAACTATGTCTGACACCACAACTATTGGTGAAACAACAATAACTTTGGAAACCACAAGTAATCCACCAACATCTTCTACTGTAGCACCAACATCGACAAGTCATGCAGCAACCACAACTATGACTGACACCACAACAACTATTGTTGCAACAACGACAACTTTGGAAACCACAAGTAATCCTCCAACATCTACAACTGTAGCACCAACATTGACCAGTAATGCAGCAACCACATCTATGTCTGACACCACAACAACAACATTGACTACCACTACCACCCTTCCAACATCTTCAACAGTAGCATCAACATCAACAACTGATGCATCAACCACAACTATGTCTGACACCACAACTATTGGTGAAACAACAATAACTTTGGAAACCACAAGTAATCCTCCAACATCTACAACTGTAGCACCAACATTGACCAGTGATGCAGCAACCACATCTATTTCTGACACCACAACAACAACATTGACTACCACTACGACCCTTCCAACATCTTCAACAGTAGCATCAACATCTACAACTGATGCATCAACCACAACTATGTCTGACACCACAACAACTATTGGTGAAACAACAACAACATCGGCTACCATTACCACCCCTCAAACATCATCAACTGCAGCATCAACATTGACAACTGATACAGGAACCACAACTATATCTGACACCACAACAACTATTGGCGCAACAACAACAACTTTGGAAAACACAAGTAACCCTCCAACATCTACAACTGTAGCACCAACATCGACAAGTGATGCAGCAACCACAACTATGTCTGACACCACAACAACTATTGGTGAAACAACAACAACAACATCAGCTACCACTACCACCCTTCCAACATCTACAACTGATGTATCAACCACAACTATGTCTGACACCACAACAACTATTGGTGCAACAACAACAACTTTGGAAACCACAAGTAACCCTCCAACATCTACAACTGTAGCACCTACGTCGACAAGTGATGCAGCAACCACAACTATGTCTGACACCACAACAACTATTGGTGAAACAACAACAACAACATCGGCTACCATTACCACACCTCCAACATCCTCAACAGTAGCATCAAAATTGACAAGTGATGCAGCAACCACAGCTATGTCTGACACCACACCAACTATTGGTGAATCAACAACATCGGCTACCACTACCACCCTTCCAACATCTTCAACAGTAGCATCAACATCTACAACTAATGCAGCAACCACAACTATGTCTGACACCACAACAACTATTGGTGAAACAACAACATCGGCTACCATTACCACCCCTCCAACATCCTCAACAGTAGCATCAACATCGACATCGGATGCAGCAACCACAACTATATCTGACACCACAACAACTATTGTTGCAACAACGACAACTTTGGAAACCACAAGTAATCCTCCAACATCTACAACTGTAGCACCAACATTGACCAGTGATGCAGCAACCACATCTATGTCTGACACCACAACAACAACATTGACTACCACTACCACCCTTCCAACATCTTCAACAGTAGCATCAACATCTACAACTGATGCATCAACCACAACTATGTCTGACACCACAACTATTGGTGAAACAACAATAACTTTGGAAACCACAAGTAACCCACCAACATCTTCTACTGTAGCACCAACATCGACAAGTCATGCAGCAACCACAACTATGACTGACACCACAACAACTATTGTTGCAACAACGACAACTTTGGAAACCACAAGTAATCCTCCAACATCTACAACTGTAGCACCAACATTGACCAGTAATGCAGCAACCACATCTATGTCTGACACCACAACAACAACATTGACTACCACTACCACCCTTCCAACATCTTCAACAGTAGCATCAACATCTACAACTGATGCATCAACCACAACTATGTCTGACACCACAACTATTGGTGAAACAACAATAACTTTGGAAACCACAAGTAATCCTCCAACATCTACAACTGTAGCACCAACATTGACCAGTGATGCAGCAACCACATCTATTTCTGACACCACAACAACAACATTGACTACCACTACCACCCTTCCAACATCTTCAACAGTAGCATCAACATCTACAACTGATGCATCAACCACAACTATGTCTGACACCACAACTATTGGTGAAACAACAATAACTTTGGAAACCACAAGTAACCCGCCAACATCTTCTACAGTAGCACCAACATCGACAAGTGATGCAGCAACCACAACTATGACTGACACCACAACAACTATTGTTGCAACAACGACAACTTTGGAAACCACAAGTAATCCTCCAACATCTACAACTGTAGCACCAAAATTGACCAGTGATGCAGCAACCACATCTATGTCTGACACCACAACAACAACATTGACTACCACTACGACCCTTCCAACATCTTCAACAGTAGCATCAACATCTACAACTGATGCATCAACCACAACTATGTCTGACACCAGAACTATTGGTGAAACAACAATAACTTTGGAAACCACAAGTAACCCACCAACATCTTCTACTGTAGCACCAACATCGACAAGTCATGCAGCAACCACAACTATGTCTGACACCACAACAACTATTGTTGCAACAACGACAACTTTGGAAACCACAAGTAATCCTCCAACATCTACAACTGTAGCACCAACATTGACCAGTGTTGCAGCAACCACATCTATGTCTGACACCACAACAGCAACATCGGCTACCATTACCACCCCTCCAACATCCTCAACAGTAGCATCAACATTGACAACTGATGCAGCAACCACAGCTATGTCTGACACCACAACAACTATTGGTGCAACAATAACTGTATCTACATCAAGCACCCCTCAAACATCATCAACTGTAGCATCAACATCGACAACTTATGCAACAACACCAACTTTGGAAACCACAGGTAACGCTCCAACATCTTCAACTGTAGCATCAACCACAACTATGTCTGACACCACAACAACTATTGGTGAAACAGCAACAACATCGGCTACCATTACCACCCCTCAAACATCATCAACTGCAGCATCAACATTGACAACTGATACAGGAACCACAACTATATCTGACACCACAACAACTATTGGCGCAACAACAACAACTTTGGAAAACACAAGTAACCCTCCAACATCTACAACTGTAGCACCAACATCGACAAGTGATGCAGCAACCACAACTATGTCTGACACCACAACAACTATTGGTGAAACAACAACATCAGCTACCACTACCACCCTTCCAACATCTACAACTGATGTATCAACCACAACTATGTCTGACACCACAACAACTATTGGTGCAACAACAACAACTTTGGAAACCACAAGTAACCCTCCAACATCTACAACTGTAGCACCTACGTCGACAAGTGATGCAGCAACCACAACTATGTCTGACACCACAACAACTATTGGTGAAACAACAACAACAACATCGGCTACCATTACCACACCTCCAACATCCTCAACAGTAGCATCAAAATTGACAAGTGATGCAGCAACCACAGCTATGTCTGACACCACACCAACTATTGGTGAATCAACAACATCGGCTACCACTACCACCCTTCTAACATCTTCAACAGTAGCATCAACATCTACAACTAATGCAGCAACCACAACTATGTCTGACACCACAACAACTATTGGTGAAACAACAACATCGGCTACCATTACCACCCCTCCAACATCCTCAACAGTAGCATCAACATCGACATCGGATGCAGCAACCACAACTATATCTGACACCACAACAACTATTGTTGCAACAACGACAACTTTGGAAACCACAAGTAATCCTCCAACATCTACAACTGTAGCACCAACATTGACCAGTGATGCAGCAACCACATCTATGTCTGACACCACAACAACAACATTGACTACCACTACCACCCTTCCAACATCTTCAACAGTAGCATCAACATCTACAACTGATGCATCAACCACAACTATGTCTGACACCACAACTATTGGTGAAACAACAATAACTTTGGAAACCACAAGTAACCCACCAACATCTTCTACTGTAGCACCAACATCGACAAGTCATGCAGCAACCACAACTATGACTGACACCACAACAACTATTGTTGCAACAACGACAACTTTGGAAACCACAAGTAATCCTCCAACATCTACAACTGTAGCACCAACATTGACCAGTAATGCAGCAACCACATCTATGTCTGACACCACAACAGCAACATCGGCTACCATTACCACCCCTCCAACATCCTCAACAGTAGCATCAACATTGACAACTGATGCAGCAACCACAGCTATGTCTGACACCACAACAACTATTGGTGAATCAACAACATCGGCTACCACTACCACCCTTCTAACATCTTCAACAGTAGAATCAATATCTACAACTGATGCATCAACATTGAAAACTGATGCAGCTATCACAACTATGTCTGACACCACAACAACTGCTGGTGCAACAATAACTGTATCTACATCAAGCACCCCTCAAACATCATCAACTGTAGCATCAACATTGACAACTGATGCAGCAATCACAACTATGTCTGACAGCACGACTATTGGTGAAACAACAACATTGGCTACCATTACCACCTCTCCAACATCCTCAACAGTAGCATCAACATCGACATCTGATGTAGCAACCACAACTATGTCTGACATAACAACAACAACTTTGGAAACCACAAGTAACCCTCCAACATCTACAACTGTAGCACCAACATCGACAAGTGATGCAGCAACCACAACTATGTCTGACACCACAACTATTGGTGAAACAACAACAACATTGGCAACCACTACCACCCTTCTAACATCTACAACTGATGCATCAATCACAACTATGTCTGACATTACAACTATTGGTGAAACAACAACATCGGCTACCAATACCACCCATCCAACATCCTCAACAGTAGCATCAACATCGACATCTGATGCAGTAACCACAACTATGTCTGACACCACAACAACTATTGGTGCAACAACAACAAGTTTGGAAACTACAAGTAACCCTCCAACATTTACAACTGTAGCACCAACATCGACAAGTGATGCAGCAACCACATCTATGTCTGACACCACAACCACAACATCGGCTACCGTTACCACCCCTCCAACATCCTCAACAGTAGCATCAACATCTATAACTAATGCAGCAACAACAACTATGTCTGACACCACAACAACTATTGGTGAAACAACAACATTGGCTACCATTACCACCCCTCCAACATCCTCAACAGTAGCATTAATATTGACAACTGATGCAGCTATCACAACTATGTCTGACATCACAACTATTGGTGAAACAACAACATTGGCTACCATTACCACCCCTCCAACATCCTCAACAGTAGCATCAACATCGACATCTGATGTAGCAACCACAACTATGTCTGACATCACAACAACTATTGGTGAAACAACAACAACTTTGGAAACCACAAGTGACCCTCCAACATCTACAACTGTAGCACCAACATCGACAAGTGATGCAGCAACCACAACTATGTCTGACACCACAACTATTGGTGAAACAACAACAACATTGGCTACCACTACCACCCTTCTAACATCTACAACTGATGCATCTATCACAACTATGTCTGACACCACAACTATTGGTGAAACAACAACATCGGCTACCATTACCACCCATCCAACATCCTCAACAGTAGCATCAACATCGACATCTGATGCAGTAACCACAACAATGTCTGACACCACAACAACTATTGGTGCAACAACAGCAAGTTTGGAAGCCACAAGTCACCTTCCAACATCTACAACTGTAGCACCAACATCAACAAGTGATGCAGCAATCACATCTGTGTCTGACACCACAACCACAACATCGGCTACCGTTACCACCCCTCCAACATCCTCAACAGTAGCATCAACATCTCCAACTAATGCAGCAATCATAACTATGTCTGACACCACAACAACTATTGGTGAAACAACAACAACATCGGCTACCACTACCACCCTTCTAACATCTTCAACAGTAGCAACAACATCTACAACTAATGCAGCAACCACAACTATGTCTGACACCACAACAGCTATTGGTGAAACAACAACATTGGCTACCATTACCACCCCTCCAACATCCTCAACAGTAGCATTAATATTGACAACTGATGCAGCTATCACAACTATGTCTGACATCACAACTATTGGTGAAACAACAACATTGGCTACCATTACCACCCCTCCAACATCCTCAACAGTAGCATCAACATCGACATCTGATGTAGCAACCACAACTATGTCTGACATCACAACAACTATTGGTGAAACAACAACAACTTTGGAAACCACAAGTGACCCTCCAACATCTACAACTGTAGCACCAACATCGACAAGTGATGCAGCAACCACAACTATGTCTGACACCACAACTATTGGTGAAACAACAACAACATTGGCTACCACTACCACCCTTCTAACATCTACAACTGATGCATCTATCACAACTATGTCTGACACCACAACTATTGGTGAAACAACAACATCGGCTACCATTACCACCCATCCAACATCCTCAACAGTAGCATCAACATCGACATCTGATGCAGTAACCACAACAATGTCTGACACCACAACAACTATTGGTGCAACAACAGCAAGTTTGGAAGCCACAAGTAACCTTCCAACATCTACAACTGTAGCACCAACATCAACAAGTGATGCAGCAACCACATCTATGTCTGACACCACAACCACAACATCGGCTACCATTACCACCCCTCCAACATCCTCAACAGTAGCATCAACATCTCCAACTAATGCAGCAATCATAACTATGTCTGACACCACAACAACTATTGGTGAAACAACAACATCGGCTACCACTACCACCATTCTAACATCTTCAACAGTAGCAACAACATCTACAACTAATGCAGCAACCACAACTATGTCTGACACCACAACAACTATTGGTGAAACAACAACATCGGCTACCATTACCACCCCTCCAACATCCTCAACAGTAGAATCAACATCTACAACTGATGCATCAACCACAACTATATCTGACACCACAACCACTATTGGTGAAACAACAACAACATTGACTACCACCCTTCCAACATCTTCAACAGTAGCGTCAACATCTACAACTAATGCAGCAACAACAACTATGTCTGACACCACAACAACTATTGGTGAAACAACGACAACAACATTGGCTACCATTACCACCCTTCCATCATCCTCAACAGTAGCATCAACATTGACAACTGATGCAGCTATCACAACTATGTCTGACACCACAACTATTGGTGAAACAATGACAACATTGACTACCACCCATCCAACATCTTCAACAGTAGAATCAACATCTACAACTGATGCATCAACCACAACTATGTCTGACACCACAACAACTATTGGTGAAACAACAACATTGGCTACCACTACCACCCTTCTAACATCTACAACTGATGCATCAATCACAACTATGTCTGACACCACAACTATTGGTGAAACAACAACAACATTGGCTACCACTACCACCCTTCTAACATCTACAACTGATGCATCAATCACAACTATGTCTGACACCACAACTATTGGTGAAACAACAACATCGGCTTCCATTACCACCCATCCAACATCCTCCACAGTAGCATCAACATCGACATCTGATACAGTAACCACAACTATGTCTGACACCACAACAACTATTGGTGCAACAACAACAAGTTTGGAAACTACAAGTAACCCTCCAACATCTACAACTGTAGAACCAACATCGACAAGTGATGCAGCAACCACAACTATGTCTGATACCACAACTATTGGTGAAACAACAACAACATTGGCTACCACTACCACCCTTCTAACATCTACAACTGATGCATCAATCACAACTATGTCTGACACCACAACTATTGGTGAAACAACAACATCGGCTTCCATTACCAGCCATCCAACATCCTCAACAGTAGCATCAACATCGACATCGGATGCAGCAACCACAACTATATCTGACACCACAACAACTACTGTTGCAACAACAACAACTTTGGAAACCACAAGTAACCTTCCAACATCTACAACTGTAGCATCAATATTGACAACTGATGCAGCTATCACAACTATGTCTGACAGCACAACTATTGGTGAAACAACAACATTGGCTACCATTACCACCCCTCCAACATCCTCAACAGTAGCATCAATATCGACATCTGATGTAGCAACCACAACTATGTCTGACATCACAACAACTATTGATGAAACAACAACAACTTTGGAAACCACAAGTAAACCTCCAACATCTACAACTGTAGCACCAACATCGACGAGTGATGCAGCAACCACAACTATGTCTGACACCACAACTATTGGTGAAACAACAACATCGGCTACCACTACCACACATCCAACATCCTCAACAGTAGCATCACCATCGAAATCGGATGCAGCAACCACAACTATATCTGACACCACAACAACTACTGTTGCAACAACAACAACTTTGGAAACCACAAGTAACCTTCCAACATCTACAACTGTAGCACCAACAACGAAAAGTGATGCAGCAACCACTTCTATATCTGACACCACAACAACAACATCGGCTACCTTTACCACCCCTCCAACATCCTCAACAGTAGCATCAATATTGACAACTGATGCAGCAATCATAACTATGTCTGACACCACAACAACTATTGGTGAAACAACAACAACAACAACATCGGTTACCATTACCACCCCTCCAACATCCTCACCAGTAGCATCAACATCGACATCTGATGCAGTCACCACAACTACGTCTGACACCACAAAAACTATTGGTGCAACAACAACAAGTTTGGAAACTACAAGTAACCCTCCAACATCTACAACTGTAGCACCAACATCGACAAGTCATGCAGCAACCACATCTATGTCTGACACCACAACCACAACATCGGCTACCATTACCACCCCTCCAACATCCTCAACAGTAGCATCAACAACGACAACAACTATTGGTGCAACAACAACAACTTTGGAAACCACAAGTGACCCTCCAACATCTACAACTGTAGCACCAACATCGACAAGTGATGCAGCAACCACTTCTATGTCTGACACCACAACAACAACATCGGCTACCATTACCACCCCTCCAACATCCTCAACAGTAGCATCAATATTGACAACTGATGCAGCAATCATAAATATGTCTGACACCACAACAACTATTGGTGAAACAACAACATCGGCTACCACTAACACCCTTCTAACATCTTCAACAGTAGCATCAACATCTACAACTAATGCAGCAACCACAACTATGTCTGACACCACAACAACTATTGGTGAAACAACGACAACAACATTGGCTACCATTACCACCCCTCCATCATCCTCAACAGTAGCATCATCATTGACAACTGATGCAGCTATCACAACTATGTCTGACACCACAACTATTGGTGAAACAATGACAACATTGACTACCACCCTTCCAACATCTTCAACAGTAGAATCAACATCTACAACTGATGCATCAACCACAACTATGTCTGACAACATAACAACTATTGGTGAAACAACAACAACATTGGCTACCACTACCACCCTTCTAACATCTACAATTGATGCATCAATCACAACTATGTCTGACACCACAACTATTGGTGAAACAACAACATTGGCTACCATTACCACCCCTCCAACATCCTCAACAGTAGCATCAATATCGACATCTGATGTAGCAACCACAACTATGTCTGACATCACAACAACTATTGATGAAACAACAACAACTTTGGAAACCACAAGTAACCTTCCAACATCTACAACTGTAGCATCAATATTGACAACTGATGCAGCTATCACAACTATGTCTGACACCACAACTATTGGTGAAACAACAACATTGGCTACCATTACCACCCCTCCAACATCCTCAACAGTAGCATCAGTATCGACATCTGATGTAGCAACCACAACTATGTCTGACATCACAACAACTATTGATGAAACAACAACAACTTTGGAAACCACAAGTAAACCTCCAACATCTACAACTGTAGCACCAACATCAACAAGTGATGCAGCAACCACAACTATGTCTGACACCACAAATATTAGTAAAACAACAACATCGGCTACCACTACCACACATCCAACATCCTCAACAGTAGCATCAACATCGAAATCGGATGCAGCAACCACAACTATATCTGACACCACAACAACAACATTGACTACCACTACCACCCTTCCAACATCTACAACTGATGCATCAATCACAACTATGTCTGACACCACAACCATTGGTGAAACAACAGGATTGGCTACCATTACCAGCCCTCCAACATCTTCAACAGTAGCATCAACATCGACATCGGATGCAGCAACCACAACTATATCTGACACCACAACAACTATTGTTGGAACAACAACAACTTTGGAAACCACAAGTACCCTTCCAACATCTACAACTGTAGCACCAACATCGACAAGTGATGCAGCAACCACTTCTATGTTTGACACCACAACAACAACATTGACTATCACTACCAACCTTCCAAAATCTATAACTGGTGCATCAACCTCAACTCTGTCTGACTCCACAACAACTATTGGTGAAACAACAACAACATTGCCTACCATTACCACCCCTCCAACATCCTCAACAGTAGCAACAACATTGACAACTGATGCAGCAATCACAACAATGTCTGACATCACAACCACTGGTGAAACAACAACATTGGCTATCATTACCACCCCTCCAACATCCTCAACAGTAGCATCAACATCGACATCGGATGCAGCAACCACAACTATATCTGACACCACAACAACTGTAGGTGCAACAACAACTGTGTCTACATCAAGCACCCCTCAAACATCATCAACTGTAGCATCAACATCGACAACTGATGCACCAACCACAACTATGTCTGACACCACAACAACTATTGGTGAAACAACAACATTGGCTACCATTACCACCCCTCCAACATCCTCAACAGTAGCATCAACATTGAATACTGATACAGGAACCACAACTATATCTGACACCACAACAACTATTGGTGCAACAACAACAACATTGGCTACCATTACCACCACTCCAACATCCTCAACAGTAGCATCAACATTGACAACTGGTGCAGCAATCACAACTATGTCTGTAACTACAACCATTGGTGAAACAACAACATTGGCTACCATTACCACCCCTCCGACATCCTCAACAGTATCATCAACATTGACAACTGATGCAGCAATCATAACTATATCTGACACAACAACTATTGGTGAAACAACAACAACTTTGGAAACCACAAGTAACCCTCTAACATCTACAACTGTAGCACCAACCCCGACAAGTTATACAGCAACCACATCTATGTCTTACACCACAACAACTGTTGGTGCAACAACAACTGTGGCTACATCAAGCACCCCTCAAACATCATCAGCTGTAGCATCAACATCGACAACTGATGCAGCAACCACATCTATATCTGACACCACAACAACTATTGGTGCAACAACAAAAAGTTTGGAAACCACAAGTAACCCTCCAACATCTACATCTGTAGCATCAACATCGACAAGTGATGCAGCAACCACATCTATGTCTGACACCACAACAACAACGACTACCAAGACCACCCTTCCAACATCTTCAACAGTAGCATCAACATTGATAACTGATGCATCAACCACAACTATGTCTGACACCACAACAACTATTGGTAAAACAACAACAACAACATTGGCTACCATTACCACCCCTTCAGCATCCTCAACAGTAGCATCAACATTGACAACTGATACAGGAACCACAACTATATCTGACACCACAACAACTATTGGCGCAACAACAACAAGTTTGGAAACCACAAGTAACCCTCCAACATCTACAACTGTAGCATCAACATCGATAAGTGATGCAGCAACCACATCTATGTCTGACACCACAACAACTACCACTACCACCCTTCCAACATCTTCAACAGTAGCATCAACTTTGACAACTGATGCATCAACAACAACTATGTCTGACACCACAACAACAACGACTACCACTACCACCCTTCCAACATCTTCAACAGTAGCATCAATATTGACAACTGATGCATCAACCACAACTATGTCTGACACCACAACAACTATTGGTGAAACAACAACAACATCGGCTACCATTACCACCCCTCTAACATCCTCAACAGTAGCATCAACATCGACAACAACTATTGGTGCAACAACAACAACTTTGGAAACCACAATTAACCCTCCAACATCTTCAACTGTAGCACCAACATCGACAAGTGATGCAGTAACCACAACTATGTCTGACACCACAACAACTATTGGTGAAACAACAACAACATTGGCTACCATTACCACCCCTCCAACATCTTCAACAATAGCATCAACATCGACATCTGATGCAGCTATCACATCTATGTCTGACACCAAAACAACTATTGGTGAAACAACAACTGTGGCTACATCAAGCACCTCTCAAACATCATCAACTGTAGCATCAACATTGACAACTGATGCAGCAACCACAACTGTGTCTGACACAACAACAACAACATTGGCTACCATTACCACCCCTCCAACATCCTCAACAGTAGCATCAACATCGGATGCAGCAACCACAACTATATCTGACACCACAACAACAACATTGACTACCGCTACCACCCTTCCAACATCTTCAGCAGTAGCATCAATATCTACAACTGATGCATCAACCACAACTATGTCTGACACCACAACAACTATTGGTGAAACAACAACATTGGCTACCATTACCACCCTTCCAACATTGACAACTGATGCAGCAACCACAACTGTGCCTGACATCACAACTATTGTTGCAACAACAACAACTTTGGAAACCACAAGTAACCCGCCAACATCTTCTACTGTAGCACCAACATCGACAAGTGATGCAGCAACCACATCTATGTCTGACACCACAACAACATTGTCTACCACTACCACCCTTCCAACATCTACAACTGATGCATCAATATTGACAACTGATGCAGCTATCACAACTATATCTGACACCACAACTATTGGTGAAACAACAACATTGGCTACCATTTCCACCCCTCCAACATCCTCAACAGTAGCATCAACATCGACATCTGCTGTAGCAACCACAACTATGTCTGACACCACAACAACTATTGGTGAAACAACAACATTGGCTACCACTACCACCCTTCCAACATCTACAACTGATGCATCAACCACAACTATGTCTGACACCACAACAACTATTGGTCAAACAACAACAACAACATTGGCTACCATTACCACCCCTCCAACATCTTCAACAGTAACATCAATATTGACAACTGATGCAGCAACCACAGCTATGTCTGACACCACAACAACTATTGGTCAAACAACAACAACATTGGCTACCATTACCACCCCTCCAACATCCTCAACAGTAGCATCAAAATCGACATCTGATACAGCTATCACAACTATGTCTGACACAACAACAACTGTTGGTGCAACAACAACTGTGGCTACCACTACCACCCCTCCAACATCCTCAACAGTAGCATCAACATCGACATCTGATGTAGCAATCACAACTATGTCTGACAGCACAACAACTATTGGTGAAACAACAACTTTAGCTACCACTATCACCCATCCAACGTCCTTAACAGTAGCATCAACATCGACTATTGATGCAGCAACCACAACTATGTCTGACATCATAACAACTATTGGTGCAGCAATAACAACAACAACAACTGTGGCTTCAACAAGCACCCCTCCAACATCCTCAACAGTAGCATCAACACTGAAAACTGATGCAGCAACCACAACAATATCTGACACAACAACAAATATTGATGCAACAACATTGGCTACCACTACCGCCCTTCCAGCATCCTCATCAATAGTATCAACATTTGTTGAAGCAACCATGACTATGTCTGACACCACACCACCTATTGGTGAAACAACAACTTTGGCTACCACTATCACCCCTCCAACATCCTCAACCTTAGCAGCAATGTCAACAATTGATGCAGCAACCACCACTATGTCTGACACCACAACAACTACTGGTGGAACAACAACAACATTGGCTACTATTACCACCCCTCCACCATCCTCAACAATAGCACCAACGTTGACAAGTGATGGAGCAACCACATCTATGTCTGACACCACAACAACTACATTGGCTACCACTACCACCCCTCTAACATCCTCATCAGTAGCACCAACATCGACAACTGATGCAGCAACCACAACTTTGTCTGACACAGCAACAAATATTGGTGCAACAACAACAACAACTTTGGTTTCCACAACACAGCATCCAACAACAACTACTGTAGCTGAAATCACAACAGCATTTCCAACTACAGTCACTGGTGGGTCAACTACAACCTTGGCTTCTGAAACCACACCAAATAAAAATCATCCAACAATCAATTTTTTGACAGAAACCATGACATTAACTACAACAACCATTGGTGAGATAACTATAATAGCTCCCAGAAACACAACGACCTCTTCAACAATAGTGGAGGGATCACAGACAGCACCAACTACTAGAATTCAAACAACAACCACAACTATGCCTGAAACCACAAACACTATTCTTGAAACTTCAAATACAACTAAAGGTGTGACAACAGCAACTTTGTTTTCTGAATCCACAATGACTACAAATCACCCAGCAACCACTGTTGGGGCTGAAGTGACAACACTTCCAACAACAACAACTATTGGGGTGATATCTATAGCTTCAGCTCCCACAAGTACAACTACCTCCACACATTTCTCAACTACAGCACCAAATACTACAGGCTATTTAACAACTGCTACTGTGGCTGCTAGCATTGTTGAGACTACAACTGCCATTTCCACAACAAATCATCCAACCCCCACTGTGTTCGCAACTACAACAGCACTTCCAGTTGCTGCTACTGGTAAGAGAACAACAACTTTGGCTTCTGAAACCACATCGACTACAAATAATTCAACAACCACTATTGTGACAGAAACCACAAAAGTACTTCCAACTACAACTACTGATGTTATGCTGTTAGTTTCCAAAACAACAAATCCCCCAACAAATACTACTGTGGCTGAAACCACTTCAGCTATTGTTGAGAGAACTACAGCTATGCCTACATCATCATCAACTTCCACTGTTACACCAGTAAACTTAACTCAAACCACCATATCAGGAACTATACCATCAAATGTCATTCAGGCAGCAATAACTCAATTCATCACAACTCCAAATCTAAAAGTGACAGAAAGGACATCTCAGAAACCTAAAGAAACACCAAATGTGTAAGGGCAATGAATATATTTTATTGTGTAAAAGGTAACTATTTTATTCATTCTCTTACTCACCCACCATTATTATTATTTACCTTCTTTTTCAGGATTGGGAGAGTGATTATTTACATTCGGCTCATATTTATTACACTGGGCCCCATACCAAGTGAGAAAAAAATAATACAGTTAGCTAACTCTCTGTTGGACTCACGTCTCAGAATCAAACGAGATCTAAGTACCCCTGTGAGCTTTGTGAATATTACTTATACAAGTGAGTTTTCTCTCCTCTGTCCAGTTGCCAGTAAACAAATTTCCATATTACAGAAAAATATGTGTGCATACAGTATCAGCTAATTTGTATTATATAATTTTTCTTTTTAAGACATTTCTAATACATCATATACCCTGAAGTTTGGATTTGAAATCAACAATGTTTCCATGTCAGAGAAAACTGAACTCAGGGATAGCACATATAAGTTAATACAGGACTCTATAAATAAACTGGTGAGTTTAATTTGTATTTAAAACAAGATCATTTTTATTCAGCTTTGATTTGATTAAGCTCAACTTTTACCATCAACTTTAACTATTACTACACCAATTAATTTGTTTTCCTATCTGTCCTGTTTAGCTGAACCAGATCCTAACTGACCCCACAGCTTCTCCATTTGTGTTCAAAGAGGCAAATTTCACGTAAGATTTAAACTAAGAAATCTGCTTTGATTGGATGTAAAAGAAGAAGCACATTATGATCTTTTTAAAGTGTTTACTTATGTTAATGTAAATTTTAATTTCTCTCCAGGGGTAATTCCACCACTATTGAGGCTGATGTACAGTACGTTTTCTCAGAAAGTGACATCAAGACACCCAGTGCCTTTCTCTCTGCACTTCTTGTGGTTAATAAAGGTATGTTCTTCTGTATTTAATTATTAATATTAATAGTTTTATAATTCTTTGAGCTGGAAGAAGGTCTTCTTTTAATTATTTTACACCTTCTCATCTTCAGAGACTTTTACCACAACTACACCTGCTGCAACAAGAACCACCTTTTACCCCACAGTGCTGAGCACTACAATCATAAACAACAGCACTAGTGCAGCATGGGTTGTGGCCATTATTGTCCCTTGTGCTATTGCCATCATACTTGTACCTTGCTGGATTCTCCTTTGTGTAAGTATCATAAAGATTTAAAGAAAAATATGCATGTTATAATTGAAGTGATTAGTGATAACAGGAATATGATATGCAATCGATTTGATCATTTACCTGAAACCTATAAAAGTTTCTATAATGTTAACTCTAGTCTAATAAGGCTCTCTCTCTGTCTGTCCTTAGTGTTTGCTGTGTGGATGCTGTACAGCATTAAGAAGACGTTGGCACAGAAGACAGTCATACAATGTACAGTACACCACTCGAAACAGCCTTTTCTAGAGAACTAGAGACACAAGAAGAAAAAATTATTACTGCTTATATTATTAATCCAAATTGTGACGGAGGTACTTTATGTTCAGATTTATCTTTCCATAATGAATATGATATCTTAGAGATTGTATAATACACAATATACTATTTATTATTTTCTTGGACCTGTGTTGCTGGACAGACAGGATCTTAAATTGTGATGAATGTAATTTATTTTCAGAAAATGTACTTAATTCTAAGGTTTACAATATTTACATTTTACAGTAATAATGTTTGTTTTCCAAATAATTTTTTTGATATTACACATTTCATTTTAATGGGCAATATGGTTGATGTTAAACCTATTCACACTTTCTGCACTTTATCACTTTATCTATAACTCAAAGAAAAATCCTACACCAAGAAAAGCAATGAAAGTGTAGCACTTCCTTTAAATCACTTCTGTTCTAATCTGACAAAATTGCCTCACAGCTGATGACAAGAAATTGAAAAAAAAAATTCACCTTTTAAATCATAACTGCATTGATAAATTTATGACCAAATGACTACTGATGATCTAACAGTGTAAACACCATGTCTAAATAAAAACCTTATGTTGAAAAATACACAAATCACATTTATTTTGAATGCTTTCAGTAACTTTTCCGACAATACTGAATAAAAGGTAAAACTTTTGTGCATAGTTTAAAAATACTGTTTTTGTTTAAACCATCACTTTATAAGTTTCTTTAAGATATAAGAAATATTACTTACCAGATCAGTAGAATCATGTTGAGCTCATATGCATCACTAAGTGCTGAAGAACCCAAAGCAAGGTTGCCTGTATTGTAACATCAAAGGACATCTGTCTATAAAATAAGGCAGAACATATTTTTCTTGTTTAATGTATAAATGCTACCTACACTTTTTTTTTATTTTATTAACATTTTTTCCCCCCAGTTTTGTTAAAATCAGTTTCACGAGTTCACACTTACATAGAATGTATGGAGAATAGATTTAAATGCGTATTTGGCGTGCTGTCCGGGGGGAGGGCTTTGAGCTCGGAATTTTGCCCGAACCCAGAATACCATCCATATTTTATCCATCAAAACATTATTAGCTGTACACTGTTCAGTTATGTGCAGAGAATCCATTTCTTAAGACGTTCTACCTGGAGAAAACAATCTGTCAGCATTCCCATTCATCTCAAAGCAGCTGCTCAGGTGTTCTTATTCTTGATAACTCTTTTTGAGCCAATCCCTTGAGCTGAACATGCCATTTGACTGATTACTGAGATGCAGGAGAATAACACCATGGCAATGCTGAAAAGCAAATGGCACCACATTGTTTCAGGATGAGAAGTTAATTTACTTGCAAAAAATATTGCACAGTCTGACAGCAACTATTCTGAGCTGGAGACAGGGACAAATACACGTTAGAGAAAATCCATATAGACTATAATATAAATATAATGAAATATTTGGTTATCACTCAGGAGAATTTTCCCCTCTCATCATGCTTATTCATGGGTGTCTGTGGCGATGCTCCACACCAGGATATCAATGAAGATGTCACCTGCACGCACAGACCTGCAACACAAGAAGACAGCGAAACAGACTTCAAATTCATGTTGATCCTCAAAAATGCACAAAGAAAGAAAATGAAATTGAGTCATCATTTAGGCTACTCACCTTCATGTCATTCCAAATTACATTGTACATTTTTATAAATAAACTCATTATAAATCAATAATATAAATTATTATAATTATTTCAGGTTCACATAGCCGTGTAATATGCGCAATACAGTAGTCAATACTCATAAATGTATTCAGCCAGTCATTGAAGCAAAATAAACCACCACGACAATGTCATAATTGGGCATAGCTACAGTCATATTTTGCAGCCCCAAAATGAATTATAATTGATAGATTTTATGTTGGTCTCATTATGGAAGGAAAGTGGACTTTTTGTCCTCTCTAGGTAAGCCTGGCTGGGAGATGACCATATTTAGACTTGTTTTTCTATAAGTATCTTATTCCTATACCATGAGCTATATGATGTATTTTCTCTCTCCTTGGTTAAAACTGTGCTACACCCCTTGTACTCTTTCTATATATTCTAGTCTCCTCTCAGAATAAAAGTGAGATTTTATACTCTCCCTCAGCTGAGAACGTGTTCATTCAATTGCCAATTAAGAGGACTGGGATGAGGCACGCCTAAGGGGCCAAAATCTAACAATAATGAAATAACAAATAAAACAAAGTTTTTATATAGGCTAAACATAATTATCATAACCCCATGCCCTGATGATTTGAAGTTGCAGAACAACAACAAAAAAGGTCAATTACATTAATACAACAACAGACACATGCTTAATTTACTTTTGTGGTGGAAAAATTTAATCATAGAGGAAGATTAATTAAGACATATATTTGATCATACAGGAGCTAACATGTGTTTCTGCCATGCGGGACACCTTATTTGAGGGCTCTGCTGTACCAAAGGTGTCAGGCAGAACTAATTCTAATTCTGTGTGCTGTGTTTTTTTCTTTTACCATGTGTGGCAAACTACTGAGAAGGATTGTTTACACATTGGGGGGTATAAGATTGTAGCTTCTGTTATGTCTTCAGTTAGCACTCTGCAGACATTCAGGATGGCTGTATGACTGTGACTCTTTTCTTGCAAGAAAATAAATCTTTATAAAGACAATTGGCTAAGGTTTGTCTCTTATTCAGTGATGCAACTGAGAGTTAATTTTTGCCATGACAATTTGGTGTCAGGAAAGTGGGATTCCTTGGATGTGCCTTCTGGACCCAGAGAGCAGATGGTGACTGATCATCCTGGACGTTAGAGTCACAGCCCTACCCCGACAGATTGAGGGAGAGGGGCCGACTGCTCAGGGGGTCCGGGAGTCCTACCATTGGAATTAGAGAAAACGAACCCGAGGTGGCAACAGGACGCTTCTGGTAAGAGACAAACTTAAAATTCGGGGAAGAATTTTGGTTGAATTAAAAATTGGAAATTAAGGGAATAAACCATGGGGGAGGGTCTGACTCTGTGGTAAATGCAGCGTGGTTGGCCTTTTACTGTGTAGAAAAAGAAACTGCAATCACGTGGACTGGGCAGCGTGAAGTGCTTACTGTGTAGAAAAAGTAGTCACGTGGGCCATTAAAATGCAGCAGGGTTGGTTTTTTACTGTGTAGAAAAAGAAACTGCAATCACGTGGGCTGGGCAGCGTGAAGTGCTTACTGTTTAGAAAAAAGTAGTCACATGGGCTATTAAAAATTGGGACGCTATTGCATGTGTCCAACCTTCTGGTCTTGGGTGAAGAAATCAGATCTGAACGGAGACGTCCGACAGATTATAGCGCGTGCGCGAAAAAGCCACAGAGAAATCTCAAAGCAAGCTAGCTAAATATGATACACCGGTATTTTGTCAAATGAGAAAATTATATGGCCAAAAATACATGCAAGGTATAGATAATTAAATATGATGAGCTAGAGGGCACGCTGAGTGTCACCAGACTGAAAGTGGTGAAAGAGTCAGTTGAAGAGGGGTATAATTTCAGAAGGGCTGTTGTGGGAAACGTGTGTGAGAAATGCGAACAAACATTGAAATGTTGGGTGAAAGCAGCAGATAACAGGGAAAGGAAAATGTAGTATTATCACGCAGAAGCAACAGCTGTGTTTAAAGATCGCCGCTTCCATCTCTGCTGGTATAATTTTAGGTGAGTATGAACTTTGACTAAATTATGGCTAACAATTTGAGTGACATGGTCAGTAACTTGATCAGTCCAGATGAAGATCTTGAGACGAACGAGAGCAAACGCTGTAAGCAGCTCTGCTCTGAAGCCCTCACTTCAAAGAAATTTGCAGGACGTATTAAGGAAATGGCCAGCAATGTTTTAATTTTGATTGGAAAGTTGAACAACAACTTGACTGGCTACAAACAAAGAAGAGACTTACACTCTGTCTAAGAAACTAATGAGATAATAATAAGGTAAGATAATTGGTGTTAAAATGTTGAAAACCCTAGAAGATGATGTTTTGGAATCAAAAGATAAGCTCGGGCTTAGCTAAAATAAAACAATTAGCTTATCTGAATCCGGACCCACCATGTCATTTCTGGTGCTGGGGCCTAACTTGCTGTGTAACAGAGACTCAATCTGAGTGGAAATTGATAGTTTCTAAATTCATTGTATGGGCAAAAGACAAATATAAAATTATGGTTATTTGAAAACGCCATTTCTGGCTAAGTGTGGTGATGCGATCAACCATTTTTTGTTGTTAATGAGGGCGAAATGGTACATTCCACTGGTATAAAAAGGGAATGAATCTGACATCCAAAATGCCTCATTCGGGGTCTCGGTGCTGACGTCATTTCTGGTGCGCCGTGTTTATGTCCTGGAGGTAAGAGCTACTGGTGGCAGTTGCAGTCTTAAATATGTTTGGAAGGGGTAATTTGACACCCATGTATTTCACAGTGTGGCTGAGGAGTATGGTAGACACTTCGAGCGACTTTATTCCTGCGAACCTTGTGGCTTGCACGCCATTGAGTGTGCAGGGTGGTGTGAGTCACTATTTGCAGGTATGGTATATTTATTGCATGCTTGGGTTAACGAGGCGGTAATTTTTATTTCGATACGATATGTCTTATGTTTTACTAGTGACACGGGGGCCAGGCAGTGTTGCAGCGGCGCCGTTAGGTGTCATATCTTGTTAAGCAATATGACTTATATCATCTGTATGCGGTAATGAATGCCTGAACTGGAACGTGTTCGGACGGATTGGATGGTTTCTTTCTCTCTCAGCGCTGATCTCTTCGATCGTTCCTCTGCTGTATACCAGACCATCCATTTGCTGCAGCTCTGCAGGTAACATTAATTCATGTCATCACCTTGACGACCGGAACAATAGTGCGTTCCCGGCCACCGGTGGTGCATCGAGATTTGGGAGGCTTGAACTTTAATAACCTGGGGAGTTGAAACGGGTAATTAGTGGCGAAAAGCTACGTGTTTGTCACTACTATTGTGTCTCTTGTACGTGCCTTTGCTATTTTGTTTTTTTTCGTGCTTTTATATGTTTGTTTGTTTAATGTATATGATTTTTGTATGGGATGATTTTGTGCTCTGGCAGCCAAAGAACACCAGCTAGGATGGTCATCATTGTTTTGTGACATTGATCCTTCTGACAGCATGTGATAAGTTATTTCTTTGGCCAAACCATAACGTGGAAAGTGTGCGCTTGTGTTTCATCCTGTTTTCTTTTTCCCTTCAGAATTGGGGTACCAGAATTAGCCGTGTCCTTTGTGTGTGGTGGTGGTTCGGCTGTCGGCCTGCAGTGTTCACAACGGGGTGTTGGTGCTGTGTTGTGAGAGCAATACAATTCAATATTGAGTTGAATTGTTGTGAGAGCTGTGTTTATCCGATAGGCAAGACGAATTCTCCAGTTCTGAAGTGGTAAAAATCATGTTTGTATGGATGTGCAAGACGGTTTATGAGTGATTGTACTTTTTAATTTTTATATACATTTAAAGAGACTGGTCTGGTATTTTCTTGGATGTTTATCAAATAAAATTGTGTGAAACATTACATTGTTGTCTGATACCTGTCTCAGCCACTACGCATCTGTGTGCTTGTGGTACTTCGTGTACCTGTGGGTCCCCGGCCAATTTCCGGGGTGGCGTAGTCTAGTCATTGCCATAATTGGCTTAATTGTGTTAAGCTTTTGATAGCAGAATGCCACATAAAGATAGAGTTAAAAGGATAATGTTTATTTGAAAATGAATGTAATTTCTAGCCAAGTCTTATGCTGTGCTGGAGTGAAAAGTTAAAAGTTTATGAAAATGCAGTACAGGTCCTGAATGCCTCAGTCTCTCTCTCATTCAAAACCAGCTCAAAGCTGTTATCTGAGCCTGTGTCATAGGTGATAAGATATTTATAGTAAAGCACAGTGCTTCAGTTTAAAATAATAGACAGTGATTTGTTAAAAGAAATAATTGCCATTAAGAAGGCAATGATAAATATTTCAGGTAAAACTAAATGTGATGTCTTTAAATACAGACTTTAAATGAACTGAAATTTGACTAATTTATTTTATGACCAGTAACATCTTTGTCTGATCTTAGCCTCCACCATGTATAGAACCGATGGCTTGGGTTATAGAGATAACCAAACATTAAATTGAATGGACAGTTATGGTTAAATTCACTGAGTATAATCTACGCACTGGTTGTGGCTTTGAAGAGGTATGCTGGATTTTAGTGATTAAGTTATGTTGTAATTAACCTGTCTCCATGTTTTACCAATAGTAAGCAGACCAAGTGGCTCTGGTGACTCTTGAATGCACTTTCCCCAAAGCTCCAGAAAACAGCTGATCCTGTTAAAGGAAACGGTCAAAGATCTCGAGCGGTTACCGGTGTGCATGAGGTGATTTCTTAAAGACGGGTAAGATCCTTTTTGGCCAGATAGAGGACAACCTAAGACAGAGGGTCACTGCTGCTACTGGGCACCTCCAAAAGGGGGGTGTTTTTATGTGAGGTGTGTATGTGTGTGAAGCAGATGTCTGTGAGGCCAGCAGCATCATACGGGGGGAGCTGTGACAGATACAGCAGTCTGCCCCAGAAATGTTCCTCCATACCACTCACCCAGGAACCGCATTCAGTGAATAGCTTGTCAGTGAACACCCTGAGGAAAAGAGTGGGAAAGGGCTTTCAAGAGCCGGCTGAGACTGGGTGATTGTCATTAACTTTTGTGGAGACCAGAACAAAATGTATTAATTGGTATCAGTAAAACTGTGTGATCAGGAACTAATGTTATTGTGAGTTTTTACTCCTGCAGGTCATTAGATATGACATGAGACATGGTGGCGCCTAAAGATGAGGACAGCTTTTGAAGTTTAAAGAGAAGGTCTGGATAACAAAAGGTATTTAAACTAAAGCTCTAATTTGAAAAGTTAAACATTTTAATTTTCTAAACGTTGTGAAGGATTAAAGATCAATGAATTTAATATTATAGGTTGTCTGAGTAAAGTCTTAGGAGGCTGTGAAAAGATTATTTGGTTTGGAGAGAGAGACTGCATGAGTGGTGGCAGGGATTGTACTGTGCCTGCTATCGCCCTGTTAAAGCTGAAACAAAACAAAGAACCAAAACAAACCAGATGACTTGTGTGAAGACAAATGAATAATGAACAGACATGATTTAAAATTGGTTAAGAGACCATGTAAAAGCTAGGGTTAAATAACTTTTAGAGTTTAAACTACAAGGAAATTTTGAAAATGAACTGTTAATGTTTATGTGTGTGTACGTTGGTGACTGAACTTTATGTTTTGTATGTGTTGATTAGTGAAACCGTTCTGTCCTGATTGAGTGTATGGGGTCATTCACCTCTGGAATGAGTGTTTATCATTACAGGTGGGTTAAGTGAAATGACAAACTTTAAAGAAGCTTATACTTTTGAAGGAATCTGGTGAAAAGATGATCCAGAACATGGGACGAGCTTTAAGTGGATTGGGTATCCAGCTCGGTCTGTCACTGGTAATTATGACTACTTTTGTCATTTATGATGCTGATTTCAATTACTCTTTGGATTAGCAAAGTTAAAGACTGCCGTCCATCATGGGGTAACACCCTTGTCTAAATTTAACAGAGAGTAAATTGTATAGACTGGATGGCAGAGACAAAGTGACAAATTAACTAAGGTCACTACCCAAAATATCCAGAGACTCCCTAATATGTATGAAAGGCCGGAGGGCGAACAAAGGGATAACTTCTAAAAAAGAATAGTTTTATTTTATTTGATGTTTCCTCCGTTAAATGGAGACAGGACATTTGATTTATATAGAGAACTACAATTAATGTTCAATTAATCTATCTATCTATCTATCTATCTATCTATCTATTTATCTATCTATCTATCTAATCATTTGCAAATACAATACAAAAAGAAAGGAGCAAACAAACAGAATACAAAGACAGGGTTGCTGCTTGTATCATTAACAAATTCTTAAGACTTAATAGTAGAATAGCCTTCTTTGTAAGTTAAATACGGAAGGCGATCTGGAAGAAGCTAGATATTTTACTTTATAAAGTGTTAAATATGGATATTTTTCTTACACAAACCCATAAATTCGCTTCAGAAGGCCTTTCTTAACCCCCCGGAGCCATGTGGATTACTTTTTTAATGGATGGATACACTGTTTTGGGCTGCCGTTCACTGACATCATAAAGCTTGGATTAGCCAGAACATTTTTAATTTAACTCTGATTGTATTCATCTAAAAGAAGAAAGTCATATACATCTAGGCTTGAGGGTGAGTAAATTATGGGATAATTTTCATTTTTGGCTGAACTATCCCTTTAAAGTTCCATTATGGTGATGTTACGAACCAGGAAGCTATAAAGCCAGCCCAAAACAAAGCCGCACTAGCTTTGCAAGTCTGAAGTAGTCACTTTGACAGGCACGTAGGAGATATGGCAGGGCGATGCAACGCTCGTTCCCTCTTCAGGGAACCGAGGTTACAGTCGTAACCTAGATGAGAGAGGCCTGTAATTTCATCATAGGTACACTTCAACTATGAGAGACAGAATGAGAAAAAAAATCCACAAAATTACATTGTCTGAGAATTTATTTGCAAATTATGGTGGGAAATAAGTATTTGGTCAATAACAAAAGTTCATCTCAATACTTTGTCAACGAGGTCAAACGTTTTCTGTAAGTCTCCACAAGGTTTTTACACACTGTTGCTTTCAAGGGAACTCCTGTTGCATCGAATGACGCTATAGGAATGCCTATACCAATGCCCCCATAGCGAGAAGTGACTGTCCAGTGTGAACCCGAAGAGCAGCACTAGAGCGAGAGTACCTGGGACCCTGGTGTAGAGTCCAAGTCCAGAGAGTAAAATCTCACAAATGTGTGCGGTGAGGACCACCCTGCTGCATCACAAACGTCTTGAAGAGCAACTCCTGACAAAAGGGGCTTAGAGGCCGCCATACTCCTAGTAGAGTGGGAACGGACAGCCATTGGAGAAGGCTGTCCGACTGATTCATAAGCAAGTGAGATGGTCTCAACCACCCACTTGCTCATTCTTTGCTTAGATGCAGGGGTCCCTTTGTTAGGGGGCCCAAAGCACACAAACAGTTGTTCAGATTTACGCCATAGGGCAGCTCTGTGGACATAAGCATCTAAAGCCCTAACAGAGCACAGCAAATTATTATTTTCCTGGTCCCCATTTTGAAAAGGTGGAGGACAAAAGGTCTGTAGTACAATTGATCTGGCTATTCGTAGGGACCTTAGGAATATAACCTTGGATGAAGGAAGGCCTTAACCATACCAGGTGCAAATTCCAGGCACGAGGGTGCAATGGCTCAAAAGGAGCCAGGGAAATGCCCTGTAGGACAGTAGCCAGATCCCAAGTCAGCACCCTAGCACGAACTGCAGGCCTCAGCCTCAGAGTACCACGAAGGAAACGAGATACCAACGGATCTTTACCCAAAGACATACCACCCAAAAAAATGTGGTAAGCACCTATGGCCACCACAAACTTTTAGGATGGAAGGGGATAGACCTGCAGTGAACCATAACTGCAGGAACTCCAGCACTGTACCAACCGGGCAGTTACAGTGGGGCAAAAAAGTATTTAGTCAGCCACCATAATTTGCAAATAAATTCTTTAAAAATCAGACAATGTGATTTTGTGGATTTCTTTTCTCATTCTGTCTCTCATAGTTGAAGTGTACCTATGATGAAAATTACAGGCCTCTCTCATCTTTTTAAGTGGGAAAACTTGCACAATTGGTGGCTGACTAAATACTTTTTTGCCCCACTGTACATATGGTGAAAACGTACTCGGTTACTTACGTAACCTCGGTTCCCTGAGATAAGGGAACGAGTACTGCGTCTTAAGAAACAATGGGAAATAATCTATTTCTCGAATTACTGAAGCATTTTTGTAAAATCACGCAGTACTACTGCCCAGTCAAAACAGTGTAGAGACATCTCGCACACTATTGGCTGGCCAGTGGGAACTGCATGAACCAATGGAAGAACAGCGTAACTGAGCGAACCAATGGGCACAATGCCCACGAAGCAGGGCACAAAGCCCTCGAAGGTAAGCACAAAGCCTGCCAAAATGGGCATGGCATCTGCCTAAAAGGTACGCTGTAATGCCCTAAAACGTCAGGTTATATAGACTGAAGCGACAATCACCCGTAGTTTTAGCGCCATAGCACGGCCGTCTACACAGTACTGATTCCCTTATCTCAGGGAACCGAGGTTACGTAAGTAACCGAGTACGTTCCCTTTCGAATGGTCAGTCGTACTGCGTCTTAAGACGCAATGGGAACCTGTTCAATCAAACCCGCCGTGCTATATAGGGGCAATGACATGTACTCTCTCAAGCTGAACACTTAATAAAAGGCCCAAGACTAGAGTTATTGACATATCATAACATATATATATATATATATATATATATATATATATATATATATATATATATACACACTAATATATGTATTTGTATGTATGCGTGTCGGTTAAACAATTATTAAATAGGAATATTCGAAATATCGGAGTCATCACGCCGGAGATGGATCCATTGAGGATGCCATGTCTATGAGCAATTACAGAGGGTAGACTAATTGACACGGTCTCTGCAAACACTTCAGGGATGTGTTGGTAATGTCTGGGCGCTGGTCCACCATCTGATCTGGATACGGCCCGGATCCGGCTGACTGCAGTAAACCTCGGGATAAACAGAGAGACTAACATTAGCGTAGATGCCATTCCTCTTATGATGTAACGAGTACATCAGGTGTTATGGGAAGTGTTCCCGGTTCCGGCTGACCTAGTTAATGCAGCCTAACAATTTGAATAAAGTTTTATGTGTATGCCATAGTAAAGAGATGCATTTTTAGTCTAGATTTAAACTGACAGAGTGTGTATGCTTCCCGAACAATGCTAGGAAGGCTGTTCCAGAGTTTAGGTGCTAAATAGGAAAAGGATCGACCGCCTGCAGTTGATTTTGATATTCTAGGTATTATCAACTGGCCAGAGTTTTGAGACCGCAATAGACGTGATGGAGTATAATGCGTTAAGAGCTCGCTCAAGTACTGGGGAGCTAAACCATTTAGTGATTTGTAAGTAATTAGCAAGATTTTAAAATGTATGCGATGTTTAATAGGGAGCCAGTGCAGTGTTGACAGAACCGGGCTAATATGGTCATACTTCCTGGTTCTAATAAGAACTCGAGCTGCTGCATTTTGGACCAGCTGCAGTTTATTTATTAAGCGAGCAGGGCAACCACCCAGTAGAGCATTACAATAATCTAGCCTTGAGGTCATGAACGCATAAACTAACTGTTCAGCATTTTGCATTGAAAGCATATGCCGTAATTTAGATATATTTTTAAGATGGTAGAATGCAGTTTTACAGATGCTAGAAACGTGGCTTTCAAATGAAAGATTGGTATCAAAGAGCACACCCAGGTTCCTAACTGACGACAAGGACTTGACAGAGCAGCCATCAAGTGTTAGACAGTATTCTAGGTTACTATATGTGGAGTTTTTTTGTCCAATAATTAAAAATTCTTTTTTTTTCTGAATTAAGTTGCAGGAAATTACTAGTCATCCAATTTTTTATATCAGCTATGCATTCCGTTAATCATATGAATAGGTAAGTTTCGTCAGGGCGTGAAGAAATATAGAGCTGAGTATCGTCAGCATAACAATGAAAATTGCCATGCTTCCTAATGATATCTCCCAGTGGTAGCATGTACAGGGTGAAAAGCAATGGTCCTAGCACTGAGCCCTGTGGTACTCCATATTGAACTTGTGATCCGTGGGACATCTCTTCATTTACTGCTACAAACTGATAACGGTCAGATAAGTATGATTTAAACCATGCCAATGCAATTCCACTAATGCCAACATAATTTTCGAGTCTATTCAAAAGAATGTTGTGGTCGATGGTATCGAATGCAGCGCTAAGATCGAGTAACACTAACAGAGAGATACAACCACGATCGGATGATAAGAGTAAATCATTTGTAACTCTAATGAGAGCAGTCTCAGTACTATGATGCGGTCTAAATCCTGACTGGAAAACCTCACAGATAACATTTCTTTCTAAAAAGGAGCATAATTGTGAGGACACTGCCTTTTCTAGTATATTTGACAGAAAGGGTAGATTTGAGATGGGCCTGTAATTGACTAATTCTGTAGGGTCAAGTTGCGGTTTTTTAATAAGTGGTTTAATAATAGCCAACTTAAAAGTTTTCGGTACATATCCTAAAGTCAAGGATGAATTAATGATATTAAGAAGAGGATCTATGACCTCTGGAAGCATCTCTTTTAGTAGTTTAGTCGGTATAGGGTCGAGCATACATGTTGTTGATTTAGATGATTTAACGAGTTTAGCCAATTCTTCTTCTCCTATAGCAGTGAATGAATGTAATTTTTCCTCAGTGACACTACAATGCTCTGTCTGATGTGAAACAGTAGTAGACGGCTGCATGGTTATAATTTTTTTCCTAATATTATCAATCTTACAAGTAAAGAAGTTCATAAAGTCATTACTGCTGTGCTGTTGGCAGACATCAGAAGTTGAAGCTTTATCTTTGGTTAATTTAGCCACTGTATCGAATAAATACCTAGGGTTGTGTTTGTTTTCTTCTAAGAGAGTTGAGAAATAAGCAGATCTAGCAGTTTTTACGGCCTTTCTGTATGAAATCATGCTCTCTTTCCACGAAATGCGAAAAACTTCCAGTTTTGTTTACTTCCAGCTGTGCTCCATTTTTCTGGCTGCTGTTTTAAGGGCCCGGGTGTGCTCGTTGTACCACGGCGTTGGTCTATTTTCTTTAATCTTCTTTAAGCGCAGAGGAGCAACTGTGTCTAAAGTGCTGGAAAAGAGAGAGTCAATAGTTTCTGTTGCAACATCAAGTTCCTCTGGGCTATCTGGGATGCTGAGGAGATGAAACTGATGAGGAAGTTTATTTATAAAGAAATCTTTAGTCGCAGCAGTGATAGCCCTGCCATATTTGAAGCGAGGGCACGGCTTTGCAGCCTTTGCTAAATTAAGTATACATGATACTAGGTAATGATCTGAGATGTCATCGCTCAGCTGCAGAATTTCAACGGTATCAACATTTATTCCATGTGACAATATTAGGTCTAAAGTATGATTACGGCGATGAGTGGGTCCTGACATGTGTTGCCTAACTCCAATAGAGTTTAGAATGTCTCTAAATGCCAATTCCAATGCGTCTTTTTCATTGTCTACATGGATATTAAAATCACCAACAATTAGGACTTTATCTGTAGCCAGTACTAACTGATAAAGTGTGTATTGTGCCCTGGTGGCCTATATACAGTAGCCAACACAAATGTTAAACAGGATTTATCAATTTCACTACATAACGTTACGTAAAGCACCAAAACTTCAAAATAATTATATTTGAAACTAGACTTCTGAGTAATACTGAAGATATTATTATAAATTACAGCAACACCTCCCCCTTTACCTTTCAGACGAGGCTCATGTTCATAACAATAATCTTGTTTGGTGGACTCATTTAAAGTAATGTAGTCGTCAGGTTTTAGCCAGGTTTCTGTCAAACACAGCACATCTAGATTATTATCTGTAATCATATCATTAACAATAAGCGTTTTTGAAAAAAAAGGGATCAAATATTCAGCCGCCCGAGCTTTATCATTTGTTCATCTGTATTATATCTGTTGTTTATTTGTTGGACATCAATTAAATTTTTACCGTTGAATAGTTTTGGTGGTTTTTTGTCTTTACTAATTCGTGGAACAGACACAGTCTATGTGATAATATCTAGGTGAAAGAGTCTCTATGTGCTGGGATTTATCTGACTTCTGTGACGCGAGACAGCTAGCAGACAGTCGGGTAAGCCAGTCCGTCTGCTTCCTGACCTGGGCCCTAGTTAGTCAAGGTTTAGCTTTAAGACTATGTGCCAAATTACTAGAGAGAAGAGCGGCACCACCCCAGGAGGGATGGATACCATCTCTTTTCAACAGGTCAGGTCTGCCCCAAAAGCTTTTCCAATTGTCTATGAACCCTATGTTATTTTGCGGACACCACTTAGACAACCAGCCATTGAGTGATGATAGTCTGCTAAGTATCTCATCACTCCTTTTAACGGGGAGGGGACCAGAGCAAAAAATATGATTTGCCATCGTACTTGCAAGTTCACATACCTCTTTAATGTTAATTTTGGTGATCTCCAACTGGCGAATTAGCATTAGCCAGCGAATTAGCATTAGCCAGCACTTTTAAATTTGCTTTGATGTCAGGCGCTCTGGCTCCTGGTAAACATGTGACTATGGTGGCTGGTGTCTCTATTTTCACGTTCCGTGTGATAGAATCGCCAATAACTAGGGCACTTTCAACAGGATTCTCAGTGGGTGCATCACTGAGTGGGGAGAACCTGTTTGATGTTCTAATCGGAACGGAAGAGTGGTTTTTTTGATCCGCGACTATGCCGTCTCACCAACACCCAGTTGCCCTGCTGCACAGGCTCTACAGCCGGAACCGAACAATGTACAGATTTCACTAAGCTAGTCGCATCCAAAGCAGTGTCTAAAGCTGTTTCGTTCTCACTACTCTCAAATAAAGTCTGGATGCGTGTCTCTAATTCTGAAATCTTCTCCGTCAGCCTGACTATCTCCTTACATTTATCACATGTGAAGCCCTGTTCACCAACGGAGACAGATATACTAAACATGAAACATGTAGTGCAGGTGACAATAAAAGGAGAAGACATGGCTTACCGTATTGTATCCCTGCTTCTTCCGGCAGTAGCTCATCACGGGCCTGCCCGGCCGCGTGTGGTGCTCTCATAGCCGCTAAGGATCTTCACCAATTCTGCATGGTTTGCTTGGGCCTCAAGCATGCAGAAGAGGCCATAGAGAATCCGGAGAACTGCAGTCACTGCCTAGTGCTGCCTAAGAAACTCCTGCGATGCCGCCTTAAAATTGCTGCTGCCCAGTGTGGCTAGCTTGACTTTTCAGATGTGGGACACGGTGACGACAGCGCGCTACCGGGGACCTCCCGGGACGCGACTGCTCTTATCTGAGCTGACCAGCCCAATCCTGAGTTCCCCGAAGAGGACATCTTCGCGGGCAACCCCCCGTTCGCCGGCGATCCGACCAGGTCCAGTGATGATGACGATGCGGGGCTTCTCGGGGTCTCAGAGGATGAGGAGGCCATCCCGCCCTCTGGTATTCCCCAGGCTAGCGCCCCAGCGGCCTTGCTTCAATCCATCCTCCTGGATGTGTGTGAGCGAGCGGCCGTCCGTCTCAACATTGAGTGGCCGGCTCCACAGAGCGCCACCGACCAGGAGAGGGATATTTATGACGGGAAAGTGCTGGGAGCTCCCCCCGGCCCGAGGAAACAACTTTTTCCCGTTCTTCCAGTGTGTGCTAAGCACATGAGGCACTACTGGAGTGACCCGCTTGACTTTAAACACGGTCTCGCGGGTCTGGAGGTTAAGGATATGGTGGCTCTCGGCATGGGCCGATAAAATCTGCCTATAAATCCTCGGCCTTGGCTGTTAGGGCCCTGAATGTCTCCTCCCTCCTCTCCGCTTACCAGGCGGAAATTCTGGACGACCTGGGCCAACAGCTGGACAAGGGATCTCCCCCGCCTTCACTATGGAAGGAGATCATCACGGTTAACGACCTCGTTCTCCATAACGCTCGTCAGGCTGTCCAAGCCTGCGGGCTCTTTTTGGCCCCGCCGTCGCACTGATGCAACGACAATGCGGCGACAAGAAGGAGGACGAGGCCTTCAAGTTGTGCCTTCCTAGGAAGGCTGCCCCATGCCAGGCGCCCCCTGCGCGTTTTCCTAACCCCCCGGCCTCGGGACGTAGCTTTTATCAAAGCAAGGAAAGGTCCCTCAACAAGCCCCCGCCACGGCAGAGCAACCCACCCGCTGCTAAACCCTGGGGAAAACCTTCTCCTGCCGCTGCGGGAAAACCCCCAAGCTCTACCCCCGCCGACCCCAAACGCAAGCGGCCGGCCTGATGTTTGGCCTATTGGGGCCTGGGGTCCACGTTCTCGAGTGACAAGCTCTTTGGACTCCCTTCCTGCCCCAGAACCCCTGTCCAAAAGACGGAGGGTCTCTTCTGGATGGTGCCCCCCTCCCGTGGCTGCCCAGCCCATGTGTTTAATGGACGATGTGTGTTCCCCCCTGTTCAGGGGGTCTGTTGTGAGGAAATGTGCAAAAGCAGTGTCACCACACCGCATTCATTGTGTCCCCCTCACCCAGTTAATAAAGGCTTCGGCCCCAGTGTTTCCCAAAACACAAAAAAAAACACAAAAAACACATTAAATAAAACGAATCAAATGAATTCGTTACAGAGAGATACCCTCTCTCTGCAGGGAAAGTTCCTTTCTCTGCAAAGAGTGGACACCCCTCTTAACCCACGCATGCCGTCCCTAGTTTCTCCACTAGAGGGTGTCATTGCATCACAAATAAGCCAGCTGGGCATGCACGAAGCCAGCACGGCCCGAGTGGGCACGCTCGTGAGCCGTGTGTTGGCTTGGCGAACTGCAGCACCACCCGAATGGGTAATGCGTACAATATCGCAGGGTTATCGTCTGCAGTTTGCTATGAAACCCTCACGTTTCAGCAGCGTTCGCTTTTCTCATACAGAGGAAAGCACAGCGCACGTTCTGAAGGAGGAAATCTCCTCTCTTTTGAGCAAAGGTGCAATTCAGGTGGTACCCCCCAATCTGATAAACCAGGGTTTTTATTCTCGTTATTTCCTGGTTCCAAAGAAGGACGGTTCCCTCTGTCCTATCCTGCATCTCAGGGTGTTGAACAAACATTTGAGGAAATACAATTTCAGAATCTTAACTCATGGTTCGCTCGCCCGCGCCATAAAATGGAACGACTGGTTTACATCGGTCGATCTGAAAGATGCTTTTTTCCACATAAGCATTTATCCACCACACAGGAAGTTTCTTCGTTTCGCCTATCAAGGCATTTGTTACGAATTCACGGTCCTGCCCTTTGGGTTAAGCCTAAGCCCCCGCACATTTTGTCTGTGCACGGAAGCGGGACCCCCCTGAGAATGTCTGGTCTACGGATCCTGACATACATAGACGATTGACTCATCATAGCCAATTCGAGGGAAATGGTGTTGCAGGACACCTGCCGTGTGCTCGCGCACATCACATCACTGGGCTTCAGGGTGAATGTGAACAAGAGCAATTTTACACCCAGCCAGAATGTGATCTTCCTGGGCATGGAGCTGAACTCAATCTCCATGTGAGCGAGTCTCTCACAGGAGAGCGTTTTCTCTCTAATGGACTGTCTGTCGCAGTTCAGAGAAGGGGCGATATCACACATGTCTCAGGCTACAGGGTCTTATGGCTTCATCTATCCAGGTTTTGCCACTAGGACTCCTGAGAATGAGGGCATTCATGAAGTGGGTTTTGTCACTACATTTCAGCCCGTTACACGATCGTTGCCGCTCTGTAACAGTGACGCGCACCTGCACTGCAGCTCTGCGCCACTGGAAGAGTGTGGACTTTTACGGACAGGGCGCCCCTCTGGGGATGGTTATGTTGCAGTTATGTTGCAGACGGATGCGTCCTTAACAGGCTGGGGTGCAACCCAAGAAGGCAGAACTGTGAACGGTTTGTGGCCAAGCAAACTACGTTCAGAGCACATCAATTATTTAGAGCTTCTGACCATTTGGAAGGCTCTGAATCATTTTCTGCCTCGTCTGCAGGGACATCATGTGCTCGTACGCTGCGACAATACCACAGCAGTGGCTTATATCAATCGTCAAGGCGGCGTGCACTCGTCGAAACTTCATGCTCTAGCTTACAAGCTTTTGGTATGGAGCAGGCGATTTTTCCTGTCATTGCGCGCGACTCATGTTCCAGGGATTCTGAACAGAGGCGCGGATCTTCTATCGAGAGGAAACCCGCTCTTCGGAGATTGGTGCCTCCATCCTCGGATAGTAGACATGATATGGATGAGATTCGGACAGGCGTCCGTAGATCTATTCGCCTCGCCATTGTCCTATGTTCTTTTCGCTAAAGGACTTGGACACGCCCCTCGGGGTGGACGCACTGGCCCACCCGTGGCCCAAAGTGCTGCTGTATGCCTTTCCTCCCCTGTGCCTGATAATTCCTACACTGGCCAGGGTGAAAGAGGGGCGCCTGTCTCTCATTCTGATAGCGCCCAGGTGGCCCAAAGCACCCTGGCTGGCGGAGATAATCCCTCTGTTACATGCCCAGCCATGACGCCTCCCCCTCCGCACAGGCCTATTGTCTCAAGGGAACAGGGAGATTTATCACCCACACCTGGACAGGGTAGCTCTCTGGGCTTGGCCTGAGCGCGTTAGGGCTTCCACCGCTTGTGGTGGCTACTATACAGAATGCCAGGGCCATTTCTACACGGTCCTTATATGGCTGTAAGTGGCAAGTGGCAGATTTATGAAGGGTGCCCATCGCTCGTTGCCAGTCATTAGGAGAAGGATCCCTGGGTGGGACCTCTCCATGGTGCTGGAAGCTCTGTCTCAATTCCCTTTTGAGCCTCTGGGAAATATTCCCTTAAAATTGCTGTCCCTCAAGACAGCCTTGCTTTTGGCCTTGGCGTCAGCCAAACGTGTCAGTGAGTTACATGGAAGAGTACCGCCCCTTGGGGTGACCGTCTCGTTCTGGCTAACAGGACCTCACTGTGATTGTATTGGGCAATCGGGGAGCTGTCCATGTCTCTCCCATAGGTGGATCTCGAACACGAGATGATGAAAGAGAACAATAGGTTACTGTCGTAACCCCGGTTCTCTGAAACATCGAGTGGAGAGATCCACCAGTTTTGCCCTGCTTGCCGCACGAGAAGCGAATATACTTACTCATGTACAGTAGTGCATGCAAGCTATATATGCCCGCAGGTAAGGGGTGGGGTCTTACTGGGCATTGGTTGCGCGCTCCTGCCTGTCTTGTCAGACTTGGTGCAATTGGATGCTTCTGCAGAGGTCAGGTACGGATGCCCTTCCCATAGGTGGATCCCACCACTCGATGTTTTAGAGAACCAGGGTTACGACAGTAACCTATTGTTCAGCAGCAGCAGCAGCGGCACAGCAGACAGCAGCTGATAAAAGTCTTGCAAGGGTAAGTTGGTATTGTTGTTTGAATAAGTACAGCGTTTTCTTTATGCAAGAAACATTATGTTTATAAAGGCTCATATTTTATATTTGAGGTCTGAGACCGGGGCATGGGTGGCGCTGGGGAGGGGCTAGCAGGTGCTTGCACCCCCAAGAAAGACCAAAGCACCCCCAAACATTTTTGCTGGAAGCAATTATGTACAGGCTGTATTCTAATTAATACATAAGTAAATAATTTGAAACAACAAATGAAATTAAAAAAACACTTTACTCATTAAGCGTGCGTAACATGTGACGTGACGTGTCACCTGAATTGTAATGGAGCGGTTCCTTCTGCGAAGTAGGAGATCTTGTGATTCAAATTTAGTTCCTAGTAAAAACGAGAACATAAACTTATCTCAGCCAGAGGTTGAGAACGGTTCAGATGTTGATTGTACAAAGTCTGTCTTTGAACAGTCTGTTGACACATTGGAAGGTCCTCACTGCAGAATACAATATCCAGGGGGCGTGGTTGGATCCAGATCCAACTCCTCCCACTTTATATGCTGTGCTTCGTCAGGTGAACCAGCATTTTTGTAAAGTTGCAGCCATGGTCGATGGTTGATGGTTGATCGTGGTTGCTGTTTATCAATGTAAGTCTACATTTGATTAATAATATATTCAAGATAGATTCATAATTTAGTGTACGCCTGTAAATAATGATCACAGTTACATGTATGTTAAAGTTTTGACAGTGTCCATGATTTTTTATAACGCCAAGACATGTTTAGTTAGTCAGCTATCCATTAACAGTTGGTTAATCAATGAATGAGGTAAATCATGCTATAATCATGGTAAATCATACTAGAACGTAGTAAATCATGCTACAATCATAGTAAATCATACTAGAACGTGGTTATTCATGGTGAATCATGCTAGAAAATGGTAAATCGTGGTAATTCATACTAGAAACATGGTAAATCATGCTAGAATGTGGTCAATCATGGTAAACTACGGTAATGGTAAATCATGCTAGTGTAGGAAACTTTTTTCCTCGTCGAAGCAGAGACCAGGAGACGTTGGGATATCTTTCAAGCAGACGTTACTCTTTATTGAGACGCGCTGTTTGGTCGCTGTAGTCATCCAACAAGTCTAACTCAAACAGTATAAACACTGTAATTTATCCACATTTCAGGGGGAGGGATTCACACAGTAGAGGAGGAGACAATCTAAACAAAAGAATGCAAATGTTGTATAGGTAAAGGTACCCGATAAAGGGACCCGCCCCAAACATTAGTGTCCAATCAATAGAACAGTGTCATTCAAATGCATAGATGCTAATCCAATCACTCTGACAGTATTCACATTATCATAGAGACAAAAGCACAATTGTGCTCTGATCTTGTCATACCAAATGGTCAGGAAGTGCATAAAGACAAAAGACTTATGTCTCAAACACCTGGGTTGATTAACTTGATCTTCATAGAATGTCGTCAATCTTTATCTCAAAATGTTAAATACAATATTCTAGAATGTACTAGAATCATGGTAAATCATACTATAACGTGGTTAATCATGCAAGAACGTGGTAAATTGTACTACAATGTGGTAAATCATACTAGAAACATGGTAAATCATGCTAGAACGTGGTAAATCATGGTAAATTATGCTAAATCATGCTAGAATCATGGTAAATCATACTAGAATGAGATAAATCATGCTATAATCATGGTAAATCATACTAGAACGTGGTTAATCATGCTAGAATGTGGTAAATTGTACTACAATGTGGTAAATCATACTAGAAACATAGTAAATCATGCTAGAACGAGATTAATCATGGTAAATCATACTAGAACGTGGTTAATCATGGTAAATCATGCTAGAACAATGTAAATCATGGTAATTCATACTAGAAACATGGTAAATCATGCTAGAATGTGGTAAATCATGGTAAACTATGGTAATGGTAAATCATGCTAGAATCTTGGTAAATCATACTATAACGTGGTTAATCATGCAAGAACGTGGTAAATTGTACTACAATGTGGTAAATCATAATAGAAACATGGTAAATCATGCTAGAATGTGGTAAATCATGGTAATATTCAAGAACTGGGCCATTATCTTTTATTCATTATCTTTTCTTTCATATTTCTCATGTTTGTTTATTTGCTTATAGTTGCCAGCATCTTTTCTGGAGGACAATTTTATCGATGTGGTTCTCCAGGAATGTGACGAGGCAATTCTGACGCTGGCCCTGGTGTGCACTCGCTTCAGAGACCTTGTGACAGCCTTCAGGAGACGAGCTCATTTTCTTTGGCTTGACAGTAAGTGTCAATTGCTCTTCATTGCACACAACCATGCATGCAATATACTACTGAATGCTGACTATTTTCCACTCAATGTCTCTACTTGTTACGTCCCCCTTTTCTGTGTTGGCAGCAAGGCAGCAATGCATGGTGATAACACTGTGTGACTTCCTTGTATGGCAACTCTGTCTGCACAATCTAATATCTCACCCTTAAGCTCATAAGATCTTGATTCAGGCAATTGTGTGAACTATTCATCACAGTGTTTTTGATGACTGTTCCCTAGTAGTTTTTGCATAAAGTGTTACATATTTTTATAAAAATCTTAAGAAATTCAGATGATTTTTGCCAATTAATTTATTAATTCCAACCTTGTGTATTTTTAAATGTGTGTGATTCTACATGTGTACAAGGCGGAGTACTATTTACATTTATTTATTTTGATTTACGCTATTCAGAGACACGTTTGAAACAGTAGCCCAACCCCATCCCTAAACCTTGCATATTATATGATATAAAACACAGGATAAAACAGACAACAGGCACACTTTATTGAAAAAGTTCAACTATTCCAACTGTTCCAAGGCCAAACGATTGATTTGTGTGAAGAAAAGACCCAAAAGCAATCACTGTTCTCCATCCGCGCCGCACAACGGCGTCACATGAAGACGCCACAGGTTCCCTCGGCGTTACTTTATGGACGAACTGGGAACTCCGTTGCTTTCAGTGGGAAACTTTTGGCGTCAACAAAAGACGTGAATTCTATCGGTATGAAATCGCGATGAAGAAGTCTCATTCAGAACACATCGCGATGTTTGGCATCGGTTCACGTGTGCCACATATTGGCGAGTAGTAATAAATATTATGTCCTAATGTTTGATATAAATTATTTTCTGCTTGTCGTTGTTGATCAGGTTATGTTCAGTCACTGCATTATCTGTCATCTCCACTGAGGATTTGCGTTTCTTTGCTTTATAAATCCACACACCTTGCTAGGGTGATTAAACACTGTCACGTGACGTGCTATTGACCTTTAATCAGTTATTCATAATTTAATAATAACTACCAGTGTAGTTCCAAAGTGGCATTTGTAGTAGAAGCACAATAAAAAAACAACACTTGCCACACTTTTACCACAGTAACCTTAGTTTTAATGTGATAGGTGCAGTAAAAGGACAGTAACCTCAAATCTTACCACACTTTAAATGCCTTTTAATGTAAAATCCAAATATTGTAATGTAAATAGTATATAATGCTATAATGTTTTTCCTGTATATAATGCTATATATTATATATTAAGACTTTTTTTACCTGAAAAGACCAAAAGGGCCTTTCGGACTCAGTCAGCCCATTCTTGTTTGTGGAGAAGTAAACGGAGAAGACCGGAAGCTGCAACAGCAAATATTTGCTATGGTATGTGTTGGTTTGAACCCTTTATCAAACATTTTATCAAGCATTTGTTGTTACTTAAACTTATTCTTACAAACCCCATGGCTCAATCAGTAAGTACATATTCTCAAAGTCTTAATAATTCACAAGATTTAACAAGTTGTCAAATTTGTATGATACTGTTGATAGTTGTGATAGTGATAGTATGATAGTTGTGCCCCTTCGTGGAAACACACTGTCAGAAAGTTTATATTCCATTCCAAGTCCATTGTATTCTTTATAAATTATTACAAATTGGGCCCTGTCTGTTCATGTTGCAATGTTACATGATGTCTCTCCACAGCTCGTAACCTACCTCTACTTGCAAGAGTGGAAATGCTCACATGGCATCAGATATTTGATTATTTTGTCATAATCAGATCAGTTACACTGCTGATAACGTCCCGTTTGCATGTAAATCATGTTTTTTTTAAACAAATTTATATGATATAGCTTGCTATTAAAGATATACTGTTAATAATGGAAATGCACACATTAGTTAAATTATTACATAAATGCATTTAACATTTAATTATGCAAAACTTTTTACAGAAAGAAACACAGTTATGTATAAAATCACAACTTGCATGCAATGTCTTGCAGGATCACTTGCAGATTACTTTTATTTATTATTATTATTTTTAAGATCTCTACAATATCAAACTCAACAGCTCTTTTAAGAGCCAACCCTCACAAGAGCTACTAGTGAGTCGCAGAGAATCTTGCCGTAATCAGCCCTTACCAGGTAAAGTTTCTAGAATATTTTTAGTACATCAGTATTTACTTATCAAATGCTCTCCTGAATCGTATGGTAAATTAACTTTATTGTAACTGTCTTAACACACAGAGTAAGTGAGACTTTCTTGTTTTACAGCAGAGAAGAAAGACCAGACCTTATATTAAAGCAAGCTAATCGAATAAGTCCTTTGTTTAGGGTGAGGAAGGAACATCTCGTGCCCGAAGAAGACAGAAAAGTGTGCAAGTCCATTGGTATGTCTTGTATTGAAGCAATACTCAATATGCAGTACAGAATTTGATGTTGATCTCTCAAAGGACTATTCATTTCAGCAGTGATCATTCTTTCTACTCTGATCAAATACGCACCATTATTCATGTCTAAATCTTTTTATAACTCCTAAAATGAGCAAATGAGGTTCTGTATCTTGGATTTATCTAAAATGGTCAATATTTTCCCCCCCATTTTGATACAATTATTATTACAATTATTGCATTAAAGGCTGAAACAATTTTGGCCTTAAGTTCTTTAAAACGGCACTGTCTGTTTTTCTTAGATAAAAGCTGATAAAAAGCATTTAGTTGATATAAACTCCAGGTATTTCTCCATTGTTTTGTAGATCATGGATGGTTCTGTGTAGCTTCGGGAGATAATGAGTTATGGCATATAATATGAATCAAATAGTAAATGTTATTTGAATTATGTGAAATATCTGGTTAGTTCTTTGGCTTGAAACAAGGCCTTATACTCCAGACTAAAACACCTTGCATTTGTGTGGATAGCAAGAGAAGGCACAAACTTCAGAAGATTCTACAGGAAAAAGACTGACAAAGAGGAATACAAGAGATAAAAAGAACTAAAAAAAAGTCTCTGAGAACTATGCATGGCCATGGGTGCTTCATAAGCATGGTAAGTCCTGTGCCTCTGTACCTATTTCTTCATTCTTACCATGAAATTTGTATTGCAGTATTTTAACAATTTTACATTGTACAGGCTATCACAAGTGATGCTCTTGAAACAAGTGACAGAAGTGTATGTTGTCTTAAAAGAAATCCAGCATCACTGGCAAAGGCTCAGAAGAGACCATGCCTTTCTAAAAGATCTGCTGTTTAAAAGGTTGCTATTTAAAAGGTTGCTGTTGATATGGGTAAAATAGTTTTTTGTTCAGTACTTGGCTAATATTATGTGCTGCAATATTATATACATAATACTTCAATGTGTATATTATATAATGTACTGACTGCTGCTTTGTAAATTTAAATCAGGAATGGGCACCTCTGACCCTTTTGAGGTGAATTTACCTCCAAGCCTAATCGAACACACCTGAAAATTTTAACTAAAGTCTTCAGGTTTACTTATAGACAATTATAGGCTGGTGGGTTTGAGGTTAGAGCTAAATCTGCAGGACAGTGGTTGCTGAGGACCAGAGTAGCCCACCACTGCTTAAATCATGCAGAACATAGGCTAACCTGACTGTACATTAAACTTAATTTGAATTGTGTTTTTTGTTTTACTTTTAGACCAGGACTGGAGAGCGCCTGACAATGGAATGTTACGACTTCTTCCTCTGGTTGAGAAAAAGCTACACAACATCAGTGATCACATCATCTGTTCATCAATTATACTGTAGAGTACAACTGAACAAACTGTTTAGAAGAAAAAGAAGAACATGATAGAACATGAACATGATAGAGGGAAGAGCAAGAAACCAGTTTAGCTGTGATAATGAATCATTATTTTCCAACATAATATCAAATCTGTTCTCTGTATCATAGTTGACTGGATGGGATTCTGTGGCACTCATTTGTGTGGCTTCAGCAGCTGTGAATGGATTGATATGATTTGAAGACCCATTTTTATTTATCTTGAATCTCATTTGTCTTTATGCTACTTTATCAACTCTATACTGTATCCTCCAATGAAGTGTTGTGTGATAAAGTATGGTGAATATTGAGTTTATTTAGTTTATCTATTTAATTACCATGATTCTTTTACTTGAGACATAAACATTTTTGATCTGGTTATATTATATTTGGGACAACAATGCACCAAAAAGTTGCATATTCTTGCATGTTGTGGAAAGTATGCCAGTTTTCAGTGAAATAAAGGGAAGGATTACAAACAATTCAAGCTTAACTGAAGATGATCCATGTTGATAATTCTGGTACATCTACTACTGCAATAAAAATTAAAGCATGTACATTACCGATGTCAAGCGCGTGTAGACTGTGTGAAGATGACCTTTTGGCAATGTCTCCTTTGTTATTTTACTTAATGGTGCATTATCCTATATGTAATAATAGTGAAGTGTAAATATATAAATTGTTTTTGTTCTGGAAACTGGATAATGGCAAGTTGTTGCAGGTTCATCCATTATATTTATTGGTGTTTATCCATAAAAGAAAATAAACATTATATATATATATATATATACAACATTTATGATATATATATACAACATTTCTTTCAAATATTTCTGTATTTCTTCAGATCTCACAATACCCATCAAAACCTAATACAAGCATGATGTTAGAATAGAAAAGAGAAAATACTCAGATATTTAAGTAATGGCCCCTGGAAGAGCAAAAAAAAGCACATTTCAAATGGCTGTAATTCAAAGTATGGTTAGCGTATCACAGAGAAAATCTGCAGGACAACTGCTTATGCTGTTTACTAAATAATGTTGGGCACAGTTTTCAAACATATATGGAAAGCTGGCATAAAGTTTTTTAAAAAAGTGCTCGTATCCAATTTCAGCCTGCCCCTCATATATGCCATAAAGGTTTGCACAATGAACATATTTAGATATCCAGTTGTCCATTAAAGATGTAATTTGCTTAACATTTATTGTTTCATTATTAAACGTTTTAAACTACATTACCCATATATCTCTGTCATTGTATCAATGCAATGGGAAACATGGCGCTGTAGTTCATTGAAGTGTGCAGAAATGCTTAGGGTTGGGATCTCTGTAAAGGAGTAATTTCTCACAACATAGCGAAACTTTATAGTTAACTTAACGTATTACGAACGTAATAATAACACCAAAACATACTTTGTAACGTGAAACGCCGTTTTATATGGGTTAAAAGATCACAGCGAGTTATGCGATAAAGTCCCAGCCAATGACAACCCAGCTGAACAGAGGCGTCACACTTACTTGTCCATTTATGGTAAATGATGACAGATCTCATCCGGTTCCAACTGAAGGGATAGATTCCTTAAATATTTATTATTTAGGCAGCTAAATATGTATTTCTTCTAATAAAATAATAAAACTCACATTTTAAAACGAAAGACTCCTTTGTGTGGTTAAACTGATGCATAAATATATTTGAAAGAGAAACCTTTTTTTCTATGTAATGGCCTACAACAGCATGGGTAGTTTTGCAGTTTAGAACTTACCTGATGTTGTCAGTTTATACATAACTGTAGGATTTCTTTCTGTAACAAGTTTTGCATAATTAAATGTTAAATGCATTTATGTAATAATTTAACTAATGTGTGCATTTCCATTATTAACAGTATATCTTTAATAGCAAGCTATATCATATAAATTTGTTTAAAAATAACATGCTTTACATGCAAACGGGACGTTATCAGCAGTGTAACTGATCTGATTATGACAAAATAATCGAATATCTGAAGCCATGTGAGCATTTCCACTCTTGCAAGCAGAGGTAGGTTACGAGCTGTGGAGAGACATCATGTAACATTGCAACATGAACAGACAGGGCCCAATTTGTAATAATTTATAAAGAATACAATGGACTTGGAATGGAATATAAACTTTCTGACAGTGTTTCCACGAAGGGGCACAACTTTTTGTAAATAGTTTTTTTTTTTTTTTTTTAACAAAAATCACAATTAACATGTACAGGAATTGAGGGAGTAGTCAATGGCAGCAAACGACAAGCAGAAAATACTTTATATCAAACATTAGGACATAATATTTATGACTACTCGCCAATATGTGGCACACGTGAACCGATGCCAAACATCGCGATGTGTTCTGAATGAGACTTCTTCATCGCGATTTCATACCGATAGAATTCACGTCTTTTGTTGACGCCAAAGGTTTCTCATTGAAATCAGTGGAGTACCCTGCACGTCGAAAAATGACGCTTAAGGGGTGCCCTGTGCGTTAAAAAGTGACGCCGAGGGGCCCTGACCAAGCGTCAATATGTGACGAGTTGGGAGTGAGAACGTGCAATACTTTAGTCACAAACATTTTTATAATATGTATAATCAGTGGTGGAAAAAGCACAACTGATTTAATATTACTCCGATATGTAGAAGTGCCTATTTATTAATCTACTTAAGTCAAGGTGCATGTGGACTCCTGAGAGTGGTAAAGGATCAGCCAATCAAAGAATACACATCATTTTAAGAAATATTTATTCTCGCATGTAACAAGGAACTACGGGCTTTTCAGAGAAGGTGAAGGGTAAGATTTGTTTTAATGTTTTGCAATAAAAGCAAACGTTTCTCCAAATGAAAATATTCTAATAAAATACTTGGTTATTGTCCACCACTGTACGTAATTATATGTGCACACTCACACAATGTAAAAACTACAGTGTTTGTAACTAACCATTTTTGAGACGTTATTAAAATGATTAAGTTTGTTTTTCCGTAAAAAAAAAAAAAACTTTATTTAGTACCGACTCAATGTGGAAGCGCTAGAACAACAACTCGAGTAATTACGACGTGGAATCTGTCGACCAATCAAAATGCAGTGAGGGGCTACTGGACACGTTTGCCGCGGATGCAGAGACAGCAGCTAATACAACTAGAACTTTTTACCGTCAATCATAACAACCGTCACATTGTCCTGATTTGAGACTGTAAATAGTAAGTGATCGTTCTCACCAATTTGGCGAATACTGATATTTATGGGTGCTTTTTGATGGCATATTGCCCTTGACTGAAATTTAGTTCAATGGCCTATGCAAAATCTTTAAGAATATTCGATTGAATAATTAATTTTGTGCTTGTTCAATTTAATAAAATTAACTTTGATTGTGATGAATAAAATAATTAAATGTTAAATATTGAGTGGCCAAGTTTTGCTCATATTTATTAGTAGTATTTATAAATATATAATTGCGCAGCTCCACCTGTCAATGATCCAGCACCCCCTGCGTTCAAAATTCTCTTACGCCGGGCCTGGACCGGTGAGAGAGGGCTAGCATTTGCCATCTATTCATAGCCAATAGCCTACACTTAAAGCTGTGCATACAGTAGCATTTCATCTTTTATCAAATGAGATTTGTATTTTTTAAAACAGGAAAAACTGAGCGCCCATATAGATACAACAAACTTTGTAACCTGTTGAGGAAAACGTAATGTGATTTCGGCGTTTTACGACTGACAAAATGCAGATTTTTACACATTCGCTGGTGAAAAACCCCCGTAACTGCATTTGAGTTTGACTTTTGTAAAATGTTAATAATATAGGGTGAATTCAGGTTGATTAGGACACTTTTTCAAAGTCATCTTAATGGCAAAAAGTGTCCCAATCACCCTGAATTCACCCTATTGATAATTAATACAACAACATTTAATTTGTTTTTACCATCGGAAAATCATAAATAAGCACAGGTGCGGCCTGCACTGTCCGGAACTTATGCCGCGTTCCAGGCAACCCGTAACCCGTGTTTTTCCAACCTTCTACCCGTGAAACAGCAGTCAAACCCGTGACTAGTGATGTGTCGTTCATGAACGATTCGTTCATTTTGAACGAATCTTTAATATGACTCGAGAACAACGAGTTGTCTCAGAGAGCGATTCGTTCATTTTGTGTTGACCGCGCATGCGCAACATCCCATATGTTCTGTACAGGAAACATAATTGATTCGTTTTTTTTTTTTTTTTTTAATTAATTAAACAATACAAAACATCATATTATTAAAGCAATATAGATAGACATGAAACAACGAAACAAAATAGACAAAAAGTTACACAGACACAGATAAGCTGCCAGGGTAAAGCAAAAAACAACAACCATGTAAAACATCTTCTTAAGAGGACAAAAAGGATGAATATAGAGATACAGTTTTAATTGCTTTGGGATTAACAGAGCTTTGGATAGTTTCCATATACTTGTCTAGATCATCTTTGAATAGGGAAAAGAGAGGTTTAGAGCCAGACAATTTTTGCTTATGTATGTGAAATTTAGCTAGTAAGAAACACAAATTAATTATGTAATATTTCCCTACGTTCTCTTTTGAGTAGTCAAACAAACCAAAGAAAACATTTTTAAAAGAAAAAGAAAAGTCACTCACAAAATAAGATTGGATAAACATTAACAAATCTGATCAAAATTTCTCTGTGTGGGTACATTGTCAAAACAAGTGAATGACATCTTCCTCAGAAGAGTGACAAAAACTGCAATCCACTTCAATGTCTGATTTATATTTACGAAGACTGACTTTGGTTGGGTAACATTTGTGAATTAATTTAAATGTTATTTATTTTACTTTGGTAAGCAGATACTTATGAGACAAAGACCATACTTTCTCCCACTGTAAATTCTCTACAATATTCCAATATGGTATTATATAAGGAATTGTTATTATCTCTCTCTGGAAGAGAGCTCTGATTTTATCATTATTTTTTGTTGCTCTACAGAAAAACATACATTTCCGATCATTGTGTCAGTTAGGTTCAAAGAATAAGTACATGGCCATGGAAATGCTGAGCCTTGAAACAGAGAAGACACTCCAGAGGGAATAGCATTGAAGACAACAGCATATTCATTAGCAGTTATAGGAATTTTATATTTCTGTAAGAAATCTGAATAGTTATAAAGTCTTCCCTGTGAGTTAAAAAGCTGTCCAACTAAAGTAAGGTCATTTCTGAACCAGTTGTCAAAGAAAAGTGATTTATTCTTGTAGAGAATATCCTTATTGTTCCATAAGTAATATCTGTGTGGAGAAAAGTTATGTTTGTATATTAGGGACCATGCCAAGAGCATCTGCTTATGGAAATTAGAGAGTTTGATAGGGATCTTTGTAACATTATAGTTACAGAGTAGAAGACAATTCAGGCCACCAACTTTAGAGAAAATATAGTTAGGGATAATATTCCAAAGTGAAGAGGGATTATTAAGGACATTTCTAAGCCAATTAATTTTAAACGTGTTGTTTAAGGTAGTCAAATCTAAAAAATCCAATCCCCCTAAAAAATCCAATGATGAATGGATTCATCATTACTGATTTGCAAATAAAGTGGGTTTTATTTTTCCAAACAAAATTATTTAACATGCTATCAACCTTTTTTAAAGTTACTTTATCAACCTCCAAGGAGAGAGCCGCATACGTTAGTCTGGACAATCCTTCAGCTTTAGAGAGTAAAACTCTTCCTCTTATTGAGAAGTCTCTCTGCAGCCAAGAATTTAGTTTCTTTTGGGTTTTCAATATTAGAGGATCAAAATTTAGTTTGCATCTTGTTTTTTGGTCTTTATTAATTAAAATTCCTAAGTATGTAACTTGATCTTTCACAGGGATGTTGCATATAGAGGGAACAAAACAGCCCTTAGTTGCCATTAACTCACATTTGTTAATATTTAAATAGAGACCCTATGCTCTGGAAAAGGAATCAAGCTATTTTAAAGCTAAAGGGATTTGAGAGGCATCATTCAAAAACAAAGTAGTGTCATCAACCAGCTGGCTAATAATAATTTATCTATCATCAACTGTGATACCTTGTAAATTACTACTGGAAATATGCAGAGCTAAAAATTGAGAGGAAAGCAAGAATAAGTATGGACATAGGGGTCAAACACAGTATTAGTATGGTGTTCCTAATAATCCTTTAGGTGAGTGTATAGAGCCAAACAATTTGTTGTGTGTGTCTTCAGTGTCCCTATACATAAGCATGTCAAATTTGGTGAAAATACCTCATTTCGTTGACAAGTTATAGACATTTCTATTTATGAGCATTAAAAAAATGCCCCACACCTCCGACTGATTAAATTTTTTTGACACTTACTATCAAAATTTTGACATTTGGCCCATATATATACACTCACCTAAAGGATTATTAGGAACACCATACTAATACTGTGTTTGACCCCCTTTCGCCTTCAGAACTGCCTTAATTCTACGTGGCATTGATTCAACAAGGTGCTGAAAGCATTCTTTCGAAATGTTGGCCCATATTGATAGGATAGCATCTGGCAGTTGATGGAGATTTGTGGGATGGACATCCAGGGCACGAAGCTCCCGTTCCACCACATCCCAAAGATGCTCTATTGGGTTGAGATCTGGTGACTGTGGGGGCCATTTTAGTACAGTGAACTCATTGTCATGTTCAAGAAACCAAATTGAAATGATTCGAGCTTTGTGACATGGTGCATTATCCTGCTGGAAGTAGCCATCAGAGGATGGGTACATGGTGGTCATAAAGGGATGGACATGGTCAGAAACAATGCTCAGGTAGGCCGTGGCATTTAAACGATGCCCAATTGGCACTAAGGGGCCTAAAGTGTGCCAAGAAAACATCCCCCACACCATTACACCACCACCACCAGCCTGCACAGTGGTAACAAGGCATGATGGATCCATGTTCTCATTCTGTTTACGCCAAATTCTGACTCTAACATCTGAATGTCTCAACAGAAATCGAGACTCATCAGACCAGGCAACATTTTTTCAGTCTTCAACTGTCCAATTTTGTTGAGCTCGTGCAAATTGTAGCCTCTTTTTCCTATTTGTAGTGGAGATGAGTGGTACCCGGTGGGGTCTTCTGCTGTTGTAGCCCATCCGCCTCAAGGTTCTGCGTGTTGTGGCTTCACAAATGCTTTGCTGCATACCTCGGTTGTAACGAGTGGTTATTTCAGTCAAAGTTGCTCTTCTATCAGCTTGAATCAGTCGGCCCATTCTCCTCTGACCTCTAGCATCAACAAGGCATTTTCGCCCACAGGACTGCCGCATACTGGATGTTTTTCCCTTTTCACACCATTCTTTGTAAACTCTAGAAATGGTTGTGCGTGAAAATCCCAGTAACTGAGCAGATTGTGAAATACTCAGACCGGCCCGTCTGGCACCAACAACCATGCCACGCTCAAAATTGCTTAAATCACCTTTCTTTCCCATTCTGACATTCAGTTTGGAGTTCAGGAGATTGTCTTGACCAGGACCACACCCCTAAATGCATTGAAGCAACTGCCATGTGATTGGTTGATTAGATAATTGCATTAATGAGAAATTGAACAGGTGTTCCTAATAATCCTTTAGGTGAGTGTATATATATATATATATATATATATATATATATATATATATATATATATATATATATATATATAGATAGATAGATATAGATATAAAGAGCAAGATCATGAGCTACCTGTTGTTCTTGTGCTCCGCCATCTCACGATAATGTTGCATAAAAAAAAAAACGTATTGTGTGCCGCAGTTTACACAGGACTAGCAGGAACTGCATTGATACACCTTAATTCTACATGTTATGTGGTTTATTTTGATAGGTGAATTGTGTTTGTAGTTTTAAGAGAGGGAAAGCTATGGCCGATTTGTTTGCACTACTGCCGGGCGTGTTCTAAAACATTAGAGAAAGACAGTCTTTCAGCTTGCCACTATAAATTGCTATTTAATATATTTTCAGAGATGATAGACAAGAGGTTATAGAAGAATTTTATGAAAATACAATTTGACAAAAAATTGACATTCAACCTTTTTTTTTTACCTTCCTAAAAACGTCCCACTGCGACATCTGAAGGGTTGTCACAGATTGCATCAGATATAAATGCATCATTCATGCATTAGGCCTAATGATAAACTAATATGCCTATTTATGGTCTGACTCTGTGGCAAAGCAGCGTGGTTGGCCTTTAAAAAAATATATTTAAAAAATTTTATAAAAAAGAGGCTGCATTCACATGGGCTGGGCAATGTGAAGTGCTTACTGTAGAAAAAGTAGTCACGCGGGCCATCAAAAATTGGGACACTACGGTGAGTGTCTAACCTTCTGGTCTTGTGTGAAGAAATCACATCTGAACGCAGACGTCCGACAGATTATAGCGCGCGCGAAAAAGCCACAGAGACAGACTGCCAACATTGGGAAATCTCAAAGCAAGCTAGCTGAATATGACACACCGCTATTTTGTCAAATGAGAAAATTATATGGCCAAAAATGCATGCAAGGTATAGTTAATTAAATATGATGGGTTCCCAAAAGAGGGAACACTGAGTGTCACCAGACTGAAAGTGGTGAAAGTATAATTTCCGGTGAGGCTGTTGTGGGAAACGCTAACAAACATTGAAATGTTGGGTGAAAGCAGCAGATAACAGGGAAAGGAAAATGTAGTATTATCATGCAGAAGCAACAGCTGTGTTTAAAGATCGCCGCTTCCATCTCTGCTGGTATAATTTTAGGTGAGTATGAACTTTGACTAAATTATGGCTAACAATTTGAGTGACATGATCAGTCCGGATAAAGATTTTGAGACGAACGAGAGCAAACGCTGTAAGCAGCTCTGCTCTGAAGCCCTCACTTCAAAGAAATTTGTAGAACTAATTAAGGAAATGGGCAGCAATGTTTTAATTTTGATTGGAAAGTTGAACAACAATTTTACTGGCTACAAACAAAGAAGAGACTTACACTCTGTCTATGAAACTAATGAGATAATAAGGTCAATAAACTGGAGTCTCTAATTCTTTTTGAAGGAAAGATCTATGATAATGTTAATATAAATTATGAGGTTAAAATTAAAGACAATGGTGATACAAATCTGAGTGGTAAAGATATGCAAATAGTTACGTAGAGGGCTTTAAATGACAAATTTATGAGAAAATTCCTCCAACTCTGAAAATAATTGGTGTTAATATGTTGAAAACCCTAGAAGATGATGTTTTGGTTTCAAAAGATAAGCTCGGGCTTAGCTAAATCTGGCCCTACCATGTCATTTCTGGTGCGGTGGCCTAACTTGCTGTGTAACAGAGACTCAATCTGAGTGGAAATTGATCGTTTTTAAATTTATTGTATGGGCAAAAGACTAATTTAAAATTATGTTTATTTGAAAACGAATGTTTATGAAAATGCAGTACAGGTCCTGAATGCCTCAGAGTCTGTCTCTCATTCAAAACCAGCTCAAAGCTGTTATCTGAGCCTGTGTCATAGGTGATAAGATATTTATAGCAAAGCACAGGGCATCAGTGAAAATAATAGACAGTTATTTCTTAAAAGAAAGAATTGCCATTAAGAGGGAAATTATAAATAATTCAGGTAAAACGAAATGTGATGTCTTTAAATACAGACTTTAAATGAACTGAAATTTATTTTATGACCAGTAACATCTTTGTCTGATCTTAGCCTCCACCATGTATAGAACCGATGGCTTGGGTTATAGAGATAACCAAACATTAAATTGAATGGACAGCTGTTATGGTTAAATTCACTGAGTATAATCTACGCACTGGTTGCGGCTTTGAAGAGGTATGATGGATTTTAGTGATTAAGTTATGTTGTAATTAACCTGTCTCCATGTTTTACCAATAGTAAGCAGACCAAATGGCCCTGGTGACTCTTGAATGCACTTTCCCCAAGGCTCCAGAAAACATCTGATCCTGTTAAAGGAAATGGTCAAAGATCTCGAGCGGTCACCAGTGGGCATGAGGTGATTTCTCAAAGACGGGTAAGATCCTTTTTGGCCAGATAGAGGAAAGCCTAAGACAGAGGGTCATCGCCACTACTGGGCACCTCCAAAAGGGGGGTGTTTTTATGTGAGGTGTGTATGTGTGTGAAGCAGATGTCTGTGAGGCCAGCAGCATCATAAGGGGGGAGCTGTGACAGATACAGCAGTCTGCCCCAGAAATGTTCCTCCATACCACTCACCCAGGAACCGCATTTAGTGAATAGCTTGTCAGGGAACAACCTGAGGAAAAGAGTGGGTAAGGGCTTTCAAGAGCCGGCTGACCATGTGGTGATTGTCATTAACTTTTGTGGAGACCAGAACAAAATGTATTAATTGGTATCAGTAAAACTGTGTGATCAGGAACTAATGTTATTGTGAGTTTTTTTTACTCCTGCAGGTCATTAGATATGACATGAGACATGGTGGCGCCTAAAGATGAGGACAGCTTTTGAAGTTTAAAGAGAAGGTCTGGATAGTTTGTCTGAGTAAAGTCTTAGGAGGCTGTGAAAAGATTATTTGGTTTGGAGAGAGAGAGAGAGAGACTGCATGAGTGGAAGCAGGGATTGTACTGTGTCTGCTATCGCCCTGTTAAAGCTGAAACAAAACAAAGAACCAAAACAAACCAGATGACTTGTGTGAAGACAAAAGAATAATAAACAGACATGATTTGAAATTGGTTAAGAGACCATGTAAAAGCTAGGGTTAAATAACTTTTAGAGTTTAAACTAAAAGGAAAATTTGGTGACTGAACTTTATGTTTTGTATGTGTTGGTTAGTGAAACCGTTCTGTCCTGATTGAGTGTATGGGGTCATTCACCTCTGGGTAAAGGTTTATCATTACAGATGGGTTAAGTGAAATGACAAACTTTAAAGAAGCTTACACTTTTGAAGGAATCGGGTAAAAAGATGATCCAGAACATGGGACAAGTTTTAAGTGGATTGGGTATCCAGCTCGGTCTGTCACTGGTAATTATGACTACTTTTGTCATTTATGATACGATTTGAATTACTCTCTGGAGCAGTAGAGATAAGAGTGCCGTCCATCATGGGGTTAACACCCTTGTCTAAATTTAACAGAGAGTCTGAGGTAAATTTTATAGACTGGACGGCAGAGAAAAAAGTGACAAATTAACTAATGTCGCTACCCAAAATATCCAGAGACTCCCTAATATTTATGAAAGGCCAGAGGGCGAACAAAGGGATAACGTATAAAAATGTCCTCCATTAAATGGAGGCATGATATTTGATTTATATAGAGAACTACAATTAATGTTGAAGAAGCAAGTGGCTATAAGGCTTTCTGTGTGACTGGGATTGAGAAGACTGAAACAATAATGATTATATGGTGCATCTGCAGACTGATTATTTGATAGAGGAATAATGTGACAAGTAAGTTAAATGAGAGAAATAGCCCCAAAGATTAATGTTGTGAAAATAAAACTTTATAAACACATGAAGCAAATTAAGTGATTTTGATAAAGAATTGGGTATGATTAAGCATTAGATAAAGATGAGTGAACGAGCTGATTGAAATTAAATATGATGTGGGCTATGATGATTGAAAATGGGTCGGTTGGAAATAGTACGTTTAACAAAAGGGTTCTTGAGTAAGTTGATGTTTTGGTGGAAATAATGATATGAAGGTTTTCTTTTATTTTCGACTTTTGAAGAAGAAAGGTACATGTGTATTTGGTCTCTGAGGAGTGACTGAGGGTCTGGCCTAGGGATGTGTGATGTGTCGCTAAACACTTGATGGCGACAAGTTGTCGGGTGTTTTGGATTTTGGAGCTATCACACACCCCTAATATGACAGGAGTGCAGTGACAGTGCTTGCTCACTTAGCCCGGCTTCCAGATATGAAATATGGATTTGTCTTTCACTTTATAGGATATTTTCAGTATGCGTTTGGGGTTGCGCATGATTTTGGGGCGCTGTGGAAACAGAACATTTTTGAAATCTGATGGACCAGTTTTGAATGCTTCTCGTGTCTAATCTGCTAGACGCAATTCTCTTGCCTGGCCAGGTTGCTATCTGTAAATGCGCAGCGTATACTAACAACAAAGATTTTATTTCAACAGGAAACGTGAGAGCAGACGCTGCTGCGAAGGCTGCGGCAGCACATGAGACAAAAGAACCAGAATGTCTTTTAATATCTGAAATAAACAAGAATGCTTTGTCTTCTTTACAGACTATGCGGTCTTTCGGCACAGGGCCAGAGAAACAACGATGGAAACAGTGTGGCATGCACTGTTTAAAATGGCGTTTGGACAAGTGGTGATGGCAAGCCTTGGTTACCCCGACATTTTTTTCGTTAATTATGCTAAATGGCTGCATGGGCGATCATGCAGCCAAAAGGGGAATGGTAAATGAAAGATTTGTTTACAGCATTCGCTGAAAATTTTCGCACCTTGATGCGTATTACTGTACATGAGAACGAGAAAAGGCCTAGAGCAAATCTGATCCTGTTTGAGATTGTTTTATGGAAGACCACCATTCATGGCAATGGAAGGGGGTAACCAACAGCTTCCATCCACAGAATGTTGAACTACTGCAAAGAAATGTCTTCTCTGTTATCTAAGGTCGGTGTAGAGGTAACGGCAGGGGAAACCAGCTGAGACTCCTTTATACGACATCAAGCTAAGCAATTTCGTGGTGATACAGGACCACAGAAGGAAGAGCTGGAAGGCGGAAAGGTGGCTAGGATTTTTTCTGTTGCAGGCGACTCATATGGCCATGAAGGTAGCTGAGAAGATGATGTGGGTTCACGCGAGCCACGACAGGAGAGTCTCACCAGTGATCGAGGAGGAGGAGGAACAGAGAGGGAAGGAGCCAGAGGCACATGTCAGCGTATGCTGAAATCCTGTTTAAACAACAGATGCAGTTATCAGTTCACACAAGGTCACCAACCCTTCAGAGTGGTGAGATCATCAGGCAGCAGTCACTGTGAAAAGATGAGAATGAAACCACAGAGAACTGTACAGTGACAATCAGCGGGATGACAACAGACTTTATGAGAATGGCCGTAAGAGAACCTGAGAAAGTAGACGAATAATGGTTTGGGTGGTTAACAAGTCCGAAAGGATGAGGATATTGGTTATGTTTCACCGTGTTGCCAATCCTTGAAATAGTAGTACTGATATTGATGTGTCTGCAATGTATTTTCCCGTGTATGTCCAGCTCAGTACAGAGACTGGTGAAATCCAGCATGTCACATCAGATGGTTAAAATGTCTGTTTACAATGATGGTGATGAATCTCCAGGTGCATTTGATGATGATACAACCAGTGGTGATAGTGAAATTTAAAATACTTTTAAATTTGGGAATGAGAAGCCTTTAGAAAGTCCCCAAGAGATTGAAAAACAGTTTTTGCTTGCTAAGTTTCAGGGACTTTACCCACAAAAACAGCCTAAGCGTTTTCTTTCTTCTTTCACAAATTTAAGAGAGTGATCATTTATACAAAAATCGGAGATGAAGGGTATAAGTGTGATAAGTGACTTAAATTTGCTTGTTTTATTATTACTTCTATTTTTTTTTACTATTATTATTATTATACACATCTTTAAAAAATTTCTTGTAAGATTATCAAATGAATGATAAAAGGGGGAATTGTGGTGGAAAAATTTAATCACAGAGGAAGATTAATTATTTAGACATATGTTTGAGATGATACAGGAGCTAACGTGTTTCTGCCATGCGGGACACCTTATTTGAGGGCTCTCCTGTACCAAAGGTGTCGGGCAGAACTAATTCTAATTCTGCGTGCTGTGTTTCTTACTTTTACCATGTGTGGAAAACTACTCAGAAGGATTGTTTACACTTTGGGGGTATAAGAGATGTGGCATTTCATCTTTTATCAAATGAGATTTGTATTTTTTACAACAGGAAAATCTGAGCGCCCATATAAATACAACAAACTTTGTAACCTGTTGAGGAAAACGCAATGTGATGCCAGAATCAAAATGCAGATTTGCACACATTCGCTGGTCAAAACCCCCGTAACTGCATCGGAGTTTGACTTTTGTAAAATGTTAATAATATATGGATAATTAATACAACTACATTTAATTAGTTTTTACCATCAGAAAATCATAAGCACAGGTGCGGCCTGCACTGTCTGAAACTTAAACAAAGCGACTGAGTGATCCTCATCACCTAGATAAAATATATTTTTAAGAAATGTGTTATTTGATTTATGATTGCTAATACACTTAATTTGTTAACATTTAATGATATGGTCGCATGTTTAATCTATGTTTACGTTGTTGACATGCACGTATTCGCTAGCTAGCTACTTTTTTTTATCTAGTATTCTATACTCTCCGCTCGTCCTCACCATAGACAGTAAAATAAATGGACACAGCGACACCATAGACTTTAACAGAGAAATATGAATTCAATTAGAAGCACTCACTTCCTGATGGCTGAGCGTACTGCGCGGCCTCAAACTGAGCTTGACGACGTAGATGTGACGTGAGCAACCTGTCTGACAGTTGTAAGTCTTCTAGTAGTTGTGCAAAGTGAAATCTGAATCACCGAATCTTGCAGAGACGGAGAGCGTGAGCAGGAGCAACTTTTGGTAAGTATTGCAATTATCTTTTAGTCATTTTGCATAGTATTTATTTATTTTAAAATTTAACGCCAGATTACCTGCGAGCTTCTCCTCCTGTCTATACGGTAATTTCTCTACTGTGCGACAGAGAGTCACGTGGTTATGACGCAATCGTTAGCCTATTTTTACAAAAACGGCTTCTACGGGGCGATAGTGTAAGATACAAGGTAATGGAGCCTTTTATACATTGTCGTGTTTCTTTATAAATAAACAATGGACAAATGGAGTCTTTAAACGCCTCAGATGTAAAGTTATTTGCTGTCAAAGTGACGCCAAAATGAATGGGAGTCAATGGAATGCTAACAGCAGGTGATGGCTTGGTTAGCAATGGCTGCCCCTATGGAAGGTACGCTTTCCGGGTGCTGGATTACCCCCTTGGTCCTCACATGTATGAATGTAGTAAAACATGGTTTTACTACAGTATTGTTGTCATTTACATTAAGTGCAAATAGGCCGCCTTTTTCCCTGAAGGTCTGGTTGGGCCAGCCAACATCACGGAAGACACCAGATTATTATGTAATAGCATAGGTTTAAAGTGCATGGTACGAAGTTTTGATGCAAATTTACCGGAGGTTCGAATCCACCTTTTGCTAAACTCGCTCTACTCCGTTTTCCCATCACATAGAAATTCAAAAAGGCATTTTTTTTTCAATAAAAATGAAGAAAATATTCAAAAAGTGAAAATAAAGCATCTAACGTGTGTTTAATAATAGGGTGTTAGTGATAGGTGAACAGATATGCAGTTGCCCTTTTTCAGTTTCAGCACATGCCGCCCCTCAAAAGGTCTGTGCACGGCTCTGATATCATCATCATCTTGAACTGCAGCTGGTATTGGTGGTAGTATCTGTGCTACATCTCCAATAATAGGATGGTCATCGTCTGAAATAAGAAAGGTATAGTCAGTTAACAGTTATTGATTCTATTAAATGTTATCAAAAATGGCTAAACTAGACATGCACTCCTAATACCTCAACCCTGACAATGCATCACCCAAGTAGGCTATTTCACCTGGACAGTACATCTAAGACCTGTAAAAATGTATAGGCCTATATAACAACAAACTTGCAATATTAATAGAAGATAACGAAGAAAAAGAAGAAATATAGCTGCAAGTAGCAATTAACGGGTCCAAGCACAACAGAAGCAAACAAGGAAGCTAGCAGCAGACCAACTGCAAAAATAAGTAATAAAGATTGAGACAATTTTAAGAAAAAAGGATGAAAACCCATACATATATATAGAGCCAATTTCATGTTTTGTTTAATTATAGTGCCACCATGTGTGCAGTCCCACCACTGTTGTGTGTGTCTTCAGAGTGTCCCCATACATAAGCATGTCAAATTTGGTGAAAATATCTCATTTAGTTAACAAGTTATAGACATTTGTATTTATGAGCATAAAATGCCCCAACCATAATGAATGAATATAATATACAAGTTTAACTTTTTGAATGGAAGTAGTGAAATAAATCTACTTTTTGATGATATTCTAATTATATGACTAGCACCTGTATGTATGTATGTATGTATATATATATATATATATATACAGTGGGGCAAAAAAGTATTTAGTCAGCCACCAATTGTGCAAGTTCTCCCACTTAAAAAGATGAGAGAGGCCTGTAATTTTCATCATAGGTACACTTCAACTACGAGAGACAGAATGAGAAAAAAAAATCCAGAAAATCACATTGTCTGATTTTTAAAGAATTTATTTGCAAATTATGGTGAAAAAAAAGTATTTGGTCACCTACAAAAAAGCAAGATTTCTGGCTCTCACAGACCTGTAACTTCTTCTTTAAGAGGCTCCTCTGTCCTCCACTTGTTACCTGTATTAATGGCACCTGTTTGAACTCGTTATCAGTATAAAAGACACCTGTCCACAACCTCAAACAGTCAGACTCCAAACTCCACTATGGCCAAGACCAAAGAGCTGTCAAAGGACACCAGAAACAAAATTGTAGACCTGCACCAGGCTGGGAAGACTGAATCTGCAATAGGTAAGCAGCTTGGTGTGAAGAAATCAACTGTAGGAGCAATTATTAGAAAATGGAAGACATACAAGACCACTGATAATCTCCCTCGATCTGGGGCTCCAGGCAAGATCTCACCCTCTCAAAATGATCACAAGAACAGTGAGCAAAAATCCCAGAACCACACAGGGGGACCTAGTGAATGACTTGCAGAGAGCTGGGACCTACCATCAGTAACACACTAAGCCACCAGGGACTCAAATCCTGCAGTGCCAGACGTGTCCCCCTGCTTAAGCCAGTACATGTCCGGGCCCGTCTGAAGTTTGCTAGAGAGCATTTGGATGATCCAGAAGAGGATTGGGAGAATGTCATATGGTCAGATGAAACTAAAATAGACATTTTTTGGTAAAAACTCAACTTGTCGTGTTTGGAGGAAAAATAATGCTGAGTTGCATCCAAAGAACACCATACCTACTGTGAAGCATGGGGGTGGAAACATCATGCTTTGGGGCTGTTTTTCTGTAAAGGGACCAGGACGACTGATCCGTGTAAAGGAAAGAATGAATGGGGCCATGTATCGTGAGATTTTGAGTAAAAACCTCCTTCCATCATCAAGGGCATTGAAGATGAAATGTGGCTGGGTCTTTCAGCATGACAATGATCCCAAACACACTGCCCGGGCAACGAAGGAGTGGTTTCGTAAGAAGCATTTCAAGGTCCTGGAGTGGCCTAGCCAGTCTCCAGATCTCAACCCCATAGAAAATCGGTGTTGCCCAGCGACAGCCCCAAAACATCACTGCTCTAGAGGAGATCTGCATGGAGGAATGGGTCAAACTACCAGCAACAGTATGTAAAAACCTTGTAGAGACTTACAGAAAACGTTTGACCTCTGTCATTGCCAACAAAGGGTATATAACAAAGTATTGAGATTAACTTTTTTTATTGACCAAATACTTATTTTCCACCATAATTTCCAAATAAATTCTTTAAAAATCAGACAATGTGATTTTCTCAATTTTTTTTCTCATTCTGTCTCTCATAGTTGAAGTGTACCTATGATGAAAATTACAGGCCACTCTCATCTTTTTAAGTGGGAGAACTTGCACAATTGGTGGCTGACTAAATACTTTTTTGCCCCACTATATGCATGTGTATATATATATATACACTCACCTAAAGGATTATTAGGAACACCATACTAATACTGTGTTTGACCCCCTTTCGCCTTCAGAACTGCCTTAATTCTACGTGGCATTGATTCAACAAGGTGCTGAAAGCATTCTTTAGAAATGTTGGCCCATATTGATAGGATAGCATCTTGCAGTTGATGGAGATTTGTGGGATGCACATCCAGGGCACGAAGCTCCCGTTCCACCACATCCCAAAGATGCTCTATTGGGTTGAGATCTGGTGACTGTGGGGGCCATTTTAGTACAGTGAACTCATTGTCATGTTCAAGAAACCAATCTGAAATGATTCGAGCTTTGTGACATGGTGCATTATCCTGCTGGAAGTAGCCATCAGAGGATGGGTACATGGTGGTCATAAAGGGATGGACAGGGTCAGAAACAATGCTCAGGTAGGCCGTGGCATTTAAACGATGCCCAATTGGCACTAAGGGGCCTAAAGTGTGCCAAGAAAACATCCCCCACACCATTACACCACCACCACCAGCCTGCACAGTGGTAACAAGGCATGATGGATCCATGTTCTCATTCTGTTTACGCCAAATTCTGACTCTACCATCTGAATGTCTCAACAGAAATCGAGACTCATCAGACCAGGCAACATTTTTCCAGTCTTCAACTGAATTTGCTCGTGCAAATTGTAGCCTCTTTTTGTTATTTGTAGTGGAGATGAGTGGTACCCGGTGGGGTCTTCTGCTGTTGTAGCCCATCCGGTTGTGCGTGTTGTGGCTTCACAAATGCTTTGCTGCATACCTCGGTTGTAACGAGTGGTTATTTCAGTCAAAGAAATACCTCTAGCATTAACAAGGCATTTTCGCCCACAGGACTGACGCATACTGGATGTTTTTCCCTTTTCACACCATTCTTTGTAAACTCTAGAAATGGTTGTGCGTAAAAATCCCAGTAACTGAGCAGATTGTGAAATACTCAGACCGGCCCGTCTGGCACCAACAACCATGCCACGCTCAAAATTGCTTAAATCACCTTTCTTTCCCATTCTGACATTCAGTTTGGAGTTCAGGAGATTGTCTTGACCAGGACCACACCCCTAAATGCATTGAAGCAACTGTCATGTGATTGGTTGATTAGATAATTGCATTAATGAGAAATTGAACAGGTGTTCCTAATAATCCTTTAGGTGAGTGTATATAAAAGAGCAAGATCATAAGCTACTCGTTCTCTTGTGCTCCGCCATCTCACAATAGTGTTGCATTTAAAAAAAAAAACTTTTTGTGTGCCGCAGTTTACACAGGACTAGCAGGAACTGCATTGATACACCTTAATTCTACATGTTATGTTGTTTATTTTGATAGATTAATTGTCTTTGTAGTTTTAAGAGAGGGAAAGCTATGGGCGATGTGTTTGCACTACTGCCGGGCGTGTTCTAAAACATTAGAGAAAGACAGTCTTTCAGCTTGCCACTATAAATTGCTATTTAATATATTTTCAGAGATGATAGACAAGAGGTTATAGAAGAATAATTTGATGAAAACAATTGACCAAATACTATATACCAAATACCAAATACTATATTTTGACTTTTGACTATAATACTATACTACATTTACAATATTTTGACAAAAAATTGACATTCAATCTTTTTTTTACCTTCCTGAAAACGTCACAGTGCGACATCCGAAGGGTTGTCACAGATTGCATCAGATATAAATGCATCATTCATGCATTAGGCCTAATGATAAACTAATATGTCTATTATCAGACATACCCTCTGTAATGAGTAAAGGTTTTAAAGACTTTACGCCAATTCACACTGCACGGACAGATGCAGACCAATGCTGACAGTCACCAGATTACACATCACTTCTCAGACATTTTAATTATAATTCAGCATGTTCAATTGGTGAAATCAAGTTCCGACAGATGCCAACAGACTCCAACTCGAGTAACACACTGATCTGACAAAACCAAACGCAAAGTGTCTGTTGCCGTCTGAAAAAAAACGTTAAAGCTATCCCATAACTTTATATCGCTTTTTCCTTTTATTGCTTTTTCCTACTAACATTGTGAAAGGCTCGCATACTGTGCATTTTTGCTACTTTTGGCCTTCATAAACAACTGTTTTTACATAAACGGATGGATGGATGAATGAGACTGTAACTCTAAACTCAAATGTGTCGCTATTTCAGATACCGTCAAACCCCACAACCTCACTTATTTCATCAAGATTAGACTTTTTTTTTTATTGTAACTCACATTGGTCTGACCCAAAATGTGTTATCCTCACTGTAGAAAAAATATTGTCAAATTAACAGTAACTGTCTACAGCTTGTTTAAAACTAATTAACAGGGTTAATAAAGAGGGATCACATCTCCCCGGTCTTAGCATCTCTTCACTGGCCCCTGGTGAAATTCAGGGTCTATTTTTAAGATTCTGAGTTTTGTCTACAAGGCACTATTTGGTCTCATACCCCAATACATCAGTGACCTTCTACATCCGTACTTTCCAACCAGAGTGCTCGGGTCTTCTGATCAACTTCTACTGAAGGTTCCTCGTTGCCGCTATAGATCAAAGGGTGACTGTGCCTTTGCTGTGATAGGTCCTACATTTTGGAATAGTCTCCCTTTCCATGTGAGGTCAGCTTCATCATTAGTCATTTTTAAATCTTCTTTAAAAACATATCTTTATTCTGTGGCTTTTGAATAGATTATTGAGTAGGTTGAAGTGAATTAATACATGATGTTGTATTAAAATGTTTTACTTTATTGTATTGTGTTTCATAATACTTTATAATTGAATTATACTTAAAAGTCAATAAAAAAGTACCTTATTGACACAACATGCTGTTGAGTTTTTTTTTTATATATATAGAACCCTAATAGAGGCTACAAGATAGTATAAGATCAGGCAGATAGAGGGGTAAAAAACTATATTAATAAATCATGTATAAAAATAATGTTAATAATATAAATGTATTAATATTGATGAAAATAAACTATTAATAAAAAGGTTATTTATAACACTATAAAGGTCCTATATAGCACTTTCAAAGCATGATTCTTTATATGTTTTCTTAAGGGTGTAGTCCTTTTCTTTTTATGTAGGTAAGTTTCATTATCATTATGTTTCATTATGTGGAAAGCAAGCTTATGTTGATCTATGCGATTTACTGTTGATTCGTATAGCCTATCCTTCACTAGTTCACGGCATTCTTTAACTGCAGTCTCATTCCAGTGTTCATAGACATTAACCTGCAAACCACAAAAGCTGGTCAAACTGGTTTCATTTATTCTTAAAAAAAAAAAAAAAAGTTTTCAAAAATAGACAGATCTTCACTGGAAAGGCACTAGAAAGGCACTGACGGCTTTGCTTCATGGGCATGTTTTTTTGTTGTTGAGCCAAATCACTTGATAATTACAGTTTTATTTGATGTAAGTAATATGGTACATAATATTATATTACTTATATCATAAATAAATAATGATCTTAAAATCACATATTGACAGCTGTGTAATCTAATATTAGAAGTGAACCTGCAACTATTGCTAAATCTTCGCACTTGGCCCATCCCAAGTGAGATATTTGTACTCAGAGCAGTCTACATACTCTTCAGAGCTAAGCAACTTTTTGATTGAAGTTTGATATCATAGGAAAAGAATCATATTTTATGTCATTATTTATTTATTTATTTTTTATTTTAGGCTACAATAGTGGCTACATGTGAATATTAAATAGCAAAAGCATGTGAACTGAACAACTTTGAAAATCTGAAAGTAGCACATCTAAAAACCTTTCCTCTTCGAAAACGATTCATTTTCAAGTCTTAATTAATTAATTATTATTATGGACGTCAGTAATGTGTAAGGTATATCAGGTCAATTCGCAATGGAAAATCAATGTCTGTAATAAATCACAGAGATGGTTATGTCTACTGCATTTACTTATTGCCGTCACACATAACTTAGGCTACCTATCAAAAATGTATTTAGGTACTAATTAATTAAGCAGGATGTATTAAACATGAGCAGATATCAAAATACAACAGCTGGTCTATAATTCTATATTGGACAACTGTAACAAAATTGACAAAATTAAAGATTTAGCCTATATAATGATTGTTCATTCCAAATAGCATCTAATCTTTTGTCTGCGTAAGTTGCTGTGTGTGTGTGTGTGCGCGCACTTTGTTGAACATTCCAAGACACACCTTATACCAGTATAACAACAAAACATGAGTGCAATTCCATTTTTATCTTTTAGACGTCCTGCTGTGCGTATGCATGACAGAAACATTCAGACTCACACCCTAAACCTGTTATTATAAGAAAGATTTAAAATTTTTTATACGAGATTACTTTGTGACTTTGCAGGTAACTTTATTGCTTTTTTCCTCCAGCATCAGTATATAGCCTACTGTGCATGCAATTATTAAATTAACATATTAAACATGATATCCCCCCTTAGCCTAAAAGGGAGTTTGGCAGAAAATCCTATTAAAAAATAATGATTTAATTGATTATAATTTCACCATATTTCACCTCCTCTCTACTATCAAATCTCAAAATCATAAGTTAGGTAGAAGGCTGTCCCTTGGCAGGGACGTGGGGGTAGGGTCTACTCTTTGGGCTCAGGGGAAAGAAACGGCCTGTGACAGGTAGACCTTTATCAAATATATGAGCAAAAAGGTTTGATAACTAAATTGTACATAGTATCACCATAAATGTACTATTAAAATAAAAATATTAGTAATAAATAAATGAGTATATTTATATTTTAAATCACTGTTACTGACAATATAGCCTTTTAAATGGTCTCTATGTTAAAACATCATTTAATAATTTTAAAACAAACTTTTTATAATGAAACATTTATAGGCTTCTAAAACAATTACAACCACTGATTATGGGATGTGTGTAGCAAAGATTTATTCTGGTTTATTGTTTATCTATTTCATAAAGCTTTTTATTGTTTTTGTTTTTTTACCTTTTATTTCTTCATGCCTTTTATTTTAACTTACATCAAAATAGATAGTCAACAAAACACCTTTTATTATCCTGACAGAAATGAATTCTTGAGATTCACATTAGCAGTAATCAGCATTGTATTTACACCCTTCATTGTGGACAGGGAATAATACCATCAGTATGCTTATGTATTGCGTACTACAGGGTTTGGTCGTTGAACTACACTTTTTACCACACCCTACAAACGTCAATCTGCCTTTGATATAGCATGACCCAAAATTGTGCTTTTCAGTATGTTACTTTTAGACTAAGAAGGCAAATCACATAGAGCATTGCAATACCTTTTGGAGTACATGGTTATGACTTTGAATAGCATAAGGAGGTAGGTAAATGATTACATATGTAATTTGACATTTGTATTTGACAACTTATAATACTATACAATACCTTATTCAATTTATGCTACGTAAATATGTTATATATTTACATTAGCCCCTGTAGCTGCTTGTATGATTTGTTGTCAACTTGTTTCAACTTTGTCAAAGCAGGGTTGTGCACCATTCAAAATTTAATTGGGAATGCCTTTTAAATTACAATTACATTTTTGAATTTGAATTTAAATTGAACTGAATTGAGGTACCAAGGAAGCAGAATCAATGTTAATTAAAATAAAAAAGAATACATTATCAACTAGAAAAGCAGTTTATCAAGACAAATTTTTGAATGTTGACTTGACAACCTTGAAAAGTTTTGAAAAAAGTCTTAATTTTAAGATTTATAGGCTTTATGAACAGAGTGAAAGACAGAATGATAGAAACAGATACACAGACAGATGGATAAATAAATAAATAGACAATCATAAATAAATCAATAATTAAAACTCTATTCAAATATTTATTTTACTAAAATACCCAACATACAACACATCACACCACCATACAACACTTGAAGCTAACAGCTTGAAGCACTTGAAACTTTCATTTTTAATTCCCCTGTCAATTCACAGGGGACTCTTCTATAATTAAAGTTTGTAAAATAAAAGACTGAAGGAAACATAGGCTACAGGCAGCAACAAGCAGCAGCATATGTTTAATGTTAAGCAACAAACATGTTGAAAGAAATCCAAACTACTAAAACTAACAAACCAGTTAATGGAGGAAGCATGCACCACTAGTGTTAACCATCAACAAGCAGAGGCAGCCAAGCCTTTGGGAAATAAGCATATTGCTGTTTACGGCTTTGCCTGAAGTTAACTAAAGTCCTGTTACAAATGCCATCTAGTGGTATTTGTTACATTTGGCATATTGGTTGTTGGGTATAGTCCACTGGCAAGTGTGTATTGAGGCTACATGTTTAGTTACCAAAAGGGGGCGCTCATGAGCAGCCTTTTGAAACCTAAAATGACAAATAGAGTATGCATCGACGCATTATTAGTTTAAACTAAAGGTTGGGCCTGATTTCGATACAAATATTTATCACTATCAGTCATCAGTTTCGAGAGTGAATCCCGCATGTCTATGTATTGAAGCGTGTTTGTGGTCACTTGTCAAGAATGGAAAACAAAAGTTTTATTCAAATTCTGAATATATTATAGGCCTATAGGCTATATCTCGCCTAGACAGCGCGCAAAGAGCGCTCCCTTTATAATCCGTTATATTAATCAGTGAAGCTGACAATACAATGAATTTCTTATTTGCATAATATCCACACTTAAGCCCTATTCGGACGGCAATTAAATTACCAAACGATCTTGGTGTTTGTCAAAAAAAACAGTAGGTCTAGGTAATTCGGCCGGGGATTTTTACGCGGCTGGTGGGAGAAAAACACTGACATTCTGGATTCGGACGGCAATAAAATCACTGACTAGATCCTGGCAATGATTAAAACACCTTACGACCCCACGAGAAAGAATTACCGTCCGAATAGGGCTTTAGAGAGGATTAGCGCGCGTGCAGAACGTTCAGCACTGGACAACAACTTGAGCGGTGAGTGGATTCTAACTTCAACACCTGAGATTGGCCAATTGCGTTGTAGAAATCAACAAACATGTCTGTGCTATATTAAGTACATTACTTACCGAAGGGAAAACACGTTGGAAATTGAATCCTTTTGACGAGCGCAAAGACAGACACGCATCTCAGACAGATCTTTTGCCTACTCTTTTTCACTAATAATATGCGATTATTACGAAGAAAACAGACCATAAACCAGCAGTGTTGTGCAGCTTTTCCCTCTAAAAGCAATCAATAGCAGAAGCAGCAGCAGGTGGCAGTGGTTTAGTGAGAAAATTAAACGCTATTATCTTGTCCGTCTCCCTTGGTCCGGAGGGGGCACAGGGATGTCCATGGGGTCCGTGGCCAAACCTCCCCTCGACCCCCCTCTGGCGCCGGGCCTTATTTTGTGTGTTTTCGCTGCATTCACGCTGTAAACCAATGCTGCCTCTCAGTCTTTTTGCCACTCAGTGGGGCGTGACGTCACGTGCATACCCTCTATTGGACTTCACAGACATTAGCATGTGACAGTAATAGCTAGCAAGCCCATGAGTACACATCATATGCATCACTTGCGGAACAGCCTGATTAGAAAAATAAAATAAAAATCCAAGCATTTAAGGACCAAAGAGCTTAAGCAGCCCTATTTTGTTAGTAACATTAGCATTAGGATTGAGGAGAGCAGAAGTTCAAATATATGCCAAAAAAGAGTTATGAGTCACTTAAGTCACCTGGTGAGTATTGTGTAGCCTAACAAATTCAATGTTTAGCTCTTCTGCTGACGATTGACTTTATTATACAGAACTCTGACAAAATATATCATGAATCTGAAAGTCATATCTCAAACTCATTGTGACGTGCTTGACATCTGCCAAGTATCAATGTGATGCGGATTGGGATGGCTACAGTGTCGCCTTGTATTTTATTGTCTGTAATCCATAGCCTACTTAATCTGTTTCAATGTTTGTTGAAAAATCTCTGCATTCCTGTAGAACAAACAACTTGACATCAAGGTCATGGGTTTGATTCCCATGAAATGCAAGAACCAATAGAACTGTATGTATTTTGAATGCCAAAAGAGCTGCTTCAGATGAGTGCATTCAAATGTATGTCATAAGGAATATTTCCACATAGAAGGACATTTTAAGATAAAAGCATACAAAATATAAAAAATGAAAAGATCAAAAATGTACCTGGCTTTTTAAAATGATACGAAAAGCATGTTTGTCATAGATGCCTCGGTTTAAACCTTTTCAATTCTACTGTGTTTGTGACAGAATTAATAAATAAAATGTTTCAATTTAGTCTCTGAAAGCCTGACAATTTTTTTCACAATTTTAGTTCTTTAAATCTTCTCTAAAGAAAAATTTACTACATAGATTTATTACTACAAAGATTTTTTATATGTAGATTGGAAATTCTGCAAGAGAAACAATATCAGTACTTTATAGCACATAACTCATAAAGCTCTTTGAATGTAAATGTTCTGAAATTTTTTTAAAGACATAAAATAAATGATTTTCTTCTATTTTAGGTGGTGTTTCATTTCAAAAAAAGATGCCAAATGGACAGTTTTTCTCACCATATGTAAGTATACTTCAGATTAAATCTGGATATTATGGCTGAGATATTGATAATTAAAGAAAATAGCAGCTATTAAATAATGCCCGCCCAAATCAGTAAAAATAGTAAAAAATCTAAAAATAGTAAAAAAATTAATTTTGAAACATCAAAACGGTAATGGTGAAATATGTTTCTTTTTTCTTGACAGTATGTGTATGGTGTACCGTTTGTGGAGGTACATCCTCCCTTACTACAACTGCACCAACAACACTGGTTTCACAAACAGCCAGTGAAGTTTGTATAGTAAAAACTAAAGCGTCTATGACCACAGCTATGACCCTGAAACTAAATAAAAAATGTACATCTGTGACTTTCACTACTACACCTTCTACAACTACGGATTTAACATCAATGGCATCTTCAAGAACAAATGAAGCTTCTACAGAATATTCAACAACAGCTACAGGTTCAAACACAATGTCATCTTCAACAACAGCACAATCTTCAACAACTGAAGCCTCAACAACCCAAGCTGTGGATCTCACAACCATGCCTGAATTCCCAGAACCTTCAACTGCATTTCCAGCAACAGAAAATACTGCTCCAACAGAGACACCATCTTCAGCAATAACAATTGAATCTTTTACAACAACATTTGTCACTCCCACAACGATGCCAATGTTCTCAGAAATGACAACATTTCTGACAACCACATCTTTACAAAATGCAACTCAAATTTCAACGACACACAATACAGATACAACTGCATTTGAAGCTCAAAGCACTATGTCTTCAGCAACGACTGCAACCAGTGCACCGACACTCATAATTGTTACTCAAGAAACCACTATGTCATTGTCTATGTCAACAACTGGTGCCTCCCCAACTAATATTGTGACTCCACTGACTGAATTTGCAACTGCAACAATTGCAACAGCTCAAACAACAGCAGTGGCCACAAGCAAGCTGCTGTTCAACTCCTCATCTCCAGTCCCCAGTGAAGCTCTGGTCCTCAGTGCCATCAATACTCTCCTGAAATCCAGACAGTCACAGCTCAATGATTCAGTGAAGGTCGTGGATGTCACATATCAGAGTAAGTTTCATCATCTTGAATCGAAAAGTATTTCAAATACAAATGTTTCAACCACTGATGTAATGTCAAGCTTTGACTGAATAAACGTGTGATTTTTTGCAAACAGAAATCTCTGAAACCTCCTATGCCGTCGACATTAAGTTTAATCTGAGTGACATCAGCATGCCTGAAGTCCCTGAGCTCAGAAACAACACCTACATGCCAGTGCAGGATGTTATCAATAATGCGGTAAAAATTCATCAAGATATACAGCAGTCTGCATGCGATATAAAGCTTCTTCAGAGTTGAATTAATTATTTGATATTCTTCTGCAGCTGAACACTCTTTTGAATGAACCTGGCAGTCCAACTTTACAACCCAAATCATCCAACTTCACGTAAGATGCAAACTGACTTTGAAATATTCAGGTTGTCTTTGCACATTTTAGATCATTAAACCCATCCAAAATGAGAAATACTTTTTCTAGGTAATTCTCATAAATTGTTTTGTAATATGTAATATTGAAGTACTTAAACAATGTCTTCTGATTTTCCCACAGGAGCTCTTTAAACCAGATTGATGGCAGGATTGAATACACCTTCCAGGATGGAGATGTCATACAACCAGTCAGCTTCCTGAATGAGCTTCGTTTACAAACAGGTCTGTTAAAAATGATGATCTACAGTTGTAAGAATTCACAAACAATAAAAATAATTAAAAAAAATTATCTAAATTACTAATGTTTTGCCTTTATATATGCCTTTGTAGAACTGACCACTACAACAGTGTTTCCAGAATCAACAACCGGTTCCTCTGTGGCTCCTCCAAACCTAATGTAAGTGTTGATTTTCTATTTTGAGATCTAGCAATTAGTCATGGAGTAATTTTATTGTAAAAATGTGGAATATATTAAACAAATGCTGTGTTCTTTACAGATCTGGTTCAGCAGTGGTCACAAGCAACGTGCTGTTCAACTCCTCATCTCCAGTCCCCAGTGAAGCTCTGGTCCTCAGTGCCATCAACACTCTCCTGAAATCCAGACAGTCACAGCTCAATGATTCAGTGAAGGTCGTGGATGTCACATATCAGAGTAAGTTTTATCATCTTGAATCGAAAAGTATTTCAAATACAAATGTTTCAACCACTGATGTAATGTCAAGCTTTGACTGAATAAACGTGTGATTTTTTGCAAACAGAAATCTCTGAAACCTCCTATGCCGTCGACATTAAGTTTAATCTGAGTGACATCAGCATGCCTGAAGTCCCTGAGCTCAGAAACAACACCTACATGCCAGTGCAGGATGTTATCAATAATGCGGTAAAAATTCATCAAGATATACAGCAGTCTGCATGCAATATAAAGCTTCTTCAGAGTTGAATTAATTATTTGATATTCTTCTGCAGCTGAACACTCTTTTGAATGAACCTGGCAGTCCAACTTTACAACCCAAATCATCCAACTTCATGTAAGATGCAAACTGACTTTGAAATATTCAGGTTGTCTTTGCACATTTTAGATCATTAAACCCATCCAAAATGAGAAATACTTTTTCTAGGTAATTCTCATAAATTGTTTTGTAATATGTAATATTGAAGTACTTAAACAATGTCTTCTGATTTTCCCACAGGAGCTCTTCAAACCAGATTGATGGCAGGATTGAATACACCTTCCAGGATGGAGATGTCATACAACCAGTCAGCTTCCTGAATGAGCTTCGTTTACAAACAGGTCTGTTAAAAATGATGATCTACAGTTGTAAGAATTCACAAACAATAAAAATAAGTTAAAAAAATTATCTAAATTACTAATGTTTTGCCTTTATATATGCCTTTGTAGAACTGACCACTACAACAGTGTTTCCAGAATCAACAACCGGTTCCTCTGTGGCTCCTCCAAACCTAATGTAAGTGTTGATTTTCTATTTTGAGATCTAGCAATTAGTCATGGAGTAATTTTATTGTAAAAATGTGGAATATATTAAACAAATGCTGTGTTCTTTACAGATCTGGTTCAGCAGTGGCCACAAGCAACGTGCTGTTCAACTCCTCATCTCCAGTCCCCAGTGAAGCTCTGGTCCTCAGTGCCATCAATACTCTCCTGAAATCCAGACAGTCACAGCTCAATGATTCAGTGAAGGTCGTGGATGTCACATATCAGAGTAAGTTTCATCATCTTGAATCGAAAAGTATTTCAAATACAAATGTTTCAACCACTGATGTAATGTCAAGCTTTGACTGAATAAACGTGTGATTTTTTGCAAACAGAAATCTCTGAAACCTCCTATGCCGTCAACATTAAGTTTAATCTGAGTGACATCAGCATGCCTGAAGTCCCTGAGCTCAGAAACAACACCTACATGCCAGTGCAGGATGTTATCAATAATGCGGTAAAAATTCATCAAGATATACAGCAGTCTGCATGCGATATAAAGCTTCTTCAGAGTTGAATTAATTATTTGATATTCTTCTGCAGCTGAACACTCTTTTGAATGAACCTGGCAGTCCAACTTTACAACCCAAATCATCCAACTTCATGTAAGATGCAAACTGACTTTGAAATATTCAGGTTGTCTTTGCACATTTTAGATCATTAAACCCATCCAAAATGAGAAATACTTTTTCTAGGTAATTCTCATAAATTGTTTTGTAATATGTAATATTGAAGTACTTAAACAATGTCTTCTGATTTTCCCACAGGAGCTCTTTAAACCAGATTGATGGCAGGATTGAATACACCTTCCAGGTTGGAGATGTCATACAACCAGTCAGCTTCCTGAATGAGCTTCGTTTACAAACAGGTCTGTTAAAAATGATGATCTACAGTTGTAAGAATTCACAAACAATAAAAATAAGTTAAAAAAATTATCTAAATTACTAATGTTTTGCCTTTATATTTGCCTTTGTAGAACTGACCACTACAACAGTGTTTCCAGAATCAACAACCGGTTCCTCTGTGGCTCCTCCAAACCTAATGTAAGTGTTGATTTTCTATTTTGAGATCTAGCAATTAGTCATGGAGTAATTTTATTGTAAAAATGTGGAATATATTAAACAAATGCTGTGTTCTTTACAGATCTGGTTCAGCAGTGGTCACAAGCAACGTGCTGTTCAACTCCTCATCTCCAGTCCCCAGTGAAGCTCTGGTCCTCAGTGCCATCAATACTCTCCTGAAATCCAGACAGTCACAGCTCAATGATTCAGTGAAGGTCGTGGATGTCACATATCAGAGTAAGTTTCATCATCTTGAATCGAAAAGTATTTCAAATACAAATGTTTCAACCACTGATGTAATGTCAAGCTTTGACTGAATAAACGTGTGATTTTTTGCAAACAGAAATCTCTGAAACCTCCTATGCCGTCGACATTAAGTTTAATCTGAGTGACATCAGCATGCCTGAAGTCCCTGAGCTCAGAAACAACACCTACATGCCAGTGCAGGATGTTATCAATAATGCGGTAAAAATTCATCAAGATATACAGCAGTCTGCATGCGATATAAAGCTTCTTCAGAGTTGAATTAATTATTTGATATTCTTCTGCAGCTGAACACTCTTTTGAATGAACCTGGCAGTCCAACTTTACAACCCAAATCATCCAACTTCACGTAAGATGCAAACTGACTTTGAAATATTCAGGTTGTCTTTGCACATTTTAGATCATTAAACCCATCCAAAATGAGAAATACTTTTTCTAGGTAATTCTCATAAATTGTTTTGTAATATGTAATATTGAAGTACTTAAACAATGTCTTCTGATTTTCCCACAGGAGCTCTTTAAACCAGATTGATGGCAGGATTGAATACACCTTCCAGGATGGAGATGTCATACAACCAGTCAGCTTCCTGAATGAGCTTCGTTTACAAACAGGTCTGTTAAAAATGATGATCTACAGTTGTAAGAATTCACAAACAATAAAAATAATTTAAAAAAATTATCTAAATTACTAATGTTTTGCCTTTATATATGCCTTTGTAGAACTGACCACTACAACAGTGTTTCCAGAATCAACAACCGGTTCCTCTGTGGCTCCTCCAAACCTAATGTAAGTGTTGATTTTCTATTTTGAGATCTAGCAATTAGTCATGGAGTAATTTTATTGTAAAAATGTGGAATATATTAAACAAATGCTGTGTTCTTTACAGATCTGGTTCAGCAGTGGTCACAAGCAACGTGCTGTTCAACTCCTCATCTCCAGTCCCCAGTGAAGCTCTGGTCCTCAGTGCCATCAACACTCTCCTGAAATCCAGACAGTCACAGCTCAATGATTCAGTGAAGGTCGTGGATGTCACATATCAGAGTAAGTTTTATCATCTTGAATCGAAAAGTATTTCAAATACAAATGTTTCAACCACTGATGTAATGTCAAGCTTTGACTGAATAAACGTGTGATTTTTTGCAAACAGAAATCTCTGAAACCTCCTATGCCGTCGACATTAAGTTTAATCTGAGTGACATCAGCATGCCTGAAGTCCCTGAGCTCAGAAACAACACCTACATGCCAGTGCAGGATGTTATCAATAATGCGGTAAAAATTCATCAAGATATACAGCAGTCTGCATGCGATATAAAGCTTCTTCAGAGTTGAATTAATTATTTGATATTCTTCTGCAGCTGAACACTCTTTTGAATGAACCTGGCAGTCCAACTTTACAACCCAAATCATCCAACTTCATGTAAGATGCAAACTGACTTTGAAATATTCAGGTTGTCTTTGCACATTTTAGATCATTAAACCCATCCAAAATGAGAAATACTTTTTCTAGGTAATTCTCATAAATTGTTTTGTAATATGTAATATTGAAGTACTTAAACAATGTCTTCTGATTTTCCCACAGGAGCTCTTCAAACCAGATTGATGGCAGGATTGAATACACCTTCCAGGATGGAGATGTCATACAACCAGTCAGCTTCCTGAATGAGCTTCGTTTACAAACAGGTCTGTTAAAAATGATGATCTACAGTTGTAAGAATTCACAAACAATAAAAATAAGTTAAAAAAATTATCTAAATTACTAATGTTTTGCCTTTATATATGCCTTTGTAGAACTGACCACTACAACAGTGTTTCCAGAATCAACAACCGGTTCCTCTGTGGCTCCTCCAAACCTAATGTAAGTGTTGATTTTCTATTTTGAGATCTAGCAATTAGTCATGGAGTAATTTTATTGTAAAAATGTGGAATATATTAAACAAATGCTGTGTTCTTTACAGATCTGGTTCAGCAGTGGCCACAAGCAACGTGCTGTTCAACTCCTCATCTCCAGTCCCCAGTGAAGCTCTGGTCCTCAGTGCCATCAATACTCTCCTGAAATCCAGACAGTCACAGCTCAATGATTCAGTGAAGGTCGTGGATGTCACATATCAGAGTAAGTTTCATCATCTTGAATCGAAAAGTATTTCAAATACAAATGTTTCAACCACTGATGTAATGTCAAGCTTTGACTGAATAAACGTGTGATTTTTTGCAAACAGAAATCTCTGAAACCTCCTATGCCGTCAACATTAAGTTTAATCTGAGTGACATCAGCATGCCTGAAGTCCCTGAGCTCAGAAACAACACCTACATGCCAGTGCAGGATGTTATCAATAATGCGGTAAAAATTCATCAAGATATACAGCAGTCTGCATGCGATATAAAGCTTCTTCAGAGTTGAATTAATTATTTGATATTCTTCTGCAGCTGAACACTCTTTTGAATGAACCTGGCAGTCCAACTTTACAACCCAAATCATCCAACTTCATGTAAGATGCAAACTGACTTTGAAATATTCAGGTTGTCTTTGCACATTTTAGATCATTAAACCCATCCAAAATGAGAAATACTTTTTCTAGGTAATTCTCATAAATTGTTTTGTAATATGTAATATTGAAGTACTTAAACAATGTCTTCTGATTTTCCCACAGGAGCTCTTTAAACCAGATTGATGGCAGGATTGAATACACCTTCCAGGTTGGAGATGTCATACAACCAGTCAGCTTCCTGAATGAGCTTCGTTTACAAACAGGTCTGTTAAAAATGATGATCTACAGTTGTAAGAATTCACAAACAATAAAAATAAGTTAAAAAAATTATCTAAATTACTAATGTTTTGCCTTTATATTTGCCTTTGTAGAACTGACCACTACAACAGTGTTTCCAGAATCAACAACCGGTTCCTCTGTGGCTCCTCCAAACCTAATGTAAGTGTTGATTTTCTATTTTGAGATCTAGCAATTAGTCATGGAGTAATTTTATTGTAAAAATGTGGAATATATTAAACAAATGCTGTGTTCTTTACAGATCTGGTTCAGCAGTGGTCACAAGCAACGTGCTGTTCAACTCCTCATCTCCAGTCCCCAGTGAAGCTCTGGTCCTCAGTGCCATCAATACTCTCCTGAAATCCAGACAGTCACAGCTCAATGATTCAGTGAAGGTCGTGGATGTCACATATCAGAGTAAGTTTCATCATCTTGAATCGAAAAGTATTTCAAATACAAATGTTTCAACCACTGATGTAATGTCAAGCTTTGACTGAATAAACGTGTGATTTTTTGCAAACAGAAATCTCTGAAACCTCCTATGCCGTCGACATTAAGTTTAATCTGAGTGACATCAGCATGCCTGAAGTCCCTGAGCTCAGAAACAACACCTACATGCCAGTGCAGGATGTTATCAATAATGCGGTAAAAATTCATCAAGATATACAGCAGTCTGCATGCGATATAAAGCTTCTTCAGAGTTGAATTAATTATTTGATATTCTTCTGCAGCTGAACACTCTTTTGAATGAACCTGGCAGTCCAACTTTACAACCCAAATCATCCAACTTCACGTAAGATGCAAACTGACTTTGAAATATTCAGGTTGTCTTTGCACATTTTAGATCATTAAACCCATCCAAAATGAGAAATACTTTTTCTAGGTAATTCTCATAAATTGTTTTGTAATATGTAATATTGAAGTACTCAAACAATGTCTTCTGATTTTCCCACAGGAGCTCTTCAAACCAGATTGATGGCAGGATTGAATACACCTTCCAGGTTGGAGATGTCATACAACCAGTCAGCTTCCTGAATGAGCTTCGTTTACAAACAGGTCTGTTAAAAATGATGATCTACAGTTGTAAGAATTCACAAACAATAAAAATAAGTTAAAAAAATTATCTAAATTACTAATGTTTTGCCTTTATATATGCCTTTGTAGAACTGACCACTACAACAGTGTTTCCAGAATCAACAACCGGTTCCTCTGTGGCTCCTCCAAACCTAATGTAAGTGTTGATTTTCTATTTTGAGATCTAGCAATTAGTCATGGAGTAATTTTATTGTAAAAATGTGGAATATATTAAACAAATGCTGTGTTCTTTACAGATCTGGTTCAGCAGTGGTCACAAGCAACGTGCTGTTCAACTCCTCATCTCCAGTCCCCAGTGAAGCTCTGGTCCTCAGTGCCATCAATACTCTCCTGAAATCCAGACAGTCACAGCTCAATGATTCAGTGAAGGTCGTGGATGTCACATATCAGAGTAAGTTTCATCATCTTGAATCGAAAAGTATTTCAAATACAAATGTTTCAACCACTGATGTAATGTCAAGCTTTGACTGAATAAACGTGTGATTTTTTGCAAACAGAAATCTCTAAAACCTCCTATGCCGTCGACATTAAGTTTAATCTGAGTGACATCAGCATGCCTGAAGTCCCTGAGCTCAGAAACAACACCTACATGCCAGTGCAGGATGTTATCAATAATGCGGTAAAAATTCATCAAGATATACAGCAGTCTGCATGCGATATAAAGCTTCTTCAGAGTTGAATTAATTATTTGATATTCTTCTGCAGCTGAACAGTCTTTTGAATGAACCTGGCAGTCCAATTTTACAATCCAAATCATCCAACTTCAAGTAAGATGCAAACTGACTTTGAAATATTCAGGTTGTCTTTGCACATTTTAGATCATTAAACCCATCCAAAATGAGAAATACTTTTTCTAGGTAATTCTCATAAATTGTTTTGTAATATGTATTGAAGTACTTAAACAATGTCTTCTGATTTTCCCACAGGAGCTCGTCAAACCAGATTAATGGCAGGATGGAATATACCTTCCAGAATGGAGATGTCATACAACCAGTCAGCTTCCTGAAAGAGCTTCACTTACAACCGGGTATGTCAATAATTATGATGTATGGCTATACAATATTCTAAAAGGTAAAAAAAAACAAAAACTAATGAGCTTCATTCACAGACAGGTTTGTCAAAACTGACTACAAATTGCTCCACAGACTACAAATAATGTAACCGCAAGCACATCCTCCACTAATCATTGCTTTATTTTACAGTCTTAACGACAGCCAGCAGTCTGACAACAAGTCCACTAACACTGTAAGAACAATGATTCCAGTTTTTTTTTTTAAAAGCCAGTTGTTTTCTTAATGTCTTTACATTCCTGTTTTTTATCATCTTTGGTAGGGTGGGGAGGGTTTTTATTAATATTCACATTGTGTTTAAAACACTGGGCCCAATACCGAGTAAGGAGTCCATTCTACAACTGGTCAACTCTTTGATAGACCCACGTTTCAGAACCAAAGATGTCTCAACACAAGATGTGAGCTTTGTGAATGTCACCTTTATAAGTGAGTTTTTCTCTCCTCTTTAGGCCCCTTTTTGTTCTGAATATGACATTTGATTGCAAGTAGTGTATATAGTGTAGACCTGTCAATTATACCCTTCTGAAAATGAATGAATAATGCAGTTTCACCTCTCACATATAACCACACAAGTAATTATTTTTGTTTTATATTTTAAGGAATTAATGAGACCGCCTATGCTCTCAAATTTGGATTTGAAATCAGCAATGTGTCCATGTCAGAGAAATTTGAACTCAGGAATGAAACCTACACTTCAATTCAAACCTCTATAAATAAATTGGTGAGTTGGAGACCGTTCGATACAGTTTTTTCCTCAAAAACCCTCAAAAATGTTCAATCCCTGAAAATGAATATGCCTTATTCTAATCAAATTAACCCTAACATATTAATAAATGCATTATTTTTTATATTTATTGCTCCACTCTTCAGCTGACTGTGATCCTAAATGACCCCTCAGCTCCTCAGTTTGATATCAAACAAGTTGATTTCAAGTAAGTTCTGAATTTTTTTTATTTTTTATTTTTAAAGCAGCAATGTCTCAGTCATTTTACAAAATCTGCATTTATCAGCGACTAGTTTTTAGTATGTGAGAGGATGACTTGTGAGAAAAAGTTGTTTGCTTTTGTTCCTCATTGCATGTTTAAATCTCCCCACAGTGATACTAACACCGTGATTCAGGCCAATGTTACATATGTTTTCTCAGAGAGTAACATGAACACAAACAGCACCTTTGTCAAGGAACTTCTCAAAATTAATGGAGGTATTACCACATCCACACCTGCTATGTCATGTTTTAAATGCCTTGCTCCACAAAAACCAAATAGTGTCATTTAAAGCAGGATTGTCCTCCACTAATCATTACTTTATTTTACAGTCTTAACGACAGCTAGCCCTCCAAGCACAACCTCTTCAGTGACCTTGTAAGAGCAATAATTTCAGTCTAATTCCAGTCGTTTGAATTTTCTCTTTATTACCATCTTTTGAAAACTCCCATCTTGCCACTCCTGTAACACTTACTGTTAAACATATTGTATTGAACTGATTCTAGAATTTGTTGCCATGAAAACAAGTGTAGAGGGTGACATGGAATAAATCATCCAAATAAATAAATGCATCATCTTTTCCAGGTTTGGGAAGGTGATTATACACATTACCCTTGTGTTTAAAACACGGGGCACTGTACCAGGTCAGAATATCATTCTACAAGTGGCTAACTCTCTGTTAATTGGACTAAAACTGAAAACTAATCGAGCCCTCACAGAAAAAGATCTAAATGACCTTGTGAGCTCTGTGAATGTCACCTATACAAGTGAGTTTATGTTCTTTTTGATGTTGTTGTTGTGAATATAACATTTTAATGCAAAGGGTGTGCATTATGTAATACACCTTTATAGCTTTCTTTGAATGAAAATGTTTAAACCAGTAATGCCTTCTAATAATGAATGTATAAGTGAAATTTCATCATCCACATATAGCCACACAACTAATTATTGTTTTTTTGTTGTTGTTTTTTTCTCTCTCTAAGAAATTGACAATTCCTCCTTCTCTCTGAACTTTGGATTTGAAATCAGCAATATATCCATGTCTGAGAAACTTGATCTCAGGAATGAAACCTACACAGTGATCGAGAACTATGTAAACTCATTTGTAAGTTAGCCCTAACTTGCACTGAAATTAAAATTACTTTATTTCAATCACATTAACCACAACATAGTAATAAACAAATGAATCTTTTTATTTCTGCACTCTTCAGGTGTCCAAAATCCTAAATAAAACAACAACTACTCAATTTAATTTCAATAATATCAATTTCAAGTAAGTCTTTTTTTTTTTTTTTACTTTATTTCAAGCAGGAATGTTGTAATGATTTATCTTCTTATATCAATGGGCCTTTGGTACATGGGTGTATGATCAGTTTATTTTGTTTTATTTCTCATTATACATTTTAATCTCTCCACAGGGGTAATACCAGCATGATTGAGGCCAATGTTGCGTATGTTTTCTCGGACAGTGACACCAACAGTTTTGGCTTGGTCTCACTTTTTCTCGCCCCACCTGCTCCAACCACTGTATACCCTACAGTTCTGAACACTACGATCTCTACAACCAATGGTACAAGTGCAGCATGGGTTGTGGCTATCATTGTCCCTGTGGCTATTGTCCTCATGCTTATACCTTGCTGGATTCTCCTTTGCGTAAGTATTATGATGACTGAATGTCAAATAAGTGCATTGGTAGTGATTCATGACAGCAGTCATGTGTTATCCTTTTAGTACAAATGGACTTAGATCTGCCTTTTCTATACAACTGATTAAAAGTTGTTGTTGTTTTAAAATGTATTACATTCCCTTCCAGGATGTTAACTCTCACTTCGTCTGTTTTGTGTCTTTAGTGTTTGCTCTGTGGATGCTGTGCAGCAATCAGAAGACGCTGGCACAGAAGACAGTCGTACAACGTACAGTACAGCACTCGAAACAGCCTCTTCTAGAGATATCCAAGAACAAAATATTGAGGATTAAAAGTTATGTTATTTTTCCTGTATTGCTGGGCATACAGTACCTCTGCAACTGTGAGATTTTAAATCTGTTATTTAAGATTTTTTTTATTTATTTGAAAATTCTGTAATATAAAGCAATGATGATCTTCTTTCCCAAATAAACAAATTATTTGGTGGTATACATTTAATGTTAAGGGGCAAATGTAGAATGTGTTGATCATGTTTTTATTTACACTTCATGTACTTTATCTTCAACTAATATAATGTATTGCTCCCTACTGAAAAGCTTCCTCAAATCCACTGTTTTAAATGGTCTAGTTAAAAAACATAATAAAAACAATTGTTCAATATAAGAATGTTATTGTATGATTATACAATGCAGAGCTTCACAGGGAATGTTTAAAAATTCAATTGAACCCATCCCACCATTCATTGCTGCCTGATAAACACTCCAAAGACTTTGGTTATGATGATTAATAAAGTATTTTCATCACTGACACTAATCACACTTCATTTCCTAAATTAATAATAATAACAATACTTATGGCACTCAGACAGGAATGTTCTGTGCAACTGAGGTGACGAGATACATTTCTAGTTTCAACATAATTGGTTCTTCAGATATTCCTCTTTAAGTAGAAATGTATCAGCTGTACCCAAATTGACCCACATTTAGTTTTCGACCACTGAACTTTACCAGTTTACTCATGGAGCCGCATTAAAAGATTAGTTCACCTAAAAATGAAAATTAGCCCATGATTTACTCACCCTCAAGTCATCCTAGGTGTATATGGTCCTTTGCTGTTCAGTCTTTTTATAAATGACTTGCCATTAAACTGTTCAGGTGCCAGCTTCCAGCTCTATGCAGATGATGCAGTTCTTTATGCACCTGCCAAGTCACCAGAGCTGGCTGCTGATGTACTGTCTACATGTATGGCTGATGTCAGACAGTGGCTCAATCAAAACCAGTTGGTGCTAAATCTTACAAAGACAGTCTCCATGTGTTTTTCTATTAAGAAACTTGATCTAAACAAAAGATTTAAAATTAACTTACAAAATGAAAAACATTCACTCTGTTACATAATTTAAATGTCTTGGATTGGTCTTAGATCCTCAACTTAAATTTTCTAAACATATAAAGAAAATCTCTAAAATAATACAAAGCAATCTTAACTGTTTTAAATTAATCAGAAACTACATACCAAACCAGGCAGCCCTGCTTTACATACATTCTATGGTTTTTTCACATATTTCATACTGCATGACAGTTTGGGCGCAAGTAGCTCCGTCTGCAACAAAACACATTGGTTCACTCTATAATCAAGCAATAAAAAATATGGATAAAAAGCCAATCCGCCATAATCACTGTCATATCCTTAAGAAATGTAATTTATTAAGCTTTGAAAACTTTAGTGATTTATGTTTTCTAAAATTATTTTTCAAATGTATTCATAATTTAGCACCTGAGCCACTTAGTAAAATTATTCAAATACAGAACAGCAAAAGAGTTACTAAAATCACTTTATTATATATTATGCTAATTATAACTGCATAATACCATACTGCAGGACAAGCTTCGCTCAGACAGCCTTTTCTGTCAAGAGCTGTAAGCTATGGAATTCATTACCATCTGACATTAAGACTATATCTGATTTAAAAAAGTTCACTTCTAGGCTTAAGTTGTGGCTAAAGACTAACCATTTAAAAAATTGTTTTTTTTTTTTTTAAGTGAGTGGTTGAGTGTGTGTGAGTGAGTGAGTGTATGTTTGAAGAAATGTGAATGTTTTATACTTGCATGTATATGTTTTATAATGTATTTAGAAAAGCCCAACCAGGGAGTTGAAAATTAGCATTAGCTATAAACTCTATATGCTGCACATCAGTTGCAGTAATTGAATTAGAGTCTAAAACAAGAATTTTTAAAGCGCAATGGCGGAGGATTGAGTTTGTTGCCCAGCCCTATCCGCAAGAGGCGTCAAAGCTTGCAATGCTCCTACACATTACGTCAGGGGATACTCTTTTGACGTAAGTTGACTTGCGTACGCCGGTCCGCCGGAAGCTAGTTATTTTAGTCTATAAAGTTTTAAATAAGGATATTTTTCTTACACAAACGCATCACTTTGCTTCAGAAGGCCTTTATTAACTCCCCGGAGCCATGTGGAGCACTTTTATGATGGATACATGCACTTTTATGGACTTCAAAACAGAAACAGCCATTCACTGCCATTATAAAGCTTGAAAGAGCCAGGACATTTTTTTATATAACTCCGATTGTATTCATCTGAAAGAAGAATGTCATATATACCTAGGATGACTTGAGGGTGAGTAAATCATGGGCTAAATTTTCATTTTTGGATGAACTATCCATTTAAGATCTCCATATCTCTGGGACTGAACCATTGAGGGCCTTTAAAATGGAGATACCAAAAGAAAAGTTTAAGAATCAGAATCTAAAAGGATATTAAGATATCTTTAATAATCCTTGAGTTACAGGCATTCAAACTTGAGATCAAACACAAGAACTGCTTTTTCTGATTTCTGAACGGTTACCGTTGGCATATAATGCAACAAAGGCATATTGGCATATAATGCAATAATGATGCTGCCATCTTTCTAAAGTAATTTTTAGCTCACAGCATCGGGCGGACGGGCCCTACTGGCTGATGGACTGGGAGCAACCTTGATTTGGAACGACCGATAGGGAAGATTTTTTGCGACGTCTGAGGGGGGCCAGGCTCACTGCAACAGATGGGAAAAACCCTACCGGCCGATAAATGAGGAGCAGCCTTAATTTAGAATGACCGCTCGGGAAGGCTCTTGCAACATCTGAGGGGGGCCAGGCTCACTGCAACAGATGAGGAAAAGCCCTACCGGCCGGAAAAAGAGGGAGCAACGTGATTTAACATGCGTGTAGTTTGGAAATGGCCGATCGGGAGGGCTCGAGCCGCATCTGACGGGAGATTAGACTCGCGCCGTCAGATGGGTGAGCCCTACCAACCGATAGACGGGGCGTCGCAATTAAAAAGAACGACTGATCGAGGGGGCCCACCCAGCCTCCGTCAGGAGCAGCTTCCTGGCATCAGGTGAGTGGGTCCTATCGCCAACGGTACGGAGAAAGAGATGTGAAACACCCGGCAGGAACACCCTCGCGCCATCCGACGGGAGATCAATGCTCACTGCAATCAGAAAGGGAAACCTCGCCGGACAAAGAAAGAAAAAGATGGATAGTGACCAGGATGGGAAAGCCTCACCAGATGGAAGAAAAGGGGGAAAGATAGCCGCTGACTGGGAGGGCTGTCGCAGCATCCGATGGGAGATGAAGACTTACTGCATCGGATGAGTAAGCCTCGCCAGACGGGAAGGGAGAAAGGAAGGAAAGGTTTTTTTTTTCTTTTTTCGCTGCTGTTGTTGCTGCCCCTATGCGAAAGGAGTGACTTGAAAAATTTTGCGCTGGTGTGCCTGATTGCTGGAGAACAGATTTGAGATGTTTTTGGAACCAGAAGCGTGTAATGGGTTTGTTGGAGGCGTCTATGAAAAGGAGTTCAGAAGGAGATTTAGCCTGAGATTTCCTAATTTGGAGGTACGCAAGAACAGTTTTGTATGGTTGGGCTGGAGACGGGATGTTGAAAATATAGATCAAATTACCTTTTTTAGCTTGGTCTGTCTTGCTTTGTTTGATTAAGTATGATATGGTTTCGCCATCGAGTACTGATAGGTCTGAGATGGTGGGGTGGATTTTTGGGTCGGATTTGGAAGTGATCGCGTTTTCTGAGCATCTGAGGAAACCGAAAAAGGCTCAAAAAAACATGGTGTCGAGTGTGCGAGCTGTATCGAGGGGCTGGTAACTTGTACAAAGTGTATGGATACATTTTGTGAGAACGTCTACTGTTATGGGTTGTCTGCTGTCGGGGCGGGTGGGCTGTGATCGCTGAATCCCTTTGATCAGGAGGGAGGTTTGAGAATTATTTCTCTCTGAGGAGGGAGCACTGTACATCAATTTGTGGAAAAACTGAACGCCGTTCATGTAACCTTTGATGGACCCGACTTGGAGGCCCTTAATGCCATTAAGGTAGGAGATAAATTAGGTGATTGAAAGGAGAGAAAAATCGGGGAACGGCATGTTATAAGAGAAGTGGAATGCTTTAAAGCATCTCCAAGCAGTCACATAGATTGGAGGGTTCTGGGAGGGAACATCATTGCTGTGGCAGTGGAGAAAAGGTTAGCCAGAGAAACTGAGCTCCTGCGGGAGCAGAAGGAAACATCACTGCTGTGGCAGTGGAGAAAAGGTTAGCCAGAGAAACTGAGCTCCTGTGGGAGCAGAAGGAACAGCACTGCTGCGGCAGTGGAGAAAAGGTTAGTCAGAGAAACTGAGCTCCTGCGGGAGCAGAGGGAACATCACTGCTGCGGCAGTGGAGAAATGGTTAGACAGACATATGGAGAAAGAGGTTTGTGTAACCAAATGGGACTCTTATTTTAAATGTTTATGCCTTATTAATGCAGGATGCTCATTCAAATTCAGATGAGGGAGATAAAATATGCAGTCCAGTACCGTCGCTGGGGCTGTGCCAGGTGTGTAACCACACAGGGCCTCCCAAGGCCTCAAACAAAGTAAAGTAACAGCTGACTTAATGTAAAAGCCAATAGTTAAAGTTCATGTTTTTGTCTTTCAAAATACTGTAATAGTTAAAAGACATAGCTAAAAATGTGTATTGTGATGCTGTATTATTCTGCTTGTTAAAAATGTAACTTGCAATATTTCTCTGTTCGTGAGACTGTGTGTGTGACTGATTCACACGCATATGTCAGTTTATTAACGGTCCTTCCAGAAATGAATACACTAATCCGCGCTCATTCAAGGATATGCATTTATTGCACGGACAACTGCAGGATTTCATCTGGTACACACAAAAAGGTTTAAAGGAGCAGTCCAAAATTGGATTCAGGCCGTTTTGCAAACGTATTTGACCCATTCATAATTTAGAACATAGTTTAATGTCAAGCATTAACTGTGCAGTTCAGTTACAATGCAATCACGGTAAAGAAAACATTGTCATTGTTCATAAGAATTCGCTTGGCATAAATGTGCGCTATTCATTGATTGCGAACTGCTCTGCACTGAAGCATCTTGAACGCACCACATTCAGAATTTGAAACGTGAAGCGCTCACATTAATTTAATGAAATCATAGCCTTTGAAGTTTAATAAATCACATTAGGCAGTATCGTGATGTATGTTTTTTCCATCCCCAAAATATAAAATGGCTTAAAATAATCAATCCCAGTCAGCAAATTTCCTTTGGCATAGATCTGGCCCAGATAAACCGTTGAGATGTGGCCCAGATTAGATTGTGTTTGCCGGCCCAGATCTGGCCCACTTCTTCTTTATCACAGCTCCGTAAAAAGCAGTGCCATAACTCCGCCAAACATGAGCCAAATAATAAAATTTTATGTGGCCCTTATATGCAATTTTAGTATGGCTGAGTTTTGTTAAAATCTAATGGCCCGTATGTGGCCCACATGCGACTTTGAGTATTGTTTAAAAGTCTTATTAACTCCATGGTAAATAAAACACTCAACAACAAAAATGTATTCAATAATTTACTTTTGACCAATGTTTAAATAATTACAGTTACTCAGAAACCATTTATATTAATATAAATATCATTTAAAGAGTCTATAGACTTTTATTTTACACCAAATTTCACATTTAAGTGTGTATTATGTAGAACTACTAATGAGAGTTAAAGAAGAAAAAAAAAAAAAAAACAGTAATTTGCTAAAGATAACCATCAACAACTTAACAAGAAAGATAAAGAAAGTCTCTAATGAGTAGGGTTGGGTATCATTTCCGATTCCCAATGTAGTAAAAAAAACAACAACAAAAAGTCAAACATTAATATATCAAACATGTTTATTTTCTGTGCCATTAGTTTCAGCCCAAATAACAAACAAAAACCAGCACTAGGCTACATAAGAACTGAGCTGCTCAGCTACATATGATCAAAAAACTTAAATTAAAGTGATATTAAAATACACAACACTTGTTGGTTGCAACTAAAAGTGCATAGGACTTGCTTTTAAGAGTGCAAGGGCTTGTAGGGGTTTGCTTAAGTTATCACCAGTGCTTAGCAATTTTTATTTAAAAAAATACTCCCTTTTCTGGGAGTATACGAGATCTTTCAGGACAAATAGTATCTCCATCAGTGGAAAAAAACCTTTCACTTGGGGTTGAAGAAGCCTGCTCACATAAATATGACGAAGCTCCTGAGATCTGACAGGAAAGGATATGCGTTTTTCTGTTTCCACCACCAGGCAGAAGGTTCATCAGATCTCATTGTAGGTGGCATGAATTGGTACAACTTCAGCTCTGCATCCACTTTGTCGTCAATGGACAATGTTGTGCTCTCTGTGGATTTCATTTTTAGTTCATCATCTGCTGCAAAAAGCTCCTTCAATGAGGATATTATGGCTCTTTTGCAGGGAGGTGGCTACAGAGAGAGAACAGTAGTATTACTTATAACAATAAGAAAAAATCATAAATACAGTTAAATTATTGTTAAGATTTTAGTTAACAAATATAATTTTAGCTATTTTTTACTATATACTTACATTATCATTCTCTTCCTCACTCTCCCCCTTGTCTGTTATGTCACTCTCTCTTTGTTTTCTCCTCATTTGACTGCATTGAAATCCCTTCTTCACAATCCACTCTTGACTAGAGACAGTGCACACTGAGGATTAGACCAACATATTATGTATGTAAACATCAGTTTTCACCTGTGTAGATTCTGGTAGATGTGCCACCATTAGCTTTTCTTTAATGCGGACCCAGACACTGCGGTCTTCAACTTTGTGTTTAAAGCGTGGGTCCAATGCAGTGGCCTCCTCAAGAAAGCTTCTGATGTCATCCCTCTGTAAGACAAATATTTATTAAAAACAACAAAGACTGGTATTGCTTGGACAGGTTTTCCCAGACAGCCTGCTCAATGCTGGACGAAAACACTGTGTCTTCCTCTACAACTGTGAAGTGTTGTTCAAGCTTTTGAAGAATTGGTAGGCTCTGACCACATGTAGGGCTCTTTTCAGAAGAAACACAGAGTTTAGATGTGTATAAAATTCTCATCAGATGGACAAACTCTTCTACCTTTCTGAAATCTTCACCAGACAGCCGAGCATGTCTGAATAAAAAAGAAGGCAAAGAAGCTCAGGCAAGTTTTCACCTTGATAGTCATATCACTCATAGCAAAGAACTATGCAAACTCTTCTTGCTTACCGGTCCCTTTCTATCGGCTATCTCAAACGCTGATCCAAGCTGGCTGCCTGAATAGCAGGGTACTGTTCAAGAAACCGCTCTATCATCACGTAGAGGGAATTCCAGTGGGTTTTTACGTCAAGAATAAATGAGTGTTGAGGCAAATCTAAAACAGAAGCATGGGTGAGATGAAATGTAGATTAAATTTGTTAAAACTAATTTTAAACTTTATACATCAGAATACAATTTATTTCTGTGATGCAAAAAAAAGCTGAATTTTCATCAACCATTACTCTAGTCTTCAGTGTCACATCCCATCCCAGAATTTCATTACAAGAATGTTCTCTAAATATTCAGTGTTGGTTCGTCTAAAATGTAAAAAAAAATGTCTAGTTTTCTTTCTATTTTTTTATAAGGTATGACATTTTTCAAACATTCTTTCAACTTAATTAAGTTGGCTTGGGAGAACCAACTTACTGAAATGCTATATAAACTTAATATTCTTCTTCTTCTTACAAAAAACGTTGACTGCTACTCCTCCTAGAGCTTTAAAGCTACAACCACCAAACTCGGCTCAGACCTTCAGACTGTTCTGAAATTAGTTGCTGTATCTTTTCAGATTGATCGGTCTCACGGTTTTCCTAAAAATGACGATCAAATCTCGGAAAAATCCCATTGACTTTCATTGACGGAATGTTTGTCTATCTATCTATCTATCTATCTATCATATAAGTTTGTCTATCTATTTATCATTCTCACACACTCTTAATCACTCACTCACACACACAAACACACACACACAGAACACCCTAGCATCAATTTAACACATCACTAGCCAGGTTTCCATTCAATTGAGGTTAAACCGTTGTTCTGAAAATTAACAAATGTCTTACGGTTTGGAACAACATGAGGGCAGCAAATGACAGAATTAATTTGTGGGTGAACCATCGCTTTAAGCTCATAGACGCAAACAAAAATATGTCATTCCTCTCAAAAGATCTCACGGCCAAAACACACTCACATTACCAAAAGTTACTATGTAGCGGCCACAACAAAAAGAGGACAAAACATGTCCCTTCCTGTACCTAACATTTTGGGTGCGTCTCCATTTAAAACGAACTGTAATATGACACCAATGAATTCAATGTATGATAGTCAGGAAATTATTGACAGTTTAAAAAGTTTAATAAATATTATTTTTCTTATACAGCCCAAATCTTTATACTTATAACTGGGGTTGTATGGATTACGATAGTGTTCACTTTATCTATATTCAGCATTTACTGAGGTTAGTCTGTGATTTTATTACCGCCCTAATACAATATATCAATGTTTTTTTCCCACCATCTGTGTGAAAATGCCAAGCCAAATTACCGTTTTTTGACGAAAAATAACACAGACGTCGGGACGCGTCACCTGAATTCATAAACATATATATTACACATGATATTCGATATGTGTACGACAGCAAGTGCACTGCTGATGTATAGCCAAAAACGGCACACCGGCAGAATGCTAACAATACGTATACACTAAACTGAGACTAATTCAAAACCCTCCTCAATGAAACAAATAACTAAAAGCTTAATAACATGCAATGTTGACACATAATGCAGCATATTTATAAAATATAAATAACTTTAAAATGCCAAAACATGCGTGAGAGCAGATGAAAAAATGGCGCCTGCGCCGAGGTCGTATTCGCGCCGTAGTATCAGTCAGATTCATTCCACCAATAGGAGAGAAGATGCATAACACGTGGAACCTCGGCTGTCAGCCGCACTTGATTTCAGGTTTCTTGTGTTTTCCCATATAAAATCCAAAGGTTTACCACAAGGCAGCATTTCTCACTTTGTGCCTTAGCTCAAACACATGTGGTCCTCGTGTGTACGTTGTTATCTGGGCCATATATTTCAAAATGAGTTATGAACCAAGAGAACATTTCCCATCGATTTTAAAGTTATGGCAAAACAAATATGGTCACATTTTGGCCCATATCTGTTCAGCCATGCCATATCTGGGCCATGTGTGCCAGATAAAACCCACATGTGGCCCAAACATGCTTGCTATCTGGGATACGTTTGTTATACAATGTAGCCTACTTACATACATTGTACAGTTCGAACACATCTATTTTTAGTCGCAAATGCGCGTAAAATGGTTGCACTGTGTCGAGCCCTGTAACAACTTATTTGAGCATCAAGTTGAGAGAAGTATTGAATCAAAGGCAGTGATTATCAGCTGGTTCCAATCAGTGGCCGGCCGATCGTTTGGCCTAGGCAAATATGGGCTGCTGTGTTGTCAACATTTTAGTGATTTAACCTCACGATACGTTCATTCGCTTTACCAGCAAGTATATTTATTGTTCATCACCATGGCAACCGCGTGCGCATCCATGATGAACGCACTTCTCGTGTGTGAAAAGTATCTGTCAGTAGTACACATAAAGAGGCAAGATCACAATGAAATCTTGATGTGCGCCAGTAACAATACATTATTTGAGATCATTTTCGATTTCTAAAGACAGGAACTGTTGTAGCTTTTCCTGCTGCAAGTTTGTGCAGTGTGCACTCTTTACACTGTCCAGCGCTGCTCTCGCAGTTAACTCGTCATTGTTCAAAAACAGCACGTTATTAACATACCTTTAGAACGTCGATCGCGGCAGAATCGCGATTGTGAATCGTGGCAGAGACCCAATTACACAATTACCCAATTAGACCCGAACTTCCGGAAAACCCTTCCATGCTAAAAAACTGGCAACGAAAAGAAGGTAAATCTGCACTATATATACACCTCTTGTCGTTGATTAAATTGATTAACTTAACGTGCTCCACTCGTGTTTAATTAGGTTTAATTATCTGACATGCTCCACTTGTTTAATTAGGTTTAATTATCTGAAAACAAGTCTCACAGCTGCCAGGCCCTGGTGGACTCCGGTGCGGAAGGTAATTTTCTGGACTATTCCTTGGCCACTCATCTCCAGATTCCCATTATTCCCCTCCGCCACTCCATCGTTGTGCACGCTCTTAACAGACAAGTACTTCCTGCCATTACACACTCCACTGATTTACTTACACTGGTAACGTCAGGGAATCACACAGGGGATAGACTTCATGATCACAGACTCTCCGCTGGTTCTTATCTTCCCCGGTCATCCCTGGTTGGTTAAGCATAACCCCAGGGTTGACTGGGGCCACAACTCCATCTCTGCCTGGAGCAATCAGTGCTATGCCTCTTGTCTTGTGTCTGCCTGTCCATCTGTGTCTAGTTCTGTGTTGCAGGATGAGTTGGTGAATTTGTCAAATGTGCCCAAGGAGTATCTCGACCTGAAGGAAGTGTTCAGTAAGTCCCAGGCTGCTTCTCTACCTCCTCATCGTCCCTATGACTGTGCTATAAGTGGATGCCCATGAACTTGGGAGGATGCCGTGTGAACTGAATCATGTAGCCGAGCCTGATGGTGCAGGCAGCCAGCGGGACGGTCTCAAACCATACCAACAAACCCACCTGTACCACAGACGTATCCACAGTAGGGCAGCGAAGTGGAGGGCAAAGACCCGACCCAAGAGGCATAGCATCCTGAAGTGGGGTCTGAGTGCGCAAAGCAGAACCTACCTGCCCCCATGGTTGGACAGAGGGTACGAGAGAAGGCGTGGTAGCGTTCTCGAACCATAAGTTGTTGTCCGCTGGTGACTCAAAGAGAGTCTGAGAGCGGCAAGGCTTTGTGGCGTCGCACACTGTCTTCCTTACCTCTTTCCTCAGCGGGGAACGAGAGTGGCGAGGCATAGCGTCACGCATTGTCATCCTTGCACCGCTAAGAAGAGGGAAATGAGAGTGGCGAGGCTCCCCGCCGTCGCACACTGTCATTCTCGCCCTCTTGTGGGGAGGGGAATGAGAGCAGCTTCGTAACGTCACACGCTGCCATTCCTGAGATCCCGAGACCCAGAGGTATTGGAAATGCTCTTAAGAATTTGGGTACCACTGGCTGTAACACCTGTGGCAGAACAGAATTTGCCAATGATTCTCCACCCGGCCCTCCTCCAGGGAAGAGCAGCTCCGACCATGTACGGGTCAAGCAGACTGAGGGGCAGCCCATTAGTGACGGGAACAGCTACCTCAGCCTGCTTTGAACTGTGGAGGACTGCTGGGCACAGTCACCAACAGTGTCGCCGAAAAGGGTCACCTTGTGAGCATCGAGAAAGCGTACTTTGGCGACGTCTCGCACCCCTTCAAGGTTAGCCCAAGGGTGTTTCTTGACCAGGGTGGACATCGTCTGGCCGAGGGCCAGCGCTGTGACTTTTAATATGATCAGTCACTGTGCACAGCTCAACCTTGGCTCAGAACTACCGTTTTTAAGAGATGAGGGTATTGAGAGAGGGGAAAACTTTTTACAGATTATGGCCTCTTTGGTGTTCCATATTTTGGCACCAAATAGTTACATACTGCCAAAGCTTTCCAATGCACATCCGGGGGAAAGGCAAGGGGGCGGGCAAGGCAATTTACACGTTGCACTACGCCTCAGCAACCCGGGAAAGCATGGCTGTCAAGTCTGAATCTGATTCAGCATGAGCACACACTATTATAGTGGGAATCTCAGCATCATCTTCATTTCCTGCACATAACAGCCCTCTCTCCGATGCAGCGATTGACATCTGTCCTCTGCTAGAGCCCCAAGTGAAACGCTAGGTCCCTTTTTTTTTCTTTTTAAGGACCAGCAATTCCGTCTGTAAGCTACCAGCAGGCATGTGAGACAGTGAGCGTGGGCGTCAGACAGCACACAGCGTGCTGAACACTCAAGCCTTTATGAAAAAGGTAAGACGAAAAACGCACAGACGTGGTCATGCTCTTATGAGAGAACCACCCACGAACACAGTCTCAGCACACTTGCGATGCAATAGAGGAGTGGGGGACCCACGGAGACGTACTCGGCAGGGAAGCCCCATTGTAATCCTCAGGTCACCAAGGCTTAATAGCCGAAGTAGCCCTTTTCTAGAGCACCATAAATTAAACTAGATCGGGGAATAGGCGAAGGGACTCAAATGACATCTTGAAAAAGATGCAGTGTCACATCTGTGTACTCTTTTAGGGGAAAAGCTCTTTAACGTGCTGAAGCACACAGGGAGATAGCTGTGGAAAAAACACAGGGAATATTGCAGCCTGTGTTTTGCACTCACAGTAATGTGAACGCCCACCGAAGTTTTGGTCTCAGTGAGCTTGTGGTCCTCGCTGTTGTGCCATCACACCAACACTCAGAACTTCTCTCTTGTTCTGTTTCTCTCTCTGTACAATACAGGAACACTCAGCAGCACACAGTTGGCTCCGAAGTGAATGACAAATGTGTGCTGCATCCGCGTCCTGTTTATACCCGCACTGCGGGGCGGAGAGCGAGATGCAAATCTCACACGCCAATGGCCATTGGCCCGTTCTGTATACACTCGAAGCTGATAGGGGCTCCCAGAAGTGATCCCAATTCGTTGGTGACATCCAACATATGTCGAACGTGACCGACTGAAAGGGAACAGTGATGTCATCATACAGCTCAGTTCAATTAACATGTATTGTCAATGCTGGCAGATCAGTAATATAGTTGAATATTTTGTGTCCCCAACTGAGCAAGCCAAAAGCCAAAGGCTACAGAGGTGACTGTGGCAAGGAACCAAAACACCATCAGGTGACAGAATGGAGAAAAGAACCTTGGGAGAAACCAGACTCAGTTGGGGTGCCAGTTCTCCTCTGGCCAATGAACAAGGCAACATTAAAAGTCAGAAGTCATATTAGATTGGAATATAAAGAATATTTGTCCAGTTCCACCTGATATGTATAAGTGTTTCTGTGTCATGCTCGGGTATGCTATTAATAAATAACTAATAATTATCAATAATTAATTATATTACACTCCTTCTACAAGTCATCTTCCCTCACACTTTTTTGTAAGAGCAGGCATGTACATAATATAATAAAATATAATATAATATGATATGATATGATATGATATAATATGATTTGATATAATTAATATAATATAATATAATATAATATAATATAATATAATATAATATAATAACATAATATAATATAATCAATATAATTTCTAAGGGACAGATCACCAAAAACAAGTATTGTCACTTGAAAATGGGTGTGGGTGTTCAGCTTATTTGCAACATTTTGTTTTGTGCCTTGTATCAGTGTAGTCAAGTCATTATTTATCTAGCACTTTATACAGTACAGATTGTTTCAAAGCAGCTTTACAGTGATATCAGGAAAACGTCTCGGTTACGTATGTAACCTTAGTTCCCTGAATAGGAAACGAGACGCTGCATCACCGCTTTGGGAACGCCTCTGCGTGATTGCAGGGGGGGTGTCAAACCCCGAAGCTTTCAAAGAGATAGCGAGAAAGAAGACATCTTAGGAGTGAGAGACTTCTCAGGACTTCTTCAAGCGGCTCGAAGGGAGCCTAGAAAGGCCATGGAGGACAGAGTCCCAGGCTGGCACCCTGGCACGTACTACAGGTTTTAACCTCAAAGTGCCACGGAGGAAATGAGTAACTGGAGGGTGTAGCCCAAATGAAACCCCACCCAAAGGAGTGTGGTATGCTGCTAAGGCCGCCACAGCACCTTTATTATGGAGGGAGCTAACCCAGCGGAGAACCTCTCCTGCAGGAGTTCCAGCACTGCGCTCACAGGGCAGTTAACTGGATCCCACAGGTGATCTCAGCACCATGAGGTGGAGAGTCTCCACTGCAGCGTACAGTTTCCCCGTGGAGGGAGCTCTAGAGTGTAGAATGGTCTCCACAACCTTAACCAGAGCTGGATAACTGTAGCGCCGAGACCGCTCCCTGGGCGGGAGAACCCGCAGCACGGGCTCCCGAACCCAGAGAAGCAGCACTGGACCTGCCAGGTGAAGGCAGGGAAAGGGCTGGGCCCGTCTCTAACCCCTCTGACAGATCCAATTGCGTGCCTCGGCAGCAGAGGGCCTGTGCAGCGGGCCCTCCTCGAAGAGCGCCCGGGGGGATTGCAGCTCTCTCAGAGGTAGAGCCTCACGATGCTCATGGCCGACCCCCTCGAGGGCCGACTGAGCGTGCTGCTTTCCCAAACAAACAATGCACATCAAATGTGTATCCCCACTTGTAGTGTAACGAAAGCAGGGAGGAACACACTTTCTGTAACACAGTTCGCTCGCCACAGTGTCTCTCTTTTAGTGTGTCAGTATGTGTTGCAAACTTGTTATATGAAAACAAAGAGGTCTGAACTCACAAACACAGAGCTGAAAAAGGACAATGTAACAGAGCGCTTGCTGAAGACAACAGAAGCTAGCAGCATTTGTTTGCCGGTATGCTTTATACCTTCCGGGTCTATGACGTCACCCGCCTGTGATGTTCTGTCTCTCCATTGGACTGATTACACAAGTGCTTCACGACGCAATCACGCAGAGGCATTCCCAAAGCGGTGATGCAGCACGAGTTCCCTTGAAAGGGAATTATGCATTTTGGCTGTTGTTCAGCTGAAGTCAGTTCAGTGTTAAATGAGTTCCGTTGTAAAGATCAAGTATTAAATTAGTTAATTTGATCTATAAAGCAGTTATGTAAAAAATGGTCATCATCCAGCTCAATTCAGTTCTCATACAACAGCATAATACAGGTGCTGGTCATATAATTAGAATATCATCAAAAAGTTGATTTATTTCACTAATTCCATTCAAAAAGTGAAACTTGTATATTATATTCATTCATTACACACATACTAATATATTTCAAATGTTTATTTCTTTTAATTTTGATGATTATAACTGACAACTAAGGAAAATCCCAAATTCAGTATCTCAGAAAATTAGAATATTGTGAAAAGGTTCAATATTGAAGACACCTGGTGCCACACTCTAATCAGCTAATTAACTCAAAACACCTGCAAAGGCCTTTAAATGGTCTCTCAGTCTAGTTCTGTAGGGTACACAATCATGGGGAAGACTGCTGACTTGACAGTTGTCCAAAAGACGACTATTGACACCTTGCACAAGGAGGGCAAGACACAAAAGGTCATTGCAAAAGAGGCTGGCTGTTCACAGAGCTCTGTGTCCAAGCACATTAATAGAGTGGCGAAGGGAAGGAAAAGATGTGGTAGAAAAAAGTGTACAAGCAATAGGGATAACCGCACCCTGGAGAGGATTGTGAAACAAAACCCATTCAAAAATGTGGGGGAGATTCACAAAGAGTGGACTGCAGCTGGAGTCAGTGCTTCAAGAATCACTACGCACAAACGTATGCAAGACATGGGTTTCAGCTGTCACATTCCTTGTGTCAAGCCACTCTTGAACAACAGACAGCGTCAGAAGTGTCTCGCCTGGGCTAAAGACAAAAAGGACTGGACTGCTGCTGAGTGGTCCAAAGTTATGTTCTCTGCTGAAAGTAAATTTTGCATTTCCTTTGGAAATCAGGGTCGCAGAGTCTGGAGGAAGAGAGGAGAGGCACACAATCCACGTTGTTTGAGGTCCAATGTAAAGTTTCCACAGTCAGTGATGGTTTGGGCTGCCATGTCATCTGCTGGTGTTGGTCCACTGTGTTTTCTGAGGTCCAAGGTCAAAGCAGCCGTATACCAGGAAGTTTTAGAGCACTTCATGCTTCCTGCTGGTGACCAACTTTATGGAGATGCAGATTTCATTTTCCAACAGGACTTGGCACCTGCACACAGTGCCAAAGCAACCAGTACCTGGTTTAAGGACCATGGTATCCCTGTTCTTAATTGGCCAGCAAACTCGCCTGACCTTAACCCCATAGAAAATCTATGGGGTATTGTGAAGAGGAAGATGCGATATGCCAGACCCAACAATGCAGAAGAGCTGAAGGCCACTTTCAGAGCAACCTGGGCTCTCATAACACCTGAGCAGTGCCACAGACTGATCGTCTCAATGCCACGCCGCATTGCTGCAGTAATTCAGGCAAAAGGAGCCCCAACTAAGTACTGTACATGCTCATACTTTTCATGTTCATACTTTTCAGTTGGCCAAGATTTCTAAAAATCTTTTCTTTGTATTGGTCTTAAGTAATATTCTAATTTTCTGAGATACTGAATTAGGAATTTTTGCTTAGTTGTCAGTTATAATCATCAAAATTAAAAGAAATAAACATTTGAAATATATCAGTCTGTGTGTAATGAATGAATATTTGAATGGAATTAGTGAAATAAATCAACTTTTTGATGATATTCTAATTATATGACCAGCACCTGTGCAGCAGTAAAGGAGGAGTAAGAAGGTATATAGGAGTAAGGAGGTATAGCCATTGGCACCACTATAAGATAGTTCGATTGACTCATTTGACCTCTCACTATGCAAACGCCTTCCCTACGTAACCTGTTGCACAGGATCAGGCCCACAGATAAGCAATTGCAAAAATTGCGAAATTTGTTAGAATTTGTGTAAGGAGGTGTAAAGCCTTTGGGGCAAAATGGCAACAGAGATTTCCTAACAGAAGCAGGAATGCTAGAAAGTGATTTAAAGGGATAGTTCACCCAAAAGTAAAAATTCTGTCATCATTTACTCACCCTCATGTTGTTTCAAACTGGTAAGACTTTCGTTCATCTTCAGAACACAAATAAAGATATTTTTAATGAAATCTGAGAGCTTTCTGTCCCTCCATTGACAGTCTACGCAACTACCACTTTGATGCTTCAAAAAATTCATAAAGAGATCGTAAAACAAATCCATATGAATTGAGCAGTTTAGGCTTTTATTTACATATGGCTTCAGTGGCATGCTCAGAGGGAGGCAGCAGGGGCCCCTTTTGCTGCTGAACTAATGTCCTTTTGAAACAAAGTCTTTATTGTGAATAAAAGTAGGCTTGACTACAGTAAACAACAGCTGAGAGTTTCAATATATGAGCCAAAGTGCTGAATATGTTACAAAATCACTGTTCCTCTGAAACAGAGCATAACGCTGCACTCTGACCTTTCACCTCAGACCGGTGCGTGATTGAGAATGAGCGTCACCTGCGTGGCACCTCTCGAGTCCTCTCATGAGGGAGCTCGGAGGCATATAAGGACGAGAGACACCAGTGAAGGAAGAGAGATGACCAGGCCTGGATTTTATGTTGTGTTTTATTTATGTTTTGTTATGTGTGTGCGCGGCAGTCGTCCGTGAGGGGCTGCCACTTTTACTTTTAGTTTGTTTATTGATTTATTAAAGTGTTTTAAATGTTCGCTGGTTCCCGCCTCCTCTTTCCCTGAACAAAGAACTGCGTTACACATGTTTATTGTCTTCTAGTGATATGTTATCAGGAAGATTAATTATATTTTAACTGTTGAAACAGGGGAAATCAATCTGACTGAATTATCTTGTGAATTACAATTACAGGTTGTGGATTTTTCTTTATTTAAAAAAACACAAAAGCTTGGCTTGTTTTTATTTGTAAAAAAAAAAATCTCTTGGCAAGCCAAAAATAAATAAATGAAGACTTCAGATGCAAAAGCCTGATGTTTTTCTTTAAAATTAGCATTTTTGTCAGGCACGTATGTATAGGTTTCTACCTAAGTTCTGGTACTTCTGAATGGGCTGAGGCTGGGATTTAGCGGTATTGTTATCTCATTTTTGACCCAGGTGGCTTTTAGAGGCTTTTGCATTGGAAGTCTTCAAATATATAATAAAATGTTATTGATAGTTGTTTTTTTGTTTTTTTTTCTCACAATGACTCACATTAAGGCATTTGAAGTAGGTTGGGCCATGGCCCAACTGGTCATACTGGTTCTGCAGACTGTGACGGTACAGCAACAGATCTGTGCAACTGCAAATCAGACAACAGATAGATCAAAATTCATCAATGAACTGATTTTCATCATGTTTACACCTCACAAAACACAATACCACATTTCTGATTACATTTACGCTTCTGTTCACTGACAGTCAGAATTTCATCCTGTACTTATGTGACAGCTTGTTCAGCTGTAACCACCTACAAATAATTTCTATCATATTTATCACTAATATTAGGGATATTGACTATATCAATTACTTTATTTTGGATACATGCATAAAACTAAAGATAGTAAAAGAGTCTGCCATGAGGAGCTATCTCCTTTAATCTCTTTGTCCCTGTGATCCTTCTCACAGACCATATGGACCATTACGTGTATTTATTTTATAATAATCTCCTTTGTCCTAATTGATCTGTTACACGCATACATCACAGCAGCTGGGTATTGTTTGGATCATGGTGAAAGAGATAAAGGGAAAGAAATGGGATACAGACAGTGTGGTTGCTATTGAAAGAGGTAGAGGAGATGTTGCAAGAGGTGTGTGTAGAAAAAAAAACAGGCAGAAGAGAACCATGAGATGAGATCCACTTCAACTGAACATGTTTTGATATATAAATATACACATATATACTGATAAATGATAACTTTTATGAGAACGCAACTCTGCAACGTTGCGTGAATGTAACCACATTATATGGACGATAAAGCAAAATGAAAGAAAATGAGCTCTGATAAAATTCAACCACATTTGAATGCTAATGCAGGAGCAGTCTGAAAAATCACCCATTTTTTAAATTATTCTTTGTACCACAATAACATATTTTGAATACCGTTGTGTAGTTGTTTTTTTCGCGAACTGTATGTAACGTAGTTAAAACGTAGTAAATAAACACAAAATTAGAGTAAAAACAGCAGCCCCTCACGGCCGACTGCCGCGTGCACACATAACAAAACGTAAATAAAACACAACATAAAATCCAGGCCTGGTCCTCTCTCGTCCTTCACTGTCGTCGCTCCTCCTTTTATGCGTCTGAGCTCCTCCGTAAGAGATCCGAGACCGGTGTGACGCGCAGCTGGCGCTCATCATCAAAATCACTCCCCGGCCTCGTGTCGCTCACTCACGGCTCTCGCTCGCCCGGCTCCTCACACTGTAAAATAAAAAAATAAAAAAAACTCTTGCAGAGAAGATTAAGATTCTTAAAATTCCTTAGACACAAAGCTTGAGAAAGCATTTTGTGTGATGTAGAAGGAATTCTCTGGCCAGACAGAAAAAGCTTTAATGAAAAGAGTGTTAATGAATAACGTCTCGGTTACGTATGTAACCCTCGTTCCTTAAGGAGGGAACGGAGACGTAACGTCAGTGACTGACGAATGGCGGTTTCGCTTAGAAGCCTATCATCTTCGAGATGTAACAAAGCGCCCAATGGCGATGCAATGCCATGGGCATGCAGAATTTGCATAGTGTAACTCTGCCCCAGCTCGTGGGTATATAAGGAAGTACGCTGGCAACATTGCATTATGTTACCTGCTGAGGAGCCGAGACTGAACTCCCGGCTGTTCCAGCGGTACAGCGGAAGTGGCAGAGGGACGTTGCTTCTCCGTTCCCTCCTCAGGGAACGAGGGTTACATACGTAACCGAGACGTTCCCTTTCGTTCAGTCACTCCGAGTAACGTCAGTGACTGATGAATAGGGGTCCCAATTTAATCACGCCACTTGGCTGTCGTCCAGTGCCCTGCATAAGTGTGAGCTCCCTGTCGTAAGGCTAGTATGGACGAAGGACTCCGACTTAACACAGGAATACCAAGGTACACTGGGAAGCATATTCCATGTGGAAACATGCACCAAGTGCCTGCCCGCAGGGAGGACTTAGAGACACACATATGACCCGCGAGGGGCTGCATACGGAAGAACTCTGGGGAAATCAGCCGAAGGTGGAAAACTTTTACCCCCAGGGTGGCAAGCTTGCCAAGGGAAGACACATGCTCAAGGAGACTTACAGTGGAAATACACATGTGGGGGTCGCCCGAGGGGGAACCATGCACATGGTGGCACCTAGCCTGACACGAGGGCCTGAGTGAGTGGGCAGACGCACTGGTGTCAGCATCAACAGTGCTGGAGGAACTCAGGGCTTCAGGGGAAGCACACCTGAGGAGAAATCGCACGTATCCAGTCCAAGGAGTGGAATGGCGAGCAAGCGAAGACACCTGAGCCTGTCCAACTACCGGCTACTGCTTGAGGCGAGTACATGAGAGGACACAGGCTCCACTCGGAGGTTATAGAACCTGGCAAATGTATTAGGTGTCGCACAGCCTGCAGCTCTGCAGATGTCTGTCAGCGAAGCGCCATGCGCTAGCGCCCAGGAGGAGGCGACACTCCTAGTGGAGTGAGCCCTCACCCCTAGGGGGCATGGACGTCCCTGCGTCTAGTAAGACAAAACAATGGCGTCCACTACAACCTTTGTGACAACCTTTGTTTGGAGAGAGCTCTTCCCTTCAGCTTCCCACCATGACAGACAAAGAACTGGTCTGGGGTCCTGAAACACTGCGTCCTGTCTACGTAAGCGTGAAGGGTGCGTACTGGACAGAGCAGTGCCATGGCTGGGTCTCCCTCCTCCAACGGCAGCACTTGCAGGTTCACTGAGATAGCGGCCACATAGACTTTCAGGGTGGAAGGAGACAGCCTTTGTTCCAACCCTTCTTGTAGAAACAAGAGCACAGACCCGATCGGGCATTTCCAGGGGTCTTCTCGGCGAGAAGAGCACCAGGAGACAAAGAGGTTCCACTTCAACGCATAAGCGTGTCTAGTGGACAGGGTCCTAGCGGAAGTGATGGTAGCCACCACCTGAGGTGGTAGGGTACTCAAACCTGCCGTGTCCCATCTAGAAGCCACACGTGGAGGTTCCAAAGATTGGGACGTGGGTGCCACAGGGTGCCCCGTTTCTTAAAAAGGAGGTCCTTCCTCAGAGGAATCGACCAGGGAGGGGCTGTCGCAAGTAGCATGAGTTCGGAAAACCAGGTCCGGCCGGGCCAATATGGGGCGACCAAAAGGACCTTCTCCTTGTCCTCCCTGATCTTGCACAAAGTCTGTGCAAGAAGGCTTACTGGGGGAAACGCATACTTGCGTAGGCCCCGCGGCCAGATGTGCGCCAGTGCATCCGTGCCGAGGGCTCCCTCGGTCAGGGAGTAAAACAGGTGGCAGTGGGAAGAGTCGTGGGAGGCAAACAGGTCTATCTGCGCATCGCCAAACTGTTCCCAAATCAGCTGGTCCGACTGGGGATGGAGTCTCCATTCCCCCGGAAGTGACTGGAGCCGAGAGAGTTCGATGCTTCTGACTCCATATAAGGAGGTGGCGGGCGAGATGCGATATCTGGCGGGAGCGTAGACCACCTTGATGGTTGATGTACGCTACTGTGGCCATGTTGTCTGAGTGGACTAGAACATGTTGACCCTTGAGCAATGCCCGGAAGCAGTGCAGGGCGAACCGTACCGCAAGCAACTTGAGGCAATTGACATGCAGGCGACGGTGGGGTCCTGTCCAGGAGCCCGTGGCAGCACGTCCATTGCACATGGCACCCCAGCTCGTGGTAGAGGCATCTGTTGATACGACAACATGCCTGAAAACTAGTTCTAAGGGAACACCGGCCCGTAGAAAGCTGAGGTTTGACCACGGGGTGAAGGTCTGGAAGCAGGCCCGGGTTACTGGGACCCGGCGTGTGCCTGTCTGCCATGCCCACCTCGGGACTTGATCGCGGAGCCAGTGCTGAAGCGGTCTCATATGAAGCAATCTGAGCGGCGTTACTTCAGTGGAACCACACTCTTGCTCTCGATTTGATGGAGGCAAGTCAGCAGTGACTGAGCGTGCTCGCTCAAAAGCTGCGCGAACATGGCGACTGAGTCGATCTCCATACAGAGAGATCGGGCTAAGTGGCGGGCTAAGTGGTGGAGTACCAAGTCGGGCTAAGTGGCGGAGTACCAAGTCTCTGTGTTCGCACACCAGCTCTCGAGAGTGACTCAGAATCAGCCAGTCGTCGAGGTAGTTCAGGATGCGAACCCCGTGTTGCCTGAGTGGTCTCGACAATCTTCATAAAGACGCGAGGGGATAGAGCTAGCCCGAAAGGGAGAACAGCGTACTGATATGCCCACCAGGCCCGCTGTTTCAGTTCGAGGACTCGCGGGTTGCGGAGCGTATAAGGCATGGCCCGAGGAACTAGCATCGGGGCTTTGTTCCACACCGTCACCCTCAGGTCACCCTGACCACCAGCCAAAGTACCGCCTCTCACAGAGACGGTAGACTGGGGTGTGGTAGAGGGGACTCTCACTTCTTTACAAAGCTCATCAAGTCTTGACCGCAGCACCGCGATGGTCATGTTCCCGCAGTGAGAACATGACGCATCCATAAACGCTGCCTGAGCGTGCTGAAAGTCCAGGCACGTCAGGCAGTGATTATGCCCATCAGAAGGCGATAATGACCGGCCGCACCCAGAAGCGCACGGGCGAGACATCCTGAAAAGTACGTGCCACGTGCGAGCTCTTTTTGTGAGAGGAAGCCCCACAGTAGTGCCGAAGCGCCAAGGGAAACACACACCAGCTGTATGCAGACCACTGCACAGATCAGCAGGCAGGCAGTATGTGATCGCTGGAACACGGCGTCACACCGATACCACTGGAGAGCTGCTCGTCTCGAAGAGGCTGACAAAAACTCAGTATCAGGTTTGAGGAGTAAAGAGGTAGTCTTGGCTCCGAAGCAGAAACATAATGCGATGTTGCCAGCGTACTTCCTTATATACCCACGAGCTGGGGCGGAGTTACGCTATGCAAATTCCGCATGCCCGTGGCATTGCATCGGCATTGGCCGCTTTGTTACATCTCGAAGATGATAGGCTTCTAAGCGAAACCCCCATTCGTCAGTCACTGACGTTACTCGGAGTGACTGAACGAAAGGGAAATTCAGTTCTTAAGTCTTTTTGAAGTCTCTCAGTAGTAAACAAGTTGATCAAAAATCCAACAGTAACTTCTTAGTATCTTAACAACAACCAAGACAACCTCTATAGTTAAAATATTTATCTCTATTTGGGATAATCCTTTTGTTTCTTATTCACAGACAGTAATGTTTTTAAAACATGTTGCCACTTTGACCCATAATTTGTCATATATGATTCAAGTAAAATGGGTCAATGAACCAGCTAAATACAACTCAGTTGTAAATATATAAAATTGCTTTATTTGTATATAATTATACAGTATAATTAGGATTTTTAAGAGATCACATTTATTTTTTTTAAGACTGATGAAAGCAGCCCCACCTAGAATTATAATAGTATGTTATGTTGCATCACTTTCAAATAGCTGTCTGCTCTGTCTTCATAAAAGGAATCTTGGTATCACCTCATGCTTTACACTTAAAGCTGTTATTTAAATTATATATTTGTAAAGCCAACACCCTCTTGGCCTAAAGCAAATAGTTCTGATTTAGATCAGATTTTTATATCAGATTAATCTCCCATGTAACACATTTATGTGACAAAAATATCACTGTGTTCCTAATTATTTATTATATTTGGACATTTGTGTTTTTTTCTCTCATCCATTAATTTGCCATTTAGTGCATATCTGAATGTGTTGTTCATTTGGCATGTAGTGCGTAACTGGTGTCCCCAAAGGCTTACTTCCTTATAGTAAAAAAAAAGGTAGAAAAAGACGCATGAAGGAGACCAACCCATTGTCCATTAAAAAAAAGAGTAACAATCTAAGACATTATAGAGTTACGTTGCTAAATGTACTCTGATATAGCAGTGTCTGATTCATCTGTGCCTCCACTGAAAAGTATATGACAGAGGGATCTGTGATGAGATGATCAGTATGGAGGTAATAAACTAGACACTAGAAATTATCTTATGTAAAGGGACTAATGTCATATATCAAAATAATGTATTCAGCTAAACTAGAAAATTAACTATATTTACTTAAATTACATTTTAAAAACAAAACTGTATGGTAATATAGAAAAGTTTTGGTAATTTAGATCTGTGTTCCACTGAAGACAGAAAGTCATACAGGTTTAGAAAGACATGAGGAGGGAGAGTAAATAATGACAAAAAAGGAGGAGAGGCTTGGTCACGGACCCCATGGACATCCCTGTGCCCCCCTCCAGACCGAGGGAGACGGACTTGATAATAACATTTAATTTTAGCGTTTAGTGTTTTAGAATTTAATACCAACACTGCTGGTCTAGCTGTCTAGGGTCTGTTTTCCTCGTAATAATAGCATATTATAAGACATAACTGCAAAAGATCCAGTGTGTATCTATCTTTGCTCTCTTCAAATGATTAAATTTCCAACATGTTTTGCCTTCGGTGAGTAACATAGACTGTAAAAAAATATGGACGTAGTGTCCGTGACGTCACCCATAGGATTCTGAAGAGCAGTTTTGAAGCGTAAAGTAGGGTCGAGCTGGCCGTTGCAATCTTAGCAGCGCGTCACTCCCGGATAACAGAAAATGGGCAAAGAGGCGGGATGTGGGTGGAGCTGAGGTGACGCAATGACTAAGGGTGTTTTCACACTTGGGTCCGTTGTCACGGTAGGTGTGGTTGAAAAGGAGCGAGGACTCAATAGCTGGAGGAAATTTGACTTTATTAAATAAAACAAACAAAATACCCACGAGGGGGAAAACCAAACTTAACATAAACTAAACACTAGGAGCAAGACCGTGAAACACAACAGGGAACAAAAGACATCAAACAACGATCCAGCACAGGACTAAAGACACAAGGAGATTAAATAGGGGACAAACAAGGCAGGTGGGGCAAATTAACCAATAATCAGATAACAAGAAGGGTGGGGTCAAGACAGAAGACAGGAATGCACATGACACAGAAATTAACCAAAACACCACATGTGCTACACGAGACAGGACAGGCATGTGACATCCGTCCTCTTTAAAAGAACCGAACTCAGACTCCTTTAAGTGGTCCAAGAGGTGAACCAAGTGAAAAAGGACCCAGTTCTCTTTATATTCACACTGTCTCTGTACCTGAAAGAGGACTCAGATCCTTTTTTGGTCAACTTTAGTAGGAATGTGGTCTCAGACCCTTTTGTGAGTATGACTGTTGCTTTCTGGATCTAGTCCAGTTCAGTGTTTGATGGGTGACCATATGGCCTTCAATATTTGATCCCATTCACTTACAGTGTTTATGCCTCAGTAACCAAGATATTTGTTTTTTTTTTAATGACATTGCCACAAATGCTGTTGAATTAAGTTGTTTATCTTTTTACACAAAAATATATATTTTTTTGCACTACATATTCTTGCACTAGCTATATCGCACATCCACCTTTGTAAATAACATTTATTTTTAATTGTTTTCCTTGATTCATGTTTTCAGAAGGCAATGATAACATCAACATACAAAAAATAAACAATACAATAAAATAATAAAAGAAAGATGCAAATTAAATAAACTGCTTTAAATTTTCCAGGTTAAGTATAAGTATGCCTAAAAGCAGCATTCATGTAAGAAATGGAATAATCACATGAAAAAATAAAACTGCATATTCTTCACTGAATGACGTATGTTTACATTCACTTAAGACAAAACCACCTGTTTATGTGAAACTTGTGTGTTTTTGACAGTTTAAAATAAAAGATTCTAAAGATTCCGTTTAGTACACGCGCTGTGACAGCTGGCTTCTGTGCATGCGCTTTAGGTGTGTGCGCTCAAAACTATTTTAAACTGGCAGGGCGTGCAGTTGCATCTCAGTTAGGAAGCGGTTGAAATTGCAATAAACAAGTGTAAGTTGTGAACGAATAATTTGTAAAGATTTGCCAGAAGAAGCAGACATGATGAACAGCCGATTTGTACAGAGGCATCTGATGACCAAACTATATTGGAATTCGCAAACATAAAAATCAAGTAAGCCCAGAGCGGTTTGTGTTCAGATTGCGTGTTTTTAGCGAACCGTACCATAAGATGAGATTGAACCATACCCAGACCACCTCCTGAGGTGGTCTCGGCTCGGTTCGCTTTAAAAGGGTCTGAGATTGTTTGGAGTGTTCACATATGGGCCAAAAATCACACGAACCACGCTCAGACCCCTGAAAAGGACCAAGTGTAAAAACACCCTAACAGACAGCAGATAAATGGCTATCCACCTGTCACTCAAAGTGGCCACGCCCTTAAATATGCAGAACTTTAAAGCTTTATATAATGTAAACATGTAGATATATAGACCAAAACCACAATTTGTACCAGGCTGTAAACGTGTTTCTGCTGTAAAGTTGGGCATTTTAACATGGGGCTCAATGAGATTCTGCTCCCTTCTGGAGCCTGTCTATAGCAGCCAATCAATGAATTGCAGTTTAAGTCACTTCCCTATTGGCTTCAAGAGAAACTGGGGGAGGTTGCCGCTTGGTGAGTAATGTAGCCAATCACAGACATGTTTGTTGATTTTTAAAACGCAATTGGCCAATCATAGGTGTTTATGTTAGAATCCACTCACCGCTCAAGTTTTTGTCCAGTGCGGAGTTCTGCCGTTCTGCACGTGCGCTAATCCTCTCTACGTAGATATTATGTAAATAAGAGATTCATTGTGTATCAGCTTCACTGATTAATATAACGAAACTGAGTGAGATCGCGTTCATTGAGTGACAGCTTTTAGTGATTATAAAGGAAGCGCTCTTTGCGTGCTGTCTAGGCGATATATATCAATTAATAGGCCTATTCAGAATTTGAATAAAACCTTTGTTCTTTTTTTGTTTTGTTTCACTTATGGGAATCGCTTTGGGTGTGACCAACTACGGAAGCTCCAATGACACCACATCTGTCTTTGACAGACAGGTCGACCTGAGATCAGGCTCCGCCTCTACCTATATCACTCAGGTCGACCCCTATCGAAGTCATTCACGCTTTCTTCCCGCGCGACATCAGTGGATTGGACTGTGCTGAGCGACATTGCAAACACTGAATAGTGTCCGCGTCAAGGCAAGCTATTTTGTACGGACTATCATGTATTACGATGGTAGGATTTTCATTGACGTCAAGTCATCTTTTAGGCTTCTCACGTTAAGGCGAGCTGTTTGAAAGGGCTAACTACTCTACGTGAACCATCAGACTAACGTGTTGTGACGAGTCATTGAGACGACTCTTTCTCCAGCCATTATGTCCACGGTCATTACCCCTGCCAAAGGGAATGAGCCATAAAACAAAGAGACGGCATCCCGCCCGTGTCCATCATCATGTGGAGCAACCATCTCAGGCAGGGACCCCCATCCTATGTGCATCGTGTGCATGGGCTTAAAGTAAGCTCGACCCCTGTCTGTCCAGAGCTGCGGCGAAACCTAAGGCTACTGACCATCATATGCGAGCTACCATGAGCTGGGCTGAAATGATGGAAGCCGAATCCAGGGATATGCCTCCTCTGTTCGATGGCCTTCTCGCACACGAGGAGGAAGAGCCGAATGACGAGGACGCAGAGGGCGATGCTAACTTGGACATGGATGACGAGGAGGAAGATGACAACTCTCCCTTCCCTGTCCAACAGTCTAGACCCCTGAGCACGACTGACTCGGGCTCTCAGGCAGACAGTAACCTACACGAGGTGTGCAAACGAGCTGCGGCTAAACTGGGCCTAGCCTGGCCCACGGCACAGGATGCTGAAGGAGCAGAGAGGGACCTTTACGACGGGAAAAGGCTGCCGCCTGCTCAACCCACAGTGAGACAACTCCTGCCCGCCATGCTGGCATGCATGAAAGAAATGTCCCGCCATTGGGGTAACCTCTTTAAGAACAAGCTCCCGGCCAAGGGATGTTCTAAGCTGGAGATTCAAGGGATGGGAGAGCTGGGGCTGGTTGCCTTCAGTCTTCAGTGGCCTATCACCTCCATCCGAATCGACGCTCCATTTCTGCCTCCTCCCAGATTTCGCTGCCGAGCAAGATGGAACGTCTAACCGCGTCCATCTATCAGAGGATATACAAGTATGCGGCGCAGTCAGTGTGCTCGCTGAACGCTGTGACTTTACTGTCAGCGTACCAGGCAGAGATTTTGGAGGAAATGGGGTGACAGCTAGATACAGGAGTGCCGAACCCAGCACTGGGATAAGATATGTGTGGTGAACGATCTAATTCTCCGTTCTTCCCGTGGTGCGGTTCAAGGTTGTGGCCGTGTGATGGGCCTAGCCGTGTCAGGTGAGAGAGCGTTATGGCTAAACCTGTCAGGATTGAGCGACGCTCAGAAAGTGGAGGTGATGGACGTAGCGTTCGACCCAACTAAGTGCCTGTTCGGACCAGCTCTAAAGAAAATAAGAGAAACCAGCACCCTTAGGAAACAAGAGGATGAAGCTTTTAACCTCTGTTTACCACGCAAGCAAACACCGCGACCACCCTCTTAACCAGCGCGGCAGGGCTTTGTTGCAGCCACTGCAGTGAGAGGGCAACAGATGGGGGCCAGGAATGTGAGTCCTGCTCCCAGCGGACAACAATCTGGCCATCGTCTGAGGTCGGATGGCTCTGGACCATGGTGTAAGCATTCATTTGCGGCCGCGGCAGCTAGGAACCGCCTGCCACACCCCGAGGACCGGAAGAAGAAGTGTGCGACCTGACACGCGAATGTTACCCTGCACTTCTCTCTCCGCCCGCAAAGAGAAGGAAGGGGCCCAGCCCTGTTGTTCTGAGTTCAGTAAGGGCTCTCGCTGTAAGTTACCCAGTTCAAAAACAAGTCACCAAGCACTTACACTGTGTTTTCAAATGCCCATCTTTTCAGGGGAATACTTAATAAAGAATGCACTATCGCATCCAAGCCACGGGGCGATATGCTCCCCGAATACAATAAACACACAAATAAATGTTTCCCTATCGCAGCCAGGCAGACAGCCGAGGGCGATAGATTGCAAAGAAATCCAAAAATTAAAACGTGTTTCCCTAGATTCACCGCTGGAGGGAGCGCACACATCAAAGGGGGTCAGCGAAGAGTCGGTAATGACGTCATCAAAGCGCGCACGCGAGGGAGAAGTGTACAAGGGACCCCTCTCAGCTCGCATACTCAATTGGCGCACATGCGCAGCTCATCCGTGGGTTGTAAACACAATTTTACATGGATACAGACTTCAATTTGCCATGAAACCAATGTATTATAGTCTCAGTGGCCGAGGGAGAATCAGCTCGTGTCCTGACGGCTGAGATAAACACTCTTTAAGACAAACGAGCCATCAGAGTGGTGCCAAAGGAAGTGAGCACATCTCTGCGTCCAATTTTAGATCTTCGTGTGTTAAACAAGCACCTACGGAAGTATTAATTCAGGATGTTGACACACAAAACGCTTTGTCAATCCATCCGTGCGTCAGAGCGCTCAGACATTGGAAAAGCGCTAAAACATTTTTCTGAGCTTCATCAGGAGCCAGCATATTTTTGTGAAAACAGACAATTCTACAGTGGTCGCTTATATCAACCGACAGGGAGGCACATGCTCTCTTTAACTGCACCAGTTAGTGAAAAAGCTGATCGTTTGGTGCAACACAAGGCTTTTATCCATCAGGGCAACCCATGTTCCAGGGATATTGAACAGGGGGGCAGATTTGTTGTCCAGGGGAAATCCTCTGTATGGGGAGTGGAAGCTTCATCCCCAGGTGGTGAAGCAGATATGGCAGAAGTAGGGTCAGGCTGCCGTAGATCTCTTCGCCTCACAGGAAAACGCTCAATGTCCTCTGTATTTCTCTCTGGTGGACGGAAATGCACCATTGGGTGTGGATGCTTTAGCCCACCCATGGCCGAACGACCTGCTGTATGCATTTCCTCCTCTGAGCCTGATTTCACCCACTCTAGCCAGGGTGAGGGAAATGGGATTGTCACTGATACTGGTAGCTCCACGTTGGCCATCCACATTGGGTAGCAGAGATAGTTCAACTACTGTCAGGTCAGCCGTGGCCCCTCCCTCCCTCCCTCCCCGGAGGGACCTACTGTCACAAGCAGGGGGGGAAATGTACCATCCTCACCCGGACAGGATAGCTCTCTGGGCCTGGCCCGTGAGAGGTGGAATTTAAGTGCGGCAGGTCTTCCCCCATCAGTCATACAAGTCAAGTCAACTTTATTTATATAGCGCTTTTTACAATGCAGATTGTTTCAAAGCAGCTTCACAGTGTTACACAGGAAAATAATGCAACAGAATTTGATTCGGCTGTACAGACGCTCTGGAGAAAACGGTGATGTCATCCAGCTTATTTCAATTGTCATACAACGACACTATGGGCAGATCAGTAATTTAGTTGATATAGTTAATTTAGTTAAGTAATTAAATTTATTTGGATATTTAGTTGAAAATGTAGTGTCCCAAACTGAGCAAGCCAAGCCAAAGGCGACAGTGGCAAGGAACCAAAACTCCGTCAGGTGGCATAATGGAGAAAAATAAACCTTAGGAGAAACCAGGCTCAGTCGGAGTGCCAGTTCTCCTCCAATTACAGTGTATGATTATTATTTTGACAACCTTACAGGTCAGAAGTCATATTAGATCGGAATATTCGAAAGATCGGAGGCATCACGCCGGAGACGGGTTTATTGATGACGTGTTGATTAAACAATTATTAAATAGGAATATTCGAAAGATCGGAGTCATCACGCAGGAGACGGATCCATTGAGGATGCCATGTCAATGAGGCAATTTCAGAGTGGAGGCTAATTGGCATGGTCTCTGCAGACACTTCAGGGATGCGTTGGTCCTGTCTGGGTGCAGGTCCACCATCTGATCTGGATACGGCCCGGATCCGGCTGACTGCAGTAAACCTCGGGATAAACAGAGAGACTAACATTAGCGTAGCATATCTTTTTAAGATGTAACGAGTACATCAGGTGTTATGGAAAGTGTTCCTGGTTCCAGCTTACCTAGTGAATGCAGCCTAACAATCATTTAATTGATTTGAATAATATAAATTAGAAATATTTTATGTGTAGTAAAGAGATGCATTTTTAGTCTAGATTTAAACTGACAAAGTGTGTCTGCTTCCCGAACAATGCTAGGAAGACTGTTCCAAAGTTTAGGTGCTAAATAGAAAAAAGGATCGACCGCCTGCAGTTGATTTTGATGTTCTAGGTATTATCAACTGGCCAGAATTTTGAGACCGCAATAGACGTGATGGAGTATAATGCTCTAAGAGCTCGCTCAAGTACTGGGGAGCTAAACCATTTAGAGCTTTGTAAGTAATTAGCAAGATTTTAAAATGTATGCAATGTTTAATAGGAAGCCAGTGCAGTGTTGACAAAACCGGGCTAATATACTTCATACTACTACGTCATACTTCCTGGTTCTAGTAAGAACTCGAGCTGCTGCATTTTGGACCAGCTGCAGTTTATTTATTAAGTGAGCAGGGCAACCACCCAGTAGAGCATTACAATAATCTAGCCTTGAGGTCATGAACGCATGAACTAACTGTTCAGCATTTTGCATTGAAAGCATGTGCCGTAATTTAGATATATTTTTAAGATGGTAGAATGCAGTTTTACAGATGCTAGACACTACACACTATACAGAGTGCCAGAGCCTCTTCCACTCACTCACTTTATAGTAATAAATGGCGAGTTTTTGAAGAATGGTCTGGAAGGAGTCATATTGCCAGTGCTCAGTGAGGGACCTACTATGTTTTCTCCAGGATCTGTTGGATAAAGGGAAGGCTTTTTCTACTTTGAAGGTATATTTAGCTCCCATTTCTGCTTGTCATGCTTGGCATGTCAGCACCCTTTAATAAGTCGTTTTATGAAAGGGGCACGGCCTAAGAGGCCAGTGGCCCGGCGGATGGTCCCGTTGTGGGTTTGTCTATGGTTTTAGAGGCCCTTTCTCAACAAACTTTTGAGCCGTTAGAAGCCATAGGGTTGAAGTTTCTCTCTCTCAAGACAGCACTGTTGTTAGCGCTGGTGACAGCTAAGCGTGTTAGCGACTTACAGGCCATGTCTATCAGCCTGTCTTGTTTTCTCCAGGGCTCACAAAGGTTTCCTTTCGCCCTAACCCTGCTTTTGTGCCTAAAGTAGTGGACTCGTCTTATAGATGTCCAACTACAGAACTTACAGCTTTCCACCCTCCTCTGTTCTCTTCTCCAGAAGTACTTGTCCGGTACAGGCGCTTCATAGGTACGTGGAAAGGACAGCAGGTTACAGAAAGAATGACCAGCTGTTTGTATCTTGGGCTACTCCTCACAAAGGGAAGCCGTTGTCACGTCAGCAGCTGTCCCATTGGATTGTAGAAGTTATATCTCTAGCTTATAAATGCAGAGGTTCTCAACCTCCTGAGGGCTTAAGGGTCCACTCTACTAGGGGCATGGCTACATCATGGGCCTTACTTAAGGGAGTTTCAGTTTAGGAGATATGTGCGGCAGCAAGTTGGGCTACGGCGCACACATTTGTGCGGTTTTATAGACTAGATGTGTCTGAGCCATCCTTAGCTGATGCAGTGCTAGGAGCCATCATGTTGGGACCCATATAATTAGGCATAGCGTACGTTGTGCAATCCGGGAGTGGTCTATATCTCCCATAAGTGAAACACAGAGCGAAGTTAGAAAAAGAACGATGGGTTACTTAACGTAATCCTGGGTTCTTTGATAACAGAGTGAGGTGTTTCACCAACACTTCCCTTCTTTCACAGAAACGGGAAGAAATCTCTTTATAATGACTTCGATAGCCTGATCTCAGTTCGACCTGTCTGTCAAAGACAGACGTGGTGTCATTGGAGCTTACGTAGTTGGTCACGCCCAAAGCGATTCCTATAAGTGAAACACCTCACTCTGTTATCAAAGAACCCGGGATTACGTTAAGTAACCCATCGTTTTCCATTCTTGACAAGCGGCCACATAGCCTACACGATTCAATACATAGGTATACATTCGGGATTCACTCTTGAAATGACTGACAGTGATACATATTTATGTAGGCCTATGTATTGAAATCAAACTCATATAAATGTAAGGAAAACACGATTCCTGGCTGCATGTCAATATCCATAAATCACTTAATCTTTGGTAAGTTGTAAAGAACACTATATTGACTCCAACCAGTTTAAACGTATAACTCGCGCTTTTCCTTCCAGTCATGCAGCAGCTCTTCTGCCACTCAGTCCCGGCTGAGGGGGCGTGTTCCGGTGGGAAAGTGGCATCGATGCAAACCCTCTATGGTCTGCAGAATGCAGATTTCACTGCCACTTAAATCCAAATGCTTTTGCGCTTTGGCTGGCGCCGAGCCAAAGACAGACGAGCTCAGTGCTGGTCACATATCACAACTAGGCTATTTAGTGTTTTCAACCACATAATGTTTATTTGAGGTTTCAAAAAAATTAGGGTGGGAGGAAAATAATCTTTTTCAAATCTTTACGCATATAATGTCCCGACAGTGTTTCAAACAGCTCAGTACGTTAACAATGGGGTGGTTCATAGAGTTTTATTTTGAACTCGGACAACTGAAATAGCCTACAGTAAGTGCTCAGTTCTATGAGTTCAGTAAAACTTGTCAATATATACACAGATTCGCACTTCCCGGATCCATAGCTCGTGAGCTAAACGTTGTTAAAACACAAATGACACCTCTTTAACGTAGAAAACGAGCTACAGCCTAATTTTCCTCAAAATGAGCCTTAATATGAATATATAGGCCTATATACACTCACCTAAAGGATTATTAGGAACACCATACTAATACTGTGTTTGACCCCCTTTCGCCTTCAGAACTGCCTTAATTCTACGTGGCATTGATTCAACAAGGTGCTGAAAGCATTCTTTAGAAATGTTGGCCCATAATGATAGGATAGCATCTTGCAGTTGATGGAGATTTGTGGGATGCACATCCAGGGCACGAAGCTCCCGTTCCACCACATCCCAAAGATGCTCTATTGGGTTGAGATCTGGTGACTGTGGGGGCCATTTTAGTACAGCGAACTCATTGTCATGTTCAAGAAACCAATTTGAAATGATTGGAGCTTTGTGACATAGTGCATTATCCTGCTAGAAGTAGCCATCAGAGGATGCGTACATGGTGGTCATAAAGGGATGGATATGGTCAGAAACAATGCTCAGGTAGGCCGTGGCATTTAAACGATGCCCAATTGGCACTAAGGGGCCTAAAGTGTGCCAAGAAAACATCCCCCACACCATTACACCACCACCACCAGCCTACACAGTGGTAACAAGGCATGATGGATCCACGTTCTCATTCTGTTTACGCCAAATTCTGACTCTACCATCTGAATGTCTCAACAAAAATCGAGACTCATCAGACCAGGCAACATTTTTCCAGTCTTCAACTGTCCAATTTTGGTGAGCTCGTGCAAATTGTAGCCTCTTTTTCCTATTTGTAGTGGAGATGAGTGGTACCCGGTGGGGTCTTCTGCTGTTGTAGCCCATCCGCCTCAAAGTTGTGCGTGTTGTGGCTTCACAAATGCTTTGCTGCATACCTCGGTTGTAATGAGTGGTTATTTCAGTCAAAGTTGCTCTTCTATCAGCTTGAATCAGTCGGCCCATTCTCCTCTGACCTCTAGCATCAACAAGGCATTTTCGCCCACAGGACTGCCTACAATAAGAGTGTGGCGCTAGCAACTCCAAGGTCATGGGTTCGATTCCCAGGGAAAGCAAAAACTGACAAAATGTAAAATGTGCACCTTGAATGCAATGTAAGTCGCTATGGATAAAAGCGTCTGCCAAATGCGTAAATGTAAATGTAAGATCAGAATCAAAAACAACTCTTACGTTTTTTGCCACTTGGGTTTAAACCAAGTACATTTAGTTTAGGGATCAATTTCTCTCTCTGCACTTTTGATCCAATAATCAAAACTTCAGTTGAAAAACAAGTGTTCTAGAGCAAAGATGTTGCCTATAAATAGTGTTGCACGCCTTCTTATCAAACCCGCCACACCAATGATCAACCTCTCCTCCACTTTGCTTGGGAACTAATGTGGTTTACAGGACTGCGTTCTCTGGAGTCATTTCAAGTGAAGCACTTCTACATTCCGATTGGTTGCCGCCGAACCGCGTCATAACTCATTACCATAAACTTGAGCTGATTTGAACTCTCTCGACACCCAAATTGTCCAAGATGCGCCACGGCGCTCTCGCCGCCGGCTCCCATTGAAAATGAATGACTTCCGGCCACTTTGACGCTCTCGCCGCCGACGGGTGAAAGCACAGTTACTACAAAAATAGCAAGCGGCAACCGCCCCTAGATTCTCTTGAAGCCAATACGGAAGTGATTAAACTGCAATTCATCTACTGGCCGCTAGGCTCCAAAAGGGAGCAGAATCTTATTGAGTCCCATGTTAAAATGCCCAACTTTACAGCAGAAAAAAACATGTTTACAGCCTGGTACAAATGTTTTTTTTTTTGGTGTATATATAGCAAATGTTTTCCTTCATGACAACTGTGAAGGGAGTGAATTTTTTTATAACTCATTCGTTTACATTATATAAAGCCTTAAAGTTCTGCATAATTAAGGGCGTGGCTACTTGAGTGACAGGAGAATTGCCGTTTGTCTGCTGTCAGCTCCAGCCACGTCCCGCCTCTTTGCCCAATTACAGTTATCCGGGAGTGACGCGCAGTGACGCACTGCCAAGATGGCAACAGCCAACTTTACGCTTCAAAACTGCTCTTTAGAATCGGTAAAAATTTTATTGACATCCAACAAATAAACAACAGATATAATACAGATGAACAAATGATAAAGCTCGGGCTGCTGAATATTCGATCCCTTTCCTCAAAAACGCTTATTGTTAATGATATGATTACAGATAATAATCTAGATGTGCTGTGTTTGACAGAAACCTGGCTAAAACCTGACGACTACATTACTTTAAATGAGTCCACCACACAAGATTATTGTTATAAACACGAGCCGCGTCTGAAAGGTAAAGGGGGAGATGTTGCTGTAATTTATAATAATATCTTCAGTATTACTCAGAAGTCTAGTTTCAAATATAATTATTTTGAAGTTTTGGTGCTTTACGTAACGTTATGTAGTGAAATTGATAAATCCTGTTTAACATTTGTGTTGGCTACTGTATATAGGCCACCAGGGCACAATACACACTTTATCAGAGAATTTGCAGATTCTTTATCAGAGTTAGTACTGGCTACAGATAAAGTCCTAATTGTTGGTGATTTTAATATCCATGTAGACAATGAAAAAGACGCATTGGGATTGGCATTTAGAGACATTCTAAACTCTATTGGAGTTAGGCAACACGTATCAGGACCCACTCATCGCCGTAATCATACTCTAGACCTAATATTGTCACATGGAATAAATGTTGATACCGTTGAAATTCTGCATCAGAGCGATGACATCTCAGATCATTACCTAGTATCATGTATACTTAATTTAGCAAAGGTTGCAAAGCCGTCCCCTCGCTTCAAATATGGCAGGACTATCACTGCTGAGACTAAAGATTTCTTTATAAATAAACTTCCTCATCAGTTTCATCTCCTCAGCATCCCAGATAGCCCAGAGGAACTTGATGTTGCAACAGAAACTATTGACTCTCTCTTTTCCAGCACTTTAGACACAGTTGCTCCTCTGCGCTTAAAGAAGATTAAAGAGAATAGTCCAACGCCGAGGTACAACGAGCACACCCGGGCCCTTAAAACAGCAGCCAGAAAAATGGAGCGCAGCTGGAAGAAAACAAAACTGGACGTTTTTCGCATTTCCTGGAAAGAGAGCATGATTTCATACAGAAAGGCCGTACAAACTGGTAGATCTGCTTATTTCTCAACTCTCTTAGAAGAAAACAAACACAACCCTAGGTATTTATTCGATACAGTGGCTAAATTAAACCAAAAATTAAGCTTCAACTTCTGATGTCTGCCAACAGCACAGCAGTAATGACTTTATGAACTTCTTTACTTGTAAGATTGATAATATTACGAAAAAAATTATAACCATGCAGCCGTCTACTACTGTATCACATCAGACAGTGCATTGTAGTGTCACTGAGGAAAAAATACATTCATTCACTGCTATAGGAGAAGAAGAATTGGCTAAACTTGTTAAATCATCAAAACCAACAACATGTATGCTCAACCCTATACCGACTAAACTACTAAAAGAGATGCTTCCAGAGGTCATAGATCCTCTTCTTAATATCATTAATTCATCCTTGACATTAGGATATGTACCGAAAACTTTTAAGCTGGCTATTATTAAACCACTTATTAAAAAAACGCAACTTGATCCTACAGAATTAGTCAATTACAGGCCAATCTCAAATCTACCCTTTCTGTCAAAAATACTAAAAAAGGCAGTGTCCTCACAATCCCAATTATGCTCCTTTTTAGAAAGAAATGGTATCTGTGAGGATTTCCAGTCAGGATTTAGACCGTATCATAGTACTGAGACTGCTCTCATTAGAGTTACAAATGATTTACTCTTATCATCCGATCGTGGTTGTATCTCTCTGTTAGTATTACTCGATCTTAGTGCTGCATTTGATACCATCGACCACAACATTCTTTTGAATAGACTCGAAAATTATGTTGGCATTAGTGGAATTGCATTGGCATGGTTTAAATCATACTTATCTGACCGTTATCAGTTTGTAGCAGTAAATGAAGAGATGTCACATCGATCACAAGTTCAATATGGAGTACCGCAGGGCTCAGTGCTAGGACAGTTGCCTTTCACCCTGTACATGCTACCACTGGGAGATATCATTAGGAAGCATGGAGTTAGTTTTCATTGTTATGCTGACGATACTCAGCTCTATATTTCTTCACGCTCTGACGAAACTTACCAATTCACAAGATTAACGGAATGCATAGCTGATATAAAAAATTGGATGACTAGTAATTTCCTGCAACTTAATTCAGAAAAAAACAGAATTTTTAATTATTGGACAAAAAAACTCCACATGTAGTAACCTAGAATACTGTCTAACACTTGATGGCTGCTCTGTCAAGTCCTCGTCGTCAGTTAGGAAACTGGGTGTGCTCTTTGATACCAATCTTTCATTTGAAAGCCCCATTTCTAGCATCTGAAAAACTGCATTCTACCATCTTAAAAATATATCTAAATTACGGCATATGCTTTCAATGCAAAATGCTGAACAGTTAGTTCATGCGTTCATGACCTCAAGGCTAGATTATTGTAATGCTCTACTGGGTGGTTGCCCTGCTCGCTTAATAAATAAACTGCAGCTGGTCCAAAACGCAGCAGCTCGAGTTCTTACTAGAACCAGGAAGTATGACCATATTAGCCCGGTTCTGTCAACACTGCACTGGCTCTCTATTAAACATCGTATACATTTTAAAATCTTGCTAATTACTTACAAATCACTAAATGGTTTAGCTCCCCAGTACTTGAGCGAGCTCTTCACGCATTATACTTCATCACGTCTATTGCAGTCTCAAAACTCTGGCCAGTTGATAATACCTAGAATATCAAAATCAACTGCAGATCCTTTTCCTATTTAGCACCTAAACTCTGGAACAGCCTTTCTAGCATTGTTCGGGAAGCAGACACACTCTGTCAGTTTAAATCTAGACTAAAAACACATCTCTTTACTATGGCATACACATAAAACATTTTTAATTTATATTTTATTCAAATTGTTAGGCTGCATTAACTAGGTCAGCCGGAACCGGGAGCACTTCCCATAACACCTGATGTACTCGTTACATCATAAGAAGAATGGCATCTACACTAATGTTAGTCTCTCAGTTTATCCCTAGGTTTACTGCAGTCAGCCGGATCCGGGCCGTATCCAGATCAGATGGTGGACCAGCGCCCAGACATTACCAACTCATCCCTGAAGTGTCTGCAGAGACCGTGTCAATTAGTCTACCCTCTGAAATTGCTCATCGACATGGCATCCTCAATGGATCCATCTCCGGCGTGATGACTCCGATATTTCGAATATTCCTATTTAATAATTGTTTAATCGACACGCCATCCTCAATAAACCCGTCTCCGGCGTGATGCCTCCGATCTTTCGAATATTCCAATCTAATATTACTTCTGACCTATAAGGCTGCCAAAATAATAATCATACACTGTTTGTTAATTGGCCAGAGGAGAACTGGCACCCCAACTGAGCCTGGTTTCTCCCAAGGTTTATTTTTCTCCATTATGCCACCTGATGGAGTTTTGGTTCCTTGCCACTGTTGCCTTTGGCTTGGCTTGCTCAGTTGGGGACACTACATTTTCAAATAAATATCCAAATAAATGTAATTACTAAACTAAATTAACTATATCAACTACATTACTTGAATATATATGATAATTGAAAGGAGCTAGATGACATCACCGTTTTCTCCAGAGCGGCTGTATAGCCGAATCAAATTCGGTTGCATTATTTTCCTGTTTAACAATGGGAAGCTGCTTTGAAACAATCTGCATTGTAAAAAGCACTATATAAATAAAGTTGACTTGACTTGACTCAATACAAATTATGTTTCAACTACATGGTGGAATTGGCAGACGTTCCCTTGGGCATCAAGCGCCGTGGTAGCGGGTAAAAGCGTTCTCGAGTATAAGACAATTCACCATGACGTCACAACAATAATAGACGTTCCTCCCGGTGGCAAAAGCCGAAGCGTTCCTATGGCAACGCTAGTAAATTGCTTGGAAGGGAGATCCATCGTCGGCACTCGGCAGTAGCCTAATCTACATTTCAACAGTTGATTAAAAAACAGACGTGGTGGAAATTCAGACATAGTTAACATGATCATTGAGGGACTGAATAACTAATTCAGGAGATAGCAATACATGAAATGCCTAACCTTGGTCTAGTAGATGTAGCACTAGTCTACTACCATAATTTTTAAATTAGCCTCAGCCTACCATTGAGTAGTTATTTTAGTGACTGTTGCTGTTTGACTTACAATATGTTAGGCTATGGTAGATGGTCTATTTCCCTGTTATCTAACTAAAAAAGCTATGATCGTTTTCTGTTGCTCGGATCGGATGGCACAGACGTGAGCTTTTGACGGTGAAAAGCGTGCGCTGTAGACTAGCTCTACTCAGCTAGGCATTCACTCAAACTAAACTTGCAGTGATGATAAAAACAATGTGGTACACGCATCAATCATCCATCAGCAGTAGCCTACAACTATGTTTTGCTTTTCCTATTTCTTCCATTGACATTTGATAAGTAGCCTACATGACACTAGAAGTTCTGTCTCTTCCTTGTATAATACTTTTACTTCAGGGAGTGACTACGTTTACATGTGCACCAATAATGTGACTATTTATAATAATCAGATTACGGTCTTAATCGCAGTAAAATGTTTACATGACATGAGCAGAACTCTTCACTCCAGTTTACATGCAATTTTCATTATTCTGGTTATTCGCTGATTATATGGTTAAACCACACTCAGATAGGCATACAGTATGTTACCGGCCATTGTTTTAACCTATTCGCATCAAATTCAAAACACATTTTTATGGACGTATCTTACGGGATATTATCGGCGCCGTGATGAACAACGCAATGCGTTTGCCTACGCTGCCATCGTGTTCCTCGCGCCGTCTCCGTGAAGATACAGAGCAGAGACTGCGCAGCGAGTTGTGTTGACAGAGTTTAGTGATTTGGAGAAGAGACAACTTCAAAATAATGTCACAAAGTTCATTCATGAAGTTGTGTGATCAACACACGGTATCCGTGTGTGTCCGCGCACATGCGCACTTTGGTCAGAATGGTAATGACGCGATTACGGTGTTTACATGCCTGTTTATTGCGATTAAAATCGGCGTAAACCACGTCTATAGTTTAATGCGACTATGGTTACTACAATTATTAGCTTAATCGCATTAGTTTGATTTAAGTATTGCGTTTACATGAGGTAATGTTTAATTGCAATATTGTCAAAACCTTATTATAATCGCATTTAGAGGGAGCATGTAAACGTAGTCAGTGACTGGCAGCGAGTTTGATCTTAAAAAGAGACCTTAAGTTTACTAATATTAGTCTCGAATTTCCCCAGCTGAAGATAATTATGCTCTGCTATGATTTTGCTATGGTTTCACTAGATATATTTACTTTTTTTCTGAAGGAAATCGATAAAATCCTACACCTTTTGCCGTATATCTGGCGGCGCAACCACAAACACAACACGTTTTCGTCATAGTTTCAACTTTGATCAGCAACAATGTTTTAAATTATGTAACTGTTTACAGTAGCCGGCTGGATCTCTTCAGTTGGTCAGTAGAAGCCGCTCGCGTTCTGCCACCCGGAAGTATCTTGGTGCCTATTGTTTACAAACATTCTGAAATGCCGTATAAATATGCAGCTATAATGCATGTAGGTGATTTTGAATTTATATTTCATGTCGATATACAATGGTTACACACTTAAAACTGATCGTGGTGTTTATATCTTTGTAAGATCTATAGAACAATGGCAAGCAAAACTAACTTTACCGCACTCCAATAGCCCCCTAGTGGTCGGGAGCATTTCCGTTGTGTTGTGGCTTGATTCCGTTGTGTTGTGAACTTGTGTTTGCTTTTTCAATTTTGTGTTGTGCACTACAGTTAACAGGTTTGTGAATATTTTTTAATAAAAAAGGAAAAACGAAACAAAAGTGACAGACTACATCTATCATACAGCACTATTGTGACTGTGTGTCACTTAAGCATGACGCATCGCCATGGAATTAAAGGATTAGTTCACTTCAAAATTAAAATTTGGATGAGATGGGGGGTGAGTAAATGATCAGGAAATTTTCATTTTGAAGTGAACTAATCCTAATGCAAAATATTGTATATGGTCATATTTCTGCAAAATTGCTGAAACTTGAAGCTGGTTTGTAGCATACCAAGAATACCGACTGCTCTTATTATACTCTAACGGTTGTTTTGTCTTAAATTATTGTAGTTGGGTTGGGTGGCTTAGGTTTTATTGTGAATTTGTTATGTAAATGTGTTGTGTTTTGTATTTATTTATATTTATATATTATAAGTTTTAATAAATTGTTCAACTGAAATATTTTTATTATTCAATTATTCAATCAAAACCCATTCTTTATTGTCATCCACCGTCGTTTTGTGGCTCTTTTTTTTGGCCACGTTTAGGCACCGGTACCATTAAAAGTATCGAGAAGCATTGCAAATATATGAGATTCTAAAAAACAAAACAAAGGGGACACCAGGTTTGATGTCTCAGTCATTAAAAATGTTATTAGACAAACTGTATAAGTAAAGGGTGGAGTTTTAGTAGACATCCAAATAAAAAGCTTAAAGATCAGGTATCATCAAAACAGTCAGTTGAATAGATGTGGTTTGACAGTCTAATTATTGGCTGTCGTAATGATTCATTTAGTTTCAGAGATTCTGAGTCACTTTGGACCTGCTAGCTTTACCAAAGTTTCATGTATAAATCATACAAGTTTTTATTAATGGCTGACAGATCGAAACTTACGTCAATGTTTGTCATCTTGCACCAATAAATAACACACTTAAGGATATCTTAATTTATCTAAGGCACATGAAGTTGCCGAGGTATAATATATTACAGATTTATAATTCTATTATTCAAAATGCGTGTCATATATGCTATCAATTTCACTTATGTTTTAGTTTAGCTTGTATTTACGAAACAGATCACATCTGTTTTGACATGGTAAAGTGTCAGGGTCTATGTATTTTTAGGTTCATGAGAAAATTATCCAAATAAAATACATCTGTCGGGATGTACCTGCGTATTGTTTGATAAATAATGATGAAGGTGTGTCTGTATGTACGTCTATGTCTATTAATGCGACAGAGATGTTGTTGTGATTAGAATTTGCGCGTTTGTGCATGTTTGAAACATTCCACACCCAAGAGGAAAACAATTCAATACAATAGGATTGTGAAAGAGGGACCGTTTGTGCGCTTGATGTCCTGTTTATTTGTGTGTGTGAGCACAAGTTCTGAATGTGCTCACACCCTAAAACAAACTGAAAGAATGAGAGAGAGAAAAGGAAATACTTTTTAATCCAAAATAAGAATCTGCACAACAAATAGCACTTTTAAAGAAACACTCTAATGATTGTGTAAACACATTATTTGTGTCAAACATTTCCTGTCTTTAGGCTTTTACATGAACACATCAAATATTGTGTCATCTATGTTATACCTTAATTGTATAACTTTTTCGTCATTACAAATATTTACATTTAGGTGTGCCTTCTGTGACGTGACTTGAGAATGTGCAATTCAGAATGATTATATGTCATTTTGAATTTCCTCAAGTTCTCAAATGTACTTCCTCCTTTTTTCTATTTGTTATTTTTCCCACAATATTTTGCCACTTTTTATATATTAGCAAATCCCTTTAATCTACATTTTAGAGAACAGACAATCATGTTTATCCCACCTCATGACATAACATTGTATGAATAAAATTATATTAACAGATCGCATAGACGCATCATTTAAAAGAGTAATATTTCCATTTGCTTAAGCAGATTTTCAGTCATTAGCTTCATTTGGATAATCACTGGACAGTCAGTTGGTAAATGTGACATCCCCAACCAAAATCAAGTTGCTTTAAGTCTGTTAGTGGGACTGGGATGCAGCCTTGACCTGGCTTATGATTTATGAATGTTTCTCTGCTTTGTTGTATAAGTTGGTATGAGCCACCACAGTCATTTAAGAATATCCTTAAATAACACAAAGGGTTACGGAAACTACAGTTACCATGGTAAATGCACAATACTAACATAACATGAACTGTTAATGAAACATATGGACACTGATCCTGATATATAGAATGAACATCATACCTGCATGCAAATCCCAGCTAACAAACAAAGTACAAGTTACATAATTTATTGGTAATTTCATGATTTTATGAAAATGATAGCCTTACTGTTATCTATAAGCTAGTGTGCTTCAAAACAATGACAAAATTCACACAAAGTTGATCATAACTGCAACAGTATAAGAAATTGTTCAGAACTGCAATATAGCAATTTATTATACAAATATGAATAAGGCAGTTTAAAAATAATTAAACTGCCTAAAGAGAGGACCATTAACTGACTTATCAACAGATAAATTAGTCATCAACAGATGAGTAATGAAAAAAACAAAAACTATTAATTAAACCACAAAAGCAAGTTTTCAAACAAGTGGTTTCAAAGTCTATAACGCTGCCAAGAATTTCTGCAAGGTAATGGAGGGAGATTTGACACGCTTCCAAAAGTTTTTACTCCATCCATTCATAGTCCGCAATTTTGCTAATCAATGAAAGAACCTTTGGACTGACTGCCAGTTGCTTTCTTGTTGTGTTCTTCTCTACTTTTGATCCCTTCTCTGGGTTTATCTTAAAAAGGCAACTGTCCAGAAAAAAAAGAAACCTCAGTAATAAATCATGGACTCTACCATATGCTCATAATATATTAGCAGTAAAAGTAGCAGAATAGTGGGCATTTGCACACGGCATGCTTGTGGTGGGCATTTGCAGCAAAGATATGTTTCACGAGTTCACACTTACAAATAAGTCAGATAAATGGTTTGCATATTTGGCGTGATGTCCGAGGAGAGGGCTCGGAGCTCGTGAGGATGCATGTGTGTGAATGTATGTGAGGATGCGTGTGAGAGAGAGTATGTGAGGATGCGTGTGAGAGAGTATGTGAGGATGTGCGTGTGTGAGTGTATGTATGTGAGGATAAGTGTGAGAGAGTATATGAGTATGTGTGTGTGAGAGTATGTGAGTATGCGTGTGTGAGAGTATGTGAGGATGCGTGTGTGAGTATGTGAGGATGCGTGTGAGAGAGAGTATGTGAGGATGTGTGTGTGAGTATGTGAGGATGCGTGTGAGAGAGTATGTGTGTGTGAGTATGTGAGGATGCGTGTGTGAGAGAGTATGTGAGGATGCGTGTGTGTTAGTGTATGTGAGGATGTGTGTGAGAGTATGTGAGGATGCGTGTGTATGTGAGGATGCGTGTGTGAGAGTGTATGTGAGGATGCGTGTGAGTATGTGAGGATGCGTGTGTGAGTATGTGAGGATGCGTGTGTGAGAGAGTATGTGAGGATGAGTGTGTGAGAGAGTATGTGAGGATGCGTGTGTGAGAGTGTATGTGAGGATGCGTGTGAGAGAGTATGTGAGGATGCGTGTGTGTTAGTGTATGTGAGGATGTGTGTGAGAGTATGTGAGGATGCGTGTGTGAGAGTGTATGTGAGGATGCGTGTGAGAGAGTATGTGAGGATGCGTGTGTGAGAGTGTATGTGAGGATGTGTGTGAGAGTATGTGAGGATGCGTGTGTGAGAGTGTATGTGAGGATGCGTGTGAAAGAGTATGTGAGGATGCGTGTGTGAGTATGTGAGGATGCGTGTGAGAGAGTATGTGAGGATGCGTGTGTGAGAGTGTATGTGAGGATGCGTGTGTGTTAGTGTATGTGAGGACGTGTGTGAGAGTATGTGAGGATGCGTGTGTGAGAGTGTATGTGAGGATGGGTGTGAGAGAGTATGTGAGGATGCGTGTGTGAGTATGTGAGGATGCGTGTGAGAGAGTATGTGAGGATGCGTGTGTGAGAGTGTATGTGAGGATGCGTGTGTGAGTATGTGAGGATGCGTGCGTGAGTATGTGAGGATATGTGTGTGAGAGAGTATGTGAGGATATGTGTGTGAGAGAGTATGTGAGGATGCGTGTGTGAGTGTATGTGTGAGTGTATGAGTGTCTCCTCGGCTTGCATTAAGACAATATAGACACACGTCCTCTTTCAGGCAGATTTGTTGATTGGAACTTCTTAATTATTGCCCTGATGGTGGGAATGGGAATTTTCAATGACACTTTCTATTTTGTGAAGCTCAACAATCTTTTGCTGCACATCAGAACTATATTCTTTGGTTTTACTCATTGTGATGAATGATTAAAGGAATTTGGCCTTTGTGTTTCCTCATATTTATACTCCTGTGAAACAAGACGTCATAGCTGGACAATTTCATGTTCCTAGTCACCCTGGTGTGCTAAAAAATGTAAATATTACATTAAAATAAAAACATTTTTTTTTTAGAGTTTAAGTACAAGATGGACACAATGACAGACAGGTGATAATTATATGTAACCATAGAAACAAACAAAGAGATAATCAGTATCCAAGGAAACTGGTACTAAACAGAGCAGGACAACTAAGAGAACAGAACAGAATATCAAAATCGAAAACCATCGTGACACCATGATACATGTGGTTGCATAAAGTGTAAGTATATTAAATGAATATTTTCTACTTTTTAGTGTTTGGGTTTGAGGTACCCAGGTCAAAGAGCCGTTCACACCAAGAACAATAACGATATCTATATTAGCATCCACATCAGCGGACAATATCGTTCTGTGTATTCTAAGCGTGTGCTGCTGTTCTGTCGTCTGCCACTTGAAATGTGCAAGCTCTTTAAAGCAGGATGGATTGCCTGTCAATGTTTTTATCGTTCATCAGCTGGATTTTTTTCCCCCCCTGAAAGTTATTCCAACATTACCATGTCTCTGTGCTGTTATCGTTATAGTAGTTGTGCTGTGGACTCTGCACGTTTATATTTAAAAACATTATAGTTCCCTTTCAGTCGGTCACGTTCGATGTACGTCGGATGTCACAGACGAATTGGGATCACTTCAGGGAGCCCCTATCAGCTTCGAGATATAGAGAACCGGCCAATGACTATTGGCGTGCAAGATTTGCATCTCGCTCTCCGAATTGATCCCAATTCGTCGGTGACGTCCAACATACGTCTCCGTTCCCTCCTTCAGGGAACGAGGGTTACCATACGTAACCGAGCCGTTATCCTCCTCTGAAAATGGACTTTTCTTCTTATGACCTACATTTTCCCACAGTTGTAATGCATAATTTTCAGCAGATATCAGCAGAAAATATGACTTCAACAGCTCCACCTTTGTCTAGGTGCATTTTAATTATCTTGTGTCTAAAGCCAAATTGCTTGGGGTGTTATCTAGGGTGCTAATTTGTTCTGTCACATGCCTTTTAATGACCTTTGGCATAACTGATTGTATACTTTTAAGCCAGCAATTGTGAACCTCTAATAAATATCATGCTTTAAAAATAGGTGTTATCATTGCTGTCTTCCATGCCTTTGAGAAATCGCTAAATTGATAGACCTATTATTGAAATTTTAAATTGGACAAGACAAACACACTAAATATTTGTGGCAACACTTAGTGAATGAAAATTTACTCTGTTTAACTTTCGCAGAACTGTTCCTTGTCCCTTTGATCCTCTAATGTTTCAATATTATTATTATTATTATTAATAATAATAATAAATAATAAGGAATTCAATAATTAAAGGATTAAAAGGGATTTAAGTGAATAAATAAAAAAGAAATTCTAGGTTTAAAGTTATAATGTAATCAATTTAAACTGTTTGCAAGTAACATTTTATTTTAACAGCAGTCTAATACTAAGCCCACAAATTCTCGCTGCGTTGTGAAAGTAAGACCCGCGTTCTTTGATTTGATTGGCCATCTCGGTCATTTTGAGGAACGCTGTTAGTCCGCTGAGGCAGAGCAGGCAAAAAAATATAGTCAGCTTTTAAAACTTTTTTTCACCCTAAAAATAAACAGCTTTACTCATTGTATACTAAAATGATAAGATACGACAAAAAGAAAGAAAAAGAAAATATGAACTATAGGTCTATATTATTTTTTCATTTATTTATTCATAGCTCAGACAAACTCATTGAACTCCCCACTCCAAACTCTTCCCATTAGATTGAAATAATAATAACGAAAAAAACAACAACAAAAAAACAAATAATTAATAACCGAATTATGGTTTGAAGGAAGAATTTATTTCGTTTTTTCCTTTTGTTTATTTATTTATTTGCTTGTTTGTTTATTTATTAATTTATTTTCTGTGAAGATTTTGTATAAGACTAGATGTAAATGCCATACAAATCCACAAGACACATTTGTGTAATTTGAATTTTGTAGTTGTAACTTAAGACAGTCTACCTGTTCATTCATTAAATGGTCTAAATCAGCCTTCGTGATCTAATTTGTTTCCACACCCTTGTCAATTGCTAAATTTAATGGTAGGCTATCTCAAATAGTCTGGATTGCGACGTAAGGAATTGTTTCGGGCTAGTTGTGCTTGCTACACCTTTATTGTGGAAAAACATAGCAATGTGATGCTATTACGCACTGCAGAGATTCATGACCTATGATTGTTAGACTACCACACCTTAGACGTCAACACACCTGCCTCAAATACTCTGCCTCAAATTGTTTCTAGTCAGTCTTTAAACTTTGAACTGAAACGCATCGCATAGAGCACCGCAAAGGACTATCGAAAGGAATATTGTTAATTTTTGATGGTTATGACTTTGAAGTACGGGAGAAGGTAGGACACTGGATGAATGAAGAATTCATTTTAAAAATACTGATAAATGAACATTTTAATAAATGTATTTTATCTGGGTTCCATTAAGCCGCTTTTGTATGGCATTTAAAATCATCCCTGTTCGCAGACTGATATGTCACTTTATTAATTACCCTACATTTAATGCTAGCTAATATACGTTTTATGCGCTTTAATAAATATTTGTTAGAGATATTTTTGTAGGCCTATATGTACACTCTTAAGGAAAAAAAAATATTCTAAACAGTATCAAATTGCTGTTCTTCGGCTTGTAACAGTAGCAGAACCCTTTTTTGGTTCTAAATAGAACCTAAAACCCATCATGTTAATTAGGTTAATTGCAATTAGGTAATTTTTTTTGACATGGCAAATTGTAGCAAAAATGACAGTGCTCTAACAACAGTTCTTAACTGAATACACAAATAACAATTGACATTGAACATGACAGATTCATGTTCCAGTGAAATATCTTCACAATCCTCTATGATGTCTTTATGACCATCATTATGTGTATTTTGAGTGGGAGTTTCTCTCTGTAGATGATATTTTTTAGAGTGTTTCCAATATGGTAACACTTTACAATAAAGGTACATGAATAATCACGTACACTGTAAAAAAAAAAAAAGCTCAGTTAAAGTTACTGTAAAAAACTGGCAGCTGTGGTTACTAGAAATTTACCGTAAAAAAATACAGTAGCAACGTTTTAGGTTTTACAGATTTAAGTTAAATTTACATTTAAAAAAACCTTTTTCATTTACTGAAATAATGTTAAATTACCACCAAACACAGTGGTTGATGAGAGTCAAATGATGAATCAAAGCTCATCACAACAAGCAGCTATGTACAACAATACTACGTATAGATGCACAGTGTCATTCACACAAACACCATCATGGTAACACATATGAAATTTTAAAAATGCAATAAACATTAATTTAACAACATTAAATGTAACATAAAACCTACATCACTGATTAGAGAAAAAAAAACTAAGAAAAACTAAGAAGAAACTGTTATTTCAACGAAAATACATCCAATGTGAAGTGTCACACAGGGAATTCTGGGAATGTCAGTTAATGTTTTTTCACTGTAAATTACACAATGATTTGTTCTTTTTCATTTCCAAAAACTGTAAATCTAACAGTTATTTACTGTAAATGTACATTAAATGTAGGTTAGATCTATTACAGTTATTCACCGGTACAGAAACGTTCTGTTAACCAATTAACTGTTTTCTTTTGTTTGTTTGTTTTTTTACCGTAGCATTTTTACAGTCTTTTACTGTTAAAATCGCAATAATTTTTTACAGTGTACTAATATCTGAATTAGCCTACTTCAACATAAACATATGATTAAAGACATGAACTAATCATGAACCAATGAAAAGCTTAACTGTCTGGAGTCATGCATGAACATGTTAGTACATGTTTGATAGTTAATAATGCATTAATGAACATTTAGGGGTAAACTTAATCAAAGTCTCTATAAGAATGAATAAGTAATATTTTGACTAAAATAAATTCAAACAATTTATTATTGGCATAATTTACTGACATCTGCAGCTTCATCATAAACATTACTCAGTGGCACATCATTAGTTTGTCATGTGTATTTGATAGTTTATAACAAATCATGAGTTGAATTTAGTATTTAACAGTGAGTTAATTATGATGTGCCCCCTCAAGTACAGTCATGACAAAATAATGCATTAACAAGGTATGAGTTGATGTTAGTGTATGGGTTGTTAATAAGTTAGTAATGATGTGCCCCTCAAAGTAAAGTCATATGGTGCACTTACAAATCATTAACTAAAATATGAATAAACATACACTAAGAGCCATCTTTAATCCTTTACACCACCAGTACAAAAGCCAAAGATAAAAATTATTTGTAGTTCTTATATATATATATATATATATATATATAATAAACATATGAACTCAAAAGAAAGCCCAAACATAACTGTAAAGACAAAAGGAACAAAAGGTTACATGTAAAATAGGGTGCATAATGCTAATCGAAGCATATAGATATATATAACGACAAAAATACAGTTTTTTTTAATGTAATTTATTCGATTAAAATTCCACCCTTACAGTATGAACACAACTAAAGTGTGCCACTAATGAGTGTCCCAGCAGAAACAAACCCTACATACTGTCCCGGGAAGAAAAGTAGCTATGCCTAAATATAAATTAACCATAAAAATCGGAAAACGGTTGGGATCAAATTAAATTTAGTATAGTGGTAGTTATTAGTCTATTTTCCACGTTTGATTAGACAGATCTATGTAGGCTAGTTAATGGCTAAATAATCATGTGTCATTCTAATTATTTAAAGAAGAATTTTGCGCACATCCAACAAACTTTTTGTAGGTGCTAGATTAAATGAAGCAGTCAAAAGTTAAAAGTTAACTCGAAGTCAACAAGAATCTGCACACTGCCACTGCTGTTCCGAAACATTTATTTAAAAAGAAACAACGTTTCGACCCAAAGGGTCTTCGTCAGGCAAACTAATTTTATTCCAATTATTTGTCACAAAGCCGCAGATGGCAGATTATGATGTTATAGTTTAAATTATTCAATCACATGTGTAATTCAAAGTCAGAGTAGTTTTTAATTTATTCTTATGAAGCCTGATTGATTTAGTTTACCCCTAAATGTTAATTAATGCATTAACTATCAAACATGTAGTTAAGGCTGCCGACTCCAGTCGTAGTTAAGAATAGCTCTTCATTGGTTCATGATTAGTTCATGTCTTCACTAATCATGAGTTTATGTTGAAGTAAGTATTAATTCAGGTAGCTTATTAGTACATGATTATTTATATACCTTTATTGTAAAGTTACCACAAAGGTGACTGATAAGATTGCATTTTGTTAATCCAGGCCTCCTTAAAGCGTGCGTCCAATTAATTACACTGAACATCACTTAAGGCAGGGGTGTCTAATCCTGCTCCCGGAGGGCCACTCCAGGACTGACTTTGGACACCCCTGACCCCTGAAGAGGCTGGAACATTCGCAGATCTATTACATGCAACTTAAACGGATCTTTTCCCCTTTATTTGTTAAAAACAACGGGAACAAATAAAATATATCCTATATGCTTTTTTGATTGCAAAACGTATGTAATCCAAATGAGTGTTTTATTTCTTTAAACCGATACACCGTAATCTGTTCATGACAGACATGACAACTTTTTGTAGGCCTATTGTAATAATCATAACTGTCACAGTTATACTGATATATGATAAATGAAAAGTATATTATTGATTAAATTTACAAAATACAAATTTACATGTGACCACACAGTAACTTTTGTATTAGCACATTATAGCATAATATACATAAATTATTTAAATATTCAAATATTTACAATTTTCCACTGTGTGGCCTACTTGCCAAAACTGATACGGTCAATTTGCTGTTCAAATCTCCTCCAGTCTATAGTTAGTCACATATAGCTAGTAATAGCTATTGCACAGTGCTCAGACTGAAAAGCAGATCATATATAAATGCACCAAGTGTGTCGAGGGGATGCAATACGGGTCAGATGGGGCCTAGCCATTTATAATATGCCTTTGTGCTTAATGTGATTAGATTTTAATAGTGGATGGAACCAAATATGTTGTGTAGCCTACGTCAGAATATTGGCACTTTTGATTTCAGCATTACAACAAAAAGGTCACAATTTATGCAATTTTTTTTTATTGAAAACAAGAGAAAACTAAATTAAAATCACTGTCAATGGCTCTTTACCTGCTTTAACTGCATGCTCTTTTCTGTCCTGATCAGAAAGAAAACTCAATTGTAGATATTCCAGTTTTTAACTCTGGAGTATGGTTGTTCTTTGCAGAACAATTAAAATAACTGATTCTCTTTTTTTTCCTTTTAGCATTTTTTTTCTTTCCAAGCAGGATGGCACTAGGAAAGTTTTATTCACCCTATGTAAGTAATTAAAATGTTATATCTGTATAATTTATGTTGTGTGTTCTACAGATTGTTCTGGAATTGTTATGTTTTTGGCTAGATATACAGAAAAAAAAAGAAAAAAAAAATGATACAGCACTGTGTTTCTCTTTACAGTGTGTTTGTGGTGTGCTATTCATACAAATACAGCTGAGTAAGTAGAATTATAATTAATTGTTTGTATTCTCAATCATGTATCTTTTTTTTTGTTTGATCTAATACACCAATGTTGGTAACACTTAACAATAAGGTTGTATTAGTTAACATTAGTTAATGCATTAGTTAACATGAACTAACCATGAACAACACCTCTGTTCAGCATTAATCTTTACTCACACATATTAATGCATCTATTCACATTTACAGTGCAATTAGTTAACATTAGTTAAAGCATTAGTTAACATGAACTAACCATGAACAATGCCTGTAGCTTTACTGTTTTCGTAAGGTTATCTTACTGTACATATTTACATTAGTTTACGTAGCAGTTGACACACACTAAGGATGAACATTTCTAACTCCCCATCTTACTTTAAAGGTAAAAATGCTGTTGTGTACCTTATCAACATTATTTAATAATAAGGCGTTGATTTGGGCTGTTGGTAAACATAATTCTAAAGTGGAAACCATCTGAACATCAACGAATAGGTTGTTCATGTGTATATGCACTTTACTATCATTACTTTCATTACATTCAACAAAGCATTTATTAATGTATTTTGTGACCCTTAGTGTACACTATTTTAACATTACCTGATGTGTTACTAACATTTGTAGACTTTTATTAACATGACTTACCATTAACAAAGCATGTATTAATGGTTTTTGAGAACCTTATTGTAAAGTGTACACTATTTCAACATTAACTGATGTGTTACTAACATTTGTAGACTCTTTATTAACATGAATTGCCATTAACAAAGCATTTATTATTATTTACTGCTTTGTAATGAACCTACAAATGTTAACACATCAGTTAATGTTGAAAAAGTGTACACTTGATAATAAGGTTCTCAGAAACCATTAATGCATGCTTTGTTTAATAATGTTGATAAGGTACACAACAGCGTTTCAACCTTTAGAGTAAGATGGTGAGTTAGAAATGTTCATTCTTAGTGTGTGTCAACTGCTACGTAAACTAATGTAAATATGTACAGTAAGATAACCTTACAAAAACAATAAAGCCACAGGCATTGTTCATGGTTAGTTCATGTTAACTAATGCAAAAAAGTTTAACAACAAGTTATTCTTCATGCTCCCTCCTAATCATTCTTTCACAGTCTGAGTCTGATGAATCTTGACATCATCCTGGAATATGGCCATGATTTGTCTTCCTACATGGTTGTTTAAGAAATGAAAAGCTACACACTCCATCAGTTAGGGCTAGAAGAACTGTTGCCAAACATATAAAATGCTAAAATCACTGCAATAACGATCCAGTCATTGACTCTTAAGCATTTGCCTATTTAAATCCAAACAGCAACTTTTTTTTTGGCCGGCAGTGTATATATATCCTGTATATTATATATGAAATATGTAAGGAATAATTGACAACGATTATTTTTAAATAATTCAACGGCCCGGAGTCAATTATTCCGCTTAAACTACGGTAACCACACCGCAAAACATTGTTCAGATGATGTATTTCAATACATATGTCAGGTTTTTTTCCTTAAAACGCTCTTTCCAAAGCTAATTCCAAACTCCACTTTAGAGCTAGTAACAGAGGTTTGAGCCATTGATAGCAGACTAATGCCGTTATTAGAGAGAGAGAGAGAGAGAGAGAGAGAGAACCCTCATGTTATGTTAGGGGAGGATTTTCTTGTACCCGAAAATGCATTGTCATGACAAATTGCATTGGACTAAAATTTACTGACTTTACTCAACCAGAGTCTAACAACTTCCCAAAAATGTTTTGATGCTTTTTGTAATTTTTTGTGGGGTTTTTTTCCACATTGTCACACTTGACCGGCCTACAAAAAATTGCTTATAAATCTCTCATTGTGCTACATCATCACCAAATAACTTGTTTTCTTTCAATTAGGACAGGTTTTATATTTCCTTTTGGAATTGATCGATTGTAGGCCTGAGTGAAAAAAGCATTATTTGTGGATAATTTTGTAAATTTTACATAAAATATGAAAATAATTTTAATAATGAAAATAAGTTTATCACACTATGTGCTTTAATGTTTAACCATGAAATTAATTTGTAAATGGTTTTATTTTGTACAAAATTGCAGAAAGTCATACTTGTGGTGTTCCCGTTCAAAAATGACCGACCTACAAAAAATTGCTTATAAATCACTTGTTATGCTATTTTATTACCAAATATTGGATTCAATCTTTTTGTCAACTTGTTTTCTTTATATATTTTTATTAATCAGGGCTTCAACAACAGATGAGCCTACAACTTCCTATACAGCTGCAGAAACCACTACTACAGATTCAACAACCACTACTTCATTGCCCACTACTACAACATCAGCTCCAACTTCACTTGGCATCACAACAACTCAATCTCCCACAACCACAGTAGTGAGTACAGAAACAACACCTCTTACTTCAACATTGCTGCCAACAACTTCGGAAAGTACAACAGCAGAAACCACAGCTACATCTTCAACAACTGCAACAACAGTTATAACTTCAGAAACTTCAACTACACCTCCTACAACCACGACTACAGCTGAACCCACAACATCACTTGACCTCACAACAACTCAATCTCCCACAACCACAGTTGTGAGCACAGAAACAACACCTCTTACTTCCACATTGCTGCCAACAACTTCGGAAAGTACAACAGCAGAAACCACAGCTATAACTTCAACAACTGCAACAACAGTTATAACTTCAGAAACATCAACTACACCTTCTACAACCACGACTACAGCTGAACCCACAACATCACTTGACCTCACAACAACTCAATCTCCCACAACCACAGTAGTGAGCACAGCTATATCTTCAACAACTGCAACAACAGTTATAACTTCAGAAACTTCAACTACACCTTCTACAACCACGACTACAGCTGAACCCACAACATCACTTGACCTCACAACAACTCAATCTCCCACAACCACAGTAGTGAGCACAGAAACAACACCTCTTACTTCCACATTGCTGCCAACAACTTCAGAAAGTACAACAGCAGAAACCACAGCTACAACTTCAACAACTGCAACAACAGTTATAACTTCAGAAACTTCAACTACAGCTCCTACAACCACGACTACAGCTGAACCCACAACATCACTTGACCTCACAACAACTCAATCTCCCACAACCACAGTTGTGAGCACAGAAACAACACCTCTTACTTCCACATTGCTGCCAACAACTTTGGAAAGTACAACAGCAGAAACCACAGCTACATCTTCAACAACTGCAACAACAGTTATAACTTCTGAAACTTCAACTACACCTCCTACAACCACGACTACAGCTGAACCCACAACATCACTTGACCTCACAACAACTCAATCTCCCACAACCACAGTAGTGAGCACAGAAACAACACCTCTTACTTCAACATTGCTGCCAACAACTTCGGAAAGTACAACAGCAGAAACCACAGCTACAGCTTCAACAACTGCAACAACAGTTATAACTTCAGAAACTACAACACTTGCTTCAACAACAGTGCCTACAACGTCAGAAACATCAACTGCAACTGAAATAACAAATACGGCATCCACAACCCAAACTGTTGTTTCAACAACAATTTCTACCACTTCAGAAACTTCAACTGCACCTCCTACAACCACAACTACAGCTGAATCCACAACATCACTTGACCTCACAACAACTCAAGCGCCCACAACCACAGTAGTGAGCACAGAAACGACACCTTTTACTTCAACATTGCTGCCAACAACTTCAGAAAGTACAACTGCAGAAACCACAGCTACATCTTCAACAACTGGAACAACAGTTTTGACTTCAGAAACTACAACACTTGCCTCAACAACAATGCCTACAACTTCAGAAACAACTATTTCATCCACAACCCCAACTGTTGCTTCAACGGCAATTTCTACCACTTCAGAAACTTCAACTACACCTCCTACAACCACGACTACAGCTGAACTCACAACATCACTTGACCTCACAACAACTCAATCTCCCACAACCACAGTTGTGAGCACAGAAACAACACCTCTTACTTCCACATTGCTGCCAACAACTTCGGAAAGTACAACAGCAGAAACCACAGCTACATCTTCAACAACTGCAACAACAGTTATAACTTCAGAAACTTCAACTACACCTTCTACAACCACAACTACAGCTGAACCAACAACATCACTTGACCTCACAACAACTCAATCTCCCACAACGACAGTTGTGAGCACAGAAACAACACCTCTTACTTCCACATTGCTGCCAACAACTTCGGAAAGTACAACAGCAGAAACCACAGCTACATCTTCAACAACTGCAACAACAGTTATAACTTCAGAAAGTTCAACTACACCTCCTAAAACCACGACTACAGCTGAACCCACAACATCACTTGACCTCACAACAACTCAATCTCCCACAACCACAGTTGTGAGCACAGAAACAACACTTCTTACTTCCACATTGCTGCCAACAACTTCAGAAAGTACAACAGCAGAAACCACAGCTACATCTTCAACAACTGCAACAACAGTTATAACCTCCGAAACTTCAACTACACCTTCTACAACCACAACTACAGCTGAACCCACAACATCACTTGACCTCACAACAACTCAATCTCCCACAACCACAGTTGTGAGCACAGAAACAACACCTCTTACTTCCACATTGCTGCCAACAACTTCGGAAAGTACAACAGCAGAAACCACAGCTACATCTTCAACAACTGCAACAACAGTTATAACTTCAGAAACTTCAACTGCACCTCCTACAACCACGACTACAGCTGAACCCACAACATCACTTGACCTCACAACAACTCAATCTCCCACAACCACAGTAGTGAGCACAGAAACAACACCTCTTACTTCAACATTGCTGCCAACAACTTCGGAAAGTACAACAGCAGAAACCACAGCTACAGCTTCAACAACTGCAACAACAGTTGTAACTTCAGAAACTACAACACTTGCCTCAACAACAATGCCTACAACTTCAGAAACAACAATTGCATCCACAACCCCAACTGTTGCTTCAACAACAATTTCTACCACTTCAGAAACTTCAACTACACCTTCTACAACCACAACTACAGCTGAACCCACAACATCACTTGACCTCACAACAACTCAATCTCCCACAACCACAGTTGTGAGCACAGAAACAACACTTCTTACTTCCACATTGCTGCCAACAACTTCAGAAAGTACAACAGCAGAAACCACAGCTACATCTTCAACAACTGCAACAACAGTTATAACTTCAGAAACTTCAACTACACCTCCTACAACCACGACTACAGCTGAACCCACAACATCACTTGACCTCACAACAACTCAATCTCCCACAACCACAGTAGTGAGCACAGAAACAACACCTCTTACTTCAACATTGCTGCCAACAACTTCGGAAAGTACAACAGCAGAAACCACAGCTACAGCTTCAACAACTGCAACAACAGTTGTAACTTCAGAAACTACAACACTTGCCTCAACAACAATGCCTACAACTTCAGAAACAACAATTGCATCCACAACCCCAACTGTTGCTTCAACAACAATTTCTACCACTTCAGAAACTTCAACTACACCTTCTACAACCACAACTACAGCTGAACCCACAACATCACTTGACCTCACAACAACTCAATCTCCCACAACCACAGTTGTGAGCACAGAAACAACACTTCTTACTTCCACATTGCTGCCAACAACTTCAGAAAGTACAACAGCAGAAACCACAGCTACATCTTCAACAACTGCAACAACAGTTATAACCTCCGAAACTTCAACTACACCTTCTACAACCACAACTACAGCTGAACCCACAACATCACTTGACCTCACAACGACTCAATCTCCCACAACCACAGTTGTGAGCACAGAAACAACACCTCTTACTTCCACATTGCTGCCAACAACTTCGGAAAGTACAACAGCAGAAACCACAGCTACATCTTCAACAACTGCAACAACAGTTATAACTTCAGAAACTTCAACTGCACCTCCTACAACCACGACTACAGCTGAACCCACAACATCACTTGACCTCACAACAACTCAATCTCCCACAACCACAGTAGTGAGCACAGAAACAACACCTCTTACTTCAACATTGCTGCCAACAACTTCGGAAAGTACAACAGCAGAAACCACAGCTACAGCTTCAACAACTGCAACAACAGTTGTAACTTCAGAAACTACAACACTTGCCTCAACAACAATGCCTACAACTTCAGAAACAACAATTGCATCCACAACCCCAACTGTTGCTTCAACAACAATTTCTACCACTTCAGAAACTTCAACTACACCTCCTACAACCACGACTACAGCTGAACTCACAACATCACTTGACCTCACAACAACTCAATCTCCCACAACCACAGTTGTGAGTACAGAAACAACACCTCTTACTTCCACATTGCTGCCAACAACTTCGGAAAGTACAACAGCAGAAACCACAGCTACATCTTCAACAACTGCAACAACAGTTATAACTTCAGAAACTTCAACTGCACCTCCTACAACCACGACTGCAGCTGAACCCACAACATCACTTGACCTCACAACAACTCAATCTCCCACAACCACAGTAGTGAGCACAGAAACAACACCTCTTACTTCAACATTGCTGCCAACAACTTTGGAAAGTACAACAGCAGAAACCACAGCTACAGCTTCAACAACTGCAACAACAGTTGTAACTTCAGAAACTACAACACTTGCCTCAACAACAATGCCTACAACTTCAGAAACAACAATTGCATCCACAACCCCAACTGTTGCTTCAACAACAATTTCTACCACTTCAGAAACTTCAACTACACCTCCTACAACCACGACTACAGCTGAACTCACAACATCACTTGACCTCACAACAACTCAATCTCCCACAACCACAGTTGTGAGTACAGAAACAACACCTCTTACTTCCACATTGCTGCCAACAACTTCGGAAAGTACAACAGCAGAAACCACAGCTACATCTTCAACAACTGCAACAACAGTTATAACTTCAGAAACTTCAACTGCACCTCCTACAACCACGACTGCAGCTGAACCCACAACATCACTTGACCTCACAACAACTCAATCTCCCATAACCACAGTTGTGAGCACAGAAACAACACTTCTTACTTCCACATTGCTGCCAACAACTTCAGAAAGTACAACAGCAGAAACCACAGCTACATCTTCAACAACTGCAACAACAGTTATAACCTCCGAAACTTCAACTACACCTTCTACAACCACAACTACAGCTGAACCCACAACATCACTTGACCTCACAACGACTCAATCTCCCACAACCACAGTTGTGAGCACAGAAACAACACCTCTTACTTCCACATTGCTGCCAACAACTTCGGAAAGTACAACAGCAGAAACCACAGCTACATCTTCAACAACTGCAACAACAGTTATAACTTCAGAAACTTCAACTGCACCTCCTACAACCACGACTACAGCTGAACCCACAACATCACTTGACCTCACAACAACTCAATCTCCCACAACCACAGTAATGAGCACAGAAACAACACCTCTTACTTCAACATTGCTGCCAACAACTTTGGAAAGTACAACAGCAGAAACCACAGCTACAGCTTCAACAACTGCAACAACAGTTGTAACTTCAGAAACTACAACACTTGCCTCAACAACAATGCCTACAACTTCAGAAACAACAATTGCATCCACAACCCCAACTGTTGCTTCAACAACAATTTCTACCACTTCAGAAACTTCAACTACACCTCCTACAACCACGACTACAGCTGAACTCACAACATCACTTGACCTCACAACAACTCAATCTCCCATAACCACAGTTGTGAGCACAGAAACAACACCTCTTACTTCCACATTGCTGCCAACAACTTCAGAAAGTACAACAGCAGAAACCACAGCTACATCTTCAACAACTGCAACAACAGTTATAACTTCAGAAACTTCAACTACACCTCCTACAACCACGACTACAGCTGACCTCACAACATCACTTGACCTCACAACAACTCAATCTCCCATAACCACAGTTGTGAGCACAGAAACAACACCTCTTACTTCCACATTGCTGCCAACAACTTCGGAAAGTACAACAGCAGAAACCACAGCTACATCTTCAACAACTGCAACAACAGTTATAACTTCAGAAACTTCAACTGCACCTCCTACAACCACGACTACAGCTGACCTCACAACATCACTTGACCTCACAACAACTCAATCTCCCATAACCACAGTTGTGAGCACAGAAACAACACCTCTTACTTCCACATTGCTGCCAACAACTTCAGAAAGTACAACAGCCGAAACCACAGCTACAGCTTCAACAACTGCAACAACAGTTATAACTTCAAAAACTTCAACTACACCTCCTACAACCACAACTACAGCTGAACCCACAACATCACTTGACCTCACAACGACTCAATCTCCCACAACCACAGTTGTGAGTACAGAAACAACACCTCTTACTTCCACATTGCTGCCAACAACTTCGGAAAGTACAACAGCAGAAACCACAGCTACATCTTCAACAACTGCAACAACAGTTATAACTTCAGAAACTTCAACTGCACCTCCTACAACCACGACTGCAGCTGAACCCACAACATCACTTGACCTCACAACAACTCAATCTCCCACAACCACAGTAGTGAGCACAGAAACAACACCTCTTACTTCAACATTGCTGCCAACAACTTTGGAAAGTACAACAGCAGAAACCACAGCTACAGCTTCAACAACTGCAACAACAGTTGTAACTTCAGAAACTACAACACTTGCCTCAACAACAATGCCTACAACTTCAGAAACAACAATTGCATCCACAACCCCAACTGTTGCTTCAACAACAATTTCTACCACTTCAGAAACTTCAACTACACCTCCTACAACCACGACTACAGCTGAACTCACAACATCACTTGACCTCACAACAACTCAATCTCCCACAACCACAGTTGTGAGTACAGAAACAACACCTCTTACTTCCACATTGCTGCCAACAACTTCGGAAAGTACAACAGCAGAAACCACAGCTACATCTTCAACAACTGCAACAACAGTTATAACTTCAGAAACTTCAACTGCACCTCCTACAACCACGACTGCAGCTGAACCCACAACATCACTTGACCTCACAACAACTCAATCTCCCATAACCACAGTTGTGAGCACAGAAACAACACTTCTTACTTCCACATTGCTGCCAACAACTTCAGAAAGTACAACAGCAGAAACCACAGCTACATCTTCAACAACTGCAACAACAGTTATAACCTCCGAAACTTCAACTACACCTTCTACAACCACAACTACAGCTGAACCCACAACATCACTTGACCTCACAACGACTCAATCTCCCACAACCACAGTTGTGAGCACAGAAACAACACCTCTTACTTCCACATTGCTGCCAACAACTTCGGAAAGTACAACAGCAGAAACCACAGCTACATCTTCAACAACAGTTATAACTTCAGAAACTTCAACTGCACCTCCTACAACCACGACTACAGCTGAACCCACAACATCACTTGACCTCACAACAACTCAATCTCCCACAACCACAGTAGTGAGCACAGAAACAACACCTCTTACTTCAACATTGCTGCCAACAACTTCGGAAAGTACAACAGCAGAAACCACAGCTACAGCTTCAACAACTGCAACAACAGTTGTAACTTCAGAAACTACAACACTTGCCTCAACAACAATGCCTACAACTTCAGAAACAACAATTGCATCCACAACCCCAACTGTTGCTTCAACAACAATTTCTACCACTTCAGAAACTTCAACTACACCTCCTACAACCACGACTACAGCTGAACTCACAACATCACTTGACCTCACAACAACTCAATCTCCCACAACCACAGTTGTGAGTACAGAAACAACACCTCTTACTTCCACATTGCTGCCAACAACTTCGGAAAGTACAACAGCAGAAACCACAGCTACATCTTCAACAACTGCAACAACAGTTATAACTTCAGAAACTTCAACTGCACCTCCTACAACCACGACTGCAGCTGAACCCACAACATCACTTGACCTCACAACAACTCAATCTCCCACAACCACAGTAGTGAGCACAGAAACAACACCTCTTACTTCAACATTGCTGCCAACAACTTTGGAAAGTACAACAGCAGAAACCACAGCTACAGCTTCAACAACTGCAACAACAGTTGTAACTTCAGAAACTACAACACTTGCCTCAACAACAATGCCTACAACTTCAGAAACAACAATTGCATCCACAACCCCAACTGTTGCTTCAACAACAATTTCTACCACTTCAGAAACTTCAACTACACCTCCTACAACCACGACTACAGCTGAACTCACAACATCACTTGACCTCACAACAACTCAATCTCCCATAACCACAGTTGTGAGCACAGAAACAACACCTCTTACTTCCACATTGCTGCCAACAACTTCAGAAAGTACAACAGCAGAAACCACAGCTACATCTTCAACAACTGCAACAACAGTTATAACCTCAGAAACTTCAACTACACCTCCTACAACCACGACTACAGCTGAACTCACAACATCACTTGACCTCACAACAACTCAATCTCCCATAACCACAGTTGTGAGCACAGAAACAACACCTCTTACTTCCACATTGCTGCCAACAACTTCAGAAAGTACAACAGCCGAAACCACAGCTACATCTTCAACAACTGCAACAACAGTTATAACTTCAGAAACTTCAACTACACCTCCTACAACCACAACTACAGCTGAACCCACAACATCACTTGACCTCACAACGACTCAATCTCCCACAACCACAGTTGTGAGCACAGAAACAACACCTCTTACTTCCACATTGCTGCCAACAACTTCGGAAAGTACAACAGCAGAAACCACAGCTACATCTTCAACAACTGCAACAACAGTTATAACTTCAGAAACTTCAACTGCACCTCCTACAACCACGACTACAGCTGAACCCACAACATCACTTGACCTCACAACAACTCAATCTCCCACAACCACAGTAGTGAGCACAGAAACAACACCTCTTACTTCAACATTGCTGCCAACAACTTCGGAAAGTACAACAGCAGAAACCACAGCTACAGCTTCAACAACTGCAACAACAGTTGTAACTTCAGAAACTACAACACTTGCCTCAACAACAATGCCTACAACTTCAGAAACAACAATTGCATCCACAACCCCAACTGTTGCTTCAACAACAATTTCTACCACTTCAGAAACTTCAACTACACCTCCTACAACCACGACTACAGCTGAACTCACAACATCACTTGACCTCACAACAACTCAATCTCCCACAACCACAGTTGTGAGCACAGAAACAACACCTCTTACTTCCACATTACTGCCAACAACTTTGGAAAGTACAACAGCAGAAACCACAGCTACATCTTCAACAACTGCAACAACAGTTATAACTTCAGAAACTTCAACTAGACCTCCTACAACCACAACTACAGCTGAACCCACAACATCACTTGACCTCACAACGACTCAGTCTCCCACAACCACAGTTGTGAGCACAGAAACAATACCTCTTACTTCCACATTGCTTCCAACAACTTCGGTAAGTGCAACAACAGAAACTACAGCTACAGCTTCAACAACTACGACTACAGCTGAACCCACAACATCACTTGGCATCACAACAACTCAATCTCCCACAACCACAGTAGTGAGCACAGAAACAACACCTCTTACTTCAACGGTAGTGCCTACAACTTCAGAAAGTACAACAACAGAAACTACAGCTACAGCTTCAACAACTGCAACAACAGTTGTAACTTCAGAATCTACAACACTTGCTTCGACAACAGTGCCTACAACTTCAGAAACATCAACTGCAACTGAAATAACAAATACAGCATCCACAACCCAAACTGTTGTTTCAACAACAATTTCTACCAATTCAGAAACTTCAACTGCACCTCCTACAACCACGACTACAGCTGAATCCACAACATCACTTGACCTCACAACAACTCAAGCGCCCACAACCACAGTAGTGAGCACAGAAACGACACCTTTTATTTCAACATTGCTGCCAACAACTTCAGAAAGTACAACAGAAGAAACCACAGCTACATCTTCAACAACTGGAACAACAGTTATGACTTCAGAAACTACAACACCTGCCTCAACAACAGTGCCTACTTCAGAAACAACAATTGCATCCACAACCCCAACTGTTGCTTCAACGACAATTTCTACCACTTCAGAAACTTCAACTGCACCACCTACAACCACGACTACAGCTGAACCCACAACATCACTTGGCCTCACAACAACTCAAGTGCCCACAACCGCAGTAGTGAGCACAGAAACAACACCTCTTACTTCAACATTGCTGCAAACAACTTCAGAAAGTACAACAGCAGAAACCACAGCTACATCTTCAACAAGTGGAACAACAATTATGACTTCAGAAACTACAACACTTGCCTCGACAACAATGCCTACAACTTCAGAAACAACAACTGCAACTGAAACAACAAATACAGCATCCATAACTCCAACTGTTGTTTCAACAACAATTTCTACCAATTCAGAAACTTCAACTGCACCTCCTACAACCACGACTACAGCTGAACCCACAACATCAACTGTCATCACAGCAACTCAGTCTCCCATAACCACAGTAGTGAGCACAGAAACAACACCTCTTACTTCAACATTGCTGCCAACAACTTCAGAAAGTACAACAGCAGAAACCACAGCTATGTCTTCAACAACTGTAACAACAGTTATGACTTCAGAAACTACAACACTTGCCCAGACAACAATGCCTACAACTTTAGAAATAACAACTGCAACTGAAACAACAAATACAGCATCCACAACCCCAACTGTTGTCTCAACAACAATTCCTACCACTTCAGAAACTTCAACTGCACCACCTACAACCACGACTACAGCTGAACCCACAACATCACTTGGCCTCACAACAACTCAAGTGCCCACAACCACAGTAGTGAGCACAGAAACAACACCTCTTACTTCAACATTGCTGCAAACAACTTCAGAAAGTACAACAGCAGAAACCACAGCTACATCTTCAACAAGTGGAACAACAATTATGACTTCAGAAACTACAACACTTGCCTCGACAACAATGCCTACAACTTCAGAAACAACAACTGCAACTGAAACAACAAATACAGCATCCATAACTCCAACTGTTGTTTCAACAACAATTTCTACTACTTCAGAAACTTCAACTACACCTCTTACAACCACGACTACAGCTGAACCCACAACATCAACTGTCATCACAGCAACTCAGTCTCCCATAACCACAGTAGTGAGCACAGAAACAACACCTCTTATTTCAACATTGCTGCCGACAACTTCAGAAAGTACAACAGCAAAAATTACAACTACAGCTTCAACAAATGTAACAACAGTTATAACTTCAGAAACTACAACACCTGCTTCAACAACAATGCCTACAACTTCCGAAACAACAATTACATCCACAAACCCAACTGTTGCTTCAACAACAATTTCTACAACTTCAAAAACTTCAACTGCATCTCCTACGACAACAACCACAGCTGAACCCACAACATCACTTGGCCTCGCTATAACTCAAGCTCCCACAACCACAGTAGTGAGCACAGAAATAACACCTCTTACTTCAACAGTATCGCCTACAACTTCAGAAAGTACAACAGCAGAAACTACAGCTACAGCTTCAACAACTGCAACAACAGTTATAACTCCAGAAACTACAATACCTGCTTCGACAACAATGCCTACAACTTCAGAAACAACAATTGCATCCACAACCCCAACTGTTGCTTCAACAACAATTTCTACGACTTCAAAAACTTCAACTACACCTCCTACAACTACGACTACAGCTGAACCCACAACATCACTTGACCTTACAACAACTCAAGCTCCCACAACCACAGCTGTGAGAACAGAAACAACACTTACTTCAACAGTAGTGCCTACAACTTCAAAAAGTACAACATCAGAAACTACAGCTACAGCTTCAACAACTGCAACAACAGTTATAACTTCAGAAACTACAACACCTGCTTCGACAACAATGCCTACAACTTCAGAAACAATTGCATCCACAACTGCAGCTTCCACAACAACAATGCTGCCTGCCACTACTACATCAGTAGCAACCTCATCTGAAGCTCCAACAACAAATAACAATCCCACAACTGAAAATCCAGCTCAAACTTTAGCTTCAGCTCAAAGCACAAACACACCTACAGCAGCAACAACAACTGCATTCCAAATAACAAATGCACCACTATCAAGCACAACTGTTGCTTTTACTAATACAGCTCCAGCTCTAAGCCAAACAACACTTACCACAACAACTGCACCTCCAATAATCACAACTGTTTCTCCAGAAAACATAACTATTGCTGTAACAATTATGCCTATCTCCACAACGCATGTAACTATATCCCCAACTTCAACTCCAACAAAAACAACTGAACCTCCAAGATCAACTGCCATGACAACCATGACTGCTCCTCCCACCACTACAATTCCAGCTGATATCTCAACTACGTTTCCAAGTACAACAGCCACTCAAACAACAACCGCATTTCTAGAAACTACAGGTCTGTTTAGCACAACTGTAGCTTTTACCAGCACATCTCCTGCTCTATCCACACTGGCACTTTCAACAACTTCAGGCCCAACAACCAAAACTGTGTCTTGGGCAAACTTGAATTCAGAAACTACAACTGCATCAACAACTACAACTGAAATTATTACAGGTCTCACAACTACAGCATTTCCAGTAGTGGTTCCAGTGACAGTACCAGGTCTAGAAAACCAGAATTCGGCATTCACAATTATAGGGCAAACATCAATCAAAACAACACCATCTGCATCGTCAACTAATGTGACCGGTACAGCAATAGTCACAACCAAATTGTTATTCTCATCCTTGTCATCCGTGCCGACTGAGGCTCTTGTCCTTGGTGCTATCAACACTCTCATGAAATCAAGACAGCTCAATGAATCACTGAAGGTGGTTAATGTAACTTATGAGAGTAAGTTTCATCATCTTGAATTAAAAAGTATTTAAAATCTAAACGTTAATATGTGATTAATATTAAACTTTGACTGAATAAATATTTGTGATTTTTTTTTATTGCCAAAAGAAATTTCCGAAACCTCCTATGCCATCGTCATTATGTTTAATCTGAGTAACATCAGCATGCCTGAAGTCCCTGAGCTCAGAAACAACACCTACGCGCAAGTGCAGGATGTCGTCAATAATGCGGTAAACATTCATCATTAAAAAAACAGAAGTCTGAATGCGATATAAAGCTTCTTCAGAGTTGAATTAATTATTTTATATTCTTCTGCAGCTGAACACTCTTTTGAATGAACCTGGCAGTCCAACTTTACAACCCAAATCATCCAACTTCACGTAAGATGCAAACTGACTTTGCAATCTTTACATTTTAGCTTATTAAAGCAATCCAATATGAATAAATACTTTTTGTAGGTAATTCTCATAAACTGTTTTGTAATATGGATTGAAGTACTTAAACAATGTCTTCTGATTTTCCCACAGAAGCTCTTCAAACCAGATTGATGGCAGGATGGGATACACCTTCCAGGTTGGAGATCTCATACAACCAGTCAGCTTCCTGAATGAGCTTCGTTTACAAATAGGTCTGTTAAAAATTATGATCTACAGTTTTAAGAATTCACAAATAAAAATAAATAAAAAAAATTCTCTAAATTACTAATGTTTTGCCTTTATATGTGCCTTTGTAGAACTGACCACTACAACAGTGTTTCCAGAATCAACAACCGGTTCCTCTGTGGCTCCTCCAAACCTAATGTAAGTGTTGATTTTCTATTTTGAGAACTAGCACTCAGTCATGGAGTAATTTTATTGTAGAAATGTGGAATATATTAAACAAATGCTGTGCTCTTTACAGATCTGGTTCAGCAGTGGTCACAAGCAAGCTGCTGTTCAACTCCTCATCTCCAGTCCCCAGTGAAGCTCTGGTCCTCAGTGCCATCAATACTCTCCTGAAATCCAGACAGTCACAGCTCAATGATTCAGTGAAGGTCGTGAATGTCACATATCAGAGTAAGTTTCATCATCTTGAACTGAAAAGTATTTCAAATACAAATGTTTCAACCAGTGATGTAATGTCAAGCTTTGACTAAATAAATGTGGGATTTTTTGCCAACAGAAATCTCTGAAACCTCCTATGCTATCGTCATTATGTTTAATCTGAGTAACATCAGCATGCCTGAAGTCCCTGAGCTCAGAAACAACACCTACGCACAAGTGCAGGATGTCATCAATAATGCGGTAAACATTCATCATTAAAAAAACAGAAGTCTGAATGCGATATAAAGCTTCTTCAGAGTTGAATTAATTATTTGATTTTCTTCTGCAGCTGAACACTCTGTTGAATGAACCTGGCAGTCCAGCTTTACAACCCAAATCATCCAACTTCACGTAAGATGCAAACTGACTTTGCAATCTTTACATTTTAGCTTATTGAAGCAATCCAATATGAATAAATACTTTTTTCTAGGTAATTCTCATAAATTGTTTTGTAATATGGATTGAAGTACTTAAACAATGTCTTCTGATTTTCCCACAGAAGCTCTTCAAACCAGATTGATGGCAGGATGGGATACACCTTCCAGGATGGAGATGTCATACAACCAGTCAGCTACCTGAATGAGCTTCGTTTACAAACAGGTCTGTTAAAAATGATTATCTACAGTTTTAAGGATTCACAAACAATAAAAATAAATTTAAAAAATTCTCTAAATTACTAATGTTTTGCCTTTATATGTGCCTTTGTAGAACTGACCACTACAACAGTGTTTCCAGGATCAACAACCGGTTCCTCTGTGGCTCCTCCAAACCTAATGTAAGTGTTGATTTTCTATTTTGAGAACTAGCAATCAGTCATGGAGTAATTTTATTGTAGAAATGTGGACTATATTAAACAAATGCTGTGCTCTTTACAGATCTGGTTCAGCAGTGGTCACAAGCAAGCTGCTGTTCAACTCCTCATCTCCAGTCCCCAGTGAAGCTCTGGTCCTCAGTGCCATCAATACTCTCCTGAAATCCAGACAGTCACAGCTCAATGATTCAGTGAAGGTCGTGAATGTCACATATCAGAGTAAGTTTCATCATCTTGAACTGAAAAGTATTTCAAATACAAATGTTTCAACCAGTGATGTAATGTCAAGCTTTGACTAAATAAATGTGGGATTTTTTGCCAACAGAAATCTCTGAAACCTCCTATGCTATCGTCATTATGTTTAATCTGAGTAACATCAGCATGCCTGAAGTCCCTGAGCTCAGAAACAACACCTACGCGCCAGTGCAGGATGTCATCAATAATGCGGTAAATATTCATCATTAAAAAAACAGAAGTCTGAATGCGATATAAAGCTTCTTCCGAGTTGAATTAATTATTTGATTTTCTTCTGCAGCTGAACACTCTTCTGAATAAACCTGGCAGTCCAGTTTTACAACCCAAATCATCCAACTTCACGTAAGATGCAAACTGACTTTGCAATCTTTACATTTTAGCTTATTGAAGCAATCCAATATGAATAAATACTTTTTCTAGGTAATTCTCATAAATTGTTTTGTAATATGGATTGAAGTACTTAAACAATGTCTTCTGATTTTCCCACAGAAGCTCTTCAAACCAGATTGATGGCAGGATGGGATACACCTTCCAGGATGGAGATGTCATACAACCAGTCAGCTTCCTGAATGAGCTTCGTTTACAAACAGGTCTGTTAAAAATGATGATCTACAGTTTTAAGAATTCACAAACAATAAAAGTAAATTTTAAAAATTCTCTAAATTACTAATGTTTTGCCTTTATATGTGCCTTCGTAGAACTGACCACTACAACAGTGTTTCCAGGATCAACAACCGGTTCCTCTGTGGCTCCTCCAAACCTAATGTAAGTGTTGATTTTCTATTTTGAGAACTAGCAATCAGTCATGGAGTAATTTTATTGTAGAAATGTGGAATATATTAAACAAATGCTGTGCTCTTTACAGATCTGGTTCAGCAGTGGTCACAAGCAAGCTGCTGTTCAACTCCTCATCTCCAGTCCCCAGTGAAGCTCTGGTCCTCAGTGCCATCAACACTCTCCTGAAATCCAGACAGTCACAGCTCAATGATTCAGTGAAGGTCGTGAATGTCACATATCAGAGTAAGTTTCATCATCTTGAACTGAAAAGTATTTCAAATACAAATGTTTCAACCAGTGATGTAATGTCAAGCTTTGACTAAATAAATGTGGGATTTTTTGCCAACAGAAATCTCTGAAACCTCCTATGCTATCGTCATTATGTTTAATCTGAGTAACATCAGCATGCCTGAAGTCCCTGAGCTCAGAAACAACACCTACACGCCAGTGCAGGATGTCATCAATAATGCGGTAAATATTCATCATTAAAAAAACAGAAGTCTGCATGCGATATAAAGCTTCTTCAGAGTTGAATTAATTATTTGATATTCTTCTGCAGCTGAACACTCTTTTGAATGAACCTGGCAGTCCAGCTTTACAACCCAAATCATCCAACTTCACGTAAGATGCAAACTGACTTTGCAGTCTTTACATTTTAGCTCATTGAAGCAATCCAATATGAATAAATACTTTTTCTAGGTAATTCTCATAAATTGTTTTGTAATATGGATTGAAGTACTTAAACAATGTCTTCTGATTTTCCCACAGAAGCTCTTCAAACCAGATTGATGGCAGGATGGGATACACCTTCCAGGATGGAGATGTCATACAACCAGTCAGCTTCCTGAATGAGCTTCGTTTACAAACAGGTCTGTTAAAAATTATGATCTACAGTTTTAAGAATTCACAAACAATAAAAATAAATTAAAAAAATTCTCTAAATTACTAATGTTTTGCCTTTATATGTGCCTTTGTAGAACTGACCACTACAACAGTGTTTCCAGGATCAACAACCGGTTCCTCTGTGGCTCCTCCAAACCTAATGTAAGTGTTGATTTTCTATTTTGAGAACTAGCAATCAGTCATGGAGTAATTTTATTGTAGAAATGTGGACTATATTAAACAAATGCTGTGCTCTTTACAGATCTGGTTCAGCAGTGGTCACAAGCAAGCTGCTGTTCAACTCCTCATCTCCAGTCCCCAGTGAAGCTCTGGTCCTCAGTGCCATCAATACTCTCCTGAAATCCAGACAGTCACAGCTCAATGATTCAGTGAAGGTCGTGAATGTCACATATCAGAGTAAGTTTCATCATCTTGAACTGAAAAGTATTTCAAATACAAATGTTTCAACCAGTGATGTAATGTCAAGCTTTGACTAAATAAATGTGGGATTTTTTGCCAACAGAAATCTCTGAAACCTCCTATGCTATCGTCATTATGTTTAATCTGAGTAACATCAGCATGCCTGAAGTCCCTGAGCTCAGAAACAACACCTACGCGCCAGTGCAGGATGTCATCAATAATGCGGTAAATATTCATCATTAAAAAAACAGAAGTCTGAATGCGATATAAAGCTTCTTCCGAGTTGAATTAATTATTTGATTTTCTTCTGCAGCTGAACACTCTTCTGAATAAACCTGGCAGTCCAGTTTTACAACCCAAATCATCCAACTTCACGTAAGATGCAAACTGACTTTGCAATCTTTACATTTTAGCTTATTGAAGCAATCCAATATGAATAAATACTTTTTCTAGGTAATTCTCATAAATTGTTTTGTAATATGGATTGAAGTACTTAAACAATGTCTTCTGATTTTCCCACAGAAGCTCTTCAAACCAGATTGATGGCAGGATGGGATACACCTTCCAGGATGGAGATGTCATACAACCAGTCAGCTTCCTGAATGAGCTTCGTTTACAAACAGGTCTGTTAAAAATGATGATCTACAGTTTTAAGAATTCACAAACAATAAAAGTAAATTTTAAAAATTCTCTAAATTACTAATGTTTTGCCTTTATATGTGCCTTCGTAGAACTGACCACTACAACAGTGTTTCCAGGATCAACAACCGGTTCCTCTGTGGCTCCTCCAAACCTAATGTAAGTGTTGATTTTCTATTTTGAGAACTAGCAATTAGTCATGGAGTAATTTTATTGTAGAAATGTGGAATATATTAAACAAATGCTGTGCTCTTTACAGATCTGGTTCAGCAGTGGTCACAAGCAAGCTGCTGTTCAACTCCTCATCTCCAGTCCCCAGTGAAGCTCTGGTCCTCAGTGCCATCAACACTCTCCTGAAATCCAGACAGTCACAGCTCAATGATTCAGTGAAGGTCGTGAATGTCACATATCAGAGTAAGTTTCATCATCTTGAACTGAAAAGTATTTCAAATACAAATGTTTCAACCAGTGATGTAATGTCAAGCTTTGACTAAATAAATGTGGGATTTTTTGCCAACAGAAATCTCTGAAACCTCCTATGCTATCGTCATTATGTTTAATCTGAGTAACATCAGCATGCCTGAAGTCCCTGAGCTCAGAAACAACACCTACACGCCAGTGCAGGATGTCATCAATAATGCGGTAAATATTCATCATTAAAAAAACAGAAGTCTGCATGCGATATAAAGCTTCTTCAGAGTTGAATTAATTATTTGATATTCTTCTGCAGCTGAACACTCTTTTGAATGAACCTGGCAGTCCAGCTTTACAACCCAAATCATCCAACTTCACGTAAGATGCAAACTGACTTTGCAGTCTTTACATTTTAGCTCATTGAAGCAATCCAATATGAATAAATACTTTTTCTATGTAATTCTCATAAATTGTTTTGTAATATGGATTGAAGTACTTAAACAATGTCTTCTGATTTTCCCACAGAAGCTCTTCAAACCAGATTGATGGCAGGATGGGATACACCTTCCAGGATGGAGATGTCATACAACCAGTCAGCTTCCTGAATGAGCTTCGTTTACAAACAGGTCTGTTAAAAATTATGATCTACAGTTTTAAGAATTCACAAACAATAAAAATAAATTAAAAAAATTCTCTAAATTACTAATGTTTTGCCTTTATATGTGCCTTCGTAGAACTGACCACTACAACAGTGTTTCCAGGATCAACAACCGGTTCCTCTGTGGCTCCTCCAAACCTAATGTAAGTGTTGATTTTCTATTTTGAGAACTAGCAATCAGTCATGGAGTAATTTTATTGTAGAAATGTGGACTATATTAAACAAATGCTGTGCTCTTTACAGATCTGGTTCAGCAGTGGTCACAAGCAAGCTGCTGTTCAACTCCTCATCTCCAGTCCCCAGTGAAGCTCTGGTCCTCAGTGCCATCAATACTCTCCTGAAATCCAGACAGTCACAGCTCAATGATTCAGTGAAGGTCGTGAATGTCACATATCAGAGTAAGTTTCATCATCTTGAACTGAAAAGTATTTCAAATACAAATGTTTCAACCAGTGATGTAATGTCAAGCTTTGACTAAATAAATGTGGGATTTTTTGCCAACAGAAATCTCTGAAACCTCCTATGCTATCGTCATTATGTTTAATCTGAGTAACATCAGCATGCCTGAAGTCCCTGAGCTCAGAAACAACACCTACGCGCCAGTCCAGGATGTCATCAATAATGCGGTAAATATTCATCATTAAAAAAACAGAAGTCTGAATGCGATATAAAGCTTCTTCCGAGTTGAATTAATTATTTGATTTTCTTCTGCAGCTGAACACTCTTCTGAATAAACCTGGCAGTCCAGTTTTACAACCCAAATCATCCAACTTCACGTAAGATGCAAACTGACTTTGCAGTCTTTACATTTTAGCTCATTGAAGCAATCCAATATGAATAAATACTTTTTCTAGGTAATTCTCATAAATTGTTTTGTAATATGGATTGAAGTACTTAAACAATGTCTTCTGATTTTCCCACAGAAGCTCTTCAAACCAGATTGATGGCAGGATGGGATACACCTTCCAGGATGGAGATGTCATACAACCAGTCAGCTTCCTGAATGAGCTTCGTTTACAAACAGGTCTGTTAAAAATGATGATCTACAGTTTTAAGAATTCACAAACAATAAAAATAAATTAAAAAAATTCTCTAAATTACTAATGTTTTGCCTTTATATGTGCCTTCGTAGAACTGACCACTACAACAGTGTTTCCAGGATCAACAACCGGTTCCTCTGTGGCTCCTCCAAACCTAATGTAAGTGTTGATTTTCTATTTTGAGAACTAGCAATCAGTCATGGAGTAATTTTATTGTAGAAATGTGGAATATATTAAACAAATGCTGTGCTCTTTACAGATCTGGTTCAGCAGTGGTCACAAGCAAGCTGCTGTTCAACTCCTCATCTCCAGTCCCCAGTGAAGCTCTGGTCCTCAGTGCCATCAACACTCTCCTGAAATCCAGACAGTCACAGCTCAATGATTCAGTGAAGGTCGTGAATGTCACATATCAGAGTAAGTTTCATCATCTTGAACTGAAAAGTATTTCAAATACAAATGTTTCAACCAGTGATGTAATGTCAAGCTTTGACTAAATAAATGTGGGATTTTTTGCCAACAGAAATCTCTGAAACCTCCTATGCTATCGTCATTATGTTTAATCTGAGTAACATCAGCATGCCTGAAGTCCCTGAGCTCAGAAACAACACCTACACGCCAGTGCAGGATGTCATCAATAATGCGGTAAATATTCATCATTAAAAAAACAGAAGTCTGCATGCGATATAAAGCTTCTTCAGAGTTGAATTAATTATTTGATATTCTTCTGCAGCTGAACACTCTTTTGAATGAACCTGGCAGTCCAGCTTTACAACCCAAATCATCCAACTTCACGTAAGATGCAAACTGACTTTGCAGTCTTTACATTTTAGCTCATTGAAGCAATCCAATATGAATAAATACTTTTTCTAGGTAATTCTCATAAATTGTTTTGTAATATGGATTGAAGTACTTAAACAATGTCTTCTGATTTTCCCACAGAAGCTCTTCAAACCAGATTGATGGCAGGATGGGATACACCTTCCAGGATGGAGATGTCATACAACCAGTCAGCTTCCTGAATGAGCTTCGTTTACAAACAGGTCTGTTAAAAATTATGATCTACAGTTTTAAGAATTCACAAACAATAAAAATAAATTAAAAAAATTCTCTAAATTACTAATGTTTTGCCTTTATATGTGCCTTTGTAGAACTGACCACTACAACAGTGTTTCCAGGATCAACAACCGGTTCCTCTGTGGCTCCTCCAAACCTAATGTAAGTGTTGATTTTCTATTTTGAGAACTAGCAATCAGTCATGGAGTAATTTTATTGTAGAAATGTGGACTATATTAAACAAATGCTGTGCTCTTTACAGATCTGGTTCAGCAGTGGTCACAAGCAAGCTGCTGTTCAACTCCTCATCTCCAGTCCCCAGTGAAGCTCTGGTCCTCAGTGCCATCAATACTCTCCTGAAATCCAGACAGTCACAGCTCAATGATTCAGTGAAGGTCGTGAATGTCACATATCAGAGTAAGTTTCATCATCTTGAACTGAAAAGTATTTCAAATACAAATGTTTCAACCAGTGATGTAATGTCAAGCTTTGACTAAATAAATGTGGGATTTTTTGCCAACAGAAATCTCTGAAACCTCCTATGCTATCGTCATTATGTTTAATCTGAGTAACATCAGCATGCCTGAAGTCCCTGAGCTCAGAAACAACACCTACGCGCCAGTGCAGGATGTCATCAATAATGCGGTAAATATTCATCATTAAAAAAACAGAAGTCTGAATGCGATATAAAGCTTCTTCCGAGTTGAATTAATTATTTGATTTTCTTCTGCAGCTGAACACTCTTCTGAATAAACCTGGCAGTCCAGTTTTACAACCCAAATCATCCAACTTCACGTAAGATGCAAACTGACTTTGCAATCTTTACATTTTAGCTTATTGAAGCAATCCAATATGAATAAATACTTTTTCTAGGTAATTCTCATAAATTGTTTTGTAATATGGATTGAAGTACTTAAACAATGTCTTCTGATTTTCCCACAGAAGCTCTTCAAACCAGATTGATGGCAGGATGGGATACACCTTCCAGGATGGAGATGTCATACAACCAGTCAGCTTCCTGAATGAGCTTCGTTTACAAACAGGTCTGTTAAAAATGATGATCTACAGTTTTAAGAATTCACAAACAATAAAAGTAAATTTTAAAAATTCTCTAAATTACTAATGTTTTGCCTTTATATGTGCCTTCGTAGAACTGACCACTACAACAGTGTTTCCAGGATCAACAACCGGTTCCTCTGTGGCTCCTCCAAACCTAATGTAAGTGTTGATTTTCTATTTTGAGAACTAGCAATTAGTCATGGAGTAATTTTATTGTAGAAATGTGGAATATATTAAACAAATGCTGTGCTCTTTACAGATCTGGTTCAGCAGTGGTCACAAGCAAGCTGCTGTTCAACTCCTCATCTCCAGTCCCCAGTGAAGCTCTGGTCCTCAGTGCCATCAACACTCTCCTGAAATCCAGACAGTCACAGCTCAATGATTCAGTGAAGGTCGTGAATGTCACATATCAGAGTAAGTTTCATCATCTTGAACTGAAAAGTATTTCAAATACAAATGTTTCAACCAGTGATGTAATGTCAAGCTTTGACTAAATAAATGTGGGATTTTTTGCCAACAGAAATCTCTGAAACCTCCTATGCTATCGTCATTATGTTTAATCTGAGTAACATCAGCATGCCTGAAGTCCCTGAGCTCAGAAACAACACCTACACGCCAGTGCAGGATGTCATCAATAATGCGGTAAATATTCATCATTAAAAAAACAGAAGTCTGCATGCGATATAAAGCTTCTTCAGAGTTGAATTAATTATTTGATATTCTTCTGCAGCTGAACACTCTTTTGAATGAACCTGGCAGTCCAGCTTTACAACCCAAATCATCCAACTTCACGTAAGATGCAAACTGACTTTGCAGTCTTTACATTTTAGCTCATTGAAGCAATCCAATATGAATAAATACTTTTTCTATGTAATTCTCATAAATTGTTTTGTAATATGGATTGAAGTACTTAAACAATGTCTTCTGATTTTCCCACAGAAGCTCTTCAAACCAGATTGATGGCAGGATGGGATACACCTTCCAGGATGGAGATGTCATACAACCAGTCAGCTTCCTGAATGAGCTTCGTTTACAAACAGGTCTGTTAAAAATTATGATCTACAGTTTTAAGAATTCACAAACAATAAAAATAAATTAAAAAAATTCTCTAAATTACTAATGTTTTGCCTTTATATGTGCCTTCGTAGAACTGACCACTACAACAGTGTTTCCAGGATCAACAACCGGTTCCTCTGTGGCTCCTCCAAACCTAATGTAAGTGTTGATTTTCTATTTTGAGAACTAGCAATCAGTCATGGAGTAATTTTATTGTAGAAATGTGGACTATATTAAACAAATGCTGTGCTCTTTACAGATCTGGTTCAGCAGTGGTCACAAGCAAGCTGCTGTTCAACTCCTCATCTCCAGTCCCCAGTGAAGCTCTGGTCCTCAGTGCCATCAATACTCTCCTGAAATCCAGACAGTCACAGCTCAATGATTCAGTGAAGGTCGTGAATGTCACATATCAGAGTAAGTTTCATCATCTTGAACTGAAAAGTATTTCAAATACAAATGTTTCAACCAGTGATGTAATGTCAAGCTTTGACTAAATAAATGTGGGATTTTTTGCCAACAGAAATCTCTGAAACCTCCTATGCTATCGTCATTATGTTTAATCTGAGTAACATCAGCATGCCTGAAGTCCCTGAGCTCAGAAACAACACCTACGCGCCAGTCCAGGATGTCATCAATAATGCGGTAAATATTCATCATTAAAAAAACAGAAGTCTGAATGCGATATAAAGCTTCTTCCGAGTTGAATTAATTATTTGATTTTCTTCTGCAGCTGAACACTCTTCTGAATAAACCTGGCAGTCCAGTTTTACAACCCAAATCATCCAACTTCACGTAAGATGCAAACTGACTTTGCAGTCTTTACATTTTAGCTCATTGAAGCAATCCAATATGAATAAATACTTTTTCTAGGTAATTCTCATAAATTGTTTTGTAATATGGATTGAAGTACTTAAACAATGTCTTCTGATTTTCCCACAGAAGCTCTTCAAACCAGATTGATGGCAGGATGGGATACACCTTCCAGGATGGAGATGTCATACAACCAGTCAGCTTCCTGAATGAGCTTCGTTTACAAACAGGTCTGTTAAAAATGATGATCTACAGTTTTAAGAATTCACAAACAATAAAAATAAATTAAAAAAATTCTCTAAATTACTAATGTTTTGCCTTTATATGTGCCTTCGTAGAACTGACCACTACAACAGTGTTTCCAGGATCAACAACCGGTTCCTCTGTGGCTCCTCCAAACCTAATGTAAGTGTTGATTTTCTATTTTGAGAACTAGCAATCAGTCATGGAGTAATTTTATTGTAGAAATGTGGACTATATTAAACAAATGCTGTGCTCTTTACAGATCTGGTTCAGCAGTGGTCACAAGCAAGCTGCTGTTCAACTCCTCATCTCCAGTCCCCAGTGAAGCTCTGGTCCTCAGTGCCATCAACACTCTCCTGAAATCCAGACAGTCACAGCTCAATGATTCAGTGAAGGTCGTGAATGTCACATATCAGAGTAAGTTTCATCATCTTGAACTGAAAAGTATTTCAAATACAAATGTTTCAACCAGTGATGTAATGTCAAGCTTTGACTAAATAAATGTGGGATTTTTTGCCAACAGAAATCTCTGAAACCTCCTATGCTATCGTCATTATGTTTAATCTGAGTAACATCAGCATGCCTGAAGTCCCTGAGCTCAGAAACAACACCTACACGCCAGTGCAGGATGTCATCAATAATGCGGTAAATATTCATCATTAAAAAAACAGAAGTCTGAATGCGATATAAAGCTTCTTCAGAGTTGAATTAATTATTTGATATTCTTCTGCAGCTGAACACTCTTTTGAATGAACCTGGCAGTCCAGCTTTACAACCCAAATCATCCAACTTCACGTAAGATGCAAACTGACTTTGCAGTCTTTACATTTTAGCTCATTGAAGCAATCCAATATGAATAAATACTTTTTCTAGGTAATTCTCATAAATTGTTTTGTAATATGGATTGAAGTACTTAAACAATGTCTTCTGATTTTCCCACAGAAGCTCTTCAAACCAGATTGATGGCAGGATGGGATACACCTTCCAGGATGGAGATGTCATACAACCAGTCAGCTTCCTGAATGAGCTTCGTTTACAAACAGGTCTGTTAAAAATTATTATCTACAGTTTTAAGGATTCACAAACAATAAAAATAAATTTTAAAAATTCTCTAAATTACTAATGTTTTGCCTTTATATGTGCCTTTGTAGAACTGACCACTACAACAGTGTTTCCAGGATCAACAACCGGTTCCTCTGTGGCTCCTCCAAACCTAATGTAAGTGTTGATTTTCTATTTTGAGAACTAGCAATCAGTCATGGAGTAATTTTATTGTAGAAATGTGGAATATATTAAACAAATGCTGTGCTCTTTACAGATCTGGTTCAGCAGTGGTCACAAGCAAGCTGCTGTTCAACTCCTCATCTCCAGTCCCCAGTGAAGCTCTGGTCCTCAGTGCCATCAATACTCTCCTGAAATCCAGACAGTCACAGCTCAATAATTCAGTGAAGGTCGTGAATGTCACATATCAGAGTAAGTTTCATCATCTTGAACTGAAAAGTATTTCAAATACAAATGTTTCAACCAGTGATGTAATGTCAAGCTTTGACTAAATAAATGTGGGATTTTTTGCCAACAGAAATCTCTGAAACCTCCTATGCTATCGTCATTATGTTTAATCTGAGTAACATCAGCATGCCTGAAGTCCCTGAGCTCAGAAACAACACCTACGCGCCAGTGCAGGATGTCATCAATAATGCGGTAAATATTCATCATTAAAAAAACAGAAGTCTGAATGCGATATAAAGCTTCTTCCGAGTTGAATTAATTATTTGATTTTCTTCTGCAGCTGAACACTCTTCTGAATAAACCTGGCAGTCCAGTTTTACAACCCAAATCATCCAACTTCACGTAAGATGCAAACTGACTTTGCAATCTTTACATTTTAGCTTATTGAAGCAATCCAATATGAATAAATACTTTTTCTAGGTAATTCTCATAAATTGTTTTGTAATATGGATTGAAGTACTTAAACAATGTCTTCTGATTTTCCCACAGAAGCTCTTCAAACCAGATTGATGGCAGGATGGGATACACCTTCCAGGATGGAGATGTCATACAACCAGTCAGCTTCCTGAATGAGCTTCGTTTACAAACAGGTCTGTTAAAAAATATGATCTACAGTTGTAAGAATTCACAAACAATAAAAATAAATTTAAAAAATTCTCTGAATTACTAATGTTTTGCCTTTATATGTGCCTTCGTAGAACTGACCACTACAACAGTGTTTCCAGGATCAACAACCGGTTCCTCTGTGGCTCCTCCAAACCTAATGTAAGTGTTGATTTTCTATTTTGAGAACTAGCAATCAGTCATGGAGTAATTTTATTGTAGAAATGTGGAATAAATTAAACAAATGCTGTGCTCTTTACAGATCTGGTTCAGCAGTGGTCACAAGCAAGCTGCTGTTCAACTCCTCATCTCCAGTCCCCAGTGAAGCTCTGGTCCTCAGTGCCATCAATACTCTCCTGAAATCCAGACAGTCACAGCTCAATGATTCAGTGAAGGTCGTGAATGTCACATATCAGAGTAAGTTTCATCATCTTGAACTGAAAAGTATTTCAAATACAAATGTTTCAACCAGTGATGTAATGTCAAGCTTTGACTAAATAAATGTGTGATTTTTTGCCAACAGAAATCTCTGAAACCTCCTATGCTATCGTCATTATGTTTAATCTGAGTAACATCAGCATGCCTGAAGTCCCTGAGCTCAGAAACAACACCTACGCGCCAGTGCAGGATGTCATCAATAATGCGGTAAATATTCATCATTAAAAAAACAGAAGTCTGAATGCGATATAAAGCTTCTTCCGAGTTGAATTAATTATTTGATTTTCTTCTGCAGCTGAACACTCTTCTGAATAAACCTGGCAGTCCAGTTTTACAACCCAAATCATCCAACTTCACGTAAGATGCAAACTGACTTTGCAATCTTTACATTTTAGCTCATTGAAGCAATCCAATATGAATAAATACTTTTTCTAGGTAATTCTCATAAATTGTTTTGTAATATGGATTGAAGTACTTAAACAATGTCTTCTGATTTTCCCACAGAAGCTCTTCAAACCAGATTGATGGCAGGATGGGATACACCTTCCAGGATGGAGATGTCATACAACCAGTCAGCTTCCTGAATGAGCTTCGTTTACAAACAGGTCTGTTAAAAATGATTATCTACAGTTTTAAGAATTCACAAACAATAAAAATAAATTTAAAAAATTCTCTAAATTACTAATGTTTTGCCTTTATATGTGCCTTCGTAGAACTGACCACTACAACAGTGTTTCCAGGATCAACAACCGGTTCCTCTGTGTCTCCTCCAAACCTAATGTAAGTGTTGATTTTCTATTTTGAGAACTAGCAATCAGTCATGGAGTAATTTTATTGTAGAAATGTGGACTATATTAAACAAATGCTGTGCTCTTTACAGATCTGGTTCAGCAGTGGTCACAAGCAAGCTGCTGTTCAACTCCTCATCTCCAGTCCCCAGTGAAGCTCTGGTCCTCAGTGCCATCAATACTCTCCTGAAATCCAGACAGTCACAGCTCAATGATTCAGTGAAGGTCGTGAATGTCACATATCAGAGTAAGTTTCATCATCTTGAACTGAAAAGTATTTCAAATACAAATGTTTCAACCAGTGATGTAATGTCAAGCTTTGACTAAATAAATGTGGGATTTTTTGCCAACAGAAATCTCTGAAACCTCCTATGCTATCGTCATTATGTTTAATCTGAGTAACATCAGCATGCCTGAAGTCCCTGAGCTCAGAAACAACACCTACGCGCCAGTGCAGGATGTCATCAATAATGCGGTAAATATTCATCATTAAAAAAACAGAAGTCTGAATGCGATATAAAGCTTCTTCCGAGTTGAATTAATTATTTGATTTTCTTCTGCAGCTGAACACTCTTCTGAATAAACCTGGCAGTCCAGTTTTACAACCCAAATCATCCAACTTCACGTAAGATGCAAACTGACTTTGCAATCTTTACATTTTAGCTTATTGAAGCAATCCAATATGAATAAATACTTTTTCTAGGTAATTCTCATAAATTGTTTTGTAATATGGATTGAAGTACTTAAACAATGTCTTCTGATTTTCCCACAGAAGCTCTTCAAACCAGATTGATGGCAGGATGGGATACACCTTCCAGGATGGAGATGTCATACAACCAGTCAGCTTCCTGAATGAGCTTCGTTTACAAACAGGTCTGTTAAAAATTATGATCTACAGTTGTAAGAATTCACAAACAATAAAAATAAATTTAAAAAATTCTCTGAATTACTAATGTTTTGCCTTTATATGTGCCTTCGTAGAACTGACCACTACAACAGTGTTTCCAGGATCAACAACCGGTTCCTCTGTGGCTCCTCCAAACCTAATGTAAGTGTTGATTTTCTATTTTGAGAACTAGCAATCAGTCATGGAGTAATTTTATTGTAGAAATGTGGAATATATTAAACAAATGCTGTGCTCTTTACAGATCTGGTTCAGCAGTGGTCACAAGCAAGCTGCTGTTCAACTCCTCATCTCCAGTCCCCAGTGAAGCTCTGGTCCTCAGTGCCATCAACACTCTCCTGAAATCCAGACAGTCACAGCTCAATGATTCAGTGAAGGTCGTGAATGTCACATATCAGAGTAAGTTTCATCATCTTGAACTGAAAAGTATTTCAAATACAAATGTTTCAACCAGTGATGTAATGTCAAGCTTTGACTAAATAAATGTGTGATTTTTTGCCAACAGAAATCTCTGAAACCTCCTATGCTATCGTCATTATGTTTAATCTGAGTAACATCAGCATGCCTGAAGTCCCTGAGCTCAGAAACAACACCTACGCGCCAGTGCAGGATGTCATCAATAATGCGGTAAATATTCATCATTAAAAAAACAGAAGTCTGAATGCGATATAAAGCTTCTTCCGAGTTGAATTAATTATTTGATTTTCTTCTGCAGCTGAACACTCTTCTGAATAAACCTGGCAGTCCAGTTTTACAACCCAAATCATCCAACTTCACGTAAGATGCAAACTGACTTTGCAATCTTTACATTTTAGCTTATTGAAGCAATCCAATATGAATAAATACTTTTTCTAGGTAATTCTCATAAATTGTTTTGTAATATGGATTGAAGTACTTAAACAATGTCTTCTGATTTTCCCACAGAAGCTCTTCAAACCAGATTGATGGCAGGATGGGATACACCTTCCAGGATGGAGATGTCATACAACCAGTCAGCTTCCTGAATGAGCTTCGTTTACAAACAGGTCTGTTAAAAATGATGATCTACAGTTTTAAGAATTCACAAACAATAAAAGTAAATTTTAAAAATTCTCTAAATTACTAATGTTTTGCCTTTATATGTGCCTTCGTAGAACTGACCACTACAACAGTGTTTCCAGGATCAACAACCGGTTCCTCTGTGGCTCCTCCAAACCTAATGTAAGTGTTGATTTTCTATTTTGAGAACTAGCAATCAGTCATGGAGTAATTTTATTGTAGAAATGTGGAATATATTAAACAAATGCTGTGCTCTTTACAGATCTGGTTCAGCAGTGGTCACAAGCAAGCTGCTGTTCAACTCCTCATCTCCAGTCCCCAGTGAAGCTCTGGTCCTCAGTGCCATCAACACTCTCCTGAAATCCAGACAGTCACAGCTCAATGATTCAGTGAAGGTCGTGAATGTCACATATCAGAGTAAGTTTCATCATCTTGAACTGAAAAGTATTTCAAATACAAATGTTTCAACCAGTGATGTAATGTCAAGCTTTGACTAAATAAATGTGGGATTTTTTGCCAACAGAAATCTCTGAAACCTCCTATGCTATCGTCATTATGTTTAATCTGAGTAACATCAGCATGCCTGAAGTCCCTGAGCTCAGAAACAACACCTACGCGCCAGTGCAGGATGTCATCAATAATGCGGTAAATATTCATCATTAAAAAAACAGAAGTCTGAATGCAATATAAAGCTTCTTCCGAGTTGAATTAATTATTTGATTTTCTTCTGCAGCTGAACACTCTTCTGAATAAACCTGGCAGTCCAGTTTTACAACCCAAATCATCCAACTTCACGTAAGATGCAAACTGACTTTGCAATCTTTACATTTTAGCTTATTGAAGCAATCCAATATGAATAAATACTTTTTCTAGGTAATTCTCATAAATTGTTTTGTAATATGGATTGAAGTACTTAAACAATGTCTTCTGATTTTCCCACAGAAGCTCTTCAAACCAGATTGATGGCAGGATGGGATACACCTTCCAGGATGGAGATGTCATACAACCAGTCAGCTTCCTGAATGAGCTTCGTTTACAAACAGGTCTGTTAAAAATTATGATCTACAGTTGTAAGAATTCACAAACAATAAAAATAAATTTAAAAAATTCTCTGAATTACTAATGTTTTGCCTTTATATGTGCCTTCGTAGAACTGACCACTACAACAGTGTTTCCAGGATCAACAACCGGTTCCTCTGTGGCTCCTCCAAACCTAATGTAAGTGTTGATTTTCTATTTTGAGAACTAGCAATCAGTCATGGAGTAATTTTATTGTAGAAATGTGGAATAAATTAAACAAATGCTGTGCTCTTTACAGATCTGGTTCAGCAGTGGTCACAAGCAAGCTGCTGTTCAACTCCTCATCTCCAGTCCCCAGTGAAGCTCTGGTCCTCAGTGCCATCAATACTCTCCTGAAATCCAGACAGTCACAGCTCAATGATTCAGTGAAGGTCGTGAATGTCACATATCAGAGTAAGTTTCATCATCTTGAACTGAAAAGTATTTCAAATACAAATGTTTCAACCAGTGATGTAATGTCAAGCTTTGACTAAATAAATGTGTGATTTTTTGCCAACAGAAATCTCTGAAACCTCCTATGCTATCGTCATTATGTTTAATCTGAGTAACATCAGCATGCCTGAAGTCCCTGAGCTCAGAAACAACACCTACGCGCCAGTGCAGGATGTCATCAATAATGCGGTAAATATTCATCATTAAAAAAACAGAAGTCTGAATGCGATATAAAGCTTCTTCCGAGTTGAATTAATTATTTGATTTTCTTCTGCAGCTGAACACTCTTCTGAATAAACCTGGCAGTCCAGTTTTACAACCCAAATCATCCAACTTCACGTAAGATGCAAACTGACTTTGCAATCTTTACATTTTAGCTTATTGAAGCAATCCAATATGAATAAATACTTTTTCTAGGTAATTCTCATAAATTGTTTTGTAATATGGATTGAAGTACTTAAACAATGTCTTCTGATTTTCCCACAGAAGCTCTTCAAACCAGATTGATGGCAGGATGGGATACACCTTCCAGGATGGAGATGTCATACAACCAGTCAGCTTCCTGAATGAGCTTCGTTTACAAACAGGTCTGTTAAAAATTATGATCTACAGTTGTAAGAATTCACAAACAATAAAAATAAATTTAAAAAATTCTCTGAATTACTAATGTTTTGCCTTTATATGTGCCTTCGTAGAACTGACCACTACAACAGTGTTTCCAGGATCAACAACCGGTTCCTCTGTGGCTCCTCCAAACCTAATGTAAGTGTTGATTTTCTATTTTGAGAACTAGCAATCAGTCATGGAGTAATTTTATTGTAGAAATGTGGAATATATTAAACAAATGCTGTGCTCTTTACAGATCTGGTTCAGCAGTGGTCACAAGCAAGCTGCTGTTCAACTCCTCATCTCCAGTCCCCAGTGAAGCTCTGGTCCTCAGTGCCATCAACACTCTCCTGAAATCCAGACAGTCACAGCTCAATGATTCAGTGAAGGTCGTGAATGTCACATATCAGAGTAAGTTTCATCATCTTGAACTGAAAAGTATTTCAAATACAAATGTTTCAACCAGTGATGTAATGTCAAGCTTTGACTAAATAAATGTGTGATTTTTTGCCAACAGAAATCTCTGAAACCTCCTATGCTATCGTCATTATGTTTAATCTGAGTAACATCAGCATGCCTGAAGTCCCTGAGCTCAGAAACAACACCTACGCGCCAGTGCAGGATGTCATCAATAATGCGGTAAATATTCATCATTAAAAAAACAGAAGTCTGAATGCGATATAAAGCTTCTTCCGAGTTGAATTAATTATTTGATTTTCTTCTGCAGCTGAACACTCTTCTGAATAAACCTGGCAGTCCAGTTTTACAACCCAAATCATCCAACTTCACGTAAGATGCAAACTGACTTTGCAATCTTTACATTTTAGCTTATTGAAGCAATCCAATATGAATAAATACTTTTTCTAGGTAATTCTCATAAATTGTTTTGTAATATGGATTGAAGTACTTAAACAATGTCTTCTGATTTTCCCACAGAAGCTCTTCAAACCAGATTGATGGCAGGATGGGATACACCTTCCAGGATGGAGATGTCATACAACCAGTCAGCTTCCTGAATGAGCTTCGTTTACAAACAGGTCTGTTAAAAATGATGATCTACAGTTTTAAGAATTCACAAACAATAAAAGTAAATTTTAAAAATTCTCTAAATTACTAATGTTTTGCCTTTATATGTGCCTTCGTAGAACTGACCACTACAACAGTGTTTCCAGGATCAACAACCGGTTCCTCTGTGGCTCCTCCAAACCTAATGTAAGTGTTGATTTTCTATTTTGAGAACTAGCAATCAGTCATGGAGTAATTTTATTGTAGAAATGTGGAATATATTAAACAAATGCTGTGCTCTTTACAGATCTGGTTCAGCAGTGGTCACAAGCAAGCTGCTGTTCAACTCCTCATCTCCAGTCCCCAGTGAAGCTCTGGTCCTCAGTGCCATCAACACTCTCCTGAAATCCAGACAGTCACAGCTCAATGATTCAGTGAAGGTCGTGAATGTCACATATCAGAGTAAGTTTCATCATCTTGAACTGAAAAGTATTTCAAATACAAATGTTTCAACCAGTGATGTAATGTCAAGCTTTGACTAAATAAATGTGGGATTTTTTGCCAACAGAAATCTCTGAAACCTCCTATGCTATCGTCATTATGTTTAATCTGAGTAACATCAGCATGCCTGAAGTCCCTGAGCTCAGAAACAACACCTACGCGCCAGTGCAGGATGTCATCAATAATGCGGTAAATATTCATCATTAAAAAAACAGAAGTCTGAATGCAATATAAAGCTTCTTCCGAGTTGAATTAATTATTTGATTTTCTTCTGCAGCTGAACACTCTTCTGAATAAACCTGGCAGTCCAGTTTTACAACCCAAATCATCCAACTTCACGTAAGATGCAAACTGACTTTGCAATCTTTACATTTTAGCTTATTGAAGCAATCCAATATGAATAAATACTTTTTCTAGGTAATTCTCATAAATTGTTTTGTAATATGGATTGAAGTACTTAAACAATGTCTTCTGATTTTCCCACAGAAGCTCTTCAAACCAGATTGATGGCAGGATGGGATACACCTTCCAGGATGGAGATGTCATACAACCAGTCAGCTTCCTGAATGAGCTTCGTTTACAAACAGGTCTGTTAAAAATTATGATCTACAGTTGTAAGAATTCACAAACAATAAAAATAAATTTAAAAAATTCTCTGAATTACTAATGTTTTGCCTTTATATGTGCCTTCGTAGAACTGACCACTACAACAGTGTTTCCAGGATCAACAACCGGTTCCTCTGTGGCTCCTCCAAACCTAATGTAAGTGTTGATTTTCTATTTTGAGAACTAGCAATCAGTCATGGAGTAATTTTATTGTAGAAATGTGGAATAAATTAAACAAATGCTGTGCTCTTTACAGATCTGGTTCAGCAGTGGTCACAAGCAAGCTGCTGTTCAACTCCTCATCTCCAGTCCCCAGTGAAGCTCTGGTCCTCAGTGCCATCAATACTCTCCTGAAATCCAGACAGTCACAGCTCAATGATTCAGTGAAGGTCGTGAATGTCACATATCAGAGTAAGTTTCATCATCTTGAACTGAAAAGTATTTCAAATACAAATGTTTCAACCAGTGATGTAATGTCAAGCTTTGACTAAATAAATGTGTGATTTTTTGCCAACAGAAATCTCTGAAACCTCCTATGCTATCGTCATTATGTTTAATCTGAGTAACATCAGCATGCCTGAAGTCCCTGAGCTCAGAAACAACACCTACGCGCCAGTGCAGGATGTCATCAATAATGCGGTAAATATTCATCATTAAAAAAACAGAAGTCTGAATGCGATATAAAGCTTCTTCCGAGTTGAATTAATTATTTGATTTTCTTCTGCAGCTGAACACTCTTCTGAATAAACCTGGCAGTCCAGTTTTACAACCCAAATCATCCAACTTCACGTAAGATGCAAACTGACTTTGCAATCTTTACATTTTAGCTTATTGAAGCAATCCAATATGAATAAATACTTTTTCTAGGTAATTCTCATAAATTGTTTTGTAATATGGATTGAAGTACTTAAACAATGTCTTCTGATTTTCCCACAGAAGCTCTTCAAACCAGATTGATGGCAGGATGGGATACACCTTCCAGGATGGAGATGTCATACAACCAGTCAGCTTCCTGAATGAGCTTCGTTTACAAACAGGTCTGTTAAAAATGATGATCTACAGTTTTAAGAATTCACAAACAATAAAAGTAAATTTTAAAAATTCTCTAAATTACTAATGTTTTGCCTTTATATGTGCCTTCGTAGAACTGACCACTACAACAGTGTTTCCAGGATCAACAACCGGTTCCTCTGTGGCTCCTCCAAACCTAATGTAAGTGTTGATTTTCTATTTTGAGAACTAGCAATCAGTCATGGAGTAATTTTATTGTAGAAATGTGGAATATATTAAACAAATGCTGTGCTCTTTACAGATCTGGTTCAGCAGTGGTCACAAGCAAGCTGCTGTTCAACTCCTCATCTCCAGTCCCCAGTGAAGCTCTGGTCCTCAGTGCCATCAATACTCTCCTGAAATCCAGACAGTCACAGCTCAATGATTCAGTGAAGGTCGTGAATGTCACATATCAGAGTAAGTTTCATCATCTTGAACTGAAAAGTATTTCAAATACAAATGTTTCAACCAGTGATGTAATGTCAAGCTTTGACTAAATAAATGTGGGATTTTTTGCCAACAGAAATCTCTGAAACCTCCTATGCTATCGTCATTATGTTTAATCTGAGTAACATCAGCATGCCTGAAGTCCCTGAGCTCAGAAACAACACCTACACGCCAGTGCAGGATGTCATCAATAATGCGGTAAATATTCATCATTAAAAAAACAGAAGTCTGAATGCGATATAAAGCTTCTTCCGAGTTGAATTAATTATTTGATTTTCTTCTGCAGCTGAACACTCTTCTGAATAAACCTGGCAGTCCAGTTTTACAACCCAAATCATCCAACTTCACGTAAGATGCAAACTGACTTTGCAATCTTTACATTTTAGCTTATTGAAGCAATCCAATATGAATAAATACTTTTTCTAGGTAATTCTCATAAATTGTTTTGTAATATGGATTGAAGTACTTAAACAATGTCTTCTGATTTTCCCACAGAAGCTCTTCAAACCAGATTGATGGCAGGATGGGATACACCTTCCAGGATGGAGATGTCATACAACCAGTCAGCTTCCTGAATGAGCTTCGTTTACAAACAGGTCTGTTAAAAATTATGATCTACAGTTGTAAGAATTCACAAACAATAAAAATAAATTAAAAAAATTCTCTGAATTACTAATGTTTTGCCTTTATATGTGCCTTCGTAGAACTGACCACTACAACAGTGTTTCCAGGATCAACAACCGGTTCCTCTGTGGCTCCTCCAAACCTAATGTAAGTGTTGATTTTCTATTTTGAGAACTAGCAATCAGTCATGGAGTAATTTTATTGTAGAAATGTGGAATATATTAAACAAATGCTGTGCTCTTTACAGATCTGGTTCAGCAGTGGTCACAAGCAAGCTGCTGTTCAACTCCTCATCTCCAGTCCCCAGTGAAGCTCTGGTCCTCAGTGCCATCAACACTCTCCTGAAATCCAGACAGTCACAGCTCAATGATTCAGTGAAGGTCGTGAATGTCACATATCAGAGTAAGTTTCATCATCTTGAACTGAAAAGTATTTCAAATACAAATGTTTCAACCAGTGATGTAATGTCAAGCTTTGATTAAATAAATGTGTGATTTTTTGCCAACAGAAATCTCTGAAACCTCCTATGCTATCGTCATTATGTTTAATCTGAGTAACATCAGCATGCCTGAAGTCCCTGAGCTCAGAAACAACACCTACACGCCAGTGCAGGATGTCATCAATAATGCGGTAAATATTCATCATTAAAAAAACAGAAGTCTAAATGCGATATAAAGCTTCTTCAGAGTTGAATTAATTATTTGATATTCTTCTGCAGCTGAACACTCTTTTGAATGAACCTGGCAGTCCAGCTTTACAACCCAAATCATCCAACTTCACGTAAGATGCAAACTGACTTTGCAGTCTTTACATTTTAGCTTATTGAAGCAATCCAATATGAATAAATACTTTTTCTAGGTAATTCTCATAAATTGTTTTGTGATATGGATTGAAGTACTTAAACAATGTCTTCTGATTTTCCCACAGAAGCTCTTCAAACCAGATTGATGGCAGGATGGGATACACCTTCCAGGATGGAGATGTCAAACAACCAGTCAGCTTCCTGAATGAGCTTCGTTTACAAACAGGTCTGTTAAAAATGATTATCTACAGTTTTAAGAATTCACAAACAATAAAAATAAATTTAAAAAAATTCTCTGAATTACTAATGTTTTGCCTTTATATGTGCCTTCGTAGAACTGACCACTACAACAGTGTTTCCAGAATCAACAACCGGTTCCTCTGTGGCTCCTCCAAACCTAATGTAAGTGTTGATTTTCTATTTTGAGAACTAGCAATCAGTCATGGAGTAATTTTATTGTAGAAATGTGGAATATATTAAACAAATGCTGTGCTCTTTACAGATCTGGTTCAGCAGTGGTCACAAGCAACGTGCTGTTCAACTCCTCATCTCCAGTCCCCAGTGAAGCTCTGGTCCTCAGTGCCATCAACACTCTCCTGAAATCCAGACAGTCACAGCTCAATGATTCAGTGAAGGTCGTGAATGTCACATATCAGAGTAAGTTTCATCATCTTGAACTGAAAAGTATTTCAAATACAAATGTTTCAACCAGTGATGTAATGTCAATCTTTGACTAAATAAATGTGTGATTTTTTGCCAACAGAAATCTCTGAAACCTCCTATGCTATCGTCATTATGTTTAATCTGAGTAACATCAGCATGCCTGAAGTCCCTGAGCTCAGAAACAACACCTACGCGCAAGTGCAGGATGTCATCAATAATGCGGTAAACATAAAAAAAAACAGAAGTCTGAATGCGATATAAAGCAACTCTCTTCAGAGTTGAATTAATTATTTGATTTTCTTCTGCAGCTGAACACTCTTTTGAATGAACCTGGCCGTCCAACTTTACAACCCAAATCATCCAACTTCACGTAAGATGCAAACTGACTTACTGTATATCATATGTTCTCACAATTTAGCTTATTAAAGCAATATATAAAAATAGGTACATTTTCTTGAAACAATACACAAATGGATTCATGTCCCTAACAGATATCTTCTGTTTGTCCCACAGGAGCTCTTCAAACCAGATTAATGGCAGTATGGGACACACCTTCCAGGATGGAGATGTCATACAACCAGTCAGCTTCCTAAATGAGCTTCGTTCACCGACAGGTTTGTCAAAACCGACAATGAATTGCTCCACAGACACCAAACACCGTAAGCATCCTCTACTAATCATTGCTCTATTTTACAGTCTTAACGACAGCCAGCACTCTGACAACAAGCACAACTTCTCCACCGACTTTGTAAGAGCAATGATTCCAATCTGATCTTTAAATTTACATTTTCATTTCCAATATTAATGTGTATTATTTATTTTCTTTGTAGGCTTGGCAGAGTGATTATATACATTCGCCTTGTGTTTGTCATACTTGGCCCCCTACCAAATGAAAAGGACATTATTCAGTTGGCCAACACTCTGCTTTACACACGTCTCGCAACTAAACTAGCCACCGGAACAGAAAGCCTGAGTGATCCTGTGAGCTTTGTGAATATCACATATACAAGTGAGTTATTTTCCTTGTTTGGCTTATTTTTGAATGCTAATGGTGCACATCATATAGATCTATAGTAAGCTAATATCGCTGATTTTGAAGGAAAATAGTCAATTATATCATTTAATAACCTTAAAGAATGCATAAGTAAAATTTTATACTATCCACATATACTACCACACAACTAATTATTTTCATGATGCATTTTTAAGAAATGAATGAGACCGCCTATGTTCTCAACTTTGGATTTGAAATCAGCAATGTATCCATGTCTGATAAACTTGAATTCAGGAATGAAACCTACCTGTCAATACAAGACTCTATAAATACATTGGTGAGTTGGAGACATTTCAGTACAGTGGTCTTTTACAAAAAGTCATTATTTTAACCACATTAATTTCAAAATTAATCACATTTTTTGCTGTACTTTTCAGCTGAACAAGATCCTAACTAATGCCTCAGCTCCTATAATTAATTTCCAACCAAGCGATTTCACAGAATTCTTGTAAGTTTTTAATTTTGAGCAAATATGTTCTAATGATTAAAAAAAAACATACTTTTCAGTTGACTCTCATTTCTAATTGTACATTTTCATTTTCTAACAGGGGTAATTCTACCACGATTCAGGCCAATGTTACGTATGTTTTCTCAAACAGTAGCCTCTTGCAACCCAGCATCTTTATCAAGGAACTTCTCCAGGTTAACGGAGGTATTACCATATCCACTGAAACAATCATTTAAATTTAAATTAAATATTTTTTAAAGATTTCATATTTTATGTCTTGCACCAAAAACACCAAATATTGCAATTGAAAGTCTGATTTTCCTCCTATATTTGTTCTTTTCTTTTACAGCGAGCACTTTGACAAGCACAACTACTTCAAAACCGTAAGTCCAACGAGTCTAAAAAAAGCCAGTTGTTTTCATTTTCTATTTTTACATTTCCAATTATTTATTGTCTCTTTTTTTTTTAGTATTAGAAGCGTGCTTATTAAGATCTGCCTTGTGTTTGTCACACTGGGCCCAAGACCAAGTGAGAGTAGCGTTCTGGAGGTAGTTAAATCTCTGCTGGCCTCAAACCTCACAACTAAACAAACCACCAGAGCACCAGTAAACCCACATGACCCTGTGATCAGAGCGGATGTCACCTATTTGAGTGAGTTTTTCTCTCTTCTTTTCTCTCTTTTTGTTTTGTGAATATAACATTTTAATGTACATGATGTAGACCATGATGTAGTAAGCTTTTATGGCTTCCTTTGAAGGAAAATAATCAATAATTATGGATAATGATGAATGAGAATGGATAATGAAATAAATGAAATGTTGTTATATGTTTTTAAGGTATTAATGAGACTGCCTACGCTCTCAACTTTGAATTTGAAATCAGCAGTTTATTCATGAATGATGCTCAAAAGAATCAAGCCTATGAAGAAATACAAAACAAGATAAATTATTTGGTGAGTTGGAGAGGCATGGATATTGTGGTCTTTCACAAAACCCCTGAAATTAAAATTGCCTTATTTTAATCACATTAACTGCTATTCTTTATATGTACTGTTGCACTCTTCAGGTGATGGAGATCCTGAAGACCGACTCAACTGTTCTTCCAGTGGTTCAAGCCAATTTCACGTGAGTTCTGATCCACTACCATTTTTCATTTGTTGAGCAGAAATGTCTAAATGATTTTAAGAAATCTGCTTTTGCCAGTGGGATGTTTTTGATGCATGGGTGACAAGATAATGTTTAATTATTTCCTTTTTGTTTCTAATTTTATGTTTTAATCTCCCCACAGTGATTTGGCGAGTACCTCCGTGATTGTGGCCAATGTTACCTATTTTTTCTCAGAACGTAACGGTGATTTCGCAGCTTTTGGTCGCTTGGTCGAACTACTTTTCATCTCTTTAACCACACCAGCTCCAACCACCATTAACACTACAATCTCTACAACCAATGGAACAAGTGCAGCATGGGTTGTGGCTATCATTGTCCCTGTGGCTATTGTCCTCATGCTTGTACCTTGCTGGATTCTCCTTTGCGTAAGTATTATGATGACTGAATGTCAAATAAGTGCATTGGTAGTGATTCATGACAGCAGTCATGTGTTATCCTTTTAGTACAAATGGACTTAGATCTGCCTTTTCTATACAACTGATTAAAAGTTGCTGTTGTTGTTGTTGTTGTTTTAAAGTGTATTACATTCCCTTCCAGGATGTTAACTCTCACTTTGTCTGTTTTGTGTCTTTAGTGTTTGCTCTGTGGATGCTGTGCAGCAATCAAAAGACGCTGGCACAGAAGACAGTCGTACAACGTACAATACACCACTCGAAACAGCCTCTTCTAGAGATATTTAGAGAGCAAAAACAGGACTGAACACCAATGAAAATATAATTGAAGCTTTGGATTTTGGATATTCAATGGGCAATTCAATACTGCCTCCTTTGTAGTCATGAATGTACTGTATTAATAATTATTTTATTTTATAAATTATTTATTTTAGTATGCCTGTATTGCTAGACAAACAGGACCTCCATAAAATGTTGCTAAATTTGATTTATTTTCTTCATGCTTTCTCTTTAGTGTATAATGAAACTGTATTGTTTTTATTTATTTATTTGTATTTATTTATAATGTTCAGTTTACAGTTAATTAATAATCTTGTGCAAATCGTCTTTACTTAGCATTACATATTAAAGGGACAAAGGTAGAGCATTCGAATTACAGTTGCTTATGAATTCATACACTGTGCACTTTATAAATGTAAAGCAAATGTAGGTTCTGCAAGTCATTGGCATGAACATTTTAAACTGCAAAAACTAATAAAAATACTAGATGTATCAATACAAAAGTTTGTTTTTTCTCTTTGTAATGTATTGGTGTTAGTGTTGTACATCAGTTTAAACTGTAAACAATATTATCCAAACTTCTCAGTGTTTCTAAGTTGTTCCAATAGGTGAAAAGAACTGTATCTTACAACTTATTCCAGCTTTATTTAACTAAAATGTTCTAAACTAATGAATATCTTCTAAGCAACAGTTGCTTTGAGATTTGTTGAGGTTATGCTTAACATCATTGCTCAAATCATGTTTTATGTCAGATGTGCAACAACATAGCAGTCAGAAGGCTGCTGTGGTCTGTTTTGCGATATTGAGTGGTAAGCACTCCGAAAAATAGGAAGATTCAAAATTTTCAAGCAACCTCTATTGGACCACTTGAGATAGACTGAAACTACATAAATTGCACATAAGGCTGTATGAACCACTATTTTGCCAGCATTGACTGTCAACCCATTACTGTTTGCAATGATCCATGTACCATTTTTCCTTGTTGCATTTATAATATATGCATATTGTGGTTAATATGGTATAAGGCATGACACACATGTGAATAGGGTAAAAAATATCCTATATATATATATATATATACTTGCACAGATGATTGATTCCATTAATGCAAAAAAAAAATTGTATTACATGTTTTCTGAAATGTTATGTTTACATATGCAAATAATGCATTATCTACAGGCAAATAAAGTATTACACTGTATCTTAACTATCAAATTAGCATAAATGTCCAGAACAGAAATCTAAACATTGGATAAAGCATGGGTTCAAAATTCTTGTTTAATTTTGTTGACATATTAGAGTTTTCACAGAGGGGATTTTGGATATCTCTTTTTATCACTGCATACATAAGAAAATACTGTCAACATTCAGATAACAAAACATTTCACTATCCTTTTAAGAATACGATTTTGTATACAATCGGGCAAATGACCCAACAAACCTGCAAAACCTTCAGAATATAAATAGGAATAAGTGCATTTGAAAAAACATTTGAGAAAACAACCTTTAAAGTGCAATAAAATAAACACTTAGGCCTACAGTATATCTCAATATTGACTAGTGTATAAAACCAATAATGATTAGCCTGTAGTTTCTTGCCTTTTTAAGAAAATTGGTAACCAAACAGTTGATAGACCTTAGTGACTTCCATAGTATTTCCATAGTAAAAGTCTCTGTTGTTGTTTTTTTTGGAATGTATGTATGTTAAATTATTTTGGATTCATGAATATTTATTTAATATGTTAAGTGGAATTAGAATTAACGGAGAAAAGACAAAAAAGAGAGAAAAAGATATTGACAGGGTTATGTTTTCATGTGAAATCTTATAATGTTACTTGGTAAGTTCTTCATACGCAAATGTAAATGGTCTGAAAGGATACCCAATATCACCAATTTCAAGGCTGACATGAAGATTTATTTTGAAGGACTTTCAAACCGCAAATCAATAAGAACAATGGGCATTTACAAAGAATTAAATTCATCTTCTTTATTTTGATAATACACGTATATCCATTTCTGTTTTTTTTTTCTTCGTTTTTAATATGTGAGTATTTTTCTTTAATATCGTTGATATTTGTTATTCTTAACGTCCATCATACGATACTCCTAATGTTAAAATATTATTCATGTTTTATGATGCTATGGAATTCTTTAAATCATAATATGTGAAACATTTGTATCTTCTGAAATGTTACATGTATATTGTTGGAAATACATTTAAAAAAAAGGATGTGAGCTTTTATTTTGAAAGATCCCAGGCGGATGTTGCCGTCTCCTTGGCCAGCTTCGCGTTTCGAGGGAGATCCCCAGACCAGCACACACAAACTCATTTGAACTGGCTCACTAATGTTAGAGAAGCTTCATCAAAATACATTTCAACGCAATGGCAAATATGTTAACGTTTCAAACGCAAATCGCTTCAGTTATGGAAGTACTAGCAAACGCAGCTGTGGCAGAAATCTGCAAACTTGTTGAGGACAGCTATGCCAAAATACAGCTTGAAATATCACAAACAAAAAAGGAGAATAACCTCCTTAAAAATAAATTAAAATCGATAGAAATCCGGGATTCATTTTATCGAAGAGCGCATAAATTGATGAACAAATCAACTGCTATGACCAGAACCAGTGTTCACGAAAAAGTATCAGGTAAGGGTGATTGAAATGGTCATTCAGTTAACGTTAGTCAGTGCTTTCGGACTAGCTGCATTATATTAAACGCCACCATTGTAACTTCAGTGTTCACGGTTAAGGTAAGTTACTATGTTTATTTTCAGGGCGAATCAGCGTGAAAGTCGCTTCGCTGTGTAATAACGATGGTAGTCATGAAGAAGAATCAGTTCACCATGGTAACTCGCTTCTTCAGCCCGAAAGACTTGACCAGGTGTGCATAAATCTCATTGCCTTAATATTTGCAAGATAGCGTTACATTGTATTAATTTTTGTCCTTGTACTTTGTACACTGCCTGATAATAAAGGGTTATTTCACCCAAATTGAAAATTACTCCATAATTTACTCACCCTCAAGCCATCCCAGGTGTAGGTCCAATAATTCCGAGAGCACGTGAAGGCAGCATTATATAAAAAACATATCATGGCTCTTTATAATGGGAGTAAATGGTACCTTAGATTTTGAAGCCCAAAAAGTGCATCCATCCATCATAAAAGTAATCCATATGGCTTCATAGTGTTAATAAAGGTCTTCTAAAGCGAAGTGATGTGTTTTGTAAGTTTTGTAACTTTATAAACCGTAATCACTGGCTTCCGGTAATGGCCGTACACGAGTCTAGTTCCAGTGGAAGAGTGACCTCTGACCCGATGCATGATGTAATGACAAATGCGGAAACGCAGAGGATAGAGCAAAACAAAACACCGGCCATGAATTAGAAGTGTAAAATGAGAATTTTTAAAAAGAAATGCAGGAGCTTGAGTTTGATACTTAGTTTGAACCGCGAGAGGCGTCTACTCTCACCTAAGCTTACGCTAAACCTGCATCCTTCGTGCATGCGTCGAGTCAGAGGTCACTCTTCCGCCGGAACTTGACTCTCTTTCGGCCGTTACCGGAAGCCAGTGATTATAGTTTATAAAGTTATAAATATGGATATTTTGGTTTACAAAAACACAGCACTTTGCTTAGAAGGTCTTTATTAATAGCCGTATGGATTACTTTTAGGATGGATGGATGGATGTGCTTTTTTGAGCTTCAAAATATAAGATACCATTAACTCCCATTATAAAGTTTATAAAGAGCCATGTTTTTTTTTAATATAACTCCGATTGTGTTTGGCTGTAAGAAGAAAGTCATATACACCTAGGATGGCTTGAGGGTAGAACTTTTTGGGTGAACTAACCCTTTAACTGCTCTTACCTCAAACCTCTAATAACTATTAATCAGTTGCAATGACCCTTTTTCTGTTTTTAATATCTTTATCTCAAAGCACTCAAAGTTTTTCTAACAGTGCTTATATTTTTCCATTTAATCTTTTGTGTTATTATACTAGCATCTCAACGATTCTCTGAAATTACCTATAAAAAAAAACAAAAAAAATTTGATATAACCTACACTTGATCCCTTTAGGATAATAAACAGTTTTTAGAGTGATGTGGCATAGGTATTATGTAAGCGTGCATTTCCTTTCAGCAGTTTTGCGTGTGTGTTGCTTGCTATAGTTGTTGTTTGTTTGTTTATATAAAAAAAAATATTCTTTTCAAAAGTTTGGGGTCTGTAAGATTTTTAAATGTTTTGAAGTAAGTCTCATTTTATTTGACAAAATAAAATTTAGTAAAAATTGCTACAAAAGTATTATTACAATTTAAAAAGTTTTCTATTTTAATATATTTTAAAATGTAATTAATTCCTGTGAAGGCAGTGTCACATGATTCCTCAGAAATCATTCTAATATGCTAATTTGATGCTTAATATTTTTTTTTTATTATTATCAATGTTGAAAACAGATGTGATACACATTTCTTCTCAGTAATCATGGCAACATTTTTATCAGTCTGTAGGGGGTGATGAGCCAGATGTTCTCATTATTAAAGAGGAGAGACCTGACAACAACATGAGGTGTGAACAGTCAGAAAGAGAAACAGGGACTACTGAAAACCGTGAGTACAGCGTCTTTCATGTATTTGTTTAATTTTTTTTGTCCTTTATAACTTATTGTAGGGTTTAAGTGTATAACTTAGTGGTCCGATCTGAGATCATGTCATTCAAGTTTGTAAGGAAAAATGATCTAATCAAATAGTAATGTAATAAAATTCACAAATATATGAAAAGCTACATTTTATTACATATGAATATTGCACACACACCCAATATTCATATGGAATAAAACTTAAGCTACAATTAAGAATATAACTTTTACATATTTTCAAAGTAGATAGATAGGTAGATTATAGTCTTATATAGCTGAACGTTGTGATTTCTTGTTGTCTGAATTAGTCAATGTATCAGTTTGTAATTAAAATATTTTATTTTACTTTTGGTAATATTTAATGTATTATATTTATAAAAGCACTGAAAGATGTGTGTGTTCTCTCTAAGAAAATACACTTCCCGGCCAGAAAAAATTGCTGTTTGGATTTAAATAGGCAAATGCTTAAGAGTCAATGATTGGATCATTATTGCAGTGATTTTTTTTATGTTTCTAGCATGTTATATGTTCTTCTAACCCTAATTGATGGATTGTGTAGCTTTTCATTTCTTAAACAACCAAGTAGGAAGACACATCATGGCCATATTCCAGGATGATAATGCCAAGATTCATCAGGCTTAGACTGTGAAAGAATGGTTGGGAGGGAGCATGAAGAATCATTTTCACACATGAATTGGTCCAGACCTTAAATTAATTGAAAATGACTCTTGCATTGTCAATACAAGATCTGGACCAAAAATGTATGCATCTTTTGATGAAAATAACATAACAGCATTTATTTTCATCAAGAGGTGCATTCATTTTTGGTCAAGATCATGTATTGACAATGCAAGAGTCCAGCACTCTGTCAAGTCTCTTTCAATGAATATATATCCAAACATATAACATGCTAGAAACATAAAAAAATAACTGCAATAATGATCCAATCGTTGACTCTTAAGCATTTGCCAATTTAAATCCAAACAACTACTTTTTTTTTGGCCCGGGCAGTGTATTTTAATCTAAAAGTTATTTAGTAAAACATCAAAATTGTAACCACAACATCAAAAGCAGAATGTATCACTGATCACACAGTGGGTTGCTTAACAGTCTTTTAATCATGATTTCATTAGTGCCATGTGCTCTTAGCATTTATACTAGCAAGTGGAGTTTTTGGCTAAAAAGTTAGTCAAACTCTGTTACCAAGGTAGAGTAACAGTGTTGACAGTATGTATCAAGCAACATAGTTGACAAACAATACTATAAAGATCGTGTGTTTGGCAAGCACTTAATTATCAAAATTGAATATGTTTTCAATAAGATACAGGAAAGAATTTCGGTTAGTGAACAGTTTTTTGCAAATGCAAAATATATCTCCATTGCAGTAAAAGATGATACCCAGTACCGGAGTGCAGAAGTCTTTGTAACAGTCCACAGAGAAAGCAACATTGAACAGAACACAGTCCAGCACTGCCACCAAGAGGTAGGAAACTGCATGTCTCCATCAGTGAGCTCAGTTGACCACTAATAATGTATCAGGAATCATGGTGGCATTGTGCTTTTTATCAGACTGTAGAGGATAATGAGCCAGATGTTCTCATTATTAAAGAGGAGAGACCTGACAACACAAGGTTTGAACAGCCAGGGGGAGAAACAAAGACTGATGAAAATCATGAGTATGGTGGGTTTTTGTTATTTACTTATTTAAGGGATAAAGTGTATAACCCAGTGAGTTATTACACTCATGTATGGTGGAATAGATTCATAAAATGTCAATGATGGAAATTTTTATCTATTGTTTATTGTATTTTTTATTTCAAGAGAATGACAATTAAAATACGACAAACTTTTGAATGGATATTGAGATTTAAAATTAAAATTCATCTTGGTTTACCCTGAATTATTATTACTTTTTGCTTTGCTGGTAAGATGACACCCAGTACAGGAGTGCAGGAAGCTTTGTAGCAGTTCATAGAGAAAACTTCATAGACCAGGACACAGTCCAGCACTGCCATCAAGAGGTTAGTACCTGTTAATACATTTAAGCTACACTACAGTCTCTGAGTCGATAAAGGTTAGGATCATGATTTTTTTGGTAATATTAGCACAGCTTTTTTGTTTGATACAGGGATCTGATAGAGCATTTGCACCCAGGAACAGTGGCACATGACGTTAACATTAATATTGTTTAATAGATCTGAGCTAGCATGAACTAACAATGCAGTTGTATTTTATTAATTACTGTTAAAAAAGATTTTAAAAATTCTGTAACAAATGTATTGCTCCTTGTTAGTTAGTTAGTTAGTTAGTAGGGCTGGGTAAAAAATATTGATTTCTTGATTTTAATCATCGATTAGTCATCCTGTTTTCAGTTCATTAATGTACGGACGGAATATTGTAGTGCACCTCCAATCCAATAAATCGCAATAATCTTTGTGCTTTGTTACTATTCATATGAAACAAAGTCTCAGATTTCAAATTAAGTCCATTTTATTATGAAATTTAAAAACATAAATACCGTTTTGGCGTTGTGTCGTGAGATCGCTCTGGTGCAGCTCAGCTCAAGAGAAGCGGCAGCATGGAGCGCACATAAACCGATCTTCTCTTCCGCCTTAAAGGAACACGCCACCTTTTTTGTAAATACAGGTGCTGGTCATATAATTAGAATATCATCAAAAAGTTTATTTATTTCACTAATTCCATTCAAAAAATGAAACTTGTATATTATATTCATTCATTATACACAGACTGATATATTTCAAATGTTTATTTCTTTTAATTTTGATGATTATAACTGACAACTAAGGAAAATCCCAAATTCAGTATCTCAGAAAATTAGAATATTACTATTCAATACTAGACCAATACAAAGAAAGTATTTTTAGAAATCTTGGCCAACTGAAAAGTATGAACATGAAAAGTATGAGCATGTACAGCACTCAATACTTAGTTGGGGCTCCTTTTGCCTGAATTACTGCAGCAATGCGGCGTGGCATGGAGTCGATCAGTCTGTGGCACTGCTCAGGTGTTATGAGAGCCCAGGTTGCTCTGATAGTGGCCTTCAGCTCTTCTGCATTGTTGGGTCTGGCATATCGCATCTTCCTCTTCACAATACCCCATAGATTTTCTATGGGGTTAAGGTCAGGCGAGTTTTCTGGCCAATTAAGAACAGGGATACCATGGTCCTTAAACCAGGTACTGGTTGCTTTGGCACTGTGTGCAGGTGCCAAGTCCTGTTGGAAAATGAAATCTGCATCTCCATAAAGTTGGTCAGCAGCAGGAAGCATGAAGTGCTCTAAAACTTCCTGGTGTACGGCTGCATTGACCTTGGACCTCAGAAAACACAGTAGACCAACACCAGCAGATGACATGGCACCCCAAACCATCACTGACTGTGGAAACTTTACACTGAACTTCAAGCAATGTGGATTGTGTGCCTCTCCTCTCTTCCTCCAGACTCTGAGACCCCAAAGGAAATGCAAAATTTACTTTCATCAGAGAACATAACTTTGGACCACTCAGCAGCAGTCCAGTCCTTTTTGTCTTTAGCCCAGGCGAGCCGCTTCTGAAGCTGTCTGTTGTTCAAGGGTGGCTTGACACAAGAAATGCGACAGTTGAAACCCATGTCTTGCATACGTCTGTGCGTAGTGGTTCTTGAAGCACTGACTCCAGCTGCAGTCCACTCTTTGTGAATCTCCCCCACATTTTTGAATGGGTTTTGTTTCACAATCCTCTCCAGGGTGTGGTTATCCCTATTGCTTGTACACTTTTTTTCTACCACATCTTTTCCTTCCCTTCACCTCTCTATTAATGTGCTTGGACACAGAGCTCTGTGAACAGCCAGCCTCTTTTGACCATTTAAAGGCCTTTGCAGGTGTTTTGAGTTAATTAGCTGATTAGAGTGTGGCACCAGGTGTCTTCAATATTGAACCTTTTCACAATATTCTAATTTTCTGAGATACTGAATTTGGGATTTTCTTTAGTTGTCAGTTGTAATCATCAAAATTAAAAGAAATAAACATTTGAAATGTATCAGTATGTGTGTAATGAATAAATATAATGTACAAGTTTCACTTTTTGAATGGAAATAGTGAAATCAACTTTTTGATGATATTCTAATTATATGACCAGCACCTATATATACCAAAATAATCGATATTGAATCGAATCGCAAGCTTGTGAATCGAAATCGAATCGAATTGTGAAATTTGTGTCAATAGCCAGACCTATTAGTTAGTTAGTTAAGCCCAATTTATACTTATGTGTCGAGTGTACGCGTAGCTATGTCGTAGGCTGTGTGGCACTTGTAGCCTACAGCGTAACCTGACGTGCACCTCTCTAAAAATGTAACAACTTATCAATTCTACTCGGACCACAAGCTCTGTGATTGGTCTGCCAAAACCCCTCCCTCAGGGGTACACATGCTCCTTCTGCATGTGTAACTGCACGTCGACGCAGACAACGAAGCAGAAATATAAATGAAAATTGACACGGCCATGGCATAGAGGCTACAGTGCAAGTCCGACGCAAAAGTATAAATCAGCCTTAAGTTGTAGTGTATTAACTAACACTAACTCATTATTGTTTATATGTGCTAATTAGTAAGTGTTACCAACAAATCAAATTTCAGATTTCACAGTATAGAGATAGTATGTCAAAAATACAAACACATTTTTTTCCTAAAATTGCTTTCAAAATTCAAAATGACAATTTGCTGACAATGATTTGTTCCTCTGACAGTCCAATGAAATGCAACCTGATCTTCTGGAGGATGAAAACCCTGAAATGTATGATGGAGGTGAAGGTGCACATTTACTCAATGGTAATTAGAAAATAGTTTTATTTATTCAGTGGCTTTTTTCAGAGATCACCTGATGTGAAGTTAGCCTGGCTCCGCCCTCCGCTCAATTTTCATTTTCCTTCAGTACGCTGTCTGGGTTTTACTGTATATTCACTGGTTTTCTCCGGTCAAATTTTAACCGGTCCAATTAGTGAACAGAGGGAGTGGCTGAGAACGATGACGTTGATGTCTTGTGCTAGTTTGTGTTGTAGTTCAGTAATGGAGGCGAAGAAAGATGCGAGCAAAGCCATTCGGTCCGTTGTGGCAACGCTGCCGAATATCCAGAAGTTAAAGCCGGAGCAAGAACAATCTTTGCTGAGTTTTGTTGGTGGCCATGATGTTGTGGCCCTCCTCCCCACAGGGTTCAGAAAAAGTTTGATTTTCCAGCTCGCTCCGTTAGTGGTGAAGTTACCATGACAAGACATACGCATGACATACGTCACGACCAAACGTTAGCGATTGGTTATGGCAGATCCAGAGTGGCTCTGGGCAGATCCAATAGTTTTAAACTTCAACAGAGTACCAGCCTTCATGGAAGTTAATGCTTGTCAATGGAGAGTGGCCAGACATTGATGTATGAAAATCTGGTAGGACCAGGCTAATGTGAAGTGTCAGTTTTACTAATTAACACTCTTGTTGTGAGCCTATATTTAAAGGGTTAGTTCACCCAAAAATGAAAATTCTGTCATTAATTACTCACCCTCATGTCGTTACAAACCCGTAAGACTTTCGTTCATCTTCGGAACACAAATTAAGATATTTTTTTATGAAATCAAAGAGCTCTCTGACCCCTCCATAGACAGCAATTTAATTAACACTTTCAAGGCCCAGAAAGGTAGGAAAGACATCGTTAAAATAGTCCATGTGACTCCAGTGGTTCAACCTTGTTATGAAGCGACGAAAATACTTTTTGTGCACAAAAAAACAAACAAAATAACGACTTTCTTCAACAATTTCTTCTAGTCTGAGTAAGACTCTAATGCTGTTGACATAGTGTAAACAGAGCAGTGCTTCCAGAACACCGGTTTACCATTGGCCGACGCTGTTCTCGTGAGCACCACGACACATGCGTGCGAGTCGTTCTGCCGTAGATCTAGAAAGCACTGCACTGTTTATGTTGCGTCAACAGCGTAAGAGTCTGACACAAGCTAGAAGAAATTGTTGAATTGTTTGTTTGTTTTTTGCGCACAAAAAGTATTCTCGTCGTTACATAAAATTTAAGGTTGAACCACTGGAGTCACATGGACTATTTTAACGATGTCTTTCCTACCTTTCTGGGCCATGAAAGTGTTAAATTGCTGTCTATGGAGGGGTCAGAGAGCTCTTGGATTTCATAAAAAAAAATCTTAATTTGTGTTCCGAAGATGAACGAAGGTCTTACGGGTTTGGAACAACATGAGGGTGAGTAATTAATAACATAATTGTCACTTTTGGGTGAACTAACCCTTTAAGGGACATAATTACTAGAAATTTGCTCACTTTTATGTAATTTCCATTTAATCATGTTGTATTTCACAATAGGTGAAACCCGGACGGAGAAACGTTGTGATGGAGAAGCAGAGACTAACCCACAGCCTGTCCCTTCCTATGCCTCATGGGTTTCCAGACGATTTGACACAACCACAAACCATCCATCCTACTCTCAATCTGAATGCAACGGAGGATCTTCTGTGAATCAGTACTTGCTGTACAGAGGGAGTGCAGATCCTATGTGTTCCTACGCAACTCCAATGGACTCTAATGGCTTGTCTGTGCCTAATATAGAAGGCCATTTAACACACAGCAGTGACGGTACCATTTCTCAATCTGAGCGGTCCCCTTTCAACCCGTGCTTTTCTTTCAAACAGTCAAATTCTCCTCAGATGCAAAGGAAAGACAAGTTTATGTGTAAACATTGTGGAAAAGCATTCTCTCAACCCAGCACTCTCCTCTTGCATCAAAAACTTCATACCAGGGAGAGGCTCCACAGCTGTACACTCTGCGGTAAAAGATTCAGTCAGGCGTCTAGTCTCAAAAGACACCACAGCATCCATAGAGGGGAAAAACCATTCAGATGCCTGCACTGTGGCAAGCAGTTCTCAGATCAAAGTAACCTCAAAAAGCATGTGACTGTTCACACTGGTGAAAAGCCTTATGGTTGTAATCTTTGTGGAAAAATGTTCAACCAGTCTTCAAACCTCAAAACGCATATGAAGATCCACACACGTGAGAAACCTTTCAGTTGCGATCGATGTGGGCGGATGTTTGCACACAAGTACATTCTGGTGAAACACCAACAGAGAATCTGTGTGTCTAGTGGACAAATGTAGACAAGTCTTCCACTTTATTTTTCAATGCGGAAGTAAACTATTTTCTCAGCTACTCAAACTACTTATTACAGCTCAGACAACATATACTTAAATGTTTATCACTTTTAGCAGTGTTTTCATGTAACTTCAAAGGGTTTCCTGTAAAATAACACCAAAAGTGTGTATTTAGACCACTGTATGTGGGTTTTTCAATTTAGGTAGGCCAAATCAAGGCGGAAATGGTCCCAGAGTAATTTAGTGTAAACAAGTTACTTTGTGTACAGCCAATGCCAAAGTGTTGTATGTCTCCAGAAAGTAGACATTCTAAGCGTTCAAATGGTACCACATATGAGGCCAGAGCTCCTCCACAGACATTTAAAATTTAAAGTATATACTTGATGTCATTCCGGACTCTGATCAGGGTCCTTGGAGTTTAGGCGATTAAGCAGACAGTCTACTAATACTTTAATAAGAGTTAGTTGACATGTCGTTGCAAAGTTACTTATAGTCAACAGAATGTTCAAAAGGGACCATCAAAATAAAGTGTTACCATAATTATGATATAAAAAAATTAAACAATATGGTAAGAAATATCCGTCTGCAGTATCAAGCAGCATTTTGTACAGCTAAATTAATTGGAAGTGGATGACATCGAAAGCCAGATGCATTCAATTTACAAATGGCCGCACCTGCTCTTACTTGGAAAAATAAGGTGGATAGAATATGGTATCTCTCTAACAATAGATACATTTTTGTTGGCTGCATCCGAAATCACATACTTCCCTACTATATTGTAGGCGAAAAACAGTATGTGACAAAAAAGTATGTCCAAATTCACAGTATGTAAACAAAATGTAGCCAGGTGACCTACTACTTCCAGTGAGATTCTGAAGTGTGCATATTATGGATTTACACTATTACACTATCCCATGAGGCCACGGGAGAGGATTTGTGAATGCCAATGAAGCGACGCAACTGACGCTGGTAGGTCACATGACAATGACAACATGACAAATGCAGTATGTCTGGATTACATTCATACAACACATTCATACTGTATAGAACACACTTTTTTAGCGGTCGTGAAGTAATTACTTGTTCAAAATAATGACTTGCTCCAGAGAGTAAGCGATTTTGGAAACTTTCTGAAAACATGTTCTTTTTGCTAGTTAACAACACCACCTGGCTACATTCTGATATGGCTACATTCTGATATTGCCACTTTTGATAATCCAAACAATTCCTGATGGATAAAATCATATTTTTATTGAATATCTTGTTTCATGGATAAATGCATCTGATTTCTGAAGTAAACTGGGTTACAAACAGAGTTTCATGTTGACTTTATGTAGCCATATATCAAGTGATGCAGTGTGCAGTAGATTACCCCTTCAATAAATTTTGAAATATCTCTACATTATTTGGAAGAAATGTGAAAGATTACTGTAATACAGTTTAAGCTGTTATGCAACATCAGCAACTTAATGGTAATAAATTCATGCACCTTCAAGCAATGGATCTCTTATCATTGCATAGAAAACAACACATGGTTCTCAAATCATTCTAGTGTAGGTAACTTGGTCTGCATTAAAACTGCGGTGCCATTTCTAATTTAAAGTTGTACGTTTATGCTAAATAATGGTCTTTGAAATCCAAAATATTACAGATGCTGTGATTGGTTAAGGCTTGTTATAGTATAAGTTCTAGTAAATATTCAACCCAAATATCAGTGTGATTTTAATGAGAAAGGTTATCTCCATTAGTAACAGTATTATTTAGCATTAGTAGTTACATTGAAATTTTTTTCACCAGACCAAAAATGCACATTAGATATTGTATATTTACTATAATTGCCATGCATGGTAAAGTTTATAAATAAAAAAATATAGATAACATCTATAAATCTAAAATTGCCTATTTTGATTTGTATAGTTGATTATAAAACAACCATTTTTTAAAATAATCTTTTAAGTTTGTATCACTTCATTGTCCAGACTTGTTTTTATAATCTAATATTTCATCAGTGTAGTATGTAATGCCATTACCAATACTATTGTTATATCAGTTAACCTGTTAAAGTCAGATCTATAATTACAATTAACTTGGCTATACATACAACTATTCATAAAATTTCATTAATCAGTGCACAAATCATTTGCAATAGGCAAAGAAAAACCACATAGTGTTAATCATTTAAAAAATGTTTGACTGGTGATCGATGAAAAGACAGAAGCCAACGCAAAAGGTTTTGCTAGAATGTTAGTATAAAGCCAAAGCGAAGTACAAAAAGATTAGATGTGTAACACATGGAATAGCAACATGGCTCCCACACTAACCCAAATATTGATAGGTGGATAAAAAGGGTGCCCAGAACTGTTGTTTATGGCATTATTGGAGGGAGAGGAAGTTGCTGTAGCTGTATTTGTTGCTGCTGTTGTCATTGTCGTTGCTGTTGCCATGCTGTTTGTTGAGGTGTTTGATGTGCTGGAAGTGGTGCTAACAGAAGATGTTATTGATCTTGAGCATATCCCAACATTACCAGCTCTGTCTACAGCAACCAGTTCCATTACTTCAGAACAACAAGAGGCACTGTAGAATGCAAGAGTGACGTTCACACCTCTGTCCCCGACTGTGGTGCTTGTGTTGAGGGTTCCAAGGCCCTGACGCAGAGTCACAGACACAAGACCCGTCCCATTTCCATCAGTAAGGTTGGCTGAGAGCTCCCATGAGGACAGGCTACAGTTGCTTGAGCAGTTAGCATTTACGCTGATAATCTCACAGACTGGTGAGGTGACATCTGTAATCTTGTGGGGGAAATAATTTCAGATACTATCTATTATTCAATTAATTTAACTGCAATAAAAAGTAACCAAGTACATTGATTTTATGTGTGTGACCGTTCAAAAGTTTAAGGTAAGACTTTTTTTTAATGATTTTGAAAAAAGTATTTTATCCTCATCAATCTTTTAATTGATCAGAAATGCTGTACAAAAGGCAATATTGTGAAATATTACCATTTAAAATATCTGTTTTCTATTTTGATATATTTTTAAATGTTATTTATTCCGCTGAATGGCATCCAGTCCTCAGTGTTACATGATCATTTGGTGTTCAAACAGCATTTGTTATCAATGCTGAACACAGTTGTGCTGCGTAATATTTTTGTGGAATTTTATTTCTTTGATTAAATAGAAAGTTCAAAAGAACAGCATTTATTTCAAATACAAATCTTTGTAACGTTTTGTCTTTACGGTCACTTTTGATCAATTTCATGTGTCTTTGTTTAATTAAGCATGATTTCTTTTTATTAATTTGTTTAGACAAAATCGTATTTACCCCAAACTTTCATGGATAAATATCACATTTAAATCTTGGATTTATTGTCTTATTATTTTTATGTTTTTACTTTCTTTTTTTTGATTTTCTTAATTTGAGCCATATAAAATAAAGTAAGATAGTTACCGGAGAAACAACTATAAGCTTCAGCACAGCGTAGTTGTAATCACTTTTCCCTGATGTTTCGGCCTCAATGGTGAGAGTCACTTCAGTGCCTGAAGGAGTGTCTGATGGCGCAGTGAGATTTACTGTGCTATTTCCACTACTCCCACCTCCAACGAACATGGTGCTGGGAAATACTGTGGCAAACCCACGGTCATTCCTGGCATTGATGTTAAAGAGTGTGACAGAGCCGCTGTACACCACTGTGAAAGAAATGCTCAGTGACTTCCCAGGCTCCCATATCTCACTGGTTTGAGCCTAAGTGTATAAATTGAGAATGAATAGTGAATATGAAACAATACATGCAGTTAATGTTTGTAAGTGGTGGTAAATGTTCATTTAAAAAGCCTGAACTTACAGTAATAACCACACTGGAAGCTCTATTTTGAGTGACAGACTGTCTCTGAAAGAGACTATTTGATGAACGTGAAGAAGAATTACTCTCCCCCATCACACGGACAACAAATTCTCCAGTTGGGACAGTGTTCATTGTGACTAAGAAATCCCTATCTGCAACCTTTTGTAGGGTTCCAGTAATAGTCTGGGATCCTGATGATTCTACAAGGGACACCTCTGTGGGGGTAACAGAGTCGGCACCCATGACGGTAAGCAATAGTGTGATGTTACTGTCTGTAGAAAAAGCAATACAGAGAGTTTAAATACTAGTTGTTGCACAAGTTGCTTATTAGTCATATAGGGTATATGATCACTCACTTGCTGGGGGTCTGCCACTTAATACACTGTAGCCTGAATGAGTACCTTCACTTAGCTCCACAAAGTTGAATAGGAAGTCAATGTCACTTTGGCCTGGCAATTCCACAAATAGATAGTGCTTAAAGAGGTAGTTCATACAAAAATAATAATTTGTGACAAATAAAATGTCTTTATTTATTCACCCTCATGTAAATCTGAACCTTAAAGGCCAACGTAAGCTCGTTGGAAAAATGTGCCTCTTAGCATATTTGTTTGCACCTGGTACAGAATTGCACTTGCGATACGAAACACTGGCTCAGGCATGAGTCCCATTAAAACAGTCAGAAGAGCTCAAAGACTTGTAGAAGCAAGCTAAAATGGAATTAATACTAACACGTTTGCTTTTGTTATTACTATTGTTTGGGTTTATGACAGTGTTAGTGTTGGTAAGTTATTTTCAAATGCGACAGAGCATTATCCTTTTATCACCACTTAGACATTTAATTTCCAAACTGCCACGATACATACAGCAACCAATGTAATAATGATCTATTGTGATGATCTATTTTGGATACAACTGAAAGTGCTTTTACCACCAATCACTGAACATTTCACAAAAATGAAAGTGAAATGTGAAATGAAACACGCAAGAAGAAACAGCATTTGGGGATACCATGTTTTTTCCATAAGCCTGGGTTACAAATGTAGGGTCCGGTGTGGTTTTGGACCCCGTTGGCTTTCATTGTATGCACACACAAAAAAAGTTGACATTCTTTTGTAGTCTGCCTAAGAAAATGAGTCATACAGATTTGGAATGACACAAGGGTGAGTAAATGATAATCATTTTTGGGAGAACTACCTCTTGTGCCTTGTGTATATTTGTAAATGTAAAAGATAAAAAGTTACCAAGGACTTTGATGGTGTAGGCCTGTAATGAGCTAATGTTAATGTTCCAAAGGCCTACTTGATCAAGTATAGTCAAACGAACTGTGTAAAAGTTGCCCACATGCTCAACCAAGCCCAGTTTTCCACTTAATTCTTCATTGGTCTGAAAATCACCTATGGAGGTAAATAATGCCATCAAAGATAACTGATCATTGATAATAAATATGATAATTTATATGCAATACCCAGCTCAGATTTTGTCTACATACCCGATGGGCTTGTGATGTTGAACACTAGAGAACTGCCTGTAATATAGATTGTCATATTTTTCAGTGAGGAGTCCACAATAAAAGAAAAGGCTTCTGCTTTTCCTGGGTTCCTTACAATTTGGAAAACAGTTACCTGAAGATACAGAGATAATGTTGTATATATATTTACTGATTTTGGAATGAAACATTCAATGAAACATTTATGAAAACATATTCTTCACTGTTGTGGATATGGTGAGGACTCTTGTCCAGCTATGTGACTCAGAAATACATACAGTAATACAACTACTATACTGTGTGAAAGTTTGAGATATTGATTTTATTACTAGAGTAGATGTGGAGGCATCCATTATTATGCTGGTGGCTTGATTAAGTGTTGCTTTGGTAACTTCAATTGCCTGCCCTCCAGAGGCCAGAGCTAAATCCTCATAGACCTGATTTAAGGGATTGGAGATCCTGGTGGAGTAATACTGACTCTGCCCTTGATTCAGATCCTCACTCCGTCTACGGCGACCAGCAAGACCATTAGTCAGCATGAAGTTCACCTATAAAAAGTAGAAGCACTATTTTTTACTCAACATGCATATTATATCATGGACACATGATGCTGTCAGGTAATGGTACTCTTTTGAGATGCAGGCATTCAGCTTGTTTAATTGGCAAAATTTCTATATCTGTCTATTGACAGAACAATAATATTAAAATAAATGTATAATACATACCACAGACTTTGTGCTTTCAGTTAATGCCAACACAGTACTTTTTAACTCTTTGTCCTTTGCATCGGCATCCGTGAAAACAAATATCTTAGTCTGGGGAGGTGAGCCAGTCAGAGCCAGCTGGAAAAAAAGAAATAGTCTGTTGTGCAGGAATCAGAAATAATCCAGCAGATGTTAATTTACTTATATGATATTTTGTGTAAATGTCCCCTCGCACATATGCCATAAAAGATCATTCAAATGAATAGTGTAAACAAATGCTGTTGAAATAGAATTTTAGTCCATTTATATTGGTGTTTCCATACCAGGAGTCCCGAGAGGCAAAGCTCTGGTGTGTCTCCTCCATCATGCGGTTCAAGGGCATTAATTTTTAATTTGAATTCATCAGGATCTGTTGTTCTTATTAGTGGTCCAAAGTCTTTGGGAGTGTAAAAGGGTCAGTTAATCAGATAATGAAATCATGTTTCCAGACTCTGCACACATAATTACTAGTTGTATGTAAAGAGTTCACGTGTATCATTTCTTCAGAGGTACATATATTTTCTCTGTGATATTAAGAAACAGGTAATAAAAAATGTCTCTAACCAGGGTCATTAAATGGCACCAGAATGTACTCTGCTGCAGTGCCTCTCATACTGTCTGTGATGCTAGAAGTAACTCGTTGTACTTCATTAATGTCATCTCCCATGCTGCCTGTGGTATCAATCACAAAGCACAGTACTGATTTCTGAGAGAATCCCATCAATCTAAGAGAGAGTGGCCCAAAAAGAGAAAATAAATTGTAAAGCCCCAAATTAATATAATTTAAATACATTACATTATTGTGCCCTACAATCTGTTTTTCAATTGAGTCAGTACAACACACACGTTATTTTATCCCATGTGTAATACCTTTTAATTGTTGGTGCATGTACACATGTATACTGACGTTTTTGGCCCCATTTACATTTGGTATTAACATTAATACTTATTGTAACCATTTATCAGTACTCATAACTTGAAGAGAAAAATATTATGGGACCCCCTTATTTGCATATTGACAATGTAGGCTATATACTATGGCTGGGTATTGTTTTCTACATCACGATTGAAGATTTATCATTATACATCTGTAATGTCAATATTAACTATAATGATACAATACCCAGTCTGCAAAATATAGCCTGCATTGTCAATACAGGCATAATCTACAGGTCAGTTTTCAAGATTCTTCTAGATAGGTAACACTGTCAAATGATTATAATGATATAAATTGTACTATATTGGACTATTCATGGCCATAACCACCATAGACATTGAGGGGGACAGGTCCCTCCAATAATAATTAGAAATGGCCAAATTGTCCCCCCCTCAATATTTGTTCTGCTCTGCTGTACTCCATTACGCACCAGTCTGTTTGTTGTTAGGATGAAAACGATTTTAAATGTTACATTTTTAAGCTGGTTGAGCGCTTGTCACTGTCAGAATGAGAGACAAGGCCAATCAAATCAAAGACGGCGGGGCTTAGTGTTAGTGCGAATTCTAACGCAACGCTTTAGTTATAGCAGTGAAAGTGTAAATAAACATTTAATATTTGACAAGTGTTTTACGATACATTTAACGACCGACAGTAATATGATGCAAATTACTCAAAATTTTTAATTGAAAATATGCCATTATTTACATGATTCATCATTCATGTAAATCTGAATTTGATGTGGCAAGAAATGTTTTGAATTTTTTACATATTAGACATACGAATAAGAGTGAATGTGTGCATATTAATATTATATGCAAATAGTTTACTTCATAACTACAATAGACCTGGAACTTTTAGTTTTTACTTCTTTTTCTTTATTTCCTTAAATCCCTTTTAAAACTTGAATTATTTAATTCATTTAAATAAACCAATAAGACCAATACATCCCCTCCCCCCACCCCAATGTTCAATACATGGTTACATCCTTGGGATTATTCAGTGCCACCACCAGGTAATTTTTAGTGGGACAAAGATCAGATCAGCTAGCTGGATACAGAAGCTATAGGCCTATATGTGGACAGATGTAAATGTGCCATGTTCTGATTGATGATCACATTTTAATGCTACATGAACAAATCATTGTCAACAAAACGTATCGTGTGAACTACTCCCCAATTGTACTGTAAGCTTGAACTGCTCCAATGGGCCAATTAACTGATCATGGCATTTGAATAAATAATAGATGTAGTGATTCATTCAAATACAGCATGGTATGAAAAAAACCTCATAGTAGAACTACCTCAAAAAGTTGGAGTCTCCCAAGAAACCTCTAATGTCTTCCAGTAGTTGTCTGGTTGCAGCAATGGCCACTTGTGCAGCGTCGTCATGAAGGTCCCCATGGCTGGATGATCGTGTATCTTTATTGATTCCACCTTTAGGTTCAAGCCTACTTGAAAAGTCAAATATATCTCCGTGGCTACATTTTCCTGCAATATTAAATATGGATTCATTAGTGTAAACTGATTTTTTGCTTCTTTTTTTTTTACATTTTAAAAAAAAAAAATTAGGATATTAGTGATAACATTAATTCATTACCAGGTTTCTTGGAAAATCCAAAGTATCCTGATGTCAGTTTTCTCTCTTGTATGATATCTTCCAAGATGTTGCCTTTACATATATCTCCATCACAGCTTCTACAAGTGGGTCTTTCATCTCCTTTAAATATATAAACCCAATAAGAGTGGAAATTAACGATCTAACTATTTGTATATGGAAGTATATACAAATTAAACACTTTTGTCTGTCTTTTGTCTTTTGTCTGTCTTCAGAACTTTATCAACTTAGCACAATTCAAATGAGTTCAAATTCAGGACATGAGCCAGAATTTAAAAACGTTCTCAATTTAATTCTGAATGGTATGCAACCTTGATATTAATGAATTGCTGCCACAAACAGAAATTACAGTGTGGGGCTGTTTTTGTTTTATTTCACTTAGAATCTGGATGAGGGGCATGTTGAAGATTGAGCTTCATACCAAAAATGTTTGGGCCCCTAAATGTTCATGTGTCTTTTTAGTTGATTTTTAGCCCAATTTTTTAGCCCAATCACTAATCAGTTCAACAGATTACGCCTTTTCAGACTGACAGCAATCAAGTATTCACTGAACATCAAGATCACTTTAGTTAGATCAATGAATCATTTCAAGGATAAATCAGACATCACTGAATTTAACACACTATTTTCACAATGTTAGCAGTAAAAGGTGAAATTATATATATATATATATATATATATATATATATATATATATGCTATACCTGCAATATTATCTATAGGGCGATCAGGCCTGATCAGGTTGGAGTATGGAAACATGTTCCCCAGCTCTATCCAGTTGCTGTGACTGTAGAAATCCTTTAAAGCCATATAAGAAGGACAGTGACACAAATGGTTTTGATTACACATTTATAGTAGGCTATATACCAGTGACGAGCAGTGACTTTAACTGGGTATGCCGAGTTTTTTGGTCGATGGAATCATTTCCTGGTTTTAGTGAACTCTTGTAAAGTGAACTTGATTCTAACAACTTGTTAGAACTGTATGCCACAGGCATGGGACAACCATGCCACGCTCAAAATTGCTTAAATCACCTTTCTTTCCCATTCAGTTTGGAGTTCAGGAGATTGTCTTGACCAGGACCACACCCCTAAATGCATTGAAGCAACTGCCATGTAATTGGTTGATTAGATAATTGCATTAATGAGAAATTGAACAGGTGTTCCTAATAATCCTTTAGGTGAGTGTATCTGCTAAACAACCATAATTTTCTACAAATCTCAGTAACGGAGGGATTCGGGAGAGAGGATCCTGAAATTTTATTGCCTATATGCTCAATTACTATGAAGCGTCATTACTGTTCCGCGTTCTCATTGGCTTGCTGGCATGTGGGTGATTTTAGGTAAAGTGGAATTTATAGTAGGCTAATGTTATTATTCATTTCCCAGTATCAAACTTATTCTCCCAAATGTCTTGGGTATGCAGAGCTTACCTTATATGGACTGCATGCCCCTGGTATATACTTTCAACTTTAAGTACATAAAATATCACATTAAAATTCTTTCACATTTCGCTTTGACCCTTCTTCATCTCATTATTTCACGATTCTGGATTACCCTTGCATTGAAATTGCATTGAATAGACATTTAAGATATTTTGACCTGCAGGATTAAAATATTTGAATAATAATAATAACAACAATGAATCAGATTATTGCATCAGTTCTGTGATAATTATGTATTGATGTCCTGTCTACAAAAGTTATACAATGTTCTTTCTAACAACACACCTGTAGAGGATGCAGAGCCTCACCCAACCGCTCTCTTGCTGTGTCATAGTTCTTCTCTTTTGCAGCATCTTTAACAGCTTTGACACTGTTTTGGATGAGGTTCCAGCCCTTCAAAAAACTCTCGTCATCAAAGTGGTATTCTGCATCCCCCATGTGGTGTGTATCAATCTGTTCATTACTACTGCAAACTTTTTTAATGGCTTGGTAGAAACCTTTGGCTGATGCAGGAGATGAGCAAGCTTCTGTCAGAGACTCAACTGTCCATACAGCTGACTGAAACAGAAAACAGAAAACAGAAAAGACATGCAATTAATCTATATGTAGTACAATGTATATATTTTTTTATACCTCCCAGAGGACTACTAAGAACTACTATGCAGGTGCATAATTAACATGAATAATACATAATGTATAATATAAGGTAATGGTAACCCACTAGTATTACCAAATCTTTCAGAAGGAATTACTAATTATGTGGATCAGTATTCTAAAGTGAAAAGCATGATAACTAGTAATGACTGAAATCATTGTAAGCTTTTGAGGTTTTTGTAAGGTTTTGAATAATAATTCCTTCTGATGGATTTAGTAATATTTGAGTCATGACTAGTGGTTATACCATGATCTTCACTTTAGAATACTGATCCAAATGGCTAGTAATTCCTTTAGAAGGATGTAGTAACACTTGAGTCATTACCAGGGCCACGCAGACTTTTTTGTGATTTCTGCGCTGAAAAATTTGCGGAATTATGCGCAATGGTTTTAAATGTGTTAAAAAGATCTAAGAATATTGGAACTGAAAACATTACAAATAAAATATGAACTTCTTAACTTTTATTTTTATTTATGGTTTATTTTATTTATGCTTTTACAAATACAAATAGAACAACTTGTTTTTTTTTAAACAAAGCTATTCTCTATTATAGTACATCCACTAAAAGACAGAGAAAATATTACTTTATCAATTGTATTGTACACAAATCATTAAATAAACAATTTCATATAATTCAACAATAGAGCAAAATAAATAAATACCTACCGAAGTAAATAAATTAACTATTTTTAATAGCTATAAATAAGTAATTTTTGCAGACAAGTAACGTTTCCTTAACTCCTCTGCGGTCAAATTTATTTTAGACATTTTCAAACATCACTCTCAAAAAAAAGTCACATCAATAAACGCAGCCTATATACTACCCCTCACAATAACGCAACCATTGTGTATTCTTCTCAAATGACGGCCACTACAATCTGCAGAAATCTGCAAATTCAAACATTTCGCCCTTCTCTCCCTACACAGTGACTACAACCCGACAGGGGAACGGTGATTAACTAAATGTTCTAAATACATATGCACATAGCCTAATATTAAATAAATACACAACTTATAATAAATAAACTCAAATATACTACAACAGGTAGCCTATAGACAAGCTACAATACCATAAATGACGGAGTAGGCTATTTTAAGTTGTTACGCTGCTATAGACCTATGAGGAAAATCCAAACTTCACAGCCTATTCATCAAACTAAAAATGCAGTCAACCAAATAGAAAAGGTTATTTGGCTCAATTAATATTGTCTGTTGTACACAATGGTGACTGCCGCTCTACAGTGCAATGGTGTTATTCCAAACAGGTTTTTGCTCATGTGAATGCTGTTTTAGACTGGGACATGAGTCATACAAAGCATTGTTACCATAATAAATAGTTTAGCATCCAAGTGCGAATATGAAAAGAATGAGAGAGGAGCAACTCGGTTTCAGTTTTGCTTTAATAGTTTGGCCTAATTCGTTTAGGCTTTAAAATAAATATTTTTGGAAGGCTAATGAATGGCATTATAATTTATGTTTGTTTTACATTTTTATTTTTCATTCTTGTTATGAATTTCATTACATTTAAAGGATTTGATGTGGAAATAGCCTAATAATGTTTGTAAACATTTAGTTTTTACCAGTAGCCTATTTTTAATAAAATGCGACTGACACACCAGTGCAATTGACCTGGTTTTTTTTTCCTCTCAACAACTTAAGTCTTACCCAGTGCATGCTCAGGTACGACTCAGTGTGACAAAGGCACATAGGCTATATAAATTCTCTAAAGTGGATAAAGGCATGTTTTGTACACATCACTATACAACATATGTCCTTATTAGGAGGTTTTTACAACATGCAAATGCAAACATTTCGCCCTTCTCTCCCTACACAGTGACTACAACCCGACAGGGGAACGGTGATTAACTAAATGTTCTAAATAATTGTGCACATAGCCTAATATTAATAATAAAAAAATACACAACTTATAATAAATAAATATAGTTTAGCATCCAAATACATCGTGAATATGGAAATATTTGGATTTGTGACAAATGAGAGAGTTAGGCTATCGCGCGTTTCTGTTTCAGTTTAGCTTTAAACAAATTAGTTTAGGCTTCATAGCCTATAGCTAAACTTTTCATTCTTGTTGTGTTCTGAATACCATTCATTTTAAAGGATTAGTTCTAGAGTGAGGGTCAACTAAAATAGCCTATAGCATATTCAGCAAATACACTCTTTCAAACCAGACCTGCTAAGAGCGGGACACGAACCGGCGATCATTTCGTTAGTCAGGCACTAACAAGCAGGATATCGACTACCACATGCTGTAGGCTACTGTTTTTAAACACTATCTGGGTTCTGTTATATTAGGGACGATTTCTCATTACTCAAAGCTATTGTCCAGTTATTTACTAACCTGAAAAGTATCCGTGTAATAAGTTGAACATGTAGGATAATTGCTGAACATGAAATATTAGCAATTACATTAAAGTATGATAAAGAGGTGTGATCTTTAATATGTTTAATGTTAGTACAGATTAAAATATTATTGTAGATAAATATACCCTATCAATTCATAGGCACTCCTTTGGCTAAAATGATCCGTGCTGAATTTGTCTGGTCTGACTCCGTTCATCATTGATTGGGTGAGAACAGTTCAAATTTACTGGCTGTGGAAATCAGTGGGAGTGGCTCACGCCGTAAATAACGCGCGCTCTGTGCAACCAAAACGGCGTTTTTTACGCCGTCATATGGCAAGCTGAACAACGTAAAAAGCGACGCTTTTCCGGCACACTAAAACGCCGTCAAATACGGCGTCGTTGACGTATTTCGCGCGATTTTTACGCTGTTTGTAATCACAACGGCGTATTTTGCGGCGCAAATACTGTTTAAAAAGTTTTTAATTTCAAAGTTTTTAATCTCAAAAGCATTTCTAAATTCAGTTCATATTTCCAACAAACGAAATTCCAAGCCAAAATAACGAAATGGTAAAAAAACAAACAAAAAACTGAGTTACCACCATGCAAATTCAAACATTTCGCCCTTCTCTCCCTACACAGTGACTACAACCCGACAGGGGAACGGTGATTAACTAAATGTTCTAAATACATATGCACATAGCCTAATATTAAACAAATACACAACTTATAATAAATAAACTCAAATATACTACAACAGCTAGCCTATAGACAAGCTACAATACCATAAATGACGGAGTAGGCTATTTTAAGTTGTTACGCTGCTATAGACCTATGGGGAAAATCCAAACTTCACAGCCTATTCATCAAACTAAAAATGCAGTCAACCAAATAGAAAAGGTTATTTGGCTCAATTAATATTGTCTGTTGTACACAATGGTGACTGCCGCTCTACAGTGCAATGGTGTTATTCCAAACAGGTTTTTGCTCATGTGAATGCTGTTTTAGACTGGGACATGAGTCATACAAAGCATTATTACCATAATAAATAGTTTAGCATCCAAGTGCGAATATGAAAAGAATGAGAGAGGAGCAACTCGGTTTCAGTTTTGCTTTAATAGTTTGGCCTAATTCGTTTAGGCTTTAAAATAAATATTTTTGGAAGGCTAATGAATGGCATTATAATTTATGTTTGTTTTACATTTTTATTTTTCATTCTTGTTATGAATTTCATTACATTTAAAGGATTTGATGTGGAAATAGCCTAATAATGTTTGTAAACATTTAGTTTTTACCAGTAGCCTATTTTTAATAAAATGCGACTGACACACCAGTGCAATTGACCTGGTTTTTTTTTCCTCTCAACAACTTAAGTCTTACCCAGTGCATGCTCAGGTACGACTCAGTGTGACAAAGGCACATAGGCTATATAAATTCTCTAAAGTGGATAAAGGCATGTTTTGTACACATCACTATACAACATATGTCCTTATTAGGAGGTTTTTACAACATGCAAATGCAAACATTTCGCCCTTCTCTCCCTACACAGTGACTACAACCCGACAGGGGAACGGTGATTAACTAAATGTTCTAAATAATTGTGCACATAGCCTAATATTAATAATAAAAAAATACACAACTTATAATAAATAAATATAGTTTAGCATCCAAATACATCGTGAATATGGAAATATTTGGATTTGTGACAAATGAGAGAGTTAGGCTATCGCGCGTTTCTGTTTCAGTTTAGCTTTAAACAAATTAGTTTTGGCTTCATAGCCTATAGCTAAACTTTTCATTCTTGTTGTGTTCTGAATACCATTCATTTTAAAGGATTAGTTCTAGAGTGAGGGTCAACTAAAATAGCCTATAGCATATTCAGCAAATACACTCTTTCAAACCAGACCTGCTAAGAGCGGGACACGAACCGGCGATCATTTCGTTAGTCAGGCACTAACAAGCAGGATATCGACTACCACATGCTGTAGGCTACTGTTTTTAAACACTATCTGGGTTCTGTTATATTAGGGACGATTTCTCATTACTCAAAGCTATTGTCCAGTTATTTACTAACCTGAAAAGTATCCGTGTAATAAGTTGAACATGTAGGATAATTGCTGAACATGAAATATTAGCAATTACATTAAAGTATGATAAAGAGGTGTGATCTTTAATATGTTTAATGTTAGTACAGATTAAAATATTATTGTAGATAAATATACCCTATCAATTCATAGGCACTCCTTTGGCTAAAATGATCCGTGCTGAATTTGTCTGGTCTGACTCCGTTCATCATTGATTGGGTGAGAACAGTTCAAATTTACTGGCTGTGGAAATCAGTGGGAGTGGCTCACGCCGTAAATAACGCGCGCTCTGTGCAACCAAAACGGCGTTTTTTACGCCGTCATATGGCAAGCTGAACAACGTAAAAAGCGACGCTTTTCCGGCACACTAAAACGCCGTCAAATACGGCGTCGTTGACGTATTTCGCGCGATTTTTACGCTGTTTGTAATCACAACGGCGTATTTTGCGGCGCAAATACTGTTTAAAACGCAAAGTTTTTAGTTTCAAAGTTTTATAATCTCAAAAGCATTTCTAAATTCAGTTCATATTTCCAACAAACGAAATTCCAAGCCAAAATAACGAAATGGTAAAAAAACTAACAAAAAACTGAGTTACCACCATGCAAATTCAAACATTTCGCCCTTCTCTCCCTACACAGTGACTACAACCCGACAGGGGAACGGTGATTAACTAAATGTTCTAAATACATATGCACATAGCCTAATATTAAACAAATACACAACTTATAATAAATAAACTCAAATATACTACAACAGGTAGCCTATAGACAAGCTACAATACCATAAATGACGGAGTAGGCTATTTTAAGTTGTTACGCTGCTATAGACCTATGGGGAAAATCCAAACTTCACAGCCTATTCATCAAACTAAAAATGCAGTCAACCAAATAGAAAAGGTTATTTGGCTCAATTAATATTGTCTGTTGTACACAATCGTGACTGCCGCTCTACAGTGCAATGGTGTTATTCCAAACAGGTTTTTGCTCATGTGAATGCTGTTTTAGACTGGGACATGAGTCATACAAAGCATTATTACCATAATAAATACCTCGACTGTAAACGCGATTAATCTATAGCGTAATTCTGACCCTTTTGGCTTGCCATACAAAACAGCGCGAGCGCATAAATATTACAACAGTGTGAGCACCGTGACAAAACTCGCACATAAAATATAAACATGCACACTCAAATCCCACACTCGAGGACAAAACAAATTATTGTGCGCACAGATTAACAAATCGTGAGCAGAAATAACACACGCGCGAGTTCTTTCTTTTTTTCGCGACTTGTTAATCTGTGCGCACAATAATTTTTTTTGTCCTCGAGTGTGGGATTTGAGTTTTCTGCATGTTTATATTTTACATGCGAGCTTTGTCACGGTGCTCACATTGTTGTAATTTACTTGCGCGCTGTGTTTATGCGCTCGCGCTGTTTTGTCCACCTTTTGACGCCATACGACACTGAAGCTTCAAAGCGCGTATCGAGTATGCAGCGCAATTTCTCATGAAGCGCCGTTTCGGAGCGCGTATTGTTTTCAGAGAAACACGTGATCAATGAACAACGGGTGGGCTTTAGCCCCTGCCCCTTTGAAAGTGAAAGTGCCCTTTTCGATCGCACCGCAGTGACCCCGCGAACGCGATTTCTACAGAGGAGGCCATCCTCATCCCCCCTCGGTCACCCTCGGTCAGAATGCAGACAGGAGACAGGGGTCAGTTCAAATACCGTCCGAATAGGGCTCATGACAGTCTTCAAATATCATCTCTCACATATTTAAAAGCTTAAAATGTTTTAAATATCATATTTTTGTGTATTTCTAATGTGGAAATTGATTTATGCTCTCAAAGATAAAATGTGGAAATAAACAAATCTATATACTGTAGCCACACCAAAAACAATGAGTTCTTTCTTTGCTTACCTGCACAAAATGCCGTCCTTGTTGAAGTGCCTGAGCCCTACAGACTTCTGCTGTCGTTTGTAAAATTGCTATTTGCGTTATTTCTTGGTGAGTAATGGAACTAGTTAGCATAATCTTGAAAGCCAGGGTCCCTTCTTTACTTTGCAGATTGACTAATAGGATGATAATCACATAGAGTGAATTTTGAATCATTATGACTTAATCTGAAAGAAAAAAACATACAAGATATGCATCATCACAAATTTTAATGCAAATAAGATTAATATTATGAAATGGCTGTTATACCTCATTAAGTTCCTTACTGTTGGATAACAATGCAAAACGTTCTCTGCTGTTTGTCCAAGCTAATGGCTTAAGGTAGGATAATTTATACTTGCATATATCAGTCTAGAAGGTGGCCCTTCAGTGAAGGAATGTGCAATGAACCGGTTTTATTTTTTATTTATTTTTATGTTTTTTTTTTTTTTGTCTATTTCCCACTACCTGAACAGTCTTGGGTAACTTTCAGCAGAAAGATTTGCACAATCATTATAGCAATCATTGCATTCAATAATACATTATTCTGTTACTTTTAAAAATAAAGGTACTTATTTGGCCACAGAACCTTTACATTGCACAAAAGGGTGTGTACTTTCACTTTGTAATGCACAAAAGACATTTTTCTTGCATTGTTTTTTGCAATGTAGTCTGTAAATTTAATCTGATTTTGCACTAGTTCCTGTCTGACCTGATTTGTTTTGTCACGTTATGTTGTGTAACATTTTGTAATAGAGTCGAGTATTGTTTGAGAGAAAGGACCACAGGTGCTTATAAGGGCTATACCCCTTCTCACCCTGGGGCCAGACCCTTGGTCACCCTCGGTCAGAATGCAGACAGGAGACAGGGATCAGTTCAAATACTTTACTGACCATTTCTTTAACAGCACAGACATATATTAGATTGCAGTGATGTCACACTTGTACAGTACATTGTAGTTGCAGCTCAGCTTATATTGATGGAGTGGGTTTACATTATATATGCATGTGTGCATGACTGCAAATAAACAAAACGGTAATAAATGTTACATGCCTCAAAAAGACAGAATATCTTGCAATATATCTCTGATATTTCCTCTTAGAATTCTGAAACATACCCTCGGAAATGGGAGAAAAAAGTAATAATTGCGAGATATAAACTCAAAACGTAATTTTTTTTTTAACGTGTTTTCCATGTGCTTCTGCAGAACTGTAATTTTCTGCCATCAGGTAGGCTCTACCCACAAAACACATCATTGAATGGTCTATTTGAGTTTGTTGCCTTGTGTTTTTAATTTCCTCTGTTTTTTACAGTCATTGTCCGGTATTGTTTGTGCTTGCATGCTGTCTCACTTTTCGTTAGCCTACTGTGCTCTGATTGGTCAGATGGCCCAGTCTGTTGTGACTGGTCTACCGCGTAGGCATTCACTAAATTCTCATTTCTGCTTCTCAGACGGGTGCTTCTCATTTCTTATTTGGGCATCCTAGTTCCCTTTCGAGAGTATCGCCACATTATATGCACCGCGTGTCTCGGCCAAGACCACGCTGAAGCTGCACTTTCTAAGGGCGGCTGCCCGGAGTGCGATGAAATGGCGCTACAGAGCCTGCGGCCAGTACCTTTTCCTTTGGCAGACCAGAAGCAGATGAGGATGACAGTTTTTCACTCGCTGCATCCGGAAGTGAGGAGTGGTCGGACTCTGTCACTGACCCCGCACCTTCTACTCAAGCCGCCAGTGGTGTCAGCGCTGTCTCCCAGCCAGAATATTTCTTTCTGGGAACAGTCATAGACTTGGTGCGGATGAAAGCGCAGTCACAGCGCGCTCCCTGTCCAGCGCCTCTCGACGTCATAAAATGGTACGACGAAAATCGTCACAAACCTTGCGCCATTTTCACTCTCTTTACACTTCTCCCAGTCGCCCCTATTCAGGCAGCTGGAAATGTCAACATTGCAGTCAACGAGCCTGTTATAAAGCATGCACACCTGCACACAAACGCTGTATTAATGGCGACCCTAATAAATCACAAAAAGAGTTTTTCCTCTGTTCTGACTGCAGGCAGTGTGCCCACTATACAGTATGCACCCCTGCACATAAGCACTTCACACAGCGCCGAGTGCTTCACCGAAGCACAGAAGGCGTCACAAGCCATGTGCCATTTTCACTCTCTTTACACTTCTCCCAGTCCCCTCTATTCAGGCGGCTGGAGATGTCAACGAGCCTGTTATAAAGCACGCCTGCACACAAACGCCATCTTAATGAATCGCAAAAAGAGTTTTTCCTCTGTTCTGACTGTAGGCAGCGTGCCCACTTCACAGTATGCACCCCTACACTTAAGCACTGTTCACACAGCGCCACAAAATTACAGAGATTACACGTTGACTTCTCCGGCTAGCGCAGAGAGCGTTCTGAATGTAGAGCGTGCATCCACTAAAAAGTGTGCGCCACTACACAAGTGCTGTCCCCACAGTGTCACAAGCACAAACCAGCCGGGCGACCCTATTACAAAGCAGCCCGTCTCCAAACTTAATTCAAAAACATTTACAAAGTGCATGGATGTGGCCCTCACCCCCCTGAGGCTACGGGGAGTGCGAGTACTGAATTACCTCGACGATTGGCTCATTATAGCTCAATCAGAGGCACAGTTGATAACTCACAGGTCCTGGCTCCTCAGCCATCTAGAATGTCTGGGTCTCAGGATCAACACTGCCAAGAGCACGCTGTCTCCCAGCCAGAATATTTATTTTCTGTGAACAGTCATAGACTCTGTGCGGATGAGAGCGCAGCTTACGTCACAGCGCACGCTCGCTGTCTAGCACCTAGCGGCATCGTTCAAAGCTGGCATTTACACTCCTCTCAAACATTTTCAGAGGATGTTAGGCCTCATGGCCTCAGCATCAACAGTGCTCAAACTGGGTCTACTGTACATGCTGAAAACCTTGCGTGTGGATGTGAACCACAGCTGTATCAAAGCCCTGGCTCCTTGGAAAGCAGCCGACTGGTACCAGTCTGGTGTGAGTATGGGCACGGTCTCGAAATGGAAAGTGATCTCGACAGATGCATCCAACTTAGGTTGGGGTGCCTTGCACGAGGGCAGGCCTGTCTCCAGACTTTGGTCAAGCTCGGAGAAACAGCTGCACATAAACTGTCTAGAGATGAGAGCGGTCGATCTGTCGCTAAAAGCTTTCCTCCCATACATAAAGGGTCACCACGTCCTGCTCCGAACAGACATGTCAGTGGTATCCTATATAAATCGCCAGGGTGCACTCTAGTCAAGCAACCTGCACACCATGGCCAAACGCCTCCTTTTATAGACTCAGCACAATCTGCGCTCGCTAAGGCCAGCGCATGTGCCAGGCATTCTGAACCGGGGTCCGGATATGATATCCAGAGACAACATTCCCCCAGGGGACCTGTCTCTTCACCCACAAACGGTTCAGCTAATTTGGAACTCATTGCCCAACATTTTTCTCCAAGGACACCCATTAAGCACACTACTATCTTTGAGCTCAGATTATAAAAAGAAAAAAAAATATTTATCATCCTACTTGATGTCTTAACCAATTGATGTGTTTGTTACTATATACCTCCTGTAATTTCAAGCTAATCAGACCATTGCACACTGAGTTATGTGTATTCATGTGTTCACAGTGTCTGGTCGCCATTTTGAAAGCTGTCTGAAAACCTTCACCAGAAGAGGAGCCCCTTAAATGTGCATTTTTAAAAAAAGCCTTTTAAGTATTACTTCTTATTGCAAAATTAAGAGATGTTTAGACTTTTGCATTTTATAATAAAAAAAATTGCTGTTCCAATAAAGCTCAGTGTGCTCCCTTTAAGCCATCCACATTGAACGTCTATGTAAATAGTTCATAAACAGACTTTAAATATTAACTGATGGTTGTCAAGTTAATCTTTATAAAATTATTCTTTAAAAATGTTATTTAAAATAAACAAGAACTAAAAAAAAAAGTTGTGAGCTTAATGGGAACAGAGGTGTGCTTAAAGGGTACAAACATGTACCCATTAAGCACAGCCAGACCTTTTGCATTTAATGATGTATATTGTGAGTGCAACAAGCTGACTCACTAGCCTAGGACCTCAAGGTTCTTTTGTACTCAACACAAAACGTCAGTGAATAAAGTCTTGGATCCAAAGTTCTTCGTTTGACTGTTTAATTATGAATCTCAAAACATAAAATAAATAAAAAATAATAAAAACTTAGGATCTTTACTTTTTTTTACAAATTAACTGTGCAGTTCTGTGTAGGTCAAAGTCCAGTGGCTTCTGACTGTTTTGCAGGGTTCTATTTCTTTCATACTAAATCTAGCAGCCAATCAAATTACATTATACTAGATCACTGGTTAACGGTTTACATTCCAATTTTTACGTTTAATTTGCAACACAGGTTTTCTCAGGTTTTACAAAATAAACTCAAAATATTATTACTTCCATAGAAATGGCTTCAAGTATATCTTGAACTTCCTTTTGTCATTTAAAATAAAATAAAATATTATTGTGTGAGAGATTAATCTTTTATTTTAACATAACTTCTTGTACTGAAACCAGTACCCTGTGCACTAAAATGTCTCAATGTAGAAATGTATGGCATTCCCTCCGGTTGCGATGTTACCTCAGGTCATCAAACGGATCAGGGAGAGCAAGTGTGCAGTGCTTTTAATAGCTCCTTTCTGGAGGAACCAACTATGGTTCTCCTAGCTGATTCAGCTGCTAGAAACAGCCCCATGGCCAATACTGCTGAGGAGAAACCTCCTCAGGTAGGCGACAGGGACGATCTGGCATCTCCGTCCCGACTTATGGGCCCTTCATGTGTGGCCCATCAACAGATACCCGGGAACCTCCTAGAAGGGGTGCTGAATAATATTTCTGAAGCGAGAGCACCTTCAACCAGGCGGCTTTACGATCTAAAATGGTCAGTGTTCTCAAGATGGTGTGCAGCACGGAACCTGGACCCACACTCATGTGGAGTGATGGAAGTGCTCTCCTTTCTTCAAGAGCTTTTGGACGCGGATCGCGGCCCTTCCACGCGCAAAGTATATGTGGCGGCCATAGCAGCGTTTCACGCTCACGTGGCTGGACAGTCACTGGGGAGAAACGACCTAATAGTGCGCTTCCTCAGAGGAGCTAGGAGGCTGAAACCATCCACACCCTAATCATACCTAATAATATGACAGGAATATTTATTCCCTACACATACCCATATAAAGCTCACCACTCGTTGGCCTCTTTTTGGGACTTTTTAGGAACCTTTTCTCTTCTATGGGCCTCGAGCTCTCGTCCCAGGCCATAGTATAGGGCGAAGTTTTTAAGCAAGCACGGCGTTTTAAATTGGGTTCCCATAGCGTAGCTACGCAATACGAGAGTACTCTCGAAAGGGAACGACTTGGTTACTAACATAACCTTGGTTCCCTGAGAGAAGGGAACGAGTAGGCAAGGCAAGGCAAGTTTATTTATATAGCACATTTCATACACAATGATAATTCAAAGTGCTTTACATAGAAAAATGAATTAAAATAGTGATAACATATGCATAAGAAATAAGAATACCATGTATAAGAATTAAAAATAAAAACAAGGATACTTAAAACAGTTGTAAAGAGAATTAAAAAAATAAGAATAAAATGATGATAAATAAATCCCTAACTGCCTGATTCTCTAAATTCAGGGTACCCCTATCTGAGATGGAAGAGATGGAGCAGGTTCGCAATGTCTCCTGGACCTTACAAGACGGGCTCCTGTAGGGGACGTTACCTATGCCCCGCAGGGCCTCCCCTTTCTTGAGTTTCTCTTCCATTCAGACAGCCCTAACCAAAAATTATAATCAACAGAAATAAACAGTTGTAAAGGGAATTAAAAATAATAAAATTATGATATACAGATAAAATAACAATAACCAAAGATAAGAACAAAGGTAAACTAAAACAGTTATAAAAAGAATTAGGTTCGTGCAGTTGCCGCAGCACAGCCAATCAGCGCGCTAGTATGCTCTGCTTGGGTTTTACATATATAAAATAGCGTAGCTATGCAATACTCGTTCCCTTCTTACAGGGAACCGAGGTTACGTTAGTAACCGAGTCGTTTTCTTTCCTTGTGTCTTAGCTCCACCCCCTTAGGATGTGAGGGAAGGATACACCTGTGCATTCTCGCTCATGACTCCTCAGGAAGTTTCCTCGCCATTGTTCCTTGCCTCCTCATGGTGTAATTAGAGAATTGAGATGTTCTTCAACATGGAATTTGATCGGTTTCCAGGTCACTGGTTGGAGGACGGAGGAGCAAGTAAATGAGGAAACATTCATTTGAGTATTGAGAAGCATCCTTCTTGAAGGCATTTCTGGAGGTGTGGGGAAGACGTCCCCTTTCCGGTTTGCATTTCCACACCATGAGCGTTGTAACTTTGGGAAATTTTACAAGGAAAAAAACAAGCAGCACAGTTTTGGAGATGGCGAAGGAAAGACAGCATGGTGGGTTAAGCAATGACTGTGGTGTGAATGAAAAGAGTGAAGGAGGTACTGATGGGTATCTGAAATTGTGACTATAAATGTAAACGCTATTTGGCACAAAACACCTGAGATCACTGACGGGTATTTGAAATTATTACAGTTTGAATGTAAATATACGAAACACCCGTGACCGTTATCTGAAGCAAATGGCTTTTCTTCTCAAACTGAGCATGATCGTTGAACTATGCAGATATACACTGTTCCGAAACCCCTGAAAAACCCAGAAATCTTGATCCATCTTTTATCATTACTCCCAGTAATAAGAATGACAATTTGCATTATTCGACCCAATTGTGGGTAATAGCAAGCTCACAGTTAATTAGCAGAAATTTTTCAGTAAGGGAATACTGTGAGTTAGGCAGTTAGCCTGAGGCCTACAGCCAAAACGATGTATTTTGAACACTCGATAGAAAATATAAAAATCAATTATTAATCATACTTACAGGTTTTGAATCTGTGAAGCAAATTGATCCAAATAAACTGGGTATGTATGCGGGTCACAAAAGTAACACTGGAATTCCTGACGGCTCATTTAGGTAGTACAGAGTCTATTCGTTCTTTTGGGAGACAATAACTTTATTCATCGTGCACTTTCGACTTTACAATTTCCCAGACTATTTAAATTCACAGCTATATTACACACTGCATGAAAGGTAATATTTGAAAAAGCATAATAGAGGCACTTTAATGTATAAAACAACAGAGCTGTGCACTCAGGTTTATGGCTACTGTAAATTTGACCTGCCACATGACATGCGCATTTGACGTGCGCAATCGCTTCCGGTGCATCCGCCAATTATCACTACCTTTGTAACAAGTAGAGAAATGAGCATAAACCATTTCCATATTTTTGGGAAAATGTGCTGCTTTGGACGTTTACATCTGGTATTAATATGCATTTTGGTTGATTGGATCCCAAGTGGAAAACGCTAAATACAGGTGTAAACAGGATCTAAAACATTTTGAGCTTGTCCACTTTCGACCACTTCCAGAGGTAGTCAAAAACACATTTGACTGGATTGCTTTCGTAGTGTAAATGTAATCGAAAGCGTTTAAATGGCTTCAAAAGACAATTGCGACACAAGAGTGAACAGGGTTTAAATAGGCACACATAAATGAGGTAATGATGAACAGGTAACAGTAATCAGAACATGAGTCCAGGCAGTGGATTATGGAAAATGCAGTTCATAATGATAGGACAATGGACTAGGGAGGAGTGCCCTCTGGTGGTTATCAAGGACGATCGGTGACCGTAATATAGCACCCCTTAAAGGATTAGTTCGCTTTTAAATAAACTTTTGCTAATAATTTACTGACCCCCATGTCATCCAAGATGTCCATGTCTTTCTTTCTTCAGTCGAAAAGAAATTAAGGATTTTTCAGAAAGCTTGACTGAAAATTTATATGTATTCACATCGGCCACATTTGTCTAGTGTGTATTCATGCATCGCTATGTCATATGACAACAATATGACATTGGGTAATCTTCATTTTTAAGTAGTGATACTTACATTTTTTGAGTATAAAATCAACAATTTTCTTGAAAGGCGAAATCTTCGAGCAGCTGAAAGACGTCTTTGTGCAGACACTGCAAACACTGAGGGAAACTGTACTAGGTAGAGCTGTGGAGTTACTTATGCTACAGTGCATATGTCGCTCATCTTTTCTTTTATTGTTTTATAATTACATAGTTGTATCTTTAACAATGAACAATCATAATGATAAAAAAAAACAAATGTCATGGGTCTGCATAGGCTACATTATATACACAGAAAAAAACAATAACAAGGTTAAATATCTTTGAATAATTCATAATGCAATAATGATTTTTTTTATTTTATAAGCCTGAGGGATGAAAGGAGTAAATTTTTTTTTTTTTTTTTTTTTTTTTTTTTTTTTAATTAAGAAATTAATAACATATTTGAGAGATCTAAGTTTAAGTTTTCGCAATAAAAAATGATATCTTAAGGATAAAACTGTGGGTCAGATTATAGGGTTAAAATGTATTGCTTATACTACAATCACAAAATAATGGGCAGCTGTTTCTTCAACAAGACCACAAAATGAGCAAGTTTAATCAATATTAAGATATTTATAGATAGATGAATTAAACCTGTCACTCATATCTTTTAAGTTGTTGCGCTTGTGATAAGGTCAAATGATAACGTCAACATGGCGCATAAAGTGCGGATCGCATTCATACTTAACGGGATCAGGCAATATAGTACCTACTCTTTTAGCGCTCGTTAAGTAAGTACTTATTGAAATTAAGTACCTACTCAATGAGTTTGCGGTTTCGAACGCAGCCTGGGACTTCAGAGAGAACGCCTAATTCTGTAGCCCCGCCCACCGATACAGGCATGACATGTAATAGGTAAATAAACCCACTGACATGCCTGACATGTTGGGCAAGTTACTGAAAATTAGTAATTAGTTACTTTTACTAGTTACTTTTTTAAAAAGTAATTGAATTACATTACCAATTACTGTATATCAAAGGTAATTAGTTACTAGGGAAAGTAACTTTTAAGTAACTTTTATGTCTGGCTTTTAAATGTAAATATGAACAGTACTGAACAGTCAAACACAATAAACATAATTTTTTAGACCTATTTATTGTAATCAACAAGGCAACAGGCCTTCAAATCAAGCAGTAGTACAAAAGTCCCTTTTAACACTTGAAACGAAATAACAACTGTATCATTCATTTAACTGTGTTTTTTTTTTACCACATTAGGCCCAATGAAATAAAAGTGATTGGCCTACAGTATTAACACTAATTAAACGAGAAAACAAAGGTGCCTTGAGGCGCTGCATATAATTGAATATGCGATTTAACAAAAGCTTAACAAAACGGTTTAACAAACATGCCTCATAAGGCAAAGCTAAATAGAGATAAGATATGAGATTCTCAACAAACGTTAAAATGAGCTAACAAGTCTCATCTCTCAAAGCTCTTCGATCTGAAAAGCACGGTGTGCTCTGATTGGCCAGCGATCCAGTGCATTGTGATTGGCCCGAATACCCAATGCGTCTGACGGAAATGTCATGCTTCTTGCCATATTTGGAACATGAGCTCCCAAAGCAAAGTAATATTGACAGATGATAATGTCAGTTCTACTTTATCAATTCAAGCCCGAATCTGATCCGGATGTCCAGCGCGACTGGACCAGAACGTATCAGATTGGTAAGTTTGCATTTATCGTAGAAACGACAAAGACGTAGAAACGGTCTGTGCTCTCCCAGGTGCTAGAAACAGTCCCCTCTTTTGGAAGGCCAAACAAAGTAACGTTAGACATGGTGGAGCGGGCGGCAACAATACTACAGCGAGAATGAGAATTCTTGTCTGCAAGCGTTCATTTTTCACAAAAGAGTGTAACGCGAGTAACAAACTCATTTAAATGTAACTCACTCATTGTAATTGTGTTACTTGATTTAAAAAAAAAATTTAGTTACATGCGTGTTATTGCTAAAAGTAGTGGAATTGCGCTGCATTCACACGGGCGTCTGTGTCAACGCTTCTCATTTACTTTGAATGGGTGAAGTCATATGTTGCCGAACTGAATTGTGGGTTCCGTTGCATCGCATCACTGGCGTTGTTCGCGGCAGAAGTTTAAAAGTTTTCAACTTTTCAAGCGCCAACGCAGGCGTCAGCCAATCAGATCGCCTAAGCAAATACCCTATCGCAGACGCTAGTTAATTGTGTTCATGCAACACTGGAAAAGTAGTATGATTGGCTGTTGTCACTATGACGGTCGCGTCAGCACCACGCTTCAGACACGGCCTCCATCAAGCGTTGACGCAGATGCCCCGTGTGAATGCAGCGTTACAGTACTCTCAACACTGCTGACATGTAATGCAACCAATCACAGTTCGTTTTGTTCGCATCATGTTTAGGGGCGTGAAAATGTGAAGTCAATGTCCCTACAATAACAGACCAGCATGCGTCTATAAATTATTCATTCAAGAACACTGTGCAGATTTACTGTAACAATGGAGCCGCAAACTTCACATACATTTAAAAATCCATAGTTGATCATGGTAAGCGCTCGTCACAGTTGTAAACACAAAGGCTTTCTTCTTCCACAAGGGAGTTTGGTGTCACGGCATTTGTTTCCAGGCTGACCGTTATAACGCAACACATGGACATCCTGTAGAATGCAGCATTTTGGTGTGTTTGGGTTGTTTTAAATGTTTTTAAAAATAATTAAAATATCAGAGTGAGCGAGGGTCTGTCCATATAAACTTCCCTCATCCACTTCACGAAGTGAAACGCACTTCAAAATGGCAGCAGAGATTCCCCCGAGGGGAAGTGCTTAGGGAAGTTTGCAAGTGTGTGTCTAAAAGTGGAGTGGAACGCAGCCCTGTAGTGTTTTCAGATTTGTGTGATATTGCCATATGCATCAGACATTAAGCCAATGGTCCGTGGGTGTGACATCTGAAGCTGAGACTAGCCCTGCGTCCCAATGTATATACTAGCCATCCTAAATAGTATGTGAAACTAAAATAAATGTGTCAATGCATAGTATGTTGAAAAGAGTATGTCAAAAGCCAGATGGTGTACTATTTCTGTATCAATCCGTTCACACTATAAAGGCTAATATTATATTGCCCACAACACATTGTCCTTTGGAGGAGGATTCAGTTCAGAACTACAAACACAAGTAAAAAGTGTTAAAAAAAACTACAAAACATGGCGGATTTGCACGACCAATGGTGAGAGATAAAGGGGTTTGAGTGACTAATAATCAAAGTTGTACCTGATAAAAAATATATTTATTAAATGTCATCCATGTTATATTTCAAAGAAAGTGGACTTTTATAAAGATCCGTTTGACTTTTAAATGCATCATTGTGTATTAATATGAGGAGAAAACTGTAACACCTGGAACACCAGCTCATTTGTATTTAAAGGGACACACACAGAAACGGCACATTTTTGGAGATTTTAACAAAAAAAAAAAAAAAATAATATCTGTAGGGTATTGAGCTAAAACTTCACATACACACTCTAGGGACATCAGAGACTTATTTTACATCTTGTAAAAAGGGGTATAATTGGTCCTCTTTAATTGAAATTCTGAAACATAAATATAGCAAGCCAACTCAGTACCCATAATACGTGATAAATGTTTTTTTTTTTTTTTTAAGAATCATTATTTAATTGGCTTATATTTCAGCATAAACAAATTGATAAACAGACAGTGAACATACCCACATGAAAAAATACTATAGTATATTTTAGTATATTATAGTAAAATTACTCTAGTAAATACTATAGTTTTTGAACCATACTATAGTAAAGATACTACAGTAAATTGTAATATTGTAGTATATTATAGTATTTACTACATTTTGTTAATTTACTGTAGTATATTTAGCCTACATGGTTCAAAACAATATAGTATTTAGTAATTGTACTAATTAGTAATTGAGTAATTTACTAATTGAGTAATTGTACTATAATATACTATAGTATTTTTTTCATGTGGGCTAGCAACCATTTAATATTTATTAACAGCTTATATGTTGAAGGGATGTAACAAAAGTATGTATCATAATGTAGGTTTCTTTAAATAGCATTAAAAAAAATAATATCAGTAAAATATCAGTTCTGCGTTTGTTAATAAATACCAGCAGTGACATTTTACAACAAGGACATGCCACCGGAAATTTCAATGTCCCAATGTGTAGTGAGGCAGGTACCTGGGGAGATAAAGAGCTGATTGAGACTTGCCTACTATTTTGAATGTCAGTGGGGTCCAAATAACATTGGAATCCCTTGACTTTATCTGTATGGGCAAAAACATTGAGACATTTTTCAGAATATTTTGTGCTCTAAAAAGAAAAAAAGCCACAAAGGATTTAAATGAGTTGCTTGTGACGACTAAAGCGTGACAAGTGAACGACGACAGAATTTTCAGTTTTTTTCTGAAATATCTCTTTAAGCTGTCGCCAGCAATACTATGACACTGGAGGACTTTTATTTTGAACTTGCATCTATGACTGTTGTCAGCTTCGCAAAGAAACGCGGAAGTGTCCCTGCTGCTGATTATAATGTCCAATAGAGTACTGACACGTACATAAGGTAACGTAATCATTAGTATAATTTGTGTTTGGCTTGCTATTGTCAATTTTTTCATTGCTTCTTCCACGTTTAGTGCAGAGAATAATCGTTGCCGATGCGTTAAATAAGTTAGACACGGACGAGCTGAATCTCAATCATTCATTCGTTCGTTCGTTCATTCATTCATTTTCTCATTCTTTTTTCAGTAAGTCAAATCAATTTGCAGAATCTTGTACAGACAGATCTAACATTTATAACCAATTTTTAGGGGCATCATGTATTCCCGTAAATGCATTACTATAAGACAGAAATCTATATGCCTTTAGTTTATGAGCTTCTTATGCTGCAAGCACTGTCAACAGTCTAAACCTGTAGACAAAACCTCTCGACTATTGGTGATTTTTCAGGTGCATTTGAATGATTGTCATCCCCGGACTGGCTTGGGCAGGTCAAAAGAAAGATGGGTCGGCGGAGGAAGAGGGTTGTAACTGGTGATGGAGTACCTAGCCCAAGAAAGGAGGAAATTACTGCTCCACCACGCAAGGAGAAGAAAAAGAAAACTGACATTGGGAAGGTGTTTATCAATATATCCATCGGTTTGTGTATCTTCAGTCTCATCTGGTTCTTCTATGCCCTTTATATGCGCTCATCCTTGGCCAGAAGGGTTGTGACTTTGCACCCGTCTCCACGGGTCTTGGATGTTAATAGCTCAAGTCCTGCTGTGTCTCCCGAAAGATATTGGGGCTCCTACCGGCCCCAGGTGTACTTCGGGATGAAAACAAGAAGTCCTAGATCTGTTGTGACAGGTGGGGTGCTTCAGATTCACACTTTATCTTTAAGCACCACTTGCTTTCTTTCAATATTTTTATGTGTCTTTGTGATGTTGTGAGGTTATTACAACCCTGCCTTTTCTATTGATTTATTTAGGCTTAATGTGGATGCGTCAGTTCACTGATTTGGATGGAAATCTTAGGCACATTTGTGAGCAAGGCGACCATTTGCAGGGCTACGGATGGTTAATGCATGATGGAGTCTCTTTTGGAGTTCAGGAGATCCATGACCGTGATTTCACACTGACCACAGAGTTTGTGAAGCGTATGGGTGGAGATCATGGTGGAGACTGGACTTGGAGGATTACTGCAAAACAACATGTAAGTAAAGAATAATGCTCTTACAGTTTATGTGTTTAGAAGCCAGCATTATCCGATTTATTATTATAAAATTGTTAAATATAAGGATATTTTATTGTAATATAATGGGAGTAATGTACAATAAAATATTAATTGTTTTCAGTGCCCATAGTCTGGGGAGTTTTGATAGAATTAAAAAATGTACTTTTTTCCCACATTGTGGGAAAATGCGCTTCTTGGTTTCATTAAGAACACTTTTATTTAATGTTATCATTTAAGTTGAAGTTACTAAAAAACTACTGAAAAAAACTTAATATAATAAGGTCACAATTCTCACAGTCATGGAAAACCTGGAAATATCAAGGCAAATAATAAATTGTGGCTTTCAAGGAAGTCATGAAAATTTAAAATATCTTAATAATTTACAAAAAAGTAATGAAACTTACTATAAATGTTTAACCTTTGGAATATTTTATTGGCAAGAAACTGTAATTGGTCAATTACTGGAATTGTCATGAAAATGTATCAAGTTAAAAGTTGTGGGGAACCTTGACATGTGTACAGGTTTAGGTATTTAAAGCAGTCACCGATTGAAGGCCGAACTATCCTTTTCTTACCAATATAAAATTATTTTTTTTTGGATGAAATTTGAGCATATATATATATATATATATATACATACACACACATTATTATACACTGATCAGGCATAACATTATGACCTAATATTGTGTTGGTCCCCCTTGTGTTGGAGACTTGTTGGTTCAGCACATCCCACAGATGCTCAATTGGATTGAGATCTGAGGAATTTGGAAGCCAAGTTACACCTCAAACTCGTTGTTCTGCTCCTCAAACCATTCCTGAATCGTTTTTGCTGCTCCACTTTATATTAGTTGGCCCTAACAACTATGTACTTGCATTTAAATGAATCATTTGATACAATGCACTTATTGTGTACATGCATGTTTTTACATTGTACTTAGACTTTTTTTTAAATACCTGCATGTAATTACATCTGTAATTATTTTCTGTAATTACATTTAGAATTACACTGTTGTCACTTCCCTTACACCTAACACTGCCCTTAAAGTCCCAGTGAACCGGAAGTTGCAACTGATTTTATTTCAGTGCTGTGACGTATTTCCAAGTAAAACTAATATTGAATAGAGGGCAGGATTTTACTTTAGCGCTCCTCCTCTCCACGGTTGGAGGGGAGTGGTTAAGGATATTCAAACCCAGAGCCGTCTTTTTTCTATGGCTCTGTTTAAACCCAAGCCATCAAACTGACGTCATCTGAAAAGTTACGCCATTCCAGACCGGAAGTTACTTTTCAGATTTTGATTAGAGATTACCACGGCAAACAATTTTTTTCTGTGTATTCACTTGCACGGATTAATTGTTCACCCTAAGACCTGCAATGTGTGCTAACAAAGTAAATAAGGTCGGTTTTGATTTCATGAGGACTTTAAACTTAACCATGCCACCAAAACTGTCCCTAACCTTACCTGTATCCCAGCTCAATAGCAGCAAAAGTGTTTTGCAATAAAATATGAACACAATAAGTGCATTGTACTTATATTTTTGATGTAAGTACATAGTAGTTAAGGTAGGGCTGGTCGATTTTTCCGTTTTTTTTTTTTTTTTTCCCCAATTAATTTGAATTTAATGTTTTGCCGTGATTTTATTATTTTTAAATCAAGAAATCGCGGTTTTGAATATAAAAATGTTAGCAAACGTTATATGCATGTTGACAAATGACAAAAGAAAGTGATGCGACCACATGATGGCACGCCTGATTAACCGCTCTCTTGTGACGCGCTCAGTGAAAGTAGAATAGAAGTGGCTGTTCAAACAAAAAAAAACACAGGCAGTGTAATGGGAAAAAGCAAAGATATTAGACGCCAGCTGAACTGTATTCTAACTTGAGCCCCGCATTTTTAGAATGCTGTTTCATGGGTTAGACACTGCTAAAGACGTGAGACACGAGTGCAGCAGCCATGTACAAACACGTCCGCCAAGCATAAAAACAACAGAAAAAATAGCTCAATGGAAAAACCTGTAAATAACTACTACTGCATGTTTGATATTTCATGTTTGCATGATGATGACAGGCTGAAAGGTGCTGTTATTTTCTGTTTTTACAAAGCATTTGCTGTTAATAATAACATATTACTTGTGTTATTTATTGCTATTACTCTTTGGCTAAGAAATATTTAGCATTTTTCTTTTATTATTTCTGAGTATATAGGATATGTTTAAGATATGTTTGTACAATATTTGCCTTCATATTTTCTGCAAAGATGTATATTAAATATATAAACATTTACACCATGTTGATCACTTTAGATGTGTGCACTTGGAATAGAACATTTTTAACCAGATGGTTAATAAAGAGAATCATATTGTAGTTATTTTTTTAAGGTAACTAGTTAAACATAGAAATCGTGAATCAGTCAATCGTTCTGAAAAAAAATTGAGATTTCATTTTTTTTGCCATATCGCCCAGCCCTAAGTTAAGGCCACCTAATATAAAGTGGGACCGTTTTTTTTCTTTGTGGCAGGGCGCATTATCCTGCTAAAAGAGGCCACAGCCACCAGGGAATACTGTTTCCATGAAAGAGTGTACATGGTCTGCAACAATGCTTAGGTAGGTGGTACGTGTCAAAGTAACATCCACATGGATGGCAGGACCCAAAGTTTCCCAGCAGAACATTGCCCAAAGCATCACACTGCCTCCGCTGGCTTGCCCTCTTCCCATAAGTACATCCTGGTGCCATGTGTTCCCCAGGTAAGTGACGCACACGCACCCGGCCATCCACGTGATGTAAAAGAAAATGTGATTCATCAGACCAGGCCACCTTCTTCCATTGCTCCGTGGTCTAGTTCTGATGCTCACGTGCCCACTGTTGGCGCTTTCGGCGATGGACAGGGGTCAGCATGGGCACCTTGACTGGTCTGCGGCTATGCAGCCCCATACGCAACAAACTGCGACGCACTGTGTATTCTGACACCTTTCTATCAGAACCAGCATTAACTTAAGCAATTTGAGCTACAGTAGCTTGTCTGTTTGATCGGACCACACGGGCCAGCCTTTGCTCCCCACGTGCATTAATGAGCCTTGGCCACCCATGACCCTGACGCCAGTTCACCATTGTTCCTTCCTTGCACCACTTTTGATAGATACACAATTTGGCCCTTGTCAAACTCGCTCAAATCCTTACGCTTTCCCATTTTTTCTGCTTCTAACACATCAACTTTGAGGACATAATGTTGACTTTATTACATCGCCTAAGTCTGTATTTGTTTTTGATTGGCAGAGCATTGCTTCCTCAGCTCCTGTGATCTCGCTGATGTTCTACACTGCCACGGATATTCAAGGATCATTGCAGGCTCATGTAGAGGAGAAAAATCGCTTGAGCTCTGTGACCGGAACATCTGAGGAGCTTGGCAACTTCAAGATCACTTTTGGCAAACCCACTGCAGGGGAAGGTGCTGGTGGCAAATATGTCAGGTATCTCATGTTTATTGCACTCAGTTTATGGAATAAGTAGTAATTGTGAACAATAGAAATGGGGAGGATTGTAGGTTTTTAGCAACAATTATTAGAATAAAAAAACAACAATATTAAATGAAAAAAATATGTATTTTAGTTTTGCACTTCAACATATAGGAAATCTTCAATTGCTTTTCAAACACAGAAGATTATTAGTTGCATATGATGCTCATATGAACAGAGTGGAGGAGTTTAAGGAAAATTAAAGACATGCTGACATGTTATTTCAACAAGTTTACTCTTTTTCTTTTCAGATATAATTACCTGCAAACTAGGAGCCCTGGCCTTGATAAGCTGACAGATATAGTGAAAAACAGCCTAAATCACAAATTTGTTTTCAGTCCCCCCAAAGGTGAAAAAAGATCTTATTTTGCCGTGGATTCCTACAAAGTCACCAACCACCAGAATCAACAGAATGATCCCAAGATGGAGAGTGATTTTGTGGTGCATCAGGTGACCGTTCAGACTCCTTTCCAGATTGAGGTTTTGTTTGAATCCGGAAGCTTCCGTGAACGACCGAATCAACTTGTGGGCTCTGTGCTTACGGACGAGCTGGAGAAGCGCAAGATGGCATTTGATGAGAAGTTTGAGGGTACATTTGGCCTCCAAGCAAAAGGATTCACATCTTCACAGATTGAATTTGCCAAGGCAGCTTTAAGCAACATGCTTGGGGGCATGGGATATTTCTTTGGACAGTCTGTTGTACAGTCTGTTTATAATGAGCACCCAGTGCTTTACCCGGAGGGGCCGCTGTTTACAGCAGTACCATCGCGATCTTTCTTTCCAAGGGGCTTTCTTTGGGATGAAGGATTTCATCAACTTCTCCTCAACAAATGGGACAGTCAGTTAACACAGGAGGTCATTGCGCACTGGCTCGATCTTATCAACGTAGAGGGCTGGATACCACGTGAACAAATCTTGGATGATGAAGCACGCAGCAAAGTCCCGTCCGAGTTTATAGTGCAGCACAATGAAAACGCAAACCCTCCCACGCTCTTCCTGGCCCTTCAGGAGTTGCTGGAGAAGCGGGATGCTCAACCAGAGTCGTTGTCCTCTCAGACCATGCTTCCTTTCTTGAGAAGGTTGTACCCAAGACTGCAGATTTGGTTTGAGTGGTTTAACACCACGCAAGCTGGACCCATTGCTAACTCCTACCGTTGGCGAGGCCGGGACAAAGACACCAACCTTTTCTTAAATCCCAAGACCCTGACCTCTGGCCTGGACGACTACCCACGGGCTTCCCACCCATCTGCTGATGAGAGACATGTAGACTTGTATTGCTGGATGACCCTGGCCTCTGGCGTCATGGCAAACGTGGCACGAATACTTGGAGAACCCCACCAGGTGTACGAGAACACCCACCGTACTCTCAGCAATAACGATCTGTTAAACGAACTGCACTGGTCCGAGATTCTGCACACCTTCAGTGATTACGGCAATCACACCCAGTCTGTCTCACTTCAGCAGGAGAAAGTGTTTGTGCCCCCTGGACAACCACGGCACCAGTTCCCAGTCTCACGGTTAATTCGCTCCGTTCGCAGAGCCCCTAAGCTGCAGTACGTGAATGCGTTAGGTTATGTTAGCCTTTTTCCGTTCTTGCTTCATATTTTGACACCCGACTCGCCAAAGATGGAGCATATTTTGCGAGACATTCAAGACCCTGAACGCCTTTGGACGCCCTATGGCCTGCGCTCACTCTCACGTGCAGATTCCATCTACATGAAGAGGAATACGGAACACGATGCCCCCTACTGGCGAGGAGCGATCTGGATTAACATCAACTACCTGGCTGTTAGAGCACTGCATCACTATGGCAGCATGGAAGGGCCATACAAAGAGAAGGCAGCTACCCTCTACCAAGAGCTCAGGACTAACCTCATCAATAATGTTTACAAGCAGTATCTGGAAACGGGATACATCTGGGAACAGTACAGTGATGGCACTGGAAGAGGGCAGGGTAGCCACCCCTTTACTGGCTGGTCGGCTCTGACTCTACTGATAATGGCTGAAGAGTATTGAAAATCAGTAGCAAGCCAGAATCAGAATGATAATTCATGATGCTCAATTGGTGCCATATGTTTGTTACTACAAAGTGTATTTCATTTTTATGTAATTAAGATAATTGGTGGATTTTTTTTAATTTGCTCATTTAATATAATAATTAAGAGCCCTGTTTAAATATTAGAATTTTACATCTGGTTCAATGTGATTTATATTCTCAGGTTTGAAGAGCCGCACGCTTTTTCTGGATCAGACAAAACAATATCATATGTTTGAACCAGGAGAAGACAGTGCACTTTTTTTCGTCCATTGCTGTTTGGCTTCATTTAACAGAATAAATTGAAATCTTCTTGTAAAATCTTTCTTCAGTTGAGTTGAATCTTATACATAAATATTCAAATCATATCTCTTTATGGATGTTGTTTTTTAAAAGCATTGTGAGAATTTTTAATTATTTTTTTTTAACTCTGATTATTGCCAAGATTCATTATTGCCAAGATTATTGTATGCAATTCATGTGTTAGAATATAAATTGGTCACAATTCATGGAAGTTGAATTGCAATAACAGGAAAATACTGAATTGCAATCTATATATCAGTCTTTCTGTTCATAAGGTCTACAGACATTTAAACTTAAAGGCTTTTTTTCTTAATTTTCAAACAAGGCTGTCAAGTCAACATTCAGTGTCTTGATTACAATTATTAAATTAAATTCAGCTTAATTGTACTGTGTTTACAGTTAGCTGAAATGTGTATATAAAAAGGTCTGTTCATATACAACAAAAAATCAAGTTAGCTTCTTTAAATATTAACGTTGCTTTTGTATTGTGTTGCTGGAAAGTGTACAGTCTGTCTCTACGTGTATTTTTATTCTGTTTCAGGTAGGCAGTCTCAGTTTACATTGAATCATAGAGATTAGTGAAAATAAGGTAAGTGTGTGTGCAGAAATCTAGTCAACATTTCATGCCACATGGTCAAATGAAGACCAGTGTTTACACCTTTGCATAAAGAGTACTGAAGCAAAAAGTCTTAATACCATCTGTTTTTACAGAGCACTTAATGGTGCCATATTAAAAAGGGCTTAATAAGGATGGCTTGATGAGCCAATTTCAGTGCGAGAGCATTTCAGGCTATAGTTGAAAGATCACTCGCTTTCCCATTCTGGCCAGTTTATGTTTGCCACTGAAAATTTCACATTCATTTTTTTTAAGGCTTAAGTCAAGTCAAGTCACCTTTATTTATATAGCGCTTTTTACAATGCCAATTGTTTCAAAGCAGCTTCACAGTGTTAAAACAGGAAAATGATGCAACATAATTTGGTTCAGCTGTACAGCCGCCCTGGAGAAAACAGTGATGTCATCAGCTCATTTCAATTATCTTGAGTTGAATACGCCTTGTATTATTACTTTCTGTTACAAATGCTAATGATTTGTCATTAAGATAATGTTATAAAGAAGTGTAATATCAGGTTTTGTTGATTTTTCTCTGTAAGAAGATTAAATTGTAGCTCTGTAAAAATGTGAAAAAACATTTTGTAAATAAAATATTAAATGTAATTAATCTTATTAATATGGGGTTGGAATCTTCTTGTTGAGCACTGTTTTTGTCTTGAGTTCAGAACACAAAATTGTCACATATTAATTATGTAGCATGACTTAAAACAGTTGTTATTCTTGGTCTATTCCTGTTAGTCTTCCTGCTTCATTCAACTGAGCTACAGCATCTGTAAGTATCATTTATACATATATTAGTGTATTTAGTTAGTGCTGTCCCAGGTAAAAATGATAATGAGCTCTTACTCGTAGGCCTACCTCCGTTCATCAGATAAACTGTGCGTGTTGCTTGAATGCGATTATAAATTATAGATTGTAATTTATATAGAGCGATCGTGTCTCTTCAGAGGACTTGGAGGAAACCATGTGATTTGGATTACTTTGGCGATGTTTTTTGTTGTTGTTTTTGCGAGTTTTTTGAAACGTGAACAGTTTTGGTGAGTTGTCTTTCATCGGAGGGTTATAAATCTCTCATTAGTGTGTGACTCCATGTAAGATTTGTATTTAATTAACGTTACTTTCTGTGCCAGTCGTATTTTTGACAAAGTGTAACAGCACTTTTTTTTCAGCTAACGTTCATTCAATTTGACCAATCAGAGCCAAGCTTTTCAAATCTACATTAAATCGAAGCAGTCGCGAAGAGATTAAGATACTGCCTACAGAAGTTACTAGTAAGTTTTAGTTGCTGTTTGCATAAATGCATAACTCACTGTTTAGTTTTTTTCCTAGGTGGATAGGGCTGCTATGCATTTGCTAGCTAACAGTGGAATGCTGACTTTAAAGGAACACTCCACTTTTTTCAATAATATCTGTCTGCAGAGCCACAGTATTATCCCAGCAGTTTCACCCATTTGCCCGCTCATGCGCTGTCACATTTCATTTTTACGTCTTAATAGCGACTGTTCTGTCCTAAAACTATCTAATGGTTATTGTTACTCCTGCTGTTATTTTAATAATCAAGGATTTTTGCTGCCGTACCATGGGTGCTGTGGCGCAATGATATTATGCAGCGCCTGAAAATAGGCTAACTTCTGTCAGCATAACCAACATGACAACCTGCTTGCACAGGCAGCTTACTGGGGACTATTTTCAGGCGCTGCATAATAGGCAGCAAAGTTCTTTGATTATTACGCAAAACAGCTGCAAAATAGTCTCAACCGTTTGTGCCGGTAAAAGTTTCAAAAACAAAGACAAAAAACTACTTATTTCTCTAACAAACCCAAAACGAAAAAAAACTAAGACATTTTCTTTTAATATGTTTTTCTACTTAAAAAGAAACAAGTCAAATGAGAAACCGTTTGACATTTGTTTTTTCGTTTTGTAAAAGAAATGTAAAAAACGAGACTTGAGAGGTTTTTTCGTATTTTTGGTTCATAGGAAAAAAATGTTTATGCTTTAGGCCTATTATTTGTTTCGAATGTGTCGTGGCTCTGAAACGTTCCTTTTAGCTTTATGTGATCTAAAACAACATTGAGGGAAATTTTATTCATTTTTATATTTATTTTATTCTCAAAAGACCTATTAAGAAACAATGTAACATGGTTTCAGTTTCAGCTATTACAAGCAGAATTGATCAGAATTGACTTAATAATAACATAATTTGTATTTCATGGGAAAAACCCAGCCCCATAAAAATAACTAATATTATTTACACTCACCTAAAGGATTATTAGGAACACCATACTAATACTGTGTTTGACCCCCTTTCGCCTTCAGAACTGCCTTAATTCTACGTGGCATTGATTCAACAAGGTGCTGAAAGCATTCTTTCGAAATGTTGGCCCATATTGATAGGATAGCATCTTGCAGTTGATGGAGATTTGTGGGATGCACATCCAGGGCACGAAGCTCCCGTTCCACCACATCCCAAAGATGCTCTATTGGGTTGAGATCTGGTGACTGTGGGGGCCATTTTAGTACAGTGAACTCATTGTCATGTTCAAGAAACCAATTTGAAATGATTCGAGCTTTGTGACATGGTGCATTATCCTGCTGGAAGTAGCCATCAGAGGAAGGGTACATGGTGGTCATAAAGGGATGGACATGGTCAGAAACAATGCTCAGGTAGGCCGTGGCATTTAAACGATGCCCAATTGGCACTAAGGGGCCTAAAGTGTGCCAAGAAAACATCCCCCACACCATTACACCACCACCACCAGCCTGCACAGTGGTAACAAGGCATGATGGATCCATGTTCTCATTCTGTTTATGCCAAATTCTGACTCTACCATCTGAATGTCTCAACAGAAATCGAGACTCATCAGACCAGGCAACATTTTTCCAGTCTTCAACTGTCCAATTTTGGTGAGCTCGTGCAAATTGTAGCCTCTTTTTCCTATTTGTAGTGGAGATGAGTGGTACCCGGTGGGGTCTTCTGCTGTTGTAGCCCATCCGCCTCAAGGTTGTGCGTGTTGTGGCTTCACAAATGCTTTGCTGCATACCTCGGTTGTAACGAGTGGTTATTTCAGTCAAAGTTGCTCTTCTATCAGCTTGAATCAGTCGGCCCATTCTCCTCTGACCTCTAGCATCAACAAGGCATTTTCGCCCACAGGACTGCTGCATACTGGATGTTTTTCCCTTTTCACACCATTCTTTGTAAACTCTAGAAATGGTTGTGCGTGAAAATCCCAGTAACTGAGCAGATTGTGAAATACTCAGACCGGCCCTTTCTGGCACCAACAACCATGCCACGCTCAAAATTGCTTAAATCACCTTTCTTTCCCATTCTGACATTCAGTTTGGAGTTCAGGAGATTGTCTTGACCAGGACCACACCCCTAAATGCATTGAAGCAACTGCCATGTGATTGGTTGATTAGATAATTGCATTAATGAGAAATTGAACAGGTGTTCCTAATAATCCTTTAGGTGAGTGTATATAATTCATATTATTTACACTTTTAAAGCTTTCTATAGACATGTTTTTTATGTCTGTGAGGCAAGTTTTTCGCTGTGTTTCGGCAGAAAGCCGAAAATTTGTTCTTTATTTTACAAAGCGTTTTGTAAAGTTTTTTTTTTTTTTTCTTGCTTTTATGAGTGTATACAACTAAAAGACACTTTACAGTTTTGAAAAATATATGGGTGATTCTTAGACTATGGGCACTTTTATGTTCTTTGGTCATATTTTTAAAAATACATATCATTTTAGACAAATTCCTCTTTCTTTGTTAAGCTAACAATAAAACCACCTTACATTTTCTTTTTTTTTTCTTTTATTTTCTTTTTTTTTACTACCTTTCTATTATGATTTTTTCATACTTTTCAAAATCACTGTTTTCTCCTTGTCGCACACCCAGACTTTTTAACTTCAACAATGAAAATACAGTTTAAAAATATGACTTATCTGGTGACTATTAATGCACCTGAATTAAGCACTAGTAAAATAATTAAAATACATTATAATATTTAATGTGAGACCACTATTAATATTACTTTTTATACAAAATATAGCTGTTGCACAGTATTGGTGTCATTTCCACCACAACACAGTAATGTCCCTTTTAAAACGTTTGTGTGAGAGATAGTTTTGGTGGTTTCTATGGAAATATTCAGTGACATCAGAGCACATGTTGGACATGGAGGGAATTTAAATTTTCATCAACAAAAAATTAAGAAAAATCAAGCTAAATATTCCTTGAACAGTTAATATATTTATTCTACGTCATTTCCAAACATGCTGTACCTTCAAGGGTGTTTTTTTTAAAAACTAAACATTTTAAGTTAAATAAGAGTATTTTGCATACATGAAATGCTAAGTATAAATTCAAAGATAATCAGGGAAGCTATCTTCCATTTTTTTCACAAAAAAATACAGAAATGACATTTATGATTACAAAGTACAATTGATATGGATTACCAGAGTCGATTTGTGTAATATTTTTTTATATTATAATATATTACAATACTTTTTATATTTATCTACTGTTTCTCTACATTCACGTTAATGAATTGTCATTTCCACAACACCGTCATTTCCATCACCACACACATTTAAAAAAAATACTTAAGTTCTCATCACACATTAAAAATGTATCCAAAATTTATGAGATCATGCTCTACTTAATAATATGAAAATTCAAGTTATTTATTTTCTAATAAGCTCTTACCCAAACAAATGTTCAGCATTGGGTTCTTAGGGCAGTTAATTTATCTCATTGACAAATGTATAATTATTGTACATTGTGGAAAAACTGGTAAAACTAGTGACTAGTTTAAAATTATCTTGAGTGGCATAAGTGATTCTATTTTTAAATAACAGCTGTATATTGAGATGTGGTGGAAATGACATTTGTTCATTGCAGGTCGTTAAAAAGCCAAATATTAACAATTTATCTTGTAATCTAAGTTTGTCCTCGTACAGACCTTAAAACTAGACAAATTATTTAAACGTATGAGACTGTGTTACGTGACTTTTGAACAAGTTTTTTTTATTTTTTTATTCAACTTCACATGACTAAAAGTGCCCCTAGTTGACGCCCATATCTTATCTGTAAATATTGTAAGTTATTTCCGCTGTTATCAGGAAACAATGGAAGGGATCGTGCCGGCGCCTCCGCGGACGAGAAGTGTGCTCTTTATATTGGCAAGAAATGGCCTATATGCAACAGAAGAAACATTATTGTAACTAATTTGCAGAGCAGTACATCAGATGAACTCTTATTCTGCGTGATAGGACAGGAAGGACAGGATTAGTTGAAGGGCGTTTCAGGGCGCCTACTCATGCGAAAATAGGCCTATTAAAGCATCTAGTTTTTACCCCTGAACAAAAATGATAAAAGATCCAGCTTAATTTTCATTTGATTTTCATAAACAAAATGAAAATAATTAAATAAAAGTCAAACCGTTTCTTATTTCTCTTTATTTATTTTTAAGTAGAAAATCTAATTATCAGAAGGTAGGCTACTGGGTCCATGTACTTCGGCGTCCATTCCTTTTTCCTTTTTTAACCACAGCGAGAAAAACAAAAACTGTTTTTGTATTTTTAAATGCTATGTTGAATACCAAAATTTAAATTAAAACGGTATACACACATTTCATGCGCATGAAATAAAATATTAACTTTTTATTGACACATCAGATTTTTGTTTATTACGTTTTGCATCTTTAAACCAAAATTAAAAATGGACAGATTAAAGTCGAAAAAATGTCAATTTAAAAGAGTTTCCTTTTGTAAATTAGGCCTACTGTTTCTCCCACACTTACGATAGCCTGAAATCATGATAATACATGCTTGCTTTTAAAACTGAAACGGGCATTGCAGATGCAGAACACCTGTCCCAAAATGGTGACGGGCGAGATTGCTCCCCTTTTGTTCCCGTTAAAAAAAAGTCAACCCATTCTCACTCACGAGGGATCCGATACTGCTGTCCAAGAGAATGCTAGCGGGACACTCTAAGTGCTTAATGTGAAAAACGTAAACCCTTAATGCGGCTTAATGTAGGCTACTAGTGGTATTGGAGGAGCAAATTTAGTACACACCTTATAAATAAAACCTATACAGACAAGCAGATGAGCCCATGAACACAATTAATAACACGTTAAGCGTTTTCCTAGAAAATAAAATACAGTTATGAAGAAAATTAAGACAGTGATATTAAAAGCCCAATAAAGCTATACAGACAAGCAGGTCAGGCCGCATATGAAGGCAACGCACTTAAACGTTCAGCGTTTTCCCCACTTAACTTAAAAATATTGTCCTTCCCCTTTGTTTACATTGCCATTGTCTCAGCAGTATGCTGTTGATTGCCAAAGAGTGACCTCAGAATGACCAATAAATATTATTTTAATATTTTAAAAACAGAAGCAGTGCAAACAAAACCTTTGCCTTTACCAACGATTGAGACTATTTGGGGTGAATTTGGAGCATGTGGGGGGCTGAGTGACCTCAGAATGACCTATAAATGTTCTTTTAATATCTTTAAAACCAAAGCAGCACAAACAAAAAAATTTACGGCACAAACGATTGAGACTATTTTGCAGACGTTTTGCGACTCCAATTTCACGCAGGTCAACTACAGCACTGGGTAGTAATATATAAAGTCATTGTACATTGTACTCAGCATTCTGTCATTCTTAAAAAGAAAACAAATCATTCATCATCATTTGTCTGCCTGTTTTTTTTGTGAAATATTAATTCATTTGTTTTTCCCTTCAGATCAGCTGCTATAGAAGACAGAGTGCAGAGACAAGCAAAGAAGAGAGTAGTAAGTATGATTTAATCTCATATCACCTCTGTTGTAGAGATTTTGAATTATATCTAATGGTTCATTTTATATAAATTATTTTTTTTCCCTTTCACAGATCCTGTGATAAAGAAGTCTTCAAACATTACAGTGTCTGAATTGCAAGCCCTCGGTTGCAGAAAATGCAAGTCGTACTCAAAGAAGTGACTGTCCACTTGAAGATGATGATGTGTCATTTAAACTCTTCTGTTTCTTTGTTTGGTTCAGCCTTTTGCAGGCTTGTTTGTCAAGAAAAAATGCATTCACTTCTGCACTTCTAGGTGAAAAAGTAGGGCTGGGCGGTATATCGAGTTTGTACAATATATCGATATTTTTTTTTAGAAACGATATGGAATGAGCCAATACCGTTTATATCGATATACAATAGATTGATACGAACGCATCTGAAAAATAGCGGAGTACGCAGAATAAACTGATGCAGGGAAAGTGCATGATACAGTTTGTCCTAAACATGACACATGCTTTATATTAAGGGCTTCAAAATAACTGGTAAGTTAACACATATAGTTTAAAGCAGCTTGCCCTGTCAGATGCTCTGAGAGATAGGCTACTTGTACTGACAGGCAGATAAATACTTGCGGTGTTTAATGCGTTTGAAATGTGGTGCATAACTTACATTTCACAGGTATATTCTCCATCTGTAAATGTTAGAGAGTCATGCAAATGTCTATTTTGCTGTCGGGAGAGGATGAGCCTTCTGCAAGTTAATCTCCGCTAAAATGATCGCCGCCGCGTGCATTTGCGCCAAACAGACAGAGCACAATAGGAACGCAATAATTCTGACTAAAGTAGGCTATACATATTTCTAAAATATTTGTTGTTGGACAATAAATGTGCCACATGTGGAATTTTAAACCTACAAGTAAGTTTTTTTTTTTTTTTATGAAAGTGGCCATTATGGGGTAATATATAAATATAGGCTAATATGCTTTTGTTTTTATTTTCATTTTAGTTTAGTGAATTTAAAAACAAAATTATTTTTTATAGTTTGTAAACCCCATTTGCACATAATATATTGCATAGCCTACATTCACTGTATTTGTTTATAGCCTTCGATATCAACATTGTTTTTAGGACATCATTGGGCAGGATGTGAAATAAAATTATTATTAAAATAAATACAGATTTTTTATTTATCTAAATAGAAAAACATAGAAAATACCGGGATATATACCGTGTATCGCCATTCAACCAAAAAATACCGAGATATGATTTTTTGGCCATATGCCCCAGCCCTATGAAAAAGACATACTATTAAATTTATTTGAGTGTGTTTTTAGTACAATTCAAATATAATATAAACATACTACTTGAATTTACTACAATACATTTACGTCCTGTTCACCTGGGCTTTGTTTTCCAGTAACTTTTATTCAGTGATGTCATATTCATAGTGTGCTTTTCAGTACAGGTATAACTTAAATGTTCTACAAGTGGATGAAAATAGCTCTGCCATAGCATTTCACTGATCTTTCATTTATTATAATGTATTCAGAGTTTATGTATGCTGCTGTACTTTTTTAATGTACTCAAGGAATTAATTTTGTAATGTGTGTGTATATATAGTACATTAAAGTTATTTCAAAGTGTGTACGTGTCCTAACATTTATATTCAATGATTTTGCACTTTTTATACCATTTTTGAATACTAGATTTTTTTTAAATAATATACTAGTAGTGTAATACTAATGCATTTCTAATTAACTAAAATGCTATTGAAATGTTTTTGAAGCACATTAAAATTAATAATTTAAAATATATTTTAAATGAATTTTAAGGAAATACAAATAAATTGCACTAAATGTACTTAAAGTTGTTCCATTTTAGCACAATTTAATATATTAAAATATATTGCAAAATAGCTTAAAATGGACCTTTAGCATATCTTAAAATGCACTTAATATATTTAAAGTTGTTTCAAAATAATACATTTAATATGCATTTAGTATAGTATAATTTAAATATATTAGGTACTATGTCCAAAAAAGCACAATTTAAATCTATTTCCTTTTCACCTGGGGTTGGTTGCTTATGATGTCTCATAGACCTACACCGTATAATATATTCTTGTTATTCATTATGTAGGTTTGCAATGAAGCAACACTGTTTTAGGGCCTCCAAGAGGAAAGGTAGAAGCTTATTCCAATCGATGATGATCACGATCGGAGGGAAAGTTCAAAAGTGCTGACATCCCACTGTTTACACACTCTTGGTTGCGTCAACACTGTTTTGGAGACTAGCCTGTTTATGAGTCATGCTGTATTTGGTGTTTTTTTTTTAATTATTATTATTTTTTTTAATTCTTTTTACTTCATCTTTTCAGAACCATGTGGCTACGTCAGCAATCTGACGAATGATCAAAGAGGAGATAAACACATCTTCTTCCTCTATATTCGCATTCCCCTTGGGTTTCATGGCATGTGTGCCCTCATAGCTATTGCCATTTGAAATGCGTCTCCCAGCCTTTGTAGTTTTTAGTTGTTCGGTGTGACTAAAACACTCAATGCGCAATCCCCCCCTCCCTCTCCTCAGACCCACGGTACAATGGGATAATAGCCAAAACAGCATTAGCGAGATCTACAGCACAGGCATAAATAGATGAGTCAGAGTTCCTCCATTTGCGCATTGATGAGATCCTGAGCTGAGCCTCTATTTGCATCTATTGGTTAGAGTAGTTGGGGCATATTTACGTGAGTCACACTTTCTTTTGCCCCGTAATGGGACAATTATTACATTAAATTCTCAAAGCTTCCTGTTTTATGTGAAGGTTTCATTTGCTGATTATATCAACCGATGGATAAGAATAGAACTGTTCATTCACACCTCGTTCAGTCAAGCTCAAAAGAATCAATATTATAGTGTGAAGAGTGTAATAATGGTGTACGACTGCTAGGGGGAGCCATGTAATCACTCTCTGTGCGTCAAAAGAATTTATTTTGATAGTGCTGCCTTTAAACAAGCTGTCAACTATAGAAGACTTGTCAGTTAAACCTCTTTAAATGTTAAACCTTTCTTTCAATCCTTCCACTATCATTAGCCAAACAGATTGTGACATTGTCATCTCAGGCCCTCAGATGTGTTCTCTTGTTTTTGTGTGTAATGTAGTGAGTGTGGCTCACAGTGCCAGTGGGTAAATTCTTGTGTTTGTTATCCCTGACAGCGTTCTTTCTATCTGTCATAAGCACTTGTTACCTCAGTGAGTCGGGTGGTGATGTAATCGCTGATACAGTGACGTTCAATGGCGAACATCTCCCACCGCCACAGGCTGATATGCATCCCATGGGAGCTTGGGTTGCTGATCAACAAGCGCATGCAAAGCGTTTACCCTTTAGCAGTGCAACCATCAAATCCAATCCGCCATCCCCTCTATTTCTTTCCCACTTCCTCCCCCTCCTGTAGCCTTTGGAGCTTTCTCATAATCTACAGCGTAACCTCCAGACACTGCTCTCGCGCACTCAATTCTAGGGCCGGGGCCTCAGTGCCGCTCACCCCGAAACCCAACCTCCCTTAGCCAGCGCTGGTCTGTGTGGAGATTATGTAAGCCTGCCTCTATAAATAGTGGTGCCCGGGATCTTTTGTCTTTACCTGCTCGCTCTTAGCCCAACAGTTTTATTTCTGGAGAGCTTGTGGAAGCAGTGCCATGCAGTGCGCCAGTTACCATAGTTACTTATGTTAGAGAGGAAAGGGAGAGAGAGACGCCACATTCTTATTTTGTTTCCTCATAGCAGCAGTGCAATCTGTTTGAATAGACTCATCCCTTTTCAGTTCTGTAGTTGTCCCTCAGAAAAGGTGATGAATTCTTTTATAGGCTTTTATTGAATCACCTTGATGGGGGTCAGTCGTTATGAAGTCTGCCTGGTGAAGAAATACGCAGTGCTAACTACTCAAATTACACAGTAGGGAGAGAACTGCCATGCGAGCGCATGACGAGTTAGTTGATTTCTCCAAATGGCTCAGGTGGCAGCTTGGGAGTTGAGGAAAAAGTAATGGGCCTCATCCCCAGAACAAGCAAGAGTGCTAAAACATTGAGCACCCTGCTGCGTAACATGAAGTGAGCCCTGTCGCTGTGGTGCTAAGCTAATTTATCCTCATTTATTGTGATTAGATAACTCCAGGTAGCTGGAGGAGAGCCAGATTGGCCTGCTGGTGTGCTCTGGAGCTGTGGCTCAGAGTAGAGAAGAGGTTGCTGGGAATGTGGGGGAGTCAGTCAGAGCGGGCGGGGTACTGCTGGAACCCTCCGCAGTCACGATCAGGAAGAAAGCCGAAGCTCCGACCCCTCCCAGCCTGAAAGGCGAGGATGGTTGTCCGGGGACAAGGGTGGGCGAGCACAAGGGTGTATTTCTGGAACTGCAAGGGAAACCTGCAGCTCGCTGAGTGGGGTTTTGCTTGTGCAATCGGGCTTCCCTAACCCCACTCCCACGCTCCATAGATGGAGGAGAGTGATAAGTCGCTGGTTCAAAAGAGCCATACTTTCTGAAAAGGGTTCATGCATGGGATTGCGAGTGAAAGGGAAAAAAAAATCTAAATTATTTGGCAGCAAGATGCAAGCTTGCATTGAGTCGTGTTTCCGGTCGTGGAATCTCTGATGTTAGCGCTCCCAATCCCTTTTTTCGGTTTCTCATTGTTGCTATGGTTTGAGGAAGATGAGCCTTCATCTGGTGCCTTTGGGGGTTTGTAATATGGGACATATACTGCAGAAATGTGATGTATGATTCCTCTGCTTCTTGAAAACCTACCAGACGTTCTTGAAAGTACTATAAAGCCTCTCTTTTCAATACATCCTTCATGCATAGCAAGCACACAAGCTAGATCTTTTTGCAATGGTAAATTATTTTAGATTAATTTTTGTTGTTGCTTTTTATCGATGCAATGTTTTTCAAAATTTCTTTTTGCAGTGCTGCTTCTTCCCTCAGCACAGTCATTGCCTTGGGAATTCGTCAAATTATGTGTGGATACGATTATACCATTTGTTAATGTTGTTGAGCGTTCTACAAAAATGCTGCTATGAACAGATGGATCACAAGCAGAAAAGAAAATGAGTGAAGATATAGTAGAGATGTGGTATTCATTTCATTTTCACATGCTTTGCACTGTCAGGAGCTTATACTGACCAATATTAGCTCATATATTTGGCAATTTGATTGTTTAAAGCTCTCAATGCAATGACTGAATGGACTCGAGATATCTGTAGATATTGCAGTGACAGCTCAGATCATCCGATGTTTCCTTTCAAACAAACTTTCAAGAAAATACCGACACATCGATGGTCTCATTACACTTTTACCTTCAATGCATTTCTTTGGTGTAATAATCTTGGTAAGTGCAGGAATTACATAAATCCATTACTGAGCTCCGTGGCATTTTGCAGAGGCGAGAGGTGAGCGCTACTCGGCAGTTATCACAACAGCGTCTCAGTGTTATGAACTCTTTAAGAGGAGAGCTTTTTAATAGGTTTAGGTCAACTGGGAGAGACCACTGGAGAGGGGGATATTAGGGCCTCCAATAGGGGAAAGTAGCGTGACGCGAACCTCCAGAAAATGTCAAACTCGTTGTTAAGTGCGATTTTGTATCATCATAATAAGAGGGATATTTCATGCACCGCCAAACCCAGTTCCATCATGCAAACGGACGCTTCTTTGTCATCGTGCATATGTATTTTTGGAAACCTATTGTACACCTAAATGGGTTACATGGCCAATCTATTTATTCAGGGCTGTTCCAAAATAAATGAAAAATACTGCAACTGCCAATATTTAATGCACATGCTGTTCAATAAAAAAAAAACATAAATAGATTTGGTGAGCTGAGGATGCTTGAGTAGGCATGTGCTAAATAAGTGCCTCGCTTTTTTTCAGCCCACTGCTCAACATATTCTTCCTCATCTCTTTTTTCTTTCATTGGTGCTCTAGTGGTCTGTGCAAAGTAACAGTGCACAAGAGTGACATTCACAGCTATTACTGCACAGTTGGATGGGGCAAACCACAGTTTTCAGGTGATTTTGAGGTGATCATAAAGTTTCCACCAGGACATAATTGTACCGCTTCTGTGGTTCTTTCACGGGGGTTTTGCGAACCATGCCATAAAATACTGCTTAAGCTGGAAGCTGTGTTTTGGAACATGATAGCTGGTCATTAGCTGCTCCAAGCTGGTATCAGCAGTTCAAGCTGTTTTTGAACATATATTTTGTCAAGCAGCTACCACATTCCATAACACAGCTTCTAGATTAAACTGGATTTTGCAACAGGGAATTGTAGTTGTAGAGTGTAAAGCCACCAGTGTAGGAGTTCCCATGTGCAACTGTTGTAATTTTTAGAACATTTGGCTAAGACGCTTCAAAACATAACTTGGATTTTTTTTTTATTAATCTGAATTCTAGGCTATATTTTCGTTCAGATGCTTAGAAAAACGATATTGTTCAATAACTTTCAATATTGATGTAATTTCTTGTTGAAGAGGCAAAATCCTAGAAATTAGCCTAGATTCAACACCTTTGGATCTGACAGCATTACATGGGTCGATGATAAATTAGGATGTCCAAAGTTGAAAGAAAAAAAAGTAGTAACAAGTCAACATTCATTTTCTACAAACAAGTTAATAACTCTAAGAATATCTCTAAGCACATTTTTTGCACCTTGAATACATGCGAGTACACACTTTAATGTTTCAGTGTTTCACTTTAATGTTTCATATATATATATATATATATATATATATATATATATATATATATATATATATATATATATGTATGTATGTGTGTGTGTGTGTGTGTGTGTGTGTGTGTGTGTGTGTGTGTGTGTGTGTGTGTGTGTATTTAATAAAAATATAAGCAGTCATATACACTGCTGTTCAGAGTTTGGGATCGGTACGTTTTTTTTAAATGTTTTTAAAAGAAGTCTCTTATGCTTACCAAGGCTGCATTTATTTGATTAGAAAATACAGTAATATTGTGAAATATTATTACAATTTAAAATAACTGTTTTAAAATGTAATGTATTAAAGGATCATGTGACACTGAAGACTGGAGTAATGATGCTGAAAATTCAGCTTTGCCATCACAGGGATAAATTAGTTATTTTATATTGTAATAATATTTCAGAATATTACTGTTTTTTTCTGTGAGCAGAAGAGACTTGTTTTAAAATAATTACAAATCTTACAGATCCCTGTGTGTGTGTGTGTGTGTGTGTGTGTATGACTGCTTTTTTAAGAAATAATGAATTATTAGGCCAACTTATGCACTCATTTCTTTATTTTGATAAGACTTCATTTACAATTTTCTACACTTGAATTGCATTTCAACTTTAAATAGCCATAGCAAGAATGTCACCGATATGGCTTCGTACACAGACTGCAGGCCGTGAACTATAATTGTAGAATGAAGTAGCTTGCTATTTCAAGTGGCGCTCTCCATGGTGCTGGACAACAGTGAGCTTTTACCGCCAGCTCTGCGCGACGGATGCCAGAGCGTCTCCACAACCTACTTGTTTGGGGTAAGTATTCACCCTCGTCTCAGGGCCGTTTTACTTAATGTTGTACACTATAATTAGTTTTGTTTTCTATTCATTTTATTATGATCCAACAAGTGTGGGCTTTTTCTGTATCAAATTATATAGTCTACAAGCAGTAGAGCTCGAGTTCAGGAAAACAAGAATTTTAGGACCAGGACATGGTCAAGGGAATGGCAAAGCATTTCAATAAGGTGATACTATTTTGCTTATAAAAGCGGGGAGATATGAATGAGAGTTGCTTTCCACGCTTTGTAGCACCGCAATGTCTTTTTACCTCATAATTAATTTGCATGACAAACTGAATTATATGTCTACGTTCACAGTCGGTTAACTGCTGAAGTTAATGTTCCGTAATGCTATTAGTGTTATTGAAAGTTTGTCAAATTTCTAGTTGTAAATTAGTCGTTTTACAAGACGTTCTAAAACAAAATCAAAGGAAATTGACTGAAATTCGATTTTTTTTCCGACAGAGACTGAAAATGAAAATGACATTTGTGACTTAACACTTTGCGTTTATTTTCGTCAGGAACGCGTGCAGATGTAGGCTATACAACAACGCAATCTAATGCATAGGGCTTAATTTTGAATTAGCGAAAAAACATACATAGCTGAAGCCATGGCTCTCCCTCGTTCCCTTACACTTAACGACAGACTTGTTGAAGCGTCAGTACCGTAACTCTCCTTTTTTGGGGAAGCCCGTCATATCCTCTGTCCATATATGGTCACGAAGATGACACGCAGCGGGGAATCCTCTCACTGGAGACAATGAATGGGGAGGAGGGCTGATCGGTGAGACGGGGTGTATAAAAGCCGAGCGAAGGGAAGCCGTTGGTGTGAGAATCAACAGATCTACACATCTACAGATAGCCGGAGAGCTATATTACCTTGACGCAGGTCTCAAAAAGGGGGAATTCCAAAGTATTTACATTTCTTTTTTGGACGAACGCCTTCACGGACTTAACTATCGGATCCGCTTTTGCTCTTTCTTGTGTTTGCAATACCCCCTTATCAATAATCTGCTCGAACTGACAGCCATTGGAAAGCCATTTACGGAAAGATGCTTAACAACATGGATTTGAACTCTCAAGATTCTTTCTACTCGCAGTTTGAAAACTGTAACAGTTCTGCGATAGGGATGGAAACTCACGGCTCCAAAGACAGCCAGGATGTTTTCATGGATTCTGGAAGGACAGCACCTGCCCAGTTTGCACACGGTAAGTTTCTGGCAGATTTTCAAGCTAGCTCTGGTAATTATAGTACTGCTGCATGGAATATAATTTATAGTGCAAGTTAATTTAAGCCGCTCACGAAACAATATAGTTATATAACTGATTGCACATTTCACTGAAGGCACTGACGCATGCCTGCTTTTTTCCCTCTCCATACCAGGTGCGCCTATTACCCCCAAAACGGAGCCCACGAGCACAGATCAGTATAACTCTTGTCAGGGTCCGAAAGAAAGCTACGCAACCTCCTTAGCTTACTCAGGCAGCTTCTATGTGGAAACATCTCAAGGAACACCTTGCAGCACGGAAACACTGCTCAACATGATCACCGAAATCGTTGGCATCTCAACAACCCCCGTGTCGGATGCGCATCAGTGTACAGACGGCACGATGAACGCAAGCCGTAGCAGTTTTGGCGACGAGGGGGTCCAGACGCAGGCCTCCACGTGCACCACCCCGCCGCTGTATTCCCCGGGACAGACAGGTCACAGTTACCCGGACTCCCAGACCGCCGCGCAGGCCCAAGACTCCGCTGCATCGCATTTAAACTTTGGGTCCTCTGCGCAAGACGCGGAGCCGCTGTCAGAGAGCGCGACGTTCCCGGTGGTCATCAAAAATGAATTCGAGAGCAGCTGTTACGAGTGGGGGAGCTTCAATAAGTCTTATTTGGATGCTGGTTTCCAGTCAGAGCCATTCTCCATGTCGAATAGTTTTCAAACTGATCAACAACAGGTGGACGTGAAAGAACTTTTAGACTCTTATTCCCCCATTTGCTCAAACTCAGAGACTGAATTCAAAGTGGAGAGCACTTTAAAACAGGAGCAGTGTTTTGGAGATACTTGCACACAGGGTTTCAGCGCTCCCATGTTTAACTACTCCAACCCAGTTATGGATATCCCACCCACCAGTCTTTTAAAACCTACCATTTATCCAAACATTGAACTCCAGTCCAATTGCGACACAACCTACTCGACTTCCACAATAGACTCGGTTCTGTATTCATCTTTATTGCCCGAGTCTTTCAGTCAAACTTATACACGGGCTCAGAAACCTAATCGCGTAAGAAAGAGCCCTGCCTCCTCTACCGGGCCGGCCAAGGAGAAACCCTTCACGTGTCCGATGGAGACCTGCGACCGGCGCTTCTCTCGGTCGGATGAGCTCAACAGGCACATCCGCATCCACACGGGACACAAACCTTTCCAGTGCCGCATCTGTTTGCGGAGCTTCAGCAGAAGCGACCATCTCACCACACACACCCGCACTCACACCGGTGAGAAACCCTTTTCTTGTGATGTGTGCGGCAAACGCTTTGCCAGGAGCGACGAAAGGAAACGGCACGGCCGGGTGCATCTTAAACAGAAAGAAAAGATGGAGCTGAAGCCACAAGTAGTCAACGCGTGGCCGTTTACTTTGCCAGAGGCCATTTAAGAAAGGCGTAATGAGCGCTCGTTGTGCGTGATGTCAAATCTTACCGTCTTGGAAGATTCAAGCTTACTAAAACAGTTGCTTAGGCTACTACAGAATACAACTCCAAAGCTCAAGTGAACGTCGTGGCAACTGATTCAAGCGACCCGCATGAGTGTAAAGGTCCACTGAGGTGACGGATCCCCTTTTCGTGAAATTGGGGGTAGAATTTTAACACTGGACCTCCCACAATGAACCTTGCGTGCAGCTTGAGGTGTGTTCAGCAAGTGCATAAACTTAAAAACAAGTGTTTTTTTTTATTTATATTTTTCCTCGACCATTGTATTTCTTAATCGAGGAGCGTGTTTTGCAGAACACATGAACTGCAGTTCAGCACTTTTACTATGGAACAGCTCCAACCTCGACCTTGCATTGTAATGCGGCAGTAAAACGCACAGCTGGAATGTATTGCACTTATCTCCACTTTCGAACTTAAAACTGATTTAATTCGTGCTTTTTGGTCTTTTCTATTTTAACGCTGTCACCTGTTTAAGAATTCTTTAAAAAAAAAATGCATGTATATGTTTACGTGATATTAATAATCACCGATAGATGCTTCACAGCACAAGTCAGATTTACCTCGTTTTACAACATGGTGGCATTACATTCGTGCCAAGGTTTTTACAGCGTATTTTCCCCTTTATATATGTTTCATTTTGTTGCTATGCTCTAGCGAATAGTAATTGTGTTGTACAATTCAAGAATCCAGTTCTAATGTTGTCAAATTTACACAGCGAATGGGAAGAAATAAATACATTTATATGCCAATGATCATTTGTATTTTTCTAACAAGTGCTACTTTTTACATTTTATTTTGAAATGAAAGACTATTTATATCCTTATTTTTGATGTGTCCCTTGTGTTATGGAAAGCACAAGCTACACAAAATATGTCTTGAATTTCTTCGGTCCATAATTATAATAGAACATTTGAATGTATTAAGCCAGTTTTAATACCATTGTCTGCCCTAGGTATCTGCATTTCACTAACAGTTCTCACTTTTTTTCTTTTTTACCAGATCATACTTGTGTGTTATTGTGTGACCTTGTGACCCTAATTCATGAATTATGAATTATCCAGTTCACATGCCTCCTATATTTTGTGATGTGATGAGAACAAGTTTTTTAGAATAGCACAGGGTTCGACACTGCTGTTGAGTGATTAGAAAAGCATACATTGCTGCAGTTTTCAGTAGTTCTTTCACATTATACTAGAACAGTTTCGACATGCCTTTCAGTCTGAAAGCTTTTGTATTGTACTAGCTGAATTAATCAATAGAGGTATGGGGAAAATGTAGAAAATGTGAACTTGCCTTAAGTTATAATAATTATACTGGAGAAATGATTTTGTACATATCAAGACCGTTTATACGCAATACTTTGGATGAACGTTGATGTTTGTTATTTTTATGACAAATATTTATGAATAAAACAATTTCTTGAGGTGTTTAAGGAGAAAGCTTTTCACTGAGAATGCTCATTCAAACGATACGGGTAAGCAACATTTGCTATAAATGTTATTTTGTATACACTCCTCCCATCTGTCCTGTCCGTCTCATGCAAACATCTACACTGGCTCTGAGATCTTGCAATCTGTCGCCAAAGTGCTAAGCAGCAGCGATAGGGACTCCTCAGCATGTAGGCTGCCCTGTACACATGACGCGTCCCGCTGGCAGTACATCACTGGCTCCCACTCCAATGCGTAAGAGCCGGAGCTGCTTCCCTGATACTCATCTACTGACAGTGATCAGCATGTGATGGACTGCACAGCGTTACATTACGCCATAATGTATTTGATCAAACTGTGGCTTAGATCTGTCCTTTTTGGAAAAGGGTGTGTCATGGATGATAAGTGTTTAAGTGCTGCTTTTGTACTTTACTGGCTATAGTTATAGTGCAGCACTTCATCTATGAATGACATTCCTATTTTCAACAAGGAGGAGAACAGATGGAAGCCTATTCAAACCAGAAACCACGCATGAACTCTTAAAAATAAAGGGGTTTTCACAGCAATGCCATAGAAAAAAAAAGATTTCCGTTTACTTAAACCTTCAGTGAGCATTTTTTCTTAGTGTTAAAAATATAAAGAACCATTTTCTTCTATAAAGAACCTTTAGTAGAATAGAAAGATTATATGGATGTTAAAAGTTCTTCATGGATACCAATAAAGAAACGTATCATATTTTATAAATAGAACCAAGTCTCACTAGTCAATTTTCCACATCTGAGAATAGGAGTTAAGCTAAAATCAAAATGAAACCCTAGTTCCATTAGCTCAACTCATTCTACCTCCCTCACTAAGTAGAAAAAAAAAAACCTATTAAAACTCAAACTTTGCTGAAAGTTTTTTTTGGGGGGGTTGATGTGGCTCCATGTTACTAAAAAAGCCACAGCCTACGTTAGGCAGCCATATGTCTTATACAGATATCAACAGCCACATAATTGGTGTCTCCGAATAATTCAGAGTCTTCATTGTAATAGAGTGCTGCAGGGACGGCGTATTTTTGTAGGCCAAAACCTGGCAATGTGAATGTCAATGGGGTTTTTGGTTAAATGCTAAAAATAATGTCTGTGGTCAACACAAGCTTAGGATATTTTCACGTTTTATTCTGCAACATAAAATACGTCAGTAATACCCCCTTCTGATTTTTTAGTTACACTTTATTTGGTAACACTTTATTTTACCGTGTCCTTGTTACACGTTACATGTACTTACTATAGTAATACTGCAAAATTATGCAAAATTACAAGTAACTAACCCTAATTCTACCCTAACCCTATAGTAAGTACATGTTGTTAATCAATATTACTCAGTACTTAAATATATAATTACACTATAACAATGAAACCTTAAAATAAAGTGTAACCTTAATTAATTAAGTAATATTAATTAACTACATGTACTTACTATAGAGTTACCGTTAGGGGTTGGTTAAGGGTTATTTACTTATAATTATGCATAATTTACTGTTATTACTATAGTAAGTATAACTATGTAACTATGTCAAATAAAGTTTTTTTAACGCATTTATTTTTTAACGCATTTACTTGCCTTGAAAAAGGCAGTTGCTAAGAAGTGTCTAAATGGGACTAAAGAGGTTGTCGAGGAAAATAAATGTCATCAAACCGAGCAGGAAAACTTATCTACTGAATAGTCCGCTTTCACAACCTCATTGTGTTTTTATAATCACGTTCTTGCAAACTATTCAATTCCTAACTTAAACGTTTAGGGAAAATGTTAAAAAAAATAAATAAAGACAGCTTAGTGATGGTGACATTAAAGTCATGTGACCGTTTATAGCCTATGTTTAGCTTTTGTTCTGGTGTTTGTATTTAGGCTTCAAAATTCATAAAAGTTGTGTTCATTTGTGAAGACTAGAATGATGAATAGAATGTGTTAGAATCATAAACTTTTGTTGGTCACGGCGCTTATTTTCTGCAGTAATCCAAAAGCCAATGAAAAAATCCTATTGGGTTTTTGTCAACACTGCAGCTCTATAGCACAGATACATTGCCAGCTATTTGTAAATTAGAAGTAATTTGTGCCGTTAAATTGTAGGGGCAGAAATACTTATTTTTCACTACATTTTTCTGTCAACAGTCAACTATTTACAGTAAAACAAAATGTTAGTTAAGTGGTCTTAAACTCAGCCCATGAATGGCTTATTAACAGGCAGTCCTAGCCTACATGTATTCATTGTCTGTTGCAAGTCCGTCTAACTCCGCCAGTGAAATTCTCCATGTCCGTCAAATTAAGTGTTTGTTTTATGACGCGTAAAGGCCCGACTTTTAAAAGCCGGAGGTCTCGTTAAGTGTTACTAGCTATATAGGTCTCAAGTACACCTTATTAATCATAGTTGCACTTCAGACTAAGCTAAAAGACGATGCGGCCGCTAGATTGATCCGTCCCAGTGCAATCATTGCGTGATTTTATATCCACCTTGACGATGTGTAGCCGGCGTAGCATGGTCCTCGGGTGGGCTTCGTAATCAGGGTGCATAATCATAAGCTACTGATGGCAATCAGCCTTAGCGGATTAATTCGTCGGATGGCTCCCCGGCCCGACGGTCCTGTCTCTGATCCTGAAGAAGGGTGTGGGTGTTTTGGAGAGTGCAAATGATTAAGATGGAGAAGTGGCGAGGTAAAAGAGCTCGTTATGCAAACATTTAAGTGTTTGATTCTCACCATTGTTCAGAAAGCGAATTTCTTCATTAGTATTACTGGTCAGGGTAGACACTAGTGGATGGATTCGAGAACTTGCCGAGGTGTTTTTATTCCGCACTAAATGGCAAGTTAATCCAAGGGGTCAAGGAGTCTTGTCCAGGCTACCGCTGTTATCCACGGTGAAACATCACTATGGCAACAAGGGTTAAGCGTCACGGTGCGCCAAAACGGAATAGAGATGTGAACATTTTGAGTGAGATGAATTGCCTGAAAGCAATTCAATCACATGGTAGAACAGTTCAGAGCTGTCCTTGATGGTGCGGTGGAGGCAAAGAGCCTTTAGACCCCAGAACAGTTCATTTAAAACTGTTAGGAGTTAATGCAATGCTGTAGGTATAATAATGTGAGCTTTAAAGCTGGAGAATGGTGCTTACAAAAACAAATAAAGCATGTCTTTTTGTCAGTTACACTATGAGCTAGAAAGGAAATATGGATTGTGAAATATTAGTGTTTTGTGTTAGTTTTGATAGTGTTCAGTGCACAAACAAATAGAACTTTGTTAAATTTTGTTGCTCTGTAAGGCCACAGCTATCTTTACATTATAAATGTATAATATTATAAAGAGTCTATCTTTTATATAACTGGAATGTGTAAAAGTAAAAATAGGAAAATATCAGCCATGCTCAATTTAAAAATACCTTATGCAAAAAGTTTATTTACGTATTACATGGCACCAAGTGGAAAAAACTATTTGGTGCAGAAGATTGAAAAAATCTATGAAATGCATAAGAACAGGTTTTTCCAACACAATTTAAGATATGTCAACAAAGTAAAAAGCTAAGTGGTAGGATATTTAAAGTGTAGGACTTTTTTTGCTTTCTTTCTCTAGAAAGTGTAGCTTTCTAATAGTGAACTAAACAAACTTTAAGCATTAATTTTGGACCTACGTCTGATGTGAGAACAAATGGCTTAGGTGCGGCATTCAACAACATCAACAACTCCATAGTGTAAAGGTTGAGAAGTGCCTGGACTTTGGCTTCGGTCCATCTATGTATGTGGAGTAAGTATAATCTGCACTCTAAAAAAAGATGGTTCTTTACATGTAGTAACAGTTCTATTTAGAGCCACCTCATTAGTGATTTTCTGGAGCTCAGCTATACAACTACAGACTGTCAACACACTCTCGACAGATAAATTATTTCTTTCTTAAAATGTCTATACATTTTTACTTAAAAAATTGTAACTGGTTTCCTACCAATCATGTCTTCTTCTCTTTTTAGTTTAACAGAACATGTAAGTGAGCAGCTCTGCTCAGTTAAGGATACTCATCTACTCTTCTCCACAAAGTAAGTAACAGAGATATTGAATTTATGATCCATATTGTTAGATTTTTGTTTAATTATCACTATGCCACAACATACCCAGTCACAAAAACATTAAAGCTATCCCATGACTTCATATTACCTTTTCCTAAAGGGCTCACATACTGTCCATTTTTGCTAATTTTGGCCTTCATAAACATAATTGTTTTTACATAATCATATGTACAGACAAACTGTAACTCTAAACTCAATTGTGTATTTCAGATCACGTACCATAACCTCATCATCTACAGAGAGAAACTGCCACTCAAAATCTGTAAAGACATCATAGAGGATTGTGAAGATATTTCACTGGAACATGAATCTGTCATGTTCAATGTCAGTTGTTATTTGTGTATTCAGTTAGGAACTGTTGTTAGAGCACTGTCATTTTTGCTACAATTTTCCATGTTAATAAAAAATAAAAGTACCTAATTGACACAACATGCTGGGTTTTTATTTTATTTCATTATTCTTAAAAACAAAATTAATAAATAATATTAATGAAAATAAACTATTCAAGAAGGTTATTTATAACACCATTAAGGTCCTATATAACACTTTCATAGCATGGAACCTTATAAAAAGGGTTCTATTTAGCACCTAAAAGGGTTCTGCTACTGTTACAAGCCAAAGAACCCTAAGTTGGTACCATTAAGAGTGTGTGTGTTTAAATGGCCTTAAAAATGGTGGGTGCCGGTGTTTCGTATGGCATGCGTTCAACCAATCAACGTACAATCAAGTTACTGACATTTGCTCCAGTTTGTTATCAAAACCCAATAATAAGATAATCATCCTGGTTACTCAACACATTAAGCTAAAAATGCAAAAATACCCATGCATTCATAGCACACATTCTGTAGTCAAAAAAAGCCTTGTGTAGAGGCCGTTACCCTGTCCTCAGCGGGACAGTGATTGTGGTGTGGCTGACATTTGTGCCGCGGTAATGAGGCTTGGCCAGCAATGGCTATGTCACTTTTGGCCACCCATGTCAGCGTGTGTCAGAAAGAGAGAAAGAGGTAAAGAAAGAGAAAGAGAGGATGAAATTGGCTAAGATAAAAAGAAAGAAACAGCATGCCATGTATTGGGATATGGAGAGATATTGAGATTGTTAAGCGTGAGAGAGAAAACAATGTGGTCAGTTACAGTCACCCCACTGCCAATGGTTTCACATGTCATGTCAGACAATTGAGTGCCACAGTGAGGCAACAGTTACCTCAAATGAAGTTTCCCACATCTGGAATCACTATCAGATCCAGGCTGTGGTGTTGCAGTGCTATGACCATTTCCAACAGATTTGGTATTTGGGATTTTAATTATTATTATTTCAGCCTCTGTATTTTGAGTTAATAGATTTTTTTGCTTAATATTGTTTGTAGATTAGATTTCTATATGGCAATAGATTCCTGCATGTTTATCCATTTTTTATACCACCCCCCAACCCCCACCACCCCCACACTATCAGAATGTAATAGTTGAAATCCTGTTCCAAAAGGGCATTAGCAAATGAGTGGGTTGGCTGTGCTTAACTCACACTGTCAGGTCTCAGCAGGAGTAGTCTATACGTACACTTGCTGTACTATACCTCAACACTGCCTGTGAATCATGGTGCCATTCTATGTGCATGAGCTGTATGCACATATATCATTTGTGTCTGAACAGACATGTTGCTTTTTATGCTGACATTTTCACACTGGTATATGCTTGAGAATTGACAAGTTTGTGGTAAAAACACTGCAAAGTGACTTGCACATAAAACACCATATACAAAGATTAAACAATGTAGGACAGTGACCCGCTGTGCAATCTTAAAAGTTTATTTTAAAGGTTATGTTATGGTCAGGTAAAATTTGTATTAGTAAAGTACAGTAAATTTATAATGCTACAAAAGATTTCTATTTCAAATAAATAAATACATATAGAAAAATACACAGCTGTTTTTAACATTGAATGATTTCTGAAGGAGCATGTGACACTGAAGACTGATGTAAATTCAGCTTTGTCATCAAAGGAATAAATTACATTTAAAAAATATATTATAATGGAACAGTTATTTTAAATGGTGAACATAAAATACTTTTCTTCAAAAATATTAAAAATCTTTTTTTCAACCCCAAACTTTTTAACGGTAGTGTCTGTTCATATGAATGCAATCTCTAAAACAGTTTGGGCAATCTAAAAAAAAAAAAACGCTTTTAGTTTTACTACTCTGTTAGTCATTGGTGTGTTTGACTTATGTAATCTATAATTATCTAAATATTTCAAATTATAATGCATATTCACACATACAGTACCGGTCAAAAGTTTGGAAACATTACTATTTTTAATGTTTTTGAAAGAAGTCTCTTATCAAGCGTGCATTTATTTGATTAAAAATACAGAAAAAACTGTAATATTGTTAATTATTATTACGATTTAAAATAATGGTTTTGTATTTTAATATAGCCTACTTTAAAATGCAATTTATTTCTGTGAATTTTCAGCATCATTACTCCAGCCTTTATTATCAATGTTGGAAACAGTTCTGCTGCTTAATATTTTTTATAACATGTAAAGCTTTTTCAGGATTCTTTGATGAATAAAAAGTAAAAAAAGAACAGCATTTATTTAAAATAGAAATCTTTGGTAACAATATACACTACCGTTCAAAAGTTTGTAGTTTTTGTCTTTCTTTTTTTGAAAGAAATTAATACTTTTATTCAGCAAGAATGTATTAAATTGATAGTAAAGATTTATATTGTTAGAAAAGATTTCCATTTTGGATAAATGCTGATCTTTTTCACTTTTTATTCATCAATGAATCCTGAAAAAAGAATCACAGGTTATAAAAAAATATTAAGGAGCACAACTGTTGACAACATTTATAATAATTGAGTATCAAATCAGCATATTAGAATGATTTCTGAAAGATCATGTGACACTGAAGACTGAAGTAATGACTGATGAAAATTCAGCTTTGCATCACAGAAATAAATGATATTTTAAAGTATATTATAATAGAAGACCGTTATTTTAAATAGTAATATTTCACAATATATTCTGTATTTGTGATCAAAGAAATGCACGCTTGATGAGCATTAGAGACTTCTTTCAAAAACATTAAAAATATGAATGTTTCCAAATGAACGTTGATGAACTTTACAGTTATTAAACTGAACTGAATCAACACTGAACAGACTTGAGCTGAATAATGACACTACTGATTTGTTGGAGCTGCTTTACAGCAGAATTTGAATTAGTTACTATCGTTAAGCTGCTTAAAACAATGTATTGTTTAAAGCACTATAGCATAAAGGTGACTTGACTTGTATACATATTCAGTATACACTCACCTAAAGGATTATTAGGAACACCTGTTCAATTTCTCATTAATGCAATTATCTAATCAACCAATCACATGGCAGTTGCTTCAATGCATTTAGGGGTGTGGTCCTGGTCAAGACAATCTCCTGAACTCCAAACTGAATGTCAGAATGGGAAAGAAAGGTGATTTAAGCAATTTTGAGCGTGGCATGGTTGTTGGTGCCAGACGGGCAGGTCTGAGTATTTCACAATCTGCTCAGTTACTGGGATTTTCACGCACAACCATTTCTAGAGTTTACAAAGAAAAGTGTGAAAAGGGAAAAACATCCAGTATGCGGCAGTCCTGTGGGCGAAAATGCCTTGTTGATGCTAGAGGTCAGAGGAGAATGGGCCGACTGATTCAAGCTGATAGAAGAGCAACTTTGACTGAAATAACCACTCGTTACAACCGAGGTATGCAGCAAAACATTTGTGAAGCCACAACACGCACAACCTTGAGGCAGATGGGCTACAACAGCAGAAGACCCCACCGGGTACCACTCATCTCCACTACAAATAGGAAAAAGAGGCTACAATTTGCACGAGCTCACCAAAATTGGACAGTTGAAGACTGGAAAAATGTTGCCTGGTCTCGATTTCTGTTGAGACATTCAGATGGTTGAGTCAGAATTTGGCGTAAACAGAATGAGAACATGGATCCATCATGCCTTGTTACCATTGTGCAGGCTGGTGGTGGTGGTGTAATGGTGTGGGGGATGTTTTCTTGGCACACTTTAGGCCCCTTAGTGCCAATTGGGCATTGTTTAAATGCCACGGCCTACCTGAGCATTGTTTCTGACCATGTCCATCCCTTTATGACCACCATGTACCCATCCTCTGATGGCTACTTCCAGCAGGATAATGCACCATGTCACAAAGCTCGAATCATTTCAAATTGGTTTCTTGAACATGACAATGAGTTCACTGTACTAAAATGGCCCCCACAGTCACCAGATCTCAACCCAATAGAGCATCTTTGGGATGTGGTGGAACGGGAGCTTCGTGCCCTGGATGTGCATCCCACAAATCTCCATCAACTGCAAGATGCTATCCTATCAATATGGGCCAACATTTCTAAAGAATGCTTTCAGCACCTTGTTGAATCAATGCCACGTAGAATTAAGGCAGTTCTGAAGGCGAAAGGGGGTCAAACACAGTATTAGTATGGTGTTCCTAATAATCCTTTAGGTGAGTGTGAATTTTCAAAATAAATGTAAGGGTGAAAAATGTGTTGTTTTGAGTTTTGATCAAATTAGGTATATTTACACTTTAAACAGAAATATAATTTAAAACATTCTCAAAACATTGAGTCTTGATTTCTAAGTGTACAAATTAAGTGTTTTCACACATGATCATTGGCTTTAGGTAATTGGAAAATGAGTGTGGCATTTGAATGACAGTATTTTCCAAATGAAACAAAAGAGCTGTTAGTTTTAAATGATGTGTCTAATGCATAAAATGACAACTGGTACTGGTACTTTTCTCAACATGGCACAAAATGATGCCATGTTTTCAGACCTTGAATAATGCAAAAAAAGAAGAAGTTTATATTCATTTTTAAACAACACTATGCTAATGTTTTGAAATAGGAAGAGTTCAAAAATCAATATTTGGTGGAATAACTCGGATTTTCAATCAGATTCCATGCGTTTTGCTCTCATACCAGTTGGTCACATTTCTGTTAGGCACAAAAAAATTAAAGCTGCTTGGCTTTGTTTGCCAGCTTATAACCTTGTATTAGAGTTTAGATTCTCTGCCCAAGCCCAAGCCCGAACTTGGGCCAGGCCGGGCCCTTGACAAAGCATTTGTGTTTTTTTAATCATTACCTTATTAGCCTAATGGGTGGGGAGAAAACTATGCCATAATCAGAAATATTATATCTATTTCTAGCAAAGTAGGCAAATGTGTAAAAAGTTAAGTTTCTTCATTCGGATCCATTTGCAATCCATTCCTAGCCTGACGTCGTCATACTCAGATTCTAGTCAGAATATGAGTCTGATATTGCTCTATTGGGCTGTGATTATGGGACGTGTTTCAACCGAACCAGGAAAGAAAATGCCTCTGCACTCAATTCAATAGACCTACAACCAATCAGAGCAACGGAATAAGTGACGTATGTTGAGCAACGCATAGTTGTCAACAGAGCTCAACTGCACGCACGCTGGAAGAAGTAGAAGAGAGATTAGTGTAAACGATCTTTGCCGGTGTTGTGAAAAGAATTTAAGGATACACGGAATACTTACCAACACGATCATCATTTTTGAGAGAAATAGTAAAGGTGAATGCATATACGAACAAGTTCTCCATTTAGGATTAGAACGAATTCAACCCAAGCGCTCTTTGGTGGATGATTATGTTACTGTTGATCATCTGTCCATCATCGTATAAAGCCCGCCCTGACAATTTGATTGGTCCGAAACAGCTCCGGTTCGAGCATAGTTGCTCCAAAACGGATCAAGTCCAGACCGAACTTCCCAACCTCAAATGTTGTGGGCAGGGCTAAGTTCGACTGGCATCCAGGCTAATCCATTCCATTCTGAATAAACAAACAACACAGTTTACATGCTTCATCCTTGTTGCATTATTCATTAAAGGGATATAGTTCACCCTGAAATGAAAATAAAGCCATCTTTTACTCACCCTGCTGTTGTTCCAATGCCCTATGTCGTTCTATCTTTTTCAGACCTCAAAAGCAGAAATTTAAAAAAACGTCCTGCACGCACTCCTCCATATAATGGCAGTGAACGGTCGGGTTTAAATCTGGCTCATAATTACAGTTAATGTGTCTGTCCGGACACAACATGCACAGGCTCAGGTAGGGTCGGGCTTGATTTTTTGGGCCTGATCTAAGCTCTACCTTGTATCCTTCCACTTTATCACATTCCAGAGGTTTTCAATGGGGCTCAGGTCTGGAGTTTGGGCTGGCCATTAGAGGGTCTTGAGCTAGTGGTCTTCCATCCACACCTTTATTGACCTGGCTGTGTAGCATTAATGACAGATTTTTTGGGAGAACTAACCCTTTAAATTGCAGTGTTTTATAAATGAAACACAAGAGCTGTTAGTTTTGAATGATGTGTCTAAGAACTGTGTTTAGCGTTTTGCAAAAAAAGTTTGTTTTACAATTGGAAAGCAGTTTTGCAGACTTAGTCTAAAGATTAGGTATATGTATGAATGGTTTGAAGTCGGCCTCAAATACTACTTTTCGTGCATAAGCCATTATAAAATGGTAAAATCTTTCAAAAGTAATATTTTATAAATGTGTGTTATCCTCGTTACACATTATATGGAAGATTTAAGAGCATTATAACCTCATTAACCGTCTAGTGCACACTGATGACCAAGAATATTAAATTCTTTGTTTAATCTGTTTCATTTTCGGCTTGTTTTCAAGCTGTGTTATTTGTTATTGGTCTTTGGGGAATGTATGCAGGGCATTGTGAAACAAACTAAGATTTTTTTCTTCTGTTTGAGCAGAAACTGTAAAAGCCTTGTCATCTCCCCACCCCCTCTCCTTCACATTGTGGTACACTCCCTCCCACTGTGGCTTTTTACTGAAAATGGATTGTCACTGAGAGTGAAGGGGGACCATGAAATGTGGGAGGTGGTCTGTCTTTTCGGGGACCTTGCTGTGAAAACACAGTAGCTCTTTAAGGACTTTACTTGATCATTAGGTAGGCAAGACCATGACGGAGGATGAAACTGACCTCCACTAGTATCCTACAGTGTTTGAGCACTTAGAAAAACCCTTCAATTATACCCTTAATTACCAGGCCGTTAGAAATTGTGTAATTATTTGACTCTAAAGCATGTTGATTACTGAGATGACATGCTTGGATGTTTGGTGTATGTGCAAATTAAAAAGGACATTACCTTTCAAAGCAGAGCAGGAAATAATAGTTGCTCTGTTTTTTAGAAACCTAGTTTTCTTATCCTCACGAGGCCATGTAAAGTGAGATGTTTTTTAACCACTGGGAAGACACATGTAGTCTTTTCTCTACAGTAATTATCAGCATTTACTACTGAGAGGAAGTGTTTCCGATAGAGATTCAGCTTTTTCATTCCTGTATAAAATTACATTAGGATATATATATACCCAGCTAAGACAATGTCACTCCCTGGACACAACACAATCTTCACCTAGGTAAATGTGATATATTCTCACAGTAAGGACACTCAGGGTATTTTTCACGACTTTGATTTTAATCTAGTTCATTTTGCTGACAAATCAAAGAGTTGTGGACATTATTTCTATTCTTAAAATAGTGCCATACATCAACCAGCAGGAGCACCTTTGATCTCTTGATGTTCAGCGCTTGTTAGATACCGTTTACATCCTCTTAGAGTTGGCTGGCTATTCAGATCTATTGGAAGTCAGTGGGAGACAGATCTCAATCCTGTTTCTCTCGTCCTTCTCTAAGTGAGCACTGACAGCAGATTGGATTGATGGTTCAATGCATTCATGAAGTGTCAGCCAACTGCCATTGGCGATCACTTGAGTGAGGGAAACTGTCTTAAGAGGGAACCCCATTCCTTCACTGGGCTGATCTACTCTGTTTGCTTCTTTGTGCCTAACAGGCTGGTGGCAGGATGTACAGGTTAAGTATTAACCAAATACAGTGTATCAGGATGCCTGAAGTAAAACTTATGGGCATCCTGTTGACTCGGTCTAACAATTGACTACGTCAAAGATCTCCATAGGCATAATATCCGTCATCCATCTTTATTTCTACAGTGATAGATATCTGCATTTTTGCCTGTGATGGATCTACATACTGCTACATCATACTATATTGTTCGAGCTTTGATAGATATAATAATAGTAACTGAACACTGTAAAAAATATCCCATTAAACTTACAGCTATGGTTGCCAGAAATTCACCATAAAAAATATGGTGACATTATATATGTGACCCTGGATAACAAAACCAGTCATAAGTCGCACGGGTATATTTGTAGCAATAGCCAACATTACATTGTATGGGTCACAATTATCGATTTTTCCTGTATACCAAAAATCATTAGGATATTAAGTAAAGATCATGTTCCATAAAGATATTTTGTAAACTTCCTACCATAAATATATAAAAAATGTATTAATATGCGTTGCCAAGACTTAATTTGGACAACTTTAAAGGTGATTTTCTCAATATTTAGATTTTTTTGCACCCTCAGATTCCAGATTTTCAAATAGTTGTATCTCAGCCAAATATTGTCCTATCCTAACAAACCATACATCAATGGAAAGCTGTATAAATCTCAATTTTAAAAAAATTATCCTTATGACTGGTTTTGTGGTCCAGGGTCACATATGTGCTGTGACAAGCAGGGACTTCTTGTAATGCCGTTTTACTGTTTTTCACTGTAAATATGGTATATGGTAATTTGTTGTTTTCACTTCAAAAACATAAAATTGACAGTATTTTACTGTAAACTAGTATATGATGTTAAACCATTTTACATTTTTCACAGTTAAAGAAAATTGAAAGTTTTCACAATTTGAAAATCAAGTTTTTAATGTTGTTTATTTGTCTAAGTGGTGTTTTTAATATGCTTTAAGATAAACCATGTTCAAATTCATGTCAACACCATTGCCAAGTATTATCTCTGTAAAACTGAAATCGCAGGTGTTTCTTACGTTATTCCTATTAATTACCTTTATGTGTCTGATGTTGTAGAGAGCGATACATAAAACGCATTACCATTCTGATACATCTACTTGTAGACAAGCCTGTATGAGTGAGTGGAGGCGGGGATCATTTGCATATTCATGGCTCTGCATATACTAAATGAAGCAAGGGTGTAGAGTTACAATCAAGCTATTTTAAGCTATTTACATTTTTTTACAATACATTTTTTTTTGTCATTTTGGTGATCAAGGGTGAGTTTTAAGGGATAAAATTACAGGGGACTACAGGGGAACTTCAAGGTAACTTAACAAGGTAACTTAACAGGTTTTTACTTTAGAATTTTTTTTTTTAATTCTGTAAAAAAAAAAAAAAATTCACATTGAATGTTTGCACACTGTATCTCAGGTTTCAAACCTGCATGGCTTTCTTTTTTCTGTAAAACACAAAAGATAAAAGATATTTTGAAGAATGCCCTCATGTGTTTTTTGTACCTACAATAAAAGTGAATTGTTTTGGATACCATTAACATTCATTTTATGCACAAAAACATTTCTTCTTTAATATTTTCTTTTGAGAATCCAACTATTCCTTTAACATTTCATTTATGTATCCGAGAGTGTTAAATTAATACTGAGATATGCAAATACATACTGTATCCTCTAAATACAGTATGTAACTACATCCGTTATTGTAGTTCATACAAATCAGATCTGCCTTAAAATGGACCCAAATCTTCTGTTCAGGCCACCAGGGCTCAAAGTTGTTCCAGCATAGGCCAGATGTACTTTTATGCACACCTCATTATGTACCCTAACATCAAACACCCTCATTATATTTGACAATGGGATGTGCGCCAGGCGATTCCCTGAGTGGAGCGGGGGCTATAAAGTGTAACAGGTTCAAACAATTTAGTCTTTATGGACATGCAAGGGCCACCTGTCTTGTTTTATGCAGAGATTGTTGAATTAAGGGGTAAGAAGAGGAAATTCATGAACGTTGCCTTCCAGCTCATGGCGGATTGCATGAGCGACAAAGATTGGAACAGGTTCACCTGTCAATCATCCCTTCCTGGGATTGTCAGTTCCCTCAGGATGCAAACGGACACATTAAGAAACTGGATGTGTATGAGGTGTAAAAACTGGTAAAGTACTGGCTCAATGTACTGTACTGGCAACCATATCCACCCTAATGTTGAAATCGTCATTGATTTGCTCCCATCTGAAGCGTTTATTTTTAGTTTACAAGTATCTTATACCATTTACATAAAAGCCCATACTGATCTTAATTCAGGCTATATAACTGCTATGGATGCGAACCCTTGCTAGAGGTTAAACAAACACACCATAGCTGCTAAATCTATTAACATGCAAATCAGTGTAACAACTCAACAGCCTGTTGTCATACCTACACTGAAAGCCCAAATAAGTTCCAGAAAAAAACACACACACACACACACACACACACAAGAGCCATACTTGATAAGATATACTCTGTTACTATGGCAACATCTGTGGCTCAAGCTAAGAATGCAGAGGTCTGTAATATTGTCATTGCTGAACGTGATTTTCACACATTTATCTGCACAGTGTCATTAACGGATAAAGATTACTAGACTTTTTTTGTGCACAAGCTTGCCTGTGAAATTGCAAAGTCTTCAGTGAGCCAACAATCTTCGAAATCTGGTTTTGTGCATTTAGTGCCTAATCTAGGTTGATATGCATATTGTATGCCGGATAAAATCATACCCTTCTCTTAAGTCTTGCTTGTTCGTTTTATCCTCTCATTATGCTCAATGGCCACTTGAGTTGTATTATTAGCACACTTGCCTTTTCATTGTTTGGATCACAAATTTTTCACAGAGAAAACAAACTTTAAGTGTTTGCTGTATTTTCAATGCAGCTTCTTAGGTGAATTCAGAATCTGAATGGATATACAGCATATATATATATTAGACTATATTATCACTAATATATTGAATTTTTAGATTTGTAATGGCTTTTTATTTTATGTGTCTCAGTCTATGACAAATATTGATGTGAATATTGCAGTTATCTTTCAAAAAATTCCAAAAAAGAATGATATATATTTACACTTTGCATTTATTTTGAATTTTATTTACTGGGTATAAAAAAATGATTTTCTTGCGATAAATATAATGAAAATGACAATGAATGAATGAACTACAATTATGTTGATTATATAAACTAGTGCACAATATTAAAGTAGTTGTGCTGTGTGTAGATAGATTCATATTTATTTTTATCATAATCTCATTAACGTAACATGCAACAGCCCTTTTGTGGCTGTGGAACATGCAGTTGTTTGCCCCCTTTGAGAAGCTCTATCTTTTGCTGTCCCCTGTTGATAGCTCCCTTGTAATACAGGATGTGAGTAATACATATTATTTGGAGGTGTATTGATTTCCTATTGGCTTTTCAAGCAATGCACGTTTTATTATCATGTGGAACATACCATTTATACACATATACACAATCATGCTCAGTTTATGCTAGAAGATTTCATTCTAATTTATTGCTTTGCTCCAATCCTGCATGTCTCGAATGTCTCAGTGTTTAAATTACAGCTGAAAAACGACACATTTCAGACACATGCTATCGTTGCTAAGCAAACAGAAGCTAATAATATCCTCAATAAGCATTTATTGCTAAAAAGCTATAAGAAAAGCACAGCACGTCATGAATGGAATCCATCAAAATACAAAGGTAGATGACAGGCTAGTAATTAGCCCATAGTGTGGTTGTCACTTTTTGAAATGTCTGAATTAAAAAGACTGTAGAGAGAATGTGTGTGTGTGTGTGTGTGTGTGTGTGTGTATGTGTGGAAGGGTTAGTGGGAGAACACTTCCTTTAATTGAGCAGTGCTGAAGATGACAGCATTTCATCTGCAGCAGGTGTTTAGGAATTACTGGTCTCATTAAAAAGGCTATTTGAGGACAACAGAACGCACACAACCATGTAATATTCCCTTGCAGATAACAAGATAGAACATTGTTATCTGTAAGGGAACGGATGAGTTTAAGGGAACTGATGAAGGTCTGATGAAATACCTGTTACTGTAGGTTATGTCTGCTATGACATGCTGTGCTCATAATGGGATCAAACATAGTGGCTTAGATAGATAGATAGATAGACAGACAGACAGACAGACAGACAGACAGACAGACAGACAGACAGACAGACAGACAGACAGACAGACAGACAGACAGACAGACAGACGGACGGACGGACGGACAGAGACAGATAGATATTGGGTGCCTTGTGTGTATTTATAATGCAACCAAAAGATGGCGCTAATGTCTTACTGTAATGTTGTCTTCCATGTCTCATCTCTTGTTTCAGGGTTCCAACTGTAAGGTTGCTTCTCAAACTCTGCACTGCACTTGTTACATATTTGATCAGCTGTTTAACATTGTCACACAACGAACCTATGGAATCTGTTTATGGACACAACAGGCCAAAGATTAGACACCAAAGATTAGACATGTTTGAAACATGATTTTCTATTCAGTTGCACAAATAAATAAATAAATAAATAAAAATTGTTAAAGGGATAGTTCACCCACAAATGAAAATTCTGCCCTCATGTTGTTCCAAACCGGTAAGACTTTCGTTCATCTTCGGAACACAAATCAAGATATTTTTAATGACAGAGAGATTTCTGTCCCTCCATTGACAGCTATGCAACTGCCACTTTGACACTTCAAAAAGTTCATAAAGAGATCATAAAACTAATTAGGGCTTGGTATCGATATACAGAGGACCCGATTCGATTTGATTTTCGATGATCGATTCAGTGAATAGTTTTTACTGGCCCCACCACAAAAAAGTAACAAATTAATAATATAGTTTTTGTGTTTGTTGTTTTTGACCCATGTATCCTTGTATTGTATTAATAAGGAGAATTTCACAATTCTCGATTCCAAATTCAATACCACAGCTAAAACTACTAATATAAATTTCCAACATTATTAGAGACAAGCAGGGGCGCAGGAGACATTTTCAAAGTGGGGGGGACCAAACTGTAAGCAAAAGCCCAGATAGTAAGATCAGATTTCCAGATATCGCACCACCACTTCAGGCTCACTCTCGAACCACCATCATACATTAAACTTGCCTGATCATTAATAGAATAATATTGATTATTATTACAATACAAACTAAGTGAAATAATATGAATATTCAAAACTTATAGGGATGAGCAAAATGCCTCCAGAATGCCAAATCTTTCCCCTGTAGACCAGCCTTTTATGTGGGATGTCTCAACTTTAAAACTTGCACAATTCTACTTTGATCAATTTTAATTTGGGGTGTGCGATAATTAAAAAATGTTTTGCTGAGTGTGTTATTTTGCTGGTACCGTGGCAGGTTTAGGACTGCTTCGGACAGCTGACTTCTAAAGTTTTTAATATTCTTCATATTCTGTGTGGTGGTCAGTTCACAGCAGTGACAGAAATCATCTTTTCCAATAAGTTTAAATTTATTTTTTACCTTTTATGGGCATTTTTACCTTTTATAATTGTATTTTTTAACCCTAGTTGTTTGCATGCATCATATTTTGTGTCAATTTCATAATTTAATCAAATGTAATTATAATAATAAGACAAAATAGGGCTGTTACCAATCAAATTAAATAACAAAATTCATCTTTGCAATGGAGAGGAAACAGAAGCTGCATCTGAAGTGGCATTTAGATGCATTTAGACTGTTTAATGCAGCTCAGAGGTGAATAATCTGCAGTTACAAATGCATAAATAATGTTTTGATGTTTTAAACATAAAACGTTGAATATTGACATTTGAAATGATTTAAAACATGAAAATATACTTTATACTTTATATACTTTAAATGTGAAAATAAAACCTCCAGTAAGTGGCAGCGAGTCACTGTTAATGAGTGAGCCACTGAGATTCAACCGATTCATTCAAACGGCTGATTCATCCAGGAATGAAGCATTTGACTGTCTTAATCTATCTTTTTTTTAATTATTATTATTAGTTTTATTATTATTATTATAGAAATCAATTTACAAACATTCAGCCATCACAGTTTGTGAACAAAAATTTTACATCAACTAAATTACAAATAACATAACCCCCCACATTTGAGTATATATCAGTTATCTTAATCTATCTTAGTCATTGAATCATTGATACAATTGATTCGTTCATTCAGTAAGGAAACCTCCGTTTGGTGCTCAGAGATGCAATTACAGTGCTGTGGCTTTATTTTGAAATAGAGCAAAAACAGGCAATATGGTGTCTAAAATGTAAGTCGCTTAATATTAACTTATTGTTTAGTAAATTTGAATAAAAATCAATATCACATTTGTCAGAGATGGGCATAAATACATGGAAATGTATTTAAAATACAAATACAAAATACTGTGTGGAAAAATGTATTTAAATACAAATACAGTATTTTGTAAATACACAAAATACATGTGAAATTGGCGATTCAGTGCAGGTAACCTATTAGGCTGAAATCTATCTGGGCCTATTCTGAATGCCAACAAGCATTTAGATGTGTGCAACTGCTTAGAAACTTTCGTTTTCGTTTTCATTTTATATACCTCTTCCCTTCCCCTGCCCTGTAGGAAATAAAAAACGACAAAAAAAAAAACTCATTTTTAACTTTTATTATGTTTTATTACTTCGTACTCAGTAACAAGAACTCAATAACACAAAGTCAATTATATTTTAAATAACTGATGGTGTACTCTTCCAGGTGGTGTACCTGTGTGCAGGGGCGTAAATCGCGGGGGGGTCTGGGGGGTCAGGACCTCCCCTATCTGAGGGCTGCCCCCCCTCCCCCTCCTAATAACCATGCTAAGTATTGTAAATAATATAATGATATATACTTAAAATAAATGTGTAAGTAGTAAAACAATACAAATGCAAACGGGCCAAAAATGCGTTTTAGGTTTAGAAACATTTTGAGTCCTTCCCCCCTCCCTTGCCTTACAGTGGTTTGATCCACCGCGCACCTCAACTACCTATAGGTATAGACCGTAAAAAATAGCAACTAACCTTACCACACAAGTCTGGGGAGAGAACAAAGCTCTTCAGACAGCAGTTGTGAAACACCAGTAAGTAGCTGTCAAGGCTATTTTATTCACTTTAAACATCAGATGAAGTGATTATTTTCTCTTTAATACAGATTAGACTTGCTGCGATAGTCGGTGTTGCCGGTGTTCAGGCAAAACACCGGTTACATCACTTGCCCACTGCGGCACCCACTGCTCAATACAGTGTGAGCCCAACGAGAGTCTCCGCACAAACTCAGCAGGAGTCAGATCTCATTCATCACGAGAGCCAAGAGCTGACAGACAAGATGATCGCGGAAGATTTGGTTTCAAAGCGAAATGTAAAAGTGCCTATTTAGGGAGTTTGTCATTGTACTGTTCTCTTGTTCTGTTTTTCCATTTAAAATAATAGGCTAATGAACCCACAATTCAAGCAACTGCCACCCCCGAATTGGCGCTAATTCTAAAGTATATGCGCACGGCCGCACTGTCAGATCTGGGTTGGGTTTTGCTCAATATGATAAGTGGCAGATCAGAGGGCTTGCTGCAGTTGAATATCTTAATATCATAGTATAAAATACAAGATCATTTAATAATTATAATATGACTGCCTTTTGAACCTTACTCATATTTTAATCATTCAATTTTGCAATAAATAAATGGTTTTGAATAATATTTTTGTCAATTTAGTCAGCTTTTCATTGAACCAGAGAGAAACTTTGAGAAGAGGGATAATGGCACGGTCTCCATGCTACACTAATAATAGTAGTGAGGCTTTGCTTTGTGTACCCCATCCATCTAGGCGATACCCTTTAGCACCATGACATCCCCACCTTATTCCAGAAAAGCTGCCGATCCAAGGCTGGGTTGTACAGCTGCGGCTCACGTGCATGATAGTATTTTGTATTTCAAATACGTATTTTAAATACATGTATCTGAAATACTGCCCATCCCTGACATTTGTTATGCTGATGCCTGGAGAAAAACTGCACTCTTCGTGTAATATTTATTAACTAGGCCTATATTAAATGATATAAATATAGAGTAAATCGTAAAAGAGTGCACTGTAAATGAGTCTAACCTACAAGACGTGTAGTGAGTGCATGTATTCGTATTGGTGATTAACCATGTGGATGGATGATAACAGCCTTCTGAGTCTACTATAGTAGGCGCACCAGACACCTTCTGGCCCACACCTATGGGCTGATAACCAACGCCCCTTCAGTTGAGTGGTAACATTCGACGCGGGTTGTGCATGCACTCTATGGGTGTTTGTGAGGGATATACTCGATAATGTCTGTTGTAGCCATTTAAGAACATTTATTTTTGTTTCATATTTGTGTTACAATATTATAATATTATTTGTTTATGTTTTAATTTAATTTAGTCGATGTTTTGTTAATGAATTATTTGGATTTGAATAAGAAAAACAAGCAACTATTGGTGAAATGAAGTGTGTAAGCAAAACACAAGCCCACCATGCAGCTTTGAGAAAAAGCCGAAACAATGTCAGATCGGCAATGACGATGTTATCGCAGATGATATATATCGCACACCCCCCTATGGCTTGCATTACTTACAATGAATGTGATGTTTGTTGTCGGAGGTTTTAGTTAGCGAATCGCGCAGGCTATTTTCCCTTATCAAAAGTGCGTGGGTTGATTGCTGTCTTTTAAAAACTGCGGGGTCATGACCCCCTTGTCCCCCGCAACCCAGTCTGGGTTGTCCCCGTGTCAAGGGCGTGCCTGGAGACAAGTAAACAGTCACTAATAAAAAAGAACAAATAATCAAACTATAGGCAATAGCACAAAAAATTAAATACAAAGATAAAAATTAAAGCTGCAGTCCGCAAGTTTTGCCTCTTTGTTGCCATCTCCGTTTGAAACCTGCAATTGCAGTTACGTGGGTTGTGCATTGGCACCGGCTCCTCAGCGTGGATAAATATGTTTTGAGGAGTATGTGTGGCTCTCAGTCACCGCACCAGTGTGGATACTGTACCTCGGAATCACAGATTCTACGTCTTGGAAGTATGACAAAAATAAGAATTTTCACTGGAAAATGACATTTGAACAAGTAACATGTCTGCCACTTTTGTTCTGACCAACTGAGAAAAAAAAGCACTACAATAAATCGTGCTATCAACGGTGATTAAATCTAATGATCACTTAGCTCATATAACATCAAATCGTGCTAATTATTATTATTGTTATACTTTGTTCTCAAATTGCAAATTGTTAAGCTCATATCACATCAAACCGTGCAAATTATTATTATTGTTATACTTTGTTCTCATTGGTTCTCGCGGTAGCTCAAAGTGCTGTGTTACACATGAGAATGAAACTCATTGGTTAACTCATTGGTAGCTCAAACTTGCTGTGTAACTCAGGAGAATGAACTTCATTGTTTATCGCGGTAGCTCAAAGTGCTGTGTAACACAAGAATGAACCTCACTGGTTCTTGCGGAAGCTCAAACGTGCTGCGTAACACTTGAGAATGAACCTCATTGGTTCTTGGGGAAGCTCACTGTGTAACACACGAGAATGAATCTCATTGGTTCTCGCACATCAAGCGAACATGTTTGAGCTTCCGTTTACCACAACTTTGTGTGTTGATGAATGTTTATATGTGAATAAAAGCCTAAATTAAATCTGTTCATATGAAGCATCATGTCTCTTCAGAAAATTTGGACTAAACCACTCAATTCAAATGGATTAGTTTTAATTATAATCACATAAATAAATCATTTAATTATAAAAATATTGGTAACACTTTACAAAAAGGTTTCATTAGTTAACATTATTTAACTACATTAGTTAAAATGAACTAATAAGGAACTGCACTTCTACAGCATTTATTCGTCTTTGTTAATGTTAATTTCAACATTTACTAATACATTATTAAAATCGTGTTGTATTTGTTAACATTAGTTTATGCACTGTGAGCTAACATGAACTAACTATGAACAGCTGTATTTTTATTAACTAACGTTAACAAAGATGAACAAATACAGTAGTTCATGTTAGGTAATACATTAACTAATGTTAACAAATGAAAGTATCTTATTGTAAAGTATCTTAATTTGTGTTCCGAAGATGAACGAAAGTCTTACGGGTTTGGAACAACACGAGGGTGATTAATTTATATTTTTGAGTAAACTATCCCTTTAAGCTTAGGTCCTGAACAATGTTAAGTACTGTTTTACATTAGAGCTCTTCTCCTTTTGACTTCATTTCAGGAGAATCTTTATGTAATTACACGTCCAGGTCGGGAAAGAAATCTTGAAATTCAATAAATTCAAGCAGTAGCCTATCTTCTTGTCTAATTGCTTATTTTAATCAGCATGTGTGTTCCCTATTTTCCCGGGAAATGAATCCCTGCGTTTGATAGCGCCATGCTATAGGCTTCCAGTTGAGCTAACATGTTTCTATATCCACACTGTGGATTGTAATAATATTGTGTGCTATCCAATAAATGTAAACTGAAATGAACAAGCTTATATATTTTTTATAGCATTACATTACTCTTGTGTTAAAAAAAAAAAAAGACACACTGTCAACTTTCTACAAAGGGAAAAAAATAATATTTAAAAAAGATAATACTGTCCAGATAAATTTGAATAATCTGATTTGGCTTTAATGACAAGCCAATATTTAATTGTGTCTTCATAATATGATATTTAATATTTTCCTTACATAGTATAAATAGATTTATGCAAGAAACTAATATTTAAGTCATTTGGGAGTCTGCTATCAAAAAGTTCAAAACCTCTCATCTAGGATATATGACGACTGAATAAACATAAAATGCAGCCACACTGTGTGGCGTATCATCAGCCTGATAAAACAACCCGCAATGAAATCTTTCAATACACAGCTAAACAGAAAAGCTGAATCACAGTCACCTAAAACCCCGACTCCAGGCAGGACAAGTAGGGCATGTATTCTGCTCTTTGCGGTGAGCGTCACACACGCCCCTTTTTATTATTTCCCTGCGCTACGCGACGCGTGTTCGCGCTCGTCTTCTGCTGCAGAGAGCGGCGCCCGTGACGTCATCCTGCTGGAGCGGCGGCTGCTGGGCACGGGCGGAAAATGGGCACAGATCTGCGAGGTGAGAGGCACACTTTCTGACACATGTAACATGTTTTGGATGGTGACAATGGGAGCGGCGTGTTTCTAGGCATCGGTATTGTTGACATTAGCAAGCGGCGGTCAAGTAAAGGGCTCGAGGAGACGGATTTGTACCGCGACTCGCCTACGTTATTGGAGAAAAATGGTGAAAATCTGTTGAACGGTGGTTTCGCCGTCGGCCGCGAATTTGCAGGGAGGTAACATACCTCCAAATATATGCCCGTGACCGGTACGCTTGAATTGCGTTAGGCATTGTTATTATTAGTCTTATAAAATGTGGCATCTCCACGGTTAAAATGAAAAGAGGTAGAGCCGCATGCGGTATCATTTCTCACATCCACGTACCCAAGAGAATGAGAACATGAGCTCCATTTCTGATTATTTAGTGCCTCCACCCTTATCTTACATGACATGTTTGCCCACGACCGGAGGTTCCCTGTGAAGTGATAGGTTGTGTCTCAAAACCCAGTGAGCTGCCTAACTAGGCAGAATTTTCAGCTGTCTACGTAAACATGGCCATAATGTCTCCGGCCTTTTCCTTTTCTGGATGATTCCAGATAGTGTGGACAGTTTATAGTAGGCTAATTGAATCAGTTTAACAACACTTTTTTTTTTTTTATAGCAAAAAATGATTGCTTTTTATGCCTACCTACTTTTGTTTTGATAACTGGCATGGATAATTTCCCCTAAATAGACTGATTAGGCTGCTGTTGCAATGTTTCATTATATGGTGGAAAACTGAAAAAAAAAATAATAATAAATTCAGCCCACTAAAATTTAAAACTTGTATAAAGTTTAATTCATATTGTATCTGCTAAGCTTGAAATGCATGGTTGTAAAAAGTTGAGTAATTATGCAAACAATTAATATAATAAGACACTTTACCTGTCAATACTGTTGTTTACTGTTAAAGGGATAGTTCACCCCAAAATTACAATTCTGTCATCATTTAGTCACCCTCAAGTTGTTCCAAACCTGTATGAATTTCTTACTTCTGCTGAACACAATGAAAGATATTTGGAAGAAAATTTGTAACCAAGCAGATCTCTGCAGCCATTGCCTACCATATTATCCCCCCCCCCCCCCCCCCCCCCACTATAGTAGTCAATGGCTGCCGAGATCTGCTATGTTACAAACATTCTTCCAAATATCTTCCTTTGTGTTCAGCAGAACAAAGAAATGTATACAGGTTTGGAACAACTTGAGGGTTACTAAATGATGACATAATTGTCATCTCTTTAAATGGCGTAAGAGCTGTAATGCAGTTTTTAGACTCTCAATGTATTTATTGGTAATAAAGAACCGATAACCAAATAGAAAAGTATTTTTTAAATATTGGTCCAAATGATTATCTGTCCATTTTTAGTTACAAACTGCAGTGTTATTGTACTTACTTTGTCCAATTACTGATAAAAGAACATTGAGTGAGACTGTGAGAGCCAGTGTAGATGAAATTTCCCTTATTATTGCAAAGAAGCCCATGCTTGTCAATGCTGTCTCTCTTTTAGCACTGCATGATGATAATACGAGTTAATGAGAAATGACAATGAGACATAGTATTATTTGCTGCTTCAGACATTGGTGGTCCCCTGTGTCTGATCTGCTATTGATCTCAAACATACCCAATACTGGTTTGTTTACCTCCTGTGTGGAGTCACGTTTTCTCAGATTTCATGTGTTCTGTTGAGGAAATGTGTAACAAGTTGCTTTCCAAAATTAACAAAACAAATCTAAAAAATATTTGCATTATAAGACCTTGTAAGGATATTGAATTCTGTCTTTTTTGGTTGAAGGAAGTAAGTTTTGATTGTAGGTTTCTGGGAGCTATTTGGTCAGTTATTGTTGTCCTCATGTATGTAAAAAATGTGTTTAGTCCTGTAACATACAAAAAAGACACATTTTAGTATCGGCCGATATGTGTTCATTTTTAATGTTATCGTTATCGGCCTGATAAGAAAATGTGCCCGATATATTAAAGCCGATAAATAATGAATTATTTCCTTCAGCTGAGACACTTCAGATGCACACTGTTTGCCATGATGGTTTGAATTGCTTGAAATATGATTGGAATCACTTCAAAAAAGAATAAAACTGTTAAGTGCAAGTTTGTCATATAGGCTACAAAAAATTATAATGAGAACATTATTAATGTGTGGTTGGGACATGAATTTAATGGTGAGATTTTTGTTTTTGTAATCAGGCTCTCAAAAATCTGGATTTAGATTTATCGGCCAATATATCGGTTATCGGCTTTCAAATATAAAGAATTATCGGTTATCGTACCTGCCAAACTTTTCTTATCGGTGCATCCTTAATTACATACTATTAAATCTTTGGCCATACATTGCATTTACTGATTTGTTAGAGGACTTATCCAAAGTGACTGTGAGTGCTTTCAAATTACACATGTTTCAGTAGGCCGGCCCAATACAAAGTTTAAAACCATTTCTGTAGTGCATTTATTGATTGACAGGTGAGTAGGGCATCGTTCAGTTAGTCTTGGATAAATTCATTTTTACACTACAAATGCCATGTGGACACAAACATTTCAGTGATCAGATCACAAAACGTTTTACACTGCATTTAGTGCACACCACATTGATCAGATCATTGTAAATTAATATTAGTAAACAGGGACAAATACAAGTATTTTTATTTCTGCCCCTTTTAGCTAGCTGATTAGGAAGCCTGACAGACTCAATTAAATCAGTTTAGTTGGCAAAAAAAATGATGGAATAATTATTGTTTTAGCAGAACTGCACAATGTCTGCACAAATCTGCATAATAGTTCAAATCAAACAAATCTACACTGTAAATTTTTTTTCTTCTTTTACAAGAAAGTACTATACCATTCAGTCTACTTCAATATTTGATGTTTATTCAATGTTTTAGTTGCCATTTCTTTTAAGTTATTTGTGACATTTACTAGCAATTTCTGAGTGAAAATAAAGTAAATCCCTCAATTTTTTCAATGTGCTTCAGAGAGCAGTGTAAATGTGTTTAAAGTGCACAGAGGATTGACCACAGGCTACTGATGGTGATTAAACTCAAATATCTAAATGGAAAACACACAGAGGCGAGGTAATGCAGTAGTTATGTGTGTTAATTGTGTCTGTTAACACAATAATAATGTGTTATTTTGGTGTGAGTCCTTACTAACAACTGAACCACAGCAAACAGTACTCTCAGTGGATGCGAATGTTTGCTAACCTATATGGAAAATAACATAATTGTGAAATCGATTGGCCTGCATCAGCTAGTGATACAGAAATGCAAGTGTGAGAGGGCCTTTAGTGCTTTATTGGGATGTCTTCCCAGACTAGTGGCATGTGATGTGCTGTGGGTAATGAGGGGTAATTGGCTCAGCGAAATCCCATTTGATCAATAGGAGCCAGACAAGTCTTTCGCCAGTGGGGCTTCAACTTGGAATCCCGAGCAGCCTTGGCCTTCACTGTTTTCAGTTTTGTTGAGGCAGCTATGAGAATTTTTTGCATGCTTTGTAAAGCATTATCATTGTCCTTGTGATTCTGCTACTATGCCATCTGGCTCTTCTGGTTGTGCTCCTTCATGTTATATTGCTTCAATGACCTCAAGCTTATTTTACCTTCTTGCCTATAATTGGCATTGACAACTCGGTTTTACTTCTGGTTTAGTCCATTTCAAGATTCAGTGGAAGTCAAATGAGCTAAGAAGATCATTTTTGGACCTGAGATATTTCTGTAAATGTCTGTATAACACAAAGATGGCTGCTGTGGTTAAACCAATATTAATAAAATAAAAAAACGTCTCGGTTACATATGGTAACCCTCATTCCCTGAAGGTGGGAACGGAGACATACGTCGGATGTCACAGACGAATTGGGATCACTACTAGGAGCCCCTATCAGCTTCGAGATATAGAGAACGAGCCAATAGCCATTGGCGTGAGAGATTTGCGGAAGGAGATGCAGCGAACCTTTGTTTTTCACTGAGGAGCCGAACTAGTGACTCGGCCATGCAGTGATGGTACAGCAACTGTGGCGACGGGACGTATGTCTCCTAACCTTCCTTCAGGGAACGAGGGTTACCATACATAACTGAGATGTTCCCTTTCAGTCGGTCACGTTTGACGTACGTTGGACGTCACCGACAAATTGGGATCCCTTTGGAAAACGCCACAGTTACTACCACTTCCAGCGCCCAGCGAAAGCCCCTCAGACCCCCGTCTGTTCGGGGCGGGAACTTACGCAGGGAGAGTTACTGCTGCTGTTCCGCAAGAGCCACTCAGCAGAGTATTGGATAACGCTGGGAAAGCATGCCCAGGGGGGCCGCTGCGGAAGGGAGGTATCATGTGGAATATACACGTATGGACTGGCCGTGGGCAGTGCAACATACGGAAGTCACAGGGGTGGCTCCGGCCATTGCAGGTGGGGGGACAACACCTGACTGAGACAGCAGGGCGAGCTCTGCCAAGGGAAAGATACGGGCCCGCCGTATCTGCAAGGCGTGAACAGGACAGAAAAAAGCTAGGGCTGGGTCTGCCTCCTCCGAAGGCAGCACTTGCAGGCTCACCTCCTGGTCACGAAAGGGAGTGGTGGGAACCTTGGGCACATATCCGGGCCGGGGTCTCAGGATTACATTATGTTACCCGCCCCGAATTCCAGGCACGATTCATCGACCGAAAATACCTGCAGGTCCCCTACCCTCTTGTTAGAGGCCAATGCAGTCAGGAGTACTGTCTTCCAAGACAGAATTTTTAACTCTACTGACTGCAAAGGCTCAAAGGGCGTCTGAGTAGGGTCTGAGTGTGCAGTGCAACACTTACCTGCTTCCGCTGAGGGGGCCTTTTGTGTGTATCCTAAGCACAGCCAGCACCCCCTGCTGGCAATTGGAGAGGTGCCGGCACGAAGGCCAGCAGCAGAAACAGAAATCAAACGACAAACAAGGATTCTCTCCCGGCCTTCCTCCGGGAGAAGGAATGGTGCTGCTTCCACCTCCTGAAGAGCAGTTCCCTCCATCTCTGGGCGGCCCGTCTCAGGGTCTCTTATGACGGCGCTTGCCATCTGGCTTGGCAGCTGCCTGAGCGGGCTGGACATCCTTCCCACGGCCGGCTCCACGCAGAACTGATGGTGGAGGTGGACGCCCTCGGCGACGAGCAGGCGGAGCCAGAGATGTTGCTCCTGGATCACGAGCGTAGACATCGCCTGACCGATGGAACGGGCTGTGACTTTCGTCGCCCGGAGGGTGAGGACCGTCGCCGCCCGGAGCTCCCGGAGGAGCTCTGGGTCAGGCCTTTCCAATCAGACCGGAAGAGAACTTACAGACCTTGGAGGGGTGGCGCGGGTCACCGTGCCAGTTGGAAGCGGACGCCAGACACAGTTGCATCGCGATGGCCCCAAGTACCCTGGCTGGCCCGCCGTCGAGGGTAGTGAGGAGGGAGGAGCAGAAAAAGGTGCCGTCCACAACCTTGTGAGCTCCTCATGCACCTCCGGGAAGAAAGGCACCGCTGAGAACCAGCGCGACCCGCCCCGAGAAACCAATCGTCCAACCTAGAAGGCTCGGGACACGGTTGAGGGTTCCACACGAGCCCAACCTTTTTGGCGGCCTGGGAAAGCATAGCCGTCAACTCAGGGTCCGACTCGGCCGCCGCAACTCTCCCAGAGGGAGGCAGCGCAGCCGAGTCTTCATCCTCCGAGGACTGGAACTCCCCCTCCGATGCAGTGATCAACATCTGTTCGTCTGTTGGAGCCCCGAAGGTCACCACTGGATGCCCATGAGAGGGGCTAGCGATTTCCTCCGGAAGCTCTAACAGCTGCGGCACTTTAGAGGGAATAGGGGCCTGCGGAGGCTGGCTCGGCGGGTTTGTCCTAAAAGTGATCCTCAGGTCACCCTGGCTATTCGTCGAAGTAGGTCTATTCTGCTGGGCAGGAATAGCACTAGATCGAGGTATAGGTAAGGGGACTCCACCCTCCCGGAGGTAGGCGAGTCTCGACCACAGTGGGAACATGAACTATACACAAAAGCTGCCTCAGCGTGCCGCCAGCTGACGATTGTGACCGTCAGCTGGCGACAGGGAACGACCGCATTCAGAAACGCACGGGTGGAATGACATCTTGAAAAAGACGCAGTGTTACACCCGTGTTACTCTTTTAGAGGAAACCGCTTTTTTAATAGTGCTGAAGCACCCAGGGACAACCGCGGCAGAATCACAGGGAATAGTGCAGCCTGTGTCTGCTCTCACTGTGTGGAACGCCCTCACCGAACCAACAGGAAATACTGTGAAAACAGCAGTTTTTGAACCCGGAAGTGAGCACGCAGTCCGCTGCAGTGTGCCTTTTCCCCAGCACAAGGCGATCTCTCTGGAAACTCTCTTTCTCTCTCTGCTTGATAGGCGCAGGAACAGTCTGTCTTCATCAATGGCGTTCGGCTCTGAAGTGAATGACAAAGGTGTGCTGCATCTCCTTCCGCTTTATACCCGCGGTGCGGGGCGGAGCGCGAGATGCAAATCTCGTACACCAATGGCCATTGGCCCATTCTCTATATCTCGAAGCTGATAGGGGCTCCCAGAAGTGATCCCAATTCATCTGTGACGTCCGACATACGTCGAACGTGACCGACTGAAAGGGAACTGGTGGTTTCGCAATACCAATACATAGAGGTAATCCCTCCCAAAATTTTTGGAAAATTAAAAATGGCTACGCAACCAACTTTACAATTTTTTGGACCACTTGAGATCGATTCACCCTTCTGTAATGCATTTCCGGGTACTTGATTTTATTAATTGAGAATTGATTTAATTGATTTGAAAAATAATACAGATTTGTGCTATATCAGGAAAATCATTTCAGAGGCAGAACAAGTTGTTTGATTTTGATTAAATGAATTGTGCACAGTAAGATCATGAATATGTATTATGAATTATGTATTATGTAAATTGAATTTCAGAAACACAATTTGTGCCCTAAATTTGCATACTGAGATTTAAATTTCCATTAAAGACCCCATGAAAATGCTTGATGAGTAGTTTTATTTTTTATTTTTATGCAAACTATAAGATTGGGTTAGGCAGTAATTCTGTTGATTTTTTTATTTTTTTTTCATGCAAGAAATAAGTTCTTAAAGGTCTACTATGTAAGCGTTTAAAAAACAAAACTGCATGCATTTTGCGGAAGAACATTGTTTTGGTTGTGCTTCAGCTGAATATGGTTCTTTCTCATAACTAAAAAAAAGAGAGAGATTATTAGGGATGCACCGATACCATTTTTTCAGAACCGATCCAATCCGATATTAAAATTCTGAGTATCGGCCGATACCGATACCAATCCGATACCACTGCAGTTTTGTTTAAAAATTCTATGTAGAATTTCTTTATCTCAGTGTGTTGAACACAATCTACTAAATACAGACAACTTCATTATAAAGAAAGACAACAAATTAAAAAAATAATCACAATCTATGACAAAAATACTATTATAAATTAGATGGTGGATAAACTAGATTAGTGGATAATTCAGCAGCAAAAGTTACTCTAGAAAATCATGAGTGCACAATAATTGTTTAAAATCTAAACATTTAGTGGGGAAAAAATAAAGAAAACAATAAAAGTGAATAAGTGTAGCTCTAAATTTGGTGAAAATGTTACACATTGTTGTACAATACATTCATAAAATATATATATATAATATATTTATAGAAATAGGGCCTATATACTAAGAAATTACAGTTATTTCAAATGTATAGCTTTTTTAATGAGGCAGCAACATATTATAGATAGGGCAGAACAAGAAATGCTATTAATAATCTTTCATAGCGCAAAAGTATTATATTACGAACAAAGCACGTATGCGCATCCCGTGCGCAGGATGATGCGCTTGAAGCAACAGGAGTCACAGCGCAGCGCTCCGTCTGCATTGAAAAGTTCAAAACACAAAGGGAAGAGATATCGACGCGTAATGTATCTATCTATCCAATATTTTATTGAGCCGTTTCTTTTAATAGTTTAACATTTCAGTTACCGTGTGTGAAGAACAATACAATCTCTAGTCCAGTGTTGTGATCTAACAGACACCGGTAGAAAGTAACACGATTTACAGCAATAAACTCCAGTAAGATAAAGACATTTTATGCGAAACCATAGACAGTTATCTACAGATCAAGCATAATAACAGGAACATTCAATCATCTTTGAGAGTTTCATCGTGTTGACTGTTGTAACCTAACGCGACACGCAGTTCGAAAGCTGAATGGAGAATGACTGGCAGACGCAGAGGGAAGCATTCACATGAACTTTAATTTAATTACTTAAATATTCATCTGTACCTCACATTAAACTATGGAATGGCTTCAGAGTACTTATAATATAGTGCATGAAGCGCTAATGATGCTTTATAATGTTTTTGTGGGGCACTGGGGCTTAACAATAACACAGAATATTATACGCACAGTATCGGATTTGGACCGGTCCTGTCCGACCGATTCCCAGATGCGGCAAATAATGGCGGATTGGAGCCAATACCGATACTGAGTATCAGATCAGTGCATCCCTAGAGATTATCCTATTGCTACAACAACTTATAATGAAATAACCCTTCACAATAGATAATGCTTTACAATCAACTGTGTTAGAGAGCTACTTATGGCAATTTATTCAATAAAATACCTTACTCACCTGTCGAGAAATAAAAAAAAACATCTCCACAAGTCCACATCGCTTTTACATTTCCAATCCCTCAGTTCTCGCCATCTCCAAAAAGCCAAGCCAATGTTGATTCTGGTTTTATTACGAGCTCTGTCACATTCTTTTTTTGCTGGCAGACTCTCCTCTGTTCGGCGTTTTTTAAAACAGTTGATTCTCACCATGTCAACCTTTCTCACTCGTTGTGACAAAGTAGCCGGAGCAATTTTTCTACTTTTACAGCTATGATGAGACATGCACGGGCCCAAGCGAGTGACGCATGCATGCAATTTCTTGTGAAAACCACCCAACACTATAAAGTTTAAACACTTATAACTATAGTGAATCAGGGTAAGACAAAAACACATTTTGGAAGAATGGTTGATGATGTATTGACTCAAAAAAGTTGCATAGTGTACCTTTAAAAAAGAAAATGTAGGCATAACAGTATATTTATTGAATGTTAATATGCTAGTGGAATTGTGTTGCAGTGACTGTGCTTTTCTGCTGTCTCTTTATTTCCAATACAGTCAGAGTTATTTGCTTATTGTCACTCTTTTGCTGGAACTAGATTTGTGATCCAAACTACAATGGACTGTATGGCTATTTTGGCCACTACTTTTAAGTCACAGGGGCATTGTGTGGTCATGCTAGCATTTCTGGTTTTACTCACTGAAGAGAAACAAGCAGTTCCAGAGACAAGAATGTGATTAGCAATCGATGTAGCAGTTAAAGAGAGGTCACTCACTGGCCTAAGAATTCACTTCATAAATGAAAGTGAAATGCATGGATTATGCATTATAAATTTAGGTAACAAGGATCAGACAATTATTTATTCTTGGCCTAATAATATGAATAATATGTAGGCTTACAATAATAAGTTTATTTTCCTAGACATAAAAAGTAAATAAATAAATAAATAAATAAATGTCATTGTGTTGGCTCAACGGATGAAATGACAGCATTAGGCTTGTACAAAGCCTCTTTCTATTCCATGAATAGAATTCAAAGATGTCATCCTGAAAATTATGTAATGCACTGATGTGGCATAAAAATACAGAGAACATTGCTCACCATGACCTGATATAATAATGCCTAATGACGTGGACACATGTGATTTGCATATGAATGAACCTTTCAGTTAAATGTTAAAACTGTGTCCCAGCCAGTTGATGCAACAAGCAATTTTTTCCATCCACAAATTGAAAGTTATGAACGAGGCAGCCAATCAGAACACTAAAAATAAGGCCTCGTTATTTTGCGTGCTTTCTCATGACACGTAATTTCACAATTTCCCTGATGATTTAGACGTCACCTTTTTTATGGCTTTCCTTCAATTACTTCCAGTCCATGTGCTTTGTTTATTAAACATGAGCAAGAGATTCAATGAGATTTAGATTTGTTGGATCAAATATTTCTACTACTTTCATTTGTTGGAAGACAAAAGCTGTGTCTGAAATCGCCCCCTATAAATGTTTTATCAATCATTTGAAACTTAGCAAACTGGCAGCTCCAGTAGTAATGAAAAGATTTATCTTGAACTCTTTCATGGAAATGATCTATAAACCTTTATTAAACAATTTAATAACCAATTAAAAAGGAATTTATACCTGTATGATATTACGCTGTAGCCATATTGGACCAGAGGTTTGGAAAATGGATGGATGGATGATTCCTCTGCGGGCACCATCTTCTGGTCAGATGCAGGAATTCATTCGGCATACGACTCTCACAATGCATTATGGGTATTCTCTAGCCACTGAGTGTACATCGGTTGTACACTCGTTATTGTGGTGCATTGTGGGATTTAATGAGTGCACTCGATACAAATAGCTGTCCCTCTAAATAGTGCCCTAATTTAAGGGTTTTGTATAGGGGGGGTGATTTCAGACAAATCCTGTAGTGCAACATTAAGCAGGAACATGATCAAACTATGCATATTTCTGCCTTGCAAATCAGAGATGCACTGCTATTAAGTATAATAGGGATAATGTTAACTGATATATAGCTGAAATTAAAGTCTATACTTTTTTAATCTATGTTATATTTTGTCTAAATAAATTAAAATAAAAAAACAAACAGCATTTGTCATTGTAAATGCTACAAGTGAATTAAAAAATATTGTTAAATTATTAGCATTTTTAAATTTTACCTTTTAAGGGTGATTTTACACTTAGCATGTGGTTCGATTAAAATGATCTCTGGTGCGATTGCTCTGTTAGTGTGGTTTATTTGAATAAGTGTGAACACTGACATCCGAACCCTGGTGCGCACCAACCAAGGGGACCGAGACCCCTGAAGAGGTGGGTCACGGTCTGCTTCCAAACGAACACTGGTGCGTTTGACTGAAATATGAACGCAACACAGACCAAAAACATCTAAACGAATCAAAAACAGGACGTGATATCAGATGTTAGCCTAAAAAGGACAGAATGCTCAATCTTGCCTGTTTTTTCTCATTATAGTTGCGATGTACAGGTGTCAGAAGTGCGTCATCTTGCAGCAGATCTTGTGTGTGTAACGGAGGGATTCCTGCTGCTGTTTTGACACCTTTACACGTTTTATAAGCTCTTCACGAGTTCTCAGCTGGTAAAAATACCATCATATGTACAGCAAGCATTTAGCCCAGCACACAGCATTGTTTTAGATGTTTAGTAAGTTACGTCGTGAAATATACACCATAAAATCAATTGTGTGTGTGTGTGTGTGTGTGTGTGTGTGTGTGTATCTTTAGGTTCGGAGTTAAAAATGACAGTGTGAACGCTAATCGAACCAGGACTAAATGTACGATTTTCTTTTTTGGTCCGAACCAAAAGACCCAAGAGAACCGAACTACAACTGTGAACACACCCTAATCTGTATTTATTTATTCACAATATTCTCATTCTTTCAATGATTGCAACATATTCTCTTGGAGTTCTCTGAATCTGCCCATCTCCACAAAAACTAAACCACTGTCATTTACTCTCTTCTCAGTCCATTCCAGCATTCATCCTGCATTCTTTGACTTCTCCACCCCATCCACCCTATCCTCCTTTCCTTGTTACCTCTCTCTGAGGTTTCATCATTACTGGCTGGCTTGTTTGTATCCATTTATTACTGTGCTTCACATTCTGAGCTTGTATCCGTGGCAACAATGGACCTCCATCTTGAAAGCTGCAGTTTGTCTGCAAGATTCAAACGGCTCTCTGTCATCAAGGTCAGAGCTGATTGCAAGAATGTTGATCGTGATGTAGCCGCTCTTTCATAACCTCTGATAGCACTGGGCTATATCTCAGCCTTAAATGTCTGCTGTTAAAAGAGTCCTTTAATGGTTTTAGTTTTGTTTTTGCTGCTAATGCTTGCTAAGAAGGCCTTAATCAAAAGTCGTTTATTATCCCATTACAGATCTGAGAAGAGAGAGTCTTCAAGCCTCCTTAGTAAAGTCCTAGAAAAGGTTTTCTCTGTCTCCTCAGCTAAAGGATGAAGGAGGTTATAGAGAGACAAACCCAGACAGAGATAATTTGTGGCACAATAGAGACAGACCAAGAACTATACCAAGTACCTATAATGATGTGCACTCCTGACAGAATGACATGTAAAGACATCGACATAATGAATCTGATTGCACAGATTGAGGATTCTCGTGTATTTCTGCACTTTAAAACACGTGTCACAATAGATGATATAATGATGATGCCCTTAAATCAGAGAGCACCCTCAGGCAAGAGCCCATGTTTTGTACCCTGTGGGATAGAAACACCACTAAGGTAAGGAGCCAAGGACAGCAGATGTGGTCTAGGTTTACTTTTGACATGATTGTTTAAGCATGCTGTCAGATTTGTTTTCCTCCTTTTCACTTTTTCTGCAATGAGATATAGTCCAGTCAACTCAGCTCAATGTCACTCCTTCTGAAATCACACTCCATTTATTACCTCAGACTAAATTCCTGGAGTATGCACTGGTCACTTAAATAGTTGTAAACCAGGCTAAGGTGGTTTACTGGTTTTACCTGGTTTTAGCAGTTTTAGGATGTTTCCCTAACTGTCTAAAACCCTCATATCAGACCACCATGAACAATGGGAATCAGATTGGTGGTTTAAAATCATTTGTCAGTAGTTGTTGTTTATTTGTTCTTATTTTATCTGTTTTTATTTGTGGTTTTTATATGAAAATAAAATTTTGCATTGAAGAAAAGTAGCTTTTTGTTTGTATATGCTGTTTTCGATTTCCAATTTCAAATCGAAATTGGCCAAGAAAATTGCAATCGGTGCATCTCTAATTTTTATTAATAGTTTTTTTTTTTTTTTTTTTTTTTATAAGACAATTTTTGTTTTGTTTTATATTGTATCATTGCTGATTTGTTTCCTTTGGTTATGAATGACTGCTCATTCATTCCTTTTTAACTTTGAATCAAATATATTTTGTGATCCATCTCTCAGTTGATTGGTTTGTTTCTAGACTAAAAATAATGAAGAATTTCTATTAAGACAAATGAGAAATAAACTTCTGGTGCCAAGATTGCTGGACAGTTTAGCAGTGGCCATTGTACTCTATGATATTGCTTGTTAACTGCACTTCTCATGACCTGCCAGGGCAGATTATTTGATTCAGTATCTTGGATTAATTTCGGGGAATTGTGCTTGTCTAATCCCCAGATGAATGAATATATGACTCTCTCTTTCACTAGAGCCTTAGCTGAAATTCATTTCAGGATCATGTGTGCTGAATAAATGCTCATCATTTCCATTTCATTCCCATTCTTATCTGCATTGTTCGCAATACCGTGGGAATGAAAAGGGAACAGTAGAGAAGACTGGGGAACACTAATGGGGATTCATTACACGTTTAGACCTGTTTTATGTTGATGAAGTGTCTCTTTGGGAATAGTTAGATGAACTATCATGGCACGTGAACTACTACCATTAATTTCACACAATAGGTGCCTCCTTGTCTGTTTCAGTGTTGTTAAGAGATTGTTTCTTGATCTATTGCCAAACAATACAGTGAGTAATGACCGTGTAGTGTGGCATATTGAAAGATACAGTATACTCTCTTGTTAGAGGCCCAGACAGAGTATGTTAATTTCCATTAGTGCATAGAAATGCATTTTCCGCTAAAATCAGCTCTATGTGAGTCCATTCACAGTCCCTGAGATTAGCAAACTTAAAATCGTGAACTACTCAAGCTTTATTTACCACTGTACACATCTATGCACTGTTCATTTTGCTACTTAATGCATGCAGAGTAGTGGAAATTATCCAGAGAAAGACTAAGGATGTTAGAATTGACAAAAGGAATGATTTCCAGTTCAGGAACATATTTATATTTAACCTATGTTTAATTCTATCCTTGCAGTATATTGCAATACACAAATATAAATGTGTGCCACCAGTGAGCTGACATCAGCTTTTTTATATTCATCAGGTTGCAAGCATGTCTGCTCACACTGTGCTCACTGAGTTTGCTTAACATCAGAATCAGAAAGCTTTATTAGCCATGTACTGCATACTCCCAAAACATTTTTATGACAGAAGATTTACTTGCAAAGTCAAATTGAAATTGGGATGCACAGTATTGATAGTCAGTTTGTTATCGGTCCATAAATGTGAACTTTTAATGTCATCTGCATTGGTCTGATAAGTAAATAACAGCCAAATGATAGGATAGTTCTAGTTGGGCTACATATTATTAAGCACAAATAAAATAATGTCAACAATGAGATTGAGTGATTTATCCATGATGGCACGCAGACAATCACTAGGCCTATAAGTTTATATTTAGTTCATAGTAGGCCTACATTTGTATTTGTAATTTTTTTGCTCGATAACAATATATCCAGTTTTATCTTCAAGCAAACATAATTTGGATTGTCACTACACAAAATTGTTATAAATTAAACAATAACTTAACAGATTTCGTACCTTTCAGACCTCCATAATGAATTAATAACTTTTAATTGCTATAAATACACTCTTACAAAGGTTCTTTATTGGCATTGATGGTTCCATTAGGGATGTCACAGTTTTACTGATAGTACCAAGGTTGGGGGTGCCCGTGTAACAGACGTAGGAAGAGCTGTGAGTGTAACACTCCCCTGGCCTCAAGAGGCACGCTAGGGACTGCTGCTGGCTGCTGCAGTCTTTAGCGTCCTTGTTAGCACGCCCACCTCCCACACCGGAGACCACGGTTTGTATTGGATCTGTTGCGCACCAAATCTTTCATCATCGTCCTGTCAGTCATCTCATCTTTCCTTACTCTCATCACGTGATGAGTGAAATCAGACTCTTGCTGCAGCTCATGCTGTATGGAGCAGAGCAGTCGCTTCCATTTTATTATTGTAGCGTGAACTAAATGGTTTTTATTTGTATAAAAAAGCAAAACGACAGTTGGGGCAGTGTCGCGGTGGGCAAGTAATGTATTGGTATACGACTAAACACTGTAACACCGGCAGCAAGCCTAGGCTCCATGAAGAACCTTTAACATCAGTGGAACCTTTCCATTGCACAAAAGCTTCCTTATAGTGAAAAAAGTTTCTTTAGATTATTAAAATGTTATTCACACTAAGACAAAACGGTTATTTTAAGAACTATTCACTGAAAGGTTCTTTGGGAAACCAAAAATGGTTCTTCTATTGCATCGCTGAAAAAAAAAACAACCTTATTTAGGAAGCATGTATATGGTTTCACAAAAAGCGATATATACTATATAGCAAATCTTTTGATTGTTTATATCATTGCCTAGGTCTAAACTACTAGAGTAAATGTTGACAATTAGGTATTAAGGTATTAGAAAAATAGTTAACATAATGAATTTCTGATGAGCTGATTTATGTATTGTGAAAAGCGCTATACAGTAAATTTACACAAGTTAAATTATTCATTTATTGCTTTATATGCCAAAATACTTACTGTATGCATACCTAGTTAATATTTGTTCTTTTTTTGTGTTGTTCCTTTTCCCTCTTTTACTAGGACAAAAGGTTTGGACCCTGAGGAAGACAGATTAAGTGCCAGAAAGAGGCCTAACAGCAGTCAAGACCTTACTGAAGAACTAATTCAAGAACTTGTGACTCAGAAGGAGCATGTGTGATGATCCCCTGTTCCTCGCTCAGCCTGTAGCAAACCCAGCGGGTCTGAGATGAGTGGTCCTCTGTGGTGCCCGGCCACTGTCCCTGCTTGCTCTTGGCAGCGCTTGTTGGCGTGAGCAGATTGCTCCATTGTGGCAGCCACGGGACCGTGGAATGGCCTCTTTGGACCTGCCATACCGTTGTCCTCGCTGTGGGGAACACAAGCGCTTTCGAAGTCTGTCCTCTCTACGCGCCCATCTGGAGTACAACCACACCTACGAGACCCTGTATGTGCTGTCCAAGTCCAACAGCGTATGCGATGCTGCTGCGCTGCTCCCCCTAGTGGCCGACGGAGCCCTCGCCGCTGAATCTCGTTTTTCGTACCGTGAGTTGCCCTGCTCTGGCGAAGAGCTTAGCCTTGCCCCCTCATCTACTGCTTGCTACCTGCCCAATGTGGAGTTTCCCCTGGGCGAGATCCTGGTGAAGACAGCCATGAGCTCTGGCGACGCCTTGTCCTCCACAGGGAACAACGCTGTGGCGGTGGCCGCTAACGTGGCCGCTAGTGCTGTGGAGGCGGCTTATGAGGAGGGCTTGGCTCGGTTAAAAGCTAGAGCGTTTGAGAGGCTCGAGCTGGACGAGAGGCTGGAGAAGTTGTCAGAGGAGGTGGAGCAAAAGATCGCTGCGCGTGTTGGCCGTCTGCAGGCGGAGCTGGAGAGGAAAAGCTCGGAGCTGGAAAAGGCAAAGCTGGAGAGCGAGAGGCTCGGTCAAGAGAAGCAAGACCTGGAGGACAAGGCCACAGAGCTTTCGCGGCAAGTGGACGTGTCGGTGGACATGCTGGCCAGCCTTAAGCAGGATCTGGTTAATAAGGAGCAGGAGCTCTCACACAAACAACAGTAAGTTACGGCCGTCCATCTTGTTTCATGACTAACCTCGTACATTCAGAAAAAGTGGTTTTGATTTTTTACAAGAAATGATGAGAAATGTGCTTGACTGCTAGGACCTTGTCTTTACTCAAATGCTTGATTCACTCAAGGGTTCTCAAACAGAATTCGCTTTGTGAAGCAAGCAGGACTTTAATAAAAAAAGAAATACTAGATTTGTTTTTGACAGATCCGCGGGTGAGCCTCATTTAGACAAGGCAATTGAGCAAGACAGTTAACAACCAGCAACATGCCTCCAGTCCGATTTAATCTGTTCTCTGGCAGACTTTTCATGTTCATGGCTGTTTCAGTTGTGTTTTATTAGCATAACAAATATTTGTACAGTTTAGCTGGATACAAACATAATAATGCAGAACACTACACTTCCGTTCAATTAAAAAAAAAAAAATTCTAAAAGAAGTCTCTTATGCTCCGCAAGGCAGCATTTATTTGATCAAATGGGATCAAAATGATGTTTGCTCTTTCACTCACTTCAGCAGTATTTGCATTTCTTTCCTCTCTATCTTGTGTTTCTTGAGGGTTTGCATTATTTTTCAGGTGTTCCAGGCATCCCTTGTCAAATGTTGTGAACTGCGATCAGTATTGAATCTGAATTAGTCCAGACTCCAAATGAAATATCAGCTTACTGTATTTAATGCTGTTTTCTGAAGGTTTGCGCTCCTGTGGTCTGCTGCAGATGTTTTTATTGCCTCTCTCTTAAGAGCTGATGCAAACCGAACTCCACCCTATGGGTCATTGCCTCTAATTGCCAGTGTCTTTCACCAGTCCCCTCTGTTGTTATAATGAAACTCTCACCAACTTTCCATCTCTATTCCTCTGTAGCAGCTCCTGCTGAAACTCACAAATACATGTTCATGTTATGGTAAGATTTCACTGCCATAATGGAGTGGTTTCAGCAATGTTTATATATAAATATAAATATCAGCAATATTTAATTCAGTCATGAAACTCTAGGCTGATAGGTCCTTTACATGCAATCTGCAAACAATTACATCATTAGTGCATGGCACAAGCTGATTGATCTCTGCTGATCCTGCAGCCAATGAGATTGCTTGTTCAACATTAAGTGCCCTATTATACACCCGGCGCAATGTTACGCCAGGCACGACGCAAGTGTTTTTTGCTAGTTTCAGGCCGACGCAGTTATCATTTTCATGTCCAGCGCTATGTTATTTAAATAGAAAATGCACTCGTGCCCATCTGCTCGCCCATGGGCATGCTGGTCTGAAAACGAGGCTTTAGCGCATTGCTATTTTGAGGCAGCTAAAAACGACTGCACCATTGACCAACAAAAACCTGGTCTAAAGTCACACACAGGGACGCGCAGCAGCACACAAACATTTTTAAATATTAAAAATAAAAGGATTCCTCTCTGGAGAAGCAGTCATGTCTTTCCGCTTGCAAATTCTGCCATGTAAATAGCGAATCCACCCTGATGCAATCGCAAATGGCTTTTAAAGAGAATGGGAGATGAGACTCTGGTTTATTGTACGTTACGCCCAAAACACACCCATGACTCATTAAGAGACTAGGTACAATCCTTTTAGATCATGTGCCTGGTGTGCCGACCATTTTTTCCGCCGTTAAACTAGCAAAAGTAGATTCGGACATGCCCCAAGTGCACCTGCGCCATGCGCTTCAGACCATGCGCTTAGATTGTTAAAATAGGGCCCTTAATTATTCTGGTTCATTGTTTGCTGTAATCTATTCCTTAAGCACACTATCAGAGTTCCTCTGAAACCCTCCACCTCCCCAGCTCCACTTGCCTAGATCTATTTATGAAGCAGCAGCATATCTCACACGCTTACAGTATGTATTAGCAGTAGCAATTCCATACAGCTGCAGCGTAGCAGATCTAGTCCGTTGCTTTGCCATATTTAATAACATGCTAAAACTATTCAGAGAGCTGTCATTATTGAACTTAGTGTATTTAATTGTGGCTCATGAACCATCATGATTGCTATGCAGTGTGAAGGCATCAAATGCAATATTTTGGGCAGGTTGCATATTACTAAGCCTTTTTAATTCCATTTGATGGTTACATTTCATAACATCTGATTTCCAAAACCATAAAATGACATACACAGCCTGACAGTTGCTGTTGCTATGACAGTTTTCAGGTATCAGAGTAGTATGAAATAATAGCAATATTGACTATAAATTATTTAAATGTTACTGTAAATTACTGTAAAATGCCTTTGTTAAAGCATCAGGTAAAGTGGTCACAAAGGGTCTTAACTTTCTACCATCCCATTCAAGTAAAATATCACTTGTCCCAAAATGTTTTTTGTTTCATATACTGAATATAAAAGTCCAAAAGAGAGGGCCAGTTGAGCTTGTGGAGTGGTCGGAGTTTAGAGACACATGTGGAGTGGGGTATTCTCAGCAGAACTTCATCTGAAATATACACCCGCTGTGATTGATTTGTAGCTGCCTGTGGATTAGAGCTTTCTTGAGAAACTGGTCATGCACTGCTGGCAGGTAGAAAGAAAAAGGCCTCATTTCTCTTTTCGCTCTCTCACCTCTCTGTTTTTTTACCCTGAGTACCCTTCTTCCATTCTCTCTTTTTTCCCTCTCACCTCGATCTTGTTAGCACCGTCTGATCTCTGTTTCTTCTTCTGCTGACTATGGCTTCTTCTCTCACCTGGTTTTTGCTTTATTTGCTTATCGTGTGTATGTCCTCTGGAGCTTTCAAGCTAAACACAGACCTTCAGACTATTTTGACCTAGTGTGCTATATGATAACTGATCAAATTTATATCATCAAGGCTTTTAGGCAAGGCTAGGCTTGCAATGGCAACAGCTACTTTGTCATGGCATAGCAATTTTCTCAGATAATCTTTGAATTCATTGGATGCTCATTTGTGTCACAATGTCCTATTCAGCTGTTTTAAATGAATAATCATAGAACCAATGACCATGGCAGCCATTATTATGCAAACGTAGGTTTGTCGATCACGATACATTTATCTGTTTTGCAATCAGAGCCCCTCTGTGATATCATAGTATAGGGCTGCACAATCAATCAAAATAAAACCAAAATTGCAATATGCCTTGGTGCAATTATTAAATCTCAAAGGTTGCGATTTAATTAAATAAATATATGCGCTGTTTGTTTCAGAACGAAGCACGGCGCCATGTTCTTACACGTCAATCTCTGCATGGGTTTGGGTCACATAACATGCATTTGGGAACGCAACATGCAGCATTTATAACTTTACAGTTGTATCGTAAAATAAAATTATAATTTATATGTGACCCTGGACCACAAAACCAGTCAAGTAGCATGGGTATATTTGTGGCAAACAAATGGGTCAAAATTATTGATTTTTCTTTTATGCCAAAAATCATTAGGATATTAATTAAAGGTCATGTTCCATGAAGATATTTTGTAAATTTTCTACTGTAAATATATCAAAAATGTATTATTATTAGTAATATGCATTGCTAAGGACTTCATTTGGACAACTTTAAAGGCAATTTTCTCTATATTTTGATATTTTTTCAAAAAGATTGTACCTCGACCAAAATATTGTCATATGCTAACAGACCATACATCAATGGAAAGCTTATTTATTCAGCTTTCAGATTTAAAAAATTGACTCTTATTACTGGTTTTGTGGTCCAGGGTCACATTAATTTTCTGAAATATATTTCAAAATTGTTACATTTTTATAAATATTTTTCAGTTAAATATTACAATAATTTTTCTTATTTTGTTTTATATTTTTGTAATAATAATAAATAATCATTATTATTATCATTTTATCACAAAAATTTGGCTAAATATTGCAGCCCTATAAACAATCCTGAAGCTTAAAAAAATCCTGATTGTTTATGCAGCCCTATAAACAATCCTGAAGCAATTATTATCAGATTTTTTTCCCACAAATCATGCAGCCCTACCATAGTATCCATCTTATAGAGGGCAGAGCTGTGAATGACAGATCGATATACTCTGTGTGTGTGTGTGTGTTTAATATTCTGTTCATAAGGAGGCTCACATAATAACCTCTCTGCATACAAATCTCTGCTAATGTTCTCTTTCTGCCGTCTCTGTCTTTCTCTGTGACCCATCCTGTCATACCAATCAAAAAATTTGAGGACGTGAACTTGTTGGCATCATCTAGACATCTCTTTGTGGATTTTGTAGCATGTACAAATAAATCTACCACTTTTATGAGTGACTCTATAGGTTGTACGTACATCTCTGCAGTGTGATCTAAACCAATTTAGTCAAACTAATAATCTGTAATACTTCCAAGCTTTCCAAGACCCTGTTTTTACCCTCCTCTAATTTCATCTCATTAACCACTCTTCTTCTTGTATCTAATTATCATTCATATTGTCTGGGGACCGTGTGTTGCATACAGCCTTACATAATCATTTACTATTCTGAATACAGTTAGCTGTTGATTAGCCCTTCACTGCTATTTTTATGTGCGCTTGAAATAATTGTCACTGCATTAGTGTGGAGGAATGTTAAATGTCAATGTATGGCTCCTATTTCCAGTAGACATCTCTGTATTCTCATCTGTTTGATTTTGATGCTCTGCCTGCATCCATTAGACTTTGCAAATTTGCTTATTGCAAACATAAATAGAAAATGCAGATGTTTTCAAAGAGAATTTGCTTTAGTTCTAAAAATTCATGCTTATGCGGTCAGTTAGTAGTCTAGTTTTAGCTCATTTGTGGGACAATGACGTGACGCCTACATTTTCTGTTCGATTGCATTTTTTTTCAGTTAAAAACTGGTTTAAATGCATAAAAAGATACCATATATATGTAGTACCTCTCCCATGTATGTACTCACTGTAATTTTTCAAAAAAAAAAAGTGTTATTTGTAATTTTTCTGTTATTTAAAGTGTCAAAATATCATGTGGTGCGACAGTCCGGCCATAACTTCTGTTTTGGAAACATCTTTGAAATAACTCTAAATTTATTCAAATTTATTTTCTATACTATTTGGCATGATTTCCAAAGTGTTTTATAATCCTGCACAAAATTGCAAAGCATTTGTTTTTTTATTTCTTTCATAATATACAAACAAACATTGTCCAAGGATATCCATTTTATGAAATATCATGTGGTGCGACCATCAAGAAACTACCAATTTTTGGACTTTATGTTGAAATCCATTCAGAGACAGGAAGTTGCATCATATACCAATTTGCCAAGGACCCATTGAAGCAGCAAGCAGGTTTGTAACTCTCTTTCAAATTTGGAAACCTTTTTAACGTCTGGTATGTAGTTACCACATTTGGATATCATGTGGTGCAACCTCAAAAAAAAATAATGAATATTAAGTTATCTAATTATCTGGGTTTAATAACTGGGTTTAAAGAAATGCCTGCAGTTAACACCATGTGCCGCACTTTCTCACAGATGTTACAAATACCCATCAGCAGCATGATGACTGTCAAATTTAATTAAACGTTTGTTCACAACAAGGCCAAAAATGTGTCATATGAGGGTCATTTTTAAAAAATCTATATCATCATCTATAAGCTTTCCATTGATGTATGGTATGTTAGGATAGGACAATATGTGGCCGAGACACAACTCTTTGAAAATCTGGAATCTGAGGGTGCAAAAAAATCTGAATATTGAGAAAATCTCCTTTAAAGTTGTCCAGATGAAGTCCTTATCAATGCATATTACTAATAATAATACATGTCTGATATATGTATGGTAGGAAATGTACAAAATGGAACATGATCTTTACTTAAAATCCTAATGATTTTTGGCATTAAAAGAAAAATCTATAATTTTGACCCATACAATGTATTGTTGGCTATTGTTGACTGGTTTTGTGCTCCAGGGTCACAAATGTGCAAATGTGCATAACTCTTTATTACAAGGCATTATTCCATGATTATACATGGTTCTGATCAAAATTCTGGTTCTGATTGCAATTAGATTTTTTATTAAAAAAAAAATTATATAAAATGTTTGTTTATGTTCATAAAAACAATCCTGTGAAATTAATTAAATGTGGTTTAAATCTATTTTTTGTATGAAATTGTTTATTGATCTCTTTAAATAGATTTTTAATAATATTCGAGATGTTCATGTCATTTGGAGCGACCACTCATCATGTGTTGCGACTAATAATAGCAATAACTGTATTAAATTTAAAAATTAAATATTTAATTTCTGTGGCTGAAATGGGAATCACTGATACAGAATACTTAAGTGAATGGTATTTTTAAAACATTTTTATCAGGTTTATGCAATTTGCAAGAAAAATAAGTCTGTTAACTATATTTAAGAAGGCAACTCTGAAATCAAAAACAAAAATGTGAGATCATCTTTTGCAAAAACTCAAAAGAAATGCAAATACTTTGTTTATAAACACTTTAATTACTGAGAACTTGTAAAATTTAAATCATTTAATTTGATTTAAAAAATGTTACGCATGTTAAGGAAATAATTTTTTTTTAAGATAAATCACGGTCGCACCACATGACATTTTTTAAGGCTACGGCCAATTCATCTAGGTGAAAAAAAACAGTAAAATCACTTAATTGAAAATTTTAATATGAATTTATGTGTACACAGCATTCTTAATGTTTGAACAATTGCAATAGATATTATTTTTTGTATTTTAAAATTGGCCTGTTGAAAATCCTTATACGTCATTGACCCTTGTATGCAATATACATATAATATATTGTTGTCCAACAACTGACTAGTTAAATAGTTAGGATGTCAAGTTCATATAGGTGTTTTTATTACTATTATTATTATTATTATTATTATTATTATTAGTAGTAGTAGTAGTAGAATTAAAACACAGATGTTGTCTTGCACATCCTAGTGACAAGTGTAGTTAAAGGCACAATATGTAAGATTTGTGGATTAAAATACCCCAAAACCCAGAGAAATAAGCCATTGTAAGCAGGACAGAGACCGTGTCCATGCGTCGCCTATCAATGACATAATACCCGCGTTATTCTCGACTTCCGGTTGTTTTGTAGAACCCATGGAAACACCAAAGACGCTTTAATATATTGTGTGTTTTATTAGACAGGTGAGCAACTGTTTGGATACATTCATCAACAGAAAACGAATCATTATGTAGCTCAACACAGTTAGTCTTTTTGTTTAAATCTCTTTTTCTTGATTTACCACGAGTACCATGTTTTACCCTGATAAACATCGATCTAGCTTACTGCAGTAACAAGTGTCTCATAGTAGCCACCGAGCGAACACAAAGATTAGCATTATAACTTAACTTTCAACACACTCAAATAATGTATCTAATATGATAAAACAGCGGAAGTGAAGTCTGCGGCATAATAAAAGCTAATTATTGTGGCTTTAACAGATACAGTATGCTGCATACTGTGCACTGTTATATAATTTTTAAATATACCATGCAGTATATAATTTTTGTTTTTTTTCGACTTTCATATTCACTCATTGCATCTGTACTCATTTCATTTCATTATGTATTGTGCAGCTAATATTCCATAACACCTTGTATTAGTCATCTCACCTTCTGTCATATAAGCTGAAAAAAATGGCTAATGACTTTTAAGTAAAAATGTTCTTTAAAACTCTCGATGCACTATTCATACATTCTTTGTTGTAGCAATACATTATTGTTTAAAGACATATCTGACAGCCAACCAATAGTTGTTCCCATGGAAACTAGTCTAGAAACCAATCTGTATTCATTGAAAGATCAAGGTTTCTTTTTAATAATTTTCCTCCTTTTTTTAGAATTCTCTGAATACAAGCTGAACCTAGTATGCCAGCTGCACTGGGGTCTTGCAAGGTTGAGCACCAAACCATAGAATCTAGTCCCTCAGACCCCAAAGTGCAACAGTTTGGTTCTGGAAGTAAAAATCCCATGCATTTTCTCCATAGGGGAAGTGATTTTGAATGATAAGGCAGACCCTCTTTGAGCTGTGAGGTTGCTAATCGCTGGCATAAGCTTTAAGCCATCAGCCTGCATTATTTCAACATGTTTTTTAAAAATAATCATGTTCAAGAGCAGCATTCCTCATGAAAAACTACATTAACTACGATTCTGCAGAGAAATCGCCACCAATCAGAGAATCACTACAAGCAAATCGCACCAAAAGAACACTTTAGTGCCCACCCAGTCAGTTTCCCTATTCTCTCAGACTACCTAAATATGTGTATACATGATATGTTGATAAAGTTATTTTGTTTTTATATAATCAACATCAGTAAATCAGTTTTAAATCAGTAAATTATTTAATTTGATTTGCAATGCTTCATGGGATTGTAGTTTTTTTCCCCCTCATTAAAGCCATTAAGTACATAGTCTTGTATCATTGCTTATTGGACCTGCTTGGAGCCGGAAACTGTGACGCTTGATGACTTAACAACCAGATTGACTGAAATATCTTTTTATGGATATTCTATTTGGTGCCTGATTAGAAATGACAGAAAATAAAATGAAGACTTAGGGCCAGATTTACTAACAGCTTCCGCCAGCGCAAACCCTCTTTTGGCATTAAAAAAAACTAAAGACACGCATTGAAAGATTACCGCTGAAAATGCATGGACGGGGTTATTTTCGTGGCTGACCTTATTGCAAATGCATTTGTAGGAGTTTCCCTTTCAGATGCAAAATTTATGGGAGGAGAGTATTTAAATGAATCATGCAAGGTGATTTATTAATGTTTGCGTTGTCAATTTACTAGTATTTGTGCCATTATTTAACGGCCAAAAAAACAGTTTATGTCATAAACCAGACGCTAATTTGCACTGCTCTTGGTAGATTGCATTGGTCATTATGGAAATGATCCGGTTGCGTCTGTGTTCTTTAAATTTCCACTCCCATCTGCGCTTTTTTGGGATTAGCTTCTGCCAAATGCATTCATGTATATAAATGCTTACAAAGCTTACTGGTTAGCTTACAGCTTAGTGCTAACTGATTATTCTGCTTACCTACCATATCTTATTGTTACACCACCTGATGGATTTTTTTGATAACCAGCTATTTTGAGAACATCATATGCTTTTGATCAGGCAATAGAAGAAGCTACCCCTTGGAGTCCAAGCAAAATTGTATCTTGCACAACACTAGTGATGCAATACTATGATAGGCGTGAAAACAATTCTAATTAAATTATTAAATAAAATTATACCCACAGTGTCTCACAATTTCTCTAAAAATGCATTGATTTGGTATGAAAAAATAATACTAATAAACATTTGCATTTAAATTACAACATTTTAATGTATAGAAACAACATAACTATTTGAATCTGAACAACATACTAAAGCCCATATTAAAGAAAAATAAATAACTGAAAGGATTAAACTGGTCCCCCAGAATAATTGGTTGACACCGCGTGATTGACAGGAACAGAATGTGAGGCTGATCAGACAGTCGAAATGAATGTGTGTGCGTCTTTAGGCCTATATAATGATTTTTTTTGTTGTTCTTTGAATTAGTCTATTATTTTAAATAAAATATAAATAATTCATTATATCATGATTTTATTTCTATAGGCTATATTTTTTTAAAAATAGAGTCGGCACTTCAGATATGCGAGCCAGCTCCCGACGTTCACTTACAAGAGTCGGCTCTTAGAGCTGGCTCATTCGCGAACGACCCATCACTACACAACACCAACAACATCATATCTGAGCAGTTTTAATCCGTTGCTTTTAGATAAGGGCTGTGTGGATCTAATCCGGCACAGAGGTTATCAAACACTCTGTCACTCTCATTCAGACTGAGTTCTGTCATACATTTCAGATTAAACAATGAGGTATGACCTCGAGTTGAGATTTGTTCTTGGTTATAGAGGTTTGTGCACACTAGAGAAATGTTAGTTCACTAGCAGTGCACTTTCTACAGTCAAACTCAGAGTGAATCTAAAAAAAGGCTGCCTCTCTCAGTGTGCTTTGCTTGTAGCATATTGGAATTTAGATATCAGCTTTTTGGGCTGGTCGTCTTATTTGTATTCATGTTCCCCTGTGAAGATTGTTCCGTCAGCTCTGAGACTAAGCTACACTGGGAGAGTTTTGATTAGGGCAGATAGCGGGAGGCACACTAAAATATGTCGAGTTGCTTTGGTTGCTTAATTGTGCTTGCTTGATTCTGCCACTTAATTGTGTTCTCTTTTAAAGGTACAGTTCACCCAACAATGAAAATTTTGTCATAATTTACTCACCCTCTAGTTGTTCCAAACCTGTATAAATTTCTTTGTTCTGCTGTACACAAAGGAAGATATTTGTAAGAATGTTTGTAACCAAACAGATCTCACCCTCCATTGACTACCATAGTAGGAAAAAAATACTGGGGTCCCATCAACTATTTGGTTACCGACATTCTTCAAAATATCATCTTTTGTGTTCAGCAGAGGAAAGAAACTTATACAGCTTTGGAACTATTTGAAGGTGAGTAAATGATGGCAGAATTTTCATTGGTGGCTGAACTATGCCTTTAAGCAGCCTTTCCACTATCTCTGACAAATGACAGAGCAGAAGTCATTTATTTCCAATTTGCATTTTCGGATCTTGCAATATTTCAAGTTTTGCGTCAAGACCATCAGTGATTAGTGAAGAAAAAAGTGAGAATTACCAATATTTTTTCCACTAAAACCTAAAAGTAATTACAAATAATTTATGAATATGAATAATTATGTCAGAAATTGTTATAATTGTAAATAATTATGTTGATTTAAAGGTCGCAAATTTAAAAGAATAGCAGAGTCCACACCACAACTATAATGATAACAACACAAAGGAGTGATATTGTTGGTATCACTTTCAGAAAGATTTTTTTTTCCAGCTGATGATTAATAAAAACAATGACAGCCAATCAGATCCTATCCTGCTTCGAAGAGCTCAAGCATTTAAATGACAAAACTGCAGCGCGCTCTTCATAAACGGAACATTATTGTGTGTTGGTTGGTGTGGATGCAATGTAGTTATTGTTATAGGTTATCGTTCTTGAGGTGAACAGGAGCTAGCATTTTATGTAGAATTTGCATACGCCCTTGTGAGTCATCATTACTTTTGGTCCTTTTTTCCATATAGGGAAAGAACTGTTATTTTAATAAAAAAAAAACATATATTTGTATAAAGTTTTTTTTTCTCAATAAAAAGTATATTCTCACATTAAGACACATGGACTAAATTCCATAAAATGGAAATTTTGATTCCATGGGGTCTTTAATACAAACACACACTGATCACAGTGTTACTTTCCCTCGGGAGGCCCCACACATTATGGTAGATAAACAGATTTATCAAGCTGACCGAAGAAATTAGGTGCCAGCCCTTTAATTACTAGAGTTCAAGATACATTGTGGGGCAGAGGCAGATATCATGTATACGGATGTGCGTGTGGTATAGCACACAGTGAACGCACACTGCTCTTCCCAGCCTCCGCATTACCGGGCCTGTAATTAGTCTCGTTTACACTGTGTTGATTGACTGTTATTCTCTCTGTTATGTACCTATTACTCTGTTTGTCTCTGTTCCTCCAAACATTGTTGACCTTTACTACAGTAAGAATACTGCAGGCAAATGAATAGAGAGCGGTCGTTCAAGAAGTGATTACACAAGATACTGAAAAACTCTGTCTTGATTTGAACAGTACAGCCAAAAACTTGATATATTCACCCTTAGCCTAGGTCATTTTAAACTTATGTGACTTCTTCTGTGGAACACGAAAGGAGCTTTTTTTGAATAATATACTGGTTGCTTTTATGTTTTTTTTCAAAGTTACAGTGAATGGGGACTCGTGACTGAAGCCTTCATGCCTTAAAAATGACACAAAGGCACCATAAAATGATTCACATGACTTGAACTCTATTCCATGCAGTGTTTTTTTTATTATTATTAATATACTATTACCTACAAACCTACAGAGGACAGCTGTTAGTATTTAATAATATTTTGAATTACCATTTATTTTTTTATTTTATTTTAAGTTTTACCCATTGTATGTGCTTTTTCTCATTTTAATATCACTCTAATTTATTTTTGTTTTAGTCATTTTAGTACAACTCAAACATATTTATTTCAGTTATTTGCCAAAGGAACATATCAAATTTTCGTTTTTATTTTGCTTTATTTTATTTTAGCTTTATTTTAATTACCTAAAATGAATTTTAATAATTTTAGTTTTAGTTAGCAATAAAAACTGATTCCAACTCTATTTTGCTGTCTTGTTCAAAGCATTAGATCATCTACAAATAAATCCTTACAACCTTGTAAATGTTTAAAACAGTAAAAAGGAGAGAACATATTTAAATTCTGCTCTTTTTTTCATTGTACATTTTTGTCGCTGATTTCACTACTGATCATGACAAGTCTTGATTTGCTGAAGGTTAATTATTGCACGAGAAACATACTGGAAATAATCATTTTAAGTAATGTGATGTACACCAGATCCATGAATTATAAAAAAGGCTGCACCGCAGACTACAGTCTGTCTGACATGATAATTTAATAGAGCTTGATCTGTATCATTGTTATTTACTTAAAAGATCATTTGAGATTACACAATTACATAAATGGCAGCAAGATCACATTTACACACATTAATTTTCCTGCTTTATAAAATGCCGCTTTTCATTTTTGTGGATAATTAAAGCTTCTTCCTTGAGCGCAGAAACTGTTGCATATTAATTTAGTCCTGTGACGTTGTTTGCAACCTATGTTGATGAAATACTCAAGAAGTCAGTATCTCAAAATATTATTTGTTGGCATATGAAAATGAAATGTCCAACTGTGTGAGAATCTGCTAAGAGTGTGAGAGAAGCTTAGAATAGCTGAGGTGATGGTGTCGACAGAGGCGCAAGCTAGTGTTTATGTGTACAGAGACATTTCCTACACCAAGATAACAGTTGTCTTGCTTTCATTGGCTGTACGCACACTCCAGGGATTTGCAGAATGCTAGAGGAGATAAACAAGCATGAGAAAAGGGACAAATGAGAGGGAGAAAGCGGTATCAGATGCCCTTTTCCCATTTGCCAAGGTGTGACCGGTTTAAATTTGGATGGTCTGTAGTTCTTTAAAGAGGACCTATTGTGCTTTTTTACATTTTTAACTTTCGTTGATGTGTAAATGTTGCCGTTTAAACATTAAAAAGAACTGCAAAGTTACAAAGCACAAAGTCCACTCCAAAGGGATTTTTTCTCTATATCAGTGAGTTCTGTTTCAGAACTCTCTGAAACACCTCGACTGTAGTCTTGAGTTTTCTTCCGGGAACGTACACTGCACAATATTCAACATTTAAATAATTCCTGCCCAAGACATACACAAAAAAGCGGGGAGAGGCCTGGTTCAGTTGGGTTAGTAGTATGTTAAAACTTGTGGTTATGGTAATGGGCGTGACACTTCCGAAACATGCTTGAAGTGATTGACCAATCACAACAAACTGGTCCAGTCAACCAATCAGAGCACATTATGCTTTTCCGACGGAGGGCTTCATAGAGACTGTAACTACACAGAGTGTTACTGACAGACTGGTAAGAGAGGTACTGCAACAATGTAAAATATATGAAAAATAATTAGTTTTTTTTTTAACATTCAAGCATGAAAACCTATTCCAGTAGACCCCAAAAACTTTGCAAAAGAGCATAATATCCTTTTATAATATCCGTCCTTCGGCTGAGACGTTAAACTAAGGTCCTGGCATCCTGGCCAAATTTGCCCATTGGCCCTTGTCTGGCTATCACCAGACCAAGCTCAATTTAAGATTGAACATTGGTCTGGGGAGTCTGCTATGTATTTCTACTGCACAAGAGGCGTGATAAACAAGCATAATTTAAATGACTCTGTACGCAATTGGATAGTCCTTCAACCAATCAGACAACAAGAGGCGTGATCAACAGGCAACGACCCATCGCTTCTCTATCCGTCATCATGTTAAACCCGCCAATAGCACGCCAGGTGGATAAGTTAGTCTGTGATTGGTTCCCGCAAAAGTGTAACAGAAGCAGTAGAAATTAATGTACAGTTTTCCAGACTGAGTTGCAGGGCGAAATCAAATCGCCGGCAGATCAGGCTGGGTTTACCCAGTCTACATTGGCCCCTGTCCATCATGGCCTCCTAATCATCCTCATATAGTGATTGGCTTCATCACTCTGTCTCCTCTCCACCAATAAGCTCCACATACACCACACTAAACCACCATGTTACACACTTAATACTCTGAACACACTCAATACTCTTTAATACATTGATCAAACTGACAAGCTATCACTAAATTCGCTAATAGTAATTGTCACAAATTTCTTTCTCCTTTTCATTAATTTCCTCCTGACTCAGAGAGGTGGCCCAGATCGACCAGTTCCTGCAGGAGACAGCTGCGCGTGAAGCCAATGCTAAACTGCGTCTTCAGCAATTCATCGAGGAGCTGTTGGACCGGGCCGACCGTGCTGAGAAACAGCTCCAGATTATCAGCAGCTGTGCCACCACCCCCAACGGCAGCCTGGGACACTGCAGTCTGCAAGGATCCAAACATAATGGACGACAGGTATGGTAACTGATAGAAAGAGACAAAAGAAGAAAAAAACATGACATTGGAGCGATCAAGAAATTCAGAGATTACACCAGTATTTGTAGTCATTTATGCATAGTTTGATGTGACTGGGCTTTTTATCAATGCAAAATCTATTTGAATCACTAAATGTTTCGATATCTACATGGAATAACCATTCAATTATTAAAAAAAAAACTCAAATTAATATATTGAATGCAAAGTATGGATTTGGTGGTCATATATGTCAGTGTGATGCTATTGTTGCTACATTTGAAAAGGTATAAATGTTTTCTCTGTTCTTTAACATAATAAGCTGCCTATTGAGGGACCATTTTAAGGCATTATAGGTGAAAAAAGGAAGACAATTATCTGTCGAAGTATATGTGCCCAAGGTGCAATCCTGGAGAGTAATACATTTGTTAGGGTTTCACATTTACCTTCACATTTGATGACAAATAAAATTTTTCTAAAGGAACAATTTGGAATTGTTTAATTATGGTACAAATACAAAGCTTAAATGAGTTTTAAATTGGCTTGAAATTTTGAAGTCATTTGCATATTTTTTTTTAAGTACTTTTATTAAGCAAGGCACGTTAAATTGATCGAAAGTAACAGTCAAGATTTCTGCAATTTTCACCAAAAATTCTGTTCTAATGAACTTTCTGTCCATCAAGAAATACTGGAGAAAAATGTATCATGGTTTACAAAAAAACCGTTTTTTTGTAAGCAGCGCAACTGTTATCAACATTGATAATAACAAGAACTGTTTCTTGAGCAGCAAATAATCATATTAGAATGATTTCTGAAGGATCATGTGACACTGAAGACTGGAGTTATGATGCTGAAAATTCAGCTTTGCCATTATAGGAATAAAAATTTTTTTTTTAATAAATTAAATTAGAAAAGTGTCATTTAAATTGTAATAATATTTCACAGTATTACTGAATTTTTGATCAAATTAATTCAGCCAGGTGATAACAGAGGCTAATTTAAAAAAACATTAAAAAGTACCGACCACAAACTTTTGAATGGTTGTGTATACAGTATGTGTATAGATCTGTACTCACTTTAAAACCCAGGCGTGCTGAGAAATTGTTTAGAGAATTATGCATGGCCTTTCTAACAGGTTGAGGGTAGGCAGTGGAAAATGCCTGAAAGTGCTTTGTCATGGTTGCTGTTCTGTCTGCAAGATATAAAATAAATCTTAATGCAGCACTCAGTAAATGTCTATTACTAAATACTCATCAATGCATACCTTTGGTCTGTGAAGCGCCAGAGAACCTTTTACAGTGTTGATAAACTGCACTGGTACACTAGTCCTATTTTCTTGAATCTAGAGGGGGTTAAACTGTGGTTGGTTACTCAGCGGTTCCACTGAGTATTAATTAGGGGTGGGCGATATAGCCTCAAAATTATATCACGATATTTCAAGAATATTTGCGATAATGATATTTATGGCGATATAGAAAACAAAGTTTTATTGGTGATTGCAGCTGGTATGCAGCAGCATGTATTAGTACAAACAAAATGAAGGGCTTTTCCAGTGAGCTACTGTCATTGATGACGGAATACCTAATTCGAAGTGTAAATGTATTGTCATAAGGCGGCAGCATCACAGTCACAGAGCACGAGTCAAATCCAAGCAAAGTAAAAAAGTAGCCTTGGTACAAGTTGGTAGTGTTTTCACTGGAAATCTTAAGTAAAAGTATAACATAACTCCTTAACATTTTAGTTTAACAATAACTAAAGTAATTTATGCCATGGTCTGTCTGAATATTCGATTCTGATTGGCTGAAAGGTGAGCAATAAAATCGTTTAATGCACAGGTAGTTCCAAGTCAGTTGAATCACCGTTCTATATTAATGCGCTGTTTTCATGAAAGCGTTCCTTTCAGCAGAATATAATTAAAATGTTACATGTTACATTTTCCAACACATTTAGTACTTTTGGAATAAAAAATTTACTATAAGCTAATGCAGCCATGGCCAGACTTTGAGAAAGAAATGATTATTAGTTGCTTAGCTGGGTCTTCAGGCTATGTATGCATTCTGTTAGTTCACCTCACCTCCCGATCCAAATCGTTCTTTCATGTCACTTAACATTTAATCACGTCTGTTCCCTGGAAAGATTAGTTCACCTCTCGTGTCTTCGGGTTCGAGCCGTTAGTTCCGTCATCATGTCTGATCTACGCCGTGATATGCAAGGCATGCAGTCCGGAAACAGAACTGATTAGTTCACCTCGAGTCTTCGGGTTCCAGTCATTCGTTCATCAAGTCCCAGCCCCATAGGTAAGGCTATGCAGTCACCGGAAACAGAAAAGATAAGTTCATCTATCGAGTCTTCAGGTTCGAGTCGTTCATTCAAGTTCCCATAGGCTGAATGCAGAAACAGAAATGATTAGTTCATCTTTCCAGTCTTCGGGTACAAGTCTCGTTCTTTTGTCGTGACCGCTTCCCGGTTCAGTGTTTCGCAACATATACAACATTACATTCGTATTATTGACTGCATGTTGTAATATAGCCTATTTATTATTATACAATTATCAGAAGATATGTGCAATAACCAGTTATGTTATGCCTATCCATTCTAACCAACCCAATGTGTCCAGTCTTCATAGGAAAATCAATTATTATACTAGCTAAAAAACTGAACTAAACAAACAAACAAAAAAACTACGCACTTGCTTGTAAGGAAGGTTGTGAATTAACTCATTTCAGCATCCAACACGGCTGTCACGTGACAAAAGAACGAACGACTCGAACCCGAAGACTCGATAGACGATCTAATCAATTCTGTTTCGTGTACAGAACATATGGGATGTTGCGCATGCGCGGTCAACACAAAATGAACGAATCGCTCTCTGAGACAACTCGTTGTTCTCGAGTCATATTAAAGATTCTCATGAACGACACATCACTAACTCGCATACAGAGAGCGGAGATCGCGCATTATATTTCTCAGCAACAATGGGGTTACACCGCTATTTTTAAGTAATAAATGCACATCTTCATTGTTAAGAGAGACGCTGAACAGATGCAGTTACGCAGGCACGAATCTCTCTCTCTCTCTCGATAATTAATTCAAATAAATGCTATGATTTATTCATTCAAATAAATGTAATCTTACGCACTACCTTATCTCTGTGTCTGATTCAGAGCGGGCAGAATGCTGGATCTAACGAGCCGTAACTGACGAAAATAACCGTCAATTTTACCCTTCCGGTCAAATATTGCGCTGCAAACATCAATAACAGCTTATCAATGTTTTGTCAGTTGTCAAGAGGTCTGACCGCTACTTTTTTAGGTAATAAATCATCATCGGAGGCTTACATGCTGCTCTCAGGTGTTGTTTGCTGTTGTGCGCGCTAGGGAACGTAAATGCGCCATACGTCATTGCGTCGCTATATCATTGATATCGCGATATGACACTTTTTTATCATGTAAAAATTTATACCGGTGTTATCGTGGACGGTATGATATGGCACACCCCTAGTATGAATGCAGATGAATGCATTGCCTTTTGTCAGAAATAGTGGACGAAGTATAGCAATGAAGTTTTGAACACAGTATGTACAATGTGTTTTTTTACATTTATCAGTATATATGTCAGGGTTGGACAAAATTCAGTGTGTGTATGTGTGCACTCCACGATTACTCACACTGCCATTTTTAGGCTTCTTATTGACTGTGGCTGGCACATTGATACCAATCTTTCATTTGAAAGCCATGTTTCTAGCATCTGTAAAACTGCATTCTACCATCTTAGAAATATATCTAAATTACGGCATATGCTTTCAATGCAAAATGCTGAACAGTTAGTTCATGCGTTCATGACCTCAAGGCTAGATTATTGTAATGCTCTACTGGGTGGTTGCCCTGCTCGATTAATAAATAAACTGCAGCTGGTCCAAAACGCAGCAGCTCCAGTTCTTACTAGAACCAGAAGTATGACCATATTAGCCCGGTTCTGTCAACACTGCACTGGCTCCCTATTAAACATTGCATACATTTTAAAATCTTGCTAATTACTTACAAAGCACTAAATGGTTTAGCTCCCCAGTACATGAGCGAGCTCTTAACGCATTATACTCCATCACGTCTATTGCAGTCTCAAAACTCTGGCCAGTTGATAATACCTAGAATATCAAAATCAACTGCAGGCGGTCGATCCTTTTCCTATTTAGCACCTAAACTCTGGAACAGCCTTCCTAGCATTGTTCGGGAAGCAGACACACTCTGTCAGTTTAAATCTAGACTAAAAACACATCTCTTTACTATGGCATACACATAAAACATTTTTAATTTATATTTTATTCAAATTGTTAGGCTGCATTAACTAGGTCAGCCGGAACTGGGAACACTTCTCATAACACCTGATGTACTCGTTACATCATAAGAAGAATGGCATCTACACTAATGTTAGTCTCTCTGTTTATCCCGAGGTTTACTGCAGTCAGCCGGATCCGGGCCGTATCCAGATCAGATGGGGGACCTGCGCCCAGACATTACCAATGCATCCCTGAAGTGTCTGCAGAGACCGTGTCAATTAGTCTACCCTCTGAAATTGCTGAAAAAACGCCATCCTCAATAAACCCGTCTCCGGCGTGATGACGCCGATATTTTGAATATTCCTATTTAATAATTGCTTAATCGACACGCCATCCTCAATAAACCCGTCTCCGGCGTGATGCCTCCGATCTTTCCAATATTCCGATCTAATATTACTTCTGACCTATAAGGCTGCCAAAATAATAATCATACACTGTTTGTTAATTGGCCAGAGGAGAACTGGCACCCCAACTGAGCCTGGTTTCTCCCAAGGTTTATTTTTCTCCATTATGCCACCTGATGGAGTTTTGGTTCCTTGCCACTGTCGCCTTTGGCTTGCTCAGTTGGGGACACTAAATTTTCAAATAAATATCCAAATAAATTAAATTACTAAACTAAATTAACTATATCAACTACATTACTTGAATATATATGATAATTGAAATGAGCTAGATGACATCACCGTTTTCTCCAGGGCGGCTGAACAGCCGAATCAAATTCGGTTGCATTATTTTCCTGTTTAACACTGTGAAGCTGCTTTGAAACAATCTGCATTGTAAAAAGCACTATATAAATAAAGTTGATTTGACTTGACATTCAGGCAACACCCCAACATCTCACCCTGCTCTTACATCATTGGGGACCCCTTCGTCACCATGGAAACAGCAATCTACATTTGTCATTTACTCATATATTCTATTGCACACAGCACTGTTGACTCAGCTTGAGTTCACGCACAGCCTGTGTTCCCAAATGCCAGCCACAGCCTTACAGTCTCCTACTATCTGGAGAGGAAGTAGACTCAGTGATGTCAGAAGAAGGGAACAGAGTTTCAGGCGCATGCATGCTGTGATTTAGGACATTTGGCCTAAATTAGAGCATAGACAGACACTGTGCAGGGTTATGACAACAGAAAGAAAGTAAGCAAGCAAGAACGAAAAAGATGCAGATTTCTTGTTCTCGTCTCAAGCATTTCCCACAATCCCGGCCAGCTGTTAATGCTGTGCACTACTTGTGAAATCAATAGTGCTGCTTTCCCTTTCTGCCCCATTTCTGCGGGCACTGCGCCCAGTGTGTGTTTGTGAATGTGTGTGTGCCTTGTCATCACTATGGCACCTTGCTTGGCCCATATTTTCTCTGGTGTATCACCTAACCAGCTAGAGCAGTTATTTAAAGGCACAGATTTCCTATTTCCTGTATGAGATTGGTAAGTCTAATACGTCTGATGAATAAAAGTTATTAGTAGTGAATAAAAGTACTATGTTCAGAGTTTTACAGGGAAATCAATGTAGGCCAGGCTGTTTTCACTTTTTCACTCATAGCACCAAAAATTACTTTATAAAAACATTTAAATGCATTAAACACACTTAAATGCACTTAAATGCATTGATGCATTGCATTTAAGGGCTTATTCACAATTGTAGGATCACAAAATGCAGTGAAATTTGGTTATTTTTCTTGTGGCTGAAATATAAATAAACACGATTTTAGACAATATTTTCTCTCAGAAGATTTTTTAAACTGACACAATCGATCAAGTGAGCATGATTGTCAGGAAACAGTCTGGCCTAATTTTACCAATTATTTGGCCTGGTTGAGTCTTTCAGCAAGGCACAGAAACGCAGGTTGCACCAAGTGGATTGCCCATGTAATTAGTGTACGGTAAGCCATTTTGCATAAAAGTAGCTAAATGACAAATGAGTAATTAGCAAAATGAGTAATCAGTGATGCAAAGCAACCTGCTGTATCTTTGGGCTGTGCTGTTATTTTGTACTCAGAGAGTTTTGCAACATTAGTGTTAGTTGACCTAAACTAAACCTAGTTCTCATGAAGCATGAATAGTGACGCTACAGCATGTTAGTGGTAACCTCGTCAATAAAGTTCTGATGAAAATGTGACGTTTTTCCCATGTACTGTATATGAGACAGCTTAGTTTTCTATGCTATACCTCTCTATCTGCTTTGATTCTATTTATTATATTTACCTGCTGATGTCGAGCTATAGTACCTCAGATGTGTGACATTTCGGAGCATCTTTCTTTCTCATACACACTCTCACTTGATTGCTCTCTCTTTCTCTCATAGAGAAATTCCAGTATCTCTGGGGCATCCAGGGGAATGTACCAAGTGTCCGATCGACGTTCCTCCCCCAGCACTGCGTAAGTCTCAGGACAGCAGAATTCTGCCAAATTTTCTAACAATTATTATGCATTTTTATACTTGTATATAACTTATTTATAATTTAATAATATCACTAGCTTTAAATGTAAAAATAAATAATTAAATGAATTTGTGTATTTATTATTAATCTGCATATTATGAAATTCATTTGATTTAAAATATTATGCAAACTTTAGTCATTTGATTTTAATAAACCTAGTCCTAGAGAACAATGATACAGCAGAGCAGCACGTTTATGTTTTTTTTTTATCTGCTGTGAGCCATGGGTATGTTGGAGTCAGCCTGGTCTGGGATGTGTCTAGGGAAAATCACTAGATTGTTGCATTTGCCTCAGGGGTAAACTAGTCTGTAATCTCTCAGCCATGCAGAAGATATGCGAAAAGCCCTGTTGCACACAGACACGCACACACGAACACACTGCTGTGTGTCGAAATCTAATGTGCCTAAAAGCACAAGGCCGAAAACAACCAGTACCCAAGTCTCTAGAAGGATAGTGGTGAACACATTTGTTTTTTGTGTTGTATTGAAAGCATGTGAGTGTCAGGTCAGGTTTTGCCTACATAGTGGAGAGTCTGGAGACCAAAATTCCCAGCAATAGTTAAACCTAAAACTTTAATGGATAGATCACCTAAAAAATGACATGAAACAAAGTAAATCACAGAAATCTAATTTTTTAATAAATAAAATAATGTTTTAAAGGAAATTTAAGGATGTAAAAAAAAAAAAGTGAGTTCATTTTAGGCATATGAACACGGAAAGAACAACCACTAAAATAGACAATAATGGACAAAGAACAACTGAAACTGAAGGCTATACATACACAGAAACACTGGAAACTAAACAAGATAATTAACAAGACACATGTCAGACACATGAGGGAAAATCAAAAACCTTGGCAACAGAAGAGCATGAACAAAGAAAACACAAGAAACTGAACTGAGAACAGTACTCAAAGTTCAAACTAGAGGTGCGTTCATGCTTGTAGAACTCATAATTATACTCGTAAAAAAACTTGTGTAAACTAAATAATTTTCTGAGAGCTATGACTTGTACCACCTTCACACTGCAGATTTAAGGTGTCTCTGATAATTAGCTTTAAAATGTCAAAGTACCGCAAAAGCGTACAAAGATTTATTTATGGCAGCTTCATGGCGTGAATGCAGCATAGAACCCAGGCAAAACTGACAATATACAGTTTTCCGTTTTATAAATACTGTTTGATGAGAATTTAACTGAACAGATAAAAAAAACATATTGTGAACCACTGTTTTAAAGATGTAATATTAATCTAGTGAGATTGTCTCAACTAGTCATTAAGCATGACTAATATGCATCACAAACAAATTACTCTCGTTTTTATTTTTAGGTCATCATCCGTTTATGCCATTCCCTGTAACATACCATAACTAACCTTTGAGTGGCTGCTCTTTTAACGAGTTTCTGATCTGTCAATGAGACAGCACCGTCCATCTGTTGTGTGCGTGCATCTGCGCATGGGCTGTATCGAACCATTTGGTGCTCTGAGGGAAGGAAAGAAGGAGCGTGGGTTTGCCCTGAGTCTGCTGTCCCTAAATTGACATCACAGTCTCCACAGGTCTTCCTCCTGAATCAGATGGGAGAGGATTGAAATGATCACTGCTGTTCCTTCATTATTTGCATAATCAACATCATCCAGTCAATTATAAAGACATTAAATAGTGGCACTAAAAATGTGGGGACAGTAAGAAATACATACTTTTATTCTGCAAGGATGCATTAAATGAAAGTCAGCTTAGCCAGCTGTACATATGTGTATATCTGCTCGGTTATTCAGAGAAACCTCGCAGCTGAAGCTATAACGCAGCTTTTCATACTCTTTAACTATAAATGATTGAATGTATTTAAGATGAAATTAAATTGTATTATTTAATAATTTCATTATATAATTTTATAGATGGATGATATAATACAATTAATGCAATATACTATAGTCATGTTAGGATGAAATATAACTTCTAAACACGATTATAAAGCCATACAGAGTAAATTCTTTTTGCGTACGCGCGATTTCAGTTGTTCCTATATTTTTTTCATAAATTTAGAAAAATAAATGAAAATGAAAAAATGAGACCCAGTGTTTTTATCTTGAAAATACATCTGATAAAATGGGGTCGTCTTATATTCAGGGTCTAGACTTTTACTTGTCAATAATGCACCCGCAACAATAGGTAGTGCCAAATACAAGTAAAACGGGTGTTCCGCCCAGGACTGAAAAATGCAGCGTCATCAAACTACTCTCATTAAGCAGCCAAGAAATACGGTGTGTCAGAGTGTAATGTTACAAGATGGCGAGGCCAAAAAGACTGTATTTAAAAATAATAATTAAAAAAAAGCTTACTGAGGGTCCTAAAGAAATTTACAGGAAATTGACAGTAATATGTTTTGATTGACATCTTTGTACCTTTTTTACTCCTAAAAGGTGCATATTAGTACCTTACACGTACAAATAGGTACCATAAGGTACTACTATGATCCTTTTTGTGGTAAAAAAGGTTCAAAGATGTCCTTTTAAGGGTACTGCCCCAGTGGCAAGCTGTTGTACCCTTAAAGGTACAATTTTGGCACTTTTTTTCTCTGTGTGGTGATTGGCCTAAGGTAAAAACATTTATATCCCCTGGATCAGATAGGTAATTTGGATCAAACATCTGTCAACATCTGTCACTGTGCATAAAAAAGGTGAGAAATCAGTGATTGTGAAATCTACTGGAAATAATTTGATTAAGGATTTTTATGTGTATTAACATGCACAGATTAATTGTTTACCACAAGACTAGCAATGTGCGCTAACAAAGTAAATTTAACAAATTTTGATTTCATGACGACTTCAAAATATATATATTTTTTTTTATTTCATTGAATTTAATCCTATCACTGCCCTACGGTCCACAGCAGTCCATTTTGCAATAGAGTTTGTAAATCTGCTTAAGGCTGACTTAAGAGGCGGACGTGTTTAGCCATTGCATCCCTTTGTTTTTTCAGCATCTCTATTTTTGGCTTCAAAAGAAGGGCACAAATATGTAGTTCTTACATGAAGTAAGGGGTGCTGATACATTGCGAAAACAATATAAATTTAATTTGAATTTATGTCAGAAACTTTACATATAAATTATTTTTAGCCTTTGCTTTTGAACATATGGCTTTTGATATCTCTACCATAGCCAGCGATGTATTACACATTTCTACTGTGTAAGCAGTTATAATGTGTCAGCTTCATTTCTAGTAAAATAGAGAAGTAAGTCTGTCATTGTAGTCGGTTGCCTGCAGCGGAGCCTACAGTGACTATTGACAGCAGTAGCACAGTATCTCTTTAAGTCTCAGTGTTGGCTTTTGAATTGTAACATCTGGAGAGTGACTAAATGTCTGGCTGGAATCCCCAGTAGAAATTCTGTCCCTGCTAAGCCTTGGAGAAGAACATTCCTTACCCACAATCCTATGCTTATGCCCTCATGGTTCCTTGAGTTTAGTGATTTCTCTTGTAATGATTAAGGGAAGGTCTTGTGTAGTGGATGTGTTCAGAAGTGTCATACTCAATTAAACTGAAATTGAGTTGCATATTTCTTGAAGGTAAAAAGGATTCAGGAATAATGCATTGACTAAATTTAGTCGGCCAATTGAGTCACAGATTCTTTAGATAATTTGCTTTAAACTGTCAAACTTAAAATGTCAAAGCTGTTCTTTTCTATACACTATAAAGGTTTGCTGATTAGCTTTTATATACTGAGTAGTTAAAAATATATTTTTTCTTTTGGTCAGGACTGCACCAGAAGTGCATAACAACCCCTAAAAGTGTTGATTATTTAGTGTTGTGTTCCCAGAGCTTAGTGTTGAAAAGAATCTTCTGAGAAGTGTTTTGATAGAAAACAACTGAGAGTCACTATTGTATGTGCAATTAAGGAAATAACTCATTACTTATTCAGGCTTAAAAATAATATTTGCAAGTTATTAATCTTTCTTCCAACAAAGTGAGTCTCTTATTTCTAAATTAGAGGGTGTGTGTATTATAGGAAGTGTGTCTAGACAGATCTGATCATATTTCCTGGTTAACTCTCACTGTTCTTTTTACACACTCTGAACATAAACCCTGTATCCTAAAGTGGTTTTCAACTGGTGGATCTCGATTCTCGACCCATACAATGGGTTACAAGACTTTTCGGTAACACTTTACAATAAGGTTGTATTAGTTAACATTAGTTAATGCATTAGTTAACATGAACTTACCATGAACAACACCTCTGTTCAGCATTAGTTAATCTTTGTTAACGTTATTTAATAAAAATACAGCTGTTCATGGTTTGTTCATGTTAGTTCACAGTGCATTAACTAATGTTAACAAGATTTTAATAATGCATTAGTACATTTTGAAATTAACATCAACAAAGATAAATAAATGCTTTATAAGTGCAGTTCATTATTAGTTCATGTTAACTAATGTAGTTAACTAATAAACCTTATTGTAAAGTGTTACCAACTTTTCCAATAGGATCATGGGTTGCAAATAAGAAGTAATGCTAATATGAAAATGCAACTAACCTTGTAACAATGCATAGCTAGGATATCAAAATTATAATTTTAGTTTTAGTTTAATTTTTAGTCATTTTGTTATGTGTGTTATTATTATAGGTTTAGTTTACCCAAACATTACAGTTCTGTCATTAATTACCCTCATGTCGTTCCAAACCCGTAAGACCTTCGTTCATCTTCAGAACACAAATGAAGATATTTTTGATGAAATCCAAGAGCTCTCTGATCCCTCCATAGACGGCAATATAATTAACACTTTCAAGGTCCAGAAAGGTAAAGACATCGTTAAAATAGTCCATGTGACTCCAGTGGTTCAACCTTGATGTTATGAAGCGACGAGAATACTTTTTGTGCTCAAAAAACAAACAAAAATAACGACTTTATTCAACATTTTCTTCTCGTCTGTGTCAGTCTCCTACGCAGTTTACTTTGGTCAACTCCTGCATCAGCATCACACGCATGCGTCGTGAACAGCGACGGCCAGTGGTAAGTCGGCATAGGAGACTGACACAGACGTGAAGAAATGTTGAATAAAATGTTTGTTTTTTGCGCACAAAAAGTATTCTCGTCGCTTCATAAAATTAAGGGTGAACCACTGGTTAATTAAATAGCAGTCTATGGAGTGGTCAGAGAGCTCTCAGATTTTATCAAAAATATCTTAATATCTTATTGAATAACCCTGTTAAAGTACATAATGTAATATACACAATATAAACGTAATCAAGTTATGTACATTATATATTATAACAAATGCCTGCAAAAGGCGCCAAATGGCCTGGTGATTGTTGTTACACCTTACAGCACTATCTTATCTTATCTTATCTAAAATTTAATTCAAATGTCCACTTTATATTTAATATTTGGTCACGTCTTTGCAATAGTAATGCTACAGCCACTGTTATTTGTATTGAACAAGAAACATGCAAACTCAGAGAGGGGGTTTAAACTTTTCTTTTGAAATGTTCAGTGTTTTATTTTAAGAATTATTTGTATGTTAAACAGTTATGGTTCTTTGTTTGGTCTCCACTAGTCCAGTAATTCCTTTCATGAATTCTTGCAAATTAACCACAGCACTGTGCCTGACTGCTTTTCTCTATGCTTCCCCTTGTGCTTTTGTTAAACAGTGCATCGGGACGAGGAAAGTCTGTGTCCCAGGGTTCAGGAGGTTACGACAGTGACAGTGTGGACCTCCATGCTCTGGAGGACTGCCCTGATGCTCAATACTACCATGTCCAATGCCGACTTGGGGAGGGAGGTGGAGGAGGAGGATACGAAAGGACAGGTGCTTCACGGAGCTGGGGTCTCCGCAAACAGGCCATCCAGAACTGGCAGCGTCGGCCATACCGGAACAGCACGGAGGGAGAGGAGGGTGATGTGTCTGACGTAGGATCCCGCACAACAGAGTCCGAGGCCGAAATGTGGGAGCAAGACAGGAGAGCAGAGCACGGGGGTAACCGTGGAGGATACAGACTAGCTACAGGTGCGTCATTGACCTGCTTGGACAAGACGAGCATAGAAACTTGTCCCTGGGTTTGTTTTTTTGTATTTGTAAAGGAAGAGCATGGTTCATTTCTCAGGGAACCTAATTCCAAATGCATAAATGCAAATGTCATTTTCTGCTTGTCAGTTATTTAAACATAATCTGGGGCAGAAACGGGCAAGCTCTGTAGCAAATGCTGCTATGGTTGCAAATGTCATTTAGCAGTATGTTTGTTTATGTGTTAACATTTTGTAGGGCAGGCTCGAGGCCATAGTACTCACTCTCCAAATAAGGGTCAGGTATAGTCAGGTCAGAGGACCAGGATGCAAGCTGAGAGAAAATAGGTGACATGAACGAACTGCTGCTAGGAACACAGGCCAGAAAGCAGTAGAGAGCATGTGTCATGGAGCTACGAGTAATGAACACAAAAAGAGTAACCAATAGTCTGGAAGGCGGCATCTTTCAGAAACACTGCAGTGTGATTGAGAGCGAGGGCGAGGGCGAGGGCTACATTACACCGCCCCGCTCACATACAGCACTGTGCTCGGAGACACAGAGCTGTCCTGACTGAGATAAATTAGAAAATGTTTAAGAGATCGTTAATTTAGTGTTCTCCCATCCATTCTGTCACAAGTAATTCTGGGTTTTACATGATTCGTTCGTAGTGTGGTTTTGGTAAAGTTTACTAAAGTAAAATTGTCACGTGTGTATTCTTCTCACCGCTGTTTCCTGATGGTTTATAGAACAATTTCTCAGAGTCGCCCTCGGCACACCTCTCCAAACAGACAAGGCGCACGCGCATTCAGCGGAGGCTCGCGCTGGGGAAGCAGACGAAAGTATAAACAAGGCTTAAGCACCCTCAAACGCAAGCAAAAGCACCCTCAGTTGATACTGTAATAATATACTGGCAAAACAGATTGGGCAGATTTGCACATTTGTGTTCGAGGTCTGGAGAGCGCCAAATGTGAGAGAGCCATCTATTTACAACGTGCTTTTGCAGCGGTGAGTAATGTAGCCAGATCTCTTAAACGCGATCAGAATCTCACCGCTCAAAACGGCAGAGTTTTTATTCAGTGCTGAGTTAATGCAGGCTCGCGAAACCCGAGGCTATACAGTCTATAAAATCCATTCAATAAAACTACTGATTTTCATGCTGCTAAGAGGACCGACGCCCAACTGCATGCTGCAAAGTTTCGGAAGTGACATCTAAATATAAATGCTGGATTCACTCTGCACGAGACAGAAATATCCTCCTGAGACCCAGAATGGAGGTTTTGCCTCTGTAGAGGACATTATATTTTAGTGAATTTCTCTGACAACATACACAGTTTTGTCTGGATATTCTTATGAAATATGATATTCTTATGAAAAGATATTCTAACTCCCATTATTACACGTCTTTTTACATTACATATTGTCCCAAAAACACATTACTATACAAATTAGATATAGTGTATAGATGCATTTCATAGAATGGGAATGGCATTTATGGCCATGTTTATCATTAATACTTGGTCAGTTTATTGATTTGTTTGGTTAACTTTGGATAAATATTTTATTTTAATACCATGCAGTGCACAAAATTAAGATTCGAGAAATAGTTCAAATCAGTGTTCAATATATGAAGTTAAGTTTAGAAATGTTGTGCATCCACTTATTATTAGTGTGACATTTTAGCATGCAAATGAAGGGGAAAACGTCAAGATATCAACCCTAAAAATCGGCAGCACATTTCGTTGTCCTGTTGACCAGACCCTTACCTTTAAACATCGGCATCGGTTATAGAAAAACCCATATAGTCTCCTATATGCTTGCATACATAATCATACCACATTCAAAGTGTGACTTAAGGCCATGATACATTGATTAAGGCTCATTTGTGTTGTTCAGGGGTGTGTTTCCCGAAAGCATTGTTTGCCAACTATGATGAAACTACAGCATCGCAAAGTTGTGCTCTCGACCTGTGGTTAGAAGCATAGTTTCTTGTTTGCATGACGTGGACTTAATAAATCCTTATCTTGAGCAAAATAAGCAAGCTGACATTCAGTACAATCTGTATCTTTTATTTCGAATAGATACAAATTTAATTTACGTCTTTTAGTTTGTCGAGAGATTTAAAGCACCGTTTTTGAAGAGTGTGCATGTGTACTTGCTCTAGTCTACGTAAGAATGAGCCTATGATGGAGAGTTCAAGAGATGTATTCTGAGAATGTATTTAATTGCACACTTGTTTTGTGTTTAAATGAGGATATGAATGTAATTCATAATTTTTAATGAACTTTTTTCATTAATGTGTATATATATATTTGTTATTTTGTTATTTTATAAAATATTTTTACACATTTGGATGAACATATTTTTAATACTAACATTCAGTACTTTTTATTCCACAAATTAAACTACATATTCTTATTTAAAAATAATTATTAGGTGAACTATCCTTTTAAGTGCAAACTTGTTTAATGTCAAATGTGGATATGAATGCAATTTAAATAAATATATATTTTATAGTCATTTATATATATTTTTTATTTTTTATTATTTAATGGATCATTTTATAAAATATTTTTACACAAATTAAATGTAATATTAGTATAATTTAATACTTGTTATTCCACAATTACACTTGAGTATTCATATTTTTTTTTTTTTTTTTTAAATAATATTGTGGTATTTGTATTTGTGGGATGAAGTTGCCTGCATCCACTGGTAAAGAGTCAACTTTCCCTATCCCACAATTTAAGCGAAGACTTGTTTAGAAAGTAAATGCAAAAAAAACAAAAAACATGTTTAATTATTATTTTATATATTTGTATTATTTAATGGATTATTTCATCAAATACTTTTTTGCACATTTGGATGAACACATTTTAAATACTAATATAATGTAATACCATTTATTCCACAAATTACACTATTTATTCTTATTTTAAAAAATATATATTTTGGTATTTTTATTAATTTTGTTAATTAAACATTTTAAATTGTGTAATACTTTCAGAAATCAAGACATTTTTTCTGCAGCAAACAATGTGAGATGAACTTGCCTGCATCCACTGATCCAGAGTCATCTTTTCCCATCTTACTGCTAGTTGATGTTTGGTTTGGGACCAGCAGTCATGGTTAGTTTATCCCAAGATAATCCTCTATTGCTAGCATGTGTTTTTAACTGTATGCATACAGTACACATCATATCCATGCCATGGCCAGGGGAAGGCCAAGCTCCTTTCTGTCAGCACCATTAGATCTCAGTTATTTGAAAACCAGTTTGAGTCACAACCTTTGGCAGATTTAGCTTGATAGATTCTGAGTGTCTTAAAAATGTAGGCGATTGCTGTCAATACTCCTTTCTTCAGTCTCAGTCTCGTTAGATTTTCAACAAATTGTGGATGACTCAGGAGACCTGTGTCTGTCAAACTGGAGCTGTGAGATAGAAATGGCCTGCTGATGGTATGATTTGGAAGATGTTCAGAACCTGTGGGAGGCACTGAGACAAGTGAACTGAGGCTCAGAACTGTCCTTTTTATTTGACTGTGGCGCCACCATATGGACATACATGGAGCCAGTTAAAGAGTCACCCTAAATAAATAAAAAATCATATTTTTCCTATGTGCTTTTGAAAACCATGTGATTTTCCAATTGGTAAATGTCTTCTCTTTATATGCAGGAAAGCTGAGTGGTGACTACGGCTATCAAGCAAGTCTTCCTTATCTCTTATTATTCCTGTCACCAGGTCGTTCTGAAGGGGGATACAAGCCTTGCCGCCATGAGAAAAGCCCCTCTAAAGTCAACGAGGTGATCAGTCCTGAGGTGCTGAAGATGCGCGCTGCTCTCTTCTGTATCTTTACCTACCTGGATATGAAGACACTCCTGCGGGCGGCCGAGGTGTGCCGGGATTGGAAGTTTGTGGCTCGTCACCCAGCGGTGTGGACCAGAGTTCTGCTGGAGAACGCTCGCATCTCCTCAAAGGTTTTTAACACCATTCACACAAACACGCTTACAGTAGTGCTCCTGTTATATTTGGGCACTGACCACCCACTTTTTATGATTCAAATTGACAAACTGCTTATGAATGAATTAACTATTAATTCAGTAGTGCTATATATCAATTAAAAAAAGTAAAGCTTTAAAGGAAGAAAAGAACTAAGATGACCATTGCTCAGTAAAGGATTGAGAGTTAGCTGACATAAGGTTTTCCATATGAAGTTAATTTTTATAATTTTTAAATAGTATGTAATGATGTCACTTCCTAGACAAAAAAAAGATGTAATGGTATAGAAAGTGATATTAGGGGCACAGGGGAAAGTATTTAATAGATTTAATAGAAAATTGATCAGTTAAAATATTAGTCCCAAAATAAACATTTTTAAACATTTTGCTAAAAATTTAAATCTTTATATACATATTTAATCTACAGTGCATCCGGAAAGTATTCACAGCGCTTCACTTTTTCCACATTTTGTTATGTTGCAGCCTTATTCCAAAATGGATTAAGTTCTTTATTTTCATAATGACAACGTGAAAGACGTTTGTTTGAAATCTTTGCAAATGTATTAAAAATAAAAAAACACATGTACATAAGTATTCACAACCTTTGCCATGACACTCAAAATTGAGCTCAGGTACATTTTGTTTCCACTGATCATCCTTGAGATGTTTCTACAACTTGATTGGAGTCCACCTGTGGTGAAATCAGTTGATTGGACAGGATTTGGAAAGGCACACACCAGTCTATATAAGGTCCCACAGTTAACAGTGCATTTCAGAGCACAAACCAAGCCATGATGTCCAAGGAATTGTCTGTAGACCTCTGAGACAGGATTGTATCGAGGCACAGATCTGGGGAAGGATACAGAAAAATGTATGTGGCATTGAATGTCCCAATGCGCACAGTGGCCTCCATCATCCGTAAATGAAAGAAGTTTGGAACCACCAGGACTCTTCCCAGAGCTGGCCGCCCAGCCAAACTGAGCGATCAGGGGAGAAGGGAGGTGACCAAGAACCCAATAGTCACTCTGACAGAGCTGTAGCATTTCTCTGTGAAGAGAGGAGAACCTTCCAGAAGAATCTCTGCAGCACTCCACCAATCAGGCCTGTATGGTAGAGTGGCCAGACGGAAGCCACTCCTCAGTAAAAGGCACATGACAGCCCGTCTGGAGTTTGCCAAAAGGCATCTGAAGGACTCTGGTCTGATGAAACAAAGATTTAACTCTTTGGCCTGAATGGCAAGCATCATGTCTGGAGGAAACCAGGCACCGCTCACCACCTGGCCAATACCATCCCTACAGTGAAGCATGATGGTGGCAGCATCATGCTGTGGGGATGTTTTTTAGCGGCAGGAACTGGGAGACTTGTCAGGATCAAGGGAAAGATGAATGCAGCAATGTACAGAGACATCCTTGATGAAAACCTGCTCCAAAGCGCTCTGGACCTCAGACTGGGGCAAAGCTTCATCTTCCAACAGGACAACGACCCTAAGCACACAGCCAAGATAACAAAGGAGTAGCTATGGGACAACTCTGTGAATGTCCTTGAGTGGCCCAGCCAGAGCCCAGACTTAAACCTGATTGAACATCTCTGGAGAGATCTGATAATGTCTGTGCACTGACGCTCCCCATCCAACCTGATGAAGCTTGAGAGGTCCTGCGAAGAAGAATGGGAGAACCTGCCCTAAAATAGGTGTGCCAAGCTTGTAGCAAAGGTGCTTCAACAAAGTATTGAGCAAAGGCTGTCAATACTTGCGTACATTTGATTTTTTTCTGAAAATGTAATAATTAAAATGTGTAATATTGTAATATTGTGGTAAAAGTAAACAAACTAATGTGATTTTCAACTTTAAAAATCAGGAGTGTAATATTTTTTATTATATATATATATATATATATATATATATATATATATATATATATATATATATATATATATATATATATATATATATATATATATATATATATATATATGTGTATATGATGAGGAGATGGAAATGTACTACATTGTAGGAATAACCCAAAAGACATTTAACAGATCTGAATGAGATGTATAATTAATGACCTGCTGCCCACGTATTTGCTGAAAGTCCTGATAAAGTCCAAGCTCTCTAACTCTGTCTCTCACTATTTTTGTTTAGTTCTTGTGCACTCTGTCTCAGTGGTGCACACAGACGCATTCCCTCATCCTCCAGAACCTAAAGCCCCGGCAGAGGGGGAAAAAAGAAACAAAGGAGGAATATCTGAAGAGCACACGGTAACACGTTCTCCCACTGTGCCTGCTGTTTACTGTACCATACTGACCCTGCTGTGTGTGTGGCTAGTGCCTTCCCACAGCTCCACACACCTCCTCCCCTTGTCACTGTTTTATTACCTTCTGCGCTCTTCCCTGATCCTCTCATCACTCTTTCACACCAAACAGATACACACTCACTCACTCACTCACACAGTCTGACACTTGTGAAGTGCTTGTTCAGAGATCCAGTGTGAGAAGGGAACAGAATGAACGGCCTGTTAATTGCTCTGCTAAATCACCTCAACCAGAGTGCCAGTCGAAAATCTCATGAAAGAAATCGGCAGGGTTTTTTGTCGGCATTAAGAATTTTAATATTTGGTGGATTGAAAGATATTCACCTAAAAATGAAAATTCTATCATCATTTACTCACTCACATGTCATTCCAAACCCGTAAGACTATTGTTCATCTTCGAAACACAAATGAAGATATTTTTGATGAAATATGAAAGCTTTCCGTCCCTCCATTGACAGGTACGCAACTACCACTTTGATGCTTTAAAAAGATCGTAAAACTAATCCATATGAATTGAGCGGTTTAGTTCTAATTTTCTGAGACATCCGAGACACGGATCGCTTCATATGATGAACTTGAATTTAGACTTTTATTCACATATAAACATTCATCAGATATGGTTAACAGAAACTTAAGCATTTTCGCTTGACCAATGAAGTCTCGTATGTTACACAGCACGTTAGAGCTTCCACAAGAACCAATGAGGTTTGATCTCATGCGTCAAAGACAGTACAGTTAAGCTTCTGTTTATATTTGCTGATGAATGTGAACAAAAGCCTAAATTCAATCTGTTCATCATATAAAGCGATCGTGTCTTTTTCGAAAAATTGGACTAAACCACTCAATTAATTTTATGATCTCTTTATGAACTTTTTGAAGCATCAAAATAGTAGCATGGAGGAACAGATATTTCTCAGAATTCATTAAAAATATATTAATTTGTGTTCCAAAGATGAACGAAAGTCTTATGGCTTTGGAATGACATTAGAGTGAGAAAGTTATGACAGAATTATAATTTTTTGGGTGGACTAAACCTGTAAAGCTGAAAGACATCCTATCTGAGACAAACTATTCACAAAACATTTATTAACAGCCGTCAAATTAAAGATAATAGTAATTATTGCGCCAAATGGCAACCCAGGATAATAAAATCACACTCACACCGTAAAAATAGGGAACAATGTACTGTATTAATTTAACAGAATTTTATGCATTTCATTTTTCACGTTTTACCTGTATTTGGAATTTTGAACTTCATTGCATTCTATGTTAGGGTTAACGGAAATGTATTATAACGTAAAATTACTGTATAATGTACAGGTAATAAGCTGCCAGTACATTTATTTTTTACAGTGCAGGTAACTTAATTAGGATGTCTGGTGACTGTAGTCATAAAATGAAATATTAATAGATTCTCTTTCTTTTTTTGTTTAGTGGTTGTCTTGAGGAGGGTCTGGAGGCTTTGTTAAAAGCTACCGGCAGTAATCTGCTCATCCTGAAGGTGTCTCATTGTCCAAATCTGTTGACTGATCGCTCTCTATGGTTGGCGAGCTGTTATTGCAGGGCACTACAGGCTGTCACATACAGGTTGGTCCACAAGGGAGCACTGTTTAGTATACCAATATCATTTTAGCGCCCAATTTTCTGATACACTTCCATACTTTTTAATTAATGATTGTTTAATTGCAAAATTCTGCAGTCAGATATTGTTTGTGTTATGCCCCTTAAACTGTATAAATGACCACTGTCCATAGGAGACACATTTACTACATAGCTGTAATTAAAATAATATCAACTCTAATGAATTGTTCATGTCTATTCAGTTATTCAGTAAGCAACATAATCATAGCAGTCATAAATTGGATGATGTTTAAGGATACAAAAATCCTTTTGGGGTTTATTTTGCAATTACCTATAGATTTCAGTTACATATAATTCAGCTTAACTAAGGGCATTAAGGTCACAACAATGAGTTTTCTTTTGTAAGATACTCACTTTTTGTTGGGACATGGTGATCTTTAAAGATGGGCGGAAAAATTGTATTTGAATGCTTTTGTGTTCTTGAACTAAGCAACAAAATACATTAATTAACATGTATATTTCTACTCTGACCTGCACTGCCCTTCGAGATAATTAAAAAAGTTTTCTGGCTAATATATGTATGAATTGCATAAAATTCATACATATATTAGCCAGAAAGCTTTTATAATTATCTCCAAAGGGCAGTGCAGGTCAGAGTAGAAATAAATATGTCAATTAATGTATTTGGTTGCTTAGTTCCTGTTGGCAGGTCAAAATAGGGTTTGCAAAGGCAGAGAATGAAAATTTCTCATATCGATTATGTTTTAGGAGTGCGACAGACCCTGTTGGACAGGAGGTTATCTGGGCATTAGGAGCTGGTTGCAGAGACATCATCTCACTACAGGTGGCGCCTTTGCATCCATGGTAAGATCGAAATGCACTGTAATTTGTTTAAAAAACAATTGTATATTTTTGTAAAAGTGGTTCTACATGGCTTGATAGCTTAGATATGATTCACTTTCCTTTTTGAGCATTTGTATTTGACAAAAAAAAAAAAGTTTAACGTAAATCATTTTAAATATAAATTGTCTTTGTGCAGTCAGCAGCCAGCACGCTTCAGTAACAGGTGCTTGCAGACCATTGGCAGATGCTGGCCACACCTGCGAGCTTTGGGCGTGGGCGGGGCTGGCTGTGGCATACAGGGATTGGCTTCTTTGGGTGAGCAAGAACATTTCTTTTATTCAGCAAGGGTACATTAATTTGTTTAAGGTGCACTAAAAGTGTAATATTGACAGCTAGCGGTTGAACTGGGTACTGCAGTCCAAATTCAAAATTTTTCCTGCTCCGCGTCCTCAGACTGGATGCTCATGTGGGTCGCCAGATTGAGGGCACAGAAACAAGCGTAACTGACAATGAAAAGTCTTGCAGTATAAGTTGATCAGCTAATGTGTACATTTACAATGTTTTATTTCCGTCTGGTACAATTTGCAGTCTCTGACCCAGTTCGTTTGCTGGCTCCACTACCGCTCCATCACAATGCAATTCATGCCAGTGGCCCATAATATAACTGTATTTTTAGCCAGAACTCACACATTAAACACATTTAAGTAGCTTGATACAGATGGATCACTCAAATCAGAAATGAGGTTATGATGACGGCGATGGACATGAGCGGGATGTTATAGTTAAAGGAATTTTTTCGTACTTTCTACATACTGAATATGATCGGGTGAAAGCACATTTTAAACATGTAGCACTTATTCACACGCAATCGCTCTCTCTAATGCATTCAAACAAATGTAATGTTACAGTGCCTATCTGCTTACAGTAATCTGATTTTGAATGAGCAGAAATCTGCATAGTGACCCGTAGATAAAATAACTAATAAAGACATACTATTTTTATCTTTCCAAACAAAATTTGCACTGCAAAAGCAGCAATGATAATTAACTTTTAATGCTGATAAAACCTAATATAAGCTTAGCATGTCATATGAAAAAAAATGTTTGCACACTAGTGTTCCAATAAAATACTCCAATCTCCTATTTTTGTTTGTTTGTTTTTTTCATTTAATGTATGTTAATGTAAACCAAACTTTTGTGATAATTCAGAGCTTATTTAAATACTTTAGCTGCAAATTTCCTCGGAGCGAAGACGGAGCTGTGTTTCTGATATCAGTGAGCGAGGACTGGAGCGGGGAGTGGGAAATGGTGAACCCGGAGCAAGGTGGAGTGGAGTGATTATTGAATGCTTAGAGCGTAGAGGGGAAATTGCTGCCGCTCCACTCCGCTCACATGCTCTGATTCACACACGGAATGCACATTTCAAAATAATATGGTTTTTCAGAGAAACAGGCATTTAGCATGTTTCATACAACTCTGCAAACATGTACTGTATTATGCTATTTTTATGCTTTAGTGTAGCAAATTACATCACCTTTAAAAGTAGACAGTAAAGACTTTCTATTTATTAAGTATCATGAAAAAATTTATCACAGTTTCCACAAAATTGATAATAATAAGAAATGTTCAGCATATTAGAATGATTGGATCACATGACACTGAAGACTAAGTAATGATGCTGAAAATTCAGCTTTGCGGTTACAGGAATAAATAAAAAAAAATATATAAACATGGAATACAGTTATACACAATAATACTGTTTATACTGTATTTTTGGTCAAATAAATGCAGTCTTGGTCAGCCTTCATTTGACCAAAAATACAGTATAAACAGTATTGAAAACAACCTTGCATTACAAGGCAACATGACTCAACCCTATTATCTATCTAGTATAGACAAGAACTTGTTATTCACATTGAAAACTGGGACAAAGAGACACCGGAAATGACACTTTTAACATGCTTCTGGAGGCACATTGTACTATAAATAAATGTTTTGAAGACGGAAGAGCTATTTTCTGTTATTCTTTGTTTATTAACCTGCTTTACTGTACCATTTCATTAGACAGAATATAATGGATTTGACCTTTCGAAATCACAAGGCTTCATCTGAGCTTTACATAGAGCATTTAGAAGACCTTTCAGTTATTTTGTTCCAGTTCAAAATGACAAAGCACACTAAACACATCATGAAATTAGTTCATACTACATGTGCACTATATTAGGCAAGGTGTTCTCTTCCTGTGCCCACCTAAATATAGTTCTCTTTTTTTTAGGATGAATCGAATATTAATTTTTGGGTGAACTATTCCTTTAACACCATCAGTAATGCAGTTGTCTACCAGTGTGGAAAAATATATTCTTTGTTGCGTTCTCCACAAAGACTGTAATGACCCTCTTTGTGTGTATATACCTTCAGCAAGGAACTGCATGAGGCTGCAGGTGCTTGAGTTGGATCACGTCAGTGAAATAAATCAGGAAGTGGCTGCTGAGATGTGCCGAGAGGGACTGAAGGGTCTGGAGATGCTGGTGCTCACCTCCACTCCTGTTACTCCTAAAGCACTGCTTCACTTCAATAGTGAGTCCAGATTCTGATTCATTATTATTGTTTAGAATTTTATTGAACAATAATTCTATTTGTGCATTGTTACATCTAAACCAAGTATCAGCAGAAGCCTGATATCAAAAGAAGAGCTATTAAATCATGCTTTATTAAAAAATTCAATTTAATAATTAAAAAAAATAATTCTTAATATATAATTTTTTTTAATTATTTACATTTTTAATAATTAGCATTAAAGTGCCCCTATTATGCTATTTTAAAGGTTTCTAATTTTGTTTTGGACACCTAAAACAGGTTCACATGCATCCAAGGTCAAAAAAACTTTTCTTATAATATACATTGCAGCATTTCTCAAAGAGTCTGAAAATGGTTCATTCGATGGTTCATCTCTCTAAACCCCTCTTTTCCATGAGCCTAATCTGCTCTGATTGGTCAGATGACCCAGTCTGCTGTGATTGGTCGACGGCTTACAGCGCATGTCGTAAACAAAACTCTCATCACCATATCTGAGTTTCAGCTCCGGAGCTTCCTCGCTTGATACACAGTGATACGAACGATGGCCTCAGTTTCTCTGTAGCCCCTTTCACATAGAGATTCCGGAAAATACACTGATAATGTGTCCCGAGATTAGTCCCAGAATCATTTGATTTTGGTTCATTCACACTGCCAGTGATTTTTCTTGAATCTGTGTGTGCGTACACACTTCCCTTATAGATCCCGTAAAGACACGTGACATCAGGATGTGACGTGTAATGTCTCTGCAGCGTCTTAAGTTTGCTTATGATCTCTCGATAGACCACACTTGTGTATTTTTTTTTATCTGATTCAATCATAAACTTGCGTATTGTTTCACTAAAATGGCGAACGATCTCAGCTTCAACGTCATCACTATGACACATCCTTTACGGCATTGATCCTGCCTTTTGTTTACTGAGGGCGCGTTCTGGGACTGATCCCGGAAATGTTACTAGGTCCCCATCCCGGGACGTGTTTGCGTTCACACAGAAGGCACTCTAGCAATTTTCTGGGATCAACGCTCTGTGTGAAAGTGGTTTGTATCAATTCCAGTGCGAGTCCTCATCCTCGAGCAAAGTGGATTCACAGCTCTGAAAAATATTGTCTTCTCAACATGTCGACAACATTAACCGAACTCTTTCAGGCCTCAGCTACAACTATAGTATTTGAGGTCGGGTCAAAGTAGACATTGTTCGTGGGCAGCCAATGAAGACCATAGACTGGCATTATGAAAATTTGTTACATTGTTACGTAGGTATGTAACAGGAAGTGAGATGGAATTGCTAACGTCTCGTTTCAGCAGTTCAGAATCAATTCTTTCTTTTAGGAGACAATAACTTTATTTGTTGTACACTTTGATCGTTAAAACTTTGCAGACCTTTTACATTCACAAACCGCTATATTACACACCACATGAAAGGTAATATTCGAAAAAGCATAATAGGGGCACTTAAAATAAAATCAAGATGCTAATGAATATTCTCTTGTATTTGAAATTAATTTGAAATTATACTTATAAAGTGTCCACAAAGTTGTAGAAAAACTGTGTGATATGGTAGTATCTTTAGATTTGGAGCTATGAATGGCATGAAATACTCCCACACTTCCTGTAAAACGACCCTCTGTCCTTGCTCACTTACTCACTCCCTGCTCCGTTCTCTTCACAGGTGTGTGTCGTAACCTGAAGTCTATTGTAGTCCAGATCGGTATAGAAGATTACTTTGAAGACCCCAACAGCCCAGAGGCCAGAAAACTCTTTGACGAAATGGTGAACAAGCTGCAGGTATGGAATCATCTCCATAAATAAATCTTTGAGACATCAGAGGCCATCAAAAATATGACCCATCCATCTGCCTGACTAAATTTACCAGCAAAAGCTGTTCAGTAGTAATTTAGTCTTGGGCCATGGGGTGTCCTGTGTCTGAGACAGCGTTAAAGATGAGTAAGTGATAGCAGAAGAACCTCTCACAGTTGCCATGTTGAGGAATCATGAGTCAAATGCATGTGATTCATCTCATCCATTTGCTTGCTTTGAGGATGCAGGAAGCTGCCTCTTCTCTGTTCTGACTCTAGATAAGATGGGAGAGGAAGTGGAAGTGGGGTTACACCCACCCACATTAAAACTCCTGTTTAAGTTACTTGCAGGATATCTTACACAAGCTGTGGCGAAATGGGCTGCTGTAGATGACAGAGTGCATTGCTCATCGTATATCTTTTTTTATAAGAGGCTCAAAAATATTTTGTACTTGTTCAGAAACTGCCCACGTTTATTTCCACCTCAGTGTGAAAGCAGGTTATAGTGTCCTTAAATGTTCAGGGGCTGTATTCACAAGACATCTGAAGGCTAAAAGTAGCTCCTAACTTGCCGATTTAGGAGACCTTTCCCAATCCTGTCCCCCCTTTCTCTCTCTGACTTCGCTTCTTTTCTACTCACTGTCCTATCATAACAAAAAGCCAAAAGGCCAAAAATAAATCTTTGAAAATAAATAGTAAATAAAAAAGAAAATAATGTCTGATTACCTGTGGCTGTTGCTTTCACAAGTTCACACTTATAAATGATCGAATAGAGTGAAAGAGTAAAATAAGCGTATTTGGCGTGCTGTCCGAGGGCAGGCTCCGAGATGAGACTAGATGAGACTTCTGAGTCGGCTGTATATATATATATATATATATATATATATATATATATATATATATATATATATACAGGTGCTGGTCATATAATTAGAATATCATCAAAAAGTTGATTTATTTCACTAATTCCATTCAAAAAGTGAAACTTGTACACTCACCTAAAGGATTATTAGGAACACCATACTAATACTGTGTTTGACCCCCTTTCGCCTTCAGAACTGCCTTAATTCTACGTGGCAGGATAGCGTCTTGCATGTGATAGGATAGCATCTTGCAGTTGATGGAGATTTGTGGGATGCACATCCAGGGCACGAAGCTCCCGTTCCACCACATCCCAAAGATGCTCTATTGGGTTGAGATCTGGTGACTGTGGGGGCCATTTTAGTACAGTGAACTCATTGTCATGTTCAAGAAACCAATTTGAAATGATTCGAGCTTTGTGACATGGTGCATTATCCTGCTGGAAGTAGCCATCAGAGGATGGGTACATGGTGGTCATAAAGGGATGGACATGGTCAGAAACAATGCTCAGGTAGGCCGTGGCATTTAAACGATGCCCAATTGGCACTAAGGGGCCTAAAGTGTGCCAAGAAAACATCCCCCACACCATTACACCACCACCACCAGCCTGCACAGTGGTAACAAGGCATGATGGATCCATGTTCTCATTCTGTTTACGCCAAATTCTGACTCTACCATCTGAATGTCTCAACAGAAATCGAGACTCATCAGACCAGGCAACATTTTTCCAGTCTTCAACTGTCCAATTTTGGTGAGCTCGTGCAAATTGTAGCCTCTTTTTCCTATTTGTAGTGGAGATGAGTGGTACCCGGTGGGGTCTTCTGCTGTTGTAGCCCATCCGCCTCAAGGTTGTGCGTGTTGTGGCTTCACAAATGCTTTGCTGCATACCTCGGTTGTAACGAGTGGTTATTTCAGTCAAAGTTGCTCTTCTATCAGCTTGAATCAGTCTGCCCATTCTCCTCTGACCTCTAGCATCAACAAGGCATTTTCGCCCACAGGACTGCCGCATACTGGATGTTTTTCCCTTTTCACACCATTCTTTGTAAACTCTAGAAATGGTTGTGCGTGAAAATCCCAGTAACTGAGCAGATTGTGAAATACTCAGACCGGCCCGTCTGGCACCAACAACCATGCCACGCTCAAAATTGCTTAAATCACCTTTCTTTCCCATTCTGACATTCAGTTTGGAGTTCAGGAGATTGTCTTGACCAGGACCACACCCCTAAATGCATTGAAGCAACTGCCATGTGATTGGTTGATTAGATAATTGCATTAATGAGAAATTGAACAGGTGTTCCTAATAATCCTTTAGGTGAGTGTATATTATATTCATTCATTACACACAGACTGATATATTTCAATTTTTTTTAATTTTGATGATTATAACTGACAACTAAGGAAAATCCCAAATTCAGTATCTTGGAAAATTAGAATATTGTGAAAAGGTTCAATATTGAAGACACCTGGTGCCACACTCTAATCAGCTAATTAACTCAAAACACCTGCAAAGGCCTTTAAATTGTCTCTCAGTCTAGTTTTGTAGGCTACACAATCATGGGGAAGACTGCTGACTTGACAGTTGTCCAAAAGACGACATTGACACCTTGCACAAGGAGGGCAAGACACAAAAGGTCATTGCAAAAGTGGCTGGCTGTTCACAGAGCTCTGTGTCCAAGCACATTAATAGACAGGCGAAGGGAAGGAAAAAATGTGGTAGAAAAAAGTGTACAAGCAATAGGGATAACCGCACCCTGGAGAGGATTGTGAAATAAAACCCATTCAAAAATGTGGGGGAGATTCATAAAGAGTGGACTGCAGCTTGAGTCAGTGCTTCCAGAACCACTACGCACAAACGTATGCAAGACATGGGTTTCAGCTGTCGCATTCCTTGTGTCAAGCCACTATTGAACAACAGACAGCGTCAGAAGTGTCTCGCCTGGGCTAAAGACAAAAAGGACTGGACTGCTGCTGAGTGGTCCAAAGTTATGTTCTCTGATGAAAGTAAATTTTGTATTTCCTTTGGAAATCAGGGTCCCAGAGTCTGGAGGAAGAGAGGGGAGGCACACAATCCACGTTGCTTGAGGTCCAGTGTAAAGTTTCCACAGTCAGTGATGGTTTGGGGTGCCATGTCATCTGCTGGTGTTGGTCCACTGTGTTTTCTGAGGTCCAAGGTCAACGCAGCCGTATACCAGGATGTTTTAGAGCACTTCATGCTTCCTGCTGCTGACCAACTTTATGGAGATGCAGATTTCATTTTCCAACAGGACTTGGCACCTGCACACAGTGCCAAAGCAACCAGTACCTGGTTTAAGGACCATGGTATCCCTGTTCTTAATTGGCCAGCAAACTCGCCTGACCATAACCCCATAGAAAATCTATGGGGTATTGTAAAGAGGAAGATGCGATATGCCAGACCCAACAATGCAGAAGAGCTGAAGGCCACTATCAGAGCAACCTGGGCTCTCATAACACCTGAGCAGTGCCACAGACTGATCGACTCCATGCCACTCCGCATTGATGCAGTAATTCAGGCAAAAGGAGCCCCAACTAAGTATTGAGTGCTGTACATGCTCATACTTTTCATGTTCATACTTTTCAGTCGCCCAAGATTTCTAAAAATCCTTTCTTTGTATTGGTCTTAAGTAATATTCTAATTTTCTGAGATACTGAATTTGGGATTTTCCTTAGTTGTCAGTTATAATCGTCAAAATTAAAAGAAATAAACATTTGAAATATATCAGTCTGTGTGTAATGAATGAATATAATATACAAGTTTCACTTTTTGAATGGAATTAGTGAAATAAATCAACTTTTTGATGATATTCTAATTATATGACCAGCACCTGTATGTATGCATGTATACAAAAATGATTCAGACACCAGATATAATTTTTTACTAGTGGGTGCAGGACACTATAGTCCATTTATGTAAGTGAGGATGGCAAAATAAAGTAAACTGTGATGTATTATACCCAAAAAAAATTCATACAGTGGACTACCAGTAAAATTGATTCAGACACTTTGACCTGACCATGTTTTGCTTAAGTATTTTTTCTTTAATTGCTAATGCGATCTTTTACACCACAGACTGAACAAAATGATGCATTGCTTGGTAATTGGTTCACCTAAATTGCTATTATCTAATTGTGTAGTTAAATTTAACAGCTGACAGCTGATTGGTTGATTGTAATCCATTACATACCTTTCTATAAAAGTTATCTGACATTATCAAGATGAATTTGTTCTGACAGTTCTTGTCATATTTTATTACCATTTTCTAAACTAGCGAATAAACTGTGATAATGTGAGAAAATGCTGAAGGTCTGAATAAATTTTGGTTTGACTGTATGTCTCCTCTCGAGATGATTAGATAGACCATTTGAACGCGCATCTCCCAAACTTTGTTTATAAAACATAATTTCTCGCTTGAATTCCGCAATCTCTCGAGATGCTGACATGTAAGAGGCTGACAATTAGCTAAACATATACTCGTTTAATTAGAGACACTTTTAAAATCTTTATTTGAATAAGGCAACATGATACCTAGCTCTACAATATTTCTATGATTAAATCACTGACAGAGACCCCCTCCCCTATCGGCCAATCACTGATCACATCATCCATAGCAACAAGGTCAACCCCACCCTTTCTCTTAGCTTAAGACTTCTCTCTATTCCTTAGTAAAAGTTGCTCTCAGCAGCTTTGTGAATAGGTTTTAAGAGGAAACTCTTACCTAAGCACTTTTAGTGCTATTTGGGAGATCTATTAGTGGTAAGATAAAATGTTTTGTGAATACGGTCCCAGATCTATATCATCTCAGTGGTTTGTTCATTATTTTAAAAACAAAATACCCTTTAATAACATCACAGGATCAGTTGAACCCATCAAAATACAAGCGCAGATTATGATTATGATCCAGAGATATTTTAAAATCTCAAATTATGTAACTTTAAAGCCTAATTTTTCCTCTTTTTATCCAAAGATACTTACAAATGAGAAACAAAGCAAGCAGTTTATTACAAACCTCAACAAAATTAAAATAGAATAGTACATTTAGCATGCGCTTTCGTCATTAGTTTTCGAATGTCTTTTAAATTCCAATTCAGTTCCTGCATGTAGACTGAATTTGAATTGATGTAGCAACAGAATGTAGATTGTAATTTGAATTTAAATTTAACAATGCACTATGGAACTTTGACCTTACCTTTCTATCACCAGCTGTGGTTGAAACATAAAATTGCAAATTTAATATTGTTCGACAGTGTTATTTTAGTGTTGTTGATATACTATTAAAGAATAGCATAGTTCTTAAACTTTATTTCGAGTTTTCAAGTTTAAGTATTTCATCTAATGTTTGTATTTTATTTTAGCATTATTTTCATTTACAAATTAATTCCATCTGACCAAATGCAATGATTGAACAAACATTTTGTGGTCCTACGCCTTTCACAGACGATATCTATACAAATAAATACATTTAGACCACTTAACTAAGTGATTGCTATCAGAATGTGAAGAGACTTGTTGAAACAAACATGAAATGTCCCGCCAAATCAAATCTGAGTATTGTGCTCTCTCTGTAATTTTGTTCATTTTTACCATCTTCAGATGTTCACTTTTAAATTATAATGAAATTCTGTAAGTGCAGTTTTTCAATTAATTTCACTTTTTGCTATGAATTACCCAACATGTACCCATGTACATAGAAATATAACACCTGTTCATTAACATCCTTTCTGCCGCCTTCTCTCAGGCACTCAAGAAAAGACCTGGTTTCTCCAAAATCCTCCATGTGAAGGCAGATGGCTTATGCTAACTCTGCTATGTTGAGGCCAGAGCCACATGAAGGTTCACCGAATATTTCAACCTGATCGAGTAATTCTCTCCTTGATGAAACGAGGAAGAATCAAACACTTCCGCTTCAGTTTGAACTCTAAACACCAGTCTACCACACCAAGACGGGCGCATCTGTTAGCTTTGACACAACGCAACCAAATAGAGGAGATTGTGAAGATAATACGTAACAAACTCTACGAGAAGGCATGATTACTTGCCTTGGATCCCTTTCCAACAACCAGACCCAATTGCAAACAAGTTACGATTACAGACTAAGGATTTTTCTCCTACTTGCCAAACGCACTAACTTTAATAAGATCTCAGAGAACATGACGTCTCTCTTCAGAGCACAGAGCTGCAGGAGGGAACTGTCTCATATTCCAGATTGACCTGAAACATACAATCAATGTGAAATCCAAACAGCACAAATTTTAAATGCACATGGGTAAGTTATTAATGTGGGTGTATGTGTTTGTGTGATCAGCTTGATTGCTTCCCCAACGTTCAGCAAAGAGACGCATTAGTTCATTAGTCGTCTGGATGCTTCGGCCAGCCATATTACTTGGACAGTTTCGACATAACATATTCACCAGCTTCAAACATGGCTTACTGAGACCCTTCTTTAGGGGATGCTGTGTCTCCATAGAAACTACTATTACTTGCAGCTATCTTGTGTCCATAAGCACGAGTTCAAACCGAATGAAGAACCCAATCTCCGCTGCCTCATTCGTGTCAGTCCTCCAGTCTTTTAGCCGTATTTCCATGACCAGGGTCTCTCTGGCAAGACATTGTTTCTCATCGTTTTTCCAGACTGATTTCAGATGCCTTCTCCATAATGTGCCATCCATAGCTTCGACATTTTGTTTTCAAGGTTGAATTTTGGTCATTCCCAATGTGCCATTAGTGAATCAGTGGAGCATAAAAGGTCTTAAGTCATACCCTACAAGGTGTGCACTTATCTAAAGGGAATTTAAGGGTAAATTTAAGGGATAGAGACAAGCTCATGGTGCTGTCACCCCAATCTACGCCTACTGTTCCACCTCAGATCTCAACGTCTCCATTTCTTCCAAAACTTACCGTTCAAACTTCTGATGAAATTTTATGGAACACTCAGGGTGGTGGTGCTGAATAGATCACTTCCCCATCTGCTCTGTTGATTTTAGATGGTACTTTCCATGTTCTAAAGGTAGAATTGGGAGATTCCGAGATCTGAATGTACACACTGCACAATTGAATAGAAGGTGTGAAAAATATATGCAGGTGTCATGTTAGGTTCTTCAAAGAATCTATAAGAACTGCACTTCGGAAATGTGGGTTAGGTTTTGGCTTTGGTTCCTTGAACCTTCAAAACATAAAAGTACGTTAACAATAGCCATATTAGGCTGGTGCAGTCAGACCAGAAAATGAAAAATGAGATTGAATTCAATATTCATAGCCTTGTTTTGTCAAGGCCGGCATAATATTTTCGTTTGTTTTCAAAGAGAAAAGGTGTATTTCCTGTTATGTTTTTGGTGCACTTTTGAGTAGATCGCATGACATGTCAGGTTTTGCTTTCTGTTGGAAAATTACTTTACATACTACTTATGATTAGGAAATTAATGTTAAAGCACTTAACTGGTTTTAGCTAGAAGTCAATCATACAAAGAAACTAGAATATGCCATTCTCATCAAGTTTCTTTAAAAAAAAAAAAACATGCTGATGCAATAATACTGATGCAAGTAATGGTCTCGACCGCTCTCGGTGCTGTACGACTGACCCATCAGGCATTTCTGCTCCCCTTGGGCTAAAATCACACAGTTTAAATTGTCTATTCTAAGTGCTTTAGTCAAGGCGAGCACTTCTATAGTGCAACGTTCTACTTCCTGTCTTAAAACACATTACGGGGCTTAAATTGGCATGAGAGGAGTATTCACATGATCTACCCGAGGTTACTTCAGGATGGCTGTTCAAAATGAAGCAATGTGGACCAGAATGGAAACTGCAAGACCATCTTCAAGAAAGAAGGTGGAATAGGCCAACTTTACCCACAACCCCACACAATGACTTTTCGAGTGTGCTGGCACTCTTGTCTTCTGAAGACTTTAAAAAAACTGTATGTATATGTTGTTTCTATAGGAAAGGAATTACAAAGCGGTGTACATATTTGAAATCTAACCAAGAAAGAGCGTTTAACGAATATCCGCCTGGAAAGGGTTTCCCGGAGTTCAAAGGTATCGAATTTGCAGTATGCTGTGTATGATAGATGCTTTATATTGAATGTGTATCAGAGTCCTATAGAGATGGAAATATAATTTAAACACAGAGTACAGTTTATTTCAACTATTTATTTCTATAAAAAAGAGATGTCTATGATGATGGCATGTTTGTGCTAGAGCATTATATATCATGTTGCCTTTTCAACTGTTCTGCTGTAGATGTTATTAGATTACTAGATCTGAGTGCTCTGCTTGCTGCCTTTCATTTTTAGACTGAGCAACCATTGCACCATTATTATAATAAAAAAGTAACTGCTAATGTTTAGTATTAAGCTGTTGATGTTCTATTTTGTTTAACGTCGAGACTTTTTAAAGAATCTGACATATGTAATGCACTTTTTTTTTTATCAGATGATGGTTGCTTTCGTATAATTCATGTGCAATTCCTCTTTTCCTAAGCTTTGCACTGGAAGACTATCAGCTTTCCATTCATCGCGTGATCGGTCCGTTCAATAGTTTTAGTGACTTTTTATGAAACCCTTGCAGTGGTCTTATTTAATGCATAGCATTAACCTGCAATATAAAAATAAATAGTAATACTAATATATATAAATATAATTGCTTGGTCATGTAAAAACATTCAATCATGTTTTTATTTTTAATTGATTTGCTTTGATTTCATTAAGTGGTGAAAGTGATGACGTGCCGGGTTAATAGTGTGAGCACTTTGAATTTGAAATTTTATTGAAAAGATTCTGAACTATGTGACCAACCCAAAACTTGAATTGATACTAACAGATTTAGAAAATGACTTGGAGGGAAGATCACAGAATGCCAGAAAACCTGAAGCAGTCAGAAATATAACTTTTATGTAAGCATAACCATTGTTTTTGTTCCACAGAACTACTTGAAATAATCAGTTATAATGGTGTTAGCTATTGTTAGGTGCCAGATGTTGTGACAATTCATGTGTAGCTGTAATTGTAACCATCAAATCAATGACCTATTATTAAAAGTATGTCAAAAAAGACAAATCTACAAACAGATGGTTTAGAGTATTACCAGCTTTTTTGTTCCATTGCGTTTTGTGGAATCGGCTGCAGTAAAATAATGACAGAAACAGGATTCACTGTCTAAATTCTAACTCCACAGCCTTGGAATGTATATATAAAACAATATATACATCTTAATGCCTACTTTATTTTATTTCTGCTACTCTATACATTAATGTGGCATTCATTCCTTGATTTGGCGATATTGATATATGGCTTCTTTGATGTTCAGCTTTGTGCTGTCGTGTTCTTTAGTCATCGTCATTACCTCTTAGGCTCTCGTTTAAATGATTGTATTTTATGGCCATCTGTCTGAACTGCTTTCATGCATTACCTCAAACATCTTGCAACATAAATTGAATTGTGTTGCTTTTTTTATACCAACAGATTGCATTGATGTTATTTAATGAATACCCTGCACATTCTCTGCTGTTGCACAAAAAGGCAATTCATCACCCAAAGTTGAATATTTATTGGAAAATGTTCATGTTCAAACTCTTTTCTTGCCTGTGGGAACAACTGACTGCAGACCTTTTTTTTTTTTTTCATTCGTTGTATTGTTGTGGCCTGCTTAATAGCATTCCTTATTGTCTTTTCGACCGGTTATTCCAGTTTGCGAAAAGCTGATTATAAGAGTGTGATGGAATTGTTTACATTCCAAATTTCATGCCATTTTGTTCCAGGCATATTCTATGAGTTATAATAAAAACCTGATACATATACTCATATTGTGTGAAGAGGTCTTTGTATTAGTAACCACTGCAGGAACACCCCATAAGACTTGCTGTTTTGGAGATGAGAGCCATCTAGTCACCGCTATTTGACCTTTGTTAAAGTCACTCAGACCTTTTCACTTGCCCATTTTTCCTGCTTCTAATACATGGAATCCAAGAACTGTTCACTTGCTGCCTAATATATCTGACACATTTGACAGATGCTATTGTAAAGATAAAATCAATGTTATTCACTTCACCTGTCGGGTTAATGTCGTATATATACATATATATATATATATATATATATATATATATATATATATATATATATATATATATATATATATATATACATACACTCACCTAAAGGATTATTAGGAACACCATACTAATACTGTGTTTGACCCCCTTTCGCCTTCAGAACTGCCTTAATTCTACGTGGCATTGATTCAACAAGGTGCTGAAAGCATTCTTTAGAAATGTTGGCCCATATTGATAGGATAGCATCTTGCAGTTGATGGAGATTTGTGGGATGCACATCCAGGGCACGAAGCTCCCGTTCCACCACATCCCAAAGATGCTCTATTGGGTTGAGATCTGGTGACTGTGGGGGCCATTTTAGTACAGTGAACTCATTGTCATGTTCAAGAAACCAATTTGAAATGATTCGAGCTTTGTGACATGGTGCATTATCCTGCTGGAAGTAGCCATCAGAGGATGGGTACATGGTGGTCATAAAGGGATGGACATGGTCAGAAACAATGCTCAGGTAGTCTGTGGCATTTAAACGATGCCCAATTGGCACTAAGGGGCCTAAAGTGTGCCAAGAAAACATCCCCCACACCATTACACCACCACCACCAGCCTGCACAGTGGTAACAAGGCATGATGGATCCATGTTCTCATTCTGTTTACGCCAAATTCTGACTCTACCATCTGAATGTCTCAACAGAAATCGAGACTCATCAGACCAGGCAACATTTTTCCAGTCTTCAACTGTCCAATTTTGGTGAGCTCGTGCAAATTGTAGCCTCTTTTTCCTATTTGTAGTGGAGATGAGTGGTACCCGGTGGGGTCTTCTGCTGTTGTAGCCCATCCGCCTCAAAGTTGTGCGTGTTGTGGCTTCACAAATGCTTTGCTGCATACCTCGGTTGTAACGAGTGGTTATTTCAGTCAAAGTTGCTCTTCTATCAGCTTGAATCAGTCGGCCCATTCTCCTCTGACCCTCTAGCATCAACAAGGCATTTTCGCCCACAGGACTGCCGCATACTGGATGTTTTTCCCTTTTCACACCATTCTTTGTAAACTCTAGAAATGGTTGTGCGTGAAAATCCCAGTAACTGAGCAGATTGTGAAATACTCAGACCGACCCGTCTGGCACCAACAACCATGCCACGCTCAAAATTGCTTAAATCACCTTTCTTTCCCATTCTGACATTCAGTTTGGAGTTCAGGAGATTGTCTTGACCAGGACCACACCCCTAAATGCATTGAAGCAACTGCCATGTGATTGGTTGATTAGATAATTGCATTAATGAGAAATTGAACAGGTGAACCTAATAATCCTTTAGGTGAGTGTATATGTCGCCTTGCTGTAATAATTCATTTAGATTACATTGTATATAAGTATTATTATGAGAATATCCTCCTGAGAACCAGGGGGAAAAAAAGTTTTTGTGAATTTTGTATTTTTTCCAACAAGAAAAAATGGAAAAATAACATTTCTGAAAAATTATATTTTAATAATATGTTATGCTATGTCACCAGGACTAAATAAATAAAAAGACATGAATAGAATAGGTACAAACAATGGGATTTTTTAATCACCAATCAATTTTTAGGTTTCAGGATTAGGTTTAGGTTTTTTTAATATAAAATTTTGTAAAAAGATGATTCTTAACTATGTTATGAAAGATATATAACAATGATTTGATATATAATTTTGCTTTATGTAAAATGGCCATAAGCAGGTTTTCCCATTATATACAATGTATCTATACATTGTATCTAATTTGCATATTAATGTGATCTTGGGGCAACATGTAATGAAAATAATATTCATAATAATATCTAATATTTCATAGGAGTATTGAAATATTATGAATTAATATAATTATAATAAAATCAAGTCCATGTCAAGTGCTGCCGAAAAAAGCAGTAACTGGCTCTGGATCAAGCGTAAGGACCCCAACTGGGCAGCAAGGTAGAGACAGATGGTATGCGGTCAGGCTTAGGCCCGAGAAGGAAGCCCCTGCCATGCAGAGCGCATCAGGGATATGTATGGCATGGAGGGGGGTGTACCTGGGACGCTGGGTACACCGTTGAGCCTTCTGGAGGCGTTGTGGGCTTCAATCAATGAAACGTCGATGAAGCAGGGTGCCCACCTGATGACCCCAATGACATACCTTACCCTCCTTTTCACCACTCCACACTGACTGCTACTGTCAAGAGTTTCCTACTAAGGGATTGAAACATCTAGTTCTATTAGCTTTACTTACCTTTCCCTATTTACTTGTTGTGTCTCCCAAAATGCCTGATGAACATGCTTTAAGTCCCGGTGTCCTCTATTGAGGGCATGTATGAAATCCATGCCCTGTTTCGAAACAGAAAGTCATATTTTGATTTAAAAACCAAATAACATTTTCCTGAGATGTTGATTTATGACAAATAATTCAGTAATTAATCAGATTTAAATTATAATTACAAAATATGATCATATTTCCGTAAGAGTGTTAAATTCTATCTCTAAATTAATGTCAGTCATTTTTAAAGTTCCAATGAGAGGCAGTTGTCATTGTGAAATTCCAAACATTTGGTATCATTTTGGGATCTGTGAAAAGCCCTGAATGTGCTCTTTACAGGATAAAACTGTGATCTGTATGGTGTCAGATAAATTCACTAAAATATAATGTCCACTACAGAGGGCAAAAGTCTATTCCTGGGTCCCATGGGGGATATAGAGAAATGCTTGAAGCACAAATTATTTGGTAACACTTTGCAATAAGGCTCCATTCGGTAATGCATTAACTAATATTAACTAACAATGAGCCATTACATTAAACATTGTCAACGTTAGTTATAATGTGTTACATTTATATAGCGCTTATCTAGGCATTCAAAGCACTTTATATATAGAAGGGGGAATGTCCTCAACCACCACCGATGTGCAGCATCCACCTCGATGATGCGACGGCAGCCATATTGCGCCAGAACGCCCACCACACACCAGTTTATTGGTGGAGAGGAGACAGAGTGATGAAGCTAATCAGTATATGAGGATGATTAGGAGGCCATGATGGACAGGGGCCAATGGGCAAATTTGGCCAGGATGCCGGGGTTACACCCCTACTCTTTATCAAAGGACATCCTGGGTTTTTTAATGACCACAGAGAGTCAGGACCTCGGTTTAACGTCTCATCCGAAGGACAGTGCTTGTTACAGTATAGTGTCCCCATCACTATACTGGGGTGTTAGGACCCACACAGACCACAGGGTGAGCACCCCCTGGCCTCACTAACACCTCTTCCAGCAGCTACCAAGATTTCCCAGTTGGTCTCCCATCCAGGTACTGACCAGGCTCAGCCCTGCGTAGCTTCAGTGGGAAACCAGTCTTGGGCTACAGGGTGATATGGCTGCTGGCAGTTAATAAAAATACAACAGTTTATTGTTTGTTCATGTTAGCTCAGATCCATTAAATAATATTAACAAATATAACATTTGATTTTAATTGTACGTATTAGTAAATTTTTAAATTAGCATTAGCATCAGTTCATGTTATCTAATGTAGTTAACTAATGTTAACAAATGGAACCTTATTGTAAAGTGTTACCAATTTAAATTGTATTTATTTATTTACTTTTGGCACCGATTTTCGGTTGTTACAAGTACATACTTTGTAAACTCACTCCCAACATACACGGATCAAAAAATACAAATAAATTCATTCAGTGTTAAATGTAAATAAAATGCAACGAGAGCAGCCTCAGGCAGTGGCCTATAATTATAGGACTTTTATTATATTTGGACCAGCTCATTATCTACAAAATGTTTCTCATTAAAAGCACATTTTGTCGTGTACTGAGCATTTAGCCGAGGGCTGATCATTGTGTATTGTGCATTGTCCTGTTTGCGCATTATTATTTAAAATATAGAAAATCTTAATTTTACATTGATTACACCACAGTGTCCACCAGAGGCCAGTAGTGCACAGTTTAAACAAGCAGACAATATCGTGGTCTGTACACTTCACTGTGTCATTTCCAAGTAAATGATTCAGGGTTATTAGTTACACCTAGTATAATATAGCTACATAACTGTTTACATATAAACTTTGTTTTATCACACCGCAGGTTTTAGTTTAGTGCCTGGGGAAGTTTTTGTGTGTGATACAAATAGGCTACAAGTTCTCAGGAGGAAACTGATAGCTGTGTGTACAGTTCAGACAAGCTCTTGTTCTCTTGTGGGCTTTTCTGCAGAGGGAATTGTGTTGTCTGATGAGCATGTGCTAAATATGCTGAGAGTGAACTGAAGTGGGTCAGAATAGGGTTATTAGCCTTTCGGACAAACAGTTAACTCGAGTTAGTAACTAGATAGGCCTATTTACATTTTCAGAATAAAATTTGAGGGGTGCTTGCCAGTGCAAAACTTGCAAGCACGATGCAAGGGGTTCTTTGGGCAACGATATAGCCTACATTAGGGTGAGGGACAATAGTGGTTGAGAGAAAATCTAATTTAATTATTTTCTAAACCCCCTATTAAATTAGATATATAAGAGAATGAGGATTTAAGGTAGGCCACTGCACATACAGCTTGAGAATGCAGAATTGGAACAGATGTTTCCTGCATATCCTGAAGTGACGTGTGAAGTATGAACATGTGTGTGCTTCCCAGATATATATAGGCCTAGTGCTGGGTAGATTACTTACAAATTGTAGTCGGTTACTGATTCCAAATTACATGACAAAATTGTAGTTGGTAACATAATCCATTACATTACACATTTAAAGGGGTGGGGGGGATTTGTAACACACAGTTTCAGCCAATCTCATGTTAATCTTGAGTACCTACAGAGTAGTACTGCATCCTTCAGAACTCCATTGCTGCTCCGGAAAAATAAACTGCATCCAATGTTTCCTTAACGCTGGGTTATTCGGGAAGCTGGAACAAGGTTATCTTTCTCTCACAACCAGAAACACACTTCTTTAGTGACATTGTTGATTTCGTGGTCTAAAAACAAAATGACAGCGCTGCCGACAGCTCCCGTAACCTGAACAAAGCTCCTTGATAGGCGTGCTCTCGCTCTTGCACGCGCTCATCCGGGAGAAGTGCCCATACAAGGAATTCCACCCATTTTTACGTAATACATTACCATACTCAAAAAAAACTTTCCAAAACTTCCCTGCTTCAAAACGATCAAAGTGAATGATAGGCTGAAGCCCACACGTTGATGTGATTGGTTACAAGCTGGTTTGTGACGTAAGAAACACCAGCGATTTCAAACCATCTTTGGTTCACTGCAGTTTTAAGGAGAAAATACTCAGCAATGGTGTTGACTTATGAATTTGCACATGGTTTGTCTTAAAACATATTAAAAACACCACATAGACATACAATCAACTTTAAAAACTTGATTTTTACGGCAGGGGGTCTTCAAGTAAACGTGGCACAGCTTACCCCACTATCCCCCAATCTACATTTATTGTAATGCTACAGTGCAGATCTTTTAGAAATTTGTTTTTAAAACTGAAAAAAAGACAACAAATATTCTTTATTTCAAAAACTTGGCAACTTTATTTACAATTCAAGTCAGTCACATGCAACATATTTTAATGAATATAACACAAAATTAGCAACAAAAAAAAAAGCATCTTTGCATTTTTTTTATTTTCTTCAAAATGTTGATTAAATATACAAAAATATAGTTTACAAATACTATACAGAAAATATTCTGCTGCAGAATTCTTACTTATACAAACATGTTTGTGAGATTCACAAACATTAGCAGTGTTAAAACAATACAAGTGTTGAGAAGGGAAGGGGCGGGGCTCATGTTTACATCTGTGAGGTCACAATGGTGAGGGATGGGGCGATATTAGGTCATCTCAGAATGAGGCAAAAGAGTGGTGTGGGGAAGGAGGAAGTTGAAAGTTTCATGGTGGTTCACAACGACTTTGGAATAGTTGATAAATTGGCAGTTTCGTTTTTTGATAGTAATCATGTATCAAAAATAAAATAAAAAACAATGTTTGAATTACATTATGTGCCTTAGTGACTCTTGACCACATTCTACGAAATAACCACTACTTTACAACAGAAATACTGCCAATCTCTTCCCAACAGCCTTTTATTTTCACAATAAAATTTTGTTTTCTAGTCTAAAAAGCCTGTTAGGAACAAACTAAAGTTGTAAAGTTGCAACTGAAATCCTATTTTTGTCTTTTTCAAAATACAATTGGTCAACCAGATATGGCACTCTCAAGTAATAACAAAAAAAAACAGTTTGAATATGCTCAACAAAAATGTAACCTATCGCTTAACAACATTCCCAATCTGCTTGAGGACTACCTCCTGTATACACGCACTAATTTAACTTTCTAGATATGTTTTCAGACCGATTTTGGATTTTGAAATTGCTTTAAACTATGTCAACAAAGCCTTTTTTTTGTCTAATCTGCATTATCACTAAATTAGAACTGTTAGAACATACTAAATGTTATGGGTTTTAACCTTTTTTTTTTAACCTTAGCACACAATAAATATGATTTTTTTTTGCCCCATTTCAGTTCTGCCTCAACGGAAGAGGCAGCAATACCATCAAAACGGAAGAATATGAAAAGTGCAGTGACATAACTCGATTTTCGACACAATCAACTACTTTCACATTATAATGACACAGTCGAACCACAGCTCTCTATATGTATACATTAGTGATCAGAGTGACTCTTTAAGACCTGCTGTGTTACAAACGCCAAAAAGATGAAGGAGAGATCCTAATTTAGGACTCATAATTTAACAATATTTGTCCATGATAAGGAATTAAAAGTCTAAAGGAAACCCTCAGTGTTTTACACTTCGTTAAGACAAAGTACCAGAGCAAACCAAAAGAAGTAAAAAAAAAAAGCCTTAATTTATTTATTTTTTTAGATGTATTTTCTTCACACACTCAGCAAATGCGCAAAACATTTTTTTAAGAAATAAATAAAAAATAAAATCTCATTAAATAAGCTTAACTTAATTCACAGTCTGAATCTAGCCTCTCAAACAAACAAAGACACACTGCAGAACATGTTGGGCAGTTTGCTTGGCAATGAAATGAATATTACAACATTCAATCCATGACCAGACAGCACTTGAAATAAAATCATTGCAGATTTAGTTTGAGTTTATATAAAGCATTACTTTATTACTTCTAATTCTACTCAGCAACAACATGTATTTGGCATCATTTCTTGTGTTTTGGCCAGCCCAAATATGTAATATTATACATATTTTTCTAGACTGCCTTAACATGAAGGGAACCAAGACCCAGCCAGACCCTAGGAGGTTAGTATGATGGGAAAAAAGAACGAGTACTATAGAGCAGGAAAGAGCCAGAGCTTCCATTCTATTATGGAGAATAAAGAACGCCCCATCCTGCTGACTGCATCCACCGGCTGCTCATTGATCTTAATGGCTGAGGATTCTGTGTTACAAAGTTCTGGGCTGATTCACTGACAAGCTGAAAGATGCTGGAATGATACTAGACTAGACTGTGAATGTCAGCTGGGTCTGTACTGAAGGCATTCTCCAATCTCAGTGACTTCTAGTCAGATCTGAGGTTGTTTCTGTAGCGTGTCTAGTTTGATTTGCCTCACTCGAGAGGCATTACATTTATTAATATTTGTTGAAGAGAGATCTAGGGCTTTAAACCAAGTATATTTTTAGGAAGCTATGTAGCACAATATGAGAGCCAGTATGAACACACAGAGACACACACACACACGCACGCATGCACGCACACATGTGCTGCTTTGAATAGAGCCACAGCTTCATAGGAGATTTGTGATAACTAAGAAAATATAATACATCCCAACAGTACCTGGGGCATAAAACCTAGGCGATTTATGGAGTAATAATTCATCAAAGACAAAACACTACTTTGGGACATTTTGTTCAGTTTAAATTTGGTTAAAACCTTGTTTGCAACTATTTCCATTAACTCTTGAACTCTGCAGCTGACGAACAAACTGAAAAAAGACTCTGGATGGGGAAGCCAAAAACTGACTAATGCTTTAACTATGAACAGTTAGTGGAAACAGGAGAGGTTTATGGCAGCAGTTCCCAAAGTCATACGTATTGTAGGGGGTCTGCAAGTTCCTTACAAAATTAAAGGTAGTCTATTATTTATAGGCCTGTAATTATCATGTTATTTAGACTAGGTGGGACATTCTGAATTATTTAGAATATCTAATAAAGTTTAAGAGTGACAATAGTGTTTTTTAGGGGTGTAACCATAGACTGTATAAAACAATGGACGTAGTGGCCGTGATGTCACCCATAGGTTTCTGACGAGCATTTTTGAAGCCCAAAGTAGGCGGAGCCGGCTGTCGTCTCGCCATCACTCCCGGATAACCAAAAATGGGCAAAGAGGTGGGACGTGGGTGGACTAACAGACAGCAGAAAAACAGCAGCGGCAATCCACCTGTCACTCAAGTGGCCACGCCCTTAATTATGCAGAACTTTAAGGCTTAATATAATTTAAACAGATGAGTTATAAAAAAAAATCTCCCCCGTCACAGTTGTCATGAAGGGCAAAATTAGCTATATAGACCAAAACCAATTTTTGTACCAGGCTGTAAACATATTTTTTTATGATGTAAAAATGGGCATTTTAACATGGGGGGGTATATGGGATTGACACCCTTTTGGAGCCTGTCTCTAGTGGCCAGTCGATGAATTGCAGTTTAAGTCACTTGCATATTGGATTCAAGAGAGAGACCAGAAGGTTGCCGCTTGGGTGTAACGATACACTCATGTCATGTCAGATACAAATGGCGATACTTTTTTCCTACTCACGCAGTAGCTACTCGCGCTTTAAATGTAGGCATTCGTTGTCTCTCTACACTCATCTCTCTCAGATGATCAATGCAATCAATCACAGTTAGATTGATTAATTAGACCACTCGATTGATTATTTTTATGCCTTTATGACATTTTTGGATCTTTTAAGTTTTAGAGGAATGGACTTTTAACGGAGGTACAGAAATCTCTCAGGTTTCATAAAAAGTATCTTAATTTATGTTTGTTTATGTTAAACGGAAATCTTATAGGTTTGTGACATAAAGGTGAGTACTTTAATTTTTGGGTGAATTATACTTTATAAATACAGTAAGCTGAGCCTTGGATAAAACTAAGTCTATATCACGAATCGTTTACATCAATGATACATATTGTCGCATATTTATATCGCGATATAACGATGTATCATTACACGCCTTTTCTTTTGCATTTAGCTTTTTCGGTTACTTTAAAATTCTCATCAAATACAGCCTTGAACCCAAAGTTACAGACATGTGTGTGTTTGCGTGTATTTAACACAGTCCTCAGTTAAAAAGCATGTCAAATATAAAGGACAGAACACAGAACACAGATCAAATACTGCTGGGTCACATCCTGACCTTAATAACACAAACTCTGCATTCACATTTGTTTTGGGCACCAGCTAAAGGTCGCAGCGAACCATATCTACCGATACAGCCATTCTACTGACCGTCACACACAAACAAACAAACATATACACATTGGAGAGCTGCTGTCCCTTTAATATACAGTATAAACATAACCCTCTCTAATGAAAATAATACCAATGGTTTGCTCTGTGGCTCTGTGTACATCAACTAAAAAAAGTTTGAAATCATAAAATATAAAACAAGATCTTGCTACTATCACAAGCAACTAAGTTTGAGTTTTGTGTAAAGTGCTTGTTAAAAAAACTTTTTTAGTTTTTTAAAAAAGTATTTTTTTGTTTTTAGCGTTATTTTTTTTTTGTCCTTGTATTTTTTTGCCTCTCACTGGTGTCCTCAGAAAAGTGCTTTGGTGTGGAACGGTTACTTTGAACATGGCTTGGCCATGTAAACTTAATTCGTCTTCATTATCCCACAGGAAAAAAAGCTAAACCCAAATAAGACTGATGGAGTAAATCATCTATTATTGTAATTTGGAAAAAATCCGTTATAAAGCCACCAAGGCAGGACAGGAACATATGCAAGTCACATGTCACCGTGGCTCCGGGCACAAATCCTGCGGTCTGTCCTTGGATATGAGCATGTACCTGTACAGGAGGGAGTGTAAAGGTAGTGGTGGTCAAATTTTTAGGAGAAACAGGAGGGGTTACACCAGGTTCTCCACCCCGGGCAGAGGCTGCTGCGTTGGGGGCACAGGCTCGGACATGCTCTGCTGCTGCGCCAGCTGCAAGACGGGCATGTTGCACAGCGGGCATACCTTCCTCACCTCCAGCCATTTGATAAGGCACCTGAGAGAGACACAGAGAATGTGGAAGAGGAAAGGCAAACTAGATAACATTATGCTTAACATTTCCCAGATCACAGCAGAGTATGTGAAACTGCCCACTACAAACAGGCCCCACTAACCCGAACTACTACTGTTAGCATGTCAAAAGTGATCTCATATGATATCTCAGGACTGGTTGTGTTGGCAAAGCTGGGCGTCTCCTTGCAAGAAGCCCATGCGGTACGTGAGACTGAATCTCGGGTTAGTCTGAGTGAGATGTTGGCATCTCTGCTCTGATGAATAATTCACTGTAAGCACAGTTCTATTTTAGGCCGTGTTGGTCCCATCAGGTACACAAACAGATCTATGATACAGAAGTCTACATTTAACTACTGACACTCTGCAGTCTGGATGTAGGGATTTTTTGGGGATTTGACTGAGGTATAATATGATAGTTACAGTCAGTTCATAATAATTATTATGCAACCTTAAAACAAAAGAAATATATGCTTTTCTCCAAAACACGTTGGCCATAATTATTGGCACCCTTTTATTAAATACTTTTTGCAACCTCCTTTTTCCAAGATAACAGCTCTGAGTCTTCTTCTATAATGCCTGATGAGTTTGGAGAACACCTGACAAGAGATCAGAGACCATTCCTCCATACAGAATCTCTCCAGATCCTTCAGATTCCCAGATCCATGTTGATGCGTCTTCTCTTCAGTTTACCCCACTAATTTTCTATAGGGTTCAGGTCAGGGAACTGGGACGGTCATGGCAGGAGCTTCATTTTGTGCTCAGTGACACATTTTTTCTAGGGGTGCCAATTTTAGGGGTAAAAAATTCTAGGGGTGCCAATAATTGTGGCCAACATGGTTTGGAGAAAAACATTTTTATCCCAATGTGATTTCCCCCCGATTTTCCATTCTTTTACTTCAATGAAAGGTTAGGTTTTTGCAGTTTTTTTGAATGATAGATCAAAAGGATAAACAATCCATCTTTGATCATATTTACCAGGGGTGCGAATAATTCTGACCACAACTGTAATTATGACACTACAAGCTTCTAATTAGGGATGCACCAATACCATTTTTTTCAAAAATTCTGAATATTGTCTGATACCGATACCAAAAAAAAAATTAAATGTGGATGTGTGTTGAACTGATAATCACTCTTTTGTGTGTTAAACACAATCTACTAAATACAGACAACTTCATTATGAAGAAAAACAACAAATTTAAAAAATGTATAATCACAATCTATGACAAAAATACTAATACAAACTAGATGGTGGATAAACTAGATTAATGGATAATTCAGCAGCAAAAGTTACTCTAGAAAATCATGAGTGCACAATAATTGTATAAAGTCAAAAGAAAAAGAAAAACATTTAGTGAGGAAAAAAATAAAAGTGAATAAGTGTAGCACTAAATTGGTAAAATGTTACACATTGTTGTAAAATACATTTATAAAAAAAAAATAGGGCCTATATACTAAGAAATTAAAAGACATTTATTTTAAATGTATAGCGCAGGTTTTTTAATGAGGCAGCAACATACTATAGATAGGGCAGAACAAGAAAGGCTATTAATAATCTTTCATTGCGCAAAAGTATTATAATACGAAAGGCTCCAATACAGCGCGGAACAAAGTGCATATGCGCATCCCATGGAGTCACAGCGCAGCGCTCCGTCCGCATTTAAAAGTTCAAAACACAAAGGGAAGAGATATTGATGCGTAGTTTATCTATCTATGCAATATTTTATTGAGCCTTTTCTTTTAACAGTTTACAATTTCAGTTACCATTCGTGTGAAGAACAATACAATCTCTAGTCCAGTGTTGAGATCTAACAGACACCGGTAGAAAGTAACACGATTTACAGCAATAAACTCCAGCCAGATAAAGATATTTTATGCGAAACCATAGACCGTTTATCTACAGATCAAGCATAATAACGTAACCTCGGTTCCCTGAAAGAAGGGAACAAGTATTGCGTAGAACGCTATGGGAAAACTCCTTTTCTCGAGATATTGAAGCCAAAAAGGATCCTTATAATTTTATATATGTAAAACGCAGTGCAGCTGCACAGCAGACCCAAGCAGAGCATACTAGCACACTGATTGGTTGTGCTGCGGCAACTGCACGAACCTATGGCGAGGCGGCTAAGGCGTGTGAACCAAACGGGTAGCTTCCCGCCCTAGCACACCAAATCCCGCCAGAATGGGTGTGGCCTACGGCTATAAAAGCCCATGTTACGCCATAGGATTTCAGGTTAAATCGACTGAAGCGATCCCCTGATCTAAGCACCTTAGCATGGTGGGCTACGCAATACTCGTTCCCTTCTCTCAGGGAACCGGAGTTTTGTTAGTAACCGAGTCGTTCCCTTTCGAGAGTACTCTCATATTGCGTAGAACGCTACAGGAACCCAATTTAAAACGCTGTGCTTGCTTAAAAACTTCGCCCCATACTATGGCCTCGGACGAGAGCCCAAGGCCCACAGAAGAGTAAAAGTCCCAAAAAGAGGCCAACGAGTGGTGAGCCTCATATAAGGGTATGTGTAGGGAATGAATATTCCCGTCATGTTATTAGGCAAAACTAGACCAGTAGAATCGGGCCTATGATTATTGCAAATGTGTTGTACATTTGTTTATATGGAATTAATAAAAACTAGACCGGACAGAGTTGGGCCTATAGTTATGAATGTTATAAATTTGTTTATAGGGAAAGAACCCTAGCTTGCAAAGCAGGAACCTCCAAGTTATAGAATCTAATAAATGTGGACGGAGAGGCCCAGCCTGCCGCCGCACAAATATCTTCAAGTGGAATTCCACTGGACCAAGCCCATGACGAGGCCATGCCTCTAGTGGAATGAGCTCTGACACCTAAGGGGCAGCAGAGACCTTTTGATTCGTAAGTCAGCGAGATAGTATCTACTATCCATCGCTATAATCTCTGCTTCGCCACATATACTTTGAGCGTGGAAGGGGCGTGACTCGCGTCCAAAAGCTCTTGAAGAAAGGAGAGCACTTCAGTCACTCCACACGAGTGTGGGTCCAGGTTCCGTGCTGCACACAAGCTTGAGAACATTGACCATTTTAGAAGGTAAAGGCACCTGGTTGAAGGTGCTCTCGCTTCAGAAATAGTATTCAGCACCCCTTCTGGGAGGTTCCCGGGTATTCGTTGATGGGCCACACATGAAGGGCCCATAAGTTGGGACGGGGATGCCAGATCGTCCCCTTCGCCTGCCTGAGAAGGTCTCTCCTCAGCGGTATCAGCCATGGGGCTGTTTCTAGCAGCTAAATCAGCTCGAAGAACCATAGTTGGTTCCTCCAGAGAGGAGCTATTAAAAGCACTGCACACTTGCTCTCCCTGATCCGTTTGATGACCTGAGGTAGCGACCAGAGGGAATGCATACAGCGGGCGGCTTGGACAGTCCTTGGAGAAACATGTTGGGCAATGAGCATTGTCTTCCGAGGTGAAGAGATCGACCTCCTCATCGCCGAAGACGCTCCAAATTAGCTGAACCGTTTGTGGGTGAAGAGACCAGTCCCCTGGGGGAATGTTTTCTCTGGATATCATATCCGGGCCCTGGTTCAGAATGCCTGGCAAGTGCGCTGCCCTTAGCGAGCGCAGGTTGTGCTGAGTCCATAAAAGTAGGCGTTTGGCCATGGTGTGCATGTTGTTTGAGTCCACCCTTGCGATTTATATATGATACCACTGACATGTTGTCTGTTCGGACCAGGACGTGGTGACCCTTTATGTATGGGAGGAAAGCTTTTAGTTACAGATCGAATGCTCTCATCTCTAGACAGTTTATGTGCAGCCGTCTCGCCGAGCTTGACCAAAGGCCTGCCTTCATGCAGGTCACCCCAACCTAGGTTGGATGCATCTGTCGAGATCACTTTCCATTTCGATACCGTGCCCATACTCACACCAGACTGGTACCAGTCGGCTGCTTTCCAAGGAGCCAGGGCTTTGATACAGCTGTGGTTCACTTTGATGTGTAAGTGGCCTGACCGCCACACGCGAGCCAGGACGCGAGGCTTTAACCAGAGCTGAAGGGGACGCATGTACAGTAGACCCAGTTTGAGCACTGTTGATGCTGAGGCCATGAGGCCTAACATCCTCTGAAAATGTTTGAGAGGAGTGTAAGTGCCAGCTTTGAACGACGCCGCTAGGCGCTGGATGGCGAGCTCGCGCTGTGACGTAAGCCGCGCTCTCATCCGCACAGAGTCTATGACTGTTCCCAGAAAATAAATATTCTGGCTGGGAGACAGCACGCTCTTGGCAGCGTTGATCCTGAGACCCAGACATTCTAGATAGCTGAGGAGCCAGAACCTGTGAGTTATCAACTGCGCCTCTGATTGAGCTATAATGAGCCAATCGTCGAGGTAGTTCAGTACTCACACTCCCCATAGCCTCAGGGGGGCGAGTGCTGCATCCATGCACTTCATAAATGTACAGGGTGCCAGGGATAGACCGAATGGTAGGACTGTGTATTGATAAGCCTGCCCCTCGTAGGCGAATCTCAAGAATGGCCTGTGGCGGGGTGCTATCTGAATGTGAAAGTAGCATCTTTCAGGTCCACTGTGAAAAACCAGTCCCCTGGACGAATTTGCCCGAGGATTTGTTTTGTTGTCAACATTCTGAACGAGCGTGTCATAAGCGCTTTGTTCAGATGTCTGAGATCTAGTATGGGTCTGAGACTGTCATACTTCATTGGAACGAGGAAGTAGCGACTGTAAAAGCCTGACTCGCTTATTGCTAAGGGGACCGTTTCCACAGCCCCTTTTTCTAACAGTTTCGACATTTCGGTACAAAGCACGTGACTCACGTCGCTCCTCACCGATGTCTCAACCACGGCGCGAAAGCGCGGGGGTCTGCGAGCAAACTGTAGCAAGTAACCTCGTTTTATTATGTTCAACACCCATTCAGATATACCAGGGATGGCCTCCCAGGCCTCGGCCTGCATAGCAAGGGGTTAAATTAAGTTTGGAGATGAGCCCTTTGGTCTTCCTGGACGAACAGGACAGGCGAAGGTGCTCGTTTCGCTGAAGGCTTTTCTACGGCGGCAACTTCACAATCCGGAGGTCAGCGAAGGGTAAAAAATCCTATGGCGTATCATGGGCTTTTATAGCCGTAGGCCACACCCATTCTGTGGGATTTGATGTGCTAGGGCGGGAAGCGACCCGATTGGTTCGCACGCATCAGCCGCCTCGCCATAGGTTCGTGCAGTTGCCGCAGCACAGCCAATCAGCACGCTAGTATGCTCTGCTTGGGTCTGCTGTGCAGCTGCACTTCGTTTTACATATATAAAATGATAAGGATCATTTTTGGCTTCAATATCTCGAGAAAATGAGTTTCCCATAGTGTTCTACGCAATCTTGGAGAGAGTTTTACGCCGATACGGAGTATCGGATCGGCGCATCCCTACTGCATAAAATTATTTTTTTAACAAATCACAGTTAATAATAATAGCATTTAATATATTACATAGTAGTAAATGCTGAACTCTTTATGTATATGTATATATATATATATATATATATATATATATATATATATATAATGTATATGATTTTTAATGACCCATTTATGCTCTAAAATTTGGCTGGATTCCTAGAGAGGCAAACTAAAATGTTGAAATGTTTTTTTTTTAAAAACAGAGAGCTCCCAACCCCTCTGATAAGTGTCCAAGCATTGCTCTGACATTTACTTTGGCATTTACTCTGACATGCGGCCCAGTGCAAATGTTTCACAAAGGGGTAAATGAGAAGAGGGGTGAGTCAGACACATTTCAACTAGATCAATGGCAGAGCAGAGTTATCTAGCGCGCTTGAAACCAAGTAACATTGCAAATTTGCATTTAGGTTAATTTTTTAAAATGTGTAATTGATGTAATCTATGCCACTAGCAGAATCAGAATGGCTTTTTCAAGTGTTCAATACGACCTGTCTGCCACTGTTCGTCAAACAGCTAGTCCAACCTCAAACTCTAATGTTAGTTTTTGGCCCAGTCGGGTCACTCAAACAAACAGACTGCAAAACTTTGTTTGGTGCTGCTATTTTAGAAAACAACATATGCCAGGGTACTCACTTTCTGTGAAAGGCATGTTTACACGGGCAGATTCCCAACTCATCTTTCTGCTTGAATTCCTCCAAACACACCGCACAAATCTGGAGAGAGAAAACAATACATTCTAATGAACACAGATAAAATATTGAAATATAAACGTTTTGTCCTCAAAGAAGAAAGTGGTTCCATTGAATACACTTGTCTCAACATGCAATTACAAGTAATGGATGGTTTCACCTTCAAAGATCAGTGAGACAGGAAAACATGTTATAATGCTGTACTCATTCAGGATTGCTAACTTTACGATATAAAACCAATATTCCTGAATCTAGCAGTGAAGTGTACCAGGTGGGATGGTGCAGATATGGCATTTCATCCAAAAAAAAAAAAGTCTAGACCTGGTGCTATAAAAGCCAAGCTAAACACTTTGATTAACAACCTGTCTCACATCAGAGAATGGAATTCTGTGAACATTTGGACACAATTAAATGGTGATGTAATCTGAAGGTAGACAAAAGACTGTACTGGCTATTCCATATAAGGCTGAGGGCTACTAGCTAGTTCCTTTGATAAAGTTGTCATTAAAATTCAAAGGAATGTATAAGAAAATGACAGGGTGTATCAGTGTAAACAGATTAAACCAGTGCTTTGTATCTCACTTGATTGAGACATTTTAAAAAATAATAATTAAAAAAACTATTTCAACTATGTGAATGAAAGAGACCCCCCCCCCCCAAAAATAAAAAAACTAACTCTGACTACAGGGTTAAGACACTTTTAAGTGACAAATTATATCAATAACTAACATCTGATATAATTCACCATTTTAATTTGTTTATAACGTCTTGCTGTGAATTCATAATGCAAGTGAAAGTTCAAACAGATCGTCCATATTATATATCCATACATCTTCCAGAACTGTGTACAAAGTAAATATTTCATTAACCTTGCTGACAGCAAATACAGGAGCAGGGAAATGCACAACTAGTAATTGTAAGAGAACAAAAGGGGTTTCGGACAAATGTGCCTGGGCACATGAGTGTCTGTCACAACAGTTATTTACTGTTTCGTGTGTGTATTATAAAGCAAGATACAGTCCTAGTGCTTTAGGTGTCATTGACCCTGACCAGTGGGTGGTCAGCGAATTAGCAAGACACAGTGGTTCTCTGTTTGAGATGAGCGAGACTGCAAGAAGAAGAAATTGTCTGTTGAATATACACTGTTGGGTTTTGTCAGGAAAGAATGGCATTAACAGGGCCAACAAGGGACAGAAAACGCCCATGTGTGTGCATGTTTCTTCATAACACTAAACATGTAGCTAGGGCTGCCCCCGACTAAAGATGTTTCTAGTCAACTAGTAGTCTTTCATTTAAGCCATTAGTTGACTAATCGCATGTTTATATTGGTTTAATTATTTAAATATATACTGGGAGCGGAATATACCTAGCCAGTGTTGGGAAGGTTTCTTTGGAAATGTAATAGGTTACAGATTACAAGTTACCCTATTTAAAATGTAATAAGTAGTGTAACTTTTCAATTACTAAATTAAGTTCAATTATTAAAGTAATGTAACTGATTACATTTAATTACTTTTGGATTACTTTTCTATTTTCCAGCACTGAAACACATTTTTATCACTCGCCATGGTGGCAACTCTCAGACAGGTTTAGCCTCAAGCTTTCAGAGGCAATGTGGATGATGTAATTGGCAGACGTGGTGGGCTTCAAATTCAAACAAGAGAACCAAACAAAAACATCAGAATAGCGTCGCTTTACTAAACAGCCTTTAAATGGCAGGAGGTATCGTGCACATCAAAAACACGCAAAGCAACAAATTAATATTATTCAACATATCCTAGCTTTTTACAGAAAACAGATGTAACCCCCTTTATAATCATTAATATTTTCATAAGTAACTGTAATTTAATTACATATTTTTTCTCAGTAACTGTAACTGATTACAGTTACATTTATTTTATAATTAAATTACATAATATTACATAATCCCCAACACTGCCTATAGCCTATTCAACTCTCAAACGCATGCATGAAGCTTGCTGCACAGGCACCGACAAAAGTAATGATTATGAATGTGGTGGAAAATTTTTTGATTACGTATAAAAAAAGGGGTATTTTCTGAGTCAGTGTCGACTGCAAAGTATTTGTTTTCAATTTGAATTGGTTCATTTAAAAGTATTTTAGCAAAAGTATAAGCTTCCTATAGATAAATATTTCTCATGTCTGTGAGGCAAGTAGCCTATACTCTGAGTTTCGGTTCATTTTTGTGACACACTCCAGTTCACAGAGACTGAGACGGCAGAAAGCGCATCCTGTTTTTTTCTTTATAAAAGCACAACATTTTATTGTTATTGTAAGTTTACACAAATAAAAGTAACCTTTACACAAGTAAACTAACCCTTTACAGTTTCAAATGATGTTGAACAATCTTATCTGTATGAACAACAAGTATTTTAAGTTGTTTCCGCTGTTATCAGGAAAAAATCCAAGTAATCTTGCAGGCGCCTCTTATGTCATGCATTAAGGATATGCGCCTAATAATAGCGCACATTTATCTAGTTTAAGTTGCTTCTACTTACATGTTTCAAATGATAAGCAAAATTTGAGGTTTGATGGATGATAGGCAAACGTTTGGATTTCCTGCCCGACATACTATAATTACAACAAGAACCTGCCGTTAACAATCTGTCCCTTACAGACTGCATGACTAACCGAATAAGCCTCGAATAAGCCTCTTTTAGTCGACTAATGTTTAGTCAACTATTAGGGGGCAGCCCTAAATGTTTTTTTTTTTTACATCCTGCCTTGCTTTTTATACTCCAAGCAAGGCCAATCTCTTTATAATCAATCATCCAACCCAGTGGCATGCACAGACCTCCGTGGGGGCAGGGTCAACTGGGTTGATTGGGTTGTTTGGGGTAGTTTCTTGTGTTGGTAAGAATCACGTTCCGGGCGGCGTCATCCTCGATAGAAATCACGTTCGCGGGGGCACCGCAGCGCGATGAAAAGGGCACTTTCACTTTCAAAGGGGCAGGGGCTCAAGCCACTGATCCAACCAACAAACCAGGCCAGTGTCATTCCTATCAGAATAGTGAGGCCTTAACTGCCTAAACAGTGATGGTATGCCACTGAACCATCATCTGTCCCTCTTTTTCCTTCTCTCCACTAGGCTTCTGAATTGAAAGGACCACATCTGCAGTTCAAATGTGACTCCCCTTTTTTAACAAACAGGAATAAACCTTCATAAGCATTGCTCCGTCCGCTTCATGCTGCTGCTCTTGTCGGTTTGCTCTCTCACCTAGAGAGCTACAAGTATTATAAAACACAAACCATGCAGTTTTATTTCCGACTGTTACACTGCGGTGGATTTACGCACAATATATCTTACTCACTGAGGCGGTGATATTTATGTCCATGCTGTTCTCACTAGTTGCCATCTGAGGATCCATATCTTGGCAACTGTCTGGCACATATGCTAGTTTTCTGCACCAGTGTGTTTGCACATCAATCATCTGTGCACAAGCTCTACCGTACAATGTGTATGTCTATGTATATAATCAGGGTACTTAATGTTTCGAGAGCTGAAATTATATTCACTCGTCTCGCACTGAGGGCCCCTGTATCTTATGTAAGATCAAGGACAGAGTTGATAGAGCGATGTCAGGCTGTATAATTCTGTCAGGCAGATCACCTTTCTAATTCAGTGGGGCTTGAACTTAAAAGCCTAGGCTACATGCTGTGGTCGGACACTCCTTAATTCAATGTTGGATCTAGTGAAGTGAATCTAGTTAAAGAGATTGTTCACCTAAAAATGAAAATTCAGTCGTCATTTGCTCATCCTCAAGAAGATAGTGTATTTATTTGGACCCTATTGACCTTCTTTTTATATATATATATATATATATAGAGAGAGAGAGAGAGAGAGAGTTATTTTTTATACTAGGTGGCCTTAACTACTATGTACTGTACTTAAACGTTGGTGAATTGTAATTACATTGAATAGCTTTTAACATTTAATTAACACCCAAAACCTTACCCCAGAACCTAACTCTAATCCCTATGATCCTTAGACTTACTCCTAAACCTAACCATACCTCAAACTCATTAGCAGTATATGTGGGAAAAACATGTAGTTACACAGTAAATCCCATAGTCTTGTAGGTATTTAATGTTAGTACATAGTTAAGGCCACCTAATATAAAGTGTGACCTTATTTTGTGTTCCACAGAAGAAAGAGTCATTCAGGTTTGGAACAACATGAGGGTGAACAAACAATGGCAGAATTCAATTTTTTGTCTTTAAAAACAGTTTATGATATTCCAGAAGTTCTGAACAATTAATTACAATTAATTTATGTTGCTCAGGGGGAAACAGTAGCTGTCCATGGCTGTGCTAAACGATTGTAACCTCTAACTATACTAGTGAAAAACTCACATGCCTGTGGCATACAATCATAACAGTGTTTTTGTGTGCACAGGATGGAGAGACCAATCAGCTTGTAGCTCAGCCCCCACCCCTTTGCTTCTTGTCTGAGCACATATGCAAGTGCAATCCCGAATTACCAGTACAAGCGAGGGGACTACTGACCCATTTATTTTCAGTTCCACAAATGCCCTATTGAAACATTGCAAGATTTGTTGACAAATTTCAGTGTTATTACTGTATTTTCATTTTCATTATCAATATAAAAAACTGACATTCATAAAAGACTAATATTTTTCAGAAATAATGCATGTAATGTATTTTATGCCTGTATTTTTTTTTCATTAGTTTATATTGTATATAATGTATATACTGTCTATATATTTATATAAATTTACTTTAAAACATAAAAAATTCACATTAAAAGTGAAAACTAAACTAAACTGAAACAGAAAATAAAATAGAAATAAATATGAAATTCTAAATTTTAAAACTATAATAAGCCTGACCTCATGTTAAACTCAACAGTTTCAGCCTAATTTAGATTTAAAAATGTAACTAACACTGATTGAGTCTTATTAAACAATGTTCCTATACAAACAAAAAAGCCTACATTAGATTTGATTTTTAAAAAACATTTTCTGCACTAATTTTCCAGTAAAATCTTCAGAATTGGATGGTGAAATAGATTTATAAATAGATAAAAAGAGCTGAAAATACTAAACCCTTACTGGTCACTGAAAGTATAATCAAATCAGCCTGGTAAATGAATATCTTTCCTATCAAAAAGACGGGATAGGGCTGCAAGACATTAAAGAAAAATGCGATAACTCATTAAATAATGCGATATTCGATATGCGATATGATAATGCTTTAAGTTTATAAATTATATTTAAAAACTGAAAATGGTATAACCAACAAGATGGGCATTTTGACAATTTTGTATGTATTTGGTCATATAAGCTGTGGAAGAGAACTAAATTCAGGATCATGCGCTGTCCGAGAGGCGGCTTTCTGTGCTTGCGAGTACTTCACTTATTGCATTTAATAACACTAAGCATGTCACACGTATGTAACAGTCATGTGTCTAGTCCACTCTCTGTTGTCTGCGTCAACCTAAAACTTTTTAAAATCTTTTGGAGTATTAAAATCATGCAGTTATCACAAGCAGTTGTGTGGATAATTTCGATATATAGTGCAGCCCTAGACAGGAACACCTGCAAATGTGGAAATGGTAACATCTTTTTTTTCTCAACTATTCATGAACAAAATCAATATCAAATATAAAACCTTGAGTCTGACAAATGTGTGTCATGACTGCTGGCACAAAAATTGGATTACCATGGAAAAACTGTGCTTACAAGTGTGGATGACATTTGCTTGGCACTTTTCAGGCAATTTTTCAAAAGAAATGACTAATATAAAACCACTGACAGCGCTGTTAATATTAATGACCCTTTTTTTTCAGATTGGCCTTGCTTGGTGTATAAAAACCAGTAGTGAAGAGTTTGTGCTTTCAACGAATGCACTGGTGTCCTCACGCCTCAATATTGTCGCTACCATTTCATTAGCACTCACATATGAAGTCAGTCTGGCCTATTAACACCAGCAAAATGATAGCGGTCATGTACGAACTGGTGAAGGTTAAATGTCATATGCTCATGCTATTATTAAACATGAAGAGTGTGTTTAAAAAGTCCTTAAATTCAGGGTAGTTCAGGTTTTGTCTTAAGTGAATGTAAACAGTTAAGAAAACGCATGTGTATCAGTATACTTGGTCTATGCATTAGGTCTTAAAGTGTGTATTTTATGTTTGATATCTAAATGTTTGACTTATTTTTTTTTTTACCTTATTGGAACTGAAACTGGGAATCGATAAGCAGAATTGGAATTGCTCAAATTAAAGTGATACACAACTCTAAATGTAACTGATATGCATTAATATCATGGCTGACATAATTAGTGTGACAGCATTAAACTTGACAAGTGTCCAAGTACAATTCCATTGATCTATCACTACTTAAGATGAATACATTCATTTCATTTTCTACTGAAATATATTTTGGCAAAAATGGTCCTGCCACTCCGAAAATGCAAAGAATACAAATCAGTTTGGACATTAATATTAATATTACTGTTAATTAATTTACTTTTATGAATGATTTGCTCAAATATGTCCATTAAATCTCACATCACATCACAGAACATTTAACACCAAGAAAGCACATCTTACCTGAAACATCATGTAACCATCCAAGTAAATGATTAATATGACTGGCCACAAAAAAAAAAAAAAAAAGGGTAACACTTTACATTAAGGTTCCCTTTGTATGCATTTATAAAGGTGTTTGTTAATGACTAATAACTCATTTACAAATGCATTATAAATCGTTGATAAACAGTTATAACTGCATGATTAAAAAGGGCGACTTAAACGCAATAACTGCTAAATAGTGATTTAATTCACATTATAAATGCTTAATAAATGTATTTATTCACTATTTTTGCTGCATCACGAAATAAATCAGGAATCTGGTTTTGAGTAAAAAATAAGTGTGAGACTGAAGGGTATTTGTATTTGTGGTTTTCTCAATATCTCATGACTCCCACTTTTCTTTTCTATGTGGCTTACCAGAAGTTACTCTGTGCCTTGCCCATGATACTCTGCAAAAAGGTCATGATGCCTATACACAGCAATGTATACAAAACTGAATTCTTGTTTATCAAGATGAAATGATCAAACTTTTCACAGGTCCTTAATGTTTGTAACTTCACACCTGTGAACCATGAATAAATGGTTCACAGGTGTTCACTTTACATTAAGGCTCACTCATAGGCTATTAATGGCTGTGTCTGAAATCGCCCCATACCCTTAAATAGGGCACTATTTGAGGGGACAGCCATTTGTCCGAAACCATAGTGGACATTATTGAGTGCACTCATTCAATCCCACAATGCACTGTAATAACAACTGATTAACACTCAACAGCTAGAAAATACCTATAATGCACTGTGAGAGTCGCGCGCTGAATGAATTCCCGCGTCTGCCAGAAGATGGCGCCCGCGGCTGAATCATCCATTTATTCATTTTCTAAACCGCGGTGGTCCAGCATAATATCATACAGGTATAAATTCCTTTTTTAATTTATTATTAAATGGTTTAATTACGGTGTATACATGCTAGTTTCCATGGCAGAGTTCAAGATAAATATTGTCATCACTACTGGAGCTGCCAGTTTGTTATGTTTCAAATTATTATTAAACAGCAAGCAGAAACTGTGCAAAAGCAGCAGTCCTTCCGGCACACTTAGTGTCCGAATTTACTCACTCGTTTTCATTCACTCCTCTAGTGGACTATATTAGTGGAGTAATGTAGGGAATAGTGAATGAGGGTATAGGGGGTGATTTAGAACACAGCATATGTTTGTAACTCAGGAATAAATGGTTCACAGGTGTTCACCCTACATTAAGGATCACAGGTAACTAATACTGGAATTACATTTTCATTATTAATATCTCATCAGTTATGCTCTTATGTTTTTTTTTTCAAAATAAAGTTTACATTTCATCTTGATAAACAAGAAGTCAGTTTATATACATTGCTGTGGATAGGCTTCATGAACTTTTTGCAGAGTATCATGGGTAACTTCTGGTAAGCAACATAGTAAGAATAGTGGCAGTCATGAGATATTAATGAGAAAACCACAAATACAGCACAGCAACCTCACTGTTTTTGCTGCATCTTGAAATAAATGGGAATCTGGTTTTGAGTTAAATAAGTGTGAATAAATACATTTATTAAGCATTTATAACATGTGAGTTAAAATGGCTCACTATTTAGCAGGTATTGTGTTTTAAGTTGCCCCTTTTTATTCATGCAGTTATAACTGCTTATCAATGATTTACAATGCATTTGTAAATAAGTTATTAGTCATTAACAAACACCTTTATAAACCCTACAAAGGGAACCTTAATGTAAAGTGTTACCAAAAAATGTCTGCACAGCTGGATGAAAGTGGGAACTCCTACCTCATGCAAGTTTAATTCTTTGACTTTTTCCTTTTGAATAACCTGTAAATGAAAAAAATAATAACTTAATTAGTTATATGTATTTAGAGTAAGACTATAACCGTAACGTTTGAAATTGCATGAGAAAGAAACAGAAACAGAAACACTGACGTTCACACCCAATTTGAATCATACAGTAAATAATGTAGATTTATACAATACAGTAAAGTGTTTGAATAGATAAGTCAGCGGCTTACCTGCTTGTATGCATAGAGCTCTTTGTGTGCCTGGTGCCGTAACCTAGACAAAAGAAATCATTGTTTTAGTTCAGAGAGTGACACAACAACCTGTGTTGGAGAGACATTCATGATAGCAAACTATATACAAACAAAGGCCAAAATCATCAAGTTAAACCATGACACTAAAATACAGTCCATTTTAAATGCCAGTGGTTTTGTTGGGTGTGAAAAATGCATTGTATGTGCTTCTGGACCTCTGTTTGTATGTTCCAGATTTATATGGTCAACACATGCCTGTATCTTATGTTGATAATTTAAAAAACTTTGAATCAAAACTGATTCACCACATATTTCATACAAAATGTATTTTGATGTGTTGCTACATAACATTTTTCACTGGATGCCACCAAAGTATCAATTTTATTCACTACATTGATCACAAAATCAACCTGCTAAACACATTGCCATCTACTTTCAAATGACTATTCCATGGCTTGTTTCTATTAAAAAAGAATTTCCTCTCCTTTGACATTGGCTGCGTCCAGTTCTGTGTGTCCAGTGCTGTGAGCTGCCTTAGCATGTTTAAACTATCTTTAGAGTTTTTCTAGGGTGTTTTAGGTCTTGTATTGTCTCATTAAGCTTGACCAGACTTTAACTGCCTGTCTGAACCAGACTGCCCAGGCATTACCCACTCGCAGGGCTGCAATGCTTTACCGAGTGTGACTGTCAGACTAGTGCCAGACCCTTTAAAATAACTATATACAGATACTCTTGGCATGAACTCAAGAAATGGAGGCAGCCGAGCAATGGACAGTCTACATTTAACACTATTTTCATCTTGAGCAAGTGTGTGTCACAGACAGAGAGTGAGAGAGAGAAAGTGAGAGAGGAACCCTGATGGAAAATAACAGGAATGTGTCAGGCATGATGGAAGAGTCTCTAGTGTAAGAAAAAAGCTATTTAAGGAAAACCAGCAAATGCTATACACTATGTTTAACCTTAAATTTGTGAGCATACATTCTGAACAGTTGTTAGAACATTAGTAATATAAAACATTCATCTTGATTATGATTGTTTGTTTTGCTGAAACCCTTTCCATTTAAATTCTCTGGAAGATATGACAATTAATTCAACAACAACAACAAAACATATTTCAGGCCTGACCAATATTACTTCCTGTACAAAGGAAAGGCACAGGTGAACAGAACATACAATGCTGCAGTATCTTACAACCACATCCATAAATGAATATAGTTCATTAAAGATAATATTATATATTCAGAAAAGTCTCAAGTGAAAAGAGAGTTGGATAGATGTGAAAAAATGGAGACGTGTTGTAAAATTTACCTCCATTACAAGTAAGCTTAACCTCTCGCAGCAGAGTGAGAGGGACCTGTAAAACAGGCAGCACAGTCTAGGAGAGAAACTGACATTCTGAAAGAGACCAGCAGGTAAAGGTGCAGATACTCCCTTTGGAGGAATTTAGGGGTGAGGAAGAGGGATTTATGGGTATTTTAGGACATTTGTTGGTGGTTTATATCAATATACAAAAACAAACCAACCCTCCGCAAAAAGCCCTGGCACTAATGTTGATGTCTGAAAAGGCCATTATCACAGAACAGTGTTTGCATTTAAAAGGTCAAGAAACACTTTTTTTAAGTTGATTTTTTTAATTAAAGGTACAATATGTAATATTTTTGGATTAAAATATCCAAAAACCACTAGAACAATGTTATATATGTTGTTGACTTGTGTACTTACATTATCCCAAATGTTTCCAAGAATGTTTAAATCCAGAGAAATAAGCCATTTTATGCGTCTCCTATCAATGACATCATACCCGCATTATCCTCGATTTTCGTTTTATTTTGTAGAAACCACGGAAACACCAAAGACGCTTAAATATATTTTGTGTTTTATTAGACAGGTGAGCAACTGTTTGGATACATTCATCGACAGAAAACGAATCATTGTTATGTAGCTCTTAGTCTTATTGTTTAAATCTTCTTTTCTTGATTTACTGTGAGTATCATGTTTTATCATGCCTAATATCGATGTAGCTAAAAGCCGCCGAGCGAACGCACAGAGTAGTATTATAACATAACTTTCAACACCCTCAAATGTATCTAATATGATAAAACGGCGCTGCGTTACCCCACATACGCATGACTGGAAAGAGTGGAAGCGGTCGTCTGTGGCATAATAAAAGCTCTGTGAAATCAAGGTGTCATCAAGCTACGCCTTTTCTTTTAAAGCGACCTCTAGCTGTGAAAAATGACATATTGTGGTTTTAAGCACTGCGTTTTAGAATGCCGTGTCATGTGTACAATGCTGCAAAATACACGAGTGCGACACGTCCGTCTAGTACGTTCACAAAAAAAACGAAAATAGATCATAACGTGAAGGGATTGCAAACTAACAAGATATTTATGTTGCACAATCATGGCCATGATATCTAACACACCATTAGGCAGGTGTTACAATTCATCACCTTGTGACCATTTCCCTGCATTGTAATATAACTGGTACAGCTATTAACATGTCACACTGAGTGCTCAATCTCAGACGTGTGTGTGAATTTCGATTGTCTTCCCATGAGGAAGACTGTGCCAGACAAACACTCACCCACCCACCCCTTTTCTTCTCAAAGTGTGTGTTCGCCAGTCACAGGGGCATTTCACATTTGTGTGTCGGAGCTGGTGCATGGCTGCTACGTGCGACTGCGTGTGTTTGCTCTGAATCACGACGTTCTTCACAGGTCCACTTGAGCTCACGACTCCCTCATCTTTCACATTGAATGACCACACAGTCTCACGACTCTACAATCTGGTGGTCCCTGATTCAACTCTTTGATATTTATGATAAAATAGCGGTTTAATTCGACAACTAAAGAGGTCAAGAGACCATCCGCAAAGATAGTATATTCTAAACTAAAATACCTGCTGGAAAGACCAAATTCATGCTTGTCTAGCTGGTAGGCTAGTCTAGCCAAAACCAGTTGTTTAAGTTAGCTTAGTCATCATTTACCTGCATAGTTTCAAAACTTACTTACAGTAAGGTTTCATTTGTTAACATTAGTTAATGCATTAACTAATATAAACTAACAATGAGCAAAATATTATTACAGCATAATATTATTAACCTTTATTAATGTAAGTAATAAAAATGTTCACGTTCAAGTTAGTTCACAGTGCAAATGTTAACTTTCGATCAAACTTTCGATCTTAAAAATGTAGCAGTAAATGTTGAGATTAACATCAACTAAGATTAATAAATGCTGACTTTATATCACTCAATTCTGACTTTATATCTCGCAATTCTGACTTTATATCTCGCAATTCTGACTTTATATCTCACAATTCTGACTTTATATCACACAATTCTGACTTTATATCTCGCAATTCTGACTTTATATCTCGCAATTCTGACTTTATATCTCGCAATTCTGACTTTATATCTCGCAATTCTGACTTTATATCTCGCAATTCTGACTTTATATCACACAATTCTGACTTTATATCTCTCAATTCTGACTTTATATCTCGCAATTCTGACTTTATATCTCGCAATTCTGACTTTATATCTCACAATTCTGACTTTATATCTCGCAATTCTGACTTTATATCTCACAATTCTGACTTTATATCTCTCAATTCTGACTTTATATCACACAATTCTGACTTTATATCTCTCAATTCTGACTTTATATCTCGCAATTCTGACTTTATATCTCGCAATTCTGACTTTATATCTCACAATTCTGACTTTATATCACACAATTCTGACTTTATATCTCGCAATTCTGACTTTATATCTCGCAATTCTGACTTTATATCACTCAATTCTGACTTTATATCTCGCAATTCTGACTTTATATCTCTCAATTCTGACTTTATATCTCACAATTCTGACTTTATATCACACAATTCTGACTTTATATCTCGCAAATCTGACTTTATATCTCGCAATTCTGACTTTATATCTCGCAATTCTGACTTTATAACTCGCGATTCTGACTTTATAACTCGCAATTCAGACTTAATATCACGCAATTCTTACTTTATATCTCTCAATTCTTACTTTATATCACGCAATTCTGACTTTATAACTCGCAATTCTGAATTTATAACTCGCAATTCTGACTTTATATCACGCAATTCTGACTTTATATCTCACAATTCTGACTTTATATCACACAATTCTGACTTTATATCTCGCAATTCTGACTTTATATCTCGCAATTCTGACTTTATATCACTCAATTCTGACTTTATATCTCGCAATTCTGACTTTATATCTCTCAATTCTGACTTTATATCACACAATTCTGACTTTATATCTCGCAATTCTGACTTTATATCTCGCAATTCTGACTTTATATCTCGCAATTCTGACTTTATAACTCGCGATTCTGACTTTATAACTCGCAATTCAGACTTAATATCACGCAATTCTTACTTTATATCTCTCAATTCTTACTTTATATCACGCAATTCTGACTTTATAACTCGCAATTCTGAATTTATAACTCGCAATTCTGACTTTATATCACGCAATTCTGACTTTATAACTCGCAATTCTGAATTTATATCTCGCAATTATGACTTTATAACTCGCAATTCTGAATTTATATCACGCAATTCTGACTTTATAACTCGCAATTCTGAATTTATATCTCGCAATTATGACTTTATAACTCGCAATTCTGAATTTATATCACGCAATTCTGACTTTATATCACTCAATTCTGACTTTACAGCTCGGAAATTGTGAGATAAAAAGTTGCAATTATCTTTAAAAAAAATTATTTTGTGACGGAAACAAGCTTCCATAGTAAAGTGTCTTACTTGTGGTTCATACAATTATGTTCCAAATCTTCTGAAGCCTGTTTGGTGTATAAAAGGCTGAAATTTAAGTCTACTGAGCTGTTAAGCACAGTACCCAGGTCAGACTGACCAGATCAGCCTAATAATTTATTTGTCATTTTGGACATGACAGTCCCAGTCCTCATTCACTTTCATTGTGTTGGAAGAAAGTCATATAGGTTTGGAATGACAAGAGTTTGAATAAATGACAGAATTTTCATTTTTGGCTGAACTAGTCCAATAAGAAACCTGTCGGGGACACAAGCTCACAGACATCCAATGTTATTGACCAGCATTCAAAACACAGCATATGTTGGTTTTCTCAGTAGGGACGTCTCCATCCTGTCAAAAGCAATTGTTAAATGATGTAAAAAGCTGTGAATAAGCACTCTAGACTCTCGCATATTGTTTCAGTGATGCTGAAGATATACGTGGAGGTGAAAAATAGCAAGCTAAAAATATAATGAAAAATGCAGTTAGGTAGAACGGTAGCCTACTATTTTGGTATTTGCTGAAATTGCAATTGCTGGTGTAATGTATAAATATTTCAGGGCTGGTTTTTTCAGATGTACAGTGGCAATACTGTACCTAACTAACATATGTTTGTGAAATGTTGAATGTGAAAAGCGTGCATGTGCAGTCATCTAAAATAATATTGTTTTGTTATTTAATGCAATGATGTTAATGATTTTTAAGTGTGCCTGAAGTGTCCAAATAGTTTTCGAGGCAATTGTATGCGTTTTTGTAATGGGGGCATAACAAAAGTTTGCTGGTTAATTCAATGAGGAAGTCATGAATATTTGTGATCTAATGCAAGGGAGACTGCATCTTTAGAAGTCTGGAATCTGGGCTAAATACAAACTCTTTTTATAGATGACTTTGTAATCTGACAGTTTTTAATTCAAGAATCCAGTGTTTTCATTGTTAAGATTAATAATATAAGACTATAAAAGGTTACCAATACATGTACACATTTGAAAATACATTAAGGGGGAGGTAAAGTCAAATAAAACAGAACTAGTATATAATAAATGTGAAGGAACTTACCATCTCCCCCACTGGTTAGGCTGAATTTGGATGAGAGCTGCTGGTTCTCACTGACTTAAGTAAGAGATGCTACATGTTTCAATTGCACATTAAAGCTACAGTATCTCTGCTGTCAAGAATAACCACATGGCTGAATAACAGCAGATCCGTAGCTGTTGGAGAATGGAGAGTTTCTTAAGCTGTAAAGCATCAGTGGTCAGTTAAGTTGTTTTATCATTACCAGGTCCATTCTCACTTGAAAAGTTAATCAATTTCCTTCAAGTTATTGAACAGATGCTGTAGAGTTCACTCAATCCATAAAGGAAGTTGGTGATACAATGTACAGTAGTTTCCTCAATGTCGAAAATGCATTGGATCGTGATTGTGCAACTAAGCTGCTTTAGATTCAGTTAATGTGCAAACAAAAAGCTTTACGTCCATGGAGACTTCAAGTCAAATCCAAGCAGGGGGAGCTTGTAATGGTGGGTTTTAGTTTCAATTCAGATTATCAAGTCAGTAGCTCTCTTAGCTTCTCCAAACTGTGCTGTGTGACCTTCTCACTCTTCATGAAAAGCTTTGTTAGTGCATTGAACACACACATACAAACTATCAAAAGTAACAAAACCATTTCAGGCACAAGTACTCAGGATCTTTCTTCAAAATGCCATACAGTTGTCTTGTTGTCCTGATTATCCGTTCTTTTAAGGAATGCTGCATTGCAATAGAGCTGTTCAGGCATGCCATCAAGACATGGTTTGCAGACCAACCTTGAAGGCTAATCTGCCATGGGCTCCCAATGGAAATTTATAGTTAAAAAATCCCATTACGGTATGACTGTGTGTGATTTATGTCATAAATCAAAACAGGAAAGTCTCTTCAAGTAAATGTTAACTGCAGACCTTATTTTACCCCAATGAATCCAAAACTAAATCCAAATTTCCTGAGGGAACTCATGTCTTAACAAGGCTAATTCTAAGACTAAAATTGAACATCCCTATTATATATTGTGGAATTCAATGAAGTTGCTAATTTATCCCTACCTCTTTATTGGGCAACCACTAATAATTAAAGTATGGCTCTGAAATTCAGAGTTGGTTCAGCCTTCAAAGTGAGCATGATAAAAGCTGCCTCACATGGTATGGACACGGTGTGAAGATAAAAGAGAACATCTCCGTTCCACCACCATCTGTCAGCTCTCCTCAATCCTCTCATGGAAGTCTTTTAAACTCCCTTCCATTTTCTATTTTACATTTGAGCATGGTGCCTTAAACAGTTGTCTAGATGCACCATGGTTTGTTCCAGCATTTGTGGCATAATCTAAGGCAGTTTGATGTCAGCACATGAGGTTCCTAAATAACTGTTACTTTCATATTTGTGGTATAATTGTTCCTGTTGGCAACACTGACTTCTACACCACAGGTTCCAACTACACCCACTTGTGCATACTGGGTCGATTGCATGTCATGAATTTCCAAACAAATCATGATGCAAATTACACTCAAATGTGCATTAGGTGTTTAATTACAACAGTTCTGTTTTGTAGCCTGTATGTTTAGGGATTAGATCAAGACGTTCAAACCCTGTAACTGGCTGAAGAGGATATATAAGCAAATGTATGGCATTCTGAGGCTTGTTGAAACACATTCTGCTGCCGCACACATAGAAGAGCCAGGTGGTCTTACCGAATCAGGTAGCAGCAGAAGAGTAGACTGAGGATGAAGACGAAAATGGCCGTCCCAAAGACAACAATGTAGATATTGAGGGGAAGGTTCTGAAACCCTATATTCGGCATCCTGAAAGTGTAATGCTGTAAATCTGAGGTCATGGATAACCTGGTCAGAGAATGAGATGGAAAAGAGACAAAGAAACATAAGAAAGTGGTTCATTGATCACAACACTAAATGCTAATGCTAGCAGACCACATGCCCATTAGTGCAGCTCAATCCCAAAGGAAAATAATCACCCTGTCTGCTGATGCACGTATAAGCGAATGCTCTCATCAATATGACTGTGATTTGATGTTGCTTGGCTTGTTTACTGGACTGTTTCCACAACAACTTCTTATGTACCCAACAGACCAATGAATAAACTCATTAATGCCTTAAATTGTGCATTGGGCAGTGCATGTAATATTCCAGTGGTGAGAGCTTGGGAACATTGGTCCTGCAGGAGCCATTAAGCAATACCCACACTGTCTATCTATGGGAAATTAGTGTTAACTAATCTACTGAGAGTCAGAGCAGCTTTGATTTGGTCCGTTATGAGCATGTTTTTTATATTTCATATAATAATTTCCGACTGGAAAAATACTCAAAATAAACCCTTAAAATTGCTAACAGAGAGATTAATAACTTTTTAACCTTAAATTCACCTTAAACCTTAAAAAGTAAAGTCATCCTAAAAAGTATTTGGACACTTAGAATTTTAATTTCAATGTATTAGAAAACAAAATATCCAATCAAATGACATTACATTTAGAGTAAGTAAGATTTTCTCCAACAAATGTTTCAAAAAATATCATTCACCCGAATTATATTTCAAAATGTATGCCTAAAAAATTGTTTGTTTGTTTTTCTGGCTGTTGACAATTTTCAGTATTTTCATATTTATAGAGTAATAAAAAGAGCTATCCAAAATCCCCTCAGTAAAATATAAATAAATAAATAACAATCAAGAATTTTGAACATATTCAAGAATTTAGTGCATATGTATATAATTAGATAATGACTCATTTCATTACCTAATTAAATTTCAGAAAAATTGCAAACCAAAACAATTGTTTTAATATACTATGATTAGGCCTAATCAACTGGGGAAAGTATGGTGATATAGAGTAGTAAGTATTAGTATTAGTTTTTTAGCATTAGTATTAGACTGCCTTGCCTTAAAATACAAAAATGCAGAAGTGAGGTTTAGGGGTAGGGTTAGGAAATACAGAAGAAATGATCATTAGCTCAGTATAAGACAACAAGTAGGGCCTATGAGTAAAAAGAACGTTCCCACCTTAAGAGAATTGAAAGTAGCAAACCCCTCAAAGTATGGGAACTAAATAATGGATAATAGATAATAGGAGAGTCTATTACTTACTAAATTAAATCTTAATTTAAGAACTGGTCTCAATAGCACACCCCCACCACTAAATAAAAACAAAAATGAGTGTATGTTTGTGTGTGGGGGTCTTTGTTTATTTATATGTGTGAGAGAGTTTTCACTGGACATTCAGGATGTTACTCCCCCCAAAATGGGCATGTCTGGACATGCCTTTAGTAGATAAGACTCGAGTAACACCACATGTGAGACTGTGTGTGTAAACAAAGGGGGAGGTAGAGAACCACTGTGTGACGTAACGGCACATGCAGCTGGGTGTGATCCATCATACTTTGTTCTCACAGACATACTTACTGTCCCCATAAACATTTGATGTCCTGGACCTGTCTGAATATGAGGGCCTTTGACACATTCAGAAACGCCCCCACTTTCACCCAGATTCTTACTGACCATCAACAGATTGTTTACTTCCCTTCTCTGTCTCTGCCTGTCTTGTTCTGTCTGTGACTCTGTGTCCATTACAGCTTGACCCATGCAAAGCTTTCTGACAGATGAGGGTAAATATCCAAACAGAAAATCAATAACCAGCTGGCTTTACACACACTCTGTTATTGATATAACAATATCCCTCACTCTTACCAATACAGTATGTACTAGTTAACAGTACTACTTTATTGGCTAGGTTGGAGGTTTGAATCTGTTGGGTCCATGATGCCATTTTGCCTCTGTGGCAAAACGGTTCACTGCTCTTCCCATTCCATTACCTTGCTTTACAAGCATTAATCGTCTGAGCTCTAGTGGCTCGGTTTATGTCACACAGCCCAAACATACAGACTTATTGACATTTTAATGCCCTCAAACACAATGATGCATGTCCTTGGGAAAACTTCACAAGTTCAGGACATGGAAAAGAATCCGGAAGGACCTGCATATTAAAAAAAATGAGAGGATTGGGCATGTTGAATGGTTTCAAGACTGTGAGAGGCTCCACTGGTTGAATGCAATTACTTTTCCTCCTTTTGAGTGTAATTTGGCACTAAGGGGAAAAGGAATTTATTCATGTTAATGTTTCTGAATGATTACTTGCTTACAGAAATGTTCACAAAAAGAATAAAACTTTTAACCAGCTCTGCCAATGACAAAAAATGGCCAATGGCCCAAACAGCAGTTTCTGTAACATATTCGACAACACTGCAGTCATTATGCGGCCCATGCAACAAAACTGGGCAAAGTATCTACTTGTACCATGAGAAAAAGTATACACTACTGTTCAAATGTTTGAGGTCTCCAAGATTTTTCTGATAACATATCTTACTGAACTGTAGTGAATATTTATGCCAACCAAACGTATCTGCTTTTTGACTGATGACACATTAACCTGAACAAACAAAAAGAGAGCTAAAATTTCAGCATTCTCAGTATCAGCCAAGGTATTCATTGCTGATAATAAGTTTGCAAAAACTGTTTCAACTACTTCTAATTGGTTTGCCTCCAATTTGAGGAAGGGTCAAAGTCAGGCTACAGTGAGCTGCTCAGAGACAAGTAGACAAAGTATGCATTTGTTACGACATCACTTTCACCCCAGTTAACACTAACAGCATTCCAGGTGAGATTTGTGTTTGTGTTTATCAACCATAATGAGGGCAAACTGAGTACACAAATGGTTTTGAGGTTAAAATCCACAACAATCATAAGTTATGCACTGAATTTGACATTATGGGCCAGTATCCATAACCAATAATCAACAGCTTGTTGTCATCGATACAGTAGCTGATACTTTTACTTTACTTGATGAAATATGGTCATAATAATCAAATAGAAATTGGTAAAAGCATCATACAGATCAGATAGATCTAAATAAGCTAGTTCAAATATTGTACTGTAATTCCATTTTTGGTATCAGTAAAAAATTATTTAATTCATCCAGTAATTGCAAATATCTGCTGCCATTTCAAATACACAGTTCTTTTTTTTTTTTACGTTGCAGGTAATAAAAAAAATGTAATGAGTTATAGTATTGTTCCCATCCGACAGTATTTCATGCTTCTGCAAACTCATTTCTGCACTTATTGTCTGCGCTGCTGCTTTCCTTGTTCAATTTTGCTTTGGTAGGAGTTTGTTCCAGAAAAAAGAAAGAACCATTCAAAACAAAACTGGCTCTCGCACATAGCTTTTCCCCAAATGTGATCCTGTGATTCTAAGATGTTTCTTAAATGAGCGGTAGACATCTTTCCTTCCTGTCTCATTCTTGATGGCCAAAGTAAGAAAGTTACGTAACTTTCATGAACCCTTGTCTGCAAAGGGAATCTCCAATAGTGAGCCGGTCAGATGGTCTAAAAGCATGTCAACTTCTCAAAAGTGAGAAGAGGGAAAGCTCACAGAGGTCGCAACAGGGACACTGTTAAGGAAACCTCCTTGTATACCAGAGTGACAGTTTCACAAACCACCTTTTGCTGGACAAGAGAGTCTCAGACACCAAATGTTATCCCGGAGCCAGTGTCCTGCTGTGGAAAACAACCTAAAATACAAAAGGGGTTTTTGAAGTGTCTGTCAGGCCATTGCTACCACCAAAAAAGAAGGGAAGTAAAACTAAACAGCTTCTTTTTCTGATATTCTATACCACAGGGTGCAATATCAAGTCCTTTTTCACCCCTACTTCCCATTATGCCACCGAACTGACCAGACAAGGTCATTCTGCAATGCTCAGCTTGCCGTTACAACACTGCCAAATGGTATTTTTACCTCCACTGAGGAGGAAAAGCATTTCAATAGTGCACTGAGTCACTCTCAGAGCTGAGAGGAAGTGCAGAGTAACACTGGAGTGGCCCTTACTTGTTTGAAATTTGTTGCATTTTACAATCTTAAATATACTCAGATGGGTTATAAAAAGAAAACTCTTAAGCTCTTAAGCTTGTTCTGACTAAACACAATGATTCACTTACAGTGAGCCATGTGCACTTAAGCAGTAAAGCACTTTTTGGTTTTAATAAAACAAAGCAACAAAGCCTACGCGATTTGCCATCTATTTTATTTCCTTTTTCAGCTTCAGGGTAAACCAAGGAGTGGTTTACCCTGAGACTTAACACCAGTTAAGTCTCAATAGCCTAAATGGTGCACTTGAACTAAAGGACCCTTGTTAAAGAAAACAAATCTATTCCCACAAGACGACTTTCTCACAACACTAGTAAATATCTATGATTGCTACTTGAAAACAACATTGTATTGAAGTGAAAGCAAAGCTCAACAGTAATTGATCTATTTTTAATAATATTAGTATCATCATGAACTTTGCATTTGCATTAGATATCATGAAATAACAATAAACAATTTTACTGCTAGTACATACTGTTGCAATTGTCTTGTCTGTTGTTCAATGTATTGCCTCTCGTTATAAACAATATCCACATTATTACATGAGATCTTAGGGCACAATGTTACATTCCAATTTATGTGTGTTAGCTAAGCTCTAATCGTAATTCCAATTCCTACTGTGAATAATATAAACACTGACAGTATGCCAGACAACAGAGGAAAAGCCTGATTAACCACCCATGAGAGAACAACCCACCAGCAGAGTGGGAAAAATGGAGTGCGTACATCACATACATTGAATTCTCTCAGCTGAAGTCAATGCAGGCCTTGTGCCAAAGTCAAAATTATCTGTATGGTCATCATTCACACCAGTAGATCACAATTGGTATATTTATCCAATGCTAAATAAACATAGTGATGCTTTCAGTGCACCCATGACATCTATCTGGGGAAAACATATGTAAGGTTCACTCAAGGTGGCAGAGGTTTTAAATAAGCCAGCGTTAAGCAACAGTTTCGTTTCAGAGTTCTGTAAAAAGAGAAAAGTTGAGGAGGCATCTAACTTTAAATGTAGCACAGGGTTTAGAATTTAGAGCCACAAGATCCACAAGTTTTATACACAAAGTTTAGAAATGTATTGTGCAGACAACCCAAATTACTTCAAATGTCTGTGCCTTTAAAACGAATGCTATTATTCAGGTAGTTAGCCAACCTGAATAATATATTTTCAGTTAAACTTTAAAGTTGCACAGCAAGATTCTTTTTAAATTATTGCTTCGCTATGACAGTAGTTGACCTAAAAGAGAAAAGTGACTTGTAGAATATTACAATTTATAAAGATGTCCATTGTAGCGTCCTCTGTGGCAAAGCTGAGAATGCAATGCACAGGGACGCCGCAAGTGTTTTTTGCTAGTTTCAGCCTGATGCAGTTATCATTTTCACGTCCACTTGCGCCCATCTTTTCACCCATGGGTGTGCTGGTCTGAAAACAAGGTGTGTTCAGGCGCATTGTTGGTGCGTTGCTATTTTGAGGCAACTGAATACAACTGCGACATTGACGAACAAAAACCTTGTCTAAAGTCAATAGCGCAGTGTTATTTAAAGGGCGCATTAGTAATGTGCGCCTATAGGCAGGTGCACAACGCGCGTACACTCTGCTTGTGACACACACAGGGGCGCGCAGCAGCACACAAACATTTTTAAATATTAAAAATAAAAGGATACCTCTCTGGAGAAGTGTTCAGTCTTTCCGCTCGCAAATTCCATGTAAATAGTGAATCCGCCATGGCGCGAGAACAAGTGGCTTTTAAAGGGAATGGGAGATAAGACTCTGATTGGTTTATTGCACATTACGCCCAAACACACACTCATGACTCATTATGAGACTAGATACAACTCTTCTGGAGAAAAAAAATCCTGAGGTTTAAAGAAAAAGCACCCTGGTATTTTTGGAATAGAATATATGAGATACTTTCTCTTTCTCTTTAAGCCACCAAGACAATTCTCCATACTGTATTCTCTAAGGATATGCAACTTTCTGACATTTAACTTTACTTTCAAATTTGCTCATGAGTCATGTCTCACTTTGACACTCAACACAGACGCAAAAGGAAGCATTTATTGCTGTAAAGAAAACTATAATTACACACTCTGTGCACAACCCTGATTGCTAAAGTGTTTGAATAGCCAGTGATGCAGTGAAACCTAGTGAAGCAGACCATCAGCACATACCTTTATAATGACCTCTCTTACGCTGTCTGGCAGCTAAAGACACAGTGGCATACTTCAACGCATAGATATTTCACACATCCACTGAGTGGCTCAAATGACATATAAATATATATATAAATGACATTAAAATGGACATCAACACTTAAACCTAAGGCAGCATCCTACCTGGCATGCAGGATCAAAATAAGTGTTTTTTATATCACTCCAATAGCGCTCTTCACATGTTACACACAGGAAACACTTAACTCACAATTGATTCCAATAGCGTTTGACATCAGCAATCATGCCACTAAGCTAATAGTGCAATATTCTTACATGCAAAGATGCATAGGCCTAGCTCAGAGAAATATTGGACAAACTTGAAGCTAAATCCAAGAACTGATGTGACGTAATTTCGCATCATTTCAGGAGTTCGAAAAAGCCTGCTAAACCGAACGTTTCCTTTCCTCAGTGAATTTTGGTATTGCCTTCTATACAAAGGATACAAGTGTTTTTTTAGATTTAGGCAAAAATTACGTAATACTGTTTGCCGTAATGCCATCTACCTTTTTTGCATCAAACCAAGAGTGTACCTATAATTCCCTAAAATATAAGGTAGACAGACATTAGATTACAAGGTTTTGTAACAACGATAAGCTATATAATCTTCCCTCTACGTAAATTGTTTATTCAACTTTTCATTTTAAGACAGTAAAATCCATTCAACAAAACAAGACAAAAATAACTCTACTACTCATAACTCATACTCATCTACAACATGACACACTTGTGTAATGCCCATAAAAATCGATATGCCACCCTCATGAATACTTGCTTTCATGACCTAACTGTATATGCCTATAGCTAAAACTCATATTTCTTCATGGTAACATGGTCAACCAGAAAGACGACTCCTCACAGGGTACTTCTGGTAATCTTCCATCATAGGGAGGGTAGTTGTTACCCCTCACCATCAAAGGAGGAGCTCAATATCTCAAGGCTTAAGAACTGCAAAACCATGTTTTTTCTGTCAACATGCCCCTACTGAGCATGGGTGATCGCTCCCTTTTACAGCCGCCTGGACTCCAAACATGATCAGTTAGAAATATTAGTTTGGATGACTGCCAGAGAAAAGGGGCGTTGGAAAGCAACACATTTTTATGCAATGCACATGATTCTGCGTTTCTAAAAAAAAATATGGTACTGACCGTTAAGGGCTGAAAAAGTTGAATTGCTCAATATCCTTCAATTCATGGAAGATCAGAAACATGCTTTGCCAGAAGTTTAGATCGATTTTTAGATTGTTTTCTTTTTTATCATCATGCATTTTTGTCTATTTTTCTTTATGTCTGGAAAAAGCTATCTGTTTGCACTCTTTCACAACAGAGTCCCAAGCCAATTTCCAGCGGCTTGTGGCAAGCCCCTGCACCAGAACAAAGGCTGCTGTCTGAATCTGAAGTGGAAATTTCCACTGAGCCTTGAGCCCTGGCTATCCCAGTTGCACATTTGAAACTTAATATTACAACAAAACTAGAGGGCCTCCAGCTTTGTAAGGGGAGTGGTGTGGGTCCTGACAGTGTCTGTGCCAGGTCAGAGAATATGTGGTCACGAGTTTATTATTTCTTCTTATATATAGTACCTAACAAGATTTGATGGTCTTGCAGAACCGTGTCAACAGTAGCAGTGAAAAATCACAGTTATGCCAAGACTTCATAGTTTTCAAGGCTTCATATACTACTACTGATATCAGATAGTGACTTCTAACATCAGCATAAACATACACTTTTCTTATCAGTGTGATGAGTAAATACTCTCACTATTTTCCCCTATAGTCAATCCAAAATGATGGTGCTTCTTTGGCCCTTTTTGGCCCTTGTATTAAGATGCGTATTGGTCAATTGGATCACAAGTATACGAGAGAGACACATTCCCATTTGCGCCTGGTGTTTTAATCCGTCTCTTCACTTTCAACCACTTCTGTCCTGATTTCTTTAAGGTCTGGGTGGGTAAATGTATGGGCTTTTACAGATCTTCCGATCTAATGGACGAAATTACCATACTCAATTTACATATAATCTGGTGGGGGTCAGAATTCGGCACAACCCGGGAACAACGTGCCCAGTGTGCAAGCCCCCTAATACAGTGTTTAATCCAGGGCAATGGTGTTACTCCGACAGCTAATTAATCCACTTTAGGCAGGAGCAGAGCTGCAGGTGAGGAATTAGACAGGACAGAAAAGACAAACCAAACCCATATGACTTTATTTCAACCAGTGCAAAAGTAAAAATAATGTCCTTTTCTGTTCCACAGAAGAAAGAATGTCATATGGGTGTGGAACAACATGAGGGTGAGTAAACGATGACAGAATTTTCATTTCGGGGTGAAAGGGAATATGCACTGCAAAGTTGACTAAGCACTGGAAGAGAAAAGATAAGATTTATACATCCAGAATGAATACTTACATGCGAACAAATAGCTTGTCTTGCAATAATTCTGTCTAATGCTCTGCTGTGCTGAAAGTGCAAGCTGGCTTGTTCTACTGATTTTAGGAACGGATCTGCAGTCGCTTTTATGAGGGATTCGATGAACCTAAATCAACTAAGAGGGCAAATGTCCTGTCTTGTGAGCTTAAACATAACCGCTTGTGAGCGGTAACATGAGATGGTACAAACAAGTTGTAGAAGTGACACCAGCAGCTGTTGCCCCTAATTTACCCTATCAGACGACATCTCCCACAGGGCTTTCTCATAAACAACTTTGTATTTTGTTTTGCCATAGACTTTCTTTTGGTCTTATTTCTCATTTTGTGTTCATAATGTGGCCATGTATATACATACACAAATATGCACACAATAACTCTTAGGTACAGTATTACTATTACACAAGTATATTTTGCTAGTGCTACAAAATCAGCATTTCTAAAACAGCACAGGGGGATTTTCTTTCAAAGAGTCTATAAAAACACAGTTACCGGAAATACCGGAGCAACTGTTCATTAAAAAGACTTACAGGCTGTTTATACAAGATATTATGTAGGTGAGCGATCTCAGCTGAGTGATCATTCATACAAGAGACAGTTTTATTCCTTTACAATATATTGTATGGAGAATCTATATAATTGCATTTTGGTGGTCAATTAACTTTAAATGACCAGACAACTCAGCTATCAAATATGTTGTAAAGCATTATGTTAACACTTACACTGGCAGATATATCATCTTTGTGGATTTTAGGCAGGATTCAGAATTCAGGAGCCTGTAAAACATGATGACTAATTCACATCTGTGTCTTTGAAAGTTATGTAATCTTTTTTTTTTTTTTTTTTACATAAAAGAGTATTGAGGGGAACAAACATGCAAATCCAGCTGATGACGAATCGCTTCATTTATCCAGGATGCATTTCCACATATATTTTCACACATATATAAAACAATTTCCGGACTTATCAATAGAAAGCAATAATTAGGCTTGGAATTAACTACACCAACCACAAATGACCAATGAGTGATGTCTGGAATGTGTAAGACTATTCATAAGCATCATGTACGACTCAAAGACAGGCCAATATCTGTTCAGCAGCTCATTTGCATGTTAAGTAGCCTCAAAGTTATATAAGCAAAGCTGAATATTTGTTAGTCATAAGCATACAGTAACATACAAGCATTTTGTACATTACAAAGCAAAAACATCACAAATGATCAATTTGGTTTTAAACGTCAGCATGTTGAAATATTAATAAACTTGCATGAATCTGAACTCAGAGTGAAAACAGATGGATTTTGAGGGTCAATTGTCCATGAATAAACTGCTTTTAACAGTGAGCTGTGGGCAAATGTTTGACACTGACACTGTTGACCTCTTCACCATAGGGGGCTGTTCTTTTCATTGTCTAGTACCAAGCAGCCAGGTTGGCATAAGGCAAAATGACATGTCTGGACATTGTGCACAAAAACAAGCTCCTGTTTAGTTCTTATTACATGCCGTACATGTCGTTCATCCTGAAAAACAGCAGGCAAAGCTCAGTGTATTACACCAGAGAGCAGATCTGTCTGCTTGATGATGTATGCAGTTAAAGTAAATGAATTTCTTGCCATGGCAAATAAGAAGAATTCTGTTCTTTGGAGCTCTTTGGTTCAGAGGCAATGCTAAAGTTTACATGTGCATTTTTTTTGTGGTAAATCAGGGGTTCACAATCCCAAAACAAACCCAAAATTGTGGTGGGCCACAACCCAATATGGGTTGCAGGTTTGTTCTGATAGGGTCATGGATGTTTGAAGTAAAACAATGTTAAATAACATGCTATAATTGTGCATGCTATATAGGACATGGCCTTTCACTTAGGTAAATATAACATGGACATATGTGACCCTGGACCACAAAACCAGTCATAAGTCGGACAGGTATATTTGTGGCAATAGCAAATATATATCAAATATATAGTCAAAAATCATTAGGATATTAAGTAAAGATCATGTTCCATGAAGATATTTTGTAAATTTCCTACCGTAAATACATCCAAAACATCAACTTTAAAGGCGATTTTCTCAATAATTTGATATTTTTGCACCCTCAGATTCCAGATTTTCAAATAGTTGTACCTCGGCCAAATATCCTATAACAAACCATACATCAATGGAAAGCTTATTTATTCAGCTTTCATATGATGTATAAAAATGACCAGGGTCACAAATATGTGGTCCAGAGGCACAAATATAAGTCGCAAAATACAGTTTTAACGTTGGATAGACGTGTGGAAAAAATGTTAATGCATAGCCTATTTGTCATGTAAAATATCCCACAGCAAAATGAGATAAAGTGTCGATGCAGCAAACAGTCTCCAGCGCTGGAGTTCACAATGAAGGGCAGCTATTACTATTGTGTTTACATTGTGTAACAGGAGCACGTGGAAAACAAACAGCTGGGGTCAGGCCAGCACGCGACTACAACATTCTGCTCACGCGCTTTCTCTATTATCATTATGACGTCGAGAAGTTTGACAGCACGAATGAATGAACGAGCATTCAACAAAAGAGCGCTCGTCGCAGTGGCAGACTCACACACAGCAGATAAAAGGCCTCAGTGCTGCGGAAATCCAAATGCATACTTGCATTCGATTAGTTAAACCATTGATGGATGTATTACTCCGGTTATATTTGTATTCGTCTGATAGTAGGCGGTGTCTCGGTCATCTGAGTCTATACAGATAAATAAAAGCTCTCTGCTTGTAGAAGCAAAACCACATATGTCTAATTGTAATTAACATAAGCATGTGTTACGTCTATAGCCACTTTTAAACACTTAGAGAAACTTATAATTAGCTCACTAGCCATTCTGCTATCTGCAACAGTATTCGGAAGTCCGACTCAATTCTGCGAATCGATTCGTTCGAACAGTTCGTTTCAAAGAATCAGTTCAAAAGGATTCAGCGTTCTTTACGTTATGACGTAGTCATCCCGTGGTCCCTGACATCCCGCTGTAAAGTATAAGCAAATGTTACTGTTTATTACGTTTTTTATAACATTTTAATAATAGCCTCTAATAAAACTAGTATTGTAATTTAGTACGCCCTAGGGTTTCGCAGTAATTACAGTGTTAACATACATTTCATGTTGAATTTAAATGCATGTTGCATTTCTATTAAACTATGTAGAAACTCATAATCTAATAACTGCACATAATGTAATAAGCATTGCATTATTGTTATAATAAAATGTTCATAATGTAATAATTTACTCAAAACGTAATAAAATCTTGAGATCATAATGTATTTTTTTTTACATTATGAGAAATGTATTACATTATAAACTCGTCAAAAATCATATGTCATATTGTCATAGCTTTTAAAACATAAAAAAACTAAATCCAGTCTTAAAGTATACCTGTGAAATGCAACAGATTTAAATATTCATGCAATTATTAACTATTATTAAGCTATTATTGGATTTTGTAGGCAGGTTAAGACTGGATTTAGATTTTTAAAATGTACTGTAAATGAATACCAATGCTTTATGTTTAATAAAAAAATAACATTAATAATAATAATTGCATGAATATTTAAATGTTGCATTTCCCAGGTAGTTTAAGACTGGATTTAGATTTTATTTTATGTACTGTAAGGGAATACAATGTTTTATATATTTTAAAAGCTATAATAATTATATTATTGTTCAATATTTTTGGTGAGTTTATAATGTAATACATTTCTCATAATGTAAAAATTGAGAAATAAAAAATTAAAGATTTTATTACATTTTTAGAAAATTATTACATATCAATTGAACATTTCATTAGATTGATCTTAATCTCTAATATAATTTAATCTCTTAACTGAAAGGTTTATTCACGCTTCTCGATAAAGTGCTTTTTATTAAAGTCAAGGCTTTATATATCCAGTACATTTTATATGTAATATTTAAACTTTTAAAGTAACTTTCATAATCTTCGCTTTATCCTAAATCCTTTATCGCATATCTGATTATGAATGTTCGAAAGAGGCTTTTAAGAGTCCGACTTTATAAGAGTCCGACTCAAAAGAACGATTCGTTAAGCATCCGGACATCGCTAACCAGCAGGCTAACGGAGTCTGTTACAAGACATCAGTTTATGTATTTTAACCTTCAGTTTAAGTGTCGCGCTTTAATGTGAGTGCACTCGAGGAATAAATTATGCCCGGAAGAATGTCTGTTTATAATAGTGCAACAGCCACATGACTGTATTTATTTATTTGCTCATGTGGTGTAGTGTTATGGACTTACCAGCCGTTTCTCCGCCACTCCTCCCTCCTGCTCGATCTCAGACCCAAACAGATGAAAAGAGCTCAAATGCAGCGCCTCTGCAGTGTAATTCAGCTCCAACCTTTTTCTAACAACCGACCATAAATCAGTCAATCACGTCTTTTAATCTGCAGCAATTCGAGCGCGATATTAACAAGTCAATAATCATATAAACACAAGCATCGTAGGCTGTAAGTTCACAGATGCTTGCAAAACACAAACTAAAATCGCTTCCCAGGTGGCTTGAGGCTGTAGTGAAGTGTGTGCGCTCCTGATAAACGTCTGCATGGGCTGGTAGATTGAGATTTTTGGTGGTGGATGTGAACTCTGCACGTAGCTCACGACACGAGCAGGTCCCTCCTCCTTCATCACAGAGAGAGGGGAGTCCAGTGTGTGCGGGTGGGGAGGGATGATGCGGATGCTTTCAGAGAGGGAGGGGTAGATGCCTACGTAATCCTGCTCTATCTTCTTACACAGACTATATGGACATTTTTTATTATGACAAAAATTATATACAAGAGTCATGTTTTTTTGTTAAATCTTATAATATTACTTGGTAAATTCTACATACACAAATGTAAATGATCTGAAAGGATACCCAAAATTACACGCTTCAAGGCTGACATGCATGAAGCCTGATTTGGAAACCTCACAAGGACTTTCAAACAGCAAAGCAATGAGAACTATGGACATTTACAAAGAATTAAATTCCTCTTCTTTATTTTGATTATACACGTATATCCATTTCTGTTATTTTTTTCTTTCTCTTTAATATGTGAGTATTTTTCTTTAATATCTTTGATATGAATGTTATCCTTGATGTTCATCATGCCATACCTGATGTTAAAATGTTATTAATGTTTTATGATGCTATGGAATTCTTTAAAGTATTATATGTGAAACGTTTGCATCTTCTGAAGAAAAAAAATGGACAATATATCCTCCTGAGATCCAGCAATTCCTTTTTGTCCAGTGTAGTGTACATATCTTACACTGCTTATAATATAAAATATAGGCTAATATAATATAATATAATACACCTGCAACGCTACATTTGAATAAGTGGTTTGGACAATAGATAATAATATAATGTAATGTAATATATATTATAATAACTTAATACACTCGCAAGTCGACACCCAAGCAGCTTGGAGAATAATAATATGGTATAATATAATATAATTAATATAATATAATATAATAATGTAATGTAATAATCTAATAAACTTGCAAGTCGTAACTCAAAAAATAACCGGTTTGGAGAATATATAATAATAATGTTCTGTAATATAATATGTTACAATAAAATAAAACACTCGCAAGTCGCAACCCAAGCAATATGGAGAATGAATATAATATAATTAACATAACATAACATATAACAAAACATCATGTAAAACATAATACTATATTAATAACCTAAATAACTCAACCCAAGCAGTTTGGAGAATGAATATAATATAATTAACATAACATAACATATAACAAAACAAAACATAACGTAAAACATAACATAATACTAATAACCTAATAAACTCAACCCAAGCAGTTTGGAGAATGTATAATATAATATAATATATATAATATAATCTTTTTCTTTGTATTTTTCATTAACATGTAAACATTTGGCATTTAAATATGAAAGTAGCAATCATATTTAATAAATCTAGGGCAGTCTTAGAAAGTTCAAATCCGTGCCCGGTGCAAACCATTTTGGATTCAACCATCTCTGGAAAGCACAGTGAGTGGGCACACTTGGTTGAGACATAGCCTATGCGCGTGTGCCAGTGCATGCCAATGAGGTGCCACTGACAGACACATATTGTACCAGAGCCAACTGAGCGGAATCATGGGAATCCATGAATAGCTGCCTGGGGGTGGGTCGAGAGACCAGGATGGCAGCGCTTACAAAGCCCTATTGAGGCCGACACACGGGGCGCTAGCCTGGCACTGAATCAAGTGACATGTGGGGTAATAAAGGGTGTAAGGAGGCAGGAAGCATTATCCTTGGTACAGGCCAATGATATAGAATGGAGTATTACAATGGTATCTAGACCTCTGGAATGACGTGACCTCTTTGACAACCACAATCAAACTCTCTGCATAAAAACAGCTATCATGTCAGAGTAATTGAATGCTTTTTTCGTGATCCTAGTCATTGACCAAATTGACTCCATTCTGATCACAATACTTCAACATGTTCTAAAAGTATTGGTATGGCGTCCCCTTAACACACAGTGCTCTAAATTATATGTTATATGCTTGTCTTTTAATTATGACTTTGAGATTGAGGCGTATGTGTTTGTTGAGTGTTTCTCTTTCTATTGAGGTTATTAATATGTTTTGAAACTCTCCAGTAGCCAAAAGGAATTAATTTCCTTATTTGATCTGTTAATTAACATCTCCATTCAATGTTCAGAGATTAAATGTTTATGGACACATAAGTGCTGATTTCACAATGCGATTCAAATTACAAAATGTCCAAGCACTTAGCTGTGGCGTTCTTTTTCATAGCTTGTGATTTGCAATACAGCCCACACAATAGTAGAGATGTCAGTCCAAGACTGCTGATGAAGTTTACAGAAAAAGGATCCATTGACCCTTGTGATCAGAATTCTAGGAAACCTTTGAAACACTCATTTCTGCAATGCACACTTTGCCTCAAATTGTGTTAAGAGGCCACTGATGAAAGCATCCTCTTGAATTTTTAATTAAAAGGATGTGTAGGTAGTTCTATGAATAATTTTTTGAGCAAATGAACAGAGAACAGGACATTGGGAAGCTTTATCTATCTATCTATCTATCTATCTATCTATCTATCTATCTCCATGGTCACCATAGAAGCTGCAATCAAAGTTCAGGGGCCATATGTATAAAGCCGCTCAGAGTAAAAATTTAGTCTTAAGTGTGTCAAAATTCTAAGAATGACGTAATTTTACTCTTATTCCTAGACTTAAGAATAAGTGTGATTCATAAAGGTTCCTAAGTGTTAAGACTAGGTCTCAGCTCCTAAATTATTTAAGAGAGCTGGAGAGGTATCCTAACTGAGTTAAGAGTAACAAGATGGCAGCAGAGAGGAGACACACACTTTCCAATCAAAATATAATTTATTGGAGTTGACAGGGAGTTTATAAAATGATAAAAGCTTGATTGTAAAGATATTCTTTTTGTAACTGACCTAGTAAGAAATTTGATAACTTTTCCCACTCTACAAATCAATGCTCTAACTGCAGAAATAAAAGTAATAATTACATATTTTGGCAACATGAAAAGTGTAGCAGTGCAGCGGTATACAGCACGCAGTATACAGGGTCTTAAGTAGCACTATTGTGGCACTGACCACACCAAACATACAGTGGTGGCCAAAATGACCTTACAAGTTTGCTTAAACCATCAAAATATGAGGACAATATTTTTATACTTACATATTTTAAAATATGAGGGAAGAACAAAACACTATAGATTTATCTGACAAAATTATTTGTCAAAAAACTACAGCTACATGTTTTAGAAAAAAGCTCACAGGAAAAAAATCATACATTGACTGCAACATAATCAGTTATTAATATTTCATTGGTCCTCTCTTGTTTTTGTGTGCGTTCATAATTTTTTTGTATGACAGCCTGGAAAATGATGTCCGTACAATTTGTTTCATTGTGCTATCACAAATAAAATAATTGACTCCAATCACAACTACGCAATTTGCTTACAAAATCTTTAACACATTTTTTATAATATTTGAATAAAGTGTGAAGATGTAAATTATAGGCCGGGCATCACTTTTGACCACTCTTGTATGGCTGTTCATTGACTTCCTAACTAACATTCAAAACATGCGGCAAAATCAAGCCACTTTTATGAGGGTTTCAGACTTCCCTGGAGTTGTAGGAACCGTTGATGGAACTCATGTTGCATCATTGATCTGACTTTAAATGAGGAGATGTATATCAATAGAAAAGGATCTCACAGCATCAATACTAATTCCATGATAATTTTGCACAATGCAAAGCAATTTTTTTAAAATAAATTTAAATATTAAAGTTTAAGTGTCTTAATTAAATAATTGTATTATAAATACATTAAATGATTGGCATTGTGCTGCTATGACTTCACCCTTGCAGGCTCACTATTGGCTGATTCAGTCATTAAGGGCGGCCATTTTGCATTGACATCCCTGTTGTAGTCCTTAGTTTGCAACACTTAAAGGGATAGTTCACCCAAAAATGAAAATGCGATGTTTATCTGCTTACCCCCAGGGCATCCAAGATATAGGTGACTTTGTTTCTTCAGTAGAACACAAATGAAGATTTTTAACTCCAACCGTTGCAGTTTGTCAGTCGTATAATGCATGTGAATGGTAACACATGAGAGTATGACAACTATGAGAGAAAAAAAACATGCACATACAAATCCATATTAAACCCTGCGGCTCGTGACGACACATTGATGACTTGAGACACGAAACGACCAGTTTGTCACAAACGCCACTATGTCACAAACCGATCATTTCGTGTCTCAAGACATCAATGTGTCGTCACGAGCCGCAGGGTTTAATATGATTTGTATGTGCATGTTTTTTTACTCTCACAGCCACCTCAGTCAGCACTTAAGAATCAGTCTTAGACTTTACTTAAAGTTGCTTTTAGCTTCTTTATAAAATTATTTTTTGACACTTAAGTAAAAGCTTAAGACTATTCTTAAGAGCATTTCTGAGAAGTTTTATACATATGGGCCCAGATCAAACCTACTTCTGAAGTGTATGTGTATGCCCTCTAGTGTTTGCAAATTGCTATTACACTCTTAGAACGGTGCAAAGGCAGTCACTAGGACAGTTCCAATTTCGGTAGCCTAATAATATGTACACTTTAGGAAATAATATGTACCTTTAAGGTATATACACCCTTACACCTAAAAGGGTGTGTATTATATGCACCCTAAATTACACTCTTTAAGAGTAAATAATGTACAAATGTGTACCTTTGGTGAACCACAACTATTAGTGTAGCCTTCAGATTAAGAGCTAAATGTCCTTGGTATTTTACACATAAACTTCAAAGACAAAACCCCATATTATCTCAATCTATGCATAGATTTAAAAAATTTTAAGGTTTTTTCATAGAGATACTACCATTTAAATGTTTGTGGTTGGAAAGATTTTTTTATGTTTTTGAAAAAAGTCTCTTCTGCTCACCAAAGATGCATTTATTTGATCAAAAAAAATGTAGTAAAACAGTAATATTGTGAAATATTATATAATATTTCACAATATTACTGTTTTCATTTTTTTTTGTTAGGAATTTACCATTTAAAATACCTGTTTTCTACTTTAATATATATTTTAAGAGTAAATTATTCCTATCATTACAAAGTGGAATTTTCAGCAGCTATTACTGTAGTCTTTGTCATATGGTCCTTTAAAAATCAGTTGAATATGATAATAATAAGAAATATTTCTTGAGCATCAAATCAGCAATGTTGAAAACAGTTGTGCTTATTAATATTTTTGTGGAAACCATAATGCAGTTTTTTCAAGATTTTCAAGATTCTTTTGAGAAAGTTCAAAAGAATGAAAGATTTGTAGCATTATCATTGTCTTTACTGTCACTTTTGATCCAATTAATGCATTTTTGCTGAATAAAAGGATTAATTTCTCAACAAAAAAATAAATGTTTGACCAGTAATGTAGCCATCAGATTGTGTCAAACTAAAGTGCCTATATTTAAATCATCTTTTCAAAAATACACTGAACTGCATAAAATGTTAAATGAAAGATGCCAATCTAATTAAGAAATTGTTGACACAATAAATACACCTTGGGCAGTGCAGTTTTTGTTTGTTGTTTTGTAGTTTGATTGGAGCATCAGCTGTTCTAACAGTTATTGGGAATGTGATTTACTAAACACCTGAAGGCAACAACTGACCTTAAAAGATAGAGAGAGACTTGACAGAGGTCATGGCTGGCAAGAAGTGGAGCTCAGTCATGTCAAGATGAAGCTTGAGGGTTAACATCCAGTTTGATTTGTCAGCGAGGCACTCAGAAATTCAAATACCTGTTGTAGTTAGAATATTAAGAAAACGGTTAAGAGAGTTATCTGTTGCAGATGGAGAACAATGGGGGTCCAAACACCGATCCCTGTGGAACACCAGTGCTGCAGGTTGAGGAAAGTGAACATTTGCTGATTACAGTTTAAAGGGTAATTTACTCAACCTCATGTCATTCCAAAATTTCTTTCTTCTGTGGAACACAAATATTTTAAAGAAGAAAAATTAATTAATAGACAAAATATAAAAATAAAATACAATCACAAATGAAGAACTTTCTATAACAGGCTTTCTGTTTTCTGTTCTACATCTATGTATCCTGTAGGTGGCAGCAAAATACTCTTCATGGCTATGAATTTTATACAAGATGGGATTCGTATTTGATATAACTGGGTAGTGTTTTGCATGTAGTAACGTCTTGAAACACTAGACATTACACACACGGTCCATTTTCATCTCATTTGGAACTGCACTGATGGTAATGATCCACCAGCGAAAGTGTGAATGACTGATCCTCTCTTTCAGGAGCTAGAGAAGATGTATGAAGTTTCCATGGTTTCTGTAGAAAATAAAACACCGATTATTATATTGTTCCTACACAAGCAATCACAGGCAGCAGATGTCTTCATAACTGCTATGACTAGATGAGATTTACTCTTTCAACAGTTTCAAGGATACTTTCTACATTGCTCAACCATCTATTAATTGGAGAAACTATTCTTCTAAGCACTTTTCATAGAACACCATGGTAATATATGTATAAGAAACGTATATTTGTACAATTCTCAAATGTAATATTATTCAGTTAAACCACTAAATTATTTTACCCCATTTAAAAATAATAAAAACCCCAATTATACTTCAGTTGCCTGAAATACTTTATTGCATTGTTTTTCTCTATAGCAATTGTGCATTTTTTTCACTAGATCTTTACTTGAAAAATCTGAATTGGTATTTGTTTTTAAACCAAAAAAGAATGGCTGAAAAAAAAAATACTGTAACAGATACACTATATTGCCAAATATAGTATATAAAATATACTTGCCTGCCTGACTGCATTGTGCCAAGTGTAAAGTTTGGTGTAGGGTGGATTATGGGGGGGGTTGTTTTTCAGGGGTTGGGCTTGTTCCAGGGGTTAGTTCCAGTGAAAGGAACTCTTAATGCTTCAGCATACCAAGACATTTTGGACAATTTCATGCTCCCAACTTTATGGGAACAGTTTGGGGATTGCCCCTTCCTGTTCCAACATGACAGCGCACCAGTGCACAAAGTAAGGTTCATAAACACATGGATGAGCGAGTTTAGTGTGGAGGAACTGGACTGGCCTGACCTCAACCGATAGAACAACTTTGGGATGAATTAGAGTGGAGACTGTGAGCCAGGCCTTCTCATCCAACATCAGTGCCTGACCTCACAAATGCGCTTCTGTTATAGCTGCAAAGGGTGGGCCAACTCCATATTAAATCCTACGGATTAAGAATGGGATGTCATTAAAGTTCATGTGCATGTAAAGGCAGGCGTCCCAAAACTTTTGGCAATATAGTGTATGATTGAGAAATTAGTCATTGTGGTTAAACAGGTCAGGTGCAAAGACAGCTGTCATTTTCACATCTGTAAGTCAGAGATATTAAAAAAGACCATTCCAGTCAATGCAAAGTAGCAGTCTGTTCAATGCATGCAAAGATGGTGTCCTCTTCAATGCACTGTTAAAAGAAAATGCCATTTTAATAACCCCCAAGTAATCGGTTGTTTGCTAGCCGTTAGAGGACACTTCACTCCAGATATTTCACAGTCGAGCCTGTGGCATTACTTACAGCTAGAGAACAGTTGCATAACACATCAACAGAGCCTCTTTTGCTAATGAAGAGATGTGAACACTGAGCTCTTTGACTTTCCTACACCCATGTTGACTGCTGTCAATCTCTCTCTGCAATTCACAGAGTTTTGCATTCATATGCATGCACATTGCATTACAGTCAGGTCACTCAGTAGCTCTGGATTCTCAATAGTCGCTTCTGAACAATTTAAGGGTGACACTTCACATAGCAGCATGCATATTAGACACATATACGTTACAGTGCTTAGTAGATTACTTACAAATAGTAGACCATTACAGATTGCAAACATGATGAAATTATAGTTAGTAACGTAATCTGTACATTACTTTAGATAATGTATTTGGACCTGTGGCAAGCAGGGCGGGGCAGAGAGCCATGGGAACGGAGCAAGGCCAGAGGCACGAGCGTAACATACTAAACATTAATTACAATTACATCAGGGTTTCCCAAACTGTGGTTTGTGAAGGAACTGCAGGGGGTTAGTGAGTTCATAAAAAGCTAAAGATTAATCAAATCATGATGTCAAATGTCAAATTAAAATAGATAAAAACAAATCAACACATACTAAAGTTGTTTACCTGCATAGCATGTGACCATTAATCAACATCAGAGAATCGTGAATATGCGAATATGTTGTTAAATTATTGACATAATTAAATATATTAGGTCAAAAGAGGTTCAGTTGACTAAAAAGTTCAGGAATAACTGCATTACATGTAAAAATGAGAGATAATTCGAATAATAATTAAAATGTGTTCATCAGGAGTTGATTAGATATGGAATATCGAAAATATACACTCCTTAAAAGTGAAATGATTGCTATAAATTCAGTGGCCAAGTGCTATTGCCTCTCAATTTTCCATGAAATTATAGCCAAAGAAAAGATTTATATTTACATTTACATTTATTCATTTAGCAGACGCTTTTATCCAAAGCGACTTACAACTGAAGAATACAGGAAGCAATCCGTCATGAAGAGGTGAAAAATCACAAAAAGTGCCTGAAATACTAAGTGAAATACTACTTTTGGGCATTACCCAGAGCAGCCCAAGCTAGAAAAGGGAGGATTACATAATTATTATTTTATGTAATCAGTTACTATCTATATAGTATACCGTGTTGGGTAAGTTGCTCTAAAAAGGAATTAATTACTAGCTACTAATTAACATCTAAAACAGTTTAATTAGATTACTGTAATTCCTCTCTCTAAAAAGCAATGCATTACATATTACTAATTACTATCTAAATCCCATGTCAGCCCCAACCAGTTGAACAAGACATGAAACTCCTTTTCTAAAAGAGCAATACAGTTTGACCCTGCGTCTTTTTCATGATGTGTTCAAACCGTGTGTTTCTGGATGCCGTCGTTTTCTGTTTTCTGACGGCCATGATCGCTGTCTCACGTGTTTGGGCGTTCAGCACACTGAGGCGGCTTTCGTGAATGACTCATGTTCCCACTGCGGGAACATGACCATCGCAGTTTTACGGCCTAGTCCCATTGCGTATCCCCCGATCTAGTGGTCCTCCCGCTGCAAAGCAGAGGGCTGCTACTTTGGCTGATAACTTTGGTGGAGACCTGAGGGTTACAGTGAGGGCTTCCCTGATGGGTCAACAGGCTCCTCGGGCCCCTCCCCCCGCTGCACTGGTAGAGCTTCCGAGAGAGCACGCTGGTTCTTCCCATGGGGGGCCAGTCGTTACTTTCGGGGGTCTGGCTGAGAATATGATCTCGATTGCTGCATCGGGGGAAGAGCTTATGTCCTCTGGAGATGAAGATTTGGCTGCGTTGCCCCCTTCGGGTGTGGTAGCGTTGCCCGTGTCTGATCCAGAGCTCACGGCTATGCTTTCCTGGGCCGCCGCAAGTGTCGGGCTCGAGTGGAACCCTCCACCGTGTCCCGAACCTTTGCGGTTGGACGTTTGTTTTTTTTGGGACGGCTCGTGCTGGTTCTCAGCGCCCCGCCCCGGTGCCTCTCTTCCTGGAACTGCATCAGGAGCTCATGAATTCGTGGACATCGCCTTACAACGCCAGAAACCGATCGACTGACTCCTCCGTCCTCACTACCCTCGATGGCAGCGTGAGACTCCTCACAGAGGAGCGAGTCCGGTCAGTGTTGAACTGCTTGAATACATTCAATGGCAGAAGAGCGGTCCCACTGAAATTTTTTCAGAGGCTCCTGGGGCATATGGCATCTGCAGCCGCAGTAACGCCACTCGGATTGCTTCATATGAGACCGCTTCAGCACTGGCTTCACGGCCGAGTCCTGAGATGGGCATGGCAGAACGGTCCAGCTGATATGGGACCTCTTCGGAGCCATTGCCAGTTGTACTATTCCCTGACTAGGGGAACCCTCAGCATGGATGCCTCTGTGCAAAGTCAGGGAGGACGAGGAGCAGGTCTTGTTAGTTGCGCCCTACTGGCCCAACCGGACCTTTTTTCCCCGAACTAACACTCCTCGTGACAGCCCCTCCCTGGCTCATTCCTCTGAGGAAGGACCTACTTTCTCAGGGATGGGGCACTCTATGGCACCCGCGTCCAGACCTCTGGAAACTCCATGTCTGGTCGGGACGGGACGCAGAGGTTCTAGGTGGCCTACCTACGAGGCGCCTCTATGCGTTGAAGTGGAACCTAATCGTTGAATGGTGCTCTTCCTGCTGGGAAGACCCCTGAAGGTGTTCGGTTAGTGTCACTTTCTTTCCTGCAAGATGGGCTGGAGCGAAGGCTGTCTCCCTCCACCCTCAAAGTGTATGTCACAGCAATTGTGGCGGATGCATGCCTAAGGTTCCCAGTGTGGATGCTATCGTCTTGGCCTACCAGTCCCAAGACGTGCCTTGGCCGCTTGCAACTGGTTGCGAGTGCACTCAACTAGGAGTGTGGCTTCCTCCTGGGCGCTGGCTCAAGGCACCTCGCTGACAGATATATGTAGAGCTGCAGGTTGGGCGACACCTAACACATTCGCGTTTGAGCCTAGACCCAGTGGCCAGTAGCGCTAAGTGCCCGTTCTAGTGTCGGCTTGCAACTCCATTCCTGCCATCTGGGCCGGATACGTGCATCTATTGTCTCCAGTTGTGTTCCCCAGAAATGGCTAACCCTGTTGAGCTCCGTCACCCCTCTGTGAAACAGACGTTGCGGCCATCTGACGCCAGGCTTACACCCGTATGCATGTGGAACGTGTGTAAGCTGGGTATCCATATGTAGCGGTTCCTATGGCAACCCTATATGTGTATTCTTCACGGTACCAGCTACCCTACTCGGCTAGTCTCGTGTCTTTCCCTTGACAGAGCCCGCTCTGTCGTCTCTGATGGTGTTCTTTCTCCCCTGGATCAGGTTGGAACCACCCCAGAGACTGCCATATGTTGCACTACCCTGCTAGGTTAGTCCTTATGTGTTTCTGCCACCTCTCCTTCCATTGAAGGATGTGGCTCCGCAGCGTTCCATCTCCTGAGACGGGCACGCTTTCCAAGAGTTATCCAATAGTCACTCTGAGTGGGTCTTGCAGGAACAGCAGTGACTGACCTTCTCTGCTTAGAGGCCTAACTTCCCGCTCCAACAAGGGGGCGGTTCAGTGAGCTCAAGCAGAGCGCTGGAAGGGCCAGCATCCCTGGTGTGTTAGTAGGATCCCCAATTTGTCGGTCAGTTCCAATGTACGTCAAACGTGACCGACTGAAAGGGAACGTCTCAGTTACGTATGTAACCCTCCTTCCCTGAAGGAGAGAATGGAGACGTATGTCCCGTCGCCAGGTGCTGTGCTTCCGCTGAAGGACTGAGTAACTAGTTTGGCTCCTCAGCAGAAAAGCGAGGATGCAGTATTCCACTTCTTTATTTATACCCACGCTGCGGGGCGGAGCGTGGAATGCGTGAACCGCATGCCAATGGTAATTGGCTCTTTTTAAACACTCGAAGTAGATTGGTCACTGAAAATGATCCCCCAAGTCGTCGGCCAGTTCCGACGTACGTCTCCATTCGAGGGTTACATATGTAACTGAGACGTTTTTTCCCCTTTATAATCCACTAGAACTTTGGGACTGAAAATTAGTTAATGATAACCTGTACATCTGCAGTGTACTTTCCTCGGTCATCTGAGACTGTTTGGAAATCTTGGCTGGCTGGAGAATAACAGCATGTTATCTGTGAGATGCAGCTGTTGGCCCATCTGCTGTGTGAGAGACAGAAAATATGAATGACAATGTGAAATCATCAGTTCTGGGAGAGTCTGGTTAATATGCACAGATCTGAGACCAGCCCCACCAACACCAAACACATACTAATATTCATTACTGAAAAAAGGACCAGCAGGTTGTGTCTTAGATCATTATAAAGTAAGTAAATGCAGGGGGTCCAACCAACAAATCTGAAGCAATATGGTTAGACTGACACACTGATTAAAATTATTTTTATTTATAACAATGCTGGCTATTTTAGGGATAATGTAAAAAAAAGAAAAAAGAAAAAAAATTTGTAAAGGGATTTCCTTTTTTCTTTAAAACACTGGAATTAAAATTAAACACGGCCACTGGAATTTGGCCAATGTATTTCCACTCTTTTTTTTGTAAGATTACACATATAAATGTAAAATGAATGAGTGAAATCACCTAGAGCAAATGTTCTTTAAACATGAATCCACTAAATCCAAACTCCAGAGTGTCTGTTTGTGTTCTTTAGAGCATAAAAGAATAGTTCACAAATTTTGTTGTGATCTATTCACCCTCATGTGGTTCAAAATGTTCTGTGGAACACAAAATAAGTTTTGTCTCAATGTCTTTTATTGTATACGGGCAAAAATAGTTGAATGATGATTCAGTTTTGGGTGAACTATCCCTTTAAAGCTAAAGTGTGTAAACATAGTATTTTTATTTTAATATTAAAAATGACATAAATTTCCTTTAAAGTCAGCATGAAACGGAAGTTGAGAAGTCTTTTCTTCCCTATTGTGACATATATCTGTTAGTGGGTGGGATATATTAGGCAGCAAGTGAACATTTTATCCTCAAAGTTGATGTGTTAGAAGCAGGAAAACTGGGCAAGTGTAAGGATTTGAGAGAGTTTGACAAGGTCCAAGGCTCATTGATGCACGTGGTGAGCAAAGACTGGCCCGTGTGGTCCGATCAAATATGAGCTACTGTAGCTCAGATTGCTCAAGAAGTTAATGCTGGTTCTGATAGCTGGTTCTTTGTGTCAGAATACACAGTGCATTGCAGTTTGTTGCGTATGGAGCTGCATAGCCGCAGACCAGTCAGGGTGCCCATGCTGAGCCCTGTCCACCACTGAAAGTGCCAACAGTGGGCACATGAGCATCAGAACTGGACCACAGAGAAATGGAAGAAGGTGGCCTGGTCTGATGAATCACATTTTATTTTACATCACGTTGATGGCCGAGTGCGTCGCTTACCTGGGAACACATGGCACCAGGATGCACTATGGAAAGAAGGCAAGCCGGGCGGAGGCAGTGTGAGTCTTTGGGCAATGTTCTGCTGGGAAACCTTGGGTCCTGCCATCCATGTGGATGTTACTTTGACATGTACCACCTACCTAAGCATTGCTGCAGACCATGTACACCCTTTCATGGTAACGGTATTCCCTGGTGGCTGTGGCCTCTTTCAGCAGGATAATGCGCCCTGCCACAAAGCAAAAATGGTTCAGGAATGGTTTGAGGAGCACAACGAGTTTGAGGTGTTGACTTGGCCTCCAAATTCCCCAGATCTCAATCCAGTCGAGCATCTGTGGGATGTGCTGAACAAACAAGTCCGATCCATGAAGGCCCCACCTCGCAACTTACAAGACTTAAAGGATCTGCTGCTAACATCTTGGTGCCAGATACGACAGCACACCTTCAGGGGTCTAGTGGAGTCCATGCTTCGACGGGTCTGAGCTGTTTTGCCAGCAAAAGGGGGACCAACACAATATAAGGACATAATGTTATGCCTGATCGGTGTATATATATATATATATAAAATTGTAAATTTTTATTTCACTGTGATTTTAATTCATCACTAACTTCAGCCTACTGTGGGTATGAGTTTGTGTATAACATGATCCTCGTCTCTTAGTCGGGTTCTGACTGTCTGGCAGTGAAGGTATGCTGACTAACCCAGCTGATGGACTGTTTACAGTATCATTTTACAGCATACTATAGAGGCGGGGGGGAGGGGAAAGAACAGTGTGAACCTGTAGCCTCTGACGTTAATAACCATCCACAATTGCCCTCTCCACTGGTTTTGTTCTTTTTGATAAAAGATAACAACGCCTTCTTTTCAAAGCACTTGGTGCTCTTGGTATCAAATGTTTATTTACTGACACATGAGTACATATTTGATATCAGTGGGTAATACAGCTGTATTTGCGCAGTTTGACTTTGTGGGAGAGTGACATATTTGTTGTTGTGAGGGTCAAGTGTTCCGCTGTAAGAAACCTGGAAGGGAACCATCTCTGCTAGTATTACAGCACTCTGCTGATTGGTGTTATAAACTACCATGTTTCCATATTGGTGATAAATCAAATTGCTAATAGATATCCAAGTAACACAGACTGTACCTTTTACTGTATTGTGTTTTTGGGCAGCAATAGATATTAATTTCAGTTAGGTGTCATGGAACCATTAGATATTTAGATTTGGTCTGCCATCTACTTGAGCTAAACGGCAAGTCTTGGTTAGCCCTTTGCCCAAGTTTTTTTTTTGAATGGTGCAAAACAGCTTTGGACTATTTTAACCACATCTAAAGTTATTTATTGTGTTTAGCAACATTCTGCGATGAAAATGATCATTTAAACATTTTGGGGATAATTTCATCGCTAGTATGGTATGCATCCCAAACATACACAATGAACAACTTTTGAAAAATGTTATTAGAGGAAAAATTGTTAGTTGGGTTGGACTGTGTGACAGTGGTAATTAAAAAAGGTATACAAATTATTTCCATTTGCAAAAATATTTACATACACTTCCGGTCAAAAGTATGTAATAATTCAGTTTTATTTTTTCTAGAATAATTAGCATATTAGAATGATTTCTAAAGGATCATGTGACACTGATGATGCTGAAAATTCAGCTTTGCATCACAGGAATAAATAACATTTTAAAATATATTCAAATAGAAATCTTTTCTTTTAAATTGGAATAATATTTCACAATGTTACTGTTTTTGCTGTATTTTTTTATTTTTATAAATAGCAAATAAATACAGCATTGGTGATTATAGACGTATTAAATAAAAATAAAAATAAATCGTAATTATTCCAAAATTTGACAGTTACTGTATATTTTATATAAACTACTGATTTTATTTAAAATTATGTACATTTTATGAGAACATTTTCATGTTTAAAATTTAAAATGAAGACAATACAAGTATACATAAAGAGTATTTAAATTAACAATCAAGTCAGTTTTAATTTAATTTAAAAGTTCAAATGTGTTTATTTGAATAAAAATCCACCCGTGGGACATAAGACTGCCCATGAAGTTGAGGAAACATCCATTTAATCCAATTGAAAATACAAATTTAATTACTAACCTAAAACTTTTCAGACACAATCTTGATCCCTAATATTAAACCACAAAAATATGCTTATAAAAAAACCTGAACCGGATTCCTAATATGCAGAGGGTCTTTGAACTCACCCCAGGACACATTTGCAAAATTAACCTGTGTCCCATGTCCCCCACAGAGACCTAAGACAGATGAAGGTAATCAAGTCCATCCCACCCTCTCCGGTCATGTCTTTCCCATTCTGAGGAAAGACCTGAAAGGAGGATGCATGAATTGTTTAGGTCCATCATTGTCACAGGCTTCCTTCCTATGATTCAGAGAGTAGGATATGGGCCATGTTATTACAGACACACCCAAAGTGAGACAGGACAGAAGGACAGACGCCCACTGTCACCTCACCCAGAGTACCACAGCCTAAGAATAACAGGGCAGAAAGCACAAGGAACATACAATGGCTAGTGGAAGAAGAGGATGCTTCTAATGTTCAGCGTCAAGACCTCTTCATTGGTGTATATCCTAAAGAATTCACTTTGATATTATTATTATTTTTTTAAATAAAGAATTTTTATGCAACTACACCACTCTAAAAACAGATTCTTTAAACCTCTGGTGCACTTTGATCATTTTCAACCACAATTTTTTTCTTCACCAGAATGGTAAACTTGGCAATGGTTTTGGCACTTGCTATGTGTAACGAAAGGTCCACTGGAGGCAAGCTTTGATGAACCCAAGTGCAGTTTATTTAATCCAACACATGAACAGAAATCCAATAATCCCAACATGAGCAAACATAAACAACGACTTGACGATGAACAGACTTGACTTGATGCAGACTTGACTTGAAACAGACTAGACTATGAACAGACTTGACTAAAACTCACCAACAGCAGGTTACATAAACAAACAAACAATACTCGACCAGGACCATTGCAAACATGAGGGTATAAATACACAAGGACTAAGGACTAGACACACCTGTGAGCAATGATGAGACAATGAACCAATGAAAACATGACAACAGAACACAAGACAAAGGAGCACATGGCAGGATCACATGAGGGCAAGGGAATCACATGACAAAACAAGGAAGCAAGACAGTGAACGTGGCAAACTAGAACATGAAACGTGAACATGGCAGTGAACAAAAACTAACATGAAACATGAACAAAACCCCAAACACACTGTGACATTTCCCCCCCTCTAAGGGCGGCTCCAGACGCCCAACAAAACAAAAAAAAGTCTAGGAGGGCGGTCTTGGGGGCAGGATGGCGAGGACCATGGAGCATGGGCAGACCTGGATCATGGAGCATGGGCAGATCAGGATCATGGAGCTAGGGAGGGCCTGGACCATGGAGCATGGGCAGACCTGGATCATGGAGCATTGGCGGACTTGGATCATGGAGTGCGGCCTTCCAGGCCTTCTCCAGGTATCCACTGCCCCCCCCAAATTTTCTTGGGTGGACTATGGGGTCATGGCTTGGAGCCATCTCTGGATGCTGGTCAGTGGCTGGAGCCATCTCTGGACGCTGGTCAGTGGCTGGAGCCATCTCTGGATGCTGGTCAGTGGCTGGAGCCATCTCTGGACGCTGGTCAGTGGCTGGAGCCCTCTCTGGACGCTGGTCACGGGCTGGAGCCCTCTCTGGACTCTGGTCATGGGCTGGAGCCCTCTCTGGACTCTGGTCATGGGCATGACTCTTGACGTGCACAGGAGACATGGCCTGGCTCTGGACGTGGACATGAGATGTCGCTTGGCTCTGGACGTGGACAGGCTGTGGCAGGGCAGGCATGACGTGAACAAAATCAGGCTTGGCAGGCATGACTTGAATGAGATCAGGCATGGTAGGCATGACGTGGACGAAATCCGGCGTGGCAGGCATGACGTGGACGAAATCAGGCTTGGCAAGCATGACGTGGACGAAATCCGGCGTGGCAGGCATGACGTGGACGAAATCAGGCTTGGCAAGCATGACGTGGACGAAATCCGGCGTGGCAGGCATGACGTGGACAAAATCAGGCTTGGCAGGCATGACGTGGACGAAATCAGGCGTGGCAGGCATGACGTGGACAGACTTGGACAAATAATAGTCCTCTACCTCTCCTACCGTGAAACTTGAATCACTCAAAAACAAAATAAAATCAATAAACTGCCAAAGGGTAGAAGGGTGTTCAGCTGAGGGCATGAGTTCTGCGAGGTCAGGGTCCAAACCAGAACAAAAACACCTCTTCAGGTGAACCTAGACTATGAACAGACTTGACTAAAACTCACCAACAGCAGGTTACATAAACAAACAAACAATACTCGACCAGGACCATTGCAAACATGAGGGTATAAATACACAAGGACTAAGGACTAGACAAGACACACCTGTGAGCAATGATGAGACAATGAACCAATGAAAACATGACAACAGAACACAAGACAAAGGAGCACATGGCAGGATCACATGAGGGCAAGGGAATCACATGACAAAACAAGGAAGCAAGACAGTGAACGTGGCAAACTAGAACATGAAACGTGAACATGGCAGTGAACAAAAACTAACATGAAACATGAACAAAACCCCAAACACACTGTGACATCTCCCCCCCTCTAAGGGCGGCTCCAGATGCCCAACAAAACAAAAAAAAGTCTAGGAGGGCGGTCTTGGGGGCAGGATGGCGAGGACCATGGAGCATGGGCAGACCTGGATCATGGAGCATGGGCAGATCAGGATCATGGAGCTAGGGAGGGCCTGGACCATGGAGCATGGGCAGACCTGGATCATGGAGCATTGGCGGACTTGGATCATGGAGTGCGGCTTTCCAGGCCTTCTCCAGGTATCCACTGCCCCCCCCCAAATTTTCTTTGGTGGACTATGGGGTCATGGCTTGGAGCCATCTCTGGATGCTGGTCAGTGGCTGGAGCCATCTCTGGACGCTGGTCAGTGGCTGGAGCCATCTCTGGATGCTGGTCAGTGGCTGGAGCCATCTCTGGACGCTGGTCAGTGGCTGGAGCCCTCTCTGGACGCTGGTCACAGGCTGGAGCCCTCTCTGGACACTGGTCACGGGCTGGAGCCCTCTCTGGACTCTGGTCATGGGCTGGAGCCCTCTCTGGACTCTGGTCATGGGCATGACTCTTGACGTGCACAGGAGACATGGCCTGGCTCTGGACGTGGACATGAGATGTCGCTTGGCTCTGGACATGGACAGGCTGTGGCAGGGCAGGCATGACGTGAACAAAATCAGGCTTGGCAGGCATGACTTGAATGAGATCAGGCATGGTAGGCATGACGTGGACGAAATCCGGCGTGGCAGGCATGACGTGGACGAAATCAGGCTTGGCAAGCATGACGTGGACGAAATCAGGCTTGGCAAGCATGACGTGGACGAAATCCGGCGTGGCAGGCATGACGTGGACAAAATCAGGCTTGGCAGGCATGACGTGGACGAAATCAGGCGTGGCAGGCATGACGTGGACAGACTTGGACAAATAATAGTCCTCTACCTCTCCTACCGTGAAACTTGAATCACTCAAAAACAAAATAAAATCAATAAACTGCCAAAGGGTAGAAGGGTGTTCAGCTGAGGGCATGAGTTCTGCGAGGTCAGGGTCCAAACCAGAACAAAAACACCTCTTCAGGTGAACCTAGACTATGAACAGACTTGACTAAAACTCACCAACAGCAGGTTACATAAACAAACAAACAATACTCGACCAGGACCATTGCAAACATGAGGGTATAAATACACAAGGACTAAGGACTAGACACACCTGTGAGCAATGATGAGACAATGAACCAATGAAAACATGACAACAGAACACAAGACAAAGGAGCACATGGCAGGATCACATGAGGGCAAGGGAATCGCATTACAAAACAAGGAAGCAAGACAGTGAAAGTGGCAAACTAGAACATGAAACGTGAACATGGCAGTGACAAAAACGAACATGAAACATGAACAAAACCCCAAACACACTGTGACACTATGTGAACACACACACTCTTGAATATGTGGTTTACAGGCACTCTCCATAGGCGTAATGATTTTTATACTGTACAAACTGTATATTCTATCCCCCTACACTAACCCTAAACCTACCCATCACAGAAAATTTTCAGTATTTTTTGAATAAAAAAAAAAAACCCTGTTTAGTATGTTTTTAAACCATTTGGTTTACAAGGACACAGGAAGTGTCTTCATAAACCATATTTACATTGTAATACCCATGTCATTATACATATTTGTGCCCTTATAAACCACATATACCTGTACACAAGATTTGAAGAAAGGTAAATGGTCCTGAAAAAAAAAGCCACACTTGTACTGTTCGCAGTCAAAAAAGGCCGCATTGGAAACGAATGGGAAGTACCCAAACAAAATCTGACTGAAAGCTTTTTTTTGTGATATCAACCTTAAATTTGGATCACAACTTGTTTAGATTTATAGCTTTGATTTTCTCCCTTAAAAAAAAATTATTATTTGGAATATATATATTTCATTCAAAATGTAAACAGTTTTTTAAGCATGTTTCATTATAATGAACCTAAACTTCTATAAAAAAAATTTTTATCTTTTTTTTTCATAAGTCTTTTCTTTAAAAAGAAAAGCTCCAAAGCATTCAAGATTTATGACTTTTAAGTTGGGAAATTTAAATTTTATGTCTATGCTCAAAAAGTGCTGATTAACAGGTAATAAATGGATCATAACTAGTTCATAAATATAATTTAGTACCATAAAATCCCCTAAAAATACAAAATATTAAATGATAAAACATTTATTTAACTACAAATATAGTCTAGTACATTCATTTCAATGAATTCAATTCATTTCCAAAAATGTACTGTTTGATTCCAGCTTTAAGGTAAACCACCAACAATTTTCTATTTACCTAAACCCTGTTTCTATTTACTTAATCTTTAATTAGGATAACAGGTATTTCATCATATTTTACAAACTTGGGTGTGCTGTTCACTGAAGACTGAGTCACAGGTTTAACACAACAAAAAATGCCTTTAGCACAAAATGTGGTTTCAGGTTCTTAAATAACTGATTTGTTCTTTTATTGTTAAGTCTTTATGTAAGCAGCTTAAAGTGGGAGGGTGTGCGGCTCCGGTGAGTTATAGTACACTGGAAAATGAGATTTACTCGTAACGCATGGTAACAGAGCACCGTGTCACATAACCACAATGAAGAGAAACCCATCTCTCCAGCCAAGAGTGTTGCACAACCAGAGCTGTGAGGGAAGCATACAAAAGAGCTGGTGAGGAAGCAAGAGTGAGATAGCGAACGAGCGCAGGCAGCAATGCCTGTCTTGGCATGCCTGGTCAGACTGAAACTCTTTCATTCTTGTTGCAGAGAACAGAGTCTTTATATGCAGTCAATTAAAATTCCTCTCACTTTAGGTACAGCATGTTACAGCTGGCTATGTTTGCATCAGTCATGCTTTTTATCACAAACACACAAAATATAGATTTTTCACCTTTTCTATGATAAAATAAACAACTCTATATATTTTATTTTTATTTACTACGATGGCAAATCTGAATTTTCAGCATCATTACGCCAGTCTTCAGTGTCACATGATCCTTCAGAAATCATTCTAATATGATGATTTGCTGCTCAAGATACATTTCTTATCATAGATTAAAAAAAAAAAAAGTTGAAAACGTGATACATTTTTCAAGATTCTATGAATAGAACGTTTTAAATAGATTTTTTTTGTAACACTGGAAAAGTCTTTACTGTCACTTTCAATCAATTTAATGCATTCTTGCTGAATAAAAAGTAGTAATTTCTTACTAAAAAATTAAAATCTTAATGACTCCAAACGTGTAAACAGTAGTGTAAATATTATAGCTCAGCCACTGTGATGTTCCTGGATTAACATATTTTGTTGATCCTGGAACAACACTAATGTCTAAAACCCCTAAAACCTAACCCTACCTATAACCTATCCCTAAAATCAAAGGAAAATTATAGCTGAATAACACTGATGTCGAAGCACCTAACCCTGGTTGTAAGCTTAAACTTGACATAAACTGTAAACTTGTCCCTCAAATCTGATTGGTTGATTGGAATGTTGTTCCAGGATCAACAAAGATGTTGTACTTGGTGAAATCACGCTCACCTTCTAGCTCATAGTTTTAGCTTTAAAGGTGCAGTGTGTAGTATGTATGACGATCTATTGACAAAATTGCAATATAATATAAATAACTATGTTTTCAGTGAAATATAAGACCTTACGTAATGTACTGTTATGTTTTTATTACCTTAGAATGAGCCATTTCTATCTCCATACACCGCGGGTCCGTGCGCACATGCACACTCTTCAAAAACGGTGCTTTAAATTTCTTGTAAATGACATTTGTATGTATTCTAAATAAAAGATATAGATTGTACTGAATGTCAGCTTGCTTATTTACTCAAGATAAGGAGTTATTAAGTCCACATGTCATGCAAACAAGAAACTATGCTTCTAACCACAGGTCGAGAGCTGTCGTTCCAACCACATAACTTTGCGATGCTGTTTGCGAATGTTCGTTGGAACTATGGTTTCAGGAAACACTTCAAAAATTCAAAATTTTACTTTACCTGTAAAAAAATAAATATGGAAAATTCTGTCAAATTAATACAGTTCAGTGTGCCCTATATTTACAGAATTTTTTTTTGAGTGCTTCTCTATGAAGCTCCTCCCGAAAAGCACAATGTGCTATGATTGGTTGGCTGGATCAGTGTGCTGTGATTGGTTCACCACTTCCAGCGTGTTTCTGAAATGTCACACCCCTTACCATAACCACAAGTTTCAACCAATGCCCTGTCCCAAATGGCACCCTAAACCCTCACGGTCTTCCTCTGAGTCTGCACTTTTACGACGTAATGCCACTTTGAATGGCCAGTATGGACAGGCTCCAAAAGGGAGCAGAATCTCATTGAGCCCCATGTTAAAATGCCCAAATTTACAGCAGAAAAAAACATGTTTATAGCCTGGTACAAATTGTGGTTTTGGTCTATGTAGCTAATTTTGCCTTTCATGACAACTGTGAACTCATCCGTTTAAATTATATTAAGTCTAAAAGTTCTGCATAATTAGGGGCGTGGCCACTTGAGTATCAGGTGGATTGCCACTATGGTCGAGCTAGGTGGGCGTGGTTTCAGCAACCGGGCGCCTCAGCTCCATCCACGTCCCGCCTCTTTGCCTATTTTCAGTTATCCGGGAGTGACGCTCTGCCAAGATGGCAGCGGCTGGGTTTTAGGCTTCAAAACTGCTCTTCGGTTTGGACTTTCTGCTTTGTAACTTTCTGCTTTGTAACTTTGCAGACCTTTTTAATGCTCAAACAGCAACATTAAACACTAAAGGAAAAAAAAAAAAGCAAAATATGTCCTCTTTAATAAGTAAAACAACACAAAATCTTAGTTCAGCCCACAAGGTAACCACTGCCAACATCCACATTGAAGCTGCCTGATGAGAAGTCCACCCAGTTCCTGTGCTTGCTTTCTCCTCCCATTCATGAAAAGACACTTTCTTCCTTCTCTTTTGTATTGTTGAGGCACATGGCCAATGCCAATTGGACTGCTAGAGAAAACTGAGGCTAGGCGGGCAGAACCGACAATGTGCAGGCTATGCACCCCACTGAAGTTGCCAACAGAAGAGCCATTCTAGTTGACCGGTCCACTGGCGAAGGACTTTTACCACATTCCACTTTGTTCCACTTATTCACAAGGCTTGTGGCCATTCACTTGCTGGCCTAATAATGGCTGCCTTTGTATGTGGCCAAGCTTGCTTTGAAACCATCAAGATAACAGATACAAAGTGCAGCCCATGTGTTACTGAAACCAGTGACACAGTGTTTTACATGGGTCTGAATCGTTTTAAAGGGAATCCTTACTTTCAGCAATGAGGAGACTCAAAATGGGTGATTTCTCAGAGATTAGAAAGATTCATTATGTTTATGGGTAATCATGCCCGCACAAATGCATGTGTTTGTTTGTGTGTAATTAAATAGACTCGTCAGTGGATAAGCATTTTCCATCCAGTCAGCACTAATTTGGAGAATTTACAAAACAGCACAAGAAGCATGTCTGAGATGCTTAATCTGTGTATTTGAGTAAAATACAAATGGCTTTTCTCAAAACAAACAGAAAATGTTAATGAGGTGTATGCAGTGTTTTCAAAACAGAGAAAAATTGGAAGATTATAATGTCAACAACCACTTATGCTCCACCCGGCACTTCTCACAGTTTGAATAAATATAACCCTGAATAAATATAAAACAGAATGGTAACACTTAGGGAACACATATTCACTATTAACTAGTTGCTTATTAGCATGCATATTACTAGCATATTGTCTGTTTATTATACTTATATAATATACCCAATATATATACATAACCACGACAACTACCTTATCAATATGCAGTGCATTTATTGAGAGAAAACTAGTTAATAGTGAATGTGTTCCCTATTTCTAAAGTGTTACCAACAGAATTTTATTTAGATTAAAACTTTTAAGTCAAATAAACCTTTGAATAACACAAATTATATCTCTACACTGTAAACCCTAACTAATAATTAGTAGGACAATCTTAAATTAAACAAATTAGTTCAATCAAATTAACTTTTATGAGTATTTAGCCCTTTCTTTTTCTTTCAACTACACAGAACTGATATATTTAAAGTAAACTGAACTTTTTCATTGTTTTTGAGTTTTATGAAATTATTTCTTTTAATTTAGACAAACTTAGGTTTAACTGAAACTGTGCTGGGACTTTTTTATTTCCCAGCATCCTTTGCGCATGGCACACGAAAGGGGGAGTAAATGCTAAAATAAAGTGTTATATAATGTATGTAATTTTTGTGTAAGATTAATGTTAAGTTGGAGATTTAGTAGTTATTAATGTTTTGTTATGCTAATGTTATACTAAGTTTATAATAAAAAAATGTTCACATTAAGGTTATATGAAAATTTTAAGTTAAATGTATGAATTAATACTTAAACAGTTCAAGTTAAGAACAAATAAAATGTATAAGTACAAAATAAAAATCTGCCAGTTCTGCTTACTTAAACTTCTTAACTTACAAACTGAGGCAACTGACTGCCTCAAATGTTTTGAGTTTTGCCAACTTATTCGGGTTTACAATGTATATAATAAAACAATCATAAAAAAGGCCGACATTGGACTTAAAAAAAAAAAAAAAACTATATTTGGGATTTTTCTAATTCCCAAATGGAACGCTTCTAATCCTCAGTGTTTTAATTGTAATGAGTTGTGCTTTGGCACCCATTCATGAATGAGATTTAGTTTATTCTCCTGAGACTACATCTCAGAAACATACTGACCAGTGCTAATCCTCTTGTGATTTAAAAAAAAAAAAAAAAAAAAAAAAAAAATTTCAATCAAAGCCTGCAGAATGTAGGCCTTTAATCACACGGCACTGGAATACACTAGGCCTTTATCAAATCAAGTTTTCTAATACAAGTATCCTTCAATTCTAAATAATGATCATATAATTCAACGATGAATTGGTTGATGAACATTGTAAGTTTTTAAAATGTGAGATTTCCTTTTTCCAAGCATATCTTTCTTCTGTACAAAACAAGCATAAGAATTCCTTCTCTTTTGCATGTGCATGCTGAACTACATCAAGGACTGACGAATGGGGGTCCCAATCTAATCATGCGCAAGTGTGAGCTCCCTGTCGTAAGCTAGTACGGACGAAGGACTCCAACTTAACACAGGAATACCAAGGTACACTGGGAAGCATATTCCAGGTGGAAGTATGCGCCAAAGTGCCTACCCATAGGGAGGACTTAAGGAGACACATATGACCCGCGAAGGGCTGCATATGAAAGAACTCTGGGGTAACCAGCCGAATGCAGAAGAATTTTCCCCCTAGGGGAGGCAAGGGCTTGCTGAGGGAAATACACATGCTCAGAGAAGGATACAGTGGAAATACACATGTGGGGGTCGCCCATAGGGGGAACCATGCACACGGTGGCACCTAGCCTGACACAAGTACCTGAGCAAGTGGGCAGACGCACAGGTGTCGGCATCGACAGTGCTGGAGGAACTCAGGGTTTCAGGGAAACTACCTGAGGAGAATATCGCACGTATCCTGTCCGTGGAGAGGAATAGCGAGCAAGCGAAGACACCTGAGCCTAGTCCATTACCGGCCACTGGTAGAGGCGAGTACATGAGAGGACACTGGCTCCACTCGGAGATTATAGAATCTAGCGAATGTGCCCAGCCTGCAGCTCTGTAGATGTCTGTCAGCGAGGTGCCATGCGCTAAAGCCCAAGAGGAGGCCACACCCCTGGTGGAGTGTGCCCTGACCCCAAGGGGGCATGGACGCTCCTGCGTCTGGTAAGCGAAGACAATGGCGTCCACTATCCAGTGAGACAACCTCTGCTTGGAGAGAGCCTTTCCCTTCAGCTTCCCACCATAACAGACAAAGAGCTGGTCTGAGGTCCTAAAACACTGCGTTCTGTCTACGTAAGCACAGAGGGCACGTACTGGACAGAACAGTGCCAAGGCTGGGTCTGCCTCCTCCAAAGGCAGCGCTTGCAGGTTCACCACCTGGTCCCTGAGCGGAGTGGTGGGAACCTTGGGCACATATCCAGGCCGGGGTCTCAGGATCACGTGAGAGTTGGCCGGCCCGAATTTTAGGCACGCTTCGTCAACCGAAAATGCCTGCAGGTCCCCTACCCTCTTAATCGAGGCCAAAGCGATCAGAACTTAAGCTCGACTGATCGCAATGGCTCGAAGGGAGCCCTCTGCAGAGCATCTAAGACTACTGGGAGGTCCCAAGAGGGTACGAGGGGAGAGCGAGGAGGATTCAGTCTCCTCGCTCCCCTCAGGAAACTGATGATCAGGTCGTGCTGACTTACCTGTTTCGTCTCCACAAGGTCGTGGTAGGTGGATATCGCAGCCACATACACCTTGAGGGTGGAAGGAGACAGCCTTCGTTCCAACCCTTCTTGGAGGAATGAGAGCACGGACCCGATCGGGCATTTCCAGGGGTCTTCTTGGCGAGAAGAACACCAGGTGATGAAGAGGTTCCACTTCAACGCATAGGCGTGTCTGGTAAACAAGGCCCTAGCGGAAGTGATGGTAGCCACCACCTGAGGTGGTAGGGTACTCAAACCTACCGCAGGTCCGGCCGGGTCAGTACAGGGCGACCAAAAGGAACTGCTCCTTGTCCTCCCTGATCTTGCACAGTACCTGTGAGAGGGAATAAAACAGATGGCAATGGGAAGAATCGTGGGAGGCAAACAGATCTACCTGTGCGTCGCCGAACTGTTCCCAAATCAGCTGTCTGGGGATGGAGTCTCCATTCTCCCGGAAGTGGCTGAAGCCGTGAGAGCTTGTCGGTTGCATTGTTCAGGACTCCTGGGATATGGACAGCACGAAGGGACCTCAGATGCTTCTGACTCCATAGAACGAGATGGCGGGTGAGTTGAGACATACGGCGGGAACGTAGACCACCCTGATAGTTGATGTATGCTACTGTGGCTGTGTTGTCTGACCGGACTAGCACATGTTGACCCTTGAGCAACGCTCGTAAGCGGTGCAGGGCGAACCGTACTGCCAGCAACTTGAGGCAATTGACATGCAGAAGGCGCTGGGGTCCTGTCCAGGAGCCCGCGGCAGCATGTCCATTGCACATGGCACCCCAGCCCGTGGTGGAGGCATCTGTTGACACAACAATATGCCTGGAAACTCGTTCTAAGGACACACCGGTCCATAGAAAGCTGAGGTTCGACCACGGGTTGAGGGTCTGCAGGCAGGCCAGAGTCACTGAGACCCAGAGCGTGCCCGACTGCCATGCCCATCTCGGGACTCGATCGCGAAGCCAGTGCTGAAGCGGTCTCATATGAAGCAATCCGAGCGGCGTTACCGCGGCAGCAGATGCCATATGCCCCAGGAGCCTCTGAAATAACTTCAGTGGAACCACACTCTTGCTCTCGATTTGACGGAGGCAAGTCAGCAGTGACTGCGCGCACTCGCTCGTAAGCTGCGTGCACATGGCGACCGAGTCAATTTCCCTACCGAGAAAAGAGATCCTCTGCACGGGGCAGAGTTTGCTCTTCTCCCAGTTGACCCGAAGGCCCAGACGAGCTAAGTGCTGGAGCACTAGGTCTCTGTGTTTGCACACCTGCTCTCAAGAGTGAGCCAGTCGTCGAGGTAGTTCAGGATGCGAACCCCGTGTTGCCTGAGTGGCACAAGGGCTGCCTCGACAATCTTTGTAAAGACATGAGGGGACAGAGCTAGCCCGAATGGGAGGACCGCGTACTGATATGCTCGCCCCCTCGAAAACAAACGGTAGGAATGGTCTGTGTCGAGGAAGGATGGAGACATGGAAGTTGGCATCCTTCCAGGACTGTCCCGCTGGGTCGCGAAGACCATCAGGTTCGGCTATGCGATTCAGTTCGCTCAGGCTCCTCCCTGCTTCCGGGGAGTCCGTTATACCATGGTGGGGCCCAATGCCCCAGTCATGCGTGTGGAGGTTGCTACCCTGCTGGCGAAGGGTGCAATCGAGCCTATCCCTCCAGCCAAAATGAAGTCCGGCTTCTACAGCCCCTACTTCATTGTACCCAAGAAAACCTGGTGGGTTACGACCGATCCTGGACCTGCGCGTCCTGAACCAATCCCTTCACAGGCTTCCGTTCAGGATGTTGACAGCAAAACGCCTTTTCGAATGCGTTCATCCAGCAGATTGGTTTCCAGCGATCGACCTGAAGGATGCCAACTTCCATGTCTCCATCCTTCCTTGACACAGACCGTTCCTACGGTTTGTTTTCGAGGGGCGAGCATATCAGTACGCGGTCCTCCCATTCGGGCTAGTTCTGTCCCCTCGCGTCTTTACAAAGATTGTCGAGGCAGCCCTTTTGCCAATCAGGCAACACGGGGTTCGCATCCTGAACTACCTCGACGACTGGCTCATACTGAGTCACTCTTGAGAGCAGGTGTGCGAACACAGAGACCTAGTGCTCCAGCACTTAGCCCGTCTGGGCCTTCGGGTCAACTGGGAGAAGAGCAAACTCTGCCACGTGCAGAGGATCTCGTTTCTCGGTAGAGAAATTGACTCGGTCGCCATGTGCATGCAGCTTACGAGCGAGCGCGTGCAGTCACTGCTGACTTGCCTCCGTCAAATCGAGAGCAAGAGTGTGGTTCCACTGAAGTTATTTCAGAGGCTCCTGGGGCATATGGCATCTGCAGCTGCGGTAACGCCGCTCGGATTGCTACATATGAGACCACTTCAGCACTGGCTTCGCGATTGAGTCCCGAGATGGGCATGGCAGTCGGGCACGCTCCGGGTCTCAGTGACTCTGGCCTGCCTGCAGACCCTCACCCTGTGGTCGAACCTCAGCTTTCTACGGACCGGTGTGTCCTTAGAACGAGTTTCCAGGCATATTGTTGTGTCAACAGATGCCTCCACCACGAGCTGGGGTGCCATGTGCAATGGACATGCTGCCGCGGGCTCCTGGACAGGTCAGACAACACAGCCACAGTAGCATACATCAACCATCAGGGTGGTCTACGTTCCCGCCGTATGTCTCAATTCACCCGCCATCTCGTTCTATGGAGTCAGAAGCATCTGAGGTCCCTTCGTGCAGTCCATATCCCAGGAGTCCTGAACCATGCAGCCGACGAGCTCTCACGGCTTCAGCCACTTCCGGGAGAATAGAGACTCCATCCCCAGACAGCTGATTTGGGAACAGTTCAGGAGAAGGACGCCGAGAACTGTTGGGCGAAGTCCTCGACCGCGCCGCTGAAGAGGCCAGCCTGGGATATGGGAGAGTTGAGGAACCGGGTTCACTCAGCCTCTCCCACATCAACCAGGTTAAGCCTCTCCTGGACCACAGCTGTGGACATCGCCCGACCAGGTCGGTGGCCGCACGCAGCTCATCGAAGAGCCCTGGGTCGGCTCTACCCTTGTGCATGTGCAAGGGGGCGGCAGCGACCGTAGCTCTGCAGGACTTCGCCACCAAAGTAGACGAGAGCCCACAGGCTTCGGAAGGGTGTTTAGGATAGCCACGCCACATCGAAGCACTCCGTGGAACACAGTAGTGTTGCAACAGAGCGTTTAATGGGGGGGACCCCAATGTACCCTTGGCTGCGGCCCCATTGAGGGCAGAGAAGGTGGAGGAGGCCACCGCGGCCACGGGAAGACACCGGGACTTCCAGGACCGTGTGACCTCCCCATGCACCTCGGGAACGAAAGGCATTGGGGGCAGGGCCCAGCAACTACCAGGTGCCGCCCCCAAAAACCATTCGCCCAACCGCGAGCACACGTGACAGGGCGGAGAGTTCCACACCAGCCCGAGGCTCGTGGCTGCCCGAGATAACATGAACTCTGGGTCGGACCCGGGCAGTGCTAACACGCCCGAAGGCGGAGCACAGCCGAATCTTCATTCCCGCAGTGGGAACATGACACATCCACAAACACTGCCTAAGCGTGCTGAAAGCCCAAACACGTCCAGCCGTGATTGTACCCATCAGATGGCAACGGAGATCGATCGCACCCAAAAGCACATGGGCGAGACATCTTGAAAAAAACGTGCCACGTGTGAGCTCTTTTAGAGAGGAAAACTTCACAGCGATGCCGAAGTGCCCAGGGACTGAATACCAGCTGAATGCAGACCCCTGCACAGATTAGCAGGAAGGCAGTAAATGATCGCTGGAACGCGCCGTAACACCAACACCGACTGGAAAGCTGCTCGTCTCGAAGAAGCTGACGATACTCAGAAGGCTTGAGGAGTGAAGAGAGAGATAGTCTTGGCTCCGAAGCAGAAACATAATGCGATGTTGCCAGCGTACTTCCTTATATACCCACGCTGTGGGGCGGAGCTACGCTATGCAAATTCCACATGCCCATGGCACTGGCCTGCCATTGGGCGTTTTCTAGATCTCGAAGATGATAGGCTTCTAGGCGAAACCCCCATTCGTCAGTCACTGACGTTACTTGGAGTGACTGAACAAAAGGGAACAGACTACAGTACTTTGTGTGTAAAATGATTAGATAAAAGCATAAACCAAAGCATCCAGAACATCATTTTTTACTTGCATTTATAAGATAAATGATTAAGGATTAATCCTATCAGAACATGAATTGTAGAGACATGACAAAACCAACATTTTGTTACAACAAGGACACAGTGTTCTATTGGTACCTATGTAATTTCATGAAAGTAGTTTGTAGTTTGCTTAGGACAGCAGGAACTCTCCTAAAGAGATGGGATTTAGGAAACTTCATGACCAAATAACACAAATATAAGATTCTATTCCCTAACCATAAAAAAGGGAAGTTGTGAATCTGCTAAACTGTTTATATTAGAACAACTAACAAGAGATAAGAGCTAGAGAAATGAATACAAGTCTAATGGGGTTAATCCCTTTAAAGATACAAATATGCATAAAAAAAAGATTGTCACTTGATTAAATTAGCTCAAAGGTTGCATTTAATCTTTGTATTAAATACATCTTGCACCCATTTCGGTCTGTGGATTCCATCATGCAGTTGGGTCACAATAGTCTTTAGGAAAATTAATGATCAGAAATAACCCCACATGTACTGAGAGACATGAACAGATAAATATAGGTCTATAATAGTATAATACAATCAATTTAATAGAACCCAGCTTTTATGGAATTTTCTTTTTCTTTGTATACTGAGTATTGTCATAATAACTGACTTTATATCATTGGCAAAAAAAAAGAAAAAAAAAAAAAAAAAAGACTGGTATAAAAATATGGTACATTAAATAGCCTATTAAAAATAAAAAAATAGCCGCTTATTCAAAACAAAGGCGTAGTTTGATGACGCCTTGATTTCGCTGAGCTTTTATTATGCCACAGATGACCACTTCCGCTTTTTCTTTATAATACTACTGTTATAATGCTATAATGTTTTAATGCTACTCTGTGCATTTGCTCGGTGGCTACTATGAAACACTTGTACACTTGCACACTGCAGTAAGCTAGATCAATATTAGGCATGGTAAAACATGGTACTCGCGGTAAATCAAGAAAACAGGATTTAAACATTAAGACTAACTGTTGAGCTATTTAACAATGATTCGTTTTCTGTCGATGAATGTATCCAAACAGTTGCTCACCTGTGTAATAAAACACATAATATATTAAAGCATCTTGTTTCCATGGTCGCTATACAAAACATACCGGAAATCGAGGGTAACGCGGGTATGATGTCTTTGATAAGCGACGCACGGACACGGTCCATGTCCTGGTTAAAATAGCTTATTTTTCTGGATTTAAACATTCTTGGAAACAAGTACATATAACAGTATTTTGTTATAAGTCAACAAAACATATAACATTGTTCTATTAGTTTTTGGATATTTTAATAAAAAAATCTTACACATTGTGCCTTTAAGGCAAAAATAATTTCACAAATATGATGATTTTTTGAGTCATATATCAGTGTTAAATATATTTTTTCTTTAGGTTAGTATATGGCCTCAGAAAATATTCATAAACTAAAAATGTTCATCATAAAAGTATTCATGACATATTTGAATGAATTGCATATTATATTAGCTAATAACTTCAGAATCATTAACTCATGTAGACATTAACTATCTGTAGCCTATATCACAGATAGCTATGACTTAAAAGTTATGTTACTACTTTTAGAACACATGATTTGAAATTTTGATTGATTCATCCAACCAGCCTATTTGGTTTGTTTGCTTAAGGATAGGCGTTTGGCGTAGTCTAACAAGACTGAACAAAACCAGCTGTACTCTCTCATCACTACAGGAAGGGTGGGCTTTGTGTGTAGCTCATACGACCCTGAGGCAAACAGTGAGTCACGCCGAGACTGAGCGCCGGAGTTGATTTCGTGGCGGTACGTCACAGATCCTCATATTTATTTAGCGAGGAGGCAGCGGCATCGGCTAAACTGGCTGCTTCTGGTTTCAAGACATAAATACAAAGCGAGACGCTGCGAGTAGGCTATACAAAGCACAGAGGATCGCTCTCCGCTTTACGCTGAAGACGATAAAGTCAGGTAAAGACCATACTAAATATAATGATGTGTGCGTTTTTACCGTTACGGTATTGTGTGTTTTGATGATGCGTGTTAACGGAGATACGGTAAATAAAAAATTGTAAACAAAACCGACTCGCTGGACTGCTCAGCGTTTTCGTATAGCACAGAACGTGTTTCTTTCAGTGTTTTTCGGTTTTTTTCCTCCGTTGTTTTTTCTTGAAAGCACAGTCCATTGTCAGTCAGTTCAGTTTTCATTCAGCTGCTTATTATAGCGCTGTTATATTGGAACATAAATGATGACAAATGTTCAGTCAGCTGAATAAGGTACAGTAAAGGTTGATTTCATAAAAATAAAAAAAAAGTATTTGGTAAATATCGTAGGTTGACGTTTATTTTCGTATCACTGGGGGCCACTCGCCCGTGACAGTATGTAGTTACGTGGCAGCGCTGATTCCACTGGACGCACTTTGTGCTGCTACTTTATCAGCAGCCCAACTTCACTTAGGCGATCTCAACTCAAATGACCCAGTGCTTCGGGGTTTTATGAACGCACAGTTATTTTTTTATTATCGTAGGCTATATAGATTTTTAAACGAGCATAATAATAATAATAATAATAGGCTAATATAGGCTAGATAACGGATTAATTTGTATTCAAACCTGTAAGCTACAATATCTCTATCCCATTAGGATAGCGATTCCTCTGCCAGGTTCGTGAAGGATACCTTCTCGAAAAAGACAGTTCCTGTATTTGGACTGCAAGTCTTTCTAACAATTCCAATCTGCTTTAAAGGGTTAATTCACCCAAAAATGTAAATTCTGTCATTACTCACCCTCATGTCGTTCCAAACCCGTAAGACTCTTCGGAGCACAAATAAAGATCTTTTTGATGAAATCCGAGAGCTCTCTGATCTCTCCATAGACAGCTATTTAATTGCCACTGTCAAGCCCCAGAAAGGTAAAGACATCGTTAAAATTGTCCATGTGACTCCAGTGGTTTAACCTTAATTTTATGAAGCGACGAGAATACTTTTTGTGCGCAAAAACAAACAAAAATAACGACTTTATTCAACAATTTCTTCTAGCCTGTGTCAGACACTAACGCTGTTGACGTAGTGTAGCCTCGTGCGCATGCGTCGTGGTGCTTACGTGAACAGTGTCGGCCAATGGTAAGCCAGCAATCTCGAAGCACGTATATACGTCAACAGCATAAGACTCTGAACTAAGGTTGAACCACTGTAGTCACATGGACGATTTTAACGATGTCTTTACTACCTTTCTGGGCCTTGAAAGTGGTACTTAAATTGCTGTCTATGGAGAGGTCAGAAAGCTCTCAGATTTCATCAAAAAGATCTTTATTTGTGTTCCGAAGATGAACGAAGGTCTTACGGGTTTGGAACGAGTAATTAATGACAGAATTAGAATTTTTGGGAGAATTAACCCTTTAATGCGCCATGCTGATGATGTGGATTGGGATATGGGGAAAACTGTACAGTGCTAATTAGGGACGTCAATTACATAAATTCCCATGATCGATCGTCGTTTAAATTAATGATCTATTAATCTATTAATCTTTAGCCTTAATACTGCAATATGCGTCTACATCAGTGGCTTATAGCCGACAGCATGACGGTGTGCAAATGCTGCTCAAAACACCATGTTCCTCACCAAATGAATGAGAAGGGTTTTTAGTCTAAATAAAGGGCTAGTAGGATTGTAAAATAAGTCAATGCGATTGATCATTTAATTAAATTACTTATTTAATAATCAAATATAACCTCTAATACAACACGTCACCAACGCCGCCTCATATCTGTTATTCAGAATGAACGCGCTCTTCCTGAAACAAAACACGCTGAACATGGCAACTAAACCCAATGAATTCACAACGATTTATTAAAATAGTGTTCTCATTAATGTTATGTAATATGATAGTCCCAATCAAAGTTTTTATTAGTCGTGTGTTGCTGTTTGAGCTGTGCGTGCTGAATGAACATCGGTACACTTAAGTTTGCTAGCGCAATATTTAGCTCAAAGAAATGCATCATATATGAGATTAATCAGATATATACAAAATAAACAAAATATTACAAATTATATCTGCACAAAATGATGCAAATGCACAAGTGAACTTGAATTAAGCTATTCAGAATGCATGACTCATGTTGTGCACGTGCTCTTCCTGGAGCAACGCGATGAAACAGCAAACTAACCCCAAATAATTCACAATGTTTTATTACAATAGTGTTCTCATTATAATGTTATGTAATATGACAGTCCCAATCATAGTCATTATTAGTTGCGCACACTGAAGCTGATCACCGGCATGCTTTACTACCACGTTAATTCTTAATCAAATGCATCCTATTAGATAAATCAGATATAGACAGGCCCACACAAAATAAACACAACATTACAACTTACATTTGCACAAAACAAAAGGCTGCAAATGCACACGCACACTTATAGTCATGATGAAGGTGTAACTCCAGCTGTAAAATGGTCCCAAACATAACTTTGGCGTGCTCGCTTAATTTTTCCTCCTGTCTGCTTTACATGTTTCGCGGTTGAGTAGCACGCACGCGCATGATCCTGCTTAATCGATGATCGATACGTTTTATCGATTAAATGTATTATCGACAATTAATCGATCATTGATTAATCGTCAACATCCCTAGTGCTAATTAGGGCTGGGCAAAAAAAATAGATTTTTCGATTAATCGTTTTTTAAAATGTGGTCGATTCAAAATCGATTTTCAAAGGCCACGAATCGTTTTTTTTCCATATTTATTTCCGCAAACATTAAACATAAGATTAACGTAAATCTAATTACTAGTCTTCTCCACTAGATGTCACCCTCTTATTTGCCTTGCGCGATGTTACAAAGGAGCGAGAGGCACACGTCATTCATTCATTCAGTGCTTAAATGGCAGCTACCGGTGTGTTGTCGACGTTTGTAATTCTGAGGTGAAATGCAGTAGTAATAATACAAATCTGCGGAACCATTTGATGAGACATCACCAAGACGTTGCAACACCCCCACAGCCGAGCATACAACCGCTAAAAATAGATCACATACATGCGAATGCTTGCCTTGCATTATGGTCATTGTTTTAAACTTGAGCGTTCACTTAAGCACATAAGTTAGCCATTATAGACAAATCAACTGAGTCAATAGCCTATATTATAAACAGATTTCCTCAAATAAAAGTTAGTCCACAATGCCGTGGTACAATGTGTGCCAGTGCACACATGACGGGTGGCAAAATTGCAAGAAAACCTTGTTGTGTAGGTCTACTGAAAATTGCTGAAAATCATCCAATATTCTTTTTGTTTTAGAATAAATATATCAAAATATCCATAAAAACTAAATTTCTTTTTAATTAACCAATTGTAAACTTATGTTCACTGTTCTTTTTTATAAATATAGTATTTGTTTAAAATCTATATTCATTGAGTTGAATTGAGAATCGAAATCGAAAATTAAATCGAGAATCGAAATCTAATCGAATTGGAAAATCTGAATCGATACCTAACCCTAGTGCTAATATACATACATGTCTTACAATGTGTGAGTGGAGTGGCAGGCATTACAGAGGATGTAGGTTATGATTTCTAGGTCATGTAGAGTGTGTGCCTCCCCAAAGCCCACCCTTAATCTGTGGTAAATGAGGAGCCGGGACATGTGGTGTGGTTATTATACTGCTACAAGGATTATACTCAAGTCCATGATGGCTGGAGGTGAAAAGAGTTCTGAAAGAAATGAAAAATCCCATCAAGCAGAAGTACTATTGCTTCAGGCTGTAGTTCAGCAAAACAAGAAAATATCTGAGCCACAGTGAAGTAAGAATAGTGCCATTTGAGGTTGCTCAAAAGGGAGAATTCCAAGATACATCAGCTACTTCTCTTTTATGTTAGGTAATGTCTCTGGTTTAGTTTTATTACTAAACACATTGTAAATAAGGTCAAAATCACCAGGCGGAGAAGCATCACCCCTTGTCCAGAAATGGCGGAAACATGATATATCACAATCTTTGTATAAGACTTTTGAGAAAACATCCAAAAGCCCCAGTTAATGGGAAAGAAGCAGCCGTGAAAACTTCTAGTTGATGCTAACACAGAACATAAGTGTTTGTTAAAAAAAAAAGTTTGAGAAAAAGCCCTATATGGGTAATCTAATGTAGGATCAGAACAATGGAAACCATGCCTTACATACTTTATCTCATTTTCTGCTATGGCCTCATCCTGACTTTACAAGATGTGGCCTTTTGCCTTTGCCTTGAAACCAGACGTACCACAAGGCAAGGACTTTCTCATGCATAGTGTTTTGTACACAAACCCTCTCAACCATGACCATTGCATTGAAAAAAAGGTGAACGTCTGTAGTTGTTTTATTTGGTACAGGTGTTTCTAATGCCTAACTTCTGATGTGCTCCATGAACTAAATCCCTGGTTTTATCAACGATGTGTGTCTGTTAAACATTGCACACACATTGTTTCACCTGCATAAGATAGCAACGGGTGTTGTGAGGACCTGCAGCTGCACTGAGGTTATCCAAAACTTTCCATTTCAGGACCCCATTAAAGAACCTCTCCACCACCCTGTAGAGCAGAGTTTCTCAAATCCGTTCCTGGAGGGCCACTGTCCTGGAGATTTTAGCTCAAACCCTGATCAAACTCAATTTGATTTCTACCTGCAATTTTCTTGTAACTCTGAAGACCTTGACCAGCTTGTTCAGGTGTGTTTGATTAAGGGTTGTAACAAAACTCTGCAGGGCAGTGGCCCTCCAGGACAAGATTTGAGGAACCCTGCTGTAGAGTGTCCTTTTTATAGGAGTTTCTGGTTGTGGGTCACTGATAAATGCCTCACTGCTTCTCAGTTCAACAGGAAATGTCTCCTTGACCTACATGATGACATCACACTCTCACATTCGCTAAAAGGACCCATTCACTAGACAAGCATTAATCCAAGAATCAGGGACTGTTGTCACTAACTAACTTTACAAAAGCTGCTTTAAAAGCACTGCTTTGCTTAAGTCATAAAAGAAATTACAAAAAATAGTGTAAGGTCAGCTTAAAAATGTGAAGTTAGGCTATCTTTTCCAGAATCTGGAAAAAACTGGCCTTCACCCTGTAATTTTGGATATACAGCCGCAAAGCTTGTCTATAGTCTAGCTGTTTTTTTTTTTAGCTGTAGGCCACACACTGAGAGATTTCCAGCTTGCTTCACTGTATGTCTGTTTCTGAAGCTCAGAGTACAGGGCTCCAGACTGCGACCAAATGGTCGCATTTTGCAAACTTTTTTCCTGCTGGTGTGAAACAATTTTGTTAGAGGTCGCACTGGTGTGACCATCACGGTGCCCAAATGATAAGAGCCGCCATTTCTGTTATATATAAGAAACATCAAATGGCAAATGAAACTAAAGCGGAACGGAACAGCTCTACTCATTTGAGCTGCGCGGACCGTTTATCAGTTCGGAGCAATAATAGACAGCGCAAGCTCATACACGGGCCGATCTCGATCACGGAACACCGTTACTACACTAATCGCTACTCCGAGATCTAGTGGGAAGTGTTCGGCGCAGAATATTTCGTAGAAACCAGGAGAAACATAAACATATTTAAAGCCCACTGATATTCAAGGCCTTAAATGTGTGGCTAAATTCAGATGAGGTCACATGCTGAGAATTCTTAAGAAGGAAACAACCCATTCATATAGTAGCACACAATGCCACCATCATGCTAGCAAACCTGTTAATTAGTGCCGCTTTTCCACTGCGTGGTACGACTCGGCTTGGCATGGCTCGGCTCGCTTTACTTTGGCTCGGGTTGCTTTTCCATGGCAGTTTAGTACCGCTTCAAAGTGGGTGCTGGGCTCGACAATAAGTACTGCCCGATGGCCCGGGGCCAGCGTGAAAGACACTCGGGCCAGCTGGCAGACCTGTTACTTGCCCGCTTTGGCCAGTGCTGCATCTTCACTTAAGTTGATAATTTTCGCATTTGTAAGCCTTGCCTGTTTAAATATTTAAGCGCACATAGACGAGAAGGTGCCCGTGTCTCTCAGTTGGGTTCTCGCGCAGTGCAGCAACACTAACTTAAGCGCACCCACGCGTCTCACAGCGCGCAAACATTCACACAAAATTATGCCAAAATGCCCGTCTTGTTGAGTATCTTCGTAAACATAGTCGGTTATGTCTGTTAAATGAACGTAAACATGAAATATGCCAGTCACCACCAGCGTTTTTGTTATTTTCACAAGTTTCATGGCCCACAGAACATCTTGTATGAATATGCAATATATCAAAAGAATGAACAGACCCTCTGTTTTATTCTAGCTTCATGCATTATTTTTTTTATCAACTCTTAAATGTGGGTAAGTTTCATGAAAAAAGCTGAGAAAGACTACATCCAGATCAGATTCAGAATGATGATCAAACACAGATGGAGTAGATGGAGTCCATCAACACCTCAAAGTGTCACAGTCCTAGAGCTCATCCTGGGTCGACATTTCACTCAGTAACATTAGGCCGTTTTGATTAATATGCCGTTTAATGCTGATGATCGAACTATTTTTCATATGCATCTGTTTATATGAGATCGAGCGTTTCTGTTTCTTCTTCGCCTGTGTTTTGATCAGGAAATTCTGTACTCGTTCAGGAGATGTGTAATAGCGTCCTCTACCGTATAACCGGGAAATCCGGAAAATATAATCAATGGCATTTTCTCCTTTTATACAGTCTATTGTTTTCTCATAAAATACGAGATAACAAAAGACAGAAAATCACTTATTGCTCTTGACTGAATAATTTTAATATGGTTAATATACATTTATACAGTGAAGACTATGAAGTGATATTTTACATTTGATTATTTTTTCTGTACTTGAAAATCTAGTTTAGACCTACATGAAAAAAACAGTTTTTCATTTGTATGTTTGTTCTGTTGTATTTATTTGTGCTGGTGCTCGTAATTCTATTATTTGTTCTTATTTCATTACAGACTGTCTTTAACAATATTTAAAATTTATATGAGTTAGGCTTTTTGGAGTCAACCTTATTTATTAAGGTTACATGGATCAAAAACAATAACTAGGCCCATTTTATTTTATTACTTTTTTGTGAAAAATTTGAATCAGAAAAAATCCTTAGTGTTGAGCCCTGGGGTGGGATTATAGACTGATTGTATTAGTTGCGCCGCCTTTACTGCCGTGACAACGTAAACGCAACGCAAACAAATGCACAACACAGGAGCAATGGATCATATCGGTGGAATGGTGTTCTTGATTCTCTGCATGTGGATGTATGGCAAGCCGTTTTGACTTTTATTCATTCACAGGATATTAATTCTTGATATCAACAACTGAATTTGAATGGCAGCCTGTGGTGACATTTCACTAGTGAAAATTCAATTACTGATATCAAGAATTAAGAGCTTTTACTAGTTGAAATTGAATTGTTGAGATTCTTGATTGTATGAATTCTTGATTGTTATCAAGAATTCATATCCTGCGAATTAATAAAAGTCAAAACGGCTTGCCATAGTGGATGTCTTTCACTACAAGATGAAGAAGTTTGTTTCTAGCAGGTTTGGTGTCACATGTCGCAAATCCAATGATGCTGGTTGTGACAATTCTCTCTGACCAATCAGTGATCTGCAGTGTTTACACGTCACATTTTATTATCAGTACAGCTCGCTTGAAACCTCAACCGGGGTGGTACTTTTTAAGTGAGCCGTACCATGCAGTGAAAAAACGGCACAAGTGTTCTGATTGTCATTGTGCATCAGAGAAGCTGCAGGCAGCCCTTCCTGTCCTTTCTGCAGTCTGATAACAAACCGTGTTGAAGAATTTGGCCTGTGCAAACTCCCAACAGGAGGTTATTGTAGTGTGTACTGACAGTATAGTAGCCACAACTTCAGTCATTCAAATCATAATCATTCACAGTTGTTAATCTCTTCCTCATTGCACATGAGCGTCTATGCCTACTGGGTACAATAACAATGTTGACAGATAAGGAGTGTGTGTAGTGGTTGTGTATGATCATGTATAAAGAAGGGTATCACTGGCTGGATCCAGAGTGGTACATTACTTTTTCACTCTGATGTGAGGAAAGATAACAGTAAAAGTTCCGTTTGGTCCACCATAATAACATCCTGTATCTATAACAATATTCCATTATCACTCTTCTCACATTCAGGTCCTTAAAACAATAAACTCCTCTTATGAGGTCTGTCCAACATCAGGTGCATCTTTTTTCTTTTGGCTGTCACACATAAGCTAGTGTGTTTATGTGGAGACCTTGAAAATCCTGAACGGAAATGTGAGAAGCACATTCATTTCCTTGTGGCTATCACAGTGCAATTATTTTCACAGCCACATACAGAGCTTTTCCATTCACTTGTGTAATGGATTGACATTTTACATGATCTATTATGTTGTTGTTGTTGAGTCTGTTGGCCTGTCCGACACGGTGTCCTCAGATGGGTGAAGACAAAATGAGAATCAAACTTACACTTCACCAGCATTCTTATTCAGCATGGCAGTGGTGATATAATCACTCTCACCTCATACACAAGAGTCTGGAGATAAGACACCTTATTTTGTGAATAGTGTTATTTAAGGTATTGCAGTCAGTCCTTTCAATCACATGCTCGAAGATGTAAAGTTCTGTATCTTTGATGTGTTCTTTTTCTGTGAATAATCTCTTATTATTAGTCTTGCTTGAGGGCTTGGTGTTTGCTCTAATGGTTTCTCCTTATCTCACCCTTCCCCAGATTCCCTAGAAGAAGAGCTTGGACGGCATGCAAAGTTGCGAAATATCTTCAGACAGCACTGATGATCCTCTTAGTAGAGCCCTACGCAGACATCGACAACCGCGAATAGTAGTTATTGGCGCGGGCTTGGCTGGCCTTGCCGCCACCAAAACCCTCTTGGAAAACGGCTTCACCAATGTCACGGTGCTAGAAGCCTCAGACCGTATAGGAGGCAGAGTGCAAAGCATTCAGCACGGTGAGAACAACCATCTTGTCATATGACAACAACCTTTTTATTCTTTCTAAGTCCAAATTCATCACCATCCTTTTTCAGATCCGAAAATTCTTCTTTTTCAAGGTGCCATATCTCCCTCTCTCAACAGGTAAAACCACTTTGGAACTCGGAGCAACCTGGATACATGGGGCAAATGGGAACCCCATCTACCACCTGGCTGAGGAAAATGGGCTGCTGGAGCACACCACAGAGGAGGAGAGGAGTGTGGGTCGCATCAGCCTCTACGCCAAGAATGGTGTGGCCCACTACCAGACCAACAGTGGCAAGCGGATCCCAAAGGATCTGGTGGAGGAGTTCAGTGACCTGTACAATGAGGTGATGAAAGAGAGCTGAGTGTCTGGTTTTATGCAAGCACTTGTAAATTATAAGCCTTAAATAAGTAAACACATTATGGCCCTGTTTTCACCTGGTATTAAAACATGCTTTTAATGATCCAGTCACAAGTGGTCTGCCAAGATGCATTTCTGCTTCCATTTGTATTAAGCAGCTAACATGAAGAGCATGCAGTGCTTTACTGCAGTCTGGCACCCCTTCAGAATGGATAGCATTTCCACTACAAATGTGGTCACATGCGTTTTTAATAGGGGTGGGAGGGGAATCCGGGCCAGTAGAATTATTTTTTTTTTTTTTTGCGTTTAGCACTGCATCTGTTCTGTGGTTGTTACCTCATCCTGAGCTGCTGTTCTCACAGTGTTTTGCAAGATCCCTGTCTTTTGCGTGGGACTAATATTTTGTATCTAGTGTCATGAAAACAGCAGATATTTTGGCTAGTTAATGAAAAAAACACTTAAAGGGATAGTTCACCCAAAAATTTATTGTTTTTTTCTCTCCATACATTAGAAGTCAATGGTCACCAAAACGGTTTGATTTACTGACATTCTTCAAAATATTTGTTTCGGAAAAACAAAATAATGAGTAAATGATGATAGAATAAAATTTTTAGGTTAAACTATCCCTAAAGAAATGCAATATTTTTGACCATAGTGTATTCCATCCAGACAAATGCTGGGTACACACTACAAGATATCCGTGGTGATTTTGGACCGATTTCTCCCCTTCCGACATTCCTAGGTAAAGTTCAGATTATCCTGATGGTTCTACAGATTATCTTATCAGATTTTCCTGTGGTGTGACTGAGTGACTGAATCGGAGAACGACGAAGCTGCCCCGATCTCGAATCAGAAATCTTATTGTGTGGGAGGAACCTGAAGGACAAACGCGTGCGCACTTTGGAGATTATCACGTGAAACGAAACAATACCCAATATCAGAAAGCGAGCTGACTGTAACATGTAAAATCCATGTTCACACCATCTCCATGACTTCATCTAAACATTTTCCCCCCCTAAATAGTGTATGGAATTTCCTGTTAAAAACAGTCCATACACTATAAGCACCATTTCTTCTTGCCGGTCGTCTGCCATGTTCGTTTACTTTAAAGTCACATTTGATGCGAGAGATTTTGCGAGATATCCCGTGTTCACAGGCGAAATTCATTCACAGATGCACATATTCTCTGTTGTTTGTGAATGGAATCTTTTAGTGTGTGGTGTGCTTTCCTGATCACATCGTGGCACTCTACACACTAGAGGAACAAAACGGTTAAATCTATGATTTCTTGTAAGATTTAAAAAATCTTTTAGTGTGGCCCCAGCTTAACTAATGCAATAAAACCCTTGTTTGTGGTAAGGATAGCTCCATGATCATGATCTGACTCTAGGATCTCTCTCTCTTAATCTTGTCGAACAACCTCCTTTGAGCAGGTGTACGAGCTGACTCAAGAGTTCTTCCAGAACGGAAAGCCTGTTGGAGCCGAGAGTCAAAACAGTGTGGGGATCTTCACACGAGATGTGTTGCGCAAGAAGATCATGCTCGATCCTTATGACTCAGAGAGCACCAAGAAACTTAAGTTATCTATGCTACAACAGTACCTCAAGGTGGGCGAGGCATTAATGTCTTAAGAGAGATTTTTCATAAGCAAATCATGGTTTGTTTACTCATAGGATAGTTAAATTCAAGATATTCCTCTCTAAATCTGATTTTGCAACAAGAGGTGTGGCATCACATTTGCATATCCGTAACAAGCTTAACAGGAAATAGCTGAATTCCTGTCATATGCAGATTTATTGCAAATCTATGACAACATGAAGCACACTGCATGTTTCCTAATCTATGTAAAACAACAGTGATGTCAATCTTACTGCCATGCATACTTCCCACTCTGTTGCAACAGTAAGTTTGTCTTGTGAAATGTAAAACTGTAGACTTCTGCCCACAGAGGTGTGGATTCCAACAATACTACGGTTTTAATCATTTTCCACACTTTGACCTAGACTCACAATTGGCATGTATTCACAATTTGAATGATTTAAACTTTTCTATAAAAGTCTCACACTACTGTTTGGTCAGGCTATTCATAGAAATTGTGATAGTACTAAAAGCTTTGGATTACTGAGGTAAAAGTAGGACAGATATAGAATGTCATCTTGTAATGCTAGAGGTTATGGGAAGAAGGGGCAGGACCAGAAAAAGCACTCAGCTGGCTAAATGCCTGCTAGACTATGTCTGCTTGTGTTTGTTTACAGCAATATCATTTGAAACAGTAACCTTAGAGTAAATGGTGTTCAGCAAGCAGTAAATGAAGCTATGCAAGGCTATACATAAAGTGAATAGTCACATTATCTGACTCAGTATATTTAGTTTTATTGCCAAGAAGTACCTTAATAGCAAGATGCTGGTAAGACAAGTTTATGCACAATTTATTTCTTAATATCTTCTTTTGTGCCTCAGGTGGAAAGCTGTGAAAGCAGTTCCCCCAGCATGGATGAAGTGTCTCTAAGCGAGTTTGGCGAGTGGACAGAGATTCCCGGCGCTCACCATGTCATTCCTGTTGGTTTCATTAAAGTCGTTGAGATCCTGGCTCAGGACATCCCAAGTCGTGTCCTCCGCCTCAGCAAGCCTGTCCGCCGCATCCATTGGAACTGCAGCTCCCAGGATGCAGAGGAAATTGATGACCAGGCTGACCATAACCAGGACCAACGGCCCAGCCCTTCTCCAGTCTGTGTGGAGTGCGAAGACGCAGAGTGTCTGCTGGCAGACCATGTGATCGTAACGGCCTCTCTTGGGTTCCTGAAGAAAGCTCATGAGACTCTCTTCTCCCCGGGCCTGCCACAAGACAAAGCACAGGCCATCCAGAAACTGGGCATTAGTACCACCGACAAGATCTTTCTGGAGTTCGCAGAGCCCTTCTGGAGCCCCGAGTGCAACAGCATTCAGTTTGTTTGGGAGGACGAGGCACAACTGGAGAGCCAGGCATACCCAGAAGAGCTGTGGTATCGAAAGATCTGCAGCTTTGATGTGCTGTATCCGCCTGAGCGCTATGGCCACATGTTGAGTGGCTGGATCTGCGGTGAAGAGGCTCTGCGCATGGAAAGGTGTGATGACGAGACTGTAGCGGAGATATGCACTGAACTACTACGCCAGTTCACAGGTCAGCAAGTGTAACACTAATTCTTTCACTGTAATTATACAAGTTTCCACAATACTATGCAAGATTCTTAGTATTTGGGTGAAATCCTGTTTAAACTGATCTCTAATCAGGGTGTTACAAAGCAAGTCAATTACACCTCTCTTAATCTCTCACTAAATTGCAGACTCCCCGTTTCCCACCACTAAGACTTATTGTTGACAGTTCTTTTGCTGTTTGTCATTAACAAAAGACCATTGTTTAATGTGTTGTTTGCATAATGAATTTAGCTTTTCACTCCCTTTCCCTCATTCTTATAATCCCCCATTTTGTTATGTCTGAGAGAGCTGCACTTAGATAACAATCAAGGTAGATAATTTCCAGCTGACAGGAGATTTGGGTTCAGCAATTTAATGTAATCAAGTTTGTCATCCAAACAAAGAGTCAAGTGTTTTGCACATTTAACTAGCTATACTTGCTCTTTCCCCGCCAATGATGGCATTTTCCGCCTTTCCGTGTTCTCACTGTTATATGGTAGGGGGCGCTATGACACATCTTCTGAAAGAGTACTGAATCTCCCGATCAAAAGACATGTGAAGAAGAAGCAGAAACAAGCGATAGCATATGTTAACTGCCTAATGTTACTGAATGAAATGTCGACCCATGACGAGGAATAGGACTGTGAAGCTTTGACTCGATCGACTCATCTATGTTTTGATCATTGTTCTGAATTTGATCCAGACGAAGTATTTCGAGAAAAAAAAATCGATTTTGTCAGCTTTTGGCTCTAAAGGCTGGGACAAGCGTTGGCCGGCTTAGTTTATTTTGGTTAGGCTTGTAGCGATAGTCTGTGTTACCGGTGTTCAGCCGGTAACACTCAACTTCCATAGGAATTAATTGAAAAAAAGAATTCATATAGCTAGACTTTTGTTTAAAAACAGCAGCTCTCTTCTTCCTTTTGATAAATTGCATGTTCAGATATCCCTACAACAAAATATTCTTGGGGCTATGAAACTTCTGTGAAAATGATAAAAATGCTGGCGCTGGCTGGCAAAAAGCTGGCGGGGAAAGAGTTAATGTTGTCGTCTTGTCGTGCTTATAAGTTATATTTCTCAGTGACAAGAAAGCACATGCACCTGTTAAATAAGGACATAAAAAGGACCTTTGTTAAAGTCAGGGAAAAGTAGACTCTAAAGTTTCCAGGGTTGTGTGAAAGATTGTATTGTAAACAACTCTGGTTTCTCTTCCATTGTAACCCTTTCGTGACAGAACACTTTAGTCAGACATAAGGGTCAATGCACACATTCTCTGTAGATTACGTCAACAGGCTGGAATGCCCTCTAATTAGGTCAGTCTGTTTTAATCCAGATCCACAGCAGGTTCCCCTCCCATCTGCCCTAATCATATATAATTAGTGACCTAAGACTAACTACCCTTGTTCATCAATCAACACATGTCTACTAAATCCATACCACTAAAACAAACACAGATCAGCATAAAACACTTTTAACATACATTTTAAAAAAGATGGATCTCTGTACAAATTCTCTGTAAAATAAAAATTTTACATTTTAACAAGCACATTTTTTTTAATCAATTAGTACCGTATAGTAATCAATAGTCCATTTATTTTCATATGTTTGATGTTTCCATCAGGGAACCAGAATATTCCTAAGCCAAGGTGGATCCTGCGCTCTTCGTGGGGCAGTAACCCCTATATCCGGGGTTCTTACTCATTCACTCAAGTGGGCTCCAGCGGCAGAGATGTGGAGAGGCTAGCTGAGCCACTGCCTTATATTAAGAACACTAAGGCTCCGGTGAGTTGAAATTTCCACTGAGTTTAAAGGTGCAGCAAGCGATTTCTGAGAATCATTGTTGAACACTGTTGATATTTGAAATCAACCCATGCAAACACACCCCTCCCTTAATTAAGGATTAACACTCCTCCCTTAAAGAGTGGATGTGTTTTTATCATAGCAAAAGCAAAGCAAAATAATGCGTAGAAAATAAAGTGAAGATGACGAATGAACAACAAGGAAGAACAAATGTGATGTGATCTACGAAAACCCATCACATGGTGAAATTTTACCTCTTACAGCTTACCTGTATCCAAATGTATTTTACTTGTCTAAAACAAAAGTTATGGTTATCTGAAGTTGGCTGATTTTCAGGAACGGAATATTGAGAAAAACCGGTTTAAATAACTGTCACCCGCTTTTTTTTTCCGCATAGACATGAAAATGCACTATCCAAACTTAAATGGCTGCAATTCAAGAATGCTTTGGAATATAGACCTAAGGTTGGTCTTGTTTTAAAGAAGACACATGGCAGATTATTGTAGAAGTGAAGTAAATTATGAAGGTAAAATAGAAAAACAGTTATAAAAGTTTAAGTTTATGAAAATGTAAAATGTAACAATATAATTGTTTATATTTTATAATAATATGTATTTTACAAAACATGTTTTACTCTAAAACTACAAGAAAATCAAAGCCAGAAATATGAACAAATTGTGTTCCAAATTTTAGGTTGATATATCAAAAAATGAGCTTTCAGTAAGATTTTGTTTGGGCGCAGTACCAAACTTTTCCACTAGATGACACCCAAGCTCCATTACTGACCATATATGGGCACCTCCATTTCCATATGGTTTGAGTGATCTAAACCATATATTTCCATAATTTTCATACATTTTATGAAGTAGACATCCTATTCATAAGTAGTATAGGCAGTTTGGTGGTATTTGATTTGAATTGAACCTCTAATAAATATAAAAATAACGTGCATTATAGCTCGCCGCCGAATCACACATGGCAAATCTATATATTTGTTTCCCTTTATATTTAAAACATTTCTAGAACTTTTTATCTCGAAAAATTGACTGGATATTATATTTTGAACTCTTGGCATGGAAACAAATTGGTTGTCTACCAATCTTTATTTTTTTTCCGTGTTCATCGCTATTTCAAAATAAAGGTCTGAACTGAACTGAATATGAAAATATGAAAATTAGAATTTATAAACTGCATCACTACACAAGGGGACTAGCTAGCGTTACCCTGAAGAGGACAGCAACTTAGTAAGTAGTGAAATACGTTTTCCATAGTTTATCATGGGCAGTCTCTGAACTTAATCACCCGTTGTATGTTTAGATCGCACAACTAGTGTACAAGAATAGCAAGCACAGCGCACCTTGTAGTATAGCTAAACTGACTCCTCTTCAGTAACTTCTCCATCACCTGATCCTTCATCTCTGGATGTGAAATAATCCATTATAACACCGTTTTGGGCAATGACATCACCAGGATTAAGCAGATTGAGGCGAGCGAGATCATTTAAGCGATCAGCTACTTTAGACTGTGTTGTTCTCTTGTGCTCCGCCATCTCACGATACGATAACGTTGTATTAAAAAAAAAACTGTGTGCCGCCGGGCGTACCCTGAACTCTCGGTTGATTAAAGGTTCAGTGTGTATTATTATTTGTCCTGTGTCGGCCCCCGTAGCTTCTCTATGTGCTCCGAAAGGGAGGGGTTGAGTGTTGGGTGATGCATTCACAACCTCACCACTAGATGCCGCTAAAATTCACACACTGCACCTTTAACCCAAACCTTGCTTATTCGAGGTATGCTGGTCCCAAAAACGTGTCTGTGAGTAAATTCAGACAACTCAAAGTATGATCCCGGTTAACACACAAGACATTCCCAACAGAGCAACGAATCGATGATTCACCACGGAAACAGACGCTAAGAAAAAGTGCGCCATTCTACTTCCTCTTCTTCTTCTTTTGTTAAATGGCGATTTACATAACCTACTTAGTGCACATTGCCACCTATATCATTTTTTCAATCTTTTCGTTTAATAAGTAATCTTTATTCACTGAAAATAAGGATTATATTGTTTGTTTGATGCTAATTAATTGAATGCAGATCCATGCGTGAGATGACAATAAAATAAGTATATTTTAATTGAATTAACATTTAAACATTACCTTGTTATAATAGTGCTTTAGAATTAATATATAATATTGTATATTATATAACTGTAACTATATAACAAATTTTGTTAGATTAATATAACTATATTAATTATGTAACACGCATCTGAATACCTCGTAAGCAAACTAACCCTGGAACATAACCTGCTATGGAGCAGGTTATGTTCAGAGAGTGAGTTGCTATGACTACTTACATACCCTGAAATGTACTTCCGTTTTTGGAACCAAAAGTTGAGGTTATCCGCTTACTTACTCTTAAACATAACCAGGTATGCACATAACCTGCTTTCTGGAATACCCCCAGATGCAGATTTAAAATAGTATGTATACATTACACTACCGTATGTGTTCATATATCATTATAAAGTAATTCATTTGTTGACTAGATGCTGCATTAGTGGAGAACAGCTGTATGTTTGCCGTCAAGGCTGAGAGGACACTAACATTAGTAGTATCTCAAGCGGTTAAAACAATATGACAAAAACACACAAAACCGACCCAAATGTTTAATGCCACAATTTTTACCATTTATTTGCATTAAGTTTATATCCAGCTGGTTGCTTTAATGCATTCGTTATGCAGCGAAGTTGCACATTTAAAGCTAGTGATGTGAGACAGCAAACTGTATCATTATGCAGCCGACAGAAACATATAAACATCAGAAATGCAACCGTTCACTGTAATACATATTTTGTTATTTTGATGAGATAATCGAGTGTTCTAAAATAGAAGCAAATAAAGTGTGAGAGGATGCATATGCATCTAATTTCACTGCATTGGCGTTTGTGTAGATATTTATAAATGGCCATCTTTAAGCATGACTGTTTGGATTTATATGACATGGTAACCAGAGTCCGTTTGTAACATTAAATAAGGTTAATAAAAGTATTGTTCATTGTTAATTTCAACATTTACTAATACATTTTTACATTTTAAAGTATCTTTTAACATTAGTTAATGCACTAGGCTATATGAATGTAGGTATAATTAATATATTAATATTTTTTATATTTAAAAAGTACAGTACATTTTCATGGTTCAGTACTGTTTTTCAAATTTTGCAATAAAGTTCAGCACTAATCCTTTTTTTAAAACTATTGGTTGATTTAAACAGTTATCAGCCAGTGTGGGCCAATCTAGTTATCTTTATCCACTATCGGTCGACCTCTAGAAACAACGCAACCTCTGCGTCCATTTTAAGGGCTTCTTGCTTAGATCTATCCAGCGCTAGAAAGCTTTTTTTTACTATTAAAGCAGGTCCTAAAGCTCTTGCCTGATTATAACCCTTCTTTATCCAGTGATATTCCTCTGACCTTTTCTCTTTTGTGATTTCTCTCAGCTCTCTCTATTTCAACATTCTTTCTTCAAATCTCCCTCTTGCTCACTCTCTCTCCTCCCCCATCATGTGTGTTTACACCCCCTGCTGCTGATTGGCTACAGATGTGCCGTGGTGCTGTCTGATCTATTTTCAACAGCGTTTTTCAGAAATCGCTTACTGCACCTTTAAAGCAAATTTTGCAATAGGCACTTAACCAGTGTTAATTTTGACAGCAAATGTTGATTTTGTTTTAGTCATAGTCTTTTGACTAAAATGCCATTTAGTTTTAGTCATATTTTAGTCACCTGAATTGTTTTAGTTTTAGTCGACTAAATTCTAATGAGTTTAGTTAAATTCTAATGCATTAATTAATAAACAACCAACTGTTCCTTGAATGTCAAAATTGTGTTTTTGACCATTCAAACGCAAAAATACACGAAAGAGAGCTCAATTCACTTTTTTGTTTGTTTTTTAAAAACATCTATATAGTTTCTGTTTTAGTTAGTATCAGGTTAAGCTAAAGCTTCAAACTAATTTAAGTTTATTTTTCTATTTTTTTATTTCAGTTAAAATTTTAAAAGTAATGAACTTTTTTTTTATTGGTTTTAGTTAACTATTATAACCCTGATATTTTATTGAATGATATGTGTCAGATACTGTTCTTAGTCTTTCCTCCTGACTATGAATTAAATTACAGTTTATTGTGTAACCAAAAACATATATATAATGCTTGACTTTTAATTATAAACAAGCTTGAAATACATTGTGACTCTTATTTTGAAATGTCTGCGCCTTACTATTGCAGTTGCAGGCTGCTCATTCAAGTTTGGATGAGGGAGATAAAGGCTGAATCCGAATTCACCTCAAAAACCTCATTCACTATTCCCTATGTTAGTCCACTAATATAGTTCACTTAAAGGAGTGAATGAAAACGAGTGCGTGAAGTCGGACAACCGTTGAGTGTACATCGGCTGTACACTCGTTATTGCGGTGCAATGTGGGATTGAATGAGTGCACTCAATAACGTCCACTATGGTTTCGGACACCACTACAAATGGCTGTCCCCTCAAATAATGCCCTATTTGAGGGTATAGGGGGCGGTTTTGGATTCAGCCAAAATATGCATTGTTACAACCGTCTAAGACATATTACTATATAAACATTGTCATCATTCATCAGCATCAGTTCATAAACAATTACCTGGAATAAATGTGCGCTATTCACAGTCTGAAGCGCTGTTTCGTGAGCCTGTAGAACGCGCAACAGCACCGCTCTTCCCTAATCGTCCCTCCCTAAAATTTTCGTCTCATCTTTATTCGTTGGTGAAAATTAAAGTATATTTTCGTCAGTTTTTGTCATCCAAAATTGGTTTTTATTTAGTTATCGTCTCGTTTTCGTCAGTGAAAAAAGGTTGTTGACGAAAATTATCGTCAACGTCAAACGAAATTAACACTGCACATAGTTTAGATAACAGAATTTATGCAGTATCTTTTTGGAACAACAAAGTATATTTGAGTATCGCTGCCCTTTATAAGTGCAAACAAGTGAATGTTTTTTGTTTGTTTTCCATTAACTTGCCAATTAAACCAAAGACAGCGGGTGTCCTTCCAAGGAATCAGACTTGTTTCTGATTATTTTACTCAAAGACATTTTAATCTTGTGTAGAACCACTTGGCCCCTTTACCTCTTGGCATTGTTCAGATTTCCCTTGACTGCTCTAAAGTCAGGCTGACCCAAGTGGCTTGCGCTGTGGTTTTTTAAATGTGTCATATTGAGCTGTCGAGTGCTGAGACTGAAATTTGAGTCAGATGAGAAGGTTAAATTGTACACAGGCCAAACAAGCACACACATATAATCACACAAACATGCTCAGGCCAATTAAATGTCTGAAAGGAACAGTCTGACCCCACAGAGCTCACAGCACAAAAAGAACAAGAGGCTGGAGAGTGGAGACCTCACTTTTCTATATCGGAAAGATTGAGACTCATGCTAAAAATAGCCTACTGGGCTCTAGGGCAGTAATGTTGTAGAGCATATGTTTGGTCAAGCTAACTTTTTGTTGTTCTTTTCTTCTATCCAAAGCCTCTACAGGTGTTGTTTGCTGGGGAGGCCACCCATCGAAAATACTATTCCACTACCCATGGTGCTTTGTTGTCAGGACAGAGGGAGGCCAACCGCTTGATTGAGCTGTACCAGTACTCCTTCGGTGCAGAAACCACAAAGCCTAATGTTTAAAACAAATTGCAACAAAAACAAGAACCACTTACTAGTGACAACAACAAATGTGTTATGTGCTATCTGTATTTCAAATGATTAAATTATGTATAAAACCTAGTAGGGGCATTAAACTAATAACAATAAATCCTCTTTATACTGTACTTAGATTAGCGCTCTGTAGATTTTACTTGAGATGTACTGTACAAGGCTGCCATGTGGCACCATCTCTGGTCCTTATTTTTTAGATTATTTTTAATCCATGTTAATATGTTTCTATAATTTAACAATTTTTGTAAGTGCCTTCTGTATTTAATTTTATGTCTTTCAAAATTTAACAAAAAAAAAAAGACTTGATATGAATAAAGTGTATGTTAATGTCCATAAGCATGACTTTTTTTTTTTTCCAAGTCTGTTTCTGTTTATTATTCAAATGTCATTTTTTTAAATATTGAAATATGATTGAACTAACTTCTGAAATGTAGGCGGGTCAAAGACGAAACGGGGGTTTCAAGCATTAAAAAAATAAATGTGTAATACAGCTTTAAATTTAGTTTTTTTTCCTGTACATTAGAATGTGTCCTGTTTAATTTTATATTTTTCTGAGCAAAATACATTACATTTGTTACCATGATTTACAGAAGACACCCACTAAAATGTCATTCAGTGTAACAATATTTATGTATCAGAAAATCTTATTAGGCATATTTAAAACAGGAATCATTTGATGACATATTAAAAGACTCTATTTAAGGATCACAGTGCAGCCCACAAATACGAATTAATTGTAATTTTTAAATCTTTATACTTTGCCACTATCCTTCAAACCACTAGGTTTTACCCATTTGTCAGCAAGAAGTTTTTGTAAGGAAGTGAAAATCATTTAAAATATAATAACATTTAGTATGATCACATATTATTTTATATATTTTAATGATTGCAGGTTAGAATAAGTATATTGTTTAATTTTTACATTAATACATTTACCTAAAGGATTATTAGGAACACCATACTAATACTGTGTTTGACCCCTTTTCGCCTTCAGAACTGCCTTAATTCTACGTGGCATTGATTCAACAAGGTGCTGAAAGCATTCTTTAGAAATGTTGGCCCATATTGATAGGATAGCATCTTGCAGTTGATGGAGATTTGTGGGATGCACATCCAGGGCACGAAGCTCCCGTTCCAGTACATCCCAAAGATGCTCTATTGGGTTGAGATCTGGTGACTGTGGGGGCCATTTTAGTACAGTGAACTCATTGTCATGTTCAAGAAACCAATTTGAAATGATTCGAGCTTTGTGACATGGTGCATTATCCTGCTGGAAGTAGCCATCAGAGGATGGGTACATGGTGGTCATAAAGGGATGGACATGGTCAGAAACAATGCTCAGGTAGGCCGTGGCATTTAAACGATGCCCAATTGGCACTAAGGGGCCTAAAGTGTGCCAAGAAAACATCCCCCACCATTACACCACCACCACCAGCCTGCACAGTGGTAACAAGGCATGATGGATCCATGTTCTCATTCTGTTTACGCCAAATTCTGACTCTACCATCTGAATGTCTCAACAGAAATCGAGACTCATCAGACCAGGCAACATTTTTCCAGTCTTCAACTGTCCAATTTTGGTGAGCTTGTGCAAATTGTAGCCTCTTTTTCCTATTTGTAGTGGAGATGAGTGGTACCCGGTGGGGTCTTCTGCTGTTGTAGCCCATCCGCCTCAAGGTTGTGCGTGTTGTGGCTTCACAAATGCTTTGCTGCATACCTCGGTTGTAACGAGTGGTTATTTCAGTCAAAGTTGCTCTTCTATCAGCTTGAATCAGTCGGCCCATTCTCCTCTGACCTCTAGCATCAACAAGGCATTTTCGCCCACAGGACTTCCGCATACTGGATGTTTTTCCCTTTTCACACCATTCTTTGTAAACTCTAGAAATGGTTGTGCGTGAAAATCCCAGTAACTGAGCAGATTGTGAAATACTCAGACCGGCCCGTCTGGCACCAACAACCATGCCACGCTCAAAATTGCTTAAATCACCTTTCTTTCCCATTCTGACATTCAGTTTGGAGTTCAGGAGATTGTCTTGACCAGGACCACACCCCTAAATGCATTGAAGCAACTGCCATGTGATTGGTTGATTAGATAATTGCATTAATGAGAAATTGAACAGGTGTTCCTAATAATCCTTTAGGTGAGTGTATATCCGTTACGCTGAATGACAATGGTGTGTTACTCTGAATGACATTTTGCCAAAAAGGGAGATAATATTGCCATTTTTCCTATAATTGCAATGTTTTTACTATTAGTCTGTATCATTAAATTAGTTTTAATAATATTCCTGAGTAAATGACGGCAGAAGCAGATGTTGAAAAATAATAAGCATTTTATTCTACTGTTCTGATGCTTTCTGCAATGCTTGCTTAGCTTGTCACTTTGTTTTCGAATTGCTCGGATCCAAAAGTTACTCCTCCTTGCAGCTATATTTATGAATACTTTTTATTTGCCAACATAAATGACATAATGGATGACACTGTGGCGTAACAGAGAATTTGCATTACACTGAATGAAAAAAGCATTACCCTGAATGACGAAACTTCTACTTCGGCTTATATTGCAGGCCATCAACTGGCCACCTATATCAAATAGTGAGCTTGACCAGTGAAGTTAATCACAATTATTAACAACATCTACTTATTTTTCAAAAAATCTAACAATATAAGTTTTTTTTTGGCATTTCACTGAATGACATGCGGTTTTGTAACTTAAGCTACCACACCATGAAAAGGTGGAATTATCAAATATTTAGGAGCAATGAATTCACTTTTCTGCAGCACCACATGGTCTTCAGGGTGCCTTTTGATAATGTCACAGACTGTCGAATGGCTATCTGTTTTTTATATGATTTCAGAATGGCTTTTTGATCCTGTTACACTGAATGATCTCTTACAAACTGCACTTTCGGGACAAAAGTCCCCTGGTTATTTAAATACTTAAAAAAGTAAAGAAGACATAGCCCTTTTAATATAACACAGCCAACACTTATTTGAAAATGCCAAGAAAACAAATATATTTTTTAACTTGGTATTTTATATTTTTATTTAAAGATGTAATGGTATAATCAAAGTCCGGACCGTTACGCTGAATGACAATTTTACACTTTGGAACATTATTTCCCCCATATGTTGACATTTTATTTTGACAAAAGTTATTTGAAATAGTAAAGTAGACACTTTACTTGCATTTAACATGTTCTTTAAGTATATAAAATGACTTTTGTAAACTTAATTTAATGCGGACACCAAAATTGTGACGTCTCGTCTTTGACCTGCAGCGCATATTTCAGTACAGTTTTGATTCTGTACTAAAGAAGAACTTGTGCATGACTATGAAGTGTAGACTCTTAGTGCTTTGCTCTAGTTTGAAACACACCACAAGGGATAGTTCACCTAAAAATAAAAATAAAATTTGGACTAAACCGCTCAATTCATATGGATGCGTTTTATGATCTCATAATGAACTTTTTGAAGTGTCAAAGTGTCAGGTGCGTAGCTGTCTATGGAGGGACAGAAAGCTCTCTGAGTTCATCAAAAAACCTTCATTTTTGTTTTGAAGATGAAAAAGAAGTCTTATGGGTTTGGTACAACATGGCGGTGAGTAATTCATTAAATAATTTTCATTTTTGGGTGAACTAACCCTTTAAGCCAGGGGTTTACAAACTTTATGATGCCAAGGACCCCCAAATATGATGAACCTTTTATGAGGGACCCCCTTCCTAATTTATAGTGTGACATTATAAATACAACATACTGTTTCCAAACTTAAATTGGCTATATTTAATGTTGGATGTATAAACCTGAAGAAGAACATTTTCAATTAAAAATGATTTGTATAAGCAACTTTCACAATAAATGTATGTAATCAGCTCACGTATTGCGTTAAGAATACTGCCTTAAAACCCCAGTGAGCAAGATAAAGGGGACTATAGTGAGAAAAACTCACTAGAAAGATACAAAGCAATACAATTCTGGAAAGTATGTATATGGCAAGAAAGGTGAGAAACATTTAGAACTGAAACAGTTATAATGTTCGGTAGACTTTATCTATTTTTGCTTTGTCTTTTTATTCTCTGAAATTTTCCCCGGACCCCAGTTTGAAAACCCCTGCTTTAAGCCACACAACAAAGAAAATGCTCCTTACCGACCCAAAGAGGGCAGTGTTGGGCTGGAAAATTACGATTTTTAAACTCCACTGAGATAAGGGATACAAACATTTCTAATCATTGTGCAATCATTGATTGTGATAATGTCATTTTAAATTGCACAGCATATAATAATAAAAAGGTGAAAACTGGAAGTTAGGCAAAAGAAGTTCAAACTATATGTCACTAGAAAATCTTTTTGCCTAAAAATCAAAGAGGGTTACATATAAGATGCTGAGTTTCCTAAAGTGATAGATTAGGACGGGCCTTGATGCCTTCCTACTTTGGAATGCATCCTCCAAATGCAGCATTTATCAGTTCTCTGACACAGCCAATACAAGATTATTAATGTAAAGTGAAATGTAGTTGTGTCTTGCTTGTGCAGCTGGGCCATATTGTCAGGGAGTATCTTAGCTTTACAGGATTTAATTGGGCCATTGTAGCCTACATAAATCACCAAGATACCAGATGACTATCTAGGTGGTTTATGGCTATATTAAACACAAGTTAATACAGAGCAAAACAAAATTGTTGGTACATTTTTTGTTGTGTGGAAATAGTGTTTATTCTGAGCTTTATGTATTGACTGCCATCTTCTGGTCAGGAAAAAAAACTAGTTATTTGCTAGATTTTTCCAGTGTTCCATTGTCACTGGCATGTCCAAGAAGGGTTCCCCTAACTTTTCAAACAGAGTTCCCCATTTTTATCTTTATATTTGTAAAACCCCAGAGGCATGATCACATTACAAATAACGAAATATAGCTTGCACACGAAAGACATGTTTAAATTATAAAGAAAGGAGATTGCTGCTTACATTATTACTTAGACGACAGGGTCGTCAGATTAAATTTACACTAGAATGCGTTTTTTAATCGTTCTTACTAACAAGAAGTCTCAAATTTGTTGAGTGACTCAGAGGTTAATTAACTGTCACCTCGAGCCAGTTATAGAAATGGGCGGAGCAATTTGAAGACATTGTTTCTTATCGCGAGATGTGAGGTTAATTAAATGGATGTAATCATTGAAGCTTATGTGGTATGTGAATTTATTTGTTGTTTACATGTATAACATCAAAAAGACTTTGTCAAAAAAATTTAACCTCCTGGGTGCCACTGTCCATGTACGAGGACATTATATTTTTGTGAATTTCTCTGACAGTTTTATGTCGGAATGTCCTGTAAAGTGCATACCATTTGTTTTGAGGTTTCACCAGGACAACAACTTCTTGTTTTTTAAAAAAATGACTGAAAGATCAAATTTAGCACTCTTATGGAAATATGATACTATTTTGTAATATTTTGTAGTTATTTAAATCTGACTAATTTTCAAATTGTTTGATATAAATCAACATCTCAGGAAAATGTTATGGGGTTTCTAATCAAAATATGACTTTCTGTTACAAAACAGGGCATGGATTTCATACATGTCCTCAACAGAGGACACTGGGACGTACAGTTTTTTTCAGTCGATTTGACACACTTCTCTAAAACTCAGATCACTGCTCTCAAAACAATTAATACAATGATCTGAACACTTTGTAACTGTCCCAAACAGATTGTACGTTTTCATTCATTTCATACAAATTACAAATCATATGCATAATGTTCTCAAAACATTGTGTACAAAATTCTCAAATGTGTTCACAACCAACCAACATTTTAATGTATCAGGAAAAAAAACAATTGCAGCTATTTTTATTGGTTTTACAAAAATCACAATCATTTGTGCACAATTTTTCCAAACAAGGCTCTGATATTTTTTAAATTCCAGTTGCACTTGGAATGTTCTCAATTATCCCCAAATAAATATCTGCTGAGTTAGTAATACTCACAACACGGGGAATGCAAATTTCCTAATTGTTAAAGGGATAGTTCACCCAAAAATTTAAATTCTGTCATCATTTACTCACCATCAAGTTGTTCCAAACCTGTATGAGTTTCTTTTTTCTGCTGATTACAAAAGAAGATATTTTGAAGAATGTTTTACAACTTGAGGGTGAGTAAATGATGACAGAATTTTCATTTTTGGGTAAACTATCCCTTTAACACAGCTATCTAAATGACAAAAACTAACAAATGGGAAAAGAAAAAAAACAGAATGGGAAAAGGAAGATGTGTAAGAGTGAGAGGTTTTGGAGAGGATAGAGGAAGGGTAATATTGAGAGGGAGAGGAACATGAAGAGGTAGAAAGTGATGGGGGGAAAGGAATAGATGGTATAGGAAGAGGAGATGGAGCAAGAAGAGCTGAGGATGTAGGGGAAGCAAAAAGAGCTGATGATGTATGGGAAGCAAGAAGAGCTGAGGATGTTGGAAGAGGAGTAGAGGGAGAAGAGATGGTAGAGTGGAAGGCAATGGCATATGGCATTAGTGGAAAGAGCAACAGACATGGACAGAGGGGAAGGGGAGAGCCAAATGTAACAGGAGAGAAGAGAGGTAGAAGGATTGGGTACAGACAGGTTTCAAATGAAATCAGAGCCACCCTAATTGACCATGTCATAAATTAAGATCTTTCCTTGAGAGAAGCTGGACAGAGTTCAGCCCAATATAAACATTTTCCCTGGACAACAAGTGCTGCAATCCATTGGTGTTGTGGCACACAACGCTGTCTTGGGGTCGCACAACACAGAAAGGCTCCTAAAAAATTTTAACTCACTCAATGAAATCCAATTTCCACAGGGTGATCAGGAGCAAATTGAGCGAAATTGTGTAGATGTGTGGGACAATGTCCAATTTTACTATTCAGCACTGGTGCAAGAGTGGTTTGTGCATCACTTAAATTACAGGATAGTGTTCCTTCCAGCATATTCTCCTCTTGGAGATGGAAAATATATGATCGCAACCCTTAAAACCAAGTAAGTTTTGTTCAAGCGATGGAAGAGGCCTGTGGAGAAGTTGAGGCACAAGGATGGATCCAGCATTCATGGCTTTTTTCCCACGATGCATGACTCATGCAAATATAATATGCTATGATGTTGATGAAATTCTTTGACCAGATGTAATTGAGAGACAAGGTCTAAAAATGTCATTGATTCAATGATTTCAGTAGATTATTTATTTATTTATCTATTAATTCATTCATTTATTGGGCGAAAACTCATCTCATAGTTATACAACTCACAACTAAACTCGTCATTAAAGAACTTTAAAGAACATGATTAAAGAACATGAAAAACGTGTCTTTCAGTCATGTATTTGTGTATCTACAGATGAATTTGTTATCAAATCACCAGAGAACACACTTGTAGTTTTGATGTTAGTATTTATTTTTGATAAATAAATTAATAGAATGAACTGCAGTGCTTCATTATGCAGTAAATACTGAACTGTTTTGCCAACATAAGAGTGTGTTTAGTTTGCTGTGTTAATTGTTTTGAGAGCAACTCCATTCAATTGGAGAAATGTGTCAAATCGATTGAGAAAAACTATTATCAGGCATTTTAGGAGACACAACTAGTGAATAGGGAAAGAAATTACATATCAATATTCCTATAAAATATTAGATATTATTATGAAAATGTTGCCAACTATTACTCCCATCATTACACTACTTTTTTCATTACATGTTCCTCCAAGAAAAAATATTTGAAACAACTGAATCCTGGTGTCCACTTATGAGGACATAGCATATAACATATGAATAAAATATAATTTTTCAAAATGATTTTTTGATGTTTCACGTTTGTTTCTTATATTCTAAACAATGTAATGACATGAAAAAAATACTAAATTCAAAAAACTTTTAAATAAATTACAATGAGATCATTTTTACAAATATTTTCTTGTGCAGCCTTTTGTTTGTGAACAGTTTAAGAGGAGCTTAGTAAAAGCTTAAGAGGAAACAAACTACAAACAACAAAATACACATATTTGTTTGTACATTTCCATATCTCATTCATGTTATGAAAAATGCTACTTTCCCCCCCCTGAAAATGTGAACTGAGCTTAACAGCCTTATAAATCCCAGATTTTGAAGCAGAAAAGTATGTCCACTATTCCTGTATAGTATTTCTATTCCCCTACGTATTTGTGCAGTGACACAAACTGACCCCAAAATAGAATTTGTTGTTTTTAAGTACATTGTTTGGGTTAAAATGTCCTCAACATTTATCTCTCTTTGTCATGGTTCTCAGCTTTGGTGTATTGAGAGAGGTTTCAAATGTTTTCTGGCCTGTGAAATGGACAAACACTAGAGGGCATTCCCACGATATAGAAGCCTTATGCAGGGAGCTGACACTGTTCTTATTTTAACTTTAGCCTTTTGACCTCTCATTCTTGACCTGGTTGATCCTTGATCTATAATTGTTAATTAAGTGCTAAGTATATACTTTATATTCTTCTTGCTGTTTTTCTGTGAGACACAGGAAGTTGGCAATCACACCAGTATATTTCCTTACTTTCTTGCTATTATTAAACATAAGGAGAGCCTTATGCTTACATTCACATTTTAAAAAAGAGCCCTTATGTCTATGTCTAAACAAAAAGCTACAGCTACTCTAGCACTCAAAGCTTTGACAGACAAACACGTTTTGTTATTTTGTCCAGACCTCATAGATATGAGAATTCCCATAGACATCTGCAGACCAGTGTTTACTCATATGCTTTTTTAGCTATAAACAAACGTCAGAGGAGCACCACAGCTTGAGATACAGAGCAGTATTAATATGAGACCCTTGATTTACAGTCACTCTGGGGAGATCACTGTTGTGGATGGCTGGTTTCTGAGCTAAACCATATGGCCACAGTTTGCCACTGGATATTTTCCCATCCTCGATACAGGTAGTTTCTGATGCAAGGTCCCTTTTTGAATTTGTTTGACTAATTTTGAACATCCTCTGTATTGAAGCTGGAATTATTCTTTAGGAATGAGTGGTAAGTACAGTAATTTATTTACGCAGTAAGATTTAGTCTTCGTAGAACAAGGGATTTTACCACTGATGATGCTAAAATTAGATAAGATGTATTCAGACACATCTATACATAGTTCTTTTACATTCTTTGTGATATTTATACAGTATATTTTGCGTACTGTAAAATATGAATATACATTTTGACTAATATGTCATCTAGAGTTAATGAAGCACTTCGAGGGAGTTCCTGGCTTACTGCTCTTTTTGATGGCTCTGGCTCCTCTCAGTCTGGGCACCAGATTTACCTTGCTGATCTCCATGCCCAACACCTCCATTCCTTTCGGCGCTGGTCGGATTGGGGCTGGAGCTCTTGTCGCTATCAGTTCTGTAAACAACAGTCCGGACCTACTGCAAGGTCAGTGAGCTATTTGTACCAAGTATAAAAGAAAGATGAGCAATATTTGTATATCATGTTTACTGTAATATGTTGAATGATTTGTGTCAGGGCATTATTTGGATTACCATTATGTGGATGATGAATGCAATGACCTACGTGGTCCAGGGAAAATCGTGGCGCTTTACCAAAGACACAAATACAGCGCTTTCATCGGACCTTCTTGCTCAAATGTACGTGCTTGCATTAGCATGACTTCCCAGACAGTTGAAGGCCAAAATAAATAAAAATTAAAATACAGCTAGTTCACTCATTATATCATTACTCAGACAAAAGACTCTCAAATTAAGGTATTAAGGTCTTCTACATGTTCCAATTAAAGCTTAAAATTGACTTTTAACGCATGAAGGGCTATCAAAAAGTAATTACAAAACTCATTTGTCACAAGATATCATCATTACAAGACTAATGTTCATTGTGTAGGAAATGGAGTATTATCATTTGTTGCTAATTTTTATTCAAGGTCTGTGCCGTGACTGCTAAACTAGCAGCTTATTGGAACATTGCTGTCATCAGTCCCGTATGTGCAGAGCAACAGTTTCTAGATAAGAAGGTCGGTTGTAATGGGTATGTTACCATTATGCTTGTATCGCAAAATGCCTTTTGGTTGCTAAATGTCTTTTTGACTCCTTTTGAATTCAGGCCTATCCGACTTTAACAAGAGTGTTTGGACCTTTCACTAAACTAGGAGCTTTCGTTGTGGAAATCTGTAAACAGTTTGGCTGGCAGCGCATAGGCATCATCCATGACAGCAAACCTTCCTGGACTATTCCCGCCGAGGGGATCAAGTATGTAATGTACTGTGAAACTCAGTGTTGGAAAAATCTATGTATATTTACATTTATTATACACTGCATGTACACCATAAAAATGATCATAATTTTAACAGTAAAAGATTTTAAAAATCATATGGTCAAAAAACCTGTTAACTGGTTAACAGTAAGTTCCCTTACCCTATACAGTGTAAAACTGCCAAGTACAGTTTAATACTGTGAAACATGAATTGACATTCCCAGAATTTTCTGTGTGACAGCTCATATCTTATGGTTTTTCATTGAAATAGTTGCCTCTGTTCTTATGTTCTTAAATAAAAATTCATTGCATTCTTTTAGAATCATGTATGTTATAATGATGGTGTTACATAATTAGCCCCAGCTTGTGGAAAAGCTGATTCATGATATGTCTTTATCTTTACCACCTGTGTTTTTAAGGTGGTTGTCAGACTATGATAAAGGTGAAGAACATATTTTAGTAATGTGGTATTATTTTAGTTAAAGTCCTCATGAAATCAAAATCGATCTTATTTACTTTGTTATCACACATTACAGGTCTTAGGGTGAACAAGTTAATACACAGAAAAAAATTGTTTGCTGCGGTAATCTTTAATCAAAATCTGAAAAGTAACTGGAATGGCGTTCCCTTTTCGATGACGGCAGTTTGACGGTTTGAATATCCTTAACCACTCCCCTCCAACCGTTAGTCTGCTATGAGCGAGAGATGGAGAGGAGGAGCGCTGAAGTAAAACCCTCCCCTCTATTCAATATTCCCTTTCACTTGTAAATGCGTCACAGCACTGAAATAAAATCTGAAATTGCAACTTCTGGTTCACTGGGACTTTAATGAAATATAGGCCTACATGTTTTCCCCCCCTGTGAATTTAATGTAAATCTGTAAAACTTAAAATGTTGCGACCACCTTTTTTACGGTAAAGTTCTGGCAACCACAGCTGCTGTTTTTTTTTTTTTTTTTTTTAAACCATATCCAAATAAATAAACAATAGCTTTTATTGTCTTAACCACAAATTATTGGTCAGGAAATTGGCTAAATTTAAGCAAATGCATTACTTAAACAGCTATATGGCAGAATATTGGGGAGTTGTGTGTGGAGTGATGAATCACAATGAAACACGATTTGCATGGTGATGCTCCAGAGCGGTGTCTTCGAAAATCTGCTGAGAAATACAATAATAATAAGTGCATCTCTACAACAGTGAAACACAGAGGAAGAGGTGTCATTGTGTGGGAGCCTTTTTAACTGGAACTGGTACTGGTGAGCTACTTCACTGTGAAAAGTCATTTAATGCTTTGGAGTACATAATATTGCTTGCTTTACACAATTGAAAAGTTGTTATCTAAAGAGGAATGATCAGATGTTATGTTTTAACAAGACAATGCTACTGCCCAAATCGCAAAGACAACCAAGAAATGGCTTGAGAATAAGTCTATCAGGCTCATGTCCTGCATGTTCAGAGTCCAGATTTGAACCCTATAATGAATATTTGGTCTCACACTAAACTCAAACTAACTGGGAGACATTTTTCAACTACTCTTGAACTGTCTTCCTATAAAAAGCTGTCTGCAAGTTTGAGGAAGGCAGTGCTAAGTTATTTACAGTATTTGTGAAATTTGTGATTAAAATGGTTAAGAACATTAAAGTTTTTATGCATTTTTATAGTTGTTATTATAAATCAAGAAGTTAATTTAAGAAAAGTGGTTACCACTTTAATTTTTGATTTCATTATTAAACCTCATTTCTTCAAAGGTATCAAGCAGAGCACAATAACATCACAGTGGCCAGGTATCGAGAGATCCATGGCTCTCTCTCCCAAGGGTCTTTATCGACCTGGTCCTGGGTCTTAACTGAGGTGGCTCAAGTCTCTCGCAGTAAGAAAAATTCCCTCTTTAAATGAAAATGAGAATTTATTTTCACAAAACCTAAGAGGAACTAAACAATGAAACCATTGTTTGTGTTTTCCCCTGTACAGTTATTGTGATATCAGCACATGGCAAGGTGGTCCGCAGCTTGCTAATTGAAGCTCACAAGAAAGGCCTGACTAATGGAGATTTCGTTTTCTTTTGTTTCGAGCCGTACAAGCAAAAGGTCTTGTTTGGCAGTTTTGACTGGAAACAAGGTGGGTTGCGTAACCTCAAAAGCAATGACTTTGCTAACCTCATAAATTGAGATATTACGGAATATGATGCCATTTTCTATTTATAGTGCATGGTTTTCTTCTTTCTCAGGTGATGAATTTGACTCAGCGGCCAAGGAAGCTTATAAGGCTCTGTTTTTCCTGTCTCTTTATAAACCCAGTGATAAACGGTATCAGGCCTTTTCAGAGAATGTCACCAGAAGATCCAAAACAGTCTTTGGATATACATATGCCCCTAATGAAAAGGTTGGATTTTACGGTAACACTTTACAATAAGGTTGTATTAGTTAACATTAGTTAATGCATTAGTTAACATGAACTAACCATGAACAACACCTCTTTTCAGCAATAGTTAATCTTTGTTAATGTTGGTTAATAAAAATACAGCTGTTCATGGTTTGTTCATGTTAGTTCACAGTGCATTAACTAATGTTAGCAAGATTTTAATAATGCATTAGTAAACGTTGAAATTAACATTAACAAAGATAAATAAATGCTTTATAAGTGCTGTTCATTATTAGTTCATGTTAACTAATGTAGTTAACTAATGTTAACTAATGAACCTTATTGTAAAGTGTTACCGATTTTACATTATAGACATGAACAAAGGTAAAGTCTAATGTCAATGATGCTTGTTGATAAGTTCAATGATGAGTTCAGTTTTTTTAATTCAACAGGTGTCAGTGCTAGCAGCCATAGCCCATGATACTGTGTGGCTGTATGCCCAGGCATTAAACGAAACTTTGGCAGAAAGTGGAAACCCGTATGATGGCTTGGCCATCACTAGACGAATGTGGAACAGGACTATTACAGGTTTGTAGAGCTTAAACTATATCTAGTGATTCCCGGGTAGCAAACACTGTGCAAATTTGTAATAATTTGTAATAATGAACCAGACCTTAGAGTTATAAGGTATATAGCCTATTTCTAGTTTGGTTTTGTTGAAGGATTACTTGAGCATTCTCCTTCCTACACCAACAATTCATGTCATTTCCTACTGTAAATAAAATTGCCACCAAGTTGACAGGATTTCATTATAGTACATGCTTTGTGACATTTTGTTATACAGGTATCCAAGGAGATGTAACTATTGATGCAAATGGAGATCGTGAGTTAAACTACATGATGAAACAGATTCAAGATAGTAGTAACCAGAGTCAGGTGAGGTGCTGCCATATGCTCACTACTTAGATCGACCATAAGCACAACTAATGGAAGCCATGCTCTGCTATTCTGAATTACATTTGTCAAATGGGTCATTGGGTTCTCCACACAGGTCATTGCAAACTATTTTGGGACATATAAGGCAGTAAAAGGGGTTCACATCCACTGGCCTGGAGGACAGACAACTCCTCCCAAAGACTCTCCAGATTGTGGCTTTCGAGGAGAACTCTGCATCAATTTAGGTATTGGGCACCCCAGGCTCATTGAATGTCTTACATTGCTTCTTGCACGTTTTGCAACACTTTCAATTTTAAATGTTCAGTGAGTGTCAGTAAAGGCATGTTCAGCTTTATCTGAAACAGATGAACTTGAATCTGCGATGTTTTATTTCCTTGGTATGTATGTATAGAGACAGAAAGTATTTGGGAGTGGAGCTAAAAGGTTAATGCTCTATTGTGAATGAAAATAATGTACCACCTAGGTTATACGATTCCTCGATTAAATTAGAGTACTTGATTTACTCAAAATTCCATGACGATTAATACCAGAAGTGCTGCATTCCACGGACCAGAATTCATGAACTGCACTAGACTGAATTAAAACCGTTTAACCATTTAAAAATCATAATAAAGCATTGTGCTATTGTGAAATCACAAAGGCTGCTATGCAGTTAAATAAATATATGTGCTGCTTTAATTATTTAAATGCGTGCAACTAGCTATACGTGTTTCTTTCAGAGTCCATTCACATTAAATGCTATTTGTTTGAGTTTCCAATAACGTGAATTTGGTAACATATGTAAAGTCGACGCGTTTCGTGTTTCATAGCGAAGTGTTTCACTGTTATCATTTACATGCGTATCAAAATTTTGGGTTGCTTAACGTTCATCTGCGCCATTTCACCAGATTTGTAAGGTAAATCGTTATAAACCTTCGCCAACACAGGAGAATACATCATTATCTTTTAAATATGCAAACTGTCCATCGTAATTTCAAAATAAAAGTTTAAACCCACTCTCTGAGTTTGAATGTTTTGATCACCACATATTTGTTCAAGACATTGGCTGTAGCATTTCTGTCGTAAAGAAATGGGCCAATATTAAAGATTAAGTGGACATTTGAATTATTATTGTTTATTAATAATTATTAATAATTATTAATATTGTTTGTCCAATATTTAACAAGTGCTGAATTCTGAACTGCATACTAGTATTCTGCTCTTACTTCTTTTACTATATCTTTCTATGGCAGAAATAGTAGGAGTATAATGCTAGTATGCAGTTCTGAATTCGGGATTTGATCATATTACATTTTGTATTTTAAGAGTTTTGTTCAATAAAACCATATGATTAATTGCTTTTGATACTTGCCTCATTGTTATTATATATTTTAAGTTATTTTAATAGCACAAAAAAAAAGAGGTCAGGCACTAATGTTGGATGAGAAGGCCGGGCTTGCAGTCTTCACTCTAATTCATCCCAAAGGACTTGAGGTCAGGACTCTGCAGGCCAGTCAAGTTCCTCCACACCAAACTCGCTCATCCATGTCTTTATGGACCTTGCTTTGTCATGTTGGAACAGGAAGGGTCCATCCCCAAACTGTTTTCACAAAGTTGGGAGCATGAAATTGTCCAAAATGCCTTGGTATGCTGAAGCATTAAGAGTTCCTTTCACTGGAACTAAGGGGCCAAGTCTAAACCTGAAAAACAACCCCACACCATAATCCCCCATCCACCAAACTTTACACTTGGCACAATGCAGTCAGACAAGTACCGTTCTCCTGGCAACCGCCAAACCCAGACTCGTCCACCGGATTGCCAGACAAAGAAGCGTGATTCATCACTCCAGAGAACACATCTCCACTGCTCTAGAGTCCAGTGGTGGCGTGCTTTACACCACTGCATCCGACACTTTGTGGTATATTGCACTTGGTGATGTAAGGCTTGAATGCATCTGCTCGGCCATGGAAACCCATTCCATGAAGCTCTCAACGCACTGTTCTTGAGCTAATCTGAATGCCACACGAAGTTTGGAGGTCTGTAGCTATTGACTCTGCAGAAAGTCGCTGACTTCTGTGATTTTACGTGGCCTACCACTTTGTGGCTGAGTTGCTGTTGTTCCCAATTGCTTCCACTTTGTTATAATACCACTAACAGTTGACCGTGGAATATTTAGTAGTGAGGAAATTTCACGAATGGACTGGCAACCTCTTACGGTGCCACGCTTGAATTCACTGAGCTCCTGAGAGCAACCCATTCTTTCACAAATGTTTGTAGAAGCAGTTTGCATGCCTTGGTGCTTGATTTTATACACCTGTGGTCATGGAAGTGATTGGAACATCTGAATTCAATGATTTGGATGGGTGTCCCAATACTTTTGCCAATATAGTGTATATTAAACCAAACCCTAAACCCAACCGATAGTGTTCAAGAAAGAAAACATGAGATAAAGACGCATTTGCTGAAGCAACCATGCCATTTTAGCTTACTTTTTAAAGCTCTTTTTACAATGACTTGATTCACAGGACATCAAAATGTATTAGTTTACAAATCAAGCACTATGGTAAAAGTGTTTTGTGGTCATTACATAGTATTGTTCAAGGAACCACATATAAATAAGTCTTTTTAAATGAATAATCTGCCCCTGTAATCATAATTTGTGTGAAAAGGGATAGCTGGTGTTTTACTGCCACAAGTCTTAATTTTCTGCTGAAAACTGTGCAGATGAATTGTATGTATAGCTAAGGCATATTTTTCCAATAAGCCTATGTTGGTTTTGAGACTTTCATGGCCTCAAGGTTGTTGAGTGTATTTTATTATTGGCCCACTCTTCACTAATTTGTAAAGTGTCTGTGTGGTAATAGCACACAGCAACATGATATGAAGTTTGGAAGCGTGTTCATGCTGTTATTGCTTATCAACTTCTTCAAGGGGCCAGTCAGAGGCCATAGTGCAGTAAATTTGTTTCCAGAAGGGGGCACCAAAAGCCCACCTTTGCTCTTCACATCAATACATTCACACCCCACCACACAGCCCTTGTTTTCCCATCCCTTGATTTTCAGTTTTTGGCATTGCCTCATACCCTCACTTTGATTAAAAAAGGGGAGAAAAAAAAATCTGAATAATGTATCAATGCCTGCAAGACCCAAATGTTTAACTCAACGGCAATATAGATTTCTCAGCTATTCACTGACTGATTCTCCCCCAAGCTAACAGGTCGAAGCAATAAAGTCAGGACAGTCTTATGCAACCAGATATAATCCTTTTATCAGAATTCTGAAAAGGTGACTGTTTCATATTGCATTCCTACAGAATTACCCTTGGCAGCTTCAAGTCTTGCTTTATCATACTTCTATAAATGGACGTAGTTGGATGTTGACACAGAGTGTGCGCTAATCACATAACAGACCTGCAGATTACAAATGTATGTGTTTTATTTTCAGAGAGAAAATTTTTGATTGCTTTGGGGATTATTGCTAGTTTGGTGGCTGCAGGAACACTAGCAATCTGTGTTCGATACAGGTAATAGTCAAAGTGTGTATTTTTGACTGCTCTTAAACTTTAAGACTGCACCTTCAGAATTGCTGAACCAAGCGTCGAAATTAGAACATTTGCATAAATGTGGTGTATATACTTTGATTTTCCATTCCAAGAAATTGTTTTTGCTAGTTACACCCTTTTCATTTATTTTGGATGTAAAATTTTCATATAATACTGCAATTATGTTGAAACTTTCTGTCTGCATGAAGGCCAGACTAAATTCAGCTAAAACGTTTGAGCTGATCCAAAAATGCAGGCCTTATTCAGTGCAGGTTTTATTTGCCTGAAATACATCCTTAAACTTTCTCCCGTCTCCAGACTAAATTCATTTTTATTGCCAGGAAGTACAAACTCCAGGAGGAAGCCTCCAAGATGTTGTGGATAGTCAATGCTGATGATGTCATAATGATGGAACATCACTCCTCAACCTTGCCAGCAAAGGTTTTAAAATGAATTAGTGCATCATATGTGGATTAAGTAACTCTTCCGGCCCACAGTTTACTTTATTTTGTCATACAAGTATTGTGTGAACTCATACATAAGTACTAATAGTAATTGTAAGAATATTACAATGTAATGAACACGCTCATCCTTCCCTCGGGTCATTTTGACCCCAAACTTTTTTTTTTTTTTTAATTGAGTGTTCTTAGGAGTTGTCCAAGTCCCTAGGACTTTTGTTGTACTTCAACCACGATTACACACAAACAACTTTTGTAAAATTTGTAACAAATCCTTCCCTCACGGATCAATTTGACCCCCATAGGAATGAATGGAATGCTTCAGGATACATTGAAACCTAAAAATGCTCAAAATACAAACTAAATATGCTAAAACTTGTGTATCTGAATGCATACTTAAAAGAACTGACTTTAGGTCCCAGCGGAACAGCTCATTTGCTCCATATAGAGCTATAATGCCATCTAGTGGCAAGAGTCATGAAATATCATGTTATATTATTATTTTTCCACAAGAGGTCTGCAAAGACACCCAGTGTAAGATATTTTGAGCTGAATGAAAAGGGTTATGCATGAAATTGAGTTATTTTGAATTTAAGAAAGAATGTGAAGAATGTTCTTAAATTATTTATTTATTATTTATTGATAAAATCTAGTCATTTAAAGGTAAATAAAATTTTAAAAAAATCTCCAAAAAGATGAAGCCCTAAGAGGCCATGGATTATTATTTTTTTTTTGCTTGAGCTGTTGAATTCTCTGTTGTAAATTAAACATGTTAATTACAATAATAAAATGTTTATTAAGCGAATCAAACATTTTGCTGAAATATCCACAACATAGCCTATAAGAGCAAACGGTTTATCCGTCGATCAGATGCCTGTGAAAGTTGTGTTTGTTGCTATAGCAACAATAGACTCCAGTCAGTGCAGTCAGTAGGTGCGTTCCATTCGACCGTAAGTGGACTGCGAAGTGCACTTCACAGGGTATTCCGCCATCCTAAGTGAGATTCCAATCCGAAGGGAGCGAACATGTTCAGTTCGAAGTGTAGGCTACTGCGAACGGCGTAGGGAAGAAGGGAACATCAAAACATCACTTCACAGGAAGTGGACAGTGAAAATCAACTGCGCGTCGCATCACCAGTCTGAACTAAAGATGGAGAGTTTTTAAACGGCTCTGCGATGGAGTTTACGTATATTTTTTTATCATAGTAATTCTTATACAAACTAGAGTGGTTATGGCAATGACTGATGTATTCGCATATTATATTGTATGAATATGCAAACAAATTAAAAGTGTTGAGAAGCAGCTGAGGTGCTGTCATCTTTTTTATATTTTACTTTATTTAGGCCTACCTCAGGAATGTTTACTACGCTGCGCGTGGGAAAGAAAGCGCACGAAATGAGACCGCTATAATTATTAAGACCTTAAAAACACATTAATACATTATTTTCATATTGAGCTGTTTGTATTCAAAATCATATTGATTTTCATATTCAGCATCAAATCTGTTAATAGTCAATTAAATATACAGGTAGGCTATACGTAAACTAATAAAAATAATAGACTAATACTGTCACATGTCTGTCTTGTTTTGCACATGTGGTGTTTTGGTTTGTGTCTGGGCCATGTGCTCTTGTCTTCTGTCTGGACCCCGCCCTTCTTGTTATCTGATTATTGATTCATTTGCCCCACCTGTTCTTCCCCATTACCTGCCTTGTTTGTCCCCTATGTAATCTCATTGTGTCTCCAGTCTTGTGCTGGTTCGTTATCGTCTCCTGTTTTCATGTTCCCTGATCCCGACCCTGGTAGTTTGTCTTTGTTATGTTTGATTTTCCCCCTCATGGGTTTTGTTTTGTGTTTATTTTCATTTTTCAATAAATATCCATTTCTTTATTGCGCTTGAGTCCCTTTCACCCATACCCAACCGTGACAAATACAATGTTTTGATTATATTTGTTTAGATATACACTCACCTAAAGGATTATTAGGAATAGCATACTAATACTGTGTTTGACCCCCTTTCACCTTCAGAACTGCCTTAATTCTACGTGGCATTGATTCAACAAGGTGCTGAAAGCATTCTTTAGAAATGTTGGCCCATATTGATAGGATAGCATCTTGTAGTTGATGGAGATTTGTGGGATGCACATCCAGGGCACGAAGCTCCCGTTCCACCACATCCCAAAGATACTCTATTGGGTTGTGATCTGGTGACTGTGGGGGCCATTTTAGTACAGTGAACTCATTGTCATGTTCAAGAAACCAATTTGAAATTATTCAAGCTTTGTGACATGGTGCATTATCCTGCTGGAAGTAGCCATCAGAGGATGGGTACATGGTGGTCATAAAGGGATGGACATGGTCAGAAACAATGCTCAGGTAGGCCGTGGCATTTAAACGATGCCCAGTTGGCACTAAGGGGCCTAAAGTGTGCCAAGAAAACATCCCCCACACCATTACACCACCACCACCAGCCTGCACAGTGGTAACAAGGCATGATGGATCCATGTTCTCATTCTGTTTACGCCAAATTCTGACTCTACCATCTGAATGTCTCAACAGAAATCGAGACTCATCAGACCAGGCAACATTTTTCCAGTCTTCAACTGTCCAATTTTGGTGAGCTCGTGCAAATTGTAGCCTCTTTTTCCTATTTGTAGTGGAGATGAGTGGTACCCGGTGGGGTCTTCTGCTGTTGTAGCCCATCCGCCTCAAGGTTGTGCGTGTTGTGGCTTCACAAATGCTTTGCTGCATACCTCGGTTGTAACGAGTGGTTATTACAGTCAAAGTTGCTCTTCTATCAGCTTGAATCAGTCGGCCCATTCTCCTCTGACCTCTAGCATCAACAAGGCATTTTCGCCCACAGGACTGCCGCATACTGGTTGTTTTTCCCTTTTCACACCATTCTTTGTAAACTCTAGAAATGGTTGTGCGTGAAAATCCTAGTAACTGAGCAGATTGTGAAATACTCAGACCGGCCCGTTTGGCACCAACAACCATGCCACGCTCAAAATTGCTTAAATCACCTTTCTTTCCCATTCTGACATTCAGTTTGGAGTTCAGGAGATTGTCTTGACCAGGACCACACCCCTAAATGCATTGAAGCAACTGCCATGTGATTGGTTGATTAGATAATTGCATTAATGAGAAATTGAACAGGTGTTCCTAATAATCCTTTAGGTGAGTGTATGTGGTGTGTTTTGTAAATGTATGCTATATGACTATTATATGGTTTTAAATTTGAAAGTAAAGTAAATTACAATATTAATTAAATCATAATCTGCGCGACCCCGTCGTTGCCTTTCTTTGATGACGTTGCAGAGCGTTCCAAATGAGCAACTATTGTCAGCGAAGTCCACTTCACCTGATATACCATGCTCAGGGAGTAGGGAGCAGTGAACACTGCATAGGGACCCTGTCGAATGGAACGCACCTAGTGTGTTATGTCGTGATTATCACGAGAAAACAACTTTTGTAATCTTGAGATAACGAGAAAATTAAGTCGTAAGATCAAGAGGAAACAAGACAGAAAAAAATAATAATCCATGGCCTCTTAGGGCTTGCCATAAAAAATAATCTTTCTGGATAAAAAAAAAAGTATAATTTTAGGGCTTCGGGTCATTTTGACCCGCGAGGGAAGGATTTGCTACAAAGTGCCAGGGAGGGATGAGGGTTAAAGAGTTACCCTCAATCATTACTGAATAAGGTGGCCAATGCTGTTGTTTGTGTTTTTTGTTTGTTTTGTTTTGTTTTTGTATTTAATATGCATTATTAACGAATCCATTACATTAATAGGCTCTCTCTCTCTTTGGTTCAGTCCAACAGATCCAACCCCATTCAGACTTCTTTGGAATCTATCATAAGCAGCATGCAAGACAAGCCATCAGCACACAGAACCGCAGTCTACAAAGTGAAGTATTTGGGATCTTAGTGATTAAACATTTACGTCACTGTGACATGTAGAAGACAATTTATGCTACAAAACATTGGCCATGATTTAGTTGCCCTATAAAACTACTCATAGTTCATTTATTTACATTATTTTTCTTTCTCATTCAGGGGACAATTTGTTCTGTTTGCTATCTGAAATTAAGAAGCACTCATCTGAACAGCGAGCTGCTGGCAGAACTCAAACAGGTGAAATATGTTTAAAACATTGACAAATATTGATTTTTAGTCTGTCACAACAAAAACTATGACACCTCTATGGGTGTGTGTGTGTTTCAGTGCAGAGATCTGACCCACTATAACCTTTGTAAATTTATTGGAGCGGCCTTGGAGACCCATCAACCCTTCGTCCTTACAGAGTACTGCCCTAAAGGAAGTCTGCAGGTGCTATTGCGCAACACTAAGATAATTGTTTCTTTTCTATCAGTTATAAGGAAGTTAAGGTTAGGAAATAACATTTTCGAACCATGCATTCCCTATGGGTTTTTAATAATGGAAGTTTTAAATTTATGAATGAAATAAGTGTAACTTTGGTGTAGTCTTTACTTGATTGCAACATGCATGACAGCCTTAAAATTAATGTTTCAGGTATGGATGTGTGTAATTTGTGTTGTAGAATAAAACGGCAATGTATCTTCAAAAGAAAAACATGAAAAATTCCAGAGCGAATTCAGGGCAGATTAGCCTTCCGGGTTTACCTACAAATTAATGTCACGGCTTAGTGGCTCTATTGATAGACAGTTAAGACATCATTACAATTTTTCTCATTGTTACCTTTTTAGTATGGCTAAAATCAAATAATTTGTTTGAAGGAATTATTCACTCAAAAAATGAAAATGTCATTATTTAGCCTCATGTCATTTCAAATCTGTCTGCTATTAGTTTTGTCCCCTGCGTAAAAATTATAGCTCTACAAAAAAAAAAAAAAGACAGAATTTTCATTTTTGTGTGAACTTAATAAAACTTTTTAAAACTGTTAGCAATAGTTTTATTAAAATGCTATGCAGTCAGAATACCAACTATGTTCACTCATGTGAAGATGGTATCTTATTATTTTTCGAATGGCCATTGTAACAAAAGGTTTTTGTCCCCAAACTTTGCAGGACATTTTAAAAAATGAGTCGATCAAGCTGGACTGGACTTTTAAGTATTCCCTCATGCTGGACATTGTAAAGGTCATTTTGTCTTATAGTCTAAAATGATTTTGTTGACAGTAGAATATAAAACAGTGATGGACAAATTTTGACTCTTGTAGGGCATGGACTATTTGCACCGTAGTCCCCTGCATTGTCACGGTCACCTCTCATCATCGAGCTGTGTAGTGGACAGCCGCTTTGTCCTGAAGGTCACTGATTTTGGACTGAATGCACTGAGGCCTTCAGACTCAGAGCAGAGCCCTGGATCTGACCCCTGGACCGGTAAGCTGGAAATGTGGAACTTCCGAAAGTTTTTTAGAAAAAGAGAGAGAGAAAAAGTAATATTTGATTTAGAGTTAAATACATTAAACACATAAATGTTTATATGCAAACAGATTTGTATAGTTTTAGGGTGAATTTGTAGGGGTGTTCCAAGCGAAAGTGAACATCTGAATTCCTTCATGAAGGGCCCTTCCACAAGTTCGTTAGTGAAGGCAACATGCGATGGACAATTCAAGGAAGTATAAGCTTTTATAAGCTTTGTTTCCTCATGGCTACCAGAAAAAATGTCCCCACAAGGTCAAAATGTACTAGTATTACTTGTGGGGCCATTTGGTACCAGAACCACACACACACACAAATTTATATTAAGCGCAATAATAAGAAATTCCTGTTGTAAGAACAGCTAATGGTAACATTACCAGGGTTGCTCCCCTTACGAAGTGTGTTCTAAATGGCTACATTGACACAAATGTGCCCTGCTCCCTCAAAAGTGCCCACTTAAAAGGCTCTGCCCTTCTGAGTGAGAAGGGCATAGGGATGTTCACTTCTGATTGGAATTCGCCTTTAGTTACATTTTGTCAGTTCTGTGAATAAATAGGTGTGTTGCATTTTAAGCTCTGCTATGGAGGGCACCAGAGCTGCTGAGGCAGTCCATGGCTGCTAATGGCACTCAAAAAGGGGACGTCTACAGTTTTGCCATTATCGCTCAAGAGGTGGTATATCGCAGAGGGCCTTTCTACATCCCAAACAGCCACTTCAGTGCTAGAGGTACGGCAATACACTCCACCCCCTTTCTCCATAACCCCCTTTCTTTTATTAAAGCCTCTCTTTATAACATAAAGTAAACCATTGCAGATGGACACCTGTGAAAGACTCTCTGTTTTTCAGAGATTGTGGAGAGGGTCAGGGCGGGGGGCTGTAGCCCACTGAGGCCGCACATAGACCGAGCAGAGTGTGTAGAGGAAATGGAGGGTCTCCTGGTCAGCTGCTGGAGAGAGAAACCTGCCGAGAGACCAGACTTCTCATCTCTCAGGACTGCCATCAAAAAAAATTGTCCTAATGGGTCAGTTATGAAGCAGAGCAATAACATGTTGCAATAATCTCCACTTTTCGTTGTCTACATTTCTTTTGTAGCCTTGGGAAGTCTGAAATGGTTAATTCACAGAATTATTGAAATAATAATTATTTGGTCACACTTTAGGGTCCAATTCTCACTATTAACTAACTATTAACTATGACTTTTGCCTCAAACTCCTAATTACTGCTTATTAATAGTTAATAGTAAGGTAGTGGTTATGTTTAGGTATCGGGTAGGATTAAGGGATGTATAATTGTACAGATACGGATATGGACTCGGAGAGAGAGGTTAAACTGAACCAGACAGGTATTTATTAAACAGTTGTTAAATTATGTGAAACAGACAGGTAGCAGAGATATCATACTGTACTGTGATGATGGTAGCTGAACAACAGTCTTTTCTAAATACTGGAATAAAGGAATAAAGGAGACACTGGAGAACACAAGGATAAACAGGAGGAGAATGGGAATCCACTGGAGTTCAGGAATTCGAAGATCAGGTAAATAGCGCGGGTAAAGAGTCCTTTTTCACATGGGAGACCAGACGATAAAGGAGAGGAATGAGTGTGTATATATAGGGAGGATGATGAGTGCAGTGATGAGGAACATGTGTGGCTGGTTAGAATTCTGAAGACTGTGACCTTTGAATGGGCTTAGTGGTTGAGCCTGGGGAAACCGTGACAATATGGTCATGCAGAATTAGGCATTAATATGTGCTTTATAAATACTAATAAACAGCCAATATCCTAATAATATTCATGCTAATAAGCAAATTAATAGTGAGAATTGGACCCTAAACTAAAATGTTACCAATAGTTTATTATTATTATTATTATTATTATTATTATTGGTGTTGTTGATATTATTACAATCATTAAAAAATAATATTTTTTGTTAATTGAAATAAAGCTGAAATAAAATGCATATAAATATTAGATGAAAAAGTTAAGCTTAAAATACTTGGAATGCTGCCATGTACTAAAGTTGAAGTACTAAAATTACACAAAAAAGATCAAACTGATTGAAATGACAAAAGCACACAGCAAAATAGCAAAATTTTATATTAATAAAAACTATAATAATATATACATAATACTTAAATAACACGGAAGGGAATGCTATTATTTTTATACCACAGTTAACTTCATTTAAGTCATTCTAAGCCTTCTCTTAAAGTTTATATTAAGCAAGGAGTAGGCTTTAGTTAAATTAAGACATTTAAGTAGCTTTTATAAACAATGTCAATATCACTTTATTTATAAAGCACCTGTTAAAACAACAACTGTTGACAAATGTGCTGTACATAATATAGCATTATATGACATGCATTGATTGACATCATTGATTAAAAGCAATGACAAATAGATAAGACTTAATTTTGATTTAAAATTCTCTACTGTTGTGGCATTTCTAATACTAATTGGCAGGCTATTCCATAGTTTTGGCACCACTACTGTGAAAGCCTGGTCACCTCTAAGTTTTCATGTTACCCTTCGAATCACTAGTAGTCCCTGATTTGAGGATCTCAGATCCCTCCCTGAGCAATGTTCCAATAAGAGATTAGTGAGGTAGGAGGGTGCTAAGCCATTTAAAGATTTATAAACCATTAAAAGAACTTTAAAATCAATTCTGTAGCCGACTGGCAACCAGTGTAATGACATCATCGTGGGTGCAATATGTTTATATTTCTTGACCCCGGTCAGGAGCCTGGCAGCTGCATTTTGAACCACTTGAAGAGTACTCTAGAACTACTCTAGACTACTCTAGAAAGAGTAGCCTGATTAATCCCTAGAGTGAGTAATAAGGGCATGAATCACCCTTTCAAAGTTCTTAAAAGACAAAAAACTCTTTACCTTTGCCAGTGCTCTTGGATGGAAGAAACTAGATTTGACCACAGAACTGACCTGTATATCAAACTTGAGGGCACTATTCAAATATACTTTCCACACAAGGTTTAACGTATTTGGAAAGAGGGCCAAGGTTAAAATTAGATTTAGAATTAGAATTAGTTTTTTTGGCTTCAGAGGGTCCAAATACAATAATATCTGTTTTAATTTAATTTAAATTTAGAAAATTTACTGACATCCAGGCTTTCAAATCAGTAAAGCAGGCTAGTAGAAAATCTATACATTATTTTAATCTTGTTTTAGGGGGAGAGAAATTTGAGTGTCGCCTGCGTGAAAGTAGTGAAAGGAGATGTCATATTTCTTAAAAACTGAACTTGAAGCATATGGAAAATAGCATCGGAGCCAAAATGGAACCGTGAGGGATTCCACATGTAAGTGGAACTGTACTTGATACAAATTCCCCAATATTCACTGAAAAGGTGAATTTTTAATTTTTAAGTAAAGACTGAAACCAATTCAGAGCTTTCCCTTGGATGCCTGCACATTTCTAAGCAAAGACAACAGGAAGGTATGGTGAAAGGCAGTGCTTAGATCTAAGAGCACAAGCACGACAGAGCTACAGGTATTACCAATTAACATTACATTATTTATAATCTTAACAAATGCTGTTTCTGTAGAATAATATTTTCGAACTCCCGAATGAAAAACTTTTCCAAGAAATTGTACAGTTGCTGAAAGACAATTTGGCTGTTTTAGAAGGGGTATGAGAACAGAGGCATGTTTCAAATAATCAAGTACAGTTCCTGATTTAAGAAATGTATTGAGGCGGGGAGGAATTACATCAAGCGAGAAGCCAGTGGGTTTCAGTTTATTTACAATTTCCTGCAGAAACGAGAGAAATTGCTGTAAATTGATTAAAAACCAAATGACATGCAGAAAGCACAATTGGATCATATGTTAAAGGCATGATATTCAATCTTATATACCTTATTTTATAAACCAAAATTTTTTCACACATGGCTGATGACAGTGATGGGATGCACTTGTAGAAGGGTTTATGACAGCATTTATGGGTTTAAAAAGAGTTCTTGGATTATGACAATTTCTTTTGATGAGGTCAGCAAAGTATTTAGACTTCGCTGATCTCACAGCCTGTTGGAATTAAGAAAGAGCGTTCCTTAAAAATGTGTAGGAGACCTGTAGTTTATCTTGCTTCCATTTCCTTTCTGCTCGCCTAGAAGCCTGTCTAAGCAGTCTCATTTATCCATGACTCAGGCTTGAGTTTTTGATGTCTAGCTTTCAAAGGGGCCACTTCATCTAAAATATTGGTACAAGCAGTGTTAAACCAGCTTCACTTAAATCATGTAGATGCTCATCACAAACTCCAGCAATCTCACTGAATGCTGCAGAAAAATCCCCACCGGTTTTTGATTTCAATATACGAGACCAACGCACAGGTTTGACATGCCTAAGGAAAAAAAAACATCATTGATGTGCATCTTGAGACAAAACAATGGCACTGACATACACTATATTGCCAAAAATATTGCGACATCCCTCCAACTGTTAGTGGTATTATAACAAAGTAGAAGCAATTAGGCACAACAGGCCACGTAAAATCAGAGAGCGGGGTCAGTGCATGCTGGGGTGCACGGTGCGCTAAAGTCGCCAACTTTCTGCAGATTCAATACCTCCAAACTTTGTGTGGCCTTCAGATTAGCTCAAGAACAGTGCGTAGAGAGCTTCATGGAATGGGTTTCCATGGCCGAGTAGCTGCATTCAAGCCTTACATTACCAAGTGCAATGCAAAGCATTGGATGCAGTGGTGTAAAGCACGGCACCGCTGGACTCTAGAGCAGTGGAGACGTGTTCTCTGGAGTGACGAATCGCGCTTCTCTGTCTGGCAATCCGATGGATGAGTCTGGGTTTGGCGGTTGCCAGGAGAACAGTACTTGCCTGACTGCATTGTGCCAAGTGTAAAGTTTGGTGGAGGGGGGATTATGGTGTGGGGTTGTTTTTCAGGGGTTGGGCTTGGCCCTTTAGTTTCTAGTGAAAGGAGCTCTTAATGCTTCAGCATTCAAAGACATTTTGGACAATTTCATGCTCCCAATTTTGTGGGAACAGTTTGGAGATGGCCCCTTCCTGTTCCAACATGACAGCGCACCAGTGCACAAAGTAAGGTCCATAAAGACATGGATGAGTGAGTTTGGCGTGGAGGAACTTGACTGGCCTGCACAGAGTCCTGACCTCAACCCGATAGAACACCTTTGGGATGAATTAGAGGGGAGACTGCAAGCTAGGCCTTCTCATCCAACATCAGTGCCTGACCTCACAAATGAATGGTCAAAAATTCCCATAAACACACTCATAAACCTTGTGGAAAACCATCCCAGAAGAGCTGAAGCTGTTATAGCTGCAAAGGGTGGGCCAACTCCATATTAAAACCTACGGATTAGGAATGGGATGTCATTAAATTTCATGTGCATGTAAAGTCAGGTGTCCCAAAACTTTTGGCAACATAGTGTATTTTAAGATATGTCAGTGCAAGTTACTTTTAGTTAAAACAGCTCAAACGTGCATTTTAGTCTGGGACTAGGCTTAAGCATTGTCTGTGAAATCAGGCAATAAACAAACAAACAAAAAAAATTTAATTGGCACCTGACAGTTGGCACTTGCATACCACAAACCAAAACAAAGAGATCCACAGACTCTCCTACATTTATGGTTCTCTGCGGACTGCACTTTTATTAGAGTTTCTGTTGATACAATCTTCCCCACTTGCAGAGTAAGATTCCCAAGTGAAGTCAGTGTTAACACTGAGATAAGTCTGATTAAAGCCACTTTAAACAAGCACTGCTGAGACATCACTAGTGTACAGCTATCTCTCCCTTCCAATCTAATGCTGTCTTGATACTGTAACAGTTGCACATTCTTCCTCTCTGTGTTTGTTTCAGCTTTGTAAATGAGGGCAGTTTTGACTAATGAGCCCTTTTGGAGGTAATAAAGAACAACAAGGCAGGGACACAGAGGATCATTAATTACACTTACAAATGACAGTACTTAATCAGGTAGACAAACAAACAGGATATGAGCACTCTGGGGACCAGAGACACACAACCCAGTGAGCACAGAGTCTCGTGAGAACCAACACTGTCACAACGTATCACGCTAAACATTTATACTGGCCTTAGAGGAGCAAGGGCGAGAGAGAGAGAAAGACAGATTAAAAGAGCAATTGTGTTATGTGTACTGTATGTTGATAATAATTCTTTTGCAGCAGAATAGTCCCTTGAAGAGACAATAAAGAGTTGCTACTGCTCCTTTAATGTGATAGTACTAAAGCTAGTTAATAGTAATAATATTAAATTACTTTTGCTAATTGTTTGTGTGTGTGTTCACAGGGGTTCTGAGAACATTCTGGATAACCTGTTGTCCCGTATGGAGCAATACGCATGTAATCTTGAGGATATAGTTAGTGAGCGTACCGCTGAACTCCAGGAAGAAAAGAAGAGGGCAGAAGGACTACTCACGCAGATGCTGCCACGGTAATGCTCCAGATTATAACCAAAAAATGCTGCCTAGAAGTATTTTCTATTAAAACACTTTTCCTTTTTCCAGTTCCTTCATTTACAATCTCATACTAAGGTTGTGGTTAGGTATGGAGGCATAGAAATCATGGGGTTACCATTGTGCCTTAAAACTGATGTTTTAACCTACTTCGCAAATGAAAAAATGCATATAGGCTGTGACACACCAAGCTGACGGTTGGCCATTGACCAATGACAATCCGTTGTTGAGCATCTATCCTATTTTTTAGTGGTATGTTCCACACCGTTGACACTAATTGAACCCCCGTTGGCAGCTTTTCATGGATTTAGCATGTTGAATAACTCTGATTGTCTGTTCAGTTTAGTGAACCAGTGCACAAGATTAAAAATGGAAGTGAAGCAAGTATGCAATTGACAATGTCAAGAGGGCACACACAGAATGCTAGCTTGCCTATTTAAATGATGAATACACATTACTGATACCTGCTGGTATGGAGAGTTATTTCCTCTTATACAGGTGCAGAAAGAATGTGCTAGCTGGCAGTAGGTTTTAGTCTTTTGATCAAGCGCAGGTTTTTGTCCCTGACACGGGCGACAAGAGGCTTCACCACAGTCAGCATTCATTGCCGCTAGTTTTTTTATGTCGGATTGTTGTGTCTTGGCCTTAAAGGGATAGTTCACACAAAAATGTAAGTTTTATTCACCCTCAAGTTGTTTCAAACTTGTATGAATTTCTTTCTTCTGCTGAACACAAAAGAAGATATTTTGAAGAATATGGGTAATCAAACAGTTGATGGGCACCATTGACTTCCATAGCATGGAAAACAAATACTTTGGAAATCAATGGGGTCCATCCACTGTTGGTTACCGACAATATTCAAAATATCTTCTTTTGTGTTCAGTAGAAGAAAGAAACTGATACAGGTTTGGAACAACTTGAGGGTGAAATTATGACAGAATTTTCATTTTTGGGTGAACACTTAATGGCACAAATGTGTCCATATTTTGTGCTGAATGCAATTGGTAATCCATAATTCTACGAGACTGGATATATGCTTGGATTATAATGCACTCGTTTGTCATTTGATGAACTATTGCTGCAGTGATCAGTAAAAATCTACATAAAGAAAATGATGTATACTACCTCATATTAAGGCAAAATCTATAATAAAATGTAATTTAAATACAGAAATGTCATGTTTGAACTGAAAAAAAAGAATACTTAATTACTTAAATATGGTGCTGTGATGTTTCAGCACATTTAAAGGGATAGTTGAAAAAAAAAAATTGTGTCAGTTACTCACCCTCATTTCTATCCATATCCATAAGACTTTTGTTCTTCTTCAAAACACAACTGAAAATATTTTTTATGAAATCTGAGAGATTTCTCTCTCCACTGACAAACTTACACCCAAAACTTAACAGTAAACATAATCCATATGAATCGAGCATTTTAATCCAAGTCTTCTGAAGATACGCAATCACTGTTTTGATGAACAGATTTAATTGACTTTTATTCACATATAAACAGTGATCAACGCACGTACATAGAGTACATTAAATGGTGAACGAAGCTTCTGTTTACCATATTTCAATGGAGAGACAAAAATTAGGATAAATCTTAAGGATAAATCTAAAAGTATCTTCATTTGGGTTTTGAAGATGCATGAAAGATTTGGAATGACGTGAGGGTGAGTTAATAATTATGACTTTTCAGTTTTGGGTTTAACACCTGGTTAAACTGGATGCTTAGTGAATAAAGATGCATGTTTTTATGTTGACGTGCGCAAAAGTGTTCAGTGAATTCGTCCCCAACACTTCAGTTACTAAAAACTTGCTTGCACCTGGCCTAAGCTTACGTGACCAGACCAGTGATAAACATCACCAAGGCCTCCACTTGAAACCTGCCTTTGAAAAGTGCCTGTCTTTTTTCTCATATTTTTAGATCTGTGGCTGCTCAGCTCATAGCGGGAAAGACAGTGAGAGCAGAGACCTACGACTGCGTCACCATCTATTTCAGTGACATTGAAGGCTTCACAGCCATGTCAGCATCCCTCACGCCAATGCAGGTGATGAAATACACCAAGACTCAAACAGCATCTCAGAGAGTTTCTGCCTAGTACTTTCTGAGTGAACTTGGCTGCATTTTGAAAACATTTCTCAGAGGGTTTAAAAAAAAAAAATTTAAAAAAAAAAGTCGGTCCTATGGGTACGAATTTGTATGAATTTCGATCATATTTTGGAAAATACATATGTCCAGAGCCATTTGGGCAGGCTTGAGGAGCTGCTGTCTTGAGTTGTCTAAGACTTTGCGCACCCTGCACTTGTTAAACAATGTGTGTGTGTGTGTGTGTGTGTGTTTGTGTAGGGGTTTGTTCTAAGATCAAATACCCACATAGTAAGCTCTGGAATGGGTCTCATATGTCCTACGAGAGCTCCTGACATTACTATATCACATGGCTCAAGTGCCGAAAACTCCACTCTGTCACGAATATCAGGCTTCTGTTAGCATAGCTGTTGGCTCGTCTTAAAGTGGAAATAATAAATTCACATGAGGCTATATTTGGACCATACTGAAGCACACAGCTGAACCACAACGGAAAACTATTGTCACCTTACAGAAACTTTGATCATTGTATCCATAAGCTGACTTTAAACTGACCGCAGTTGTTTCCTTTCCTGTAGGTTGTGAATTTGCTGAATGATCTGTACACATACTTCGACAATATCATTGATAATCACAGTGTCTATAAGGTACGTAATTTGAATGCCTCACCGTTTCATTGTAGGATATGGGTTGCTTTATGTTTCATTTGCTGTATCCAGGTAGAAACCATTGGCGATGCCTACATGGTAGTGTCGGGCCTGCCTATAAGAAATGGAGACGACCATGCAAAAGAAATAGCCAGAATGTCATTAGCTATAGTGCAGGGCATGAGGAGCTTCCACAGTCTGCACGTACCAGAGCAGCAGCTGAGGGTTCGCATTGGAGTCCATTCAGGTAATAACTGGATGGTGACAGCTCTTTGGCTGGGCTATTCTTGTATATTCACTTGCCTGCAATGACCCTGATCAATCAGAAAAAAGAAATGTGCTCAGGATATGAGTGTACTTTGGTACTGGGTTGTAAATTATGCTGTATATACCATAAGAGTAAACCTTCACGTAGACATTTTTTTGTGTTCTTTTACTAAAATATGAAGTATAACAGATCATTGGTGCTCAACCTTAGCAGTAGTTCAAGAGCTAAGTTGGCACATTTCTTTTGTCTGCAAGAGCCATATTTAAAATATTCCCTCATCCTCCACCACAGCTTTGTACATGGAAAAAAATGTGCAACTTAACTTTGAGTGTTCGGTACTACCGCCTCTCATTTGTCCACTTGATTTTCCGCCCTGAAAATTCACAAAATGTGTGCTGTGATTCAAAAGTTTGGGGGTAGTAGGATTTAAAAAAAATATATAATAATTTTATTCAACTAAGAAGCATTAAACTGATCAAAAGTGGCAGTAAAGACTTTTACACTGTTAGAATAAATACATAAATAAATAGAACTTTCTATTTATTAAAAAAATCATGGTTTCCACAAAAATATTCAGCAGCACAACTGTTTTTAACTGTGATAATAATAAGAAATGTTTCAAATTATCATATATTGAGAATTATATATATATAATACAGAATTATTTCTGAAGGATCATGTGACACTGAAGACTGGAGTAATGATGCTGAAAATTCAGCTTTGCCATCACAGTAATAAAATTACAATTTACAATATATTATTAAAAAAACACAATCTCGGTATAGTGTAGGAAACAAATGTCGTGCCATCTACAGGTTTGAGAGACTACTTTTCATAAAAATATTTGATTATGACTGGTTATTTATACAAAAGGATTATACAATACATTTCATTTCTTCTCTCTCTTGCCTTTTTCAGATGTGTTTGCAGTAGAAAACCAATGACGCATTTGTATATTCATTCTGATTGGTCAATTTACGCTGGCATTTATGCCGTGATTCTTACTTGCCAACTTGTGTTATGACACATATAAGAAAAATTCAAATAAAATACATCATTGTACATTATATTACATAACACCGCCATTAAAGAGCTGATTTAGGCACGCAAACCATACTACTGCGAGGAATACTAGAGGAATAGAAGACACTATTTGAAATGTGTTTGTTAAAACTACTAGAGGTTGAGGAAAAATGCAGAATCATAAAATAATCATATTGCTTGTTACAGGGCCTTGTGTCGCAGGGGTTGTGGGTCTGAAAATGCCACGCTACTGTTTATTTGGAGACACTGTGAACACCGCCTCCAGGATGGAGACATATGGATTACGTAAGATCACTCATGAAGGATGTGCCGACAGTAGATTAGCAAAATGTCAGTGAAGAATTTCCAATGAAACACATGTGATGTTGCATGATCTTGCCACTGCCTGGACCTAAGCATCTTTTTGATGATTGTGTAATAGTGTAGACAGGTGTCATAACGTTTTACTTTTCCCTTTCCAGCACTGAAGATCCATGTGAGCAGTTCCACCAAGTCTCTCCTTGACACTTTCAGGACTTTCCGCTGTGAATTGCGAGGTGACATCCACATAAAGGTACAGAGTTTCTGTCACTTTCACCTCAGAAAACACCATCTTGTGTTCATCTGTCTCACCACGTCACAACAATCCAATTCGCTCAGCTGATTCTTTTCACACATATTTATTTTAGGATTGGTGCTTCAACATTACTTGCACTAACAGTGACAAATCCATTGTATTACAAAGCCATAATGTAATTAAAGGGACATCATAACTACAATCAAGGATGTAAACATTGATATCTGAAAAGTTATGTGTACATGGTAACATCATTTCAGAAAGAGTTGAAATATTTCTTCGGTAATGAGCCACAGCTGGTAAGGACCTATAAATAGATCTCAATAGCCTCTTCTTAACAACAAGTTTTCAAAGCTTCGGAACTGCCCCTGTTCTCTTCCATTTCAGGGAAAAGGCTTGGTGAGGACATTCTGGCTTTCGGGAGAGGACTACTAAACCAGATGATTTTTTTGTTTGTTTTTAAATGCTAAAAATTTCTGTTAATTTTTATTAGAGCATACTACACTATATTTCTAATGTTACTTTTCTTTGCGTGTTTGCAGCAAATTTCTAGCAGGGTTCCTACGCAGTTTTGAAAAATAATGGAAAAAAGATGAATGGAAAAATATTTGCATTTCCAGACCATTTCTGCACTGCATTCCCCACCCATTTAGTGTTATATAATAGAAAATTAAGAATTTAAAGAACATAAATTATCATACAAGAAGTGTGTTTTCATGGTGCACTTTTTCATTATGCAAAAATACTGGTTATAAGTATGTTGGGTTTGTTCTTACAATATTCTTAGCACTGTATCGCAAAGCCTCTAAAAGGCCCTTTGCAAAATAAAAAATATACGAACTTTAGTGTGCGGACGAGAAACCATTAAACTTAGCATGTAGGACAATGCACACTGAGCCCATTTCGCGGTGTGGTTTCTTGGACGCCACAGAGTAAGCGTTCAAATAGACCTAAGGCTTGAAATATGACGTACTGCCCTAACGAAAGCCAAATTTTGAACACTTTTTTACAGTACCAGTCTTTTTTTATAGACCCTTGAACATGGCAAATAGGACAATGCACACAGCCGTATTGTGCCATCAGCCCATTTCATGACATGGTTTCTCTGCCGCCACACAGGAAGTGTTGAATTGGACATTAGGCCTTGAGGTACTACCCTAAGGAGAGCCACATTTTAAGCAAATATATATATATATATATATATATATATATACACTCACCTAAAGGATTATTAGGAACACCATACTAATACTGTGTTTGACCCCCTTTCGCCTTCAAAACTGCCTTAATTCTACGTGGCATTGATTCAACAAGGTGCTGAAAGCATTCTTTAGAAATGTTGGCCCATATTGATAGGATAGCATCTTGCAGTTGATGGAGATTTGTGGGATGCACATCCAGGGCACGAAGCTCCCGTTCCACCACATCCCAAAGATGCTCTATTGGGTTGAGATCTGGTGACTGTGGGGGCCATTTTAGTACAGTGAACTCATTGTCATGTTCAAGAAACCAATTTGAAATGATTCGAGCTTTGTGACATGGTGCATTATCCTGCTGGAAGTAGCCATCAGAGGATGGGTACACGGTGGTCATAAAGGGATGGACATGGTCAGAAACAATGCTCAGGTAGGCTGTGGCATTTAAACGATGCCCAATTGCAACTAAGGGGCCTAAAGTGTGCCAAAAAAACATCCCCCACACCATTACACCACCACCACCAGCCTGCACAGTGGTAACAAGGCATGATGGATCCATGTTCTCATTCTGTTTACGCCAAATTCTGACTCTACCATCTGAATGTCTCAACAGAAATCGAGACTCATCAGACCAGGCAACATTTTTCCAGTCTTCAACTGTCCAATTTTGGTGAGCTCGTGCAAATTGTAGCCTCTTTTTCCTATTTGTAGTGGAGATGAGTGGTACCCGGTGGGGTCTTCTGCTGTTGTAGCCCATCCGCCTCAAGGTTGTGCGTGTTGTGGCTTCACAAATGCTTTGCTGCATACCTCGGTTGTAACGAGTGGTTATTTCAGTCAAAGTTGCTCTTCTATCAGCTTGAATCAGTCGGCCCATTCTCCTCTGACCTCTAGCATCAACAAGGCATTTTCGCCCACAGGACTGCCGCATACTGGATGTTTTTCCCTTTTCACACCATTCTTTGTAAACTCTAGAAATGGTTGTGCGTGAAAATCCCAGTAACTGAGCAGATTGTGAAATACTCAGACCGGCCCGTCTGGCACCAACAACCATGCCACGCTCAAAATTGCTTAAATCACCTTTCTTTCCCATTCTGACATTCAGTTTGGAGTTCAGGAGATTGTCTTGACCAGGACCACACCCCTAAATGCATTGAAGCAACTGCCATGTGATTGGTTGATTAGATAATTGCATTAATGAGAAATTGAACAGGTGTTCCTAATAATCCTTTAGGTGAGTGTATGTTGTCACTTCAAGAAAATCAATGTAATTGATTTCATTTGAAATGAGAAATATTTACATATGACTGTACTATATACCAAATATAAAGCTGAAAATAATGCTGTATGAACCATTTATGTTTGGAAGGTTGGAGGTTTCGAAATTTGTGTCTGGAAAAATATGGAATTTTGAAATCGAAAATGTGTAGGAACCCTGTTTTAGGTACATTACCATTTAAAAGTTTGGGGTCGGAAAGAATGTTTAATAATTGTGGGGGGAAAAAAGTCTCTTATGCTCTTTTATTGCATTTAGGCTGCATTTATATGATCAAAAATACAGCAAAAATAGTCATACTGTAAAATATATTTACAATTTAAAATAACTTTTTTCTATTTTAATATATTTACTCAAGTCTTCAGGATCACATGATCCTTCAGAAACAATAATAATGATTGGTGCTTATTATTATTATTATTTAGGGGCCAAGCACCGATGGTGCGGAGGCACCTATTGAAATCGTTAGCGTTCCTATTTTTATTATTATTCTGCATTGGAGTCTATGGCAGCCCATACAACCGCTTGCAGGAAAGTTGTGAAATTTGGCACACTCATAGAGGACAGTCTGAGCTGTCACCATAGCAAATTTGAAGTCTCTAACTCAATCCCTCTAGCGCCACCACCTGTCCAAATTGTCACTTATGTTTATGGTAATAACTTTTAAACCATAAGGGTTAGAAACAAAAAAAAATTCGATTGTACCCTATGACGTCATTTTCCGTCAGTGCTGACAAAACGATATTAGAATCAAGATGATTAGTCAAACTGTTCTCGAATAACGTGCAAATGAATTCAACAAAATGCCCACAAAAATGAAAGTCAGGCTATATATCCGCAACGCTTTAGCATATTCTAAACAAACTTGGTGTGTGTTATGCCAACCATGACCGGAGACTGCCTGCAGCGTTTCGGGCACAGTGCCGAATATTTTTGATGATAACTTCAGAATGCTTTAGCCAAAAATCACACATCTTTAGATTCCGGGCATCACGCCGAGCCATACCATACCCAATTTTCCCATATCAACGAATTTGGCCGTCGGCGATGTTGAATTCTGTCAAAAAGTGCTATATTTTACGAACACATTTGCTTATCATTACGAAACTCGGTATGTGTCTTCGGCACCATGCCCTGAAAATACTCAAAAAGTTTCGGGGCAGCGCCACCTTGAGGACAAAAGTTATAATGAATTTTCCAAAAATGCTAATAACTTTTGATTAAATTTGACTATTGTCATAAAACTGGTATAATAGATTCCTTAGGTCATGCCAAGAACATAGATACCAATTTTACCATATTTGGCCAAACTTCCTGTTCACCATTTTGATTTCCTTTACAAACCTACTTTTTCTAACTCCTCCTAGATCATTTGTCTGATTTTCACCTAAATTGAATCGTAACATCTTCAGACCATGACAGCAAAAAGTTATTAATTTTGTGTCAACAGACAAAACCGTTTTCATATACCGCAGCGACGAAGTTGACGCATGATGCCAAAATGACTCTTGAGGCTGTATCTCTGCAATGCTTTGACATAATGACACCAAACATTGTCACCTCACTCTGACCACACCATATCAATTTCATAACTGCACCACCTATTGGTCAAAAGTGATAAACTATTAAATCATATTATTAGTGACTGTATATATGATTTTTCAGCCATTTTGCCTAAAATCATCTTAAAATTGCTCATTGTTGCAGTTGGTCTAACACTTCCAGCCATGTTGGCATGTCTTATTGGCTTCTTTGCGCTTGGCCCTGTTAATTGCTGCTCGCAGCTATATTTATTATTATCATCGATGTTGAAAACACTGTTTTGTTGAAACCATGATACTCTTCTTCAGGATTCTTTAATGAATAGAACGTTTGAAAAACCATTAAATATCTTTACTGTCATTTTCGGTCAATTTAATGCATCCTTGCTGAATAAGTGTTAATTTATTTCAAAGAAGAAAAAAAAGTTACACTTTTTAAGTTGTCCTTGTTACTGTCACGTTCAGTGTGTTCTGTTTCATTTTCATGAACTTTTACTATATATATATATATATATATACATATATATATCAATACCAAAGTGTTTTCATTGTTATAATATTCTAGTTATCTTTATATTACTCACATAGTTGACTGGGCACTGTGATGGAAAGGAGAATAGTGGCCAAAAATATATTTCAGTTTTTATTTATTCATTTATTTGTTACTGTTTATTTGCATTTTAAAACTCATTGCACATAAAAAAATGCTAATAAATCAATTCTAGCACTGCACATTTTGTTGGACTGTATTTTGTATACTGTCACCTATATGGACACTGCTGAGAGCAGGTCATTACATTAATAGAACTCCCATTCCACAGTTGACCCTCAATGATTCATTCCCCCTTCTAGCTTTTAACCAGTCATCTCTATCTTACATTGCTACTGGAGCTTTCACTAAAAGCCTTTAACTGTCGTGCCATATTGACAGCAAACCTGTAAAAACTCTAGATTCAATCTTAACGATCTACACATTACCAACGCTGAAAGGGACTGTCCACACACCGGCATTACTTCTTTCTTGCTCTCTGGTAACCTTTGCTACCTTTTCAATAACTATAATTTATCACAGGGGTCACAGACACACTATTTTCAAACAAGACATTGCTGTGTAGAATTGCTGTGTGTCTTGTTAAGGAGGAAATAAAAATATGTTTTAGGTATTATCATTTTGCTGTCTGCTCTTTTAGAATTAATAGGAAACTTATCTGTCTTCACCAGAATTAGTTTTTGCAGATAATCTTTGATTCAAACAAATATCTCATCAGAAAATTTGTTCAAAGTTTGGGGATTTAAAGATATGTGATGTTGAAAAGGTACATTAGGGATTAAAATTGATTAAAGTAATACATGAACAAGGATCTTTATGATATTTTAGGCTTTAATAAAAGACTAAGATGTTGTAACTTTGCTAACTTACTTTCTCCAACACACTCACATGGCAATTCGTAACTGTTATTTTGACAAATTGATGGCTAATTTGTATTAATTCGTACAATTTTGTACAATATGCTTATGCCCCATTGATGGTTAGGCTTAGGGGTGGACTTTCTTTGAAGAAGTTGAATATGTTTCAATGCAAATCACATTGTGCGAATTAATACGAAATCGCCACCTCCTAAAATAGTACACGAGATTGGGTTGATTTTCTGACATTTTACTGATGCACAACTGACATGCCACTATTTGTGCAGTTTTTAGACGTTGGAATGATTTCAGAAAGTTCAGTTCAGAAGAGATTACAAAATCAAGTATTTTGACTCTAATATCTCATGAATACTTAATAAAATTTAAATCCCTCATGAATACTTTATTTATATCACTTAAAAATAAGCTGCACTTGCATTGTCTCTCCAAGATATTTTTTATTTACTAAAAGCATAATAATGCATACTGTTAAAATAGGTTTTGAAATGCCAAAAATGAAGTAATACACTGGCTCTTTGTCTGATTAAATAGCTGTTTATTTTACAAAGTTTAATATTTAATAAAATGTAACATATTATTGATCTTCATACATTTTTACATTTTTACCTTCATACCATTTTTCCCCTTTAGTCACATTGTACTGTATAATGTTCATGGTAAATATATAAAATAATAATATACTTTAATATACACAAATTCTGTTTGGAAAAGATTCTAAAATCTTGTATTTTCACTCTAATTGTTCATGAATGCTTAATCAAATTCAAATTCCTCATGAATACTTTATTTATATCACTTAAAGATACAATGTGAGCTCCTGTGCAGAATTCAAAGATAATCATGTTTGTCTGGTTATTCATTTCTTGCTCAGGTTGCTGCCTGCTTCCTGCAATATAGTATGCAATGTATCGCTTAAGTGTCAACTGCACTCATCCAAGACCACTTTAGCAATTTCCCTCCGGTTAAGATTCTTGTCACGGAAGTCGGATCAGTGTCCTTTGAGAGGCGCTTTCTTGCAATGAGCTGCGACCCCAAAATGGGTGATTTGTTTTACGCATTGAAAGTGCTGATGGGGTAACTTCCTCCTCATGATCACCCTGTTGTGTCGGTGCATTGTTGTTATAAGCCACATACAGGTCATGTTTACAGTAGAAATGGTTTGTGCAGTATGTTTTCTTTGGCCTTATGCCTGGTTGACACTGGCATGCTCTGGGCAATTATTGGCTGGATGAGGAATTATAGGCGGGATTAATTCATATTGTATATGACTGAAGCAGTGTTGGATGAGAAGGTTCTGTATAGGAGACAGGCCTGTGCTTTCCTCGCTGACCTGTGACCGGCTCCCATCAATCACCAGAGACTGTCAATGTCTCCCTGCTGACCATGCAACAATTATGGTTTTGTTTTCTTCTGTGATGACCCTGATAAGCGGCTGCTGTGAGTGGCTTTAAATACTTGGTGCAGATCATTGTTCTTGCTACATAGATGCAACTGAACAGGAGAGTTTTAACCCAAACATCCTGAAGCAGACTGAAGGATATCCTGCTTTCTTCAGCCAGTAAAAGGCAAAGATTGTCAATTGTTATTGTAAAAAGAAAAAAAAAAAAAGAAAGAAAAAAAGATATAATGCACAATATGCATTTTATGTAACACATAGTTTCTATGAAGCTTGTATAAGCTGCATCTGCAGTGTAGCTCCAAGATACATCTTTCATTTACTAAGAGCATAATAACACATACGGTAATAAGGTTTTGAAATGCCAAAAATGATTAAATATATTGACTCTTTGCCTGATCAAATAGCTGTGTTTATTTTACATATTTTAATCAGTTTTTACCATTTCTTTTTACACAAATTAAGTTGTTCCAATAATACTTACAGTTTTTCTCAATCTGCTCAATTCTCAAATGAAAATTTTTTTCTCTCAAAACAATAGTTTCTTGTTCACATCAGATTAGAATTTCTTATTGATTTAAGCAAATTGCATTTGTTTTGGCAAAAGTGTTAGTACAATTGTCTACAATTTGCACAATGACTAAATGCACATGGCTTGTTGATCAAAACAATGGCTTACACAATGACATAAACACTTTTTATTTTGGTGGCACTGGCCAATTTGCAGACATGCAAACACTCACATTACTTATGAATGACTGGACTAGATAGATCACATGTACATAAGTATTCACAACCTTTGCTCAATACTTTTGTTGAAGCACCTTTGGCACCAATTACAGCCTCAAGTCTTTTTAAGTATGATGCTACAAGCTTGGCATACCTATTTTTTTTCGGGCAGTTTCTCCCATTGGGGAGTATCATTTTTAGATCTCTCCAGAGATGTTGAATTGGGTTCAAGTCTGTGCTCTGGCTGGGCCACTTAAGGACATTCACAGAGTTGTCCCATAGCCACTCCTTTGTTATCTTGGCGGTGTGTTTAGGGTCGTTGTCCTGTTGGAAGATGAACCTTTGCCCCAGTCTGAGGTCCAGAGCGCTCTGGAGCAGGTTTTTATCAAGGATGTCTCTGTACAGTGCTGCATTCATCTTTTCCTCGATCCTGACTAGTGTCCCAGTTCCTGCCGCTGAAAAGCATCACTGTAGGGATGGTATTGGCCAGGTGATGAGCGATGCCTGGTTTCCTCCAGACATGATGCTTGCCATTGTGCTGACAGATAGACAGATAGATAGATAGATAGACAGACAGATGGACAAACAGATATATAGACAGACATACATACAGACAGAGATAGATAGATAGATAGATAGATAGATAGATAGATAGATAGATAGATAGATAGATAGATCAGTGTGTACAACAATGTAATATAGGCTGTGATTACTGTCAATTAATTCTGCTGATTTATAGTCATACAGTATCCTTGATCATATTCATAATTAACAAAATTCTCATTATGCAGGGCTCAGTGCAACACATCCCTGTCTGTTGGTCTCAATCTGCTTATTCAATAGCGCAGATGCTCTGTGCCTCTCCTGACAAACACTCACATTACATATGAATGACTGGGCTGGAGACACCGCTGGCCAAGGAGTGAGTGTGCCTTTTATCTGGGAGCAATTGAAAACCCCACATGTTTAATTAAAGCTCTTACACACTTGAAGGACTTGAGCACAGACAGACGCTCCAGGTATCTGGAGGGCAGTTTCACCTGTCAGATGTAGCACAGCAGTGGGTTCTGGAGGGGAGAGGGACACGCATAGCTCCTCATGTGTATGTCTGGCTTCTCATATTCTGATTGTGGTGAGAGAGACTTGTGTGCTAAAGGAATTACATGTGTAGATGGGCTGGCAGGGATGATAAGCAGGGTTACATGTTGACGGATAAAATATACATGTCAAGCCAAGTGAAATGTATCAATGCAGCTTTACAGAAAATCAGAATTTCTATAAAGAGCTGGGTGATAATATAGTTGCATTTTGTGACAAAATTAAAATCAGGAAGTTGAGATTTGCTATATAATACAGTATGTATGTGAATGTGTATGGAGAACGGAGAACATGCCACCATTCCTTTTAATAAAACAAGAATTCGTTGACATTTTTTTATCTATCTATCTATCTATCTATCTATCTATCTATCTATCTATCTATCTATCTATCTATCGTACAATATAAAGTGGAATTTTTTTAGTGTGTGTTAGTGGTTCAGATGTTTCAGTACATTGGTAGCTAAACCCATTTGGAATCTGCAGATTTGTTTTTGTTTATGCTGTGAATTTGTGGAATGTGCTAAATAGAGCTTGAACATTCTAGAGTTCAGAACAAATACATATGTCAGAAATTTTAATAAAAGAATAAATCTAGTTAAAAACATATGTACATTTCTTAGATATGTAGCATTTGTATTCATGTTGTTGTCATACATTGCTGAATATATATATATATACAGGTGCTGGTCATATAATTAGAATATCATCAAAAAGTTGATTTATTTCACTATTTCCATTCAAAAAGTGAAACTTGTATATTATATTCATTCATTACACACAGACTGATATATTTCAAATGTTTATTTCTTTTAATTTTGATGATTATAACTGACAACTAAGGAAAATCCCTAATTTAGTATCTCAGAAAATTAGAATATTACTTAAGACCAATACAAAGAAAGGATTTTTAGAAATCTTGGCCAACTGAAAAGTATGAACATGAAAAGTATGAGCATGTACAGCACTCTATACTTAGTTGGGGCTCCTTTTGCCTGAATTACTGCAGCAATGCGGCGTGGCATGGAGTCGATCAGTTTGTGGCACTGCTCTGGTGTTATGAGAGCCCAGGTTGCTCTGATAGTGGCCTTCAGCTCTTCTGCATTGTTGGGTCTGGCATATCACATCTTCCTCTTCACAATACCCCATAGATTTTCTATGGGGTTAAGGTCAGGCGAGTTTTCTGGCCAATTAAGAACAGGGATACCATGGTCCTTAAACCATGTACTGGTTGCTTTGGCACTGAATGAAATCTGAAATCTGCATCTCCATAAAGTTGGTCAGCAGCAGGAAGCATGAAGTGCTCTAAAACATCCTGGTATACGGCTGCGTTGACCTTGGACCTCAGAAAACACAGTGGACCAACACCAGCAGATGACATGGCACCCCAAACCATCACTGACTGTGGAAACTTTACACTGGACCTCAAGCAACGTGGATTGTGTGCCTCTCCTCTCTTCCTCAAGACTCTGGGACCCTGATTTCCAAAGGAAATGCAAATTTACTTTCATCAGAGAACATAACTTTGGACCACTCAGCAGCAGTCCAGTCCTTTTTGTCTTTAGCCCAGGCGAGACGCTTCTGACGCTGTCTGTTGTTCAAGAGTTGCTTGACACAAGGAATGCGACAGCTGAAACCCATGTCTTGCATACGTCTGTGCGTAGTGGTTCTTGAAGCACTGACTCCAGCTGCAGTCCACTCTTTGTGAATCTCCCCCACATTTTTGAATGGGTTTTGTTTCACAATCCTTTCCAGGGTGCGGTTATCCCTATTGCTTGTACACTTTTTTCTACCACATCTTTTCCTTTCCTACCTCTGTGTGTAATGAATGAGTATAATATACAAGTTTCACTTTTTGAATAGAATTAGTGAAATAAATCAACTTTTTGATGATGTTCTAATTATATGACCAGCACCTGTGTGTGTATATATATATATATATATATATATATATATATATATATATATATACATACTTTTTAATTGATGGTTTTCACCATTCAACATATGATACAATGTCTTTTTTGACATACTATTTACTGTATATATTTATTGGCAGAAGTTTTTCAATATGAATATTAATAGTTATAGAATAGTAGAATAGTTTTGAATATTAATCATTAATAATTCAAGTAATACATTATTATTTTTATTGTTATTATTATTAAGAAACAATGCTAAAATGATGCCAAACAGCAAATACAATGTTTATTTTTCAAGAATTTCAGCTAAAAGGGCTTAATGATACTTAATTTTTTTTTCTTACAGCACCTGGATATTTTAGACTTTAAGCCCCACAAAAGTTAGCCAAATGTGTGTATTCATTGTTATCGGATAACTTATAGATCCAGACAATAATCCGCCAAGATCTCTGTGGAGTCGTGTGGGCACAGATTCTGTATGGGCCTGGAGCTAAACTCATCCTGAGATCAGAGCGGAATGCAGCGTGTATACGGATGTTATCTGGCAAATCCCGATTCTCAACACAGCAGTATGTATCCTTCAGCTGTCCGCTTAGGAAAAGCAATTATTTCATCTGATTCAAACATCAAGCACAATTTAGAAATCATGTAACCTCTCTGTTTATTACCCTGTGACTTTGATGTCTGCATTAGCCACACTGAGGAACAGTGAACAGTGCAGGAAATCTGTCGGATGTGAGGATTATTTGCATAACAATGCCCAACTCTTAATACCCAACACACAGGCACCCACACACACACACGCCCCGCCTACATTCTGATCACGAGGACCGTTTTAGTGCTCATTAATGTGGCGTATTCAAAATAACACACACACACACACAGATACTTTACCATCCTTACTTTACAGATGGAGCTGCCACTCGTCTATTCATCCAGAAGAAATGGAGGAAACAAGAAGAGTCAGATAAATATGGCATTGTAAAGAAAGAAGAAACACTTCCATTTAGGTGAGTAGATCTGACGTGTAAAACTAGATGGTGATTGTAACATGCTAAATATATAATAATAATAATAGTAATAACAGTAATAATAACACATTATTATTATTACTATAGCTCTCCCATGATTCCAGTATTTGTATGGAGTATCTAATCATGTTAATACTACTACTACTTTATAGTATTTATTATTATTATTATTATTATTAATAAACAATTATATAAGCATTATATATTTTATAATTTAGTTTTTACCTTTCAAATGTATATATTTTTTGTCTTTAGGTATTAAAATCTGGTATGTGTAGATCAACTTCAGCACTGTTATTCTTAATTTTTTTTTAGTTTACATAATCATGATCCCTGAATGTTCTCTCTGATCCCTTTTATGATTGACAGGTCTGTTCGTCTCCTTGTTAGTGTGGGAAGGTGAGTTTTATGTGGCCCGTTTTTTGTAGATAATAAATATGTCTGACTCAAACAGTCATTACTGGCCGGTCCAGTCTCTCCCTCCAATTCCTTGAAAGTAAAGTAAAAACATATTTTAAGTGAGTTGGCAGAAAGCAGCGGTTTGATTAGGGTCAATTGTTTTGCTTGGAACGCTCCAGAGATTGGTTTTGTTCAAAAATAACAAACAAAGCAACTGATAGCACAATCATATTGGATTTGCAGTGGCTTTAGTTTAAATATAATGATTAAAGGGGTGAATTGCAAGACATTTGTAATAAATCCAGTAGTGGTTAGTTACGTTCAAGGATATATACAAATAAAAAGTGCTTGGGTATTGTCTCTCATGATAACTGAGGAAGAGATTTTGTTATGGAACAGCTGAGTGCTCTGTTATGGTCTGCATGTTTTTATGAACTGGATCAAAAATGGCCCCATATCTTTATTATGCACTTAGAATTAGTCAGTGTTTACATCTCTAATGTGAAACATGCACAGGGTTAAGTTTAATTGGTTGTGTCTGAGATGGGGAACGACCACACACGCAGACACCTGTACAGTATCTGTTTCTCCCCATGTTCCTTTCAGAGTATCTTTAAACTGTGTTCTCAGAAAATTGTCCTGATGTTCAAGGGTTCTTACTGCAAGAGTGTCTGTACAGGATGTTCGCCTGCTGTGTCTGAGTGGCCAGAGGGATAAAGTGTGTTTGCGAACATGACTGTTAATGTATTTAATTGTACAGTATCTGCAGTCCTAACCTCTGTCATTTTGTAAAATTTCTAATAAAACAAGGGAACAGAAAGAATTCTATCATTATCATTTAGAATTCTTCTCTTCCCATTACTTTTTAGTGTAAATTGCCCTATAACGTGCAATATTGCAGGCACAGAAGGCCATTTGGCATTCCTCTACTTTTAGAGCCAGTCTTTATACTCTTTATACGGTCTCTAACATTCATAAAACTCATCAGTTAAAGGTGCACTATGTAACTTCCTAGGTCGCCTGTTCAAAACAAAGGCATAGTTTGATGACGTCAAGTTTGAGCACATGGGACATGTGGTCTTCACTTCACAGCTGGTGGAAAAAAATTGGGATAGAAATCGGGCAGAAATCATGTTCATGGATGCGATTATCAACATTACTGTACGAAGCAGAGCAGACCCGAGTGGTGTGGGAGCTGAGCAAGGCCGCTGGAGCGATTGTTAATAAGATGAATGCAACACACGCCTCACGAGCAGCAGGACTTTTATTATGCCACAGTCGCCGGCGCCATTTCCGCTTTTCCGGTCATGAGTATAAGGTAACGCAGCTCTGTTTATCATATTAGATACATTTGAGTGTGTTGAAAATGATGTTATGGCATTAATCTGTGCGTTCACTCAGCAGCTGCTATGACACTTGTTGCACACTGCAGTAAGAGTAAAGCGTTTATGCAAAATAAAACTGGAAACCGAGGGTAACGCAGATATGACGCAATTGACAGGCGACTCCCTCACACGTCCCGGTTCCTTGGTTAAAATAGCAATTTTCTCACGATTTACAAACAGTTGGAAACATTTGGGATATTGTAAGTACTCAACTGAACAAAATATATAACACTGGCCTAGTGGTTTTTGGATATTTTACTGAAAAAATGTTACATACTGCACCTTTAAGTTTTGGCCATCATTTGGATGGGGTCCGCTACAGCAGGCTTGTACTAATAGTGGATAAAAGCAAGATGGCAACATAAGTTAAAACTGTAATTAAACTAAACTATACTGTTCTATCTCCATGCAGCATATATTTTCTGGCTCTGTAGACATCATTGTCCGACTCCGGTTCGAACACTGCTAGTTTCTGACATGTTCTGTTTTGTTGTTGCATGAGCTATTGAAGCTCCCCTCTTCTTGAAAGAACAGGCTGGGAGCACCAGCTCATTTGCATTTAAAGGGACATACACAAAAACTGGGTGTTTTTGCTCACCCCAAAAAAAGCAATTTTAACATGCTATAAAAAAGGATATGTTGGGTATTTTGAGCTAAAACTTCACATACACATTCTGGGGACAACAGAGACTTATTTTATACATTTTTTACTTATTTTTTACATCTTGTAAAAAGGGGATCCAATGTCCCCTTTAACTGGTTGCTTATTAGCATGCAAATTATTAGGATATGGCTGTTTATTAGTACTTATAAAGCACATATTAATGCCTTATTCTGCATGACCATATTCTACATCCCATAATCCTACCCAATACCTAAACTTAAACACTACAAAAACTACCTTACTAACTATAAATAAGCAGTAAATTAGGAGTTTATTGAGGCAAAAGTCATAGTTAATAGTGAATATGTTCCCCATGCTAAAGTGTTACTGAAATTTTCTATTTGTGCTAATGCGGACAGCAAAAAATACTTTACAAAATTATAATAAGCAACTGCTAATATCCGCAAAGGAGCCATAAAAAAAAACTGAATTGTAATAGAATATCTTTTTTAATGGATATTAGTAAGTAAGAGCAAAATGTTAAGCATTACCTCTCTCCCTGTCACATGGTCCCATTGGTGGTAATTAAATTTTTATTGTTACTGAACTAAAACCATTGTTTGTTTGTTTTTTTGCTCTTTCCTTCATTTTTCTTCTCCGTCACACATCCCCAGATGTTGTTTTCAGGTTCTGTCATGGGCTGGAAAACATGCCTGTCACTCATTAGGAACTGACACTGTTCTGCTTGACTGAATGTGAGACAATTCATTGGTGGTTTTAGTTAAACACGGCATACATTATACATGAAGAATGCGCAATGGCAGGTTTCTTCATTACATCTCAAATATGTTATTTTTAGAATGCCATTAATTATGTAACACATTACATCATCCCTTTGATTTGTTTCAGATGATAAAAAATATATGTGTCAGACTGCATGCTTTCAAACTTGTGTTTTTGCTCACATCCCAGTTGAACTGTAACAATGCTGATGACATTTTAGGTATGCGTGTTAAGTATAATCCCAAAGGTCAAGATGGGGCACTCTGCAGGCATACAGTTCCTAAGACAAGGTCGAATGGGCTTTTTATGATTCTTGGCAGATAACCAGAACTAAAGGATTCAAAATATTGTTTTTATTGCAGATTTGGCTTGGGTTTTCCCAGTCTGTTCTGCTTTCCCAGCCTTGCAGGAGCTTTAGGGGCAGTTGTTACTTAGCAAAAATATTAATGGTGAAATAGACTGATTATTATTGTGTGGTGAAACGACACAGCCATTTTTGTTCTCATTTATCAGTATGGCGGTTTATTAGCGACACTGGACAATATCTCAAACAAGCATTCTTGTTGGTCTTCTAAAACACAGTGTGTTGTGAGGTCAAACAAAGCATTTATCAATGATCATGGGAATAAATCTTGATTGCATGTGTCTCGTTTATCACCAGGTTGAGCAGCATGGAAAACTCCTCAGAATGGAGCAACATTTCACTTGACGCCGTTTTCGAGCCCTGTTCCACGTCGAGGAGCTCTGGTTCACGAGTCTCCCTTTATATCTTCATCATCGCTGGTATCGTCTGCACCGTTGTTGGAAACTTCCTGGTGGTGCTCGCCATTGCTTACTTCAAACAGCTGCAGTGCCCTACTAACTATTTCGTCATGTCTCTGGCTGTCGCTGATTTCCTGGTGGGCCTTGTGGTTATGCCATACAGTATGGTCAGAACAGTGGAAGGATGTTGGTATTTCGGTCCAACCTTCTGCCATCTTCACTCCAGCTTGGACGTTATGCTCTGCACGGCCTCTATCTTCCATTTGAGCTGCATCGCTTTTGACCGTTATTACGCCGTCTGCAACCCCTTGGTGTATTCGTTTAAGATGTCCCTTAAACGTGTTGGTCTGTTGATTGTGGTTTGTTGGACCATTCCTTTCCTCATCTCCTTCGGCCCAATCCTACTCGGGCTGCACAAGCTTGGCGTGGACGTTCCTTTGCCTGAGAACGTGTGCATCTTCTTAGTAAACCGCGTTTATGCTGTTATGGCATCCCTTGTTGCGTTTTACCTCCCTATGGTGACCATGTTGGTGGCCTACTGGAAGATCTACAAAGCAGCCAAGCGGCAAGCCATGCAAATAAGCGCGATGGAAGCGCAGATGGCAGCTGGTGTGGGCAAGGACTCGAGTAAGAAACAAAAACATCGCAACTCTATAAGGAGGGAAAGAAAAGCAGCCAAAACTTTAGGCATCATCATGGGGGTTTTCCTTCTCTTCTGGCTGCCCTTCTTTACTGTCAATATCGTTGACCCATTCATTGAGTACGGGACTGCTGGTGTGATTTGGGACGTGTTCCTGTGGTTGGGGTACGTCAACTCCTCCCTAAACCCTTTTCTCTACGGTTTCTTCAACCGTTCCTTCCGTAGGGCTTTCCTCATGATCATGGGTTGCAGAATATGTCTGTACGGCACAGCTCAAGGAATAGACCTCTCTCACTCAAAAAGAGATGCTAGTGAGCGCACAGACAATCAGTAGACTGTAGCGGCAGTTCACTTGTTTTAATAAAATGCCTCAAACATGTTCCTGTCCAGCCCATACAGCAATATATATATATATATATTTTTATAAATATATACATATTTACGTAAATATAGTAATATAAAATAATTTGCTAAATACAGCTTGAGGAAATATCAAATTTTCCAAATTGAAGAAGATATTTTAAATCTTAAAATGGCAAAATATATTACAAAAGAGTGGTAGGAAGATGCATTTAAAATACATTTGCGTAAATACAAAAAAAAAAAATATCTAAGAAATAAAAAAAAAACAAAAAAAACATTTTGTTTAAAAAATATCTAAGAAACTGTCAATAATATATAAGGAAATGTAAGTAACTAAAACGTATCAAAAATATATTTATGTTAAAATGTTTTGAAATATTTATTAGCATGTTTTGCATATTTTGAAAAATATATCAGAAAAGTAGAACTGCACGATTCTGGATAAATTCAGAATCAGGATTTTTTGTTGTTTCAAACAGAGATCACGATTATCCCACGATTTTAAACAAAAACTAAACAAAACAACGTAATTTACTAGCGGTTCTGACAAAATGTCAATTGCTGCAGTCTATTTTAAATGTTTAATACATCTGAATTATTAAAAAAAAAAACTATTTTTGAATGAATGATTCAGTCACTCACTCTCATAAACACTTCAATTGTCTGGTAGTGCTGTCAACGATTAATCGCATAAAATGTTGTGTTTATATAATATGTGTGCGTGTGTGTGTTTGTATACATGGCACGTGATTAATACACACATATTATGTATGCATATATATATATATATATATATATATATATATATATATATATGCATACATAATGTGTGTGTATAATATATACACTATATATAAACACAAACTTTTATGTTAGATGTGATTAATCGTGATTCATCTATTTGGCAACAACGAATCTCTTGAATGAATGATTCAATGACAAATACATTTTTTAACAGTCACTTGTCTCCACCTGGTGGCATAAATATGTAATTGATATAATTGTTATTTGAAGCGGCAAGTTACTTTTAAAAGGTGATTTGCTCTATTTTGATCGCTTCCTGTAAACATCAGTGTTATCCGAACTATAAACTTTTATCCCAGTACTTCTGTGATAATAAGAATATTTTTAACACAGAAATAACAATACTGTGTGTTTGAAAAGACAAAAAAGTTTGTGAAGCTGTTTCATACCTACGCATGATAAATGCTTTCTCTGGGTCAGCGGCAGCGCCAAGGTTTAATCAAAGGTTTAATCGTGAGTCGTTGTCATTTAGGAATGAGATTGCGTTTGAATGAGCCTTTGAATCGAGATCTCAAACTTTTAACGATTAATCGTGCAGCTCTACTGAAAATATATGTTTGCCGTATGGGTGACCAGAGTTATTTTTTGTTGTAAGTCTTTCGAAGATATAAAGGATTAACACATTTTGGAACCTCATTGTGGGTTCCAAATAATGATAAAAATGTCATAAGACTAAGACAGCAAAGCAAGCGATAAAGTGCATGCAAACATTGTGATTTGGTGTTGAACTTCCTGTAAAATGTGTTTTCTTCCACTTATTTATGTTTACTCTGTGAATAAATAAGATGTCTGACCTGCATTTATCTTTCCCCCCATCCCCCCTTGCACTGTCTTTTGCCAACAAGTCAAGTCAAGTCACCTTTATTTATATAGCGCTTTTTACAATGCTGATTGTTTCAAAGCAGCTTGATTGTTTCACTACAAAGTGCATTACTTTAACTTTTGTTTAATGGCAGAATTTTGAGCATTCTGTTGTACAAACTGTTACCGTTGAATTCTAAAATCGTTAAGAACATATTTTAAACTCACATTATGTCCTTTGCAGAAAAAGTTCTGGTATGTTTGACAAAATATGTGAGCATGATAATAAACACAACCAGGAACAACCAGGAACAGAAGGTTTTTGGCATTTGCGAGTGAAGTTACAGTACACTTGCCCTGTACATAGAGTGCCTGTCAAAAGAAACACTCCAAAGTGTGTGACACATCCTGCCCTGTCACAGATTTGAACCAGTGACCTGTAGAACATCTGAGTCATGGCTAAAATATGTATGAGAACAAATAACGATATTATGATGGAAATGAAATAGTCGTGATCACGTTTTCATGATATAATTCTTATGAAATGACTGGACATTCTAGACAGAATTGGCACCGGCTGGTCTGCCTGCTTCAATAATGAGGTAAGTAAAGATAAAGGAGCTGGGGGGTGGGGTTCTTTATAATCAAAAATTTATATAATCATTTTAATAATGGAAATCATCTCTGGGAAACATTTAGCATCCTGCTACATTTTTAAAATGAAGACTCTTTGCTTGGACATACACTGCAGTGCTCTTCTTTTTAGACTTTTATGGCACCGCTTAGCGAATGACAGTGAAATGTACGAAAAAATGTGACAAGTCAAAACATACAAGTGAAGGAACCTATTAAGAACTGTTATGTATGCTGATGTTAGTCTTCAGTAATCCACAGGAAACAGGGGAGGACAGGGACTCACACTGATTTACTCTTCAGTAAGTTCTCAGAAATCTTAAATGGAAAAGGAAACCACTTTTCAAAAATACCGTAGTTAGTTTGCACTTAGGGTATGCTATCCTCACGAGTCATCTTCACACCCACAGTTGTGTCACTTTTATGCATTATGCATAATGTGAGATGATTCAGACCACTTTTAGATGTTGCCTGTAAACATGTTGCATTCAACATTTGTAGGAATTTGCCATTCTTTTTCAGTAACAGTGACCTCTACTGGCCTCTAAATGAATGCAGCAATAAATCAGTTGATGGGCTGATCAATTTAATTGCCCAGAGACTTCTCTTTCGTGGATTTCAATAGCCTATCATAGAGTAAGTCTCAGTAATGTTTCCGTTAAATATAAACTTTGTCTCAGAGTTTCTCCTAAAATTGTTTCGGGATAAATAAAAACAGAATGAGATAAGCTGACATGCAGTAAAAGTATGGAGCTACAAAATGAGTGTGATAGCAAAGCTCTGAAATCTTTGAATGCAGATTTGGTTTCCTGTAAAATCTGAGCACAGAGCATGTAATATTGTTGAAATCTCTTCTAGAGATATGCAAAGAGTTTCAGAATGTCTTAGTATTTGGTATGTCCTTTTTCTTTGCTTAAATGTCAGCAGCGCTTGAGCTGCATGACCTCCACAATTATTGTAAAACATGATAATCATGTTCTCCGGCATGATTTGATAATGTTCCAAAGAGCGCTGTGTGCTTCAATGGAAGCAAGAACATCTGACCTTTTGTACAAAGGAGTCAAAAATCTGCTTATTTGAGCAGTGACCATAGGCTATGTTCAGACTGCCAGCAAAAATCAGATTTTTTGCATATCCAGATTTTATCCAGATGGGTTTTTGAAAGTCTGGACAGCAAAAAACCACATCAACAACAACAACAACATTTTTTCCCCCCCAAATCTGATTAAAACCACATGTGAAGGTGGTTTTGAAATGCGATTCCATTGAGATTTTCACAGATGCATCTCAGGCTATGTTCAGACTGTCAGTCCAAATCCGATTTTGTTTATATCCTATTGAAATCTGATCAGATTTAGCAAGCGTGAACAGTAAAAAAATCACATGAAATGCTCAGCAATTTCAGCAATGCGATTTTTACAAATCCGTTTAGAGCTACATTCATATGTGGTTTGAAATTCGCATTTCTGGAAATCCGTTTCAGTCTGACTGCTCTGGGGTGCGTTTCCCAAAAGCATCGTTAGCCAACTATGGTTGCAAGTTCTGTCGTTATCAGCATAGTTCAACAAGTCGGTGTTTCCCGAAACCATCGTTCCAATGAACGTTCGCAAACAGCGTCGCAAACTTGTGTGGTTGCAGCGACAGCTCTCAACCTGTGGTTAGAAGCATAGTTTCTTGTTTGCATGACGTGGACGTAATAAATCCTTATATTGAGCAAAATAAGCAAGCTGACATTCAGTACAATCTATATCTTTTATTTAGAATACATACAAATGTCATTTACGTTTTGTAAAAAGAATTACGTTTTTTTTTTTTCTGACGATTGCTCCTGTCTTGCTGATCGATTGCTCCTGTCTGCCTCCTGTTTGTCCTGGTGCTGGTGTGCTTGTGTGTGCTCTGTTCACTTTTGAATCTTTATTTGATATCATTCCCTGTTGTTTAAACTGCTAAATATAACTTACCCATCACCATATATTGTCTAATATTGCCTACCACATTAAATCTGACATTGCTAGCTTTTAATCTAAATCACTATCACGCATTAGCATTTCGCTAGCCTGTTAGCCTGCCATCTCTGCACTCGGGTGTCTTGTTCATTAAACAACTGTGGTGCGTTGGATTAGTAAATAGACTCCATCAAACAACTGTGGTAAATTGGATTAATCAACAAATACGGTAAGCCACGTCTTCTTCTCCTGTCATTGTCACTTGCACTGCATGTTTCATGTTTAGTATATCTTTCTCCGTTGGCGAATAGGGCTTCACATGTGATAAATGTAAGGAGATAGTCAGGCTGACGGAGAAGATTTCAGAATTAAAGACACGCATCCAGACTTTATTTGAGAGTAGTGAGAATGTAACAGCTTTAGACACTGCTTTGGATGCGAATAGCTTAGTGAACTCTGTACATTGTCTCAAATGCAGGGAAGTGGTTTTATTAAACATAAATAGACAAACACAAAACAAAAACCCACGAGGGGGGAAAATCAAAACTCGAAATACCAAACCATATGGAACAGAAACATGAAGCATACCGGGGAAAACAGCAGACATCAAACAACGATCCAACACAAGACTGCAAACACGAGGAGACTATAAAGGGTCATAATCAGGAGGGAACAGGTGGGGTTAATTAAACAATAATGAGGTAACAAGAAGGGCAGGGTCCAGACAGAAGACAAGAGCACATGGCCCAGATCCAACCCAAAACACCACATGTGCAAAACAAGACAGGACAGACATGTGACACAGAGTTAGTACTGGCTACAGATAAAGTCCTAATTGTTGGTGATTTTAATATCCATGTAGACAATGAAACAGACGCATTAAGATTGGCATTTAGAGACATTCTAAACTCTATTGGAGTAAGGCAACACGTATCAGGACCAGAGTCATAATCATACTTTAGACCTAGTATTGTCACATGGAATAAATGTTGATACCGTTGAAATTCTGCAGCAGAGCGATGACATCTCAGATCATTACCTAGTAACATGTATACTTAATTTAGCAAAAGCTGCAAAGCCGTCCCATCACTTCAAATATGGCATATGCTGCGACTAAAGATTGCTTTGTAAATAACTTCCTCATCAGTTTCATCTCCTCAGCATCCCAGATAGCCTAGAGGAACTCGATGTTGCAACAGAAACTATTGACTCTCTCTTTTCCAGCACTTTAGACACAGCTGCTCCCCGGCGCTTAAAGAAGATTAAAGAAAATAGTCCAACGCTGTTGTACAACGAGCACACTCAGGCTCTTAAAACATCAGCCTGAAAAATGGAGTGCAGCTGGTAGAAACAAAACTGGAAGCATTTCGTGGAAAGAGAGCATGATTGCATACATTCTACTACTGTATCACATCAGACAGAGCATTGTAGTGTCACTGAGGAAAAATTACATTCATTCACTGCTATAGGAGAAGAAGAATTGGCTAAACTCGTTAAATCATCAAAATCAACAACGTGTGCTTGACCCTATACCGACTAAACTACTAAAAGAGATGCTTCCAGAGGTCATAGATCCTCTTCTTAATATTATTAATTAATCCTTGACATTAGGATATGTACCGAAAAGTTGGCTATCATTAAACCACTTATTAAAAAAACGCAACTTGATCCTACAGAATTAGCCAATTACAGGCCAATCTCAAATCTACCCTTTCTGTCAAAAATACTAGAAAAGGCACAATTATGCTCCTTTTTAGAAAGAAATGGTATCTGTGAGGATTTCCCGTCAGGATTTAGACCGTATCATAGTACTGAGACTGCTCTCATTAGAGTTACAAATGATTTACTCTTATCATCCGATCGTGGTTGTATCTCTCTGTTAGTGTTACTCGATCTTAGCACTGCATTCGATACTATCGACCACAACATTCTTTTGAATAGACTCGAAAATTATGTTGGCATTAGTGGAATTGCATTGGCATGGTTTAAATCATACTTATCTGACCGTTATCAGTTTGTAGCAGTAAACGAAGAGATGTCACACCGATCACAAGTTCAGTATGGAGTACCGCAAGGCTCAGTGCTAGGACCGTTGCTTTTTACCCTGTACATGCTACCACTGGGAGATATCATTAGGAAGCATGCCGTTAGTTTTCATTGTTATGCTGACGATACCCAGCTCTATATTTCTTCATGCCCTGACAAAACTTACCAATTCACAAGATTAATGGAATGCATAGCTGATATAAAAAATTGGATGACTAGTAATTTCCTGCAACTTAATTCAGAAAAAACAGAATTTTTAATTATTGGACAAAAAAACTCCACATGTAGTAACCTAGAATACTGTCTAACACTTGATGGCTGCTCTGTCAAGTGCTCGTTGTCAGTTAGGAACCTGGGTGTGCTCTTTGATACCAATCTCTCATTTGAAAGCCACGTTTCTAGCATCTGTAAAACTGCATTCTAACATCTTAAAAATATATCTAAATTACGGCATATGCTTTCAATGCAAAATGCTGAGTAGTTAGTTCATGCGTTCATGACCTCAAGGCTAGATTATTGTAATGCTCTACTGGGTAGTTGCCCTGCTCGCTTAATAAATAAACTGCAGCTGGTCCAAAATGCAGCAGCTCGAGTTCTTACTAGAACCAGGAAGTATGACCATATTAGCCCGGTTCTGTCAACACTGCACTGGCTCTCTATTAAACATCGCATACATTTAAAATCTTGCTTATTACTTACAAAGCACTAAATGGTTTAGCTCCCCAGTACTTGAGCGAGCTCTTAACACATTATACTCCATCCTGTCTATTGTGGTCTCAAAACTCCTATTGTGGCCAGTTGATAATACCTAGAATATCAAAATCAACTGCAGGCGGTCGATCCTTTTCCTATTTAGCACCTAAACTCTGGAACAGTCTTCCTAGCATTGTTCGGGAAGCAGACATACTCTGTCAGTTTAAATCTAGACTAAAAACACATCTCTTTAATATGGCATACACATAAAATATTTTTAATTTATATTTTATTCAAATCAATTAAATGATTGTTTTTTGCTGCATTAACTAGGTCAGCCGGAACCGGGAACACTTCTCATAACATCTGATGTACTCGTTACATCATAAGAAGAATGGCATCTACGCTAATGTTAGTCTCTCTGTTTATCCCGAGGTTTACTGCAGTCAGCCGGATCCGGGCTGTATCCAGATCAGATGGTGGACCTGCGCCCAGACATTACCAACGCATTCCTGAAGTGTCTGCAGAGACCGTGTCAATTAGACTCCCCCCTGAAATTGCCTCACCGACACGGCATCCTCATAAACCCGTCCCTGGCGTGATGACTCCGATATTTTGAATATTCCTATTTAATAATTGTTTAATCAACATGTCATCCTCAATAAACCCTTCTCCGGCATGATGCCTCCGATCTTTTGAATATTCCGATCTAATATGACTTCTGACCTGTAAGGTTTCCAAAATAATAATCATACACTGTTTAATAATTGGTCAGAGGAGAACTGGCACCCCGACTGAGCCTGGTTTCTCCCAAGGTTTATTTTTCTCCATTATGCCACCTGATGGAGTTTTGGTTCCTTGCCACTGTCGCCTTTGGCTTGCTCAGTTGGGGACACTAAATTTTCAAATGAATATCCAAATAAATTTAATTACTAAACTAAATTAACTATGTCAACTACATTACTTGAATATATATGATAATTGAAATGAGCTAGATGACATCACCGTTTTCTCCAGAGCGGCTGTACAGCCGAATCAAATTCGGTTGCATTATTTTCCTGTTTAACACTGTGAAGCTGCTTTGAAACAATCTGCATTGTAAAAAGCGCTATATAAATAAAGTTGACTTAACTTGACGTCTTTTAGTTTGTCAAGAGATTTAAAGCACCGTTAAAGAGTGCGCATGTGCGGACGTGCCCTCGTACGTAAGAACGAGCTTATGATTGAATCTGGAAATAAAGCCAAATAACCGAGAAAAATTAGAATTAGCGCTCAGATGCCATGTTCATAATTTATAGCAAAAAATCTAGCATGAATTCGATCTCAAACTAATTCATTAAAAGCAGTTATTACTCCACCACCTGCGTGACATCATTAACCAACGTGCTTGAATGACAAATTTGCGACAAAACGGTTTCAGGAAACAGTCGCGACTAGCTAGTTGATTTCTTCAACGATGCATCGTAGTACTATGGTAGTTAAGCAGCGAGTAACGTCGTTGTACGGGAAACGCACCCCTGATCGAATTTTACGTGGTTTATGTGACTTTCTCACACCGCGTAAAACATTTGCACGTTGTTATAGGAAACATGCTGAAAATCGCTGCAGAAACAAGGTTGTGTTGTTGCAAAGTGCCGGGCGAGCAGACAATATAACAATATAACGAAGACAGCACATAATAAAGACGATGCAGTAGTCCAGTGCAGCTACTACACATTGTCATGTTGTAAATAAGACAACTGTATTGCAAACCCCTCCATGTTGCGGTTGTTGTTTTTGGTGCGTACACCAAAGCAAAATCATTGCCATAGAAACCAATGCAGATATTCCGTAAGAAAGGCATGGACACACAAATAGGATTTTAACAGTTGTGATACACAGTGTGGACAGTCAATAATTTTAGATCAGATTCCAATCAGATATACAAATAATTGGATTTGGTCTGACAGTGTGAATGTTGCCGTAGTCTGGATGCTCTGGCTGTTCAAATCGAATTTTTAATTGTCTTTTGTGTCACTCTGAAAGTCCCCCTGTAGTCAATCATTTTATCCCTTAAAACTAATCTTTGATCACCAAAATATTTAAACTTTTTTTTTTCCTGTGAAAAAAAAATTCTTCATGTTTCAAATTAGCCCCGCCTCCACTCAATCACACCAGCTCAGAGATCCACTTGGTCAACTTTTACTCAAGTTACTGTATAAACGTTGCACAATGGTATCGCTCTTCAAAACGTTCAGTTTTGAATCCCATGAAACATTGAACAGTGAATCCCATTCTCTGAACCAAATTCACAATAGCCTAAACCAATTCATCAAATAAATCACTACTTTCTGTAAAACATTAAACAAGTTCAGGTAGTTTAGAAACCATTTGCAAATCTCACTCACAATCATTTTGCAAAACTTTAAACACATTCTCACTTACTAAAAGATGTATCGCACTGTGATGCACTTGTGTTTCAAAACGCTAAACACAGGCAAGCAAAAGTTAAACACAAGTAAAACACAGTTGAACAAGGAGGAAGAGGCTGAGAATGAGAAAGAGCCAGGTGTGGAGAATGTTGTCAAGGCTGGATCAGACCCAACATACCCAAGTCCCCAGGCCAGATCCAACATGAAGACGTGGTGCTGAGGCAGAATGAATCTCTCACGGAGTGTGCTTACTTTATGTAATTGCAAAATCAGTTTACTTTGTTACAATGTACTTTTTTCTGTAACTGCATGCTTTGGATTCTGTGTTCTCCATTTTTTGATGTAGTGTCTAATGAATGATCTGTAGTGTTTATAATATTGACACGCTGTGTGTATGATCTGAAAGCATGTTGAGCACAGATAAAATGGTTTTGAGGCAATTGTTTGATTTTGCCAGAAATGTTAGAGGTTCTCTGGATGTAGTTTGAAGAGTTGGTTTTGTGTTTAAGAGTTGGATTTGTGTTGTTTTCAGAAAGTGGGTGATGGTTTCGAGAAATGTGTTTTAGCAATTCAGAAAAATTGTAATATGATTAGCCTTTGGCTTGACTATGTTATCAAACAGCTAATAATGTGTTTCTAACAACTAATGTTATTGTTAATGTTAATGTCATCTCAGTCTGCCTTCTGAAAATCAGCATCCTTAGAAAGGCTTTGAACATAGAATGTCAGTGTAGAAAGGCATATAGTTTATCATAACATCGTAATATACATACTTCACCCGTTATATTGCTAGAAGTAGGGGAGCGCGGGGCAAAACCTAACACGGGGTTAGTTGTAACACACGGTTTAAAACTTCCCACACATGCCAGCATGACGAAACTAAGTGTATTTACTAGTTGTCATATCAACAGTATATAGAGAAAAAATTGCGCCAAAATTCAAAAGTCTTTGGAAGATATCACTGAACATTTATTTAACCATAGCAAAAGTAAATTTCTTACTTAAGTTAATTAAATCATCTCTTTTTTTGTTTTTATTTTAAATGAGACAAATCTGATATTATTTTAATCTTATATCTGTTATTTAACAGTTGAGATAGCTCTTTAATGCTCATCTAACAGCAGAAGACAAGCCGGGGTTAAATCCCAGTTGCGCAGGTGGAGCATGTTGTAACACGTTACAATGAGCCCCTATTAGAACTATGCTATTATATTCTATAGTTTTATCATTTCTATTGAGAAACCATGAGAAAAGGTGAATAAAGACTGAGAGTCAATGTTCAAAAATTATTAATTATTATTATGTTTTGAACTATGCTGTATAGCTGTGTTTAGCAGTGTGTTTGTTGTCAAACTCAAAAATGTGTTTATTTTTAATTATTAAAAAATGCCATTATTTTATATGAAAAAATGTATAATTGTATTTTATTGACAAAATATTTTAGTTTGTCTTGTATATTTTTTTGATTATATCAGATAACATTTTAAGCTGTCATATGTTAATGTTACATCGTGCCCCTCACATGTTACAATGTACCCCAACTATGGGGCATGTTGTCACATTTTACTTCCATTCAGGGGAAATCAAGAAAAAAGTATACACTGTATTAATGAAACAAAACCACATAATTCTACTAGATGTGTGAAATGAATGTGGGGAAAAATAAATACTCTGAACCACAAGTGGATTTACACAAACTGAGAAAGTCAAAAAGCGTTAGATTGTGCCCCGCTCTCCCTTACCCGATTTTTCATATCAACAGAAAATTATACTGAGATAACCTGGCTTCTCTTGCTTCAGAGCATAGTAATGATGATTTGCTAAAGCCTGCCCACACGTTGATGTGATTGGTTACAAGGTAGTTTGTGATGTAAGAAACACCAGCGATTTCAAACTGTGTTTTTCAAACCGTCTTTGGTTCACTGCAGTTTTAAGTAGAAAATACTCAGCAATGGTGTTGACTTGAATTTGCACATGGTTTGTCTGAAAAGCATATTAAAAACATCACATAGACTTACAAACAACATTAAAAACGTCTCGGTTACGTATGTAACCCTCGTTCCCTGAAGGAGGGAACGGAGACGTACGTCGGAACTGACCGACGAATTGGGATCTATTTTCAGAGACCAATCTACTTCGAGTGTTTAAAAACGAGCCAATGAGGATTGGCATGCGGTAGACGCGTCCCACGCTCCGCCCCGCAGCGCGGGTATAAATACGGAAGTGGAAGTACCGCATATCGCTTTACAACTGAGGAGCCGGCTAAGTGGCTCGGCCTACAGCTGAAGCACAGCACCTGGCGACGGGACGTACGTCTCCGTTCCCTCCTTCAGGGAACGAGGGTTACATACGTAACCGAGACGTTCCCTTTCAGTCGGTCACGTTCGACGTACGTCGGAACTGACCGACGAATTGGGATCCCTACTAACACGCCAGAGATGCTGGCCCTTCCAGCGCCCTGACCGAGCTCGCTGGACCACACCTAGGTTGGTGCGGAAGTCAGGGCTCCAGTCAGGGAGGCCAGTCACTGCTGTTCCTGCAAGACCCACTCAGCGTGACTATTGGATAACGCTGGGAAAGCGTGCCCGTCTCAGGAGATGGTACGCTGCGGAGCCACGTCCTTCAGTGGAAGGAGAGGTGGAATTACTCATAAGGACTAACCTAGCAGGGTAGTGCTACCTATGGCAGTCTCTGGGGTGGATCCAACCTGGTCCCAGGGGGGAAAGAACACCACCAGAGACGACAGAGCGGGCTCTGTCAAGGGAAAGACACGGGGCTAGCCAAGTAGGGTAGCTGGTACCGTGGAGAATACACATATGGGGTTGCCGTTAGGGAACCGCTACATATGGAACCCAGCCTAACACACACGTTCCACAAGCATACGGGTGTAGGCCTGATGTCAGACGGCCGCAACGTCTGACACCGAAGGGGTGACGGAGGAGCTCGACAGGGTTAGCCGTTTCCGGGGAACACAACTGGAGACAATAGACGCACGTATCCGGCCCGGAGGCGGGAGTGGCGTATGCAAGCCGACACTAGAACGGGTACTTAGCGCTACTGGCCACTGGGGGCGAGGACGCGGGAAGATACCGGCTCTACACGGAGGCTATAAAATCTAGCGAACGTGTTAGGTGTCGCCCAGCCCGCAGCTCTACATATGTCTGTCAGCGAGGCGCCTTGAGCCAGCGCCCAGGAGGAGGCTACACTCCTAGTGGAGTGAGCTCGCACCCCGAGCGGGCAAGGCACGTCTTGGGACTGGTAAGCCAAGACGATAGCATCCACTATCCAGTGGGCTAACCTCTGCTTGGAGACAGCCTTTCCCTTCTGCTGGCCTCCGTAACAGACGAAGAGCTGTTCTGAGGTTCTAAAGCTTTGAGTTCGGTCCACGTAGGCGCGAAGAGCGCGGACGGGACAGAGCAAAGCTAGGGCTGGGTCTGCCTCCTCCGAAGGCAGTGCTTGCAGGTTCACCACCTGGTCCCGGAAGGGAGTGGTGGGAACCTTGGGCACGTATCCAGGCCGGGGTCTCAGGACAACGTGAGAGTTGGCCGGCCCGAATTCTAGGCACGATTCGTTGACCGAAAGTGCATGCAGGTCCCCTACCCTCTTGATTGAGGCCAATGCAGTCAGGAGCACTGTCTTCATGGACAGGATGTTTAGCTCGACTGACTGTAAAGGCTCGAAGGGAGGGCCCTGGAGCGCTCTGAGCACCAGGGCTAGGTCCCAAGAGGGTACCGAGGTTGGCCGAGGAGGATTTAGTCTCCTCGCACCTCTGAGGAACCTGACGATTAAGTCGTGCTTACCTAAGGACTTACCTTCAACTACATCGTGATACGCCGCTATTGCGGCGACGTACACTTTGAGGGTGGAGGGAGACAGCCTTCTCTCCAACCCATCTTGTAGGAAAGAAAGCACGACATTAATCGAACACCTTCGGGGGTCTTCCCGGCGGGAAGAACACCATTCAACGAACAGGTTCCACTTCAGCGCATAGAGGTGCCTTGTAGAGGGGGCTCTAGCTGAAGCGATGGTGTCTGCCACTGCCTGTGGCAGACCACCTAGAACCTCCGCGTCCCGTCCAGGGACCAGACATGGAGTCTCCAGAGGTCTGGACGCGGGTGCCATAGAGTGCCCCGCCCCTGAGAAAGCAGGTCCTTCCTCAGGGGGATCGGCCAGGGAGGGGCTGTCGTGAGGAGTGAGAGTTCGGAGAACCAGGTCCGGTTGGGCCAGTAGGGCGCAACTAACAAGACCTGCTCCTCGTCCTCCCTGACCTTGCACAGTGTCTGTGCGAGAAGGCTCACTGGGGGAATTGCATACTTGCGTAGGTCCCGGGGCCAGCTGTGTGCCAGTGCATCTGTACCGAGGGTGCCCCCGGACAGGGAGTAATACAACTGGCAATGGGTCGAGTCCAGAGAGGCGAACAGGTCTACCTGCGCGGCTCCGAAGAGGTCCCATATCAGCTGGACGCTCCGGGGGTGGAGTCGCCACTCTCCCGGAGGTGTCGGCTGACGAGAGAGCTCGTCGGCTGTCTGGTTCAGCGCACCTGGGATGTGAATGGCCCGAAGCGACCTCAGACGCTTCTGACTCCACAGGAGGAGATGGCGGGCGAGCCGGAGCATGCAACGGGAGCGTAGACCACCCTGACGGTTGATGTACGCAACGGCCGCAGTGCTGTCCGTACGGACCAGAACGTGTTTTCCCTGTAGCGGCTTTTTGAAGCGGCCCAGGGCGAGACGTACTGCCAGAAGCTCTAGGCAATTGATATGCCAACGCAGTTGGGGCCCCGTCCACAGACCCGCAATTGAGTGCCCGTTGTACGTGGCCCCCCAACCCGTGGAAGAGGCATCCGTGAAGACCACAGCATGCCTGGACACCTGTTCTAGGGACACTCCGGCCCGTAGAAAGGCAGGGTCCGCCCACGGATTGAAGGTTTGGCGACAGTAAGAAGTAACTGAGACCCGGTACTGGCCGCGCTGCCACGCCCATCTCGGGACTCGGTCGTGAAGCCAGCATTGAAGCGGTCTCATATGAAGCAATCCGAGCTGCGTTACCGCGGCTGCAGATGCCATATGCCCCAGGAGCCTCTGAAAGAATTTCAGTGGGACCGCTGTCCTGCCTTTGAACGTATTCAAGCAGTTCAACACTGACCGGACTCGCTCCTCTGTGAGGCGCGCAGTCCGGTTGACCGAGTCCAGCTCCATACCGAGATAAGAGATCCTCTGTGTGGGACAGAGTTTGCTCTTCTCTCGGTTGACCCGAAGGCCCAACAGGCTGAGGTGACGTAGCACCAGGTCCCTGTGTTCGCACAACTGCTCCCGGGACTGGGCCAGTATGAGCCAGTCGTCGAGATAGTTGAGAATACGAACGCCGCGTTCTCTGAGCGGAACAATGGCTGCCTCTGTGACTTTCGTGAAGACGCGAGGCGACAGGGACAGCCCGAAGGGCAGGACTTTGTACTGAAATGCCCTCCCCTCGAACGCAAAGCGAAGGAACGGTCTGTGTCGAGGGTGAATGGAGACATGAAAGTACGCGTCCTTCAGGTCGATCGCTGCGAACCAATCCTGGGGACGGATGCATTCGAAAATGCGTTTCTGCGTTAGCATTCTGAACGGGAGCTTGTGCAGGGCCCGATTCAGGACACGCAGGTCCAGGATTGGTCTTAACCCACCCCCTTTCTTGGGCACAATGAAGTAGGGGCTGTAAAACCCCGCCCTCATATCGGCCGGAGGAACCGGCTCGACCGCGTCCTTCGCCAGCAGGACATCGATCTCGGACCGCAAGACATGGGCATCGCAACTCCGCACTGAGGTGAAGAGGATGCCCGTGAACTTGGGAGGCCGGCGGGCGAATTGAATCGCATAGCCGAGTCTGACGGTACGGATGAGCCAGCGAGACGGCCTGGGGAGACCTAACCAGGCCCCCAGAGACCGAACAAGCGGGACCAACGGCACCACAGACGTGCCCGGGGTGAGGCAGCGAGATGGAGTACCCAGGCCCGACTCGGGAGGCCCGGAGGCGGCCCGGAGTGTTGCTTGAGTACTCCAGGGTGGGGCAGAGTGTGGGTGAGAAGGCCCGGGGGCGTTCTCGGTGCCCACACTGCTGCCCCCTGGCGAGGGGGAGAGGGGAGGAAAGGAGTGGCAAGGCCCGGGGGCGTCGCGCACTGCCAACCTGACCCTCTTGGGGCCCAGGGAGGGAGGAAACTGCTCTTTTATTGAGAATGTGGGCACCGCTGGACTCCGGAGAGCCAGCGGCAGGATGTTGATACCAGTGTGATGGACATTCTCCCCCCGGTCCTCCTCCGGGGGGAGGAGGGGTGCGGACACCACCTCCCCGAGAACAGCTCCTCTTCTCCCTGGGCTGCCCGTCTCAGGGCCGCTTACCCTTGCGCTTGCCTGCAGAGACAGCGGGGCCCTGGACGGGTTGGGCGGCCCCCTTGCGCCTGGCGCCCTGCTTTGCCGGTGGAGGCTGCTGCTTTGGCTTGGCAGGGGCGGAGGCAGACGCCGGGGGACGCCCTCGGCGACGAGCAGGCGGGGGCAGGATATTTTTAATCGCCTCCGTCTGCTTCTGGGCAACCGAGAACTGCTGGGCGAAGTTCTCGATCGCGTCGCCGAAGAGGCCGGCCTGACAGACAGGGGCGTTGAGGAACCGCACTTTGTCGGTCTCACGCATATCTGCCAGGTTCAGCCACAAGTGGCGTTCCTGGACCACAAGTGTGGACATCGCCCGACCCAGGGAGCGTGCGGTGACTTTCGTCACCCTGAGGGCGAGGTCCGTCGCGGTACGCAGTTCCTGCATAACCCCTGGGTCGGAACTACCCTCGTGCAATTCCATGAGCGCTTTGGCCTGGTAGACCTGCAGGAGCGCCATGGCATGCAGAGATGACGCGGCTTCTCCACAGGCCGTGTAAGCCTTGCCGGTTAGCCCGGACGAGAACTTACATGCCCGGGAGGGGAGACGCGGATTTCCCCGCCAGTCGGTAGCGGTCTTAGGACACAGTTGCATCGCAACCGACCGCTCCACTGGGGGGATCTCCACGTAACCCTTCGCCGCGCCACCGTCGAGGGTAGTGAGGACGGAGGAGTCAGTCGATCGGTTTCTAGCGCTATAGGGCGCTGTCCACGACTTCGTGAGCTCCTGATGCAGTTCGGGGAAGAAAGGCACTGGGGCGGGGCGCTGAGAACCAGCACGGGCCGTCCCGAGATACCAATCGTCCAGCCGTGAGGGTTCGGGACGCGGTGGAGGGTTCCACTCGAGCCCGACACTCGCGGCGGCCCGGGAAAGCATAGCCGTGAGCTCTGGATCGGACTCGGGCAACGCTACCACACCCGAAGGGGGCAGCGCAGCCGAATCTTCATCTCCAGAGTCCATTAGCTCGTCCCCCGATGCGGCGATCGAAACCATATCCTCAACCGGAGCCCCGAAAGTAACAGCTGGCCCCCCGCGGGAAGGACCAGCATGCTCTTCCGGAAGCTCAACCGGCGCAGCGGAGGGGGGAGGGGCCCGAGGAGCCTGTTGGCCCGGCGGGAGTGCCCTCACAGTAACCCTCAGGTCCCCACCAAAGGCATCAGCCAAAGTAGCAGCCCTCTGCTTCGGGGCAGGAGGGCCACTAGATCGGGGGATGCGCAATGGGACTCCACCTCTTTCAAGGTAGTCGAGCCTGGACCGTAATACTGCGATGGTCATATTCCCGCAATGGGAACATGAGTCATCCACGAAAGCCGCCTCAGCGTGCTGAACGCCCAAACACGTGAGACAGCGATCGTGTCCGTCAGCTGGGGACAGGTAACGACGGCATCCAGAAACACACGGTTTGAATGACATCTTGAAAAAGACGCAGGGTCAAACCGTGTCGCTCTTTTAGAGGAAAATGCTCTGATCAGTGCCGAGGCACGCATGGGAAATGGCCGCGGCTCGCAGCGGTTCAGAGGTGCAAGCCCGCTGAGAGCACTCAAAATACCCAGAGCTGTAAAAACAGCTGTTTTGTCTATTCACGACCACCGCTGCAGGCACCGTCACACCGACACTGGCAGAGCTCCAACTCTCTTTGTCGCAGGAAAACACTCTTCGTAGGAACAAACACATGAATGTTCGGCTCCGAAGTTGAAAAAGCGATATGCGGTACTTCCACTTCCGTATTTATACCCGCGCTGCGGGGCGGAGCGTGGGACGCGTCTACCGCATGCCAATCCTCATTGGCTCGTTTTTAAACACTCGAAGTAGATTGGTCTCTGAAAATAGATCCCAATTCGTCGGTCAGTTCCGACGTACGTCGAACGTGACCGACTGAAAGGGAACTTGATTTTCACCAGTCAAGTCAAGTCACCTTCATTTATATAGCGCTTTAAAGCAGCTTCACAGTGATAATAGGAAATTAATTTTGTTTTTGAAGAAAAGTTTTTGAATAATTTCTGTTGTAAAAACTGATTAGTTATTTAATTTGGTGCCATTTAAACAACACCATCATCAATTAAAACAGAAAACACCCAATGTGTTCCGGACCCCATCCACACGGCAACAGCTTCTGGTGGCCCGAGAATGCAAACCATGAAATAGGTTTGAAATAGTTTTGAAACTATACCATCATCTTCCCTGTGCAAACCCCTAAAATTTGAATCTGTGAAAACGGCTATGGCATGTATGCAAGCATTACATGTGCAGCCTATAGGCAAGTGTGTTTAAATACATATGTGTGCATATGTGTTTTTATCTGTATAGAGGGGAAGGGAAGGAGGCCTTCACAGCGGAGAGTCTAGTTGACACGGTCTCTGCTGACACTTCAGGGATGCATTGGTCGTGTCTAGGCGCAGGTCCACCATCTGATCTGGATACGGCAGACTACAGTAAACCTTGGGATAAACAGAGATAAACATTAGCGTAGATGCCATTCTTTTTATGATGTAACGAGTACATCAGGTGTTATGGGAAGTGTTCCCGGTTCTGGCAGACCTAGTTAATGCAGCCTAAAACAATCATTTAACTGATTTGAATAACAGAAATTGATAATGTTCTATGTGTATGCCATAGTAAAGAGATGTGTTTTTAGTCTAGATTTAAACTGGCAGAGTGTGTCTGCTTCCCGAACAATGCTAGGAAGACTGTTCCAGAGTTTAGGTGCTAAATAGGAAAAGGATCAAACCACAGGGGGTCTTTTAGGCGACAGATGACAACAATGTCAAAACTGCTGACGGAAATGCAGGAAATATTCATACTATACCTATATACCAGTCTCCTCCTTTGCTGAGTTTTTCTTGTTCTGCGTTCTGCGCCGCGACCCGACAGTATTTGGAGGGCGAGATGATGCACCTCCATTTTTCCTGCATCAGTTTTGAAAGCATGCATCGTCACATATGTGGGTAACGACATAGGCCCGTCTAGATAGGCTGGTTATATCCAGGCACACAAATCTCATTTGATCACTTGGAATTTAGTTTGGACAGTCTGCTTGAAAAGATCTTATTTGAGAAAAATTGTGATTTGTCTGCAGTCTGAACATTAGGGATATAACTTGTTTTTCAAATAAAAGATTTCCTGTATCATAAATTTAAGAACTTCTGTTTAAAAACAATAAAAAAGGCCTTAGTTTTAAAAAAGGTCAACCCAGATAAAAAAATGGAACAACCATAACAAAAGTTACTGCTTATAAGTAGCACTTCCTAAAACTTTCTAGAACTGCTTAGAACTTTCTGGAACTTTCTAGGACTGTTGAGAACTTCCTGGAACTGTTTTTCTAGAACAATCCAAGTCTTGGTATACATATATCGGAGACAGAGAGAGAGAGAGAGAGAGGGAGCTTTAGCAAACAGTTCAACTTGATTCTTTTTGATGTTTGTTTCAGTAGCAATAATGTCGCACAAGATAAGTGATTACAGAAGATCAAGGCTATCGGGACCAATAATCTAATGAGAATGAAGTGTGCCTATGAAAGTGCAGAATGCCACTCCAAATGCAAATCATTGGACAGTACCAGTTTCTTGGAGCAGAAATCAAAGGAAGAAAGGAGTAAGGGGAAATTTCCAAAGAAGTCACAAAATTATGGAAGAAGTGGAAAATTCAATTTATTCTTCCATAATTTTTTGACTTCTTTGGAAATGTCCACTATTCGTTATTTTCTTCCTTTGATTTCTGCTCCAAGAAACTGGTATCGTCCAATTATTTGCATTTGGAGTGGCATTCTGCACTTTTCTTCTAGTGAAGATTCTTATAAAAGCACACAAAGCAGTTTTAGAAGTTCTCAACAGTCCTAGAAAGTTTCAGAAAGTTCTAGAAAGTTTTAGGAAGTTTAGGAAGCAGTAACGTTTGTTATATGGTTGTTCCATTTTTTTATTTTAGAGGAATTAGGGCCTTTTTCATTTGAAAGGTTCATACTTTTGTTTTGGGAGTCCCCAACAACAGGTTTACATGCATGCAAGATAAAAAAAAAACTTTCATTATCTTATAATATGCATTTATTTTTATCTTATTTGCTTAACGACTCCCAAAGGATTCACTCAATGATGAATTTTTCCAAACCCTTCCTTTGTGTGACGCTAATCTGCGATGATTGGTCAGATGACCCAGTCAGTTGTGATTGGTATACTGCGTGTAGCGCATGTCAGAAACGGAACGACTATCACCATTATTTGATTATAGCTTGTCCAGTGTTGACAATTTTATACAGTGTATGAACAGACATGGCATCGATTTTGCCTTACCAATTCGAGCCAGAGTCCGACGAGGAAACGTCCAGAGTTGCTGATGAACCAGAAAGTCAAATGCAAACACAACTGGAGCAGGACCTTTCTCAATGGTAAGTGTCAATGTAGTTTATGGCACTTCAGGCCGATTGAACATGCAGAATCAGAGTAAGAATGTCTGAGAAGTGACGTGCTATAATCTGATTAATCTTGCTGTCTGTCGCCATTTGTTAGTTCAGTGTAACGCGTCACAGACAAATGAATTGCCGAATTTATTTAGGTACACGTGTGGGAACTATCAAAATGCCAAGCGAGGCTGAAAATGCAGGCAATATGCTAATGTTTCGTCTTGACGTCACAACAAAATGGCTTGGGATTCGTTTCAAAGACAATAACTTTATATACGCTGCACTATCAGATTTAAAACTTTGCAGGATGTTTTCATTCACTTAGAGTTATGTTACACACTACATGAAAGGTAATTTTCAAAAATCTATAATAGCGGCATTTTAAGCAAAAGTTTATCGATTTATGATACATGAAATCTTTTATTTGAAAAATAGTCAAAAAGTTATAATATATAATCTTAAATATTTCTTATTAATTGTTTTCCCCCCCTCTGGATTAAGAGTCTCAGTTTGATTTCAATTTAATCTCATTGCTGTGCAGGAATAACATTATTTTTCTTTATGGGCATAGTCGTTTGAACAAAACAGATTCTACTCAGGATTCATCAAATACACATGAAATCCACTGCATGCTCTTTTCAGATTTATTATGTTTTATAGTTGACACTGAAAGACGTCGTCACATTGCAAAGAAATTCAAAGCTTTTATCAACAACACAACAAACTGAGTTGTAGTCCATGAATTCTGTTTTTTTTTTTTTACTTTTTACTGTTGGTCCTTTTAGAGATGACTGAAATCTCATTATGTTGAAATAAGAATAGCATGAACAGCACACAGTATTCAACTACCCTCTGAAATACTGAAAACATCTGCACAAAATCCATTTCAATTACAAATTTTTCCTCACATTTAATGGTATGTACCTCTAAATCAATTTCGCATAGTTTAAAAGTGAATTCCACAGTAATCTGCGAATCACAGCGAATCATTATGTCAATAGAAATCAGTATCATGGATTCAACAGTCTCTTGAATACATCACAGTTACTGTAAATATGTTTTCCATTCACACTTAATGGACAACAGGTCAAAGTAATTGTAACAATCGCTCATTGTAAATACGTCGCTGGTCATCAGAGAGTTTGAAACATCTGACTATTTCTCAAAGGCCACATGGACAACACAGTATACAGATACCCAGCAGCTATGAGTCTTTTCATTCTGGTCCAGTGCAGATAAGTTTTTTTGTTTTTTTCCATAATAATTCTATTCAGTGTACATTTCCCACTTTTAAAGTAATATTTTTAAATTATCCATGTGGAAATACATTAATCTCCTTTAACAGACAATGTCCTTTTTCCTCACATTTGCTTTTCAACTGTGTTGAAGCCAATATTTATAGACATAACAAGAATACTACTAGTCTTTGAGGAAAAATCAAACAATTCCTAAGGGCTGGCAGTGGGTCAGAGCTCTGAGAAAACAGACTGACTTTGTTTATATGTCTGTTTCCTTCAGGCCGTAGCACTCTGTGAGGTCATAGATTTGGTAGTCGCTCTGATCACCGCAGTCATTATAGATCCCCATTGAGACCGTGTCAATTTCTGTCCGGGCCAGAGCAGATGTGCTACTCTTCCCTGTACCATTCTTAATCTTATTGGAAAGGTTGTTCATTTTCTCCTTCAGCTGGAAGGAGGACTTCTGTAAAGGGGGAAAGAAGCTCCAGCCCTTCAGACTAAGAGGCCGGCTTTTGCTCTGGCAGGAATATATAGAGTTACCGCACTGCTCGTGAAAGGGAAATCCAGAGCAGAAGTCTCTATGCGGGTCCCTCCGGGGTCCCCGCATGGCCGTTCTCCAGCGCTGATCGTAGAACCGGCGCAAGATGCGCCGCCGCCGCTGGCACTGGCAGCGCAGGAGACGGGTGAAGGCGCGCTGGAATTCCTTGCTCGAGCAGGGGTAAATTACGGGGTTAATGCAACTGTTGAAGTATCCTAGCCAGAAGATTACTTTGAACACCATCTCAGAAGGCTTCAGAGCTGGGAAGAAAGAGCCTGAGGACGCAAAGAAAGAGAGAGAAAGAGAGGTGGAGAAATATTTAGTTGTCGGCTCAAGAGAAATTATTTACATGGGAAATAACACTGTGCCTCAAGTAAACTTAGCCTGAAGCTACCATTCTCCTCCCACGCGCTGAAAAGTTCAAATCTGCGAGTTCACCGTTTAAAACCATGTGTGCCTAATTATACCCAGCAGACAGATTATATACTTCGCACATTGTTTTTTCCTTCAACTCACTGAAGAAATCTAATGCATTTTAAATAGTATGTGGCATATCTTCTAACAGTCTTTTTGAAACTATTTTTTTTTTCTGTCTGCAGGAAATGCAGAGTGGGAGCAATGCCAATATGTCATTCCCAAATTCTCCTCCAAACCAAACAAGGACTATTATCTTTGATAGACTGGCCGTTTGCAACACATTTTACTGCAGTAATTTCTGAGCGAAATATGTTTTACGAAACAAATGCAAGGCAAGACTTTATCCATTGGGAATTGATTGGAATGTGAAAAGTGGGTGCACCAAATATAAAACATTGCCTAAATAGCTATTTGCTTATTGGTTAATGTTACCCAATGTGACGTCAGTGGAAATAGAAATTAGTTTCAGGGGAGGCAAGTTGTTGCATTTTGATTAAAGATTACAAAGAGAAATAGTTTGCTTTGGAATAACATGCACCAAAGAATCGTTCACAATAAGACCAGACTTGTGCATAAAAGAGATTGCTTTTAAAAGTAAAGGATGCTTTATTGGCATTGATATTTCCAGGAAGAACCATTAAAATCCATAGACCCTTTCCAATGCACAAAAGGTTCTTTATAGTGGAAAAGGACTCTTTAGAAATATTAAAATGCTATTCATATTAAGAAAATAATGGTTCTTTCAAAACTCAAAAAAATATGTGGTAATGAGTTGCATCAACATTTTTAAGTTAAGAAATGTATAGTTTAAGTAAGCAGAACTTGCAGATTCCATACATTTTAATTGCTCTTAACTTGAAATATTTGAGTAATCTAATACCTTTAACTTTAAATTATCATGAAATCTCAATTTAAATATTTAGTTACACTTTATTTTAAGGTATCAGTATTAGTGTAATTATGCATTTAAGTACTGTGTAATAATAACTAACTACATGCACTTACTATAGAGTTAAGATTAGGATAAGGGTTTGGTTTAGGGTTAATTGGATGTAATTATGCATAATTTAAAGTTATTACTACAGTCACTACATGTAACGTGTAACAATGACACTATAAAATAATGTGCTACCACATATTTTCAGTAGTGGAAACTTGGCTGTCTTAAACTAGCTAATTCTATAAATTCTACATTGCTAATTGGTTGCACAATGCTTTCATAGCATTAGCATATCATAGCACTTGCTGAATGAGTACTGCAATATAAAACATTTAACATATATCTGTTCTCAAGCTAAGCTCATGCTCCTTTTGTCACCATGATGGCGAAATGGTGACTTCACTGTAAGGGGACCCGCGGTGTATGTAGATAGAAATGGCTTCTAAGTTAATAAAAACATAATGGTTAATTAAGTAAGGTCTTTATACTCCACTGAAAACATAGTTATGTATATTATATTGCATTTCTGTCTATAGATCCTCAAAATACTACACACTGCACCTTTAAATTTGTCTAAATTAAAAGAAACATGTTCATAAAACTCAAAACAATGAAACAATTCAGATTACTTAAAATGTGTACTTTTGTGAACTCAAAAGAAAGAGTTATACTAATAAACGTTAATTTGATGGAACTAATGTGTTTAATTTGAGTTGGCTCTACTCAAACCAATTAATTATTTTGAGTGTTAGGGTTTACAGTGTGGCAAAAAGGGGGAAAAAATAAAAACAAATGTCTTCAAAAAATATCTGGATAAAAAAAAATATTTGGATCAACATGAAGGTGAGTAAATAATGACATTTTTGGGTGAACTATCCCTTTAAGAAAGCAAATAGGAACATTTTTATTCCATACTAACTTTAAATGCAGCAGGCACAAACTGAAGATATAGAGCAGGTCATGAACGGACTCTGTCTACATTGTATCTGTCTTCACATTCACTCCTCACACACATACACATATAACCACATATGTTGCCAATATCTCCCCCCTGCCTTGCCCTTTTCCTACAGGGAGTGAGAGGAGGCTAGCTTTGCATTATCTCACACATAAACCAGTTGTCATCGCCCATGCCATGCATTTCAGTGTCACGAGAGGTCAGAGTCCCTCCCTGTCCGTGGAGATGTATAAAAATAGCACCAGAGGGAATAGATATAAGGACGGACTGGGAGTAGTGCGATCTTGATGAACAAAGAGATATGCTGCTCTCCCTCTTGCGTAAAGGTCGTAATTGTGACTTTGTGATGAAAGCTTTCCCTGGAAAGCTCCTTTTTGGTAATTGTAGTGATTATGAGATACACAAGGCAGGATGTTTGGGAGCTACTGAGAGAAAACTTATTTTTGTTTGCCAGAGCATTATGTACAATGTAGCAGCCCTTATTTTGGTGCAATCTGGAACCATTCTGTGTACTTCCACTGCAGAAAAAGGGGATTTTCTGACGCTTTTAGATCTGCTGTTCTGATTTTAGGGGAACATCTGAGGAATTCTGCTAAAAGGATTTAGAAAAGCAAGCTGAACTAAAGTAGGCACTTACTGGTTGCAGAAAGCTTATTAATAAGCCAAAACATTTAAGAAATGAATAAACGAAGGGGCAGGGGATGTGTATACATTTCTGAATTATGGATGTAGATGGCCTAATTATAAATTAAGGAAATAGGTTCCGTTGGCACTTTGTCAGCAAATATCCAATGTGCTGTTATATTGACAGGCATGTTCTTTACACTCTTAAAAGTAAAGGTTGCAAAAGAGTTTTCACAGTAATGCCATAAGAACCTCCAAGGAACACTTCTTAAAAGAACCATTTTTTTTCTTAGTCAAAACAAGAAAGAACATTTTAATACTGATGCCGCAGTCAAGAGAGGCAATTAATTTCAAGTTGTAAGCTGAGAGTGTTGAATGCGTTCTGGCGGTCTTTGTTTATAGCATTGAATTTGCCTGGCACGAGCCGCTGGAGCTATAGTGTTTTGGCAGGAAGCCACATGTTAAAGCTGTCTCATTGCATCCTGACCACCTGAATAACTATTTTCATGTGGTCTATGGCTATTGGCTACATGTGTAAGTTCCTGTCAAGCTGCATTCTGTGTCAATTTGATGTAAATGTATTAGAGGCTGACATAACAGCTTGGGTCAAAAAGGTGCAGGATCATTTTGACAGGCAGGCAACGTGAATCCGCCTTACCTCCTCAAATACCATAAAGCTCTCATATTCACAAAGCACAATCACAGTAGTCTTAAGAGATGGTATTTAGTGAAACTTAATGGCAAAATAACAAAAATTAGTCCTGGTGAAATTCATAATGTTGCATAATGTAATCTTACATTGGCAGAAAATTCATTGCAAATATATCACATGCCTACATAAATAACCTGTAAATAATGTCTCATTCTCTATTTTGGACTTGTTGCACTTTGGATTATTCAAGTACACATACAGTACTCACAAACTGCTATGATGTAATGACAATGTTTACAATTATTAAATATTGCAATCAATAAACCTTGCAGTTAACTGTCATGGAATATGTACCTATGTAATTTCATGAAAGTAGTTTGTAGTTTTCTTTAGGACAGCAGGAATTCTCCTAAAGAAATGATCTAAAGAGATAGGATTTAGCAAATTTCATGGCCAAACAACACAAATAAAAATCATAGTGAAATTAAATTCATAGTGTTGCATAATCTTATATTGCCAATTCATTGCAAATATATCATGATATTCAATCTACTCACACACACATGCACATGATGTGTTTTTATGGGGACTTTCCATATGGTTTTTATACCGTACAAACTGTTTATTCTATCCCCTAACTCTACCTATCACAGAAACCATTCTGCATTTTTACATTTTCAAAAAACGTTTAGTCTGATTTATAAACTGTTTTCCTTATGGGGACCAAAAAATGTCCCAACACGGACAAGGATTTCAGATATTGCCATCTTTGTGGGGACATATTGTCCATTTTGTATAATGTAGGGTTTACCTGGGCCACACACACAAATAAATAAATGATGTTGCATTTGATGATTAATTGGATTAATCACATACACACTCTCAAATGACTATAATGTGATAAAAATGTTTACAATTGAAATAAAAAAACCTGGCAATGCATTAAAAAATCACCAAATATTTACTATAATTTAATAAAAGTATTTTTTATTAGAAGAGCAGAAACATCTGTTTGTGTTTGTCACCAGAAGTAAGTCTTTCACTGTCCAGCACAAACATATGCCAAAAGGAATCCATCACAACAATAACAGTGTGGACATGTTGCCAAAAATATGACCATCATTAAGAGGGTGGACCTGTCATTTCAAAAACTTGCACCACAAAAAGTACAATTATGTAAGTTAAGCGGAGGGGTGATTATTGCAGGCTGATTGTACTTATCCCGCTTATTGCACAGCTACTCACAAAAATAAACGGACATGAAACATCATTTAAACTTGATTTGAGTTTAAATGATTTTCTAATCTTATCTTTATATTACCTTAAAACTTAAAACAAGAAAAAAATTGTCCATCACAATGTACAAAACAATTGGTCTAGGAACAATACTAACAATATCACAGTAATATTAATACTGAATTGCTCGGAGGTCATGTTCACCAACTGAGATGCAAGATATCGAAGATATCAGAAGATATCAGAGTCTGCAGGGAGAGACCTGAAAGTAGTGCCGGTTACAGTTACCCGGATGAGTGGACTGATATAAAGTGGGATATTAGGAAATATCAGGCTACTTAATGACTAATCAGAATCAAACATTTCAAAGAGCCATGTAAATAAAATAAAAAAAAACACTTTTTAATAATTCATTTATTAACCAGAATATAATACCATACAATAGAATGTAGATTCCCCCAGAATTCCAAATGCCTTCACACTAAAGAAAGCTCTAACATCATTCAACCCTTTATTTCTAACGCAGCGAATTACAGTTTGTGCTTCTCCAGTGTACGTGTGGATCTAAGCCATGTCATATCCCTCCTCTGTCCTGGTGGCTGGCTGTTTCTGAGGCTTTGGAAAACGAAAGCACCCTATTTAACTCAACTCGTTAATAGCCATGATTAAGGCAGTGGAGCGTTGGGCAAAAGGAGGTTAGGGACCTGAGTGAAAGTGCCTCCTTCATTTTCTCAGGCCCCCCTTCCCAAACCATCTTGATCCCAGAATTTCACCAGTACCACATGCAGATCTTGCCAGGAGATGTTATCAACCACTGCTGCCCTATTTTTCCCCACAGTGACAGTGAGTGGAATACTAGCAGGGACTGTCAAAACCGCACTTCTGGAATACCCTGGAGATGGATGGGATGGTGGGTTTGGGGGGAAACCAATACATTGAGGGGAATGTACAATGCCAGCCATGTTTTTTTTTTATTCTTTTGAATGTAGCCTATATTTCGATTATTTCAATAAATTACTAATAATAGTCAACATCATAATCAATACTATTTGTTTGATTGTTTAGATACTTAAGACGTACCCATTTCATGCCTGTCAGCAACATCAAAATTCCTTTAATGTAATGGGATACTGTTTTTTTCCTTTTCATTTTTTTTGGCCTCTGTGACATATTCTTGGGTAATGGTTGCGTGACTGGAACACTGAATCTAATGTCTTTCCTTTAGTCTCCCATGGGTGGTCTTTGATTGAGCATAAAACAATGAATCATCCCTGCATTATGAATATCCCTAGCATCTTTTTTTTCTATGCAGGACTCAGGTTTAGTTATTAACCCTGGGATGCAAAAAACTTACGGTGTGTTAATATCATACAATCATGAGTAATATAACTAAATGAGCCACGACTCATTTTTGGCTGCTTGAGAAAATGGAAACCCTCATAGAGGCATGAGGGAATGTTATGAGATAAGATGTACTGTCACAAAGAAACCGTTATTGACTGGTTGCAAGCATGATTCAAGAGCAAACAAAACACATTTTTAAGAACTCCTCATGCCATTGCCTTTATGAAAAAAAGGAAAATTGTGCATTAGTCTCTCTCAAACCTTAGCCTTTCACTTCTGCATTCATTATTATTGTTTTCAAAACATACAGGTAAACTTGTGCACTGTTGTTACGTGTATCTGTCTATCTATCTGTTGCACTTTATTTTACAGTACGTGCACTTACTTATAGTGTACTTACCTGTACTACATGGGTTATTATTAGGTTTAGGGGTAGGTTCAGGGTTAGTACCTAGTTATAGTACTGGTTATTATTATAGTATATTGGTTATTACTATAATAAGTATGTAATATGTAGGGAACAGGACTGTAAAATAAAGTGATATCTATCTATCTATCTATCCAACCATCCATCCATCCATCACTCCATCCATCACTCCAATATGCACCATTATGTAGCCTATTTGAATTCCACAGAACATAATGTTCTCCAAAACAAAGATCGATACACACAGAAAAGATAGCAAGTGTAGCAAATCAACACCTAAAGGGTGAGCTGCTATCAAATCCTGATCAAAGCCCCATGCAATGTGCAAACCTCTACCATCTAGTTTAATCGTATTAACTGAATGCATTAGAAAAAAGTGATGCGTGGAACTTTTGTCAGTGAGAAAAGCGCAAGTATTTACCATTCAAATAACAGCTATCGTGCTTTATATCAGGCTACGCGTATCACACATTTTAGTTTTTCCTAGCCACGGAGTAACACATAAACACAGTATCGAAATAGACATGTATTTTACATGAATTTCAAGGCATAAAGCATACACACATACTTTAAAATACTATAACATTATCAACTCACGCCAGACTATATGCTATTATGTCATTTGTTTACGTATGACAGATGCATACATTTATTTGCTGTATATCCTTTTTTTCAAAGTTATAAACGAAATAAAACAGACAGCGAACGATAGATTAAGTTCCAATAAACAGCGGATTCTCTAATAAACTTTCTTTTATTGGAATATTTATCACAATTCGGAACCAATCCTGTTTCCTAATTGTCTCATAGGAAAAGCATAACAAAAAGGTATATTTAGAACACATATTTTCCAGCAAGATCAAATGTTACTGTGAACGTCACAAGGAATTTTTAAATATATATATTTTAAAACTATAGCTATCTTGTGATTTCATTTAACTGCCCAATCAAAAATAATGTAGGGATTTTATTTTGTCCAGTAGGATCTTATTTGATTATTTGAGGAATTTTGATTAGCGGCAAATATTAGGCTAATAGAAATTTGTAGGCTACACAAATAACGATGATGTCATAACATGCATTTACACGGTCACAATAATTTCCGGCAATTTCTACTCGGTGCAATAAAATGTAATTAACTCTTTTTTAGTAAAAAATGTGAAAGTATTAAAAAAAAAAAAAAAATTTCTTGTTTTTTTCAAATCGTAAAGAATCTTTGTTTTTTTGTTTTTGCTCTATAAACCATAACGATAAAAAAGCAAAACCACACACCAAAAAAAAAAGAATAACTTATACGTACCCAAAGGCAAAACGAAGAAAAACGGCAGCCAACAAAGAATGAACATGCCCACGACGATGGCGAGGGTTTTAGCAGCTTTCTTCTCCCTGGAAAACTTCATGAGTCTCACGGACAGTGAACTTCTGAACGGGTGGTTTTTTGCTTTCGAGTTCGTGCTCGAATCCTCCGGTATGCTCCTGCAATGTATCCTCAGCACCACTTCCATTGATTTATCTCTCTCCCGTTTCACACCCGCTTCCAAACTTTTTGTAGTCCTGCGGGCCACGATGTATACTCTAATGTACATGACTAAAATCACCATGAGCGGGAGGTAGAAGGAGAATAAGGAGGAGAACAGAGCATAACCAGGTTCCTCCGTGATGCTGCAGATGCTTTCATCAGAAGGTGGAGGTTCTTTCCACCCCAAAAGCGGTCCGATAGAAATCACCATTGAAGAAACCCAGACCACCACGAGAATGACACCTGCTTTCCGTTCGGTCATGATAGTGGGGTATTTCAGACAGTGTTTCACTCCGATGTACCTGTCTATGGATATAATGCACAAACTTAAAATAGACGCCGTGCAACAGAGCACATCCACCGCTGCCCAGATGTTGCAGAACACCCGACCGAACACCCAGCATCCCATCACCTCCAGAGAGGCAGAGAACGGCAGGACAATGGTACTCAGCAGAAGGTCCGCTATGGCCAGGTTCACAATAAAGAAGTTAGTGACCGTCTGCAAATGTTTGTTGCAAAGCACCGAGAGAATAACCAAAATGTTCCCCACGATCGCCACCAGAATGAAAATGGCCAGAAAGATTCCCACACCGATGACTTGAGAGTCGAGGGTGATACCCTCACATGTGGTGGTGTTGCTGATGTTGGAGAGAAAGTCCGAGGGGAATTCATCCTTGCTCTCGTTCAGCAGTTTAGAAAATGTCATTTTAAAACTCCATATAGACGACTTTTACTGGTTTGGTCCGATGGTGTTGGATGGTCGGTTCATGGTGAGTTTCATCTTCATCATCACTGTTGGAAGTTGTCTTCAGATTCAGATTATTCAACTGGATCCGTTACTTTTTTGTGAGCCCATTTATAAAATGTTGCCTGTCAAACATCTACACTTTTGTGTGATGGCATAACCTGAAATATAATTTGAACAATGTTTGAGGTAGAATAAACTAACAAGCAACTAATAAGCTCCTAAGTCTATAAAACCACAGTGCCGATGCACTGCAGGTCTTATGGAGAGGCTTGTTCTGGTGGCATCCTCAGCGACCACTCCAAACTGGATTACAGAGATTCAATGTGGACCCCAGTGCTCCAGGTCTCCTCCTCCAGCTCTGAGAACTTAGTGACGCGTCGCACATTTGCTGCAGTTCTTCATATGACCACTAGAGGGTTCTGTATTATTGTTGCACGGAGAAGGACTGCTTGCATTTTGCAATAGCCTATAATATTTTGGACCAGTAGAATATCATTCAGCAACAGCAGTGGGGGGTAAACAATCACGTCAAGTCAAATGTGTTTGTATAGCATTTTTCACAATATATGCACTGCCATTCAAAAGTTTTTGATCTGTAAGAGTTTTAATGTTGCATTTATTTTTTTATATATGTATATATTAATATAAAACATTATTAAAATGTAAAGTAACTGTTTTCTATTTCAATATATTTAGAAAAGTAATTTATTTCTGTGTAACCCCCCCTCCCCCCACCCAAAAAAAAACACTTTTGAATGGTAGTACAATGTTGTGAAAGCTTTCCATTTCAGATAAATACTGTTCTTTTGAACTTTCTATTCATCAAAGAATCCAAAACCAACATTGATAATAGTCATAAATGTTTCTTGAGCAGCAAATCATCATATTAGAATGATTTCTGAAGGATCATGTGACACTGAAGAGTGAAATAATAATTTTGAAAATTCAGCTTTGCATCACAGAAATAAATTACATTTTACAATATATTCAAATATAAAACAGTTATTTTACATTTTAATAATATTTCACAATATTACTGTTTTTCTGTATTTTTTAATAAAATACATGCAGCCTTGGTGAGCATAAGAGACTTCTTCGAAAAACTTTACAAATCTTACCGATCAAAAACTTTTGAAAACCACTGTATTGTTTTGAAGCATGTTTACAGAAATTCGCCCCATGCCAAATAATTTAATTTAATTTAATTTAATTTAATATTTTAATTAAATTAAATTGAATTAAATTACATTATTGAAAGACTGTTTAAGCATGCTCTTTGAGTTGCAAGTATAACAACTATTTTATACTATTTTAAGTCCCCAAAAAATTATTGATATGCAGTCAGCATCCAATATGTCGCTCTGTACAATAATGCCATCTAAAATAAAAGGTAAATACCACATTTTGTGTTTGTGCGGTAGAATTTTTTTTCTTGTCAACAGCTTTTTGAGTAAAAATAAATCCCTGAAAGAACTGTGCAGAAAAAGTCGGAAATAATGCTATTGCTAATGACTCTGCAGCTGCCAAGCTGCCACCTGTAGGTCCAGATGCACACTAAAAGCTGAGGGGAAACTGAAGAGCCACAGGGTCCCTAATGAGAAGTTGGAAGGAAGCGATTATGCAAAAAAACTCTGGTAAAATAGTACTGGGATACACATAAGGAATAAGCAAGACACCACACCTGACTGCCAATCACAGTCAGTGTTTAAATATTTTATGATGCCCTGCAGGTAGTTATCACTGATGGCATGAGACACATATCAATACCTCACATTTACATTCTACATGGATGTTTTGAGATAAGTTGTATGATCATTATGTGGACATTACATACTCAAACATCAAAGGTGATTGTCACCTCAAAAATGTATATTACATTTGTAACTTAACTGAATATAAGCAGCCGACATGTTGTTGTAAGGATGAGTCTGTTGTCTGTATTGTTAGCAGCTCTTCCAAGTTCCTTTCCTAATCCTGAGCAAAGAAGCTTAGTTCCAGCTGAGAAGAGGAAACAGAGGCTACAATTCACACGATCACCAAATCTGAATAGCTAAAATTGGAGACACTACATGGCTTGCAAAATCTTGCCTGCGAAAGGCAGATGGTATGGTCAGAATCTGGCACATCATAAATCCACACATCCTGTGTCAACTGGGCACAGCTGTGACGCTGGTGTAACATGTTTTCTTGAGACACATTAGACCCACCGGCCATCAGCCGAATGACGCAGGTTGCCTGAGCATTGCTTTGATTATGTGCATCCCCATATAGCCACAAATTACCCATTTTCAAATTTGACTCCGGTGGCCTGTATAGCCTTCAGAAGGTTTTAAAGTATGATGTGATGATGTGAGTCAGCATTGACAGAAATCCACAAGGAATGTTTCCAGCGCTCTTCTAAAACCATAATGCACAGAATTCCGTGTATCAATGAAGGCAAATGGAGGTTTTTGTCTAAGACTGTAAAGTGACAATTAAGTATAAAACCAGGAAAAAAGCATGAGACACAGATTGATTATAGGTATAATCATTTGATTCTGCATTAGTCCCATGACAACATAAATTGCATAGACATGCACATCTTGAGAGATGAGGTTTATGCAGTTTATTATGATGTTTATGATATATATATATATATATATTATGATATATGATATAACGATTAATCAAATGGATAATCACGATTAATCACATCTAAAATAATGTTTGTGTTTGCATAATATACACTCACCTAAAGGATTATTAGGAACACCTGTTCAATTTCTCATTAATGCAATTATCTAATAAACCAATCACATGGCAGTTGCTTCAATGCATTTAGGGGTGTGGTCCTGGTCAAGACAATCTCCTGAACTCCAAACTGAATGTCAGAATGGGAAAGAAAGGCAATTTTGAGCGTGGCATGGTTGTTGGTGCCAGACGGGCCGGTCTGAGTATTTCACAATCTGCTCAGTTACTGGGATTTTCACGCACAACCATTTCTAGAGTTTACAAAGAATGGTGTGAAAAGGGAAAAACATCCAGTATGCGGCAGTCCTGTGGGCGAAAATGCCTTGTTGATGCTAGAGGTCAGAGGAGAATGGGCCGACTGATTCAAGCTGATAGAAGAGCAACTTTGACTGAAATAACCACTCGTTACAACCGAGGTATGCAGCAAAGCATTTGTGAAGCCACAACACGCACAACCTTGAGGCGGATGGGCTACAACAGCAGAAGACCCCACCGGGTACCACTCATCTCCACTACAAATAGGAAAAAGAGGCTACAATTTGCACGAGCTCACCAAAATTGGACAGTTGAAGACTGGAAAAATGTTGCCTGGTCTGATGAGTCTCGATTTCTGTTGAGACATTCAGATGGTAGAGTCAGAATTTGGCGTAAACAGAATGAGAACATGGATCCATCATGCCTTGTTACCACTGTGCAGGCTGGTGGTGGTGGTGTAATGGTGTGGGGGATGTTTTCTTGGCACACTTTAGGCCCCTTAGTGCCAATTGGGCATCGTTTAAATGCCACGGCCTACCTGAGCATTGTTTCTGACCATGTCCATCCCTTTATGACCACCATGTACCCATCCTCTGATGGCTACTTCCAGCAGGATAATGCACCATGTCACAAAGCTTGAATCATTTCAAATTGGTTTCTTGAACATGACAATGAGTTCACTGTACTAAAATGGCCCCCACAGTCACCAGATCTCAACCCAATAGAGCATCTTTGGGATGTGGTGGAACGGGAGCTTCGTGCCCTGGATGTGCATCCCACAAATCTCCATCAACTGCAAGATGCTATCCTATCAATATGGGCCAACATTTCTAAAGAATGCTTTCAGCACCTTGTTGAATCAATGCCACGTAGAATTAAGGCAGTTTTGAAAGTGAAAGGGGGTCAAACACAGTATTAGTATGGTGTTCCTAATAATCCTTTAGGTGAGTGTATGTGTGTGTACTGTGTATAATTATTATGTACATGTATATATAAATATACACACATGCATGTATTTATTTAAGAATTTTTTTATATAAAATATTTATATTTATATATAATATAAAGTATATAAATATATATAGTATATACATGAAAATATTTCAAATTTCAAATGTGGTATTCAAATATACATAATAATTATAAACAGTACACATACTATTATATTAGTGTTTCTGTTTATAAACAATGTAAATGTATTTCCCTTTCAAGGGAACGAGACGCTGCGTCACCGCTATGAGAACGCCTCTGCGTGATTGCGTCGTGAAGCACGTGTGTAATCAGTCCAATGGAGAGACGGAACGTCATAGGTGGGTGACGTCATCGACCCGGAAGGTATAAAGCATAGAGGCAAACAAACGCCGCTAGCTTCTGTTGTCTTCAGCAAGCACTCTGTGTAACATTGTCCTTTGTCAGCTCTGTGTTTGTGTCTGAGTTCAGACTTTTTTGTTTTTATATAACAAGTTTGCAACACAGTACTTCAGGCCTTTGTCCTCCTCCTTCTGACGTCAGACCGGAAACTTCTGCTTGCCTGTTCAGCGCTCTAGGAGCATATGTCCTCGGTGCCGGCATGGCTAGGAGGTTTAGAACAGTTATTTCTGTTAGGGGCCACCCTCGAGAGGGGATCCGGCTTCAAGCAGAGGATGAGCAAGTGGGTGGTCGAGGCTACTCCACTTGCTTATGCGGCGGCCGGGCAGCCTCCCCTTAGCTGTCCGGGCCCACTCATCCAGGAGTATGGCTGCCTCTCAGGCATTTTTGGCAGGGGCCTCCCTGCAGGACATTTGTGATGCGGCAGGATGTTCCTCACCGCTTACCTTTGTCAGGTTCTACGAACTTGATGTTAATGTTACTCCGGGGGCACGGGTGCTCACCTCCTAGACAATGTTACAGGCGGGCATCCGGCTCCTATGGGGGCGTGGGTATTCTCGTTCCCATAGCGCTGACGCAGCGTGAGTTCCCTTGAAAGGGAACGTCTTGGTTATGACTGTAACCTTAGTTCCCTGAATAGGGAACGAGACGCTACGTCACCCTGCCATACTCCCCGCATGCCTGCAAGCGTCTTGCTTCAGCCTTTATACCTTCCGGGTTGATGACGTCACCCGCCTATGATGTTCCGTCTCTCCATTGGACTGATTACACAAGTGCTTCACGACGCCATCACACAGATGCGTTCCCATAGCGGTGACGCAGCGTCTCGTTCCCTATTCAGGGAACTAAGGTTACAGTCATAACCGAGACGTTTTGGCTCATATGGATGAAAGACAACAACTCCCAGAATGCCTACGAGGCCACTCCCAAGCCACGCCTACCGGTTACGTCTCTTGCCCACCGCGGCATCACCCCACCGTCGTTTTGATTTTTTTGTAATAAAATCATTTCAGTTAGAGAACATACACTACAATTAAAAACTGAACATGTCTACTCAATACAGCACAAGATGAATGAGTGTCACAGCAGGAGTCAGATTTCATTCATCAGAGAGTGAGGAGCTGACAGACCAGATGATCGCATGTACCTATTTAAGTGAGTTTGTCATTGTACCGTTTTGTTGTTGTGTTTTCATGAACCCACAATTCAAGCAACCCGCCCCCGAATTGGCGCTAATTTTAAACCGAAACTAAAATCAGCACAACCGGCATTCATTTACACAGTCATTCACGTTGCGTGTGCAGTCTGGCACGTTTTCAGTTCATGCCTATGGAAGCTTAACTTTCATAGGAATTAATTGAAAACACTCTCTTTGCTCTGCACCGCTCTGTTATCATGAATGCCCCTGCGTGAGTGAGATTGTAAACATGCAGAATTAGCTCCTACTACTGGCTGTAGTCTCTAGCCTCTGGCCAAAAATACATAAATCTCTTGTCTTTGACTATACTACCGGGTTCCTACTGATACAAAGCTTAATGCTAAACCGCTGAAGTAACCCTTTAATAATCGCATCCATGAACATGATTTCCTATCCCGATTCTTTTCCACCTCAAACTTGGCGCCATCAAACTACGCCTTTGTTTTCAATGGGCGACCTCTAGCAGACGGAAAAGTTACATAGTGAACTTTTAAGCGATTTTTTTATGGAATGATTATGCACAAAATGATTCTACTCCCTGAAAGATATTACAGAAATAACTGTCTTTAGATATTATATTATATTACATCTTTGTCTTTTTAAATAGGATAGTTTACCCCCAAATTAAAATTGTGTCATCATTTATGTTGTTCCAAACCTGTATACATTTCTTTCTTCTGCTGAACACAAAAGAAGATATTTTGAAGAATATTGGTAACCAAACAGTTGATGGGCACCATTGACTTCCATAGTATGGAGAAGAAAAAAAATACTATGTAAGTCAATAGGGTCTATCAACTGTCTGTACTGACATTCTTCAAAATATCTTCTTTTATGTTCAGCAGAAAAAATAAATTCATTGCCTACTCGTTTGGAACAACTTGGTGAGTAAACGATGACAGAATTAAAAATTTTGGGTGAAATATCCCTTAAATAAATAAATAAATAAAGTGCAGCAATCTGATTCTTATTTGGCCAGTCAGAAGGCACTTTCTGCCTGTCAATAATTTTCGTTTTCGGTGGGCAGTTCATATGAAATGTTCATGATTTCTCGTTTGTCTCTGAAAAAAATAAAGAAGCAAGAGTGAACATCACTTTTCATCACTACAGGATATTGAGCTTCAAAAGGCTAAAAAACAAATGCTTGTAGAAAGAGAGGGCGTGTCTAATTTGGTGGCCAAATGTGGCGGAAGCTCTAGAACACGCTTACTTAAGCATGGAGGGTACATCTTTAGATGTTGTACAAGGCTCAGTTTATTGTATTTTGTGCAAATATTGGTTTCCCTCTATTGTTATTTTTCAAGGCATTACATTAGAACAAAAACAGGAAAGAATTCCAGGTCTTGGTAGGAAATTGTCAAATTTGACAAGACAACCCCAACAGAGTTGCCCTCTCTGTAGCTCTAACTGAAACAGTTTTTGCTCAGCTGTCAGACCTGCAATGTCATTACTCTTTCCTATCTGAGATGTTTACGAACAGTGGTTGTGCTGTCACACTCTCCAGGTCCAGGCCTGTTAGGTCCAATCATGAATGAATGTTTTTTTTTCCCTCGACGAAATCCCTCACCTAAACACCGTCAGCTGCCTTCCAACATCAGCTCTGGAACATTTTTAGGTTTTATCAGGATGCTTCAGGCTGCTGGCAGCAATAAAATGAGAATCTGAAATATATATAGAACATCGAAAACAATTGCTAGCAGCTCTGCCGTTATTAATTAATGACTAACCTTTAATTATGCATTTTAATTGGCTGTTTCTACTATGTAAGGGTCATTAATTATGAATCTTGTGTTAAATAAGAAGACCACAAAGCTTCTTTCTCTTCATGCTTTTTGTCTTTGTCTAATCTGGCATTTTCCTCAAAGAATATGACAAAAAAGTCAAAATTATGACAGAAATATTTCAAATAATTACACACTGTCACTAATTTTTAAATTTTATGTCAATTATAACATAAAAAGTCATAATTATGAGGTACAGAGTCGAAATTATGACACTAAGTGATGTAATTATTATATAAAAGTCAAAATTATGAGATACAGTCAAAATTATGACATACCAAGTGACATAATTATGATATAAAAAGTCGAAATCATGAGAATATGACATACTAAGTCACAATTATGAGATACTAAGTCATAATTATGACTTTCTAAGTTTCTAAGTTCTAAGTTTCTTTTTATGTAATAATTATGATTTTTTTTTATGGGGTAGAAATGGGCTTTCAATATGTCTGTAACTACACACACACACACACACACCAAAAACATGGTTTAAAAACCAATTTCTCTCAGAAATTGCTAATAAATTTCACAGTTACTTTAATAGAAATTGCAAGTAACACATTGAATTAAACATTAAATTTTGAAGTAGAAAGTCTGAAGTGGTGCTTTCGTGTAAAACGTACTCCAATAAATGCTTTATTTACAACTTTGAAAAATATTTGTTTACAGTGTGGTACAAATCTCCAATAATGCACTTTATGACTGTCACATTAGGAAAATTTGCATTGCATTTCATTTCTGCTACAGGTTTAATATCATCTTTGACACTCACCGTGTCAGGGAATAAAGGGCAGTTGTTTGTTTGAAGCTGGCAGGTTTTTAATAGTGCTCCATTTATCCGACAGTCAGTCTTAAACAGTCTCTGTGGAGCCTAAACTGAATACAGTACCACTGAAGGACTCTGCTATACTCTAATTGAACTGACACTATGCATGCGCCGTCTGCTTTAGAACACGATGACGTCCTTTGGGTTTGTGACTGACATAAGTTGCCTATGAGTCACACAGCAAATGAACACCAAGCACTTTTACCTCTCAGATGAGAGCCACCATCATCTCACACATCAGAGATTATTACCTACCTACACTCAACCAGGTTACACACTGCTATGTGCTTCTGAGTGATCCAAAGGCACTTTGTTATGCTGATTAGGAAACAGTTTTGTAGTGGAGGTCTTTCTAATAAGTCTTGCACTGAAAGGATATTTCCTTGTCGATGGATGTTATTTTGTTGTGCAGTGATGAGACATTCAAGATTCACAGCCGACACCATGTGCGGGGATGGTTGAGCCATTGCTCTAGCTATTTAAACCACAGAAAACAACTGATTGGGCCAAACATAACCACAGCTGCAGCATAGAGTGTGTAGGTTTCACGCACACACTTTTATTAGAGGGTGATTCCCCTGACAATGTTCCCTGTTCCCAGTCTACTTGTCGCAGCCCCAGTCCATTTCCACACCACTCAATGTGGAAAATTCCAGCTGCCAATCTCCTCTTCCAGCTGTCTGAGCTTCAAATAGAGAAGAATTCAAACCTAATGTTAGCACGGTTTGTAACCTGGTATATATACATTGATCAGACATAACATTATGTCCTATTATTGTGTTGGTCCCCCTTTTGCTGCCAAAAAAGCCCTGACCTGTCAAGGCATGGACTCCACTAGACCCCCGTAGATGTGATGTGGTATTTGGCACCAAGATGTTAGCAGCAGATCCTTTACGTCTTGTAAGTTGTGAGGTGGGGCCTCCATGGATCAGACTTGTTCGTTCAGCACATCCCACAGATGCTCGATTTGGAGGCCAAGTCAACACCTCAAACTCGTTGTGCTCCTCAAACCATTCCTGAACCATTTTTGCTTTGTGGCAGGGTGCATTATCCTGCTGAAAGAGGCCACAGCCACCAGGGAATACCGTTTCCATGAACCGGTTTTCATGGTCTACAACAACGCTTAGGTAGGTGGTACGTGTTAAAGTAACATCCACATGGATGACAGGACCCAAGGTTTCCCAGCAGAACGTTGCCCAAAACATCACACTGCCTTTGCCGGCTTGCCTTCTTCCCATAGTGCATCCTGGTGCCATGTGTTCCTGCGGCTATGCAGCCCCAAACTGTGATGCACTGTGTATTCTGATGCTTTTCTATCAGCATTAACTTCTCGAGCAATTTGAGCTACAGTAGCTCGTCTGTTTGATCGGACCACACGGGCCAGCCTTCGCTCCCCACGTGAATCAATGAGCCTTGGGCGCCCATGACCCTGTCGCCAGTTCAACACTGTTCCTTCCTTGGACCACTTTTGATAGATTCCGGTCTGATACTGCAGACCGGAAACACCCTACAAGAGCTGCAGTTTTGGAGATGCTTTGCATGGTATGGTACAAAATTGTGTTAAAACACAATTAAGCATTTGGAAACAAATGAGTTCTCACAAAACCTGTAGATAACAAATTGTTTTATTACATTAGAAAGTCTATGGCTTACAAGAAGATTTCCAAAACACTCAAAGTTCATAGCTGGCAGCCTTATTCATAGGTTTAAAATGTGTTGTTTCCAGAAAACGTTTACGGGTGATGAAGAAAAAGCACAATATCATCAGGGGGAATAAAATGTTTGATCAGAGCAACTGAGGAAAAACCCACAATTTACTGCCAAAGACTTGCAAGTTGGTCTGATGAAAGGAGGAAAAAAACATTTCAATGTTGAGTATAAGAATAACACTAGACAAGCATAGCCTTCATGTTGGGACATCTTGCCAAAAGCCACTCTTGACCAAAAAGAACATAAAAGGCTGACATGAATATGCTAACATTTATTTGGATAGACTTGTGGAGTTCTGGAAGAATGTTTTATGGAGTGATGTGACCAAACTGGAACTTTTTGGACCCATGGATCAGTGGTATATCTGGTGCAAAAAAGACAAAGCTTATGAATAGAAGAACACCATCTCTATGGTCAAACATGGAGGCAGTCCAGTCTTGTTATGGGGGTGCTTTGCTGTTGCAGAAAGTAGAAATCTTGACTGTATGAAGGAGATGAATTCTTTAAAGGATTAGTCCACTTCAAAATTTAAATTTCTTGATATTTTACTCACCCCCATCTCATCCAAGATGTTCATGTCTTTATTTCTTTAGTCAAAAAGAAATTAAGTTTTTTGAGGAAAACATTCCAGGATTTTTCTCCCCATCACAGACTTCAATAGCAACCAAAATGATGAAGGTCCAAATCAATGTAGTTTAAAAGGGCTTCGAAGGGCTTCAGAGGCTCTGCACAATCCCAGCTGAGGAATAGGGTCTTATCTAGCAAAACGATCGGTCATTTAAAAAAAAAATTTGTAGGGTCGCGTCACATCAATTAGCAGTAAGTCATAATTTCTATTTAGTTATGTCATAATTTCGACTTTTTAATCTAATATTTTTTGACATAGTATGTAATAATTTGGATAATAATAATAATAATCACAGTGTCTCTAAAAAAAAGTGCACATAAAGGCAATACTTTTTTATTTGTTCTATAATATATTGTACATTTCAGTGTGAATTGTTGTATATTGTCAGATTGGTATGCAGTGGTTTAATCATCGCTGTTTGTTTTTTTTGTTTTTTTTCATATGGTCTAGGTCTAGGGCATATCCTGTGTTTGTTTATTTAGTTTTTCCCAACATTTCTATTGCAAAGGCCAATATGTTAGTCAAAACATACTATTAAGGAAATAAAGTATAACAATAACATCACAGTGAAATTACTCCATAAATGGTTTCATATCATTCTAACCCCCTCAGTTTGGATGTTACCAAATCCCTGCCATCCTAATGAAATAAACAGAACCTAAACGACTCCACATCCGAGAGTATCACTATTTTAGTGCTATTAAAACAACGAATCAAAGTCCATTGCCCTGTCCTTGTGAAGCAGCTCTGTTCTGGGAACAACATTCATGTCCTTTATAAGAGAGACGGCAAATCTTCCCTCTCATTAGAGCAGAGGGTTAAGTTCTACCAGCTTTAAGTAGCACATGTTTTATGAGTTCCATGTTGTGTCCTTAGTTCCATCTGGGTCCCATGGGCCGCCACTAGTGCCGCACCGGACACTGTGGTCCATAGGGTCACATTTTTCACAGATGTCTCCTAGTGGGGAGACATCCGCAACACACAGAGTGCATACACTCCCACACATATACACAACCCCCCACAGAACATGTCACACCTCTGCACACAATTACTAGCACGCAAGCTTCCCTTTATTTGCACAAATATACATATGAATATATGCAGGATTTTCTCCATAATTTGAGCACCAGTTCTTATTAATTTCTATAAAAGAACATTCTAGCGTGTGGGTTCTTCCGCTGATCCCGACAATGGAACACCATACTAAAATACTCTAAAAAGTGTTTCAGTGCATTACTTATTCAGTGCAAAACTAGTGAAGTCCAAATCCTGAGCTTTAGTTGAATTTTACAAGTTTTTAGTGAGTTTAAAACATACAACGGTTCTTTTTAGTTACCACTGTAAAAATTGTTTTTAAAAATTCTATGTTATAAGTAAAACAAAGATTATTGGAGTACATTTAATATTTTTTTTTGCTTATAAATTTTACATTTAATTCAATGTGTTACTTGCCATTTCTTTGTAATTATTTGTGAAATTTACCTTTAATTTGTGAGTGAATGTTGTTTCAATGGAAATCCTACACCATTTGTTTTTTCAGCACAAATAGTAAAAGTCAGCATGAAACAGAAGTTGCAAAAGTCTTTTCTCCCCATTTGTGACATATATCCTAGTGATATATCCAAGCGAAATGGCTTCTCGAACAAGAAAAAATGTAGGGCAGGACTTGATTTTCCCATCAGGAATTGATTAGATGGTTGTAGTTTGCTATTGCTGTGATCTCATGTGAGTGACAGGTTGTCCCGTCCTCATGCTGAAAAATACATCATCAGAGAAGAGAAGAGATTTTGCTGCAAGAGGGAGTGGAGTTAAAAAAAAAATAATGATGTGCAAGGATGAATACTTACTACAGTATCTCATAAAAATAGAAGAATTTTGAACTTTGGTTTCAACTTGACTTTAAGTCCAATCTGGAAGGTATAGGCCTAATGACTCTCATGAACCTGTTCTTTTTAGTAAATCAAAAACATACAGCATGATAAGTTAAGTCCAATTCCTGAGCTAATGACTCTTTTTAGTGAATTAAAAAACACGTATGAATCAGTTGGAGCAGCCTTTCTAATAATCCAAATCACTTCCTGCACCTCATGTCGTTAATTTTGTTGTGCCCTATACTCCATGAATCAAGAAGTGATACTGTGTTCAACGTGTTCATATTCATATTCATAGGATTTACTTTTTGCTTAATTTCCTCATTTAGACCAATACATTGCGTTGAAACAAACCTCACCTTTCACCTCAACGAGAGTAGCTCCACACCAGGTATTTAAATACATTTTAAAACTCTTCCCACCTTTAATCTGTCTTTTTGTGCCTTTAGAACCTGTGATAGTGGCACTAAAAGCAGCTTTTGCATCCGTATGTTTAAATGACTGCATGGATTTTCCATTAATGGTAATGCAAGGGGACTGTTCCAGCAGAGTTGGCTGTTAAATTATATAATGTTGCTTAAGGCTTAGACTATAACACAGTAGCATGCTGTGTTTTGTGAGTACTGGTGCGTGTGTGTTTTTGTTCATAGGAGCTCTTTATGGGAGCAGTGCTAATTTTTACCCATTAAATTGATTTTTTGAAATGACGGGGTAGATGGGCTCCTATACGTGGCGATATCTATTACCCAATGAGACTCCAGGCATTGTGCCTGCAGCAGATGATACAAAATGCTTTTGTTCTAAGATGTCCACATTTACAGTGTGAGAACTTGAAACACACAAAAAAGTATGGTTGTGTCTTTTTGGAACATTTGGAACACCCTGCTTTGCTGATAACCAAACAAATTATCTTGCAGCCAAGGGCAAATTGTTAGAAAATAGAGTACTTTTTTTTTCTTTTAAGTTGGTTATATTTTGCATTATTCTGTGATATTTTGTTTGTTTTAAGTACACAGTCATGTCTTACTCTGAAATGTTTGCCTGCACAACATTGAGCTTAAAGACCAACATAAAGGATGCTTAATGCATTACAATTTTTTCTAATTTGAATGCCACATCCATAATGGAAATGGACACAAAATACTCACCTTTCTCATTTTTGTGACTCTTTGTGACAGTTATTGTTAACTAAAACTATTCAAAATTATTATAGGTAATTTAAATAAAGCTGAATAAAATAAAAAAAAAGAAGACATAGATGTAGATATTAGATACAAAGACTTATTAGAAATGGCAATAGTGAAAGTTGAAGCTTATTTTAGTTAAAAATAAAATAAAAATAAATAGAAATAATAATAAAAAAATAATAATAATAATAATAAAAATGACAAAGCACACATCAAACTGAAAACCTGAAAATATAAAAATAAAAGCTAATACTATAATAGTATTTAAATAATTCTAAAATACAATAACACTGGACTCGCATCTTATGTATAGATCATATCCCTCTTGGAGATCAAACAGCAAGCAAAATGGATTAAATATCTGTTCATTCAGATCACTTCTTCGGCTGGGATGAATTATGCTTCCAGACCTTATCATAACAAGGTTATCTTTTCTAATAACAAGATGCTAGAAAGATATGTATTGATTTCCACATATTTGTTTTCACTGTATGTATCAAAAACGTGTGAGAAAATAAACCCTTTGACCCAATAATATTGAAGGAATGCTAAGTGGAAGTTGCTGGGATGTTAGAGGTAGAGAGTCTGAAGACAGCTTGAGATGTTGTTTGATTAGTGTTCTGAGGGAGAAACCCTTGAGCAGTCATGCGATAAGATGGTGAAACTGAAAATATATTAATACATTAATATATCCTAACAGACATCCAAATTAGGATATAGTAAGGCTGAAACTCCACCCTTAAAAGTATAGTTCATCATATAATGAAAATTAAGTCATTATTTACTGACCCTGGTCTTGAACTATAATGCTTTGTGCCATTTTCTCTTTTTCGGACCACAGAAGGAGAAATTTAGAAAACGTCCCGCTCGCGTTTGTCCATGTATTGTCAGTGAATCAAGCATCAAGCTTTAAAAAAAGATGCAAAAGTATCACAGAATGATCCCATGCAACACATGCCGTATATTCCAAGTGTTATGGGGGTATACGATAGGGTTTGGTGAAAAACAAACTGAAATTGAATGTATTACTTAATCTGCACGTTCATGAGACTCTATTAGTGCCGCAGTTCACACCGACTCGGCCAGAAAAAAGACAAGAAAAAAAAGAGAAAAAAGACAAGAAAAAAGTTGTGAGAAATTGAGATGAATAAAAACGCAACAATAAAAATGTGCTTTGATTAGACGTTTAAATATAAAATGTGCTTTGGCCCCTACAACATGGGGACTTTAACCCCAAATACTGTCCTTATTTAGTAAAATGCGTTGATTTAATCACATTTTGTAAAATCATGAATACGTTTTTGTCTGAAAATACACTATATTGCCAAAAGTATTGGGACACCCCTCTAAATTGAATTCAGGTGTTCCAATCACTTCCATGGCCGCAGGTGTATAAAAGCACCTAGGCATGCAGACTGCTTCTACAAACATTTGTGAAAGAATGGGTCGATCTCAGTCCATGAAATTTCCTCACTACTAAATATTCCACGGTCAACTGTTAGTGGTATTATAACAAAGTGGAAGCAATTGGGAACAACAGCAACTCAGCCACCAAGTGGTAGCCCACGTAAAATCACAGAGCAGGGTCAGCACATGCTGAGGCGCACAGTGCACAGAAGTTGCCAACTTTCTGCAGAGTCAATAGCTACAGACCTCTACATTTTGTGTGGCCTTCAGATTAACTTAAGAACCCCGCGTAGAGAGCTTCATGAAATAGGTTTCCATTTCCGAGCAGCTGCATCCAAGCCTTACATCACCAAGTGCAATGCAAAGTGTTGGATGTAGCGGTGTGAAGCACATGCCGCCACTGGACTCTAGAGCAGTTGAAACGTGTTCTCTGGAGTGATGAATAATGCTTCTCTGTCTGGTAATCCGATAAACGAGGTTGGGTTTGGCGGTTGCCACACACAGAGGAAAAGGGTGTCAAAATTGTACCTTAAGGGGTACAACAGCTTGTCACTGGGGCAGTACCCTTAAAAGGCCATCTTTGTACTTTTTTACTCCTAAAAGGTGCATATTAGTACCTTAGAGTACAAATATGTACTTTAAGGTACTACTATGAACCTTTTTGTAGTAAAAAAAGGTACAAATATGACCCTTTAAAGGGGGGGTATAATGCTATTTCATGCATTCTGAGTTTTTTACACTGTTAAACACTTGGATTCCCATGCAAAACATGGCCAAAGTTTCAAAAAAATAAGTTGGATGTTTGTTAGAGTATTTCGGTGCCAAAAATACTCCTTCCGGTTAAGTTTTGGAAAGTTTTTTTTCGAGTATGGGCATATGTGACGTCAACAAGGGCGGAATTTCCTTGTACAGGCACTTCTCCCGAAAAGGTGTGCGCGCACACGTCGACCAGAGTGAGAGAGCAAAAGCACACCCATCAATGTGCTTTGCTCTGCTTTAGAGAAGTCGTCGACTGCACAGGTCACAGGACCTAATGAAATAAACAATGTCACCAAAGAAGTGTGTTTTTGGTTGTCAGGGCAAGACAACCCTGTTCAGCTTCCCAAAGAACCCAGCGTTAAGGGGACAGTGGATGAAGTTTGTTTTTCCAGAGGAGCAACGGAGTTGCGCAAGTGTTTTTGTTTGTTCCCTGCATTTCGGTGATGATTGTTTTATAAACCGATCCCAGTTTTGCAGATCGTCTAATGCTGATAGATGGAGCAGTCCCAACGATAAAGGTTCACGGTCATGCGTTGTTGGCTATCGGCACGTAAGTGCACATCAAGTAAACAACATGAACGTGAAAATATGATAAGTATGATAAAACTAAAGACTTCATCGTAGATATGAAGGATGCAATACTACTCTATAGGTACTCAAGATTGACATGAGATTGACAGAAACTGTGTGTGATACCCCCCTTTAAGGGTACTGCCCCAGTGACAAGCTGTTGTACCCCTGAAGGTACTATTTTGACACCTTTTTTCTCTGTGTGCAGGAGAACAGTACTTGCCTAACCTCATTGTGCCACGTGTAAGGTTTGCTGAAGGGGGGATTATGGTGTGGGGTTGTTTTTCAGGGGTTAGGGCTTGGCCCGTTACTTGGTCCCAAAACTTTTGGCAATATAGTGTATATGTGATTGTTTCAAGGTATCATCCTTAGCTTCATACAGTAAACCCGGAACATTTCAAATATTATCAAAAGGCCTAAAATGTTTATTTATTCATTGCATTCATACAAGGTTTTCAGTTTTTATTTATCAATACACAGGGTTGAAATGAAGACATGCTAATGGATGATGGTGCTTTTGTTGAGAAAATAAACAGGTCCTTTAGCCCTGTTGTACCCTACACCTCCTGGAAAAACTGTGTAGAAATATTTTAGAACCTCAAGTGGAGCAATTCCAGGTTATTCAATTGCAGACTGTGTCAGCCCTCATAATGTTATTATAATTTATGGAACAACTTTTCAGCTTTTTATTTTTCAGCTAAGTACCTTTCTGTGGCCAAATGTTCAAGAAGCGCTTTGACAGCTTTAGAGTTCAGTGATTTGACAACCTGAGTTTTTGTGAGTCCCCAGGTGCCTGTCAAAGCAGCTTGAAACAAAGCAGATTCCTTTCACCTAAGTTTTCATATAAGCAGTTTGTTTATACCCTTTTGGCAAAGTCAAACCAATAGAGAAGCCATAAACAAACACTCACACTATGCACGTATATACAGAGGTTTTCAGAGCCCTGCCCATTATAGAGAAAATGGTGTTGTCTGTTTACCCCTTCTGTCCACCCAACACAAATAGCTCCAACAAATACAGTTCTCTCAAGCTGCAATATCGCTTGATGGGACATCTCTCTGTCTGTGAAAACTAGTACTTTTACAAAACTTCAGCATAATGGGAAAAAAAAAATATTTGACAAAAAATACAAAATATTTATTTTAGAATGTGGTGTAGCAACTGACACATAAATGAACAAACCATTTGGTTTTATAAGCCAGAATTGATGCTGAGCAGTAATTATAATGGAAAAAAGTGTATTTCTTCAATAATTTGAAATAGTTTGCACTGTAAAAAAATATTTGTGGAAGGCAGAATAATGCACCAAGATGTTTGAGTTCTTATCAGCTGTCTTAATAATTGTCCTCGTCACAAATTTAAATTTGGTTGTTCACTGAATGCAAAAAGCCACATTCAGGCAATACATTCTTGGCAGAATGGGGCACAAATATTTATGTATTTAATTTGATAATTTTGCACCATTTCAGAAAACTTGTTATGGTAGTTTGTACATCATTCACATTCTTAGTCTGTGGTTTTTAAAAGCATTGTATGCTGTATAAAAAAATGTATAGCTTTTCTTTACGTTTATTTACCATGGTGGCTCTTGTTGGTGCAGCAAACAAGCTTAGAAAGTTGAAAATGCAACCAAATTCACCACAATGTAATGAATCTAGCACAAAATACAAACCAGTTAGTCCAGAATGAACCCAAAACAACAGCATCAGTAGTAACTGAACATAAAATCTATTGTTGCTTAATTCTGCAGTTTAATTCTGTTGTGTATCCATCAGACACCAGGCTTCTTTCTAATATCTAAACACAGACACTCTTCCTCTTCTCATTCTCTTTCTTCTTTCTCCAGCTCTCTACTTTCTCTGCTCTGTTATGATTTTCATACAAGAAGACCCCTATTTTCATTATAGAACAAACGGTGCTATAGAACAATTTCATCAAGTGTGTACTTTTTTTTTATATTGACAGGGCATCAGTTCTGGCTCACTTGGTGTCCTAGAAAAGATAAAAAATGACCACAGGAATTAAGCAAAAGGTTTGGTTCAAATACCACATTTTTATACAATTAGTGTTAGTCCCCTTTTTGCAGTCAAAAACAGCCCTGACCCGTCGGTGCATGGACTCCACTAGACGCCTGAAAGTGTGCTGTGGTATCTGGCACAAAGATGTTAGCAGCAGATCCTTTAAGTCCTGTAAGTTGCGAGGTTACATTTTAAAATATATTAAAATATAAAATAGGTACTTGAAATTGTTAATTATATTATATTATATTATATTATATTATATTATATTATATTATATTATATTAGGTATGACCTATTTAGTCTTAGTCACTTTGCTCAGCAGCTTCATCTGTTCATGAACTTGGACATTTACAATTAGTCATTTTTAAATATAAAGGCAACCGGACTTAAATGTAACATGTATGTTTATTATGTGTCAGACAGAACAACAACAACAACATTTATTGTATAATTTTTTAATAAAACAAAAAGTGTAATAGCTTCAGGAGCAGTGCAAACTATTTTAGGACTGTCAGACTTCATTTTGCAGGAATGTGCTAAATCAATTCAGGAAAAAACTAATGTGAAAAACAATGTGTGAATTGTGAAACTTCAAAAGGTTATATAGGTGGAGAAGTCTGGTTTTCATCTGTGATAATTCATTTGGAACAGCTCTTTCTTCCTAGAGCCACATACTGTATCTTCTTCTGAGGCAGCTGTTGCTCAGGGTTAGTTTTCATCTGGAGTGGAATTACCACTTGTTTTGTATGCTTGTGTGTGGGAGTGTGATACAAGTGAAACATTTAATTAGCCTACAGTTCCTTATTAAAGAGCCGCTATAGTGTGAGACTGACTTGCACAACTGCTGTAGTGCAAAGTGTGATTTTGACTAGCTTGGACCATTTTTTGTGAATAAATAAATTAGAAGTTTAGACTGTTCCTACTTTACCAGAGAGAAAATACTTTTTTTTTTTTATTTCAGTGCCACCTTATGCTTCAGTTTTTTTCAGTATCAATAGTACATTTACCTGTTTTTCTTGGTGTGTTGTCAAACACTGACAATGTATACAGGAAAGCTTTTTTGAGTAATTGCGTATTACGTGACGTCACGGACGCGCATCACAGAACAGAGCAAGGCGAGCATTTGTGCTTATAAAACGTAATTTTTAATTATTATTTTTTTTAAATGACTGATTGTTTCGCTAGATAAGACTCTTATTCATCGTCTGGTATCGTCTGTTATCGTTTGAAACCCTTTGAAGCTGCACTGAAACTGTCATTTGGACCTTGAACCGTTTGGTGCCCATTGAAGTCCATTATATGGAGAAAAATCCTGGAATGTTTTCATCAAAAACATTAATTTCTATTCGACTGAAGAAAGAAAGACATGGACATCTTGGATGACATGGGGGTGAGTAAATTATCAGCAAAAGTTTATTTAAAAGTGAACTAATCCTTTAATATGGTTATTTGTACAATAATGTAATGTCTTCATTTGGGCAGGTGTTGCAAATATTGATGTCACCTGCTATTACGTTTGATAAATTTATCTGCAAAATAATTATTTTGATTACAATTTTAAAATGATTGACAGCTCTAACAAACTCTTGTGTAGATGCTGAAATATTTACTGTAAGTCATGAGTTCAATAACATGTTGTTGTTTAGTTCTGGAAGGATGAGAAAAGGAAAGAGAATTATGGAAGGAACAGTGGCCAAGAGAGACAATCCAAGTTGCCTTTCAAGAGCGCACTAGATTTAGTCAAACTCTGTCAACACTGTGATTTGATAACAAATAGTCATAAACATGTTGATCTATACACCAAAACACACACCACACACACTCATATCCTCTTGTCCTGAGCTTGACACTGAGTGTAAATCCCTCTTGATTGCAAAACAGTGACACAAGTTTACTCAGTGAAGTCTCTAGAGAAGGGCTCTCTGTGTCCCCTTGATTCCAAAGGCCCGGATATCTGGACAGGCCGTTCTCACGCTGGCTGGACGTGGCGTAGTTTGAGCAAAGGGACAGTGTGTCTCCACTTGCCTCTGTTAGATTCTGCTGAGGTGATGCCCATTGTTTTCATTTCCTCCTGTTCTCTTCATTTGTGTTTCTTACGGAGGAATGCATGTTCAAAATGAACCCTCACAGTCACAGGTTGACTTTAATTAACATCAGCTCCGCAGCTGAAATCTAACAAGACTATACGCAAACCTAATAAGATTATTGCATTTGCCCAGTGCGTTCTAAACGGTATTGATACATTTATATAACATTTTTGCATATAGATCATGGTTCTTTAATTAGCTTAAAATGATTTCAATTAATATATTATTATCAATATTATAATTATTACTTTATTTTATGAACATTTAATTGTCCACCTTCAATAACTATTGTTTTTATTGCAGAGCATACAGTTCTCTTTTAGTCAGTCACTTCCAACGCCACGTCAGAGACCATGTCGAGAATAGGCCAACCTACTTTGAGTGTAACTAAACGAGCCAATGCACATTGGCATGCAATGATTTCACCAGCTGCTCTGCCTCACAGCGCGGGTATATAATGAGCAGCAGGTGGATTGCATATTAGCTTTTCGCTTCGGAGCCGAGCACTTCATGATTGCTTCTCTCTACAAAGCGGTGTCTAACAGACGAGTCAGTTCTTCTACGAACCTCTCATTCAGTGTTGGTGTCACGGCACAGCAGCGGGGTCGATCTTCTCTTGCTTCTTTTTTTCTTTCCTTTCTCTTTTGCCTTTCAATAGAGAAAAAAAGGTTGTTCAGTGAGAGGTACGCTTGTTAGAGGAGAAAGAGAGCACATGACAGTTGCTATGTGCCCTAACTCCACCTCACAGGGGGAACCTGTGTCTCCTTTCCCGAGCCTGTAAGTACTCGTCAGACTTAACCGGCAAAGCTTACCAGGCTTGTGGGGAAGCCGACCCTGCCCTACATGCTATATGACGTTGTTGCAGGTCCATCAGGCCAGGTCAATGAAGGACCTGCATGAGAGTGGTCACGATCCTGCGGCCTCTTCAGCGGCGTGGTGGAGAGTAGTTTCGCTCAGCAGTTCTCGGCCACACAGAAGCAGACTGAGGCCATCAAACATATCCTGCCCTGGCGGTCAGCTGCTGTCTCCACCCAACTGCCGCCCCTGCTCCTGTGCCGCAGCAGCAGCCTCCATCCAAGTGGCGCTGAGGAGCCAGTCGCAGACAGGGCACCCAGCCCATCCAGGCCCCACCAAGAGGGGCGGTAAGACCAGGAGCAAGAGGCCCTGAAACATGCGACCCAGAGATGGAGGGGACTACTCATAGGGAGATGGTGACTGCACCACACCCTCCCCCAGAGGAGGGCCGGGTGGAAAATCTTTTGTTTTGTTTTGTTTCTGTTCGCCACTGGCCTCAAAAACAGTGGTACCCAAATTCCAAATTCAAAAAGCCAAATTCAAAAAAAGAGCAGTTTCCTCTATCTTTGGGTCCCAAGGGGGCTCGGAGAGCTGTGGACGGTTCGAAACCGGACCACATTCATCCACCTATTCCATCGCCAGCAGGCAGCAGTGGGCGGTTTGAGGATGCAACCAAGCCTTCTCACGCACCCTCTGCCCACCGGTTGAACCAGGTAAGTGTTGCACAGCACACTCAGACCCCGCCATGGGCCACCTCCAAGAGAGAGCCCTTAGAATTGGCGTCCAGGCATGCTGTTGTGTTCACAGATGCCTCCGCCATGGGCTGGGGGTCCATGTACAACAGGCATGCAGTGTCAGGGGTTTGGACGGGCCCTCAACTGCATTGGCACCTCAACTGCCTCGAGTTGGTAGCAGTACGTCTTTCACTGAACTGCCTCAAGAAGATGTATTGGTCTGTACAGACAACACTGTGGTCATTGTGTAAATCGGTTACGTGGCTCAGGTAGACCTGTTTGCCTATCCAGAAATGTCTCACTGCCAGTTGTTCTATTTTCTGACCGAGGGAACACTCAGCACAGATGCACTGGCACACAGCAGGCCCCAGGCCTTCGCAAATATGCATTTCCCCCAGTGAGGGAGGAAGAGAAGCAGGTCTTGTTAGTCTGGTTCCCAGAACTGATGCTCCTCATGACAGCCCCTCCCTGGCAGATTCCTCTGAGGAAGGATCTTCTTTCTCAGAGACTGGGTACCCTGTGGTACCCTCTTCCAGACCTCTGGAAACTCCATGTCTGGTCCCTGGACAGGAAGCGGAGGTTCTAGGTGACTTACCCCAAGAGGTAGTTAACACCATCACTTCGGCACGAGCACCGTCTATGAGACATGTTTACGCCTCAAAGAGGAACCTGTTTGTCGAATGGTGTTCTTCTTGCTGAGAAGACCCCTGAATATGTTCGATCAGTGCCATTATTCCGGCCCCATAGGGTTAGCCAGATATACTCCACGTATGATGTGGCTTCTGCAGTGTTCTTTTTCTAGTAGAAAAAGGCACACTTTCCCAGTGTTATCCAATAGTCTCACTGAATGGGTTATGTGGAACAGTATTGCTTGACATTGTCTGACCCTGTCTCATCAGGTAAGAGAGCTCAGGATGCTTACACAGGGCGCTGGAAGAGGGCAGCAGTCATGCGCTTTAATAGGGATTCCCCTGAATGGAAACGTCTTGGTAACCCTCATTCCCTGAAGGAGGGAATGGAGACGCCACGTCCCATCGCCACAACTGCTGGACCCCGCTGGGTGGGCTGGTCACCGGCTGCTGCTCATTATATACCCGCTCTGCAAGGCAGAGCAGCTGGTGCAATCATTGCATGCCAATGTGCATTGGCTAGTTTAGTTACACTCAAAGTAGATTGGCCTCTTTAGCAAGATTCCTATTCGTCGGTCTCCGACGTGATGTCTCCGTTCCCTCCTTAAGGGAAGGAGGGTTACACATGTAACCGAGACGTTCTTGAAACAAATTATTATAATTTTTTACTTATATTAATTCATTTACCTATATTGCCACTCCTAATTTCTGTTAATAACATATTTAAAGTGCCCCTATTATGCTATTTTAACCCTTAAACGCATACCTCAGGTCTTCAGTGGCCTGGGACGTCATTCACTACCCTCCTCCTTATTAATGTTTTTTTAAAGTTAGACATCAACCTTTTTTGTATTCCTTAATCAATTTTTTCTTATAAATGAACTTCTGTTTTCCCATTCATTTTTTTGTAAGAATTGTATAGGGTCGTTAATAACCCGAGGTGCGTAACAGTGTAAGTATATTTTGTCTGCACAACAATAATTAAATCTATTGACTGAATAAATGCAATTCACCTTTATTCCACAAGGTACCAATGTCTGATACACAATGTTAAGGTGACATTTCACTCATAGTTACTGCAGGCAGAAAAAAAAGAATAGGTATCATCAGCAAAATTTGAAATGGCTCTGCGATTTACTGCAGAGCAAGCACTGAATGCAAACAAATATTAGTGTCACTGTCACTTGATGGTGGATCTGATGAAGAAGCTGTCAGCGATCAAAATACTGATTTTGAAGATGTTGAAAATTATAGTTTTGAGAATATGTTTGAGATTGCAAATATGAGCCAGTTGCTAAATGTACTGGGAAATGAGCTCTGGACAGTGATGATGGTATAAATTATGTGCTCAAACTGAACCCTTCCAAGCTCCAAAAAGCAAAAAAAATATGCTTTATTTTATTTTTCTGTAATTGTTAATCTAATATCAGGTGTTTTATACGACAGGTAGAGATCCATCCGTGTTAGATATAGATCCGGGTCGCTAAAGACCCTAATATGTAATAATGATTGGCGACACATTCATGCATTTAAGGGTAAAAGGTAAAAGGTTCCTTCATTTTGTTTTGGATGACTCATACAACAGGTTCATATGCATCAAAGGTCAAAAAACATTTTTATTTTCTCATATTATACATTACACATCACCACATTTTTTAATGATTCTCAAACAACTTGTCCGAAGTGTCTCTAAACCCTTTCTTTCCAATAGCTTATACTCTGCTCTGATTGGCCAGATGCCCCAGTCTGTTGTGATTGGTCTACTGCTTACAGCACGTGTCAGAAATGAAACATCTATTACAATAACTGATCATTTTCAAAGACTTTTAGTTTACATTCTGTTTCCTTTGTCCTTAGTTTCCCACCATGCCTGGACTTTACAATAGATAGATAGATAGATAGATATTGTCTTGCCTTTGTTAAACCGAAGATTTATGATGTTATCTAAGCAGTGTCTATTTACACTGTTTACTTGGTGCATTTGTGGTTTGAATCAGAGCAGGAAAATGGCTAATCTTTTTTTCATGAGATGCGGTGCATAGAAGTTCACAGAAGTCTGTCCCACCAACTGGCAGCGATAATTTCAAACATGCTTTATCCTGTTGGAAGGTCGACAGGGCCATTAACTCAGCAGGGAATTGAGACGCTGGGGCTGCTAATGCCCACCCACTGAGAGATGTGGCCATCTCAGTTTTATTTACATAGTCATTTGAAAATCAAATTATGACTGATCATCGTCATAGTGAGATGTTCTAACTGTTCTTCTGCTGATCTGCTGATCTTTTCACACAATCTCTTATCTTATTGCCAATATGAACAGTTATATCACCACTTCCCACTGCCCTCTGGCTTAGCAAACATGTAATTTGTAAGACCTGCTGAGAGCCTAATGCAGAAAAAGTATTTAAGAGATAAATGGATTCTGGTTGTATATTATCATAATACCGTTTGGTATTATGAAACTTCTAGATGCTGAAATAAATTCATTTGGAAACAGCATGTTGATATTCTAAAGTGAACTGAAAAAGAAAAGAAAAAATGTGTGAGAAGCCTGAATAGACTTTTGTCTGTTGCTGGTAGGAGGGCAGTCACTTACTCACTTGCAATGATTGTGTATCTGCACAGCGGTGAACTGTCAGAAAGAACTACTGGCCCCTAATGGACTTTCAGCAAGGATGGAGTTGGTTTATGTGAGATATGTGATATATATGTGTGTGTGTGTGTGTGTGTGCTACTGAATGACAAGGATTAAAAAGTGAGCGAAAGGAAGAAGATGAGACAGAAGAGATGGAAGAGGGAGACAGAGAGCTGGTGGAAGCATTAAGAGAGAGAGAGAGAGAGAGAGAGAGAGCAGGGGAGACATGCAATCAGAAAAAAGTGACTGGCTCTTCCTCTGTCATGCAATTTAAAGTTTCAGGACCAGCTCAGTGATACTCCCTGTGCTGAGATGACATGTCTCAAATGCTTTACCTCACGTTGGAAAAATGCACATTTACCCAATTTAGCCTTCAAACCTTCATGTTCTAGACAACTTAGAACCACCTCCAACCGCTCTAGCTGCTGAGGCACAGAGGAAGAGAAGTAATCGAGGTACAGGAGTAAAGACCTACACTGCTGGTCCCCGAACATCCATTCCATTAAACGCTGGAAGGTGCTTGGGGCATTGCAAAGCCCAAAGGGCATGCGGTTCCATTCAAACAACCCAAAAGGGGTGCAAAATGCAGTCTTAGGCCTGTCTCTCTCAGTGACAGGGACCTGATTGTATCCACTAGCCAAGTCCATAGTGGAGAACCAGCAGGCCCCCGTCAAAGAGTCCAACGATTCCTCGATGCGCGGCAGAGGTAAGACGTCTTTTCGAGTCTTTGAGTTTAACTGGTGGTAGTCAACACACATACACAGACTACTGTCTTTCTTTTTAACAAGGACAATTTTTGGAAGCATACCGGCTACAACTCTCCCTTATAACATTGGCCTTCAACAGCTAATTGATGTGGGACTTTACCACCTCTTATTCTGATGGAGGTATACACCTGTACAGTTGCCGGATGGGAAAGGTGTCTAGCAGGGGAATGTCGTGAGAGATCAAGCCTGTACATCATAGATCACCCTCATGAGTGGAAAACACAGACTGGAACCTGTAAAGCAGGTCCTTTACCTGAACCTGTTCTACTTCTGATAAAAGTGACAAGTCAAGTGCTTCAATTTGTTCTTTAACAATGGGGATCACTTCAAAAGCTGGGGAGCCCACTGTGGCCACCACAGACCTGACCTCACTAACTCCTGATGACAAGCTAACCACACAAACATTATTTAGTGTACCAAGGACAGGACAGCATAAAGCAACTCATCGATGGTTCCCACATTTACCACAGGCAAATAAACAGTACCTTGTGTAAACTGCACTAATGCAGGAAAAGCCAACAGACCAGCTGGTAACCCAGACTCTGGGGGCTCAAAAAGAACCGTACTCTTGGCATATTGCTCGGAACAAGTTGCTGCCACAAACTTCATCATACCACCTGGGATGCGACATGTTCTCAGCCCTCGCACTCTAACTCCTCCTGAACTTACCTCAGGAGACTGATTATAAACTTGACGACAATGTTGCAGCGTCTGTAAAACAGAATTTGGGACCTCTACGGACCATGTTGCCCGAAAAGCCCCAGGGTAGCATTGACTAAGGACATTCACTCCCAGAACACCTGGGACCCGAGTACACAAGCCACCAGGAGGGTCCCGTACAACAAGCACGTCACATTCTGCAATTAATCGACCACACAGTTCAATGCTCAATTCCATATAACCAATATAGGGGATTGAAAGACCATTAGCAGCTCTAAGCTGCAACCACTGGCATGATTTAAGTCGATCCTGATCCCATGGTTAGAACTGTTTCCGAAATCAACTTTCGGTGATCATAGTTACCATGGAGCCAGTATACACCAAACAGGGCACTCGAACTCCGCCAATTAAAACAACAAGGTGCGGGCATGATGACATTAAATGTGACTTATTTGAGATGTTTGAGCCAGTTACCTCCTCACCTGTGCTATGGCCTTGAAGCACGGTGGGGGCTAGTTTCCCGACATTGCTGATGGACCACTGGCCTTCTACAATCTACCCCTAGCTCTTGCATCATTGCCCTGATGATGGACCAACTCCCATTACAGCCAAGGAATGACTTAGCGCCAGGGCCTGAATAGGGCAGAAACAGCATTAGACACAGGTGTTACCGTAGCGATACCACCCCTCACTACTTCCGCTGCCTGTGGGAGGTGGTGTCGATTAGAATGATGACCGGCGTTAGCTCGCCTCGTCCGTTGCAAGGCAATTCCACTATTACCAGGCTGATCTACAGGTAAGGGTTCCCTTACCAACTCTGAATTTGGAGGCACCACACCAGATTGTCCAGGGGCCACTAGAGCTGTGGGGTTGTCACACTTGGATCCTTCATGGTACAAAATACAAAAACTCAGGACATTTTTTGGCGATACAATCCACAAATCAGCCATGATGCAGAAAAAAAGTGCACAACAATATAGGGGTGACACTCTAAAATATCAAAATCAAAAAGTCAAAAATAGACACAACCACCCCCACTCCCCCCTCCCCCCACCTATATATATGAACTAGTGCGACACAGAGCAGATTAATAATTTAGCCACAATGCAGTAAAAAAAAACAAAAAAAAAAAACAGCAAGCAAGTGGTTACACTCTAAATCAAGAGTGCAAAACAGATGCACACACTCACATAAACACACTCACAGACACACACACAAACCACAATATTATAAACACACAAATTAACTGGTGTGGCTGTAACAATATGGTAAAATTAAGCCAAAAGACTCAAATAAGAGATTAAAATCCGATAAGACCCAGATTTATTATGCTGTGATAAAACATACCTGTTAATTTTTGTTACATTTTTATTGAATTTTGATGTTATGTGTCCAAAATGTTCACCTCTCTGCTCAGGTTTGAATGTCGTAAAAAAATCCACAACTTAATAAAAATAAGTATTTATGTCTAAAAACACTAGAGAATGTATAAGCCACTTTATATAGTTATATACTGTAGAATCTATTGGTAACAACATGGCATTACATCAGTTTTTCTTTTTTTACTCCCACCAGATGGCACTAATCTACCTGCAAAATTGGATTTCGAATACATTGTCTCTATTTTAACATGGAATACTGCTTTAATAGAAAAATAATTTTAAACTATATTAGAAATTTAAATGTGGAAAAATAGCTAATACAATTTTTATAAATATTGCATAGTATCATAAAATACCCTCAAAATACTAAATAATAATATTCATTAACTAAAATATATACATTTTAAGGCTTCGGTCACTTTTGACCGTGAAGAAGCCAAGTGTGAAGAGGACAAGAGGGTTAAATGCTCTCGAGCCCCCTCAAAGGCCAACTGTAACCTGATTTGGTGCTCCCAAACCTACTCATTCACACTACCAGAAAACCATCTCCTGGCTTCTACCCAACAGAAAATCAATAGGGAGCCTTGGCTCTTGGCCAAACATCAGGAAGTAGGGTGACTCACCAGTCGCTTGATGAGGGGTGGTGTTATAACAGAAAAGCACTTGAGGGAGAACAGAGACCCAATCTGCCTCTTGGGAGAGCGGTAAGGTGCACAGGAGATTATGCAAAGTCCTGTTAAAACATTTGCACCAGAGTATGTGAGCGGAGTGGAGTGGGAGCGAAGTGGCGTGATTTTGAATGGAGTGAGGAGCAGATTTTTTGAAATTCGGAGCATCATGGTTTTCACTTGCTCCCAGAGCGCTCCACTACCACTCCATCACGATTACAATTCATGCCAACGGCCCATAATATAAATGCATTTTTAGCCAGAACTCACATGTTAAACACATTTAACTAGCTTGATACAGATGGATCACTCAAATCAGAAAGAATGTAAAGGTTATGATGACGGCGATGGACATGAGCGGGATGTTATAGTTCAAATATTTTTTTTTTACCTTCTACATACTGAATATGATCGTGTTAAAGCACAGTTTAAACAGGTAGCACTTATTCACACATAAAAAAAGCAGCAATGATATTTTAACTTTTAATGCTGATAAAGCCTAATAAGCTTGGCATGTAGTAGGAAAAAATGTTTGCACACTAGTGTTCAAATAAACCACGTTGAAATCTCCTATTGTTTATAAAAAAAAATATTTAATGTATGCTATAAACTAAACTTTTGTTATATTTCAGAGCTTACTTAAATACTTTAGCCACAAATTTCCTCGGAACGAAGACAGAGCAGTATTTCTGATATCAGTGAGCGAGGAGTGGAGCGGGGAGTGGGGAAATTGCTGCCACTCCACTCCGCTCACATACTCTGGTTCACACTGCCCATTACCTGCCGGATGGTATGGGGTAGTGCGGGACTTCTCAATCTGATAAAGACTACAGAGCTGTTGTATTAAGGAGGATTCAAAGCTGCGGCCCTGGTCAGAATGAATGTGACCAGGGACACCAAACCACTCCCCCACCAATGTGTGAGCCACTGCCGTCTCAGCCTGCTGATCTCGAGTGAGGCGGGACCTAACCTGCCCTGCTACATCAGCATGTTTCTTGAGTTTCAATATAGACAAAAATGCTGTTATGAAATATCCCTATTTTAGAGCAGTGATTTTCAGTAACAGCAACTTGACTTTTTATTTACAAAACACAATGCTGTAATACTCAAAGGTAATCTCTTGTTGGAAATGTTGACCTGTTGGGCATGTTAGCAGCTGTCAAAATACATCCTTTTTCCTCTGTCAAGCTGTAAACCATTTTTAAGGATTGTGTAAGAGAGCTGCTTCAAAAGTACTGTAGGTCAAAAAAATACTGCTCAAAAGGTTATCTAAATTTTTTTTGAAAAGACGCCGTTTGTTTATGTGTGGGAGCACGTTTTAACCCTTGTGATCCATATTCTTCGTGCAAATTATTTCATACAAATATAGGTTTCACTTTCAACCTTTATGTTGGCCTGTGACCATATCTAAGTGTTTTATATATACAGTATATATATATATATATATATATATATATATATATATATATATATATACACTGAACAAAATTATAAACGCAACACTTTTGTTTTTGCCCCCATTTTTCATGAGCTGAACTGAAAGATCTAAGACTTTTCTATGTGCACAAAAGGCCTATATCTCTCTAATATTGTTCTCAAATCTGTCTAAATCTGTGTTAGTGAGCACTTCTCCTTTGCCGAGATAATCAGTCCACCTCACAGGTGTGACAAATCAAGATGCTGATTAGACAAAATGATTACTGCACAGGTGTGCCTTAGGCTGGTCACAATAAAAGGCCACTCTAAAATGTGCAGTTTTATCACACAGCACAATGCCGAAGATGTCGCAAATTTTGAGGGAGTGTGCAAAATATTAAAATAAATAGTAATTAAAAATATTAATACAGTCCCCTAAATTAAGATGTTAAATGTAATTGTTTTATTATATTTATATTCATTATACATTATTTTTAATGTAAACTACTGTTCAAATGTTGTTTTTTATGCCTGTCTCTTATGCCCACCAAGGCTGTGTATTTAATCAAAAATACAGTAAAAAAAAATACAATACAATATTGTGAAATACTATTATTTTGATTTAAAATAACTGTTTTCAACTTTAATATATTTTGTATTTTGTTTCCAGTGACGGCAAAGCTGAATTTTCAGCATTATTACCCCAGTCTTCAGTGTCACATGATCCTTCAGAAATAATTCTAATATGCTGATTTGGTGCTCAAGAAACATTTATTATTATTATCAATGTTGAAAACATTGTGCAGCTTAATATTTTTGTGGGAACCGTGATACTTTTTTCAGGATTATTTGATGAATAGAAGGTTAAAAAGAACAGCATTTATTTGAAATGTATAATATCAAACTCTTCACAGTCTTTTTTGTTTTCTTTTGTGTTCCACAGAAGAGCCATAGAGGTTTGGAACGGGTGAATAAATGATGACAGAAATCAATTTCATTTTTGGGTGAACTGTCCCTTTAATGTATGTAATAACTTTAAATATACAGTACTTGCAAAAATATTCAGGTCAGGCAGTGTAAGGTATTCCCAGGTAAATTCATGTATGCATCAGCACTTCTATTGACTTTTTTATAATATTCATGTTTAAAATATGAATATGGTCCACTGAATTGGCTCTTCTTTTGCTTGGATCGTCAGAACATCATTCAGCTTAGCAAACTCTTTTGAGGCAGCTCTTTTGAAGACGCTTCACATAACATTCAATCCTTTTTTCTGTAAGAAGATAAAGGTTCCCACAGAGGAATCTCACCTATCTCTCTCATACACTGACAAAAACCTGCTGCTGTTGCTTTAGTGCTGCTCTAAACTCTTAAAAGGAAACAAAACCATTGCTTCACTACTTTTCAGTGTTTTGGAGCACAGTTTCTTCCCATCATGGTGGTCTGCTGCAAGGTGGGGTGTGACCTCCAATTAAGGAAATTATTCAGTATAATCAGATTCGCCATAATGGACGTTAATATGCTCTCTTGCGTAAAATTGTGAGATTTGGAAACGCCATAGGCCAACTAATAGGAACTCTTTTGTTTTGCACAACCTGAGACCACAGCGATTTGCTGACTGAGATGTTCAAAAAGAGTCAACATGTAGGCCTACAATATCAAAGGTTTGTGCATTTGAGCACTTCCACATGTAGCCTCAAGACTGCAATATTTATTAGTTTTTTGGTGTGCAATATAAAGGATTTCATTATTAGCTCTACCTAATTATTTTATGTAAACCAAATCTGTTCTGTAAGCTCCGTAAAATATTTTTGAGCACAAGCACCTCTGTATAAAGGTTAGGCAACAAAATGAGTCACAAATTGGTTCAAATTGGTCCCTAATTACCGTTATCCTTAATAGAAAAATATTGTAGATATACAATAAATTATACATTTTAGTCACAAACTAAAAAAAAAAGAAGAAAAAACTTTTCTACAAAGGGATAAATTATGTTATCACTTAACATTACAGTGTTCATTTTACACATATTATTATAATTAATTTAAATAGCCATATCCGTAACTATGTATAATTACACGCAGCTGCACAAAGTAATTACATTAAGTACATTGTTGTTTTTTAGTTTAACTCAGTACTGATGTAATTGCATGGCGCACCGTAACATGAAAACTGTTGTTGAGGTTGACCAACATTAGAATTCAAAACTTTATCATGAGAATCAGAACTTGCATATCTTTGAGACACTGAATTGTAAGAAAACAAGTGTATGAGAGTATAAAATATTACATGCTGTAATGTTGAACCAGTCAACCATTTTTCTAAAAGTTGAAGTTTAATAAAGGATGTTTACATTTTCCCTCATAATGTGTAACCAGTGTTAGGGATAACGCATTAGAACTGCTGTATAACACGAGTTAAGTAATCAGATTACTTTTTTTCAAGTAACTAGTTAATTAAGGCATTACTTTTAAATTTGAAACAAAATACCTGAGTTACCTTTTCAAATAATTATTGACTGACACCTTTCCTGTCCCCATGTTGAGTAAAATCAGAGTAAGATGATGTGTAAACACAATGGTTATTGTAGTTCTAAATGTGAGCATGGATTTACTCATCCACTTGCACAAAAACAGATTCAAAAGGATCAAAACAGTGAAATGCAAAATCAGAATATTACACAAACCTGTAATAATTAAATATGTTAAATTACACCTCATACATTTTACTACTTTTATGATTTATTTTCATGCAAATCCATGCTCCATCAATCACAGGTGTTTACATTAGAATGCACTCACCGCTCAAGTTTTTGCCCTGAGTTCTGCATATGCGCAAATCCTAGACATTATGTAAATAAGAGATTTGTTGTGTCATCAGCTTCACTGATTAATATAATGGAACTTTGTGAGATCGCATACATTGAATGAGTGACAGCTTTTAGTGATTATAAAGGGAGCGCTCTTTGCACGCTGTCTAGGTGTTATAAAAAAATTAATAGGCCTATAATTTATTCAGAATTGGAATAAAACTTTTGTTTTCCATTCTTGACAAGGGGCCACATACATGCTTCAACACATAAACCCATCCGCATATAAATGCGGGATTCACTCCCGGAATTGTGATGACTAACAGTGATAAATATTTATGTATCAAAATCAGACACGATTCCTGGCTGCATGTCAATATCCATGGATCACTGAATCTTTGGTAAGTTGTAAGGAACACTATATCGAGTCCAACCTTTAGTATAAACTGATAACCGTTTGTTTTCATACACTGTGGGAGTAGTGAAAAGCAAATTTTTCTTAAGGTGTGCCTTTAGCCCTGTTGAACCTTAAGCAAAAATGACTTTAGATAAACACCACATTTGTTTATTTTTTGTTTTGTTTTTATTGCTGATGTAAGAGTGAACTGTCAAGGAACACTTTCATCTCCTGTGTCTTATTCTTCTGCGGTCCACCTAATTTCTCACTGTCACTATGTATTCATAAGAGCTAAATCATGTGTACTGGAAACCTTTAGATCCAACGATAGAAACTTGTCAGTTAGCTAAATTTCATCTGAATGTCATCAAACCAACCACTGCATTCGGGCAATGTGATTTCATAGCCTCCAGTTTTCAATGTGGAGCTTGAATAGAGCAATCAATATGATTGCTTCAGATGCGTCCAACCACTGAGTCGGCACAGGAAAGGAGTTTAGATCCTTTCCATGGCTGCACTTGGCTGTATTTGATCCCTTTTCCATGATCTCACGAGACTTTGTATGTATTTGTACGTAAGGTGTACGATAATCTCTGGCACACGTACCATTTTTTATGTTTGGATGGACAGTGATGCATACAATATCAAGAGACTGTTACGTTTGTACAAGTTTGATGTTTTGGAGTTACAACTCCATGTTTAGTCTGATACTGAATCCATGGAATTAATTGGTAGACTGTTGCATTTAGGATAAATTATATTATGTTTTAACACATTTATTTAACACAGTTAAATTATTTGCTTAATGTGAAATAATGAAGTTTCATTCTTTTTATTCATTTTAAAGGACTGCGTAATGTTAAACAAGAATACACTTAAAAACCTTAAGATTTCTGTAATAGTTTAACCACTTCATGTAATATTTATTTTGTTTTCCATGGGGCACAAAAGGCATTTTATAAACTGTCACATCTGCTTCTGTGTCTTGCACTTGTGGGACTTTTATGTTGTAGTTATCTGTGCCTAATTCTGTGTTCTTTTCTGTGTCCTGTTCCTGTGGAGTTTTGTAGTTCTTTGTAGTTTTTCATGTCGATTAGTCTTCCCAGGTGTTTCCCATTTACCACTCCCCTTGTTATCTTGTTAACCTTGTTTCCCTTGTGTATGTATACCCCAGTGCTTCAGTTGTTCTCTGTTGGTCGTTGTTTAATGTTAATGTTAGGTGTTGCAGGTGTATGATGTTCCCTGTGGTTTTTCTAGTCTGTTTTGTTCCTGAGTCCTGTTTTGATTGTTTTTTCCATTAAATTTCTCCCTGCATTTGGATCCTCATCTCTGTCTGCTGTCTTTGATTTCCCTTGTGTTCCGTGACATAAACTAGCTGTGAATCAAACAATGACTCAAAACTCAAAAGTTACCATACAAACATGTATAATGTTTCAAAAGATTTCTGCTTCAAATAAATATTCTGAATCCTGAATAGAAATGTATCATGGTTTCCACAAAAATATTGACATCCCTGATATTTATATAGACATTTTACATATATCCCTATTTATGGACATTATTTTTGTTATGTTTATGGATTTGGATGATCATATTGTCTCATAGCAGAATTTTGTTGCTGGAATAAGAAAAATAAACAGTATTTTTTGTGTGTGTGTCATCTTATTCCAGTTTATAAACCACAAGTTTTGTATGATGTCCCATTATTGGCCTTTAAGATGAACTTTGATTAAGGTCACAATGTGGTCTGAACCATGGCGTGACCTCCACTGAACTCTGCTAAGGAAGAATTAAACAAATAAAAAAATTTAGCATTTTAGTCTGAATGGCATTGTGCACTCTGATAGAGAGACAGGCTCATAAGTAAAGGAGATTTTGTTATCTGAAGAGCAGTTAAGTCTCTGCCTTATGACTTTGGTTTCCTTTCACTAACATCTAAACACACACAAACACACACACACACATGTCTGGTTCGCTATCTTTGTGGGGACTCTCCATAGATGTAATGGTTTTTATACTGTAAAAACTGTAAACCTACCCGTCACAGAAAACGTTCTGCATTTTAACATTTTCAAAAAGAAAAACTCAAATCTTCTCTCTAAACAATTACTCTTAAAAAACAGATTGAATCAAAGTTTTAAGGTGCTAATGTCTCTTTCAATCTTTCTTTCAGTTTCATCCTCTCCCTATTCCTCTAGAACAAAACAACATTAAAGGATTAGTTCACTTCAAAAGGAACATTTTATTTAGGAAAACTGACCGACGAATTGGGATCTATTTTCAGAGACCAGTCTACTTTGAGTGTTTAAAAACGAGCCAATGAGGATTGGCATGCGGTTGACGCGTCCCACGTTCCGCCCCGCATCGCGGGTATAAATACGGAAGTGGAAGTACCGCACATCGCTTTACAACTGAGGAGCCAGCTAAGTGGCTCGGCCTACAGCTGAAGCACAGCACCTGGCGACGGGACGTACGTCTCCGTTCCCTCCTTCAGGGAACGAGGGTTACATACGTAACCGAGACGTTCCCTTTCAGTCAGTCACGTTCGCCGTACGTCGGAACTGACCGACGAATTGGGATCCCTACTAACACGCCAGAGATGCTGGCCCTTCCAGCGCCCTGACCGAGCTCGCTGGACCACACCTACGTTGGTGCGGAAGTCAGGGCTCCGGGCAGGGAGGCCAGTCACTGCTGTTCCTGCAAGACCCACTCAGCATGACTATTGGATAATGCTGGGAAAGCGTGCCCGTCTCGGGGAGATGGTACGCTGCGGAGCCACGTCCTTCAGTGGAAGGAGAGGTGGAAATACTCATAAGGACTAACCTAGCAGGGTAGTGCTACCTATGGCAGTCTCTGGGGTGGATCCAACCTGGTCCCAGGGGGGAAAGAACACCACCAGAGACGACAGAGCGGGCTCTGTCAAGGGAAAGACACGGGGCTAGCCGAGTAGGGTAGCTGGTACCGTGGAGAATACACATATGGGGTTGCCGTTAGGGAACCGCTACATATGGAACCCAGCCTAACACACACGTTCCACAAGCATACGGGTGCAGGCCTGGTGTCAGACGGCCGCAAAGTCTGACACCGCAGGGGTGACGGAGGAGCTAGACAGGGTTAGCCGTTTCCGGGGAACACAACTGGAGACAATAAATGCACGTATCCGGCCCGGAGGCGGGAGTGGCGTATGCAAGCCGACACTAGAACAGGCACTTAGTGCTACTGGCCACTGGGGGCGAGGATGTGGGAAGATACCGGCCCTACACGGAGGCTATAAAATCTAGCGAAGATCTAGTGTTAGGTGTCGCCCAGCCCGCAGCTCTACATAGCTGCGGGCTAGCTCGCCTGTCAGCGAGGCGCCTTGAGCCAGCGCCCAGGAGGAGGCTACACTCCTAGTGGAGTGAGCCCGCACCCCGAACGGGCAAGGCACGTCTTGGGACTGGTAAGCCAAGACGATAGCATCCACTATCCAGTGGGCTAACCTCTGCTTGGAGACAGCCTTTCCCTTCTGCTGGCCTCCGTAACAGATGAAGAGCTATTCTGAGGTTCTAAAGCTTTGAGTTCGGTCCACGTAGGTGCGGAGAGCGCGGACGGGACAGAGCAAAGCTAGGGCTGGGTCTGCCTCCTCCGAAGGCAGCGCTTGCAGGTTCACCACCTGGTCCCGGAAGGGAGTGGTGGGAACCTTGGGCACATATCCAGGCCGGGGTCTCAGGACAACGTGAGAGTTGGCCGGCCCGAATTCTAGGCACGATTCGTTGACCGAAAGTGCATGCAGGTCCCCTACCCTCTTGATTGAGGCCAATGCAGTCAGGAGCACTGTCTTCATGGCCAGGATGTTTAGCTCGACTGACTGCAAAGGCTCGAAGGGAGGGCCCTGGAGCGCTCTGAGCACCAGGGCTAGGTCCCAAGAGGGTACCGAGGTTGGACGAGGAGGATTTAGTCTCCTCACACCTCTGAGGAACCTGACGATTAAGTCGTGCTACCTAAGGACTTACCTTCAACTACATCGTGATACGCCCTACTTTGAGGGTGGAGGGAGACAGCCTTCTCTCCAACCCATCTTCGAGGAAAGAAAGCACTCCTCGCGACAGCCCCTCCCTGGCCGATTCCCCTGAGGAAGGACATGCTTTCTCAGGGACGGGGCACTCTATGGCACCCGCGTCTAGACCTAGGGCGGGGGCGCTGCTCGTCCCCCGATGCGGCGATCGAAACCATATCCTCAACCGGAGCCCCAAAAGTAACAGCTGGTCCCCCGCGGGATGGACCAGCATGCTCTTCCGGAAGCTCAACCGGCGCAGCGGAGGGGGGAGGGGCCCGAGGAGCCTGTTGGCCCGGCGGGAGTGCCCTCACAGTAACCCTCAGGTCCCCACCAAAGGCATCAGCCAAAGTAGCAGCCCTCTGCTTCGGGGCAGGAGGACCACTAGATCGGGGGATGCGCAATGGGACTCCACCTTTTTTAAGGTAGTCGAGCCTGGACCGTAATAATGCGATGGTCATATTCCCGCAATGGGAACATGAGTCATCCACGAAAGCCGCCTCAGCGTGCTGAACGGCCAAACACGTGAGACAGCGATCGTGTCCGTCAGCTGGGGACAGGTAACGTCGGCATCCAGAAACACACGGTTTGAATGACATCTTGAAAAAGACGCAGGGTCAAACCGTGTAGCTCTTTTAGAAAAGGAAATCGCTCTGACCAGTGCCGAGGCACACAGGGGAAATGGCCGCGGCTCGCAGCGGTTCTGGGGTGCAAGCCCACTGAGAGCACTCCACCCAGCAAGCTGTGAAAACAGCTGTTTGTTTGTTTGCTCTGAATGAGATCGGTTGCGACCACCGCTGACAGCACCGTCACACCAACACTGGCAGAGGAACACTCTTTTACTCGTGATAAAAAACACTCTTCGTAGGAACAATGAAGTTCGGCTCCGAAGTTGAAAGCGATGTGCGGTACTTCCACTTCCGTATTTATACCCGCGCTGCGGGGCGGAACGTGGGACGCGTCAACCGCATGCCAATCCTCATTGGCTCGTTTTTAAACACTCGAAGTAGATTGGTCTCTGAAAATAGATCCCAATTCGTCGGTCAGTTCCGACGTACGTCGAACGTGACCGACTGAAAGGGAACTTATATTTTACTCACCCCCATCTCATCCAAGATGTTCATGTCTTTCTTTCTTTAGTCGAAAAGAAATTAAGTTTTTTGAGGAAAACATTCCAGGATTTTTCTCCCCATCACAGACTTCCATGGCAACCAAAATGTTGAAAGTCCAAATCAATGCAGTTTCAAAGGGCTTCGAAGGGCTTCAGAGGCTCTGCGCGATCCCAAAAGAGGAATAGGGTCTTATCTAGCGTCCTTTAGCAAAAAAAGGTAAAACAACGATGTCGGACGATTTTGAAGTTGAAGTGTTGGAGTGTTTTTTGGTAAAGGTATTAGTATTAGTCCTTGTACGTTCGCTTGGGGCAGATTAAGAATTAATAAAATGTGCATTTTCTTTCACTAGTCGAATAGAGAACTGCAGTGTCATGTCCTAATCTTTCCCTATTTTAGGACAGGACATCCAGATGAATGTTGTCCTGCAGACCTCCTTTTGTGTATAATAAATTGAAACAGTGGTTCCCTTTCAGTCAGTCACGTTCAACGTACGTTGGAACTGACTGATGAATTGGGATCTGTTTTCAGAGACCAATCTACTTCGAGTGATTAAAAACGAGCCAATGGACATTGGCATGCGGTTCACGCATTCCACGCACCGCCCCGCAGCGCGGGTATAAATACGAAAGTGGAACACCGCATCATTGCTTTTTAACTTCGGAGCCGAACGGTTTGCTGTATCAAGCTGTTTCTACGAAGAATGTTTAGACGAGTCTCGAGGAGGATCGTTCTCTTACCTGGGTGCTGGTGTGACGGCGCGAGTCAGTGAGTGGCCACTGCAACATACACTTGTTCCTGTGTTGGTTGGCTGGGCGTTTCCGTTCTTTGAGTGCTCACACGCAGGCTTGCAATCGCGCTGCTGTGAGCCGCGGCCATCTCCCTGAGTGCTTCAGCACTTCTAAAAGAGCATTTCCTTCTAAAAGAGCAACACGTTTTGACCCTGCGTCTTTTTCAATATGTCATTCAAACCGTGTGTTTCTGGATGCGGTTGTTTCCTGTCTTCATTTGACAGCCACGATCTTCACGATGTTCTCTCAGGAGAACGTGATCACGTCGGCGCATTGTTCGTCTCACCTTTCTTGTAAGGGCTTGAGTGTTCAGCGCGCCGTGTGCCGTCGAGCGCAACGGCAACCCCATATGTGTATTCTCCACGGTACCAGCTACCCTACTCGGCTAGCCCCGTGTCTTTCCCTTGACAGAGTCCGCTCTGTCGTCTCTGGTGGTGTTCTTTCCCCCCTGGGATCAGCTTGGATCCACCCCAGAGACTGCCATATGTAGCACTACCCTGATAGATTAGTCCTTATGTGTATTTCGCCACCTCTCCTTCCATTGAAGGACGTGGCTCCACAGCGTACCATCTCCCCGAGACGGGCACGCTTTCCCAGCATTATCCAATAGTCACGCTGAGTGGGTCTTGCAGGAACAGCAGTGACTGACCTTCCCTGCTGGGAGCCCTGACTCCCACTCTAACATAGGATTGGTCCAGCGAGCTCAGGCAGGGCGCTGGAAGGGCCAGCAACCCTGGCGTGTTGGTAGGGATCCCAATTCGTTCGGTCAGTTCCGACGTACGTCGAAAATGACCGACTGAAAGGGAACGTCTCAGTTACGCATGTAACCCCTTATTCCCTGAAGGAGGGAACGGAGACGTATGTCCCGTCGCCAGGTGCTGTGCTTCCGCTGAAGGCCCAAGTCACTTGTCTCGGCTCCTCAGTTGAGGTATTCCACTTCCGTATTTATACCCGCACTGCGGGGCGGTGCGTGGAATGCGTGATCCGCATGCCAATGTCCATTGGCTCGTTTTTAATCACTCGAAGTAGATTAGTCTCTGAAAACAGATCCCAATTCGTCAGTCAGTTCCGACGTACGTCTCCGTTCCCTCCTTCAGGGAACGAGGGTTACATACGTAACCGAGACGTTTTAGAGGAAGAGGCTGGCATGTTTCCAGTCCATTTATAAAATCGTCAAAGCAGTTTCACCAAGAGAAAGCAAGCTAAATAAGAGTCACTCTGTCAAACAACCAGACTGTTCATTTATTTTAATGATGCAGTCTAAATGTGTGCATTTGTACGTGCCACACAGCAGGGGTCTGTATCCTTCAGGAATCATTCTAATATGATGATTTGCTGCGCAAGAAACATTCATGATTATTATCAATGTTGAAAACAGGTGTGTAAAACATTTGTTTTTTTAGGATTCTTTGATGAATAGAAAGTTCAAAAGAACAGTATTTATCTGAAATAGAAAGCTTTTGCAACATTGTACTACCGTTCAGAGGTTTTGGGTCGGTAAAAATGTTTATTTATTTTTTAGGAAAGAACTTGAAGAAATGAATACATTTATTCAGCAAGGATGCATTAAATTGATCAAGTGACAGTATAGACATTAATAATGTTGCAAAAGCTGTATATTTCAGATAAATGCTGTTCTTCTGAACTTTCTATTCATTAAATAATCCTGAAAAAAAATTGTAAATCATGTAAATCAGTTTCAAAGGGCTTCAAAGGGCTTCAGAGGCTCTGTGCGATCCCAGAAGAGGAATAGGGTCTTATCTAGCGAAACCATCTGTAATTTTCCCCCAAAAATTTTAAAATGAATATACTTTTTAACCTAAATTGCTCATCTTGCGTTGCTCTTTGGCGCACCACGGATTACATAATCAAGTCGGAAAGGTCACGCTAGACGTAGGCAGAAGTACCACCCCCGTGTTTACAAAGCGCACATACGAAGGCTGATACAAACGTCCTTTAGCAAAAAAAGGTAAACAAAAACTATGTCGGACGATTTTGAAGTTGAAGTGTTGGAGTGTTTTTTGGTAAAGGTATTAGTATTAGACCTTGCACGTTCGCTTGGGGTGGTACTTCCACCTACGTCTAGCGTGACCTTTCCGACGTGATTACGCAATCCGTGGCGAGCCACAGAGCAGTGCAAGATGAGCAATTTAGGTTAAAAAGTATATACATTTTTTATTTTATTTTTTTAAATGACTGATTGTTTCGCTAGATAAGACCCTATTTCTCGTCTAGGATCGTGCAGAGCCTCTGAAGCCCTTTGAAGCACTTTGAAACTGCATTGATTTGGACCTTCAACATTTTGGTTGCCATTGAAGTCCATTATGTGGAGAAAAATCCTGGAATATTTTCCTCAAAAAACTTAATTTCTTTTTGACTGAAGAAATAATTTCCTGATATTTTCGTGTTTTTTTCATTCTGAGGTGAACTAATCCTTTAAGTGCAGTCAGTTGTTTGTCCATTAAGGAGATTAAGAATTAATAAAATGTGCATTTTCTTTCACTAGTCGAATAGAGAACTGCAGTGTCATGTCCTAATCTTTCCCTACTTCAGGACAGGACATCCAGTGTTGTGGATCAGATGAATGTTGTCCTGCAGACCTTCTTTTGTGTATAATAAATTGAAACAGTGGTTTTAGAGGAAGAGGCTGGCATGTTTCCAGTCCACTTATAAAATCGCCAAAGCAGTTTCACCAAGAGAAAGCAAGCTAAATAAGAGTCACTCTGTCAAACAACCAGACTGTTCATTTATTTTAATGATGCAGTCTAAATGTGTGCATTTGTGCCACACAGCAGGGGCCTGTACCATGATCCTTCAGGAATCATTCTAATATGATGATTTGCTTGGCAAGAAACATTTATGATTATTATCAATGTTGAAAACAGGTGTGTAAAACATTTTTTTTTTTAAGGATTCTTTGATTAATAGAAAGTTCAAAAGAACAGTATTTATCTAAAATAGAAAGCTTATATATATATATATATATATATATATATATATATATATATATATATATATATATATATATATATATAAATAAAAGTTCAAATTTTTAAAGCTTTATTTATTGTACAGTTTATGACATATTATCTGTATATGTTAATATCTATTTAAACTAAATGCTTAATTTATAAACTAAAATTGCTTGTGTGTAATGGAATATTAAGGGTATATTAATGATATATATATATATATATATATATATATATATATATATATATATATATATATATATATATATATATATATGTGTGTGTATATATATATATATAATTATAAATCATATACAATTATTATATTAGGTAATCCTCATTAAAGCCAGACAATATATATATTTTTAATCATACAGTGATCTTTAATTCGGAGCAAGAGAAACTGGGGGAGTGACTTTATTGCCTCAGACATTTCACTTTGCTCACAGCTGATTAGTTCAAATTCAGTTTAAGATCTCTTATCCAGAACATAACCTGCTCCGGAGCAGGTTAGCTGTGGAGCTTAAGTTACTATGACGATGAGCACAGCTTAAAGCCAAGCCACTTTCATGGTACCTAAAACCCAGTATTGGCGCAATCTAAACTGAAACTTACCTGGCTAGCCAGTAAAACTGGCTTCATGGTACAGGCCCCAGGCCTGAAATACATACACTATCATTAAAAGTTTAGTGTATTTATTCAGCAAGGACACATAAAATGGAATTCTTTTGTAGCTATGTAAAAGACTTCACTGTCTCATTTGATCAATTTGGAACTTTCTGTTCAAAGTATTGTGAAAAAAAAAGTGTTATGGTTTCCACATAAATAAGAAAACAGGTATTTTAAATTGTAATAATATTTAACAATATTACTGTTTTGCTATTTTAGATCAAATAAATGTAGCCTTGATTTTAAAAAATCTTACTGAAAATCTTATTGTTACGGAACGTATACTCGGAACAAAAAGAGGAATGGTTGACAGAATTTATTTCAACAGCATGGAGCAACTGGCAGTTTCCTTACAGGTCCGATGAACTGGATGGGATGCACACACCTCATCTTTCATCAGATGACCACGGAGAATGAAGGTAACACTTGGAAGACAGAAGGAGGGTAAACGAAGGAGACAGCAATGCAGGAGAAATCGCTGGAGATTCAGGTAAGTAGACCGTGTAGAATCAACGAGACTGGACAAAGAACTGAGCCGAGGTGTGTGTTTATATGGCAGGCTAATGATGGTGCAGACGAGGTGTGTGTGACTGGTGTGAGAGCCTGGCAGATCTGTCACACTTACTGACCCCAGTGACTTAAACAACAGTGTGCTTCTCTATCCTTTTATTCTAATTCTACTTTATTCTACTAGATTTGTACCATAGTTTATATGACATCATGATACAATTATCCTTCCATAATTGTAAATCTGCCCATTAATAGGTTTTGATGACATGATAATGATCGAGTAGAAACTATTGAAATATTTCTTGTAAAAGAACAAATTTTATCTTCACTATAGTGGATGTGATTATTTTTCACATCCGAGCACAATATTTCACATCACCTGTCCTTCTTTCATGTTCATAACTATTAAGCTGTTGTGAAGATGTTTTGAGGGTACCTGTTACCGTTCTATTACTGAATGTGTCAAGACATAATAAAGCTGGTGCCTCATTTTGTAACCTGTACAGTCTGCATCACCTGGAGATCCACTAAATGTACAGAAGAGAAAAGATGCAGAAAGCATGCCAGGATCACAGTGAACCTCTTCATTGCAGCACACAGAATTAATCATGATCACCTGTAATGGAAAATTAGCCATTTTGTTTTATATGAGCTCTGCAATATGCTCTAGAAAAAAGATGCCACAGTAATTATTTTTTATTAGGGTTGGGATGATACACTTTGAAAATTATGAATTATGCTATGATGGGAAGTTTTGTTCCTGATTGTTTTGTTATCGGTTGTATAATCTCTCCTGACATTTCTTGCTCACATCGACGCTTCTATTTTTGCTTTCTGATGTGTTTCATCAATAATGTCATGATTGCAATCGCTCACTGTCTGTTCAGCTCCTCTGATCAGAATGATAACAGGTGTTATATAGTCGGATTCTGTCTGGCGCCTGCACTGTTTATAATTGAAAAGTCTTTTTTTTACGACTCCTCCCAGTTGCCAGTTATGTCTGTCCATTTACAATTACAACCTGCTTTCATTGTACTTTCATTGCGTTCCAAGTATTAAAAACGAAATAATCCAAAATAAAGTCCCAGAATTTCTTTCTTTAGTTTAGCCTTATTGTGGAAACATTGCATCACTTCCTCTCATTTCTACAGATCAGAAAACCTGATACAGTGACTGACACCAAAACATTTGTTGCAAGACATAAAGAAATCTCTTAATGCACATTTCATGCTTAGTGAGTAAGTAACACCCATCCAATCAATTCAGGAGCTTTACAACTCATGAGTTATCGGAAATTATTAGCAAATACAGTATGCCAGACCCTGTGTTTATGTGAAGCCATTTGCAATAGCTGGTATCAACAATGACACAAAGGAAATGCCATATAATGTTACTGGTTCAATCAACAAAAGAAGCTAAATATCATAGCTAAATGCCATAACAGTGTTTTCTCTAATCATAGACTGCAAATATGACATTTACCCCTTGTATAAGAAAAAGCATCCTTTGAGAGCCACTGCCACCTGCTTTAATAAAATGACCAAAATTGCCGGAATTGTCCTGTCATGATACTGTCAAGTGTTCATACATCAAAAGAACCTTTCTGAACTATGAAACTTAAAGGTTACTTAAAGTTACTGATGCTATAAAGAAGCTTCGTGTCTTCATTTTTTCTACAGTTGAACCTCTCTCCTAGATGTTTCTGATGATCCGGCAAATTGTTCTTTCAGGTGCAGGCCATTTTGATGCAATGCGTTTTTTATTTATTTATTTATTTTTTACCCTTTTAAGAACATTTAAAGTGAGCCCTGCTTTTTGTGTTTGCTATTGTTTTTTGGGGGGTCTCAGAGGCCACTTGACAGCGCTCTATATATCTGACTCTTTTTTAATATTACAGTGAAAATACTAATTCATTCAGTAGCTGAATCTTCCCAGATCATATATTAAAAACAACAAACAGAGCATACAGCAGTGACTCACAGTGATCAAAGCATGTGCTTCCTTTCATGTGAAGTTAAAGATGTGCTGTTTGTTTTATTTCCTAATGAGGGATTGTGTGATACCCTTGCCATAGAACAGCGATTCTTGTTGTTTGGTGTAGTAGGTAAATAGTTTCAAACCAATAAACGTTAATGTGGTGTGCTTATTTTCTATGTAAACTACTGTTTACACCAGGGGTGTCAAACTTATTTTAGGTTGAGGGCCGGATGGGAAAAAAATATAACCATGTACGGGCCTGTTTTTTTTTTACTTTAGTGCGCTGACAGTTACATTACTAATATTAACCGTACAAACTACAAAATCATTTTCAATAAAACTAGAAAAACACTGCTTTTGAAAATGCATTTGTTTTTACAGCTAAAAGACTTTATTAGATAAAAAAAAAAAAATATATATATATATATATATATATATTTTTTTTTTTTTTTTTTATTGTTTATTTGTTCTATACAGGCCAAACTGGCCTTAAAGGGATAGTTCACCCAAAAATGAAAATTTGATGTTTATTTGATGCTTACCCCCAGGGCATCCAAGATATAGGTGACTTTGTTTCTTCAGTAGAACACAAATGAAGATTTTTAACTCCAACCGTTGCAGTCTGTCAGTTGTATAATGCATGCGAATGGTAACACATGAGAGTATGAGAACTATGAGAGAAAAAAAAACATGCACATACAAATCCATATTAAACCCTGTGGCTCGTAACGACACATTGATGTCTTAAGACACAAAACGATTGGTTTGTGTGAGAAACTGAACAGTATTTATATACATTTTTACCTCTAATACCTCTAACACCTCTTACTGGTAGTGCGCAATCACTTCCGGGAAGTGAGGTCAATAAACATGATCTGGCGTAGAGATACGCGTGAGAGATCGCTTACGCCAGATCGTGTACATTTTACATTGAGCTCACTTACCAGAATTGATCACACGGTGAAGTTGTAGTGTGTGATACTGCTTAATCATAGGTGTTTGAAGTATTGAACAAAAATTCTGTGAATTGACATTTATGTTTGGTACATTAGGTTTACTTTAACTTTTTCCCCGCTACTCACGTAATTTTCTGTCGTTCATGAGACAACGCTTCCCCGCCATTGATGAAATTTTATGTCTTTCCGTGTTTTCACTGTTATATGGTAGGATCGCTATTACACATCTTCTGAAAGATTACAGAATCTCCGGATCAAAATACAGACGAAAAAGAAGCAGAAACAAGCGATAGCATATGTAAGCAGAAACATATGTAAAATAACGCAATTAAATAGCAATCAACATTAAACAGCATATAAATCAAAACTGCCTAATGTTACCGAATAATATGACATCTTAGGACGAGGTGTAGGACTATACAAGCTTGGGGGGTGTTGATGGACTCTGAATTCTGAATCCGAGAATCATGAAGCCAGAATACTTTTTTTTTTTTTTTTATAAAGCAGAGCATCTGTTCTTTCTTTTTAAATATTGCATATTCAGATATTCATACCAAAAAATATTCTGGCTCCAGTTTGAATCCAGCCTTTTACGAAGACTTCAGATGCCTCAACACCTGTGAACAGACGAATCCAACTATTGCGAGTACACAAACTATGAATCAAAATGCACCAGTGCTTTTTTTTATATATATATCCTAATCATTTGTTTACAACATGTATTCTTTACTGCAATCTTCAAGCTTGTTTCTGCCTTAAATTAATACATTGTTTAAATTAATACATTGTTAGCTAACTGCGTGATTTGTATATGTACGTTTCTGAAATACATAACTTGGCCACAGTCACTTCTGATAACAGTTCACTCTAAATTGTAATGTAGATGCATGCATTTTCTGCAAAGCTGCTTTGAAATGATATGTATTGTGAAAGGCACTATACAAGTAAATGTGAATTAAAATGAAATGTAACTTTTGTGAAAATGCTGACACTAACTGGCAACTTTTTTTTCCAAAAACGAGAGTTAATTATTAATAAAGAAATGAGGCTTTTACTGATCTTGAAATTGGCTGTGTAAAAAAAAAGACTGTGGGTGGACAGATTAAAAGTTTTATCAGCAGACAATTATTTGGTTTTAATGGTCCCTTTAATTATAGGATTTAATGGTCAACCTCACATTTAAAATCTCTAACCAGTAAATTATCAATTAATTTATCAATTGAGTTTATTGCAAATGGTTCTTTATAGATAATTATTTGTAAACCTTTTTTTTCTTTTCTGATATTCATTATCAGCATTACTATCCCACAGATTTTCCCTTTTAATCATAACTTAACGATCAACCAGGAAATCTTCAAACAATCCAAAGCGTCTGTATTCCAGACGGAAGTACAAAAATGGAGCACCCCTGAGATGAGACAGATTGAATGACTCATGTGTTCATGAAAAAAAAGTAAAAAAAAGTAAAAAGTAAAAAAAAGAAACAACATCCAAGAGCAACAGATGCAGCCATCAGCTGCAGCCCTCCTGTAAGAAAACACCTGGGACTTAGTGTGGATTTGGCTGGACATATTGTGCTTTTTAAAGTCATATCACTTTGAACACTGTTTGAGGTGGGAGAAGACACCATCCCTAGGATTTTGGTAAATGTATCCTCTACTCTTTATGCATTTAAAAGTATAACATACTGTTATTCAAGCTTGTCTGTAGGTGAATGGGTGTGTGAATTTATTTATTTATTTTTTTGGGGTTGCAGACAAAAATATTGGTAACACTATCTAAACAGTCCACTTTAGGCATTCTAACTATAAGTAAGGATTTCAGAATCCGTAGCCTTCAGCGGGCTATGGCTGCATGTCTGTGAAGGGCGTGGTTGGCGGCTGGCTGGGCTCTGGGTCCATTTCCGTTCAACATAATCTATGCATTTCCCTCAAGTACTATCACTGGGAAGGCCTTTAACTCTTTGTTGAGTCCGGTCCAATAGAATGAGATGAATGCACTTTTGGGGTAGTGAGTCTGAAAAGCTAGATCTATAATTTCTGTGGTGTCGTCCTCTATGGATCAACTCTGTTCTTTACATGAAGATATCGTATGATTTCAGAAGACTTGGAATGCAACACGAGTTCATACTTTTATACTGTTTTTGGTCAGTTTTTGCAATAAATACCTGGGACTGTACTTGTTTAGAAGTGGGTAGGTTTTGGGTAGAAGTTGGGTTAGTTGTTCCAAAATATAAAAGTAGCCTATAAATATTCATAAAATCATGTCTGCTTTTACAAATGCAAAGAATTAAATGCATCTTGATCTGACGCATTGGGCAAACAACTTATCACTGGAGTACCCTGCGCGTCGATATAGTGATGCCTAGGGGTACCTTTAGTGTCTTCATTGTGACATGGAAGGCGTGACCATGCTTCAAATTTTGACGCCTTGGGAGTGAGAATGGGTAAATCAATATTTTTGGCAGTCGGTTCTTCTGTAATGTACAGTCAGCATGCACAAAGATGAAGAAGATATAAATAACAGCTTTTATCAAACTTAAAACCCCGGAAAAAAACACTTGAATAATCTCATGAGCACAAACACAATACATAAATGAGAACTGAACAGAGGGCTGTTGCATAAAACAAGATTAGAATACAAGCCAGGCTTATTTTGGTTAGTCAGACTTATTGTAGTCAGAATTATTGATTTTTTATAACAAACATCTATACATACATTTTAATAAATTAAACATTCACACATTTATATCAAACTCTTATAATGACACATAATTCCTAATAAGTAATATTATTTAAACATCAAATAAGTAAATAAATAAAATAATAAAGAAGTACAAACCCGATTCCAAAAAAGTTGGGACACTGTACAAATTGTGAATAAAAACAGAATGCAATGATGTGGAAGTTTCAAATTTCAATATTTTATTCAGAATACAACATAGATGACATATCAAATGTTTAAACTGAGAAAATGTATAATTTTAAGGGGAAAATAAATTGATTTTAAATTTCATGGCATCAACACATCTCAAAAAAGTTGGGACACGGCCATGTTTACCACTGTGTGGCATCCCCTCTTCTTTTTATAACAGTCTGCAAACGTCTGGGGACTGAGGAGACAAGTTGCTCAAGTTTAGGAATAGGAATGTTGTCCCATTCTTGTCTAATACAGGCTTCTAGTTGCTCAACTGTCTTAGGTCTTTGTCGCATCTTCCTCTTTATGATGCGCCAAATGTTTTCTATGAGTGAAAGATCTGGACTGCAGGCTGGCCATTTCAGTACCCGGACCCTTCTTCTACGCAGCCATGATGTTGTAATTGATGCAGTATATGGTCTGGCATTGTCATGTTGAAAAATGCAAGGTCTTCCCTGAAAGAGACGACGTCGGGATGGGAGCATATGTTGTTCTAGAACTTGGATATACCTTTCAGCATTGATGGTGCCTTTCCAGATGTGTAAGCTGCCCATGCCACACGCACTCATGCAACCCCATACCATCAGAGATGCAAGCTTCTGAACTGAGCGCTGATAACAACTTGGGTTGTCCTTGTCCTCTTTAGTCCGGATGACATGGCGTCCCAGTTTTCCAAAAAGAACTTTAAATTTTGATTTGTCTGACCACAGAACAGTTTTCCACTTTGCCACAGTCCATTTTAAATGAGCCTTGGCCCAGAGAAAACGCCTGCGCTTCTGGATCATGTTTAGATACGGCTTCTTTTTTGACCTATAGAGTTTTAGCCAGCAACGGCGAATGGAATGGTGGATTGTGTTCACCGACAATGTTTTCTGGAAGTATTCCTGAGCCCATGTTGTGATTTCCATTACATTCCTGTATGTGATGCAGTGCCGTCTAAGGGCCCGAAGATCACGTGCATCCAGTATGGTTTTCCAGCCTTGACCCTTACGCACAGAGATTGTTCCAGATTCTCTGAATCTTTGGATATTATGCACTGTAGATGATGATAACTTCAAACTCTTTGCAATTTTTCTCTGAGAAACTCCTTTCTAATATTGCTCCACTATTTTTCGCCGCAGCATTGGGGGAATTGGTGATCCACTGCCCATCTTGACTTCTGAGAGACACTGCCACTCTGAGAGGCTCTTTTGATGCCAATTGACCTAATAAGTTGCAAATTGGTCCTCCAGCTGTTCCTTATATGTACATTTAACTTTTCCGGCCTCTTATTGCTACCTGTCCCAACTTTTTTGGAATGTGTAGCTCTCATGAAATCCAAAATGAGCCAATATTTGGCATGACATTTCAAAATGTCTCACTTTCAACATTTGATATGTTATCTATATTCTATTGTGAATAAAATATAAGTTTATGAGATTTGTAAATTATTGCATTCCTTTTTTTATTCACAATTTGTACAGTGTCCCAACTTTTTTGGAATCGGGTTTGTAAATTAAAAAGGAGGGTTATATAAAAAAGGTAATGTAAAATGCATTCCTTTATTTTATAGAATAGCCTATTCTTTGATTTTAGAGGTGCCCATATCTTTTCAAAATGTATACTTTTGCTCTTAATTTCATGTTATCCTCTCCATAGTGTACTTTAGAAACGAAATCATTTAAAACTATTGCTTTCTCCAAAAATGTGTTATTGCTTTAAAAGCTGTAATTCTCAGTATTCTAAATAAGTAGCCTATAACTCTTTATTTAGTAGCATAGGTCCTATACCCAAAAGTATATTTTGTATTGTTTTGTGTTTTCTTAAATTCTTCCCTGAATTACTTATACTTTTTACAAGTGTAAAATATATGAGTTTAATGAGCTATAAATTCACTGCAACTTATCCAACATCCTAAAGATAAGTGATTATATTCAGAAGATATTTCTGGTGTTATAAAATATTGCATACAAATTTTCCAAAAAAGAAGTAGTATATTTTAGTCAGAATTATTGCACTCCTATTTGGCGCGCATACGTGCAGTATAGCGCTTATTCAATGTGAAGTTGGAAATATTTGCACGAGTTTCTAACATTTACAGATGGAGATTATACCTGTGAAATAAGTTTTGCACTGAGGAAAACACCATGTCTCAAACGCATAAAACAGCACAAAATGTCAGCTGTTTTCTGTGGTGGATCAATTTGATCCATAATCGACTTCTAGGGCTGCTTAAGAAAAACACACACACAATTATCGTGACTAGATAAACCTGGATCAAATTAGTGGGATTGCGTGAACTTCAATTTTGATTTTATGAAACTGCTTTAGCCCCAATTTATTTGTTAGGTTCATTCAAGTCAGGTTTTGCCGTTTAATCCCCGCTTTTCTTAGCATCTTTTATGAAACAGCCCTCGGGAGTGACAGAAACACAGGGCTTAAATACACTTAGCAAACAAAGGGAGCAAAATGAAACGCAGGTGAAACTAATCAGTGACTATGGAAACAAACAGGAACAACTAAAAAGAACGTAATCCTGACAGACATTCTACTTACTACAAGAAACTTTGTAAGTACATGTCAACTTATTCTACTATAACCCTATCCCTAACCCTACTAACAGTCTACCATACTCTAATGAGAGTTAGTTGACATGTACAACTAACTTTACATTACATGTTGCAAAGTTACTTATTAGTAGAATGTCTAAAGTGTACTATTGAAATAGTGTATCCAAAATCTCTCATTTTGTGTCTGTCTGAGTTTTTCCTTAATGATCTTCAATGTCTGTTGACTCCAGATATTTTCCCCTTTTATTTAATAATGCCAAGAGCAGTAATAGAAATTCCTCTGTTTTACTCAAGGATCAGAAGGGTCAGACGTGTCTCAATCAATCAGAGAGATAAGAATTTAGAACTGAATTCATTATGCATTTTAGAGTACTAATTTAAAATCTGTTCCCATAAGTATGGAACAAGGATAGGTTCTTTGGGACTAATGAGGAATGCTGACCTGGATTCCATTCTTTATTTGAGAAATCTGTTTTTAATAAGGTATTTTATTTATCAAACCATGTTTTGCGTAACACATATAATGCGCATAAGATTCAAGCTTTGCAAAAAGCATAAAATTTATTGTTTCATTGCACAATGATAAATCCGTTTTTTATACTGAACTAATGATCTTTTATATCCCCTAAACCTCAAAAAAATTTGACCTCAAATTTTATTTTCATTTTTAATTATTTAGTATGTTTATCAAGCAGTTTTCCACAATGTCCTCACAAAGCAGACACCTGACTCACAAACACATACCCAAAATGTAAATAAATAAAAAAAATATAAAAAAGACTATTGTGAGTCTAAGAGTCTGCTGAAGTAGCCCTGAAGCATGCAGAGTTTAATCATTTGCATATCATTTGCATCAGTAATTTACATAGTTCTGGGTAACTCAAAGTATGTTTATATTTTGTGGGATGTTTCAATATAAAAGATTCATTAACACATTTTACATATACAGTTTTTAGATTTATATTTTTATGTTTACTTTGATATAACACATTCAGTAAATATGTATATATATTGCATATAATAATAAAATAATATAATTTGAGCATGTTTTAGCCTTGTGATGTAACACATAAGACCAATATTTAAGGCCAAAACTATTTTCATTTGAAAGGAGTGATTTACTAGGGGAAAAAAAGATAGATGCAGCACATGCCAGGACTCAGATGGTGTGATATACAAGATGATGCCATTTACAGAAGGGAGTGAGATGGGCTTTTTCTGCCGCTGAGCTGCCTAATCCTTTTAACTGTGAGCTGAGGTGTGAAAGCTGAATATGAGCTGCTGGTGATGATACAGACTGCTGCATTCCAGAAGCATTTATTCACACCGTAGATGGGTGAACACTTTCAGTTAGGCTCTAACTGGCTTGAGACCGTCCTGTATGCTATACCGAACCAAATTCCAGTGGTGCTTTCACACTGTTTCACACATTAAAACATTACATTTTTTACACTGTAAAGAGCACTTATTTCTAGTGCTGTACTGAAGGGAACAAGAACCTCACATTACTTAAAAAGGTAAAAAAGACAAATTGCAGGATCTAAACCTGAAAAGAAAGCACAATCAGACACGTCAGACACCTCTCATGTTAAAATGGAAAACATTAGGTTTGCTATAGTCTATTTGTTTTTTGTCTGTTCTCAAAGCATGAACCAGGCAGCTAATTTTTATATAATGGCAATCCTTTATAAATGATATTTGGATATGATTACTGTTATTATATCAAAGTCAAGTATATTGCATAAAAAAAATTGGCAGAAACTTTGAGTAATGCAATGATTTACGCTTTATTGAGTGCAGACTAAAATTCAGCTTTCTTGAGTGCAGACTAAAATTCAGCTTTCTTGAGAGGCTTTTCCCCTAAAATATATTTAATATGGATGTTTAAACCCACTTTAGTTAATCAAGGCACTAATTATCAGATCTGACCTGAAAAATGCGTGTGGTAAAAACTTTGATCAACACGTATAGGCTGCAAATATACTTTATATTAATAACCAGTAGTAGAATTTTATTCAGGGCTCTGACAATTACATTTAAATGTGCATTCTGAAAATCAACAAATACATGCAAAAAATAGTTATAAGTAAGTTCAGGTGTTTTACTCGCCACTGCATCTATTTCTTATCTTCATCCTATATATTTACTGTATCATTCAATTTCACACTGTCAGTTTAATTCACATCTGTTTCTCTCCTAACACGTCCAGCTCAATAAGAAATGTTTTTAGAAGTGAAATTCATTTGCCATCTATTTTGTGTCATTTTACCTTTATGTCTTATCAAAAATAAAGTGCTCTTTCATGTATGGGGAAGCTTTCAGAGAGGATTCAAAGCAATTGTTTGTATAAACTCTGACATTACTCTAGAGACTGTGTCAGTCAGATAAAGCACTTCCCTTCCTGCTTTTATTTAAGTTTAGTTGTACATAATGTAGCATATGAGTCATGTTTTTAAAAAGTATGGTTTTAAAAAAAAGTACATAAATTGATATGTTTGTATTATGTAAGCCAATTCAAATTCATTTCAGAGCCCCTTTCAGAGACATTTTTGCATTGTAAATGTACTGAACCAGATTTTTAATGTCTGGCCATTTTGAAGCCTTGTGAAGTATTATCAACACCTTTGTCATGATAAAGGGATACTTCACCCAAATGTTTTGGGACGTCTGCCTTTACATGCACATGAAATTTAATGACATCCCATTTTTAATCCGTAGGGTTTAATATGGAGTTGGCCCACACTTTGCAGCTATAACAGCTTCAGCTCTTCTGGGAAGGCTTTCCACAAGGTTTAGGAGTTTGTTTATGAGAATTTTTGACCATTCTTCTAGAAGCTCATTTGTGAGGTCAGGCACTGATGTTGGACGAGAAGGCCTGGCTTGCATTCTCCGCTCTAATTCATCCCAAAGGTGTTCTATTGGATTGAGGTCAGGACTCTGTGCAGGCCAGTCAAGGTCCTCCACACCAAACTCACTCATCCATGTCTTTATGGACCTTGCTTTGTGCAAAACTGTTCCCACAAAGTTGGGAGCATAAAATAAAAATGTCTTGGTATGCTGAAGCATTAACTGGAACTAAGGGGCCAAGCCCAACCCCTGAAAAACAACCCCACACCATAATCCCCCCCTCCACCAAACTTTACACTTGGCACAATGAGGTTAGGCAAGTACTGTTCTCCTGGCAACCGCCAAACCCAGACACGTCCACTGGATTGCCAGACAGAGAAGCGTGATTCATCACTCGAAGGCCACGCGAAGTTTGGAGGTCTGTAGCTATTGACTCTGCAGAAAGTTGGCGACTTCTGTACACTCTGTGATTTTATGCGGCCTACCACTTTGTGGCTGAGTTGCTGTTGTTCCCAATTGCTTCCACTTTGTTATAATACCACTAACAAATGACCGTGGAATATTTAGTAGTGAGGAAATTTTACAAATGGACTTATTGCACAGGTGGCAACCTATCACAGTACCACGCTTGAGTTCATTAGAGTGACCCATTCTTTCACAAATGTTTGTAGAAGCAGTCTGCATGCCTAGATGCTTGATTTTTTACACCTTTGGCCATGAAAGTGATTGGAACACCTGAATTCAATGATTTGAAGGGGTGTCCCAATACTTTTGGCAATATTGTGTATATTACTTTTTTCAGATACTTTTTACAAAGATTTTTTGGAAGTAATCTATCTCTGTGAGAAAAAAGCAATGCACATGTACAGGACCTCCAAAGTTGATGCTTCAAAAAACACACAAAGCGAACATGGCAGTAATCCATACGACTCCAGTTTATTAATGAATACCTGCATCTGAATATGCCTACTTCCATACTATATGTCAAGTAGAATTTCTGAATTCATAGTAGGCTATTCATTAATCAGTTGGTGAAAAGTATCCGGATGACTTACTACTTCAGCTGAGATTTTAAAGTGCACATCAAATGGACACTTTAGTAGGCCACGAGAGAGGATTTGTGAATGGCAGTGAAGCGACGCAACTGATGCCATAGGTCACATGACAGTGACAACATGGCAGATGTAGTACATCCGAGTTTCATTCATACTACACACATTCATACTATATAGAATGTACTTTTTTAATGGTTGTGAAGCAAGTTTCAAACCAAATGTAGTACCCTATACACAGTATTTGATTTCAGTCGCAGCAAATTCTGAAGCAAAACGATAGGTGTTTGTCACTACTGGCACAAGCTTCAGAATGTGCTTACGTCTGTGATTCACAACATGCTGACATCAAGTCTGAACTCATGAACCCGCGTATAATCATTGGCTGGAAGCCATGGTTTATAGTTAAAAAACTTTGGATTACCAGCCTGTTTGTTTTGCGTGGTTTTTGAAGCATCAACTTTGTGGTCCTGTATACTTACATTATATGGATGGATTATTTTTCTAAAAATCTTAATTTCTGTTTATCTGAAGAAAAAAGTAATATAATGGGGTGAGTAAATGAGAGAATTTTCATTTTTGGGTGCATCTATCAAAAGTTTTTGTTGTGAAGAAATATGTACTTTATTAGACAAAATTAAGAGGTCAACAAGATTGTAGGATAATACGCCTCCACTTTTACCACTTCGTCAGTGATCACAGGACATAATAATTATGTCTTATAATTGGATGCAGTTGCTCAGTCCTACTGGTGTGTCTTGTGGAACAAAATAATTACGGGTTCTGGCCACTTTGAAAACATTCAGAGTGGGCTTGTGTTTTGGTGAGTGGGTGAGTCATGTCTCCAGTTTTTCGACTCTCAGCTCCGGGCCTTTTTTGATGTTTCCTCGCTCCTTGCGCTGCTTGAAGACAGAGACTGTCAGAGCATTTACTTTATGGTCTTTGCTGCATATACTTTGCCTCTCCTATGCATCTCGTAAATCATTTGGACACATGCCTGAGACACAAAGACTGACTCCAGCACCTAATCCAATTCCTTCTCACACACTGCGATGTGCAGATAGTCTTTCTGTAATTGTTGTGTTGAAATGTTTCGCTCTTTTGGCTCAGAGATATTTAAATGAGTTTCTCTCTCACAAAAAGGTCTTGGACAGCCGCTCGCTACACTTGTAGTGAATTTCTTTTGTATCATAATTTCCTCCAAGAAGTAGTGATGTCCTCTGAGCGCAATGAATCATTTATAAATCTTTTATTCTGGATAAGTGTACACTCAGAAAAGAACTCATTGATGATGATGATCATTCAGACAGTCCCTCTGTGTTTTTCCTGTCAAAAATTAAGTGTGTTTCCAACTGCCACATTTTGAAGTGTCTGGATAACAGTCTAGAACATTATATGCACATATTTTGTAATACATTCTTGGATTGTATATACACTATATTGTCTTGGGACATCCCTCCAAATAATTGAATTCAGGTGTTCCAATCACTTCCATGGCCACAGGTGTATAAAATCAAGCACCTAGGCATGCAGACTGCTTCTACAAACATTTGTGAAAGAATGAGTCACTCTCAGGAGCTCAGTGAATTCAAGCGTGGTATCATGATAGGTTGCCACCTGTGCAATAAGTCCATTCGTGAAATTTCTTCACTACTAAATATTCCATGGTCAACTGTTAGTGTTGAGAATGTAGTCAATTGAGAACAACAGCAATTCAGCCACAAAGTGGTAGGCCACATAAAATCACAGAGCGGGGTCAGCGCATGCTGAGGCGCACAGTGTGCAGAAGTTGCCAACTTTCTGTAGTCAATAGCTACAGACCTCCAAACTTTGTGTGGCCTTCAGATTAGCTCAAGAACAGTGCGTAGAGAGCTTCATGGAATGGGTTTCCAAGGCCGAGCAGATGCATCCATGGCCCCTTCCTGTTCCAACATGACTGCACACCGGTGCACAAAGCAAGGTCTATAAAAACATGGATGAGCGAGTTTGGTGTGGAGGAACTTGACTGGCCTGCACAGAGTCCTGACCTCAACCCGATAGAACACCTTTAGGATGAATTAGAGTGGAGACTGCGAGCCAGGCCTTCTCGTCCAACATCAGTGCCTGACCTCAAAAATTGTCAAAAATTCCCATAAACACACTCCTAAACCTTGTGGAAATCCTTCCCAGAAGAGTTGAAGCTGTTATAGCTGCGAAGGGTGGGCCAGCTCCATATCAAACCCTACGGATTAAGAATGGGATGTCATTAAAGTTAATGTGCATGTAAAGGCAGGTGTCCCAAAACTTTTGGCAATATAGTGTATATATACAACTTACCCATGTGACAACTAGTTCCAGCCTCCCTTACATGTCTGTGTTGACATCCCCAATTTAATTCCTCTTACAATAAACTCTAATAATCCAAAAATCAAGTCCAGGAATTGTGGCCCTGTGGTGATTGACCTCAAATATTTGTGTCCAGGCCAATTCTTTTTTATAATTGTTGATTTATTATTTTTGGGCTACATTGCTGAAATATATATATATATGTTTGTGTCCACACTATGATATCAAGTTAAAATCTTTCTATTGCATCAAACTGCCTGTAGTCCTTTTCAGCATGTTGCACTGATGCCAAATAAAATCTTAATATTGGACATACATCACCCACCGACCTTTTCATCAACCTCTCTTATTTTTCTCCACTAAATAAAACTCATGGTTATACCCAGTATTGACTACAGTAACTACAGTATTTCTTTTACCTGGAATAATGAAACATTAAGACTATTTGAACGAGACAGCGGGTATTAGCCTAAGAAGCAGAGATGACTGGAACATTTCCACTCCTTCTGTAAATCCTGCTGTCTCCTTCCAATAGCTACTCAATTTCAAAAGCTAGTTCAATTTAAAATTGTCCTCAATCCCTGCATGATCCTTTAGATGTGTATCCTGATCCTGATTGACTCACTTTGTTACACAGGACAAATACACAATCCCATAAATAATGCTATAAAAGAAATCCCACAGTATCACAAGAAGACTTTGATTTGCTTTTTACATTAACTACAATGAAAAAGGCGCAGTATATTACAACAACGTGTTTTTGTGTCACCACTAATGCCAGCATTTCATGTAATATATACATCAAGAGAAAGATGTATATATTACATACATGTATTATGTGTATAATGTCCTTATATCTCTATTTCAGCTTATCAGCATCTGGAAAAATGCTCAACCGATCCAGAGAAAATATTCCCACTCTTTAAGTCCAGGTCCTGAACCACTCTGTCTGCATTCTCCACTCTAGCCAAGAAAAGGAATGAGAACTTTTATGAGGAGACATCAAGTCTTAGCCAGTCCTCAGACCGTATTTAAGGAAACTCTCTGCACATCTCTTCGAAAGCTATTCATCTAGATTTAGCTGTCTTGCCTTGACTGTTACGTGCAGGGCACAGCAATGAATGTGCTAACGTTATTCTAATATGAAATCCTGCTGCTAGTCACCGGTATTCTAATCTATCCTTGCAAATATTTTCCTGTATCCCATTATTTTATAATATTTTAGGCAAAGGAATGCTGCTTTTCAAAAAGCAACAGTTTCAGAAATATTGTTAATAAATACATTTTAGGTTAGGGTAATATACTTAACATTTACAATTTATTAATTTATTACAATATTTTTTTTAAAGAATGGGTTTGTAAATTAATTATTTTATTTATTTGTTTATTTATTTCTGTCTCCAGAATCATGTACTTCATGTTTACTGCTTAATTTCTGCTGAAAATCTAGTAAAAGCTATTTAATAGAAGGTTCTCATATGGTATGTTCCTCTATTGGACAAAAAGTTGATGTGTATTCGATGAACTGTATCTTTTTTTTTGTATCAAAAGTTCGCAGCTGTATCATCATCAGAGTTTGTGCAGCTGCTCTGAAGAATCTGCACCGGCTGAGTTAGCGTCGGCTCTAGAAACGCTCTTGCGGTACTTTTGATACATTGTGATGTGCGCTGTCTCAAATCTGACAAAATTTCTAACAGGCATGCACTACTTTAAGTCAGATGCAGCACCGCATGAAGTCAAACCCACCTAAAGACTAATGATTAACAAGATACACCTGTGTAACCCAGAAGATAGGCCGTTTATCAATACCAAGTATGAAAACTTCGGACTTGCGTCCTTGGTAGTTTGACTCAAGAGAACGGACTCCCGAGGACGGGAGGACGCAAGTCCGGTGATTCTGGAAATTGAACAGCATCGTTCTTGATAGTGTCACTAAAATCATAAAAATGTTAATAGCCACACAAATGTGGTTCAGGCAATGCATACATTGATTCTCTTCACTGCATGTATATTTATAACAAAACAAAATATAAAACACAATGCTGCTTCTTTTCATTTACATTTAAAAAAATATTAAACATTAATATGTGGATCAGGCAAAATGGGCATGTAGCCAACTCTGATTATCTTCACTGAAATAAAATTAAATATGACATAAAACACAACCCAGTCTCTTTTTTTTTTTTATTTAGTTTTAATAATCAATAATAGCCATTATAAAAGCATAAGTAAAAGGTATAAGAAGATATACAAAAAGAAATTGTCACGGTTCATGGATTCACTGACTTGCCCTCGTGTGTGTGTAGGGGGGGCGTGGTCTCGATTAGCACTGATCATTATCAGTAGCAGCTGTTCCTTGTTCCTTGTCTATTTAATGTGTGTGATTGCGTGTCCTGTTTGTCAGTTCGTTGCAGACGCTAGCAGGATCGGTCGCTCATTTCTTTGCCGTCTTCTAGGACGTGTGTTCCCTGGACCTCGTCTGGATTCGGATCCTTTCATGTCTGTTCTTCATCTGCCCATTGTAGTCCCTGCGTCACCGAGCACTTGCTGCAGTCACCCGTTCTCCGACTGGCGTCATCGAGTCTCTGAGTCACCTGCAGAAATCTGTGTCTACGTCTTCATCGAACTGTTTCTCTGAGTTTGTCAATAAACCTGTTCGTACTCGCTATTGGATCCTCTGTGATTCTTTTACAGTGTAACGTGACAGAACGAACTGACCAACATGGATCCAGTGAGAGCTACGGACCTGCAGGAGTACCTTGCTAGAAGTGCACAACGTATGGACCAGCAGGATGAACAAGTGCTCGCCACAGCTCAGGCTGTGCAGGCTCTGGTGGTGCAGGTGTCCAAGCTGACTGCCCAGGTTCAACATCTGTCAACACCCACTGCGCCAGCCACACCGCCTGTCCCTCCACCCCTTCCTCCCGTGAGTCATCATCAGAGCCTCGGATACCAACACCCGAAAGGTACTCGGGTGAGCCTAATCTCTGTCGAGCCTTCTTAACGAAGTGTGCCATTTTCTTCTCTCTTCAACCTGTGACATTTGCTTCAGAGGAATCTAAGCGGTGTGGGAAAACCATCATCTGTGCTGCTCCTCGTTCACTACACTCTCTCGGGAGATGAAGCAGGTGTTCGACCGGGCAGTGGCGGGTCGTGAAGTGGCCCGCAGACTCGCCGATCTGCGCCAGGAAAGAAGATCTGTTTCGGATTATGCGAATTCCGCACCCTGGCGGCTGAGTGTAGCTGGAACGAGGAGGCGCAGTGGGACATGTTCCTGCATGGGCTGGCTGACCGCATCCAAAGGGAGGTCTACACCCTGGACTTACCCAAAAGTGTTGATGCACGTATACAGCAACGGATGGAGTATACACATCCAGTCACAAGTAGTGAGGTCCGAGGATTTCCCAGCAGCAACGGTGGGGGTGCGGTCAGCCATCCAGTCAATCAGGAGCCCATGCAGGTGGGTAGGGCTCAGCTTTCCCGGGAGGAGAGACAACATCGGAGAGAGAGAGGACTTTGTCTATACTGTGGAGGAGCTGGACATTATCTTAGAAACTGCCCAGTAAAAAACCAAGCCCGACAGTAGTTAAGGGGTTACTGTCGGGTGGGATCTCTATGGATGAATCCTCATCAGCCACTCTTCTACCGGTAAGACTACAATGGGCCACGGGATTCCACTGCTGTCAGGCGTTGGTGGACTCCGGAGCGGAGGGCAACCTACTGGACATTTCTCTGGCATGTCGTCTGGGTATTCCCATGGTTCCCCTTCAGCACACCATTTCCGTTCACGCACTTGGCGGGCAGAAGTTACCGGACATCACTCACTCCACGGGATCTATTACACTCATCACGTCCAGCAATCACACCGAACAGACATGTTTTTTTATTTCCAGGTCACCCCTTGTGCCTATCGTTCTGGGTCACCCGTGGCTTGTCAAGCACAGACCCAGGATCGATTGGGGACAGAGCTCCATTTCGGAGTGGAGCCGTGAGTGTCACGCTCACTGTTTAGTGTCTGCATGTCCGTCTGTCTCTTGTTCTGTGTTACAGGAGGAGTCGGTGAATCTATCTAATGTGCCGGAGGACTACCTTGACCTGAAGAGAGTGTTCAGTAAGTCCCGGGCTGCTTCTCTACCTCTGCATCGTCCCTATGACTGTGCTATAGAGTTAATGCCAGGTACCTCTCCGCCGAAAGGCAAGTTATACTCCCTTTCCAATCCTGAGAGGGAGGTCATGGAGAAATATATTTCTGATTCTCTGGTAACTGGGCTCATTCGTCCGTCCTCATCTACAGCTGGCGCGGGGGGGGGTTTGTGAGTAAGAAGGATGGCTCTCTGCGACCGTGCATTGACTACCGAGGGCTGAACAACATCACGGTAAAGAATACTTATCCTTTGCCGTTGATGGATTCAGCTTTTGAACGGTTGTAGGGAGCGTCTCTTTTCACGAAATTAGATCTGCGCAACGCTTATCATTTGGTCTGCATAAGGGAGGGGGATGAGTGGAAAACGCCGTTTAATACCCCCAGGGGGCACTTTGAATACTTGGTCATGCCTTTCGGCCTGTCCAACTCCCCTGCCGTTTTCCAAGCACTTGTCAATGACATGTTGAGAGATATGGTCGATCAGTTCATATATGTCTACCTGGACGACATTTTGATATTTTCTTCTCTCCAGGAACATGTTCGACACGTCAGACAAGTGCTCCACAGGTTACTCGAGAATGGGCTTTTTGTTAAGGCGGAGAAATGCGTGTTTCATGCACAGTCAGTCCCGTTCTTAGGGTATATCGTCTCGACTGAGGGGATGCGCATGGATCCTGACATGGTTAAGGCTGTGGTAGATTGGCCAATCCCAGACTCCCGTAAGGCCCTACAGAGGTTTCTGGGATTCGCAAATTTTTATCACGGTTTTATTCGCAACTTCATCCAACTAGCCGCTCCTCTGACCGCCTTGACCTCCGCCAGAACGACGTTCAGGTGGTCGAATGCAGCTGAGGCTGCATTTTCCAACCTAAAGAGCCGCTTCGATTCAGCTCCCATCCTTGTAGCCCCTGATCCATCATGTCAGTTTGTGGTGGAGGTTTATGTGTCGGAGGTGGGGGTAGGTGCAGTTCTTTCCCAGCGCACCGCCGCGGACGACAAGATGCACCCATGCGCGTTTTTTTTCTCATCGCTTATCAACAGCCGAACGCAATTATGGAACTCGTCTGGATCGGATCCTTTCATGTCTGTTCTTCGTCTGCCCATTGTAGTCCCTGCGTCACCAAGCACTTGCTGCAGTCACCCGTTCTCCGATGGTGTCATCGAGTCTCTGAGTCACCTGAGACTTCTGTGTCTACGTCTTTATCGAACTGTTTCTCTGAGTTTGTCAATAAACCTGTTCGTACTCACTATTGGATCTTCTGTGATTCTTTTACAGTGTAATGTGACAGAAATAAAGCAACCAATTCAGTCAAACATACAAAGTAAGCGCTCTAGTAGCCTAAATATATAAAGTTATGAAACTTATCTTTGCCCTCAGCCAAAGTGATTTGCCAGGGAACAAATTTTAGATTTATGAGACCAAAGATCGCCAGTTAGATATACACAATAAGATTTATATCTCATGTTTAACCAGAGACCATCAGAGCCAGCGGCAAATGTCAGAAGGACTAAGCGAGGAAAGGCTACACTCGGCAGGGTTAATGCGCCCAGGCTGAGTGCCCGGTGGTCGACTGGATCTCACAACTCCAAAAACGTCAGATAAAATTTTCAAATAGGCTCTATCTTTATCAATAAACTATTTAAAAGATTTGAGCTTTAAAGGCCCACTGAAGTGCCTTGAAACGCACAGCATTATTCAATGTGTTGACGTAATTTCCCCTGAAACTGCTCCAGCTGTTAGCAGCTCCTCCCCTTTTTTGAAACAGCCAATAAGGTTTCGTTAAAACCACAGTTTGACTAGAGCCTTTCTGTTTGTTAAGCCACAGTTTCCTCCTAATCTTTATCATCATAATCTCCTCCATATCGCTTTGAAATACAGCATTCTGTGCAGAATTTAAATGGGCCCAATATGTTTTGTTGTATGCGCCGACTAGCGCATATGATCCGCGCTGCGCTCTCGTGTCTCTAGTCAACGGCTCTGGTCTAGACTATGTGTGGGTTCTGCGGTGGTGCGCGTGAAACTAACGTGAAACCAGACTTCATTCGCCTCAATTTAAACATATTTACACTGTCTGAATCGTTTCCTATCACATGTATAGTGCGCTATGTGCCATTCACCATGTAGGAAATAGTAAATGTGTAAACAGCTGACTGATTTCCGCTGCAGCTTCAGCGTCTATTTATAGTGTAGGTGGCGGAAGATTGAGAAATGTACCTTTAAAAACGATCCTACGCTGATAATTATTCCACTATATTCAAATATAAAGTCATAACTGTGTATGTTTAGGCGTGTAGGTCACAGTTCATTATTGCATCTATTGCATAGCCTATAACCAGTGTTGGGGAAAGTTACTTTGAAAAGTAATGCATTACAATATTGCGTTACTCCCTTAAAAAGTAACTAATTGCGTTACTCAGTTACTTTTTAAGAAAAGTAATGCACTGCGTAACTTTTTCTCACCTGGGCTGGGCTTGTTTTTGCTTTTTTAACAAAAAAGTTCTATTTTTGGCCAAAATTAAAATAATAAGATTAAATAATAATAAGCAAATAATAAGCTGAAGGAAATGCAAATTCAAACAAACCTTTCAGCTGTGCTACCATTCTGGATAATGGAAGAATATGATGCAGGACATTGTTCCCTTTCAGTCGGTCACGTTCGACGTACGTCGGAACTGACCGACGAATTGGGATCTATTTTCAGAGACCAATCTACTTCGAGTGTTTAAAAACGAGCCAATGAGAATTGGCATGCGGTAGACGCGTCCCACGCTCCGCCCCGCAGCGCAGGTATAAATACGGAAGTGGAAGTACCGCATATCGCTTTCAACTTCGGAGCCGAACATTCATGCGTTTGTTCCTACGAAGAGTGTTTCCTGACGAACAGAGAGAGTTGGAGTTCTGCCAGTGTCGGTGTGACGGTGCCTGCAGCGGTGGTCGCGAAAAAACAAACAGCTGTTTTTACAGCTTTGGGCATTTTGAGTGCTCTCAGCGGGCTTGCACCTTTGAACCGCTGCGAGCCGCGGCCATTTCCCCTGCGTGCCTCGGCACTGATCAGAGCATTTCCTCTAAAAGAGCAACACGGTTTGACCCTGCGTCTTTTTCAAGATGTCATTCAAACCGTGTGTTTCTGGATGCCGTCGTTACCTGTCCCCAGCTGACGGACACGATCGCTGTCTCACGTGTTTGGGCGTTCAGCACGCTGAGGCGGCTTTCGTGGATGACTCATGTTCCCATTGCGGGAATATGACCATCGCAGTACTACGGTCCAGGCTCGACTACCTTGAAAGAGGTGGAGTCCCATTGCGCATCCCCCGATCTAGTGGCCCTCCTGCTCCGAAGCAGAGGGCTGCTACTTTGGCTGATACCTTTGGTGGGGACCTGAGGGTTACTGTGAGGGCACTCCCGCCGGGCCAACAGGCTCCTCGGGCCCCTCCCCCCTCCACTGCGCCGGTTGAGCTTCCGGAAGAGCATGCTGGTCCTTCCCGCGGGGGGCCAGCTGTTACTTTTGGGGCTCCGGTTGAGGATATGGTTTCGATCGCCGCATCGGGGGACGAGCTAATGGACTCTGGAGATGAAGATTCGGCTGCGCTGCCCCCTTCGGGTGTGGTAGCGTTGCCCGAGTCTGATCCAGAGCTCACGGCTATGCTTTCCCGGGCCGCCGCGAGTGTCGGGCTCGAGTGGAACCCTCCACCGCGTCCCGAACCCTCGCGGCTGGACGATTGGTATCTCGGGACGGCCCGTGCTGGTTCTCAGCGCCCCGCCCCAGTGCCCTTCTTCCCGGAAGTGCATCAGGAGCTCACGAAGTCGTGGACAGCGCCCTATAGCGCTAGAAACCGATCGACTGACGTCCTCACTACCCTCGACGGTGGCGCGGCGAAGGGTTACGTGGAGATCCCCCCAGTGGAGCGGTCGGTTGCGATGCAACTGTGTCCTAAGACCGCTACCGACTGGCGGGGAAATCCGCGTCTCCCCTCCCGGGCATGTAAGTTCTCGTCCGGGCTAACCGGCAAGGCTTACACGGCCTGTGGAGAAGCCGCGTCATCTCTGCATGCCATGGCGCTCCTGCAGGTCTACCAGGCCAAAGCGCTCATGGAATTGCACGAGGGTAGTTCCGACCCAGGGGTTATGCAGGAACTGCGTACCGCGACGGACCTCGCCCTCAGGGCGACGAAAGTCACCGCACGCTCCCTGGGTCGGGCGATGTCCACACTTGTGGTCCAGGAACGCCACCTGTGGCTGAACCTGGCAGATATGCGTGAGACCGACAAAGTGCGGTTCCTCAACGCCCCTGTCTGTCAGGCCGGCCTCTTCGGCGACGCGATCGAGAACTTCGCCCAACAGTTCTCGGTTGCCCAGAAGCAGACGGAGGCGATTAAAAATATCCTGCCCCGGCGACCTGCTGCTGCTTCCACCCAGTCGCCGGCTGCAGCGCCCCCGCCTGCTCGTCGCCGAGGGCGTCCCCCGGCGTCTGCCTCCGCCCCTGCCAAGCCAAAGCAGCAGCCTCCACCGGCAAAGCAGGGCGCCAGGCGCAAGGGGGCCGCCCAACCCGTCCAGGGCCCCGCTGTCTCTGCAGGCAAGCGCAAGGGTAAGCGGCCCTGAGACGGGCAGCCCAGGGAGGAGAGGAGCTGTTCTCGGGGAGGTGGTGTCCGCACCCCTCCTCCCCCCGGAGGAGGACCGGGGGGAGAATGTCCACACTGGTATCAACATCCTGCCGCTGGCTCTCCGGAGTCCAGCGGTACCCACATTCTCAATAAAAGAGCAGTTTCCTCCCTCCCTGGGCCCCAAGAGGGTCAGGTTGGCAGTGTGCGACGCCCCCGGGCCTTGCCACTCCTTTCCTCCCCTCTCCCCCTCGCCAGGGGGCAGCAGTGTGGGCACCGAGAACGCCCCCGGGCCTTCTCACCCTCACTCTGCCCCACCCTGGAGTACTCAAGCAACACTCCGGGCCGCCTCCGGGCCTCCCGAGTCGGGCCTGGGTACTCCATCTCGCTGCCTCACCCCGGGCACGTCTGTGGTGCCGTTGGTCCCGCTTGTTCGGTCTCTGGGGGCCTGGCTAGGTCTTCCCAGGCCGTCTCGCTGGCTCATCCGTACCATCAGACTCGGCTATGCGATTCAATTCGCCCGCCGGCCTCCCAAGTTCACGGGCATCCTCTTCACCTCAGTGCGGAGTTGCGATGCCCATGTCTTGCGGTCCGAGATCGATGTCCTGCTGGCGAAGGACGCGGTCGAGCCGGTTCCTCCGGCCGATATGAGGGCGGGGTTTTACAGCCCCTACTTCATTGTGCCCAAGAAAGGGGGTGGGTTAAGACCAATCCTGGACCTGCGTGTCCTGAATCGGGCCCTGCACAAGCTCCCGTTCAGAATGCTAACGCAGAAACGCATTTTCGAATGCATCCGTCCCCGGGATTGGTTCGCAGCGATCGACCTGAAGGACGCGTACTTTCATGTCTCCATTCTCCCTCGACACAGACCGTTCCTTCGCTTTGCGTTCGAGGGGAGGGCATTTCAGTACAAAGTCCTGCCCTTCGGGCTGTCCCTGTCGCCTCGCGTCTTCACGAAAGTCGCAGAGGCAGCCATTGTTCCGCTCAGAGAACGCGGCGTTCGTATTCTCAACTATCTCGACGACTGGCTCATACTGGCCCAGTCCCGGGAGCAGTTGTGCGAACACAGGGACCTGGTGCTACGTCACCTCAGCCTGTTGGGCCTTCGGGTCAACCGAGAGAAGAGCAAACTCTGTCCCACGCAGAGGATCTCTTATCTCGGTATGGAGCTGGACTCGGTCAACCGGACTGCGCGCCTCACAGAGGAGCGAGTCCGGTCAGTGTTGAACTGCTTGAATACGTTCAAAGGCAGGACAGCGGTCCCACTGAAATTCTTTCAGAGGCTCCTGGGGCATATGGCATCTGCAGCCGCGGTAACGCCGCTCGGATTGCTTCATATGAGACCGCTTCAACGCTGGCTTCACGACCGAGTCCCGAGATGGGCGTGGCAGCGCGGCCAGTACCGGGTCTCAGTTACTCCTTACTGTCGCCAAACCTTCAATCCGTGGGCGGACCCTGCCTTTCTACGGGCCGGAGTGTCCCTAGAACAGGTGTCCAGGCATGCTGTGGTCTTCACGGATGCCTCTTCCACGGGTTGGGGGGCCACGTACAACGGGCACTCAGTTGCGGGTCTGTGGACGGGGCCCCAACTGCGTTGGCATATCAATTGCCTAGAGCTTCTGGCAGTACGTCTCGCCCTGGGCCGCTTCAAAAAGCCGCTACAGGGAAAACACGTTCTGGTCCGTACGGACAGCACTGCGGCCGTTGCGTACATCAACCGTCAGGGTGGTCTACGCTCCCGTTGCATGCTCCGGCTCGCCCGCCATCTCCCCCTGTGGAGTCAGAAGCGTCTGAGGTCGCTTCGGGCCATTCACATCCCAGGTGCGCTGAACCAGACAGCCGACGAGCTCTCTCGTCAGCCGACACCTCCGGGAGAGTGGCGACTCCACCCCCGGAGCGTCCAGCTGATATGGGACCTCTTCGGAGCCGCGCAGGTAGACCTGTTCGCCTCTCCGGACTCGACCCATTGCCAGTTGTATTACTCCCTGTCCGGGGGCACCCTCGGTACAGATGCACTGGCGCACAGCTGGCCCCGGGACCTACGCAAGTATGCGTTTCCCCCAGTGAGCCTTCTCGCACAGACACTGTGCAAGGTCAGGGAGGACGAGGAGCAGGTCTTGTTAGTTGCGCCTTACTGGCCCAACCGGACCTGGTTCTCCGAACTCTCACTCCTCACGACAGCCCCTCCCTGGCCGATCCCCCTGAGGAAGGACCTGCTTTCTCAGGGGCGGGGCACTCTATGGCACCCGCGTCCAGACCTCTGGAGACTCCATGTCTGGTCCCTGGACGGGACGCGGAGGTTCTAGGTGGCCTGCCACAGGCAGTGGCAGACACCATCGCTTCAGCTAGAGCCCCCTCTACAAGGCACCTCTATGCTCTGAAGTGGAACCTGTTCGTTGAATGGTGTTCTTCCCGCCGGGAAGACCCCCGAAGGTGTTCGGTTAATGTCGTGCTTTCTTTCCTACAAGATGGGTTGGAGAGAAGGCTGTCTCCCTCCACCCTCAAAGTGTACGTCGCCGCAATAGCGGCGTATCACGATGTAGTCGAAGGTAAGTCCTTAGGTAAGCACGACTTAATCGTCAGGTTCCTCAGAGGTGCGAGGAGACTAAATCCTCCTCGGCCAACCTCGGTACCCTCTTGGGACCTAGCCCTGGTGCTCAGAGCGCTCCAGGGCCCTCCCTTCGAGCCTTTACAGTCAGTCGAGCTAAACATCCTGTCTATGAAGACAGTGCTCCTGACTGCATTGGCCTCAATCAAGAGGGTAGGGGACCTGCATGCACTTTCGGTCAACGAATCGTGCCTAGAATTCGGGCCGGCCAACTCTCACGTTGTCCTGAGACCCCGGCCTGGATATGTGCCCAAGGTTCCCACCACTCCCTTCCGGGACCAGGTGGTGAACCTGCAAGCGCTGCCTTCGGAGGAGGCAGACCCAGCCCTAGCTTTGCTCTGTCCCGTCCGCGCTCTTCGCGCCTACGTGGACCGAACTCAAAGCTTTAGAACCTCAGAACAGCTCTTCGTCTGTTACGGAGGCCAGCAGAAGGGAAAGGCTGTCTCCAAGCAGAGGTTAGCCCACTGGATAGTGGATGCTATCGTCTTGGCTTACCAGTCCCAAGACGTGCCTTGCCCGCTCGGGGTGCGAGCTCACTCCACTAGGAGTGTAGCTTCCTCCTGGGCGCTGGCTCAAGGCGCCTCGCTGACAGACATATGTAGAGCTGCGGGCTGGGCGACACCTAACACGTTCGCTAGATTTTATAGCCTCCGTGTAGAGCCGGTATCTTCCCGCGTCCTCGCCCCCAGTGGCCAGTAGCGCTAAGTACCCGTTCTAGTGTCGGCTTGCATACGCCACTCCCGCCTCCGGGCCGGATACGTGCGTCTATTGTCTCCAGTTGTGTTCCCCGGAAACGGCTAACCCTGTCGAGCTCCTCCGTCACCCCTTCGGTGTCAGACGTTGCGGCCGTCTGACATCAGGCCTACACCCGTATGCTTGTGGAACGTGTGTGTTAGGCTGGGTTCCATATGTAGCGGTTCCCTAACGGCAACCCCATATGTGTATTCTCCACGGTACCAGCTACCCTACTCGGCTAGCCCCGTGTCTTTCCCTTGACAGAGCCCGCTCTGTCGTCTCTGGTGGTGTTCTTTCCCCCCTGGGACCAGGTTGGATCCACCCCAGAGACTGCCATAGGTAGCACTACCCTGCTAGGTTAGTCCTTATGAGTAATTCCACCTCTCCTTCCTCTGAAGGACGTGGCTCCGCAGCGTACCATCTCCTGAGACGGGCACGCTTCCCAGCGTTATCCAATAGTCACGCTGAGTGGGTCTTGCAGGAACAGCAGTGACTGGCCTCCCTGACTGGAGCCCTGACTTCCGCACCAACCTAGGTGTGGTCCAGCGAGCTCGGTCAGGGCGCTGGAAGGGCCAGCATCTCTGGCGTGTTAGTAGGGATCCCAATTCGTCGGTCAGTTCCGACGTACGTCGAACGTGACCGACTGAAAGGGAACGTCTCGGTTACGTATGTAACCCTCGTTCCCTGAAGGAGGGAACGGAGACGTACGTCCCGTCGCCAGGTGCTGTGCTTCAGCTGTAGGCCGAGCCACTTAGCCGGCTCCTCAGTTGTAAAGCGATATGCGGTACTTCCACTTCCGTATTTATACCCGCGCTGCGGGGCGGAGCGTGGGACGCGTCTACCGCATGCCAATTCTCATTGGCTCGTTTTTAAACACTCGAAGTAGATTGGTCTCTGAAAATAGATCCCAATTCGTCGGTCAGTTCCGACGTACGTCTCCGTTCCCTCCTTCAGGGAACGAGGGTTACATACGTAACCGAGACGTTTTTTTACTTCACCTATAAAAACAAAACAAATCTAAAGTAATTTATGCTTATGGTTTAACTAAATCATTGAAGGTCAGCAGCAAGACATGGGTCAATAAAGTGAGATTAAATGCACAAAAATATTAGTTTTATTTAACATATTTAATTATTGGAGGTTTGCATAGTATTCTGATTTTGCATTTGACTGATTTGATTCATTTTGAGGAATACTGAATCTTTTTTTTGTGCAAGTGAGCTTAGTAAATGCATGCTCAAATTTAGTCTAGAACTACAATAACCATCATGTTTACACACAATGCCTCTGCACCTACAATTTTTCTCAAGAGAGCTGTCAGTCAATAAATGGGAAAACAAAGTAACTTGCGTTACTTGAAATTTACTTTACTAGTTACTTGAAAAAGTAATCTGATTACGTAATTCAAGTTACTTGTAATGTGTTACCCCCAAACACTGCCTATAACTGAGTTCAGTCTGAATGCCCTATACATAGTTAACTCATAATGACGGCAAGTATAAAATGATTCAAACATCCATACAGCACCAACTGAAAATACAAACATGTAAAGTCCAGAAATGTAAAACATTCCTATATGGAGTTCTTTAACTGTCACTTGACATCAAAACTGGGCCTTGACATCTGGGCCATGCACGTTTCATAAGAGATTATGCATTTTTCCTCTCTGACAGCAAAGGCCATCATTCAAATCCAGTAGAATTCTGCACAATTCTTTCAGATTTTGGCTTTAAAAGAGTAATGTGGAAACTGAAGGGCAAAAGGCATGACGGGCCACACAAAGACCGGTCTAGAGAGAGATAGAAATGACTTAAAGGATGAAGTCACTAGATAGTTCGTCCAGATTTATCTGTGTACTTGTGTATTTATGTGGGAGCGAAAGAGCACACGCTAGTGTGTGAACTCGTCTGTTGAAACTGCCAGTTCAGACGCAGATTCTTGGTAATACTGAAGCCCCCCACAACCCCCTAACCATCCTCAGCTGTGGGAAAATACTTCAGATGTCACCAGTGCACAACCTCCATCCCCTTCCTCCAGAGAAAGAATTGGCCAAGATAATAAACATCCTGAAGTTCGGGTCTGCAGAAAACATAACGCCAAACTGGCTTTGGGCTCAAATGCCCAATGATATTGTATAGATGATGTTGAAATCTTGATGCGACTGCTTGGATCTCTGAGGATCTCCAGACAGACAGAGTTGACAGAAGCATTTTTAGTAGTCCTCTCCACATCAGCAATCAATCTTACTGCAATTTCATCTGACCACCTGTGGAAATTTTAAATGCATTGTATTTAGTTAGCATTCGGACAGTTTGTTGATCTTGATAAATTAGACTTAGTTTTTGTACGTCGTACGGCCAAAAGAAATACTGCTCATGAACTGAAATGGCCTTGCAACATCAGTGGTTTTGATCTTTTCTATCATTCAGAGAGGGTTGTGATTGTTCAAGAGGTTATATCAAGCCAGTTAAGCACTATAAAATGGATATAAAGTTTCCACTGATGATTTGCCAAATAATAGGACTTTTGCTTTTGTCAATTACAAGTATACAGTATATAGTGTGAACTTATAAAAAGTTTCACGGTTTCCACAAAAACAGCACAATTGTTTTCAACATTGATAATAATAACAAATGTTGCTTGAGCAGCAAATCATCATATTAGAATTGACACTAAAGACTGGAGTAATGATGTTAAAAATTCAGCGTTGCCATCACAGGAATAAAAAAAAAAAAAAAGGTAAAATAGAAAACCGTTATTGTAAATGTAAATATGGTTAGTGTAAGAGACTTCTTTCAAGTAGTCGAATCAACCTCAAACTTTTAAATGTTAGTTTGTTTGTTGCTGATTATGGATTTTCATTAGTATTATTAATATTATTTACAACAAATATCTTGACTAATTGATTTGAAGGTCCAACTATTAGGTTTACTGTTATGATTATGTAGTTAAGTCCTAATCAAAAATGTTCTTTTGCCCTCTGTCACATTTTAATACTAAACAAATGTATGTATTTAATTAATGCAGTGGTTTTACCATCAGGTCAGAGGAGCTGCCACTGTAACATTTCATGTCACAACATGCCAAAGCACAGTGTGCAAAAGCAATCCGTCATAATGAACAATGGCTTTAAACAGAGTCTAGAGCTTAACCAGAAATCCTTTCAGAAGCTTTTTGCATATGTTTAGAGGAAATCCTAGCCATACCCATGGCCTGATTTAATTACAGAGGATTTCTGGCTTGGAAATCCTAATACAGTGCAGGCGAATCCTTGGAGCATAACATAATTTTACATTCTGATTTAAGAGATTAATACGATTTTTATGATCCTCTGCTGGGGATTTTTAGACACAATAGACATGTTTTCTATCTGGTCTTACAGGAGGCTATTTACTATTATTTAGGTTATTTAGGTTATGTAACACAAAAGGAAATTGTACTGGTTGTATATGTAGCCTAATTAGTCCCTAAGGACACTGAAGCTTTCACGCGCACACACTAAAGAAGCATAAAAGTCAACCATTTGATTCTTATGCTTCATTACATTATGTCTCCTGAAGCTGTATGATATTTGTCTGAGGAACAGACAAACATTTTAATGTAAGTTCTCCCCTTCTGAAAGCCGCCTCTAAGTCAATGTAAAGCCTATAAAAATAAAAAAAATCTGTATTTTACAACACTTCAGCTTGTGATTCTTATTAAGTGGGGGTTATTTTTTAGGATTTTTTACCTAACTTAAGTCTCTGAGATCCTGACACCTTGCACCTCTGGAGACTCCAAGTAGGTTGCAGTTCTGGAAAATGGTGGCACTGGCACTGGCAACGGGTTTCTGATGGTTTCACACTTAATTCTTCACCTTAATTCTTAATTCTTTTGCAGTTAACATGTGTCTGTTCTTCGTCACCTGTTTTTGTCTGACCCTGCTGACCCAATGAGCATTTCACTGTCCAATGGACATGCCTCAAAGGGCATATTGCAGGTTAGAGACCCCAGTAAGTCAATGTATAGAACAATAATTTAGGAACTAGATTTTCTTTAAAATATAGTTAAAAATACACTACTAAGGCTTTTAGAGTTGTTTTTGTGAGAAAATTTTACTTCCGCATCTAAAAATGCCAAAACCGGAAGTGACGTGCAGTGAATTTCACCGATAGGAAAACAATGGATCGCAACGACAGTTAGGAAATTATAAATGTTTATTAATACTCATATGGCAGACCACAGCCATACAATTATGACACACAATTAGGGACCGGCCAGGATTAGACAGATCAACGATTAGAGGAGACAAATTGAGTTGTTGTATGAAGAGACCAGTGGAGAACAGGGCCGGTGTCTCGGTGAGACCAGGGTTAGCTAATGATATATATATACGCTAGCTAATGATATGAACACTGTGCTCAGATTACAATACTGTACAGATTATTATCATGTATCAGGCAATAGCAAAGCTGGTATTGGTCATCTAGGAGTATTGATACTTACCAATAACAGAAACTAATAAGCTTTCACCATCAGGCATAAGTCACACTCGTTTAGATCCATCCACACTAAACGATATGTGATATAGCGTTAGCGGTTTCCCATCACGACTGATTTGGTAATTAGCAAATGTTTAAAAAACAAGACTTACGGTGCACAGTTCACATTTTCTTCGAGCTGCATCTCTGACGGATCCGTGACCGTCAAATCTCCCGCTGGCGGCCGAACCACAGACACTATAGATCTACGGAGGTTGACGTCACGCAGCCTAAACTCCGCCATTTTGGCAGGCAATCAGGGGAGCGCTAGAGCGGCTGTAGCATTGGTATCTATGGTGGTCGAAAAATAATTTAAAACCAGACTGTTTAAACCTTACTATTTCAACATGGTGGACAGCTGCTGTGTGCCAGGATGCCAGAATAGGCGGGGGGAAGCAAAGGGGAAATCATGTTATCGTAGTAAGTTGTTGAAATGCCATGAATTTCAGTTTATTCTTTATTGTAACTACTGTTGCCTCACGTAACTAATGATAAAAATAAGTTTCCATTAAATACTATACTTCTATAAAAGTCTTCTGCTTCTATACTATAAAAGTCTATAACTTTTTTGGGTTAAAAATGATCCAAAATAAATTTCTGAGCAAGTACATAACCAGCCAGTGTTCAAAACTATCTCCTTACCATAGCCCGATTTACAAAGGTAAGCTTGTAATAATGTTTTAAATTCCAGTGGTGCTGGTGGATTTCCGCAGGAAATTCAAGCATATCTTTGCGTCATTATGTCACATCTGTACACATAAAGGAGGTGTCCCGGCTAGTAGGCTATATTGCGTGTGAGGATGTTGGAGGTGGAGATTTATAGCCTTTTCTCACAGCACTTGTTTATAATTAAACTTCCAGAAAGTTTCAAACGACAATCACCAGTGACAACTGGAGATTCATCCATTGTAAAATGCAAAAGACTTCGGAGTGGCTACAGAAAAAAAGAGACTGCAACTGGGCCGATGTAAAAACAAGGATAAAAGGGCTTTTGAAAGGTGGCGTGAACTCTGTGTTTTGAAGGGGTTCAAAACGGACGCAGAGACAGCTTTTTTTCTGCTGGACAGGTAAGACATTGATGGTTAAATTATGTAACAGTAGCACACTAGTTCGCTTAATTCATACAGTTACAGAGTTTTCTTTGTTGTGCCTTTCTCATATTTCTATGTGCATTATGGTAAATATCAATTTTGTGCTAGCTATGAGACGAAGCAATTCACCTCTACTCCACATTAATTTGTTGGTATATGACAATTAGAAATTAGACTGCACAGAAATGGAAACTGAACTACAGGTAGCCCCAATACACATTAAATGTAGTCATGCAATGCTGATGTTGTTAACATTAACAATTTGAAAAAGTATAATTTGCACGGTTTGACGTGATATTAAGTGATCGTTTAATCATCACGATTTATTGCAGATGCTTTTTCTCCCCCTTTTTGGTCAGAACAAAAGTGGATGTTAGCTACTTACTTGTTGAAAATTCTTATGCTGGTCATACTTTCAAAAAGTAGAATCTGTGATTCCGAATGAGAATATCCACACCGGCGCGGTGACTGACAGCTGCATTTTGGCCCTGTCCCAAATGGCACCCTAAACCCTCATGGTCTTCCTCTGAGTCCGCACTTTCACGAAGTAATGCCGCTTTGACTGCCGGGTAGAAGTCCTCTGCGTAGCTTGCGAACTTGCAGGCTCAGCTGAAGTGCGCATCGAGGGCGCATACCTGCCGCATAGGGGGGTGCTCACGAGCACCCTTCTTTAAGCTTAAATGACGAATGGGACACACTACGGTTTTGTGGACTTAACAGACACGCATACACAGCGGGCATTGTAAGTCCACAAGACCGAAAGTGCACATGAAGTGTGTCATTTGGGACAGGGCCATTCTCCTCAAAACATTGGATTCATCTGCGCTGTGCCGTGCCGAGGCACAATTCACGTAAAGTTGATAATTCCGTGAATAACTGCAATTGCAGATTTTCAAACAGAGATGGCGACAAAGAGGAAAAAATATGGACTGCAGCTTTAAGTGCTTTTATAACATTCAGAAACTGTAGGCTATTTGAAACGAAATTAAGGATCAATAAATAAATACTGAAAAAAAAAAAAAAGAAATTACATTTATTGATTATGACTGATTTTATTTCACATGCACAACACGGACCACATTTCTTTTCACCTATTTATTTAATTTGTTCTAATTGGCTTATTTAATATAGGGAATAACTTTGAATTTGATTATGAATACAATTCTTCCAAATGACACTTTGAAATACCTTTTTTACTCTTGTTCTTAAACCAAATAATTAAATGAAACAAAAGAACAGTGGAATTTGAGAGTAGAAAATCAGTAGAAAATTAAAGAAATTACAATAGATCAACCTTACTGCTCACGATAAGTCCCAATGTGGATTAGGGTTTCACCAAACCTTAGCTCCAGTTCAGTGCTGCTTACATGAGATCCTTCTTCCGCAATAGAGTTCAGTCAGAAAAACGAAGGAAAAGCGTGTGCACAATCCTACCACTCTGTTGGTTTCTTGATTCTCGTAGCTCGATGCTTTTATGGGCATGGCTCGCCAGTTCCTGCTCGCAGTCTCTTTCTAATGCAATGCAGGGACAGTTAAAGTTCAAAATCTTCAACAATCGTCCGGTTCCAGAAAATACGCTGCACCCGACTCAAGGGATGGTGGTAAACAGAAGATAGGGAAAGGAAGGCCAGAAAGAAAAAAAAAACAACCGTGCAAAGACAAGGCCAAAAATACAATTAGGCATTCCGTTCAAAAATAAACAAATTTCAACATATTTAACTCCATGATCATTTAACATTAACACATTGAAACTGCATAGACATGCTAAGAGCATTTTTCAAATGACGCGCTTAGGCCTCGTCTGCCTGTATCACATGTGCGTCACGATCCGCCATTTCCCATAGCTCGAATACACGACAAGAACCATTAAAATAACACTTAAATAAACTGCTTAAAGTAACTTTTACATTAGTTATTTAACACATTCACTTGATATTCCTCCAGTTTTAAACAGAGGATTAGCTTTTATACGTCTTTTATATACTACTGCACGTAATACAACCGCATTTGATGGTTAAACACCATTTACGGAACATTTATACAGAACAACCTCTGTAGTTGAGGATTTAATCATTTCACTTACCAACTTATCGCCGGGATGATAATCCTCTGGTCTAAAGTGAACACTATACACACCACCACGTGTTTCGAAGCAGATGCAGAAGTGAAGTCCCGTCTCTTCATCTGCACAAAACGCCACCATGCAGATTTTTCTAACTTTTTTTTTAGGAAACCTGTGGACTCAGGATGTAGACTGTGTGGACCTATGGACTGTGGACTGACAGGCTGGACACAATAATTTACCATGACAATAATAAATAAAAATAGAAAAACTACCGAAAATACACAGGCTCGTACTGAATACCAACCTATTCTGCACTGAGCCAACACAGAGCCCGGCAAACGACTCCCTCTCGTGACGTAATATGACGCAATGTTGGGGGAAAAAAAACGTTTTTTACAAACAGCCAATGAAACGGCCACTTTATACTAAATTTGTGCTCTTATGTCTTTTTAAGACATTTTAAATCCTGCATTATCTTTTCATATGGTTTTTATATACATGGTTATATATTCATTTTAAAATTTTACCTGCAATATGCCCTTAACTGCAGTTTCTAATATTGCATTAGTTTGTATCCTTCTCATGGGAATTTAATAATATAAGAGTTGGCTCATTTTATCGCTAAAAGAAAACATGCTATAATTCTGCACACCTGAATATGGCTGTTTAAGGTGTTTTTCATTTCCAGCCTTCATGAACAATTATATATCACTTATAAATGATTAAATACAAAATGAATAGTAGTTACTAAGATCAATGTGGTTTGGAATTGGTCAAATGTGCCTGGAAATAAAATATGATCAGAAAATCAACGTGCCTAATAATTCTGCACACAGTGTGTTTGTAGCTTGAAAGCAATAATCCTCATTCATCTTAAATTTATTAAAAAAGAATCCAGTAGTGCCATATGGGTTTGAAACAACATGTTAAGGAGGCTTTCTTGAACCAACATACAAATAACAAAGGGTATATGTTGTTCTCATTGTGCAGGTTTGGGAAGGATCTGTGATGAAGAGGGAAAAGAGGAACCAGGAGGCAGTCTATTAACTGGGTCTGGATATGACATCCATAAACCTCAACACACTTGCCCCAATACACTAGGGAACCCAAAGCTGTATTTATGGCACTGACAAGGCAAAATTAGCATCAGGTGTGCCTCATCATGCACCGCCAGAAACGTTTAGTTTTCATGTCCTGCATCCTGTTATGAGCTTGGATGATGATGATAAGAGGATTGGTAGATCCTCTGTCACGAAGAGTAATTGTTTGTACACCGGTCAGAGAGGACTGACTTCATATTTATGGATAAATATTATTAGGAGCAAGTAAAGAGTTAGGGGTTGTTAGATTTGTGATATTTCAGCTTGTGATATTTCTTGTGCTGGGCAAAAGAAAGCATCTACAACCATATTTAAGGATTGTAAGGATAAAATTGAACGCATAAATGTATCATTATAGTCATTACTTTTACATTTGAAGGAAAAAATACTACTAATAGAGTCTGGTGAATATAATTGAGTGTCTCTAAACAAACTCTGTAGAGAGACCTGACACCATCGACAAGCAAGCAGGGTTGAAAGTTGGGTACACTGAAAAGATGAGAAATAATGAGTTGAATTAAGTAGGGAAAGAGTGACTAGATATAGAAATAGAGAGTGCAAAATGAAAAGGTAGCAGATGGAGATGGTCTCTCAAAGCAGATGGGATGAAACCACACAAACAGAGGGTGATGATTGAATAGAGAGACAAAAGGGGATTCACAGAAGCAATTACACAATCTACAATATTTAGTTTGCTTGTTTGTTTGTTATAAAAAACAGGTGAAATGAGAAAGTAGCAAGGTTACGAAAGTTACCATAAAAATAGCTATTCCTTAATACTGTAAAATCATGATTAATTAATATGGGATTTCCTTCAAACACACTTTACAATAAAGGTATGTGAATTACCATGTATACTAATACCTTGAATGAATACAACATGTTCTCATGATTAGTGAAGGCATGAACTAATCATGAACCACTGAAGAGCTATCCTTAACTTCTGGAGTCATATGGATTCATGCATGAATAACAGCACCCTTAGTACATGTTAGTGCATGTTTCATAGTTAATGAATTAAATAACATTTAGAGATAAACCAAATCAATCAGGCTCCATAAGAATAAATAAGAAGTAGGCTACTCTGACTTTGAAATAAACATGTGATTTAATGCTGTCACCTGTCAACTGTAATAGGCCTAAACTGACATCTGCAGCTTTGTGACAAATAATTGGAATGACACATGATTATTTAGCCATTAATTACATAGATCCATCTAATCAGACATGGAATATAATAATAACTACCACTAATAAATGTAATTTGATCTCATCCGTTTTCTGATTTTTATTGTTCATGTATGTTTAGTCATAGCTACTTTTCTTCCCGGGACTACAGTGTGTAGGGTTTGTTTCTGGTGGGACACTCATTAGTGGCGCACTCTACCCTTACGAAAATTAACTATGGTTTTACTACAAATAAAACCAAAAAACCATGGTTATTGTAGTTAAACCATGGTAACCACAAATTAACCATGGTTTTGCTACTCTAACCATAGTTTAACCATGGTATATGTGGTAAAACTGTTGTTATACAAATGGTAATCAATTAGCCAAAAAACCATGGTTACTACACTTTTACTATAGTAAAACCATGGTTATTTTTCGTAAGGGTAGCCTAGGTGATTTCTTAGCACTTTAGTTGTGTTTATACGGTAATGCTGGCATTTTAATCTAATAAATATTGACTGCTTTGGTAAACCGAATTAATAATTAAATACATGTCTGCATATATGTTGTATTGGGATTTTTCAGTAAGTTATGTACAGTAATTAACTGTATTTTTTGTCATAAATGTATATGCTTCGATTAGCATTAGCTCATTTTACATGTAAACGTGCCCTATGTGTGTCTTTAAAGGTATATTTGTACTTTCTTTTAAACCCATATATGTTTAATTATATAAACAAACATAGAAGAACTACACCTTTTTTTTTTTTTTTTTGTATTATATTGTTTTCATATTTTAGGTAATGATTTGTAAGTGCATCATATGACTTTGAGGGGCTACCCATACACTAACATCAACTCATACCTTGTTAATGCATTATGTATCATGACTTTACTTGAGGGGGCACATCATTATTAATTCACTGTTAAACACTCATGAATTATTGAATTATAATTCAACTCATGAATTATCATAAACTTGCTATCAAATACACATGTAGCCTACTTGTACAACTAGGGGCGATTCCTCAGGAACTGTTCAACAAATGTTCTTTGTAGGTTTTAAATTGTTATTTATTATTTAGCAAGCAATAAGTCAAAGTAGGTTGTTGAATGGGAAAGAGAATAAAACAAAACAGATTAAGACTTTTATTAGTGTATTTAGTATTTTCTACGTTTGATAAGGAGGATCAGTGAAAATGATGACAAATGAATCCTAGTCAATAGTTTACATTATGAAAATAATAAATTGTTTACATTTCTTATTCCCTCTTATAGAGACTTTAATTTAGTTTACCCCTAAATGTTAATTAACGCATTCATTAACTATCAAACATGTACTAACATGTAAGGCTGCTGTTATTCATGCATGAATCCATATGACTCCAGACGTGAAGCATAGGCGTAGCTCTTCATTGGTTCATGATTAGTTCATGTCTTCACTAATCATAAGTTCATGTTGAAGTAAGTATTAATGTATGTATTGGTACATGATTATACCTTTATTGTAAAGTGTTAACAAATAAAATAAGTGTTCTCTGCAGCCTGATCCTAAACGACTGGGATATAATATGACATAGAGATAAGGAAAATCAATGTTACAGATTACATTAAAATAAAAAATTGATCTAAAACATAAATAGAAGCATGTCACTGTTTTGAGTTATTAACAATGAATTGCTAAACAGATTATTTACCTTTTTGAGTTAAAACCAGATATAGATTGAATAGAATAAATTAATGAACACAACGTACATTGACTGACTGAAAGTCATGACTTCCAGAAACACAAAGAGGCTCAAGCCCAACTGAGAAACTCAGTAGAGTACTTGCCAGAAAACAACTCCCAAAATCAGATCTGGCCTGCAGCTCAATTACCTAATGGACATATTGCAGGTCCTGGCAACAAATAGCTCATGGTTGAAGCAATATTTTTTACCCAATGTGACTTGTGCAAGAATTTTTGAAGTAGTTATCCCTCTCCCCTAACCTAGGAATAAGTGTATTGCTCAAAGGTATGATGGTGATAACCAGGATAACCATCTCGTGAGTCTCCATAAAGGTCAGCCCCAGCGAGCCTTGACCACTTAGCTAACAACACCCAAGAATGCTAAGTGAGGGGGGGGGGGAAAGCTATATAGGACACTCGTAAAAGCTAAACTATTGTATGAAATAGTGTTCAATGTTTTTCATATTGCAACAAGTCATACTTGTTTAATCCATACACTTTAATTGTACAAAGTTTACAGTAAGTTCAACCTATTAGACAGCAAGTTCAACTCATTAGTATGCTGAAGACTTCAACTTTCCAGTGATCTGACAAGAAATGTTCGATTTTAATGTTGCAGAGAAGGGACTACCCTAGCTGCAAATCCAAGGCCACCAGTGGTGTTATTCTATTCCGTCAATAGTTACCATGACGACTAGGCCTTTTCACAAGCCCAGATATTCAATTACTTGCCCAGAAGCCACTTAATTCTGGAATCAGGATAAATGGCAATGATTAGCCCAATTCTGTAACTGAAAAGAGCTAGCGCAGGCTTCTTTCCTGTACTTGACCTCTTACGTAGCTGTGGTTTGTGCAGACTCATGTTGTGGCTAGATGAGGTAACAAACATTGAGCTTGAGACTGAGGTGTGGTTGGATAACCTGATCTTAAATCAACATAAAACATTAGACTAGCTGAGCACTGGCACCGTACAGTGTCATTAATGGCATGGAAACAAGAATGAGGCTGCAAATGTAGTTTCGGGGATTAATACACCAATCAGTTATGGTTCTGACATGCTGCTGCATTTGACTGTATAGTAACCCCTCAGGCTGTTTAGTTTTTCTTTGCTGCCCTGTTAAATGTATTTTGCTTGAGTTACTTGTTTAGGATTTCCAAATTGGCTTGAAACCAGCATGCAGAATCAGTTGATTGTAAATAATATTTCATGAAAACAGATGCAATAGGATGTTTTTTTCCCCCTGCTAATGTTAATAACTTGCATACAGTACATGTATAAATATTGGGACATTAAATAATACATTTGAAATTATTTTATATTTGTACCTGTACATTATTTTCAATATTCAGAGGGACAATAGTCAATTATCTGTCTTGCAACAAAATAAACAACAATATCATATTAATAATCTATCTATCATACAAAAGCTGCTTGATAGATTTTTATTTATTTATTATTATTTAGAAATAGGTCTCTTTAGCTAAACAAGGCTGCATTTATTTGATCAAAAATGCAGTAAAACAGTATTATTGTGAAAAAGTATTACAATTTAAAATAACTGTTCTATTTCTATTTCTATTTTCAAATGTAATTTATTCCTGTGATGGTAAAGCTGAATTTTTAGCATCATTACTCCAGTCTTCAGTGTCACATGATCCTTCAGAAATTTAATATGCTGATTTGGTACTCAGTTATTATCAAATATCATTGGTGCAAAATTATTAATATTGATTATAATGGTTATTATTATTAATGTTTAAAACAGTTTCTGCTGTTTAATATTTTTGTGGAAATCATGATTTTTTTCAGGATTCTTTGATGAATAGAAAGGTCAAAAGAATAGCATTTATTTAAAATATAAATATTTTGTAACATTAAAAATGTCTTTACTGTCACTTTAGATTAATTTAATGTGTCTGCACTGAATAAATGTAATAATTTCTTCCAGTTAAAACATCTTACTTACGCCACACTTTTGAATGGTAGTGTATCAAGTCATGTTTTTAATACTGATAATAATAATACATTTTGAGCACTAAATCAGCATATTCTGAAGGATAGTGTGACGCTGAAGACTGGAGTAATGGCTCCTGCATTGTTTTAATATTATTTTCTGGTTTATCATTAAAATTAATGAATGGAGAAGATTTTGTCTATACATTATGCACAGCTGAAAGTTGTATCAAGATTTCAGCAGACATGTCTTTTGCCATCAGTCACCTTAGATCAACATAAGTCAATGCTGAATAAAAGTGATGATTTTACCCTTAGAAATTCAGCAGACAGAAACGTTGATGCATGATGGGTTGGTAAAATAATGAAAGCCTTGAACTTCTTCCATCACAATCTCCATTTTCATCCCTCTAGACCTTTTATGATGTTTTTCACAGCGTCCTTCTGGATTTCCTCTTATTTCTTAATTTCATGAGCTCAGCATACAAAATATGTTAAATACTGTGCATAATTTCTGAAGGCCTATTCTTGACAAACTCCAAAGTTTCAAAAATAATTACTCCAGCATTTGGGCAGCTTTCTATATGTTTAGACCAGTGGATACTATTTCAATTATGGGGTGCCAAAATCTAGATATCCTTTCTTTTCTTTGGCACATAATGTTGGTGGTGCCATTGGATGTGCTTGTACATTGACTGCAAATATTAAATAATATTAGAGCTCGATGCCAAGAATTAATAAGACAGAATGCTGAGGCCACGACATGATCTAAGCCTTCAGTATGCCATATTTCCACATGATACCTCCATAATTAAGCATGTTGATGGAAGTCTGGAAAGAGCACAGATCATGCATTAAAATGGTATTCTGGGATAAATACAACTTAAAATTTAAGTGTGTAATTTTTGGATGATAAAATGCTTTTCTGATCCCATGCAGCTTAATATGCTAAGACAACTAAGTAAGCCACTGGTCAGTTAATTTCAGAAAATTATGTAAACACTGTGGCACGATAAACATTGCTTTGTTTATATATGAGCTTTCAGACTTGGTTTGAAATGGGACTATCTGTTTGATTGACTAATACCAAATGGAGACCCTTTAAAACCTTTATTTTTGTAACTAATGCCACATTCAGAACAGAAATTATACACGTCACCTTTAAGCTCTATCACAAATGTCTGTAGGTATGTTTTCATCTACAGTTGCAAATTAAACCTGTAATATAACAAAACATTTGCAAATAAAACACTCGCTGCATCCAAAATGGAATACTTCCCTACTATATAGTATGCAAAAAACAGTACGCAAACAGAGTAGTATAGCTCCAAATTAATAATATTTGGAAGTAGGCGAAAGTCCCTGGATAAGATTCCACCGAGATTCTGAAATGTGCATTCGATGGACACTTTAATATCCCATGAGGCCACGGGAGAGGATTTGAAGCAACACAACTGATGCCGCTAGGTCACATGACAGTAACAACATGACAGATGTAGTACAACTGAATTTCATTCATACTTTCCCTTCATACTATATAGAATATAGGCTACTTTTTTAATGGTTGCGAAGTAAATTCAAACGTGATTTTAGATGCAGCAAATGTTTCCATCCCATGTGTTCAAGATAACAAAATTTACACTTCCTGGGAAACTGGTGCAAAATATTACTAATAAAATAATAAAACGTTTAGGAAAAAGTTGGCATTACAGCTTATGTGCGGATTTTTTTATGAAGGTGTTTTTTTTATTTTTTCCACTAGGAGTGTTGCCTCTTCCTGGGCGCTGGTGCACGTTCGCTAGATTCTATAGCCTCCGTGTAGAGCCGGTTTCTTCCTGTGTGCTCACTTCAACTAGCCAGTAACACTGAAGTGCCCGTTCTAGTGTCGGCTTGCTGCACCATTTCCCTCCTTATGGACCGGATACGTGCGCTTATTTTCTCCAGTGAATTCCCCAGAATGGCAAACCCTGTCGAGCTCCTCCACAACCCGCGGCAGTCAGACTTGGCGGAGCGTCCGACGCCAGGCCTAACACTCGTATGCATTGGTGGAAACTGTGTTATGCTGGGTATCCATATGTTGTGACCCCTACGGCGGTCCCATATGTGTATTCTTCCACGTTATGGCTACCTATGGTGAGCCCGTGTCTGTATGGTGAGTTCCCGCCCCAAACAGACGGGGGTCTGAGGGGCTTACACGGGGCGCTGGACGTGGCAACAGCTGTGGCGTTTTCCATAGGGATCCCAATTCGTTGTGACGTCAAACGTATGTCCCGTCGCCACGGTTGCTGTATCATCACTGCACGGCCGAGTCACTAGTTTGGCTCCTCACTGAAAAACAAATGTGCACTGCATCTGCTTCCTTATTTATACCCGCACTGCGGGGCAGAGTGCGAGATGCGTTTTCTATACACTCAAAGCTGATAGGGGCTCCCGGAAGTGATCCCAATTTGTCTGTGATGTCCGATGTACGTCTCTGTTCCCTCCTTCAGGGAACGAGGGTTACATACGTAACGGAGACGTTTTACTGTTATAAAATACAGATTTGTGAGCATTAGTGGAACTGAAGGTGTTTGAATAAATATGAAACGCACATGATCGCTGACATGCGGTGAATCCGGCCAATTGCGGAACAGCTGTCACAGTGGAACAGTGTCGTCATCAGAGCTAGTGCAGCTGCTCTGGAGAAGCTGCGCAGAATTCACCAGTTGGCTGCTCTCGAATCGCTCTTGCGGCACTTTGATGGCATACGTCACTGTCATGTGGCGTCGGCACTGTTCGAAGTCGGACAAAATTTCGAATGCACTGCTTCAAGTCATCAGCCGATCGGTCTGTGCAGCGCTGTATGAAGTCGAACAAGCCTTGTAATATACAAAGGAATGAAAGAGCTAATTAATGGGCAACAGGTGAACAGGATAATCAAGGGAACAAACTGGCACACAAAGGCAAATTTCTGAGGCCAGACCGTAGGTTTGTGTGATGAACAGAATGAATTTAAAATAATTTATATTCATTGTATGTAAAAAAAGGGCAGATATGTCATTCTGATATAAATACCCTTACAAAAAAGAAGTGTATTCAAGTGAGCTATTAGTATACTTCTTTTAAACTAAAAGTAAGAAAGTACAGTGCATCCGGAAAGTATTCACAGTGCTTCCACATTTTGTTATGTCACTTTGCTATAATACCACTAACAGTTGACCGTGGAATATTTAGTAATGAGGAAATTTCACAAATGGTCTTATTGCACAGGTGTTCCTATCATGGTAAAACGCTTGAATTCACTGAGCTCCTGAGAGCGACTCATTCTTTCACAAATGTTTGTAGAAGCAGTCTGCATGCCTAGGTGCTTGATTTTATACACCTGTGGTCATGGAAGTGATTGGAACACCTGAATTCAATGATTTGGAGGGTGTCCCAATACCAATTTTGGCAATATAGTGTATATTTAAATATATACACTATACATACATTATATTTATAAATGTATAAAAAATATATAAATAGTAAACTCTAAGAATGATGTTATGTTCACTTTAAAGGGGTGGTTGAATTCCCTTTTAACAAGACGTAAAATAAGTCTCTGATGTCCCTAGTGTGTGTATGTGAAGTTTTAGCTCAAAATACCCCACAGATCATTTTTTATAGCATGTTAAAAAAAAATTTTTTTTAGGGTGATCAAAAACGTACAATTTTTGTGTTTCCCTTTAAATGCAAATGCACTGTTGCTCATGGGGCGGAGCTTCAAGAACTCCAATTAGCAGCTCTGATCATAGACATAATAAATACATAGACGCCCTATTGGCCGTTCTGCATGTCTTGATTGACAGATGTCTCGTCCAATCAGCGGTCAGTATTCCATTCGCCACATATCCCTACCTTTTCCGTTTTGTCCGACTTGTCGTTGTGTTTTCTGACTTGTTATTTTGTTTTCAAATTTGTCATTGTGTTTTCTGATTTGTTATTTTGTTTCCGGAATTGTTATTGTGTTTCCTAACTTGTTAATTCGTTTTTTGGACTTGCCATTGCGTTTATAATTTGTTATTTTGTTTTCGGAATTGTGATTTGTTTTGCACTTTTCGGCCACCGTACAAGACTGCGCTGTAAACAAATGCAAGTAAACAGGTGAGCTGCGGTTGTTCTGGATAAAAACAAAATAACGTTTACATTTATCAACCGATTTCAGTGATTCATGATGTACGTGGTGTACAAAAAGTTCCATTCTCTAGTTATTTAAAAATCTCGATAGTTAGACTTATAAAATATATATTTTAATAAGGAATTGTCAAAGGCTTGTAATGTATTCGGCTTTTTATACTTGAATAAGAATTGTGAAGACGCCCTTAATAAAATATAATTTAATTTTCACATTAAATTAAATAAAGTTCTCTTATTGTGGAAAAAGCATTTTCTGTCTTTAACTGATTTTAGCTTTTCCTGTGCTTAGAATTGACCACCATTGAGAAAATGAAACAAATCGGCAAATACAAATCACACTGGCAGGCTGCTTTCTGTATTTTTATAGCACTAAAATGACAGATATTTACAGATAGATACTCCAAATATACAATTACAAAGATAACTGATGGATCCTTTATACATATGATATGGTACGACTACAGTGCAATGCAAATAGTAAATATAAGATAAAGTGATAAGTAATAGTAAATAGTTTAGTCAATAAAAAATAGTCAATGAAATAAACAAACAGTGTACAGCAAATCAAATAATGAATAGTATAATTATATAATATAAGAAATACAATCATATAAGTTAAAACTATAATATAAATCATGTCAACTCATGTCTCAACTTTCACATCCAAGTTAACTAGCGGCATCGCTAGCTATTTTAGTCTGACTGACTCCGGTGGCTAACTAACATAACTATTACTAATTATATCATGACAAAATACAACCAGAAACAAATGTCCAGTCTTGTGAAAGGTAATTCCCAGAGCCCCACGCAGCACACGAAGCAGGCATTTTTCTCAGTTCCAGTTAAGAGAGTTATGGGAAAGTTGCCCTCCGCAATATGGCGACGGCGTTGACGTACGATCCAGCGGCCATTAGGGCGTCTATGTATTTATTATGTCTATGGCTCTGATAACCTCATGCAGACAGGCACTGAAACTGCTCAGCCTTTTATGTTCAAACCGGAGTCGGACAATGATGGAGAGACTCAAGAAGAAGTGACAACATGTAGAATGCAACAGGACGTTTCTGAATGGTTAGTTGATGAATTTATGTAATCTGTTATATAATCTCACCCCCATTGTTGTGTGTTCCCGGGGCAGGGTTTATGTAAATTTCAGGTGGAAGCTTGTGTAGTCCCCACCAGCCGTTTTACTGTAATCCTTAAAAAGCAGTTTCTTTAAAAGAAAATATCTCCCTTTGCTTTGAACTTTGAGCGTCGTAACTTTGCAGATGTTGTTTATGCTCAAACAGCAACTTTACACATGAACAAAACATAGCTGCATATGTATACTCAAGAACGCTTTTACCCGCTGCCACGGCGCTTGATGCCCAAGGGAACGTCTGCCAATTCCACCAAGTGGTTGAAACGTATCATTTGTATGAATTAAAATGACTTTTTTTTAAATGTTCAAATTTCACTGTTGTGCATTACTGAGTCAGATTTACCAATACAACCAGGCTGTGGAATTATAACATGTCTGTTTTTAAATGTTTAAAGTAATTTGATACAAATTATGTTTCGACTACATGGTGGAATTGGCAGACGTTCCCTTGGGCATCAAGCGCCGTGGCAGCGGGTAAAAGCGTTCTTGAGTATAAATATGCAGCTATAATGCATGTAGGTGATTTTGAATTGATATTTCATGTCGATATACAATGGTTACACACTTAAAACTGATCGTTGTGTTTATATCTTTATAAGACTGGCGAATCTATAGAACAATGGCAAGGAAAACTAACTTTACCGCACTCCGAGAGCCCCCTAGTGGTCGGGAGCATTTCCGTTGTGTTGTGGCTTGATTCCGTTGTGTTGTGGCTTGATTTCTTTGTGTTGTGACTTGATTTCGCTGTGTTGTGAACTTATGTTTGCTTTTTTAATTTTGTTGTGTTGTGCACTACTGGGCCACTGTATTTTTCCCTTAACAACGAACTGCATTAAACAGACTTTTTCTGTAAATAACATTTATATCGATATTAAACACTTTAATTTTAACTAATGAACTTCATAATTGAGTTTATGCTTCTGATTAAACTGAAGAACAACAGATTTAATTTATGTCAGTAGTAATCAAGTCCAGAAACATGTTACACACAAACTAGTAACAAAAATATAATTTTAATAATAACATGGACCCTGAAACTAGACACATAAAAAAATAAACTTAGGGGTAATACTGAACCAAAAAACTAATATTATATCAACCACTTTTTCAGATCTTTGTGATATTTCAAAGACAGGCCAAATGTTCAATCAAATGTTCAGCCTCCAAGGAGCAAGCAAGACTAATTACACTGATGGAAACTGGGACTGGCTTTTGTTGAATAGAGTAGAGAACAATCACTAACCAGGAAATGTTACATCATGAGTAAAAAGACAGGCAGAACAGGCTTTCCTGTCAGAGCGTGATTGATATGTTTGTTCTTCCCGCCTGTGCACCAATCAATGATGAATATGACATTCTGGAGAACAGGGTGCACTTTCAGGCATTATACTTGGGCGTCCATCAAAAGTGATGGAGCAACATCCCTCACAATGAAACTTATGTATCAGTGATGTTTTATGAATATTGAGTAGAGAGTGCTTTCAGAGCTCAGGAAATAGACTAGTTTTAGAGAGAGTATTCTTAGTCTGTTTATTTGGAATTGGGAGGAAGCCTCTAATTGCTTCTTTGCTCATTAGAAACTGCATGTTGGTCTATTGTAAGTGTCAAATTATTAATGCAAACATGATGTTGTTTCAACTATATGTGAATGCCAAATTGTGTACAAATATGCAAAATGTGAGCAAAATGTAATTTGTGTAAAAATGTTGCTTGGTGGTCACAGATCGTACAGTATGTGTGAATGTTTGTGGATGTAAATGCATTGGTGTTGAAGAGAGACATGATAAAAGGAGGACAAAAATGACTTATGCACTAAATAGTGTAGGCCTACTTTTACTTAATTACAAAGAAAAATCACACTTTCATTCCTTTCTTCACACTTTCATTTTCATTTTTCTATTGAAAAATAAATATATAAAAAATAATATATTCAATTCATACTGTGTATAAATATATCTATATACCATATTATCTGCTGTTTTCTAAAGAGTTGCATATTCAGGACATTGATAAAATTGTGTTTAGTCACATTATACAATTTGTTAACATTTTTAAATAAGAAAATATCAGTTGCTGCATCCGAAATCTATGCGATATGCTGTCTGAGCAGGTACTACATTTGAATTTACTTTGCGACTGTTTAAAAAAGTGTGTTCTATACAGTATGAATATGGATAAAATTCAGACGTACTACATCCGCCATGTTGTTACTGTCACGTGACCTACCAGCGTCAGTTGCATTGCTTCACTGCCATTCATAAATCCTCTCCCATGGCCTCATGGGATAGTAAAGTGTCCATAAAAAATACTTCAGAATCTTGCTGGAAGTAGTAGATCATCCGGGGACATTTCGCCTATTGTTTTACTATGTATTTTGCGTACTAGTATTCGATTTCGGATGCAGCATGTATCTTCATTTCATCAAGCAATGTGCAAATTTTTAACTTTAATCTAAAGTATGCCACTTTTAATTGAGTCAAATTTTGGTATAGAACTAATTTTAAAGAAGTGTAATTTCTCTGTACTTTTTTAGACTTGATCTGAGGACATCCACAGAGCATGAATCGTGTTACATTACATACAGGTCACCATTAAATATTTTTAATGGAATATTGCAGTATTTATTATATATAAAATAAATAAGAATTTATCTATGCAAGTCATTATTTAATCAAAATAACGTCCCCTTCCTCTTGCAGTGACATCTCTTCTCTCTGATGATGTGTTTACTGGCGTGAGGGCGGGACAACCTGTAACTCACATGAGATCACAGCAATAGCAAACACAACATCCAATCAATTCCTGAAGGACAAAATCAAGACCCGTCCTTGTTTGAGAGCCAAACACAGATATAAATTACAATAGGGATGACTAGACTATCGAAACTTCCACTTCCTACCAACTTTAATCATTTCATTAACAGGACCTATTTAACTATTAATTTCCAATACGAGTAATTTTGACCCTCTATGCATTCGTGTAGGTTTTTTGGTTCATGTATTCTAAGATTATGTCACAAACGCCGGTGAAGATTCCGCCGTCGGCCACCTGAGGTCTCACTTAACTGAGTACTAGTGTTGGTTTCGGACTCCATTTCCCAAGAACCCACATGCTGGGACTGATTACTACACACCTGATCCATATCACCAGACTATTTAAACTCATTGCGAAGTCTTGTTTGCCCCGGCTGCATTTCTGAGCCATTGTATTATCTGCCTGTGTTTTGACTCTGCCTTGGACTACCGTTTACGATTCTATGCTGCCTGCCTTTGACCTATTTCCTGTTATGACCACGTTTGATGTCCACGCACACCTGTTTGTACACTAAGTTTACTTATTTTAATAAACCTCACATGGATCCTACTCAGCCTGAGTCCTCGTTACAGATTAAATGCAGCATTGAAGACTCCATAATGGCACAATAGGAACACTGACATGTGGACAGATAACTATGGGCTGTTAGGTCCCTATTAACTCTTTCCCCGCCAGCGTTTTAAAAAAAAAGTTGCCAGCCACCACCAGGGTTTTTGATAATTTTCACAAAAATGTAATGGTCCATAGAATATTTTGTTGTATGAATATCTGAGCATGCAATATATCAAAAGAAAGAGCAGACTCTGCTTTTAAACAAAAAAAAAAGAAAAAAAAGCTGAGAATCACGTTTTGTCAAAGACTACATCCAGATCAGATTCAGAACGATGATCAAACACAGATGGAGTAGATGGAGTCCATCAACAACCCTAATGCTTGCACAGCCCTATAGCTCGTTCTGGGTCGACATTTCATTCAGTAACATTAGGCAGGTTTTTAATTTATATGATGTTTAATGTTGATGATCACGTTATTTTACATATGCATCTGCTTACATACGATCGCTTGTGTTTTGATCAGGAGATTCTGTATTCATTCAGAAGATGGGTAATAGCACCCCCTAGCATATAACAGTGAAAACACGGAAACCCAGAAAATTCTGTGTTTGCCGGGGAAGCGTTTTCTCCCAAATAAAGGAAAATTCTGTGTTTGGCGGGGAAAGAGCTAAGAGCTCTAAAGTTGTATGAATAGTGTAGGAGAGGCATGATAGGCTGAGTGCCACTTTGATGAGGAACCACCTTTGATATTCCCAAGCAGGGACACTTATTCTACAAATTTAAGTCGTGTTAGACACGGGTAAACCTCAAAATGGAAAGGGGTGGTGACAGGTTAATGATTATGGTGGCAGATACAAAGTCAAAGTCAAAACAGGCCTGAATCTGAGTAGGCGAGATGTAGCAAGTTGAAGAGTTATTTAAGTCCTCCACCCCCATTTGCCATCACTACTCTGCTCTGATGAAAGACATTTAACCTACGCTTCTAAGGGAATTGTCACAGTTACAGAACAGAATGGGGGGAAGAAGCAGCATGCAGTGGTATACTTTAAAAATGTAATTACTGTTTTATTTAATAAAACTAAGTATATTTCTCCTATAATTTTTTACATTTATTCTGAAATAACAATAGACGAACACATAACATTGTTTGTGATGTGTGTGTGTGTGTGTGTGTGTGTGTGTGTGTGTGTGTATATATATATACATCTGACGACAAAAAAGTGCAGACTAATCAGAATCTATATCCAAAAGAACAAATTATTTTACCTCCTTTTGTGTAAATAACCAATCATTATCTGAGGTAACCGTTTAAGCCAATCACTTTAGCTGTGTCATCAGGACTGCCTGAGACAGGTGATTAAAAACATTTGAGCGGTAGTTTACAAGATAGTGCCTTGCTAAGATGAAGTTTTCAGAGCTCCTGACCAAACTTAATTTTTTTTCTAAAGACTATCTGCATATTACTGTTACATTTGCTGACTCACATGTTAGTACATCAAATTAATAGGGCTGTTAACATGCCAAAGTTTTAAAAATGCAAAGAATGATCTGGCAATGTTGTCAACAGTAGTATGGATGTCCACGATTATGCTTTTCCTGCTGGTAACGAGACCGATTTATGTGACTTCTCTCCCTGTCACTCCAAGCAAGCCTCCTGCTCATAAAAATGTGGATTATTTTCACACTTTCACACTGGAAGGTCATGTGACAGTACATAGTTTACTACCCAAATTTATACTATATATACAGTAGCTCTGATACATCGCAAGAACTGAACGCATAACTTAAGCCTACTGTTGTATTAATGCTGCAGCTTTGCTAAAATGGGCAGAAAACTTCTTTGAGTACCTAAAGATAGGTATTTTGGTAAAGATACAGTAGGTGCTTTGACGACAGCAGTAACTGGAACCTCCTACAAACTGTAAAGAGGCTAAAAGCTTTAATGATCTACACAGCACCTGATATTATAGAGATCAATAAATGTCTCTCTGTCCAACAGTCTATGATTAAGTTGTGCTTCAATTACAATCCCACCACACAAGGGGCTGACTGTAGCCCATTTTAACAAATCATCCTACCTGATTAAGGTCTTCCTACGATGAACACAAATTGCTCTGATAATGCAAAAGTTAATTTGAATATGCTCATCTCTATTTACCACACATGTAACTATGTATTTGTATGCGAGTGTGTGTGTCGGCTCACATTGTGTGCTTGTGTTTTTTATTTGGACATCATTGTGATAAATAATTGAAAAATAGCTGAACAGTCTCTATGGGACTTTAGCACTGCAGTTGAGGTTTTTGTTTTTCAATTGCGTAATTTTGCAATTACTACTTGCGTTATAAAATACAACATTTTAATTCTCTGAACATGCATTATTTAGACATATTGAGATGTGGTGATGAGGTTTGTGGCTAACCAGCTCTTCTTTGAGGGCTTCCAGATGTTGCAACATGCTTGTCACGTGACATCTGATGTCTCGATCTTTCTCAAATATAACTCTTCATCTCCCAACCAAGGCTGGTTATATGTTATTTGAACCAGCAGAGTCCCTCCAAGTGTCTCTACAAGCTACTGTCTGTGGTAGTGTAATCTCCATCTGTCCTTGCTGTCTACGGTTCATAGCATCATTCAGGAATGCCCATAATGGTTTGAGCACCACTATGAAAGCACTGACTTTTAACTGGTCTTCTCGTGCAGTTAATTAAAAACAGCTGGTGTTGTGGTATACAGCAATACTTGCATGATGCTGCAAAAATGTATTAAACCGCTCTTGGCTCTATATCATAGTGCATTTATCATAGTTTATTCAGTGACAGTACCGGGAATGTACCATTCCAAATGAATTACTCATTTTGGAGATGATAATCAAGCTCAAAAGATTGGGTTTGCCATGGAGAAACTAGTGTTCCCTATTGAGAACAAGTTTAGAGACCCAGTGTTCGAAAACTACATTTATCTAATTCCAATCTAGGTAAAAAATAAAAAGGGGTTATTTTTATGCTCCAGTTGAGTGGCAAGTAAATTATTTAGCAAAACCTTTTGCAATTAGCAATTATTTAATTGATGAGTTGGAGTCACTGAGCTGTTAATCTTGTGGTATATTAAATATAATTTCATTATATACATTTCAATAGCTCTCAATCAAGGCATGTGTTTTAAAATAGTACTTTAAAGGGTTTAAAGACCTAGACCAGTGTTGTTTGATCACTTGAGTGTGAAGTCAAGGATCACACCTGACTGACTGGAGTGTGCGCCAACTAGTTTACTGAAAATTTCTATTTCTAGAGCAGAAAATTCAAGGAGTTACACAGTTTCCCAGGCACTATTAATTCCAGTGAGGGTGACTTGGGGTGTATATTCTCATTCACTGTACAAGAGAAAAATAGGGGCACAGAGGGTAGCTGTACCCTCACATTTCAGTTTATTTTTAAAGTCCATTTTTATATAGATGCAACTAGAGTTTACAGTTTCTAAAGAAGTTAATACTTTCATTCAACATTTCTTTAGAACTTCATATTCATTTTACAGAATTTTCTTGAAATCATGGTCTCCACAAAAATATTAAGCAACACAACTTTTTTTTACGTTGATAATAATACGATTTAAAAAAAAAAAAAAAGCAGCATATTAGAATGATTTCTAAAGGATCGTGTCACACTTTGCCATCACTTAGGCTTACATACATTTAATTTTAAAACGTTCAAAACATTTCACAATATTACATGTTTTACTGTATTTTTCATCAAATAAATGCAGCCTTGGTTAGCATAAGAGACTTTCAAAAACAAAACATCTTACCGATTCCAAACTTTTGTACAGTAGTGTATATGGGGCAAGTTTTCACAATGGAAGCTACCATTATTAAAACTGTTCTGCAAAATGTAAAAACAAGTATGAAACACACACAAAAGCAAACAAATACTGTAATTAATGAATTTGACCAATTTAAAACATGACAGCTTCCCAACAAATGTGACAACTTGGAAAGACCTGACATTTAATAATTAAATTAATGAATGCAATTAAAATGAATGCAAAAAACAAAGTCTGAAAGTCTGGCATTGTGAAGTCTGGCATTGTTTTAAAGCCAAGCTTTTAAATGGCAATGATAACATTGCAGTGTGCCTTTTAACTGGAAGTGATCTCCAAACTGATTCGACCATGCATTTCTTTGTGTGCTCAATGGGCTCAATTCATGAAACAGGAGAACAAATTTCTTATGTAAAATGTCACATTCAATAATTCAGTGCAACTATTTACTTTAGAATGGTTTTGTTTTTAGTAATGGTTTACACAAATTTGTTCTGCTTGTTTCATAAATGAAACTCTTTGTATATGGTGAGTTAAGTGGACAGAAAAACAGAGAAAATCTGCTTCAGGGTCCTCAGGTGAACCCAGTCCGTTATGTGCAACTATTGTGAACCATTTAAGCCCTGATTACTAGAGGCACTGGATCGCTCACATTTGTCTCCTCTAAAGTTTATAAGAGATCTCAACAACCTCACACGTTGTGCTCATATTTTTGTGCTCCTTAGCTAGAGAAACGTCTCGGTTACGCATGTAACCCTCGTTCCCTGAAGGAGGGAACGGAGACGCCACATCGGAGACCGAGGAATAGGAATCTCGCTAGCGAGAGCCAATCTACTTAGAGTGTAACTAAACAAGCCAATGCACATTGGCATGCAATGATTGCACCAGCTGCTCATGCCATGCAGCACGGGTATAAATGTGCCTCAGTAGTAAGTAGGTGCTTGCATCAAATCAGTTTTTTGCTGAGGAGCCGAGTAGGTGAACTCGGAGACCATGTCGGAGACCGACAAATAGAAATCCCTACCAAAGCGCCATGGCCTCTGCCCCTTCCAGAGCCTTCTGAGCTCTCTTACCTGATGAGACGGGGCTCACACAGAGAAGTCCATCACTGCTGTTCCGCATGCCCCCTGTGGCAGCATTTGCAGGTTCACCACCTGGTCCCTGAAGGGAGTGGTAGGAACCTTGGGCACATAGCCAGGCCGGGGTCTCAGTACCACATGTTTTTTTTCTCCTGCAGGGGGCGATGCCTTTGGTGACAAGCATACTGAGGGGCGGCCCACAAGGCACTCTGATGGTACATCGGGGGAAGCTCTTGATTGCCTCAGCCTGCTACTGACTGCGAAGAACTGCTGGGCCCAGTTCTCGACAGTGTTGGTGAAAAGGCCACCTTGTAAGATGGGCACATCGAGAAAGCGTACTTTGACGACCACTCGCACCTCAGCTAGGCAAGCTGGGGGCATTTTTGGACCACCGAGGTGGACATCGTCTGGCTGAGGGCCTGCACTGTGACTTTAATCACAGTTAGTCAACATGCGCAGCTCAACCCCAACTCAGAACTACCCTTGTGCATTAAGAGTGCAGGGCTGAGGTGGTCTGCGCACAGCCACCCCACCGTTGAGGGTAGTGAGAGAGGAAAAACGTATGCAGTTTTGGCCCCTTTGGCATTCCATATGTTTGGCACCAAAGTAGTTCCATACTGCTAAGTTTTCCATGCACATCCGGGAAAGACCCCAAGAAAGCATGGCTGTTAACTCTAAATATGATTCAGCAAAGCACACACCATTACAGTGGGCTCAGCATCATCCTCATTCTCAGAGCACAACAGCCCTCTCTCCGATGCAGTGCGTTAGAGGGGGAGGGGCCCTAGGGGGTTGGTTCCCCGAAGGAGAAGCCCTCTCCTCCTCAGGTCACCCAAGCTATTTCACCAAAGTAGACCTCTCCTGTTGGCCGCATAAGGATCACATCACTAAAGCACACGTGTTCAGGTGTGTGACAGGAGTTGGCGCTAGTGAGCATCCGATAAAGATAAACTTACTTTTCATGAGAAGTCACGCTGTTCTATCATGCTCTGAAGCGAAATTTTAAGTGTTACTGATTTGATGGGTAAGCTAACTGAGGTGACATCGCTGCAGACTATGTTTTTCAAGTGTTTATATTAATTGTGTAATCGCTGTGTTAGTTTGTAGTTACCATACACAAATAACCGCTCTGGCGCTCCGTCGGACAGTTCTGTCACGCGCATGTAACGTTACTGTAAGTGTGGATGGCCAGATGCTCAGGTTACAGTGGCCTTTATCATAATATCTAAAATAATTATTGATTGCGTATTAATATGTTAATGTTCAAGTTTACAGTTGTTTGCGGATACAACGGATGCAAACAAAATATTTCATCAGAAAAAAAAATCTTCTGTGTGTATTAATAATTAATAGGTGTTCACTTTACATTAAGGTTCACTTTCACAGGTTACTAATGTTTGTAACTCATTAATAAATGGTTCACATGTGTTCACTTTACATTAAGGTGCACTTAGGTTACTAATGTTTGCAACTCATGAATGGGTGGTTCACAGGTTTACACTTAAGATTCACAAGTAAGTAATATTGGAATTAAAATATTCATTATCAAGTTATAGTTGTGCTGTTTTTTTGTTTTGTTTTTAAAATAAAGTTTGATAATTTGATCTTGATAAGCAAGAATTTATTTTCATACACTGCTGTGGATAGGCATGAGCCTTTTGTGTAATATTATAGGTAAGACAGTAACTTCTGGTAAGGAACATCTTAAGAAAATTGACAGTCATGAGATATTAATGAGAAAATCACAAATACAACACCCTTCAGTCTCACTAAGATGGAGATTTTTGTTGCATCATGAAATAAATCAGGAATCTGGTTTTGAGGTAAATAAGTGTGAATAAATACATTTATTAAGCATGTGCGTTAAAAAGGGCTCACTATTCATGCAGTTATAACTGCTTATCAACCATCTATAATGCATTTGTAAATTAGTTATTAGTCATTAACAGACACCTTTATAAACCCTTTACAAAGGGAACCTTAATGTAAAGTGTTACCACAAACACAAACCGTAAGTAAACACAACAGCCCTTCACGGACGACTGACACACACATAATAAAACATAAACAAAGCACAACGTAAAATCCAGGCCTGGTCCTCTCTCATACTTCAGTGTCGTCAATCCTACTTCTATGCTTCCGAAGCTCTTCCGTGAGATACGAGACCGGTGCGGTGCACAGCTCATTCTGTTTACCATAGACTTTTTTTTCTCTAAAATATTTCTCATGTCTCATTTGTTTCTACTTTTATTTCCCCTAATAAATTTTAGGAGCAACATCTGAAATGCTGTTGATACTAAAATGAGAGACATGAGAATCACAACTAAGGCCACATCCACACGAAGCCAGAGCTTTCCTATCCGATCTTTTCTTTCCCTCGTTCTAAAAAAAAAATTCTGTAAACACGCCTTCGTCTCAAGAAATATCTACATACCACTGAAACCGACTCAAAATGATGTAGTATACATGCCAGACCAGTATGTGGCACTGTAATTCTGCCTTGGAGCATGCGCATGCAGTGTCTGACTAAGGTCGAGACGTGGGGTGATGACATTATCGTTTCACAAAATATACGGATTGGCTGTACGGATTGCTGTCGTTTTCAGATTTGTCCACTCTGGCACCCGGTTTAAAAAAAAACGGTTTCAGGCTCCCAAAATGCCGGATTCATCTGGACAAAACGCAGATAAGATACAAAATGTTTACGTATACAGCTAAGCGCGTATCTGTGTATGGGGCCTAAGACTCCTGAGCTTAGGAAAAGCAACCACTGAGCAATAAATTATTCCTCTGGGAAGTGCTATTTAAATAAACATGACATGACTTGACTTGATCGTAGTTCCGAATTGCAGGGCTTGTGCAAACATATCCACGGTGCTATGATCAGATGCTTAACTGCTGTTTCCTCACTGCTATCACTTTTATTGTCTATTTTTTTATTGAGAGGAAACGGTCTGCTCAGGTGCTTCAGTTTTACGTGAGCTTTGTGAAAGTGATGAAACACTGTCTCCTGTCTCTTTTCAAATCCCATTGTAAAGTTTTATAGTGATTTTATGGAAAAAAAATCCTATACAAAAAAATATCTTGTCACTTTTTTTGGGAACATTGTTAATGAAAGGTCCTTGCGTCAGTTGCTCATTGAAGCTGCATTGAAAAGACTGACTGTTTGAATGTGTTCATCTGCATTGTGCTTTATTCAAACATATTCTGCTATTGTGCGTCTTTTTAAAGCTTAAACTTCAAAATGGTCGCTGCTTCCTTGAACAGCAACGGTGTCCATTCAAAACAAACTCCCAAAGGGCAGGCATGAGTAGGAGGAAAGGAATAGTTATTATGATTGCTTGTTCCTGCCTCGAGGGGCCAGAGTCCATTAAGACTAATATTGCATTAGACTCATAATAAAAGGCCCACACCTCAGACATAATTGATTCACATCAAATCATCAGTTTGTATCTGGGGTCTGGAAACATTCATCTGTCTTTTACAGAAAGTCATGTCAGTAATACATTTAGACCCAACCTTACAGATCACCCCATTCATTATAATTACCTCTCTTAGTCTGCTCTGTGTTTAATTGAATGATGCACCTTTTATGCATTCCACATTTTGTACAATTTAAAGCCGTAATATTAACTATTCATGCACAGTCCCAAATACGCTATAACCACAGGGCGTCAACTTCAAATATAAATGGGAAATGTTCACCTGCTCTGATCTAAATCAACAGACTGGCTTTGAAATGCATCTAACCTTGAACAAGGTGTCTCTATAACATTTAAAAGGGTCATATTTGAAAAATCAAATGTTCTTTGATCTTTTAAGATAAAAGATATTGATGTACTATGAAAACATGTTACAAAAGATTTCTTTCAAATAAATGCTGTTCTTTTGAACTTAGCACAAAGAACCACAAATGCTTTCAACATTGATATTATTAATAAAATGTTTCTTGAGCATGAAATCAGCATATTAAAATAATGGAATTACAGGCATAAATTACATTTTAAAGGGGTCATGAACTGGGTTTTTTATACTGTTGTCTGAGGTCAACTTATGACTTTTGCGTGTTTTTTACATTCAAAAACATCATAATGAATAAGTAATTTTTCTACCCTGGTTTTGAGCCTAGCTCCTGAAACGCTCGTTTTTATGGGCGTGCTGCATTGAAGACTTGGAAGTAAATGCCCACTGCTATGATTGGATGAGTTTTGCATATTATAATGAGTTTCGACACTCCCATCAGTACACGTGGGGAATTGTTTTAAAAACTTTCAATGTAGAAAAACGGCAACCGGGATGATTCGCCCATTCGTCTGATCCCGAATCGCAGGACAATGAACCAACAACACCTCAAATACAAAGGATACTCCAGCCTGTAACAGCGTGGTAAGTTATCGTTAATTATATTTAGTTAGACACGTAATAATGCAATATCACATAACATAACAATGCAATACTATAACATATAAAAAAAAAAGTTTACTTACATAAGCATGTTGCACCATTCCTGTCGATTCTAAAAGGCGCAGTATCGTTTTTTTAATCTCATTCTGTCTGCAAATCCAGTCTCGACCTGTCTTGTTTACAAAAGAATCCACAGTGAAATGAGGCGAACAAACGCGCAATGTCTTACCCACGCGAGCTGGAACTTCATTAAAAATAAAGTTCAACCGCATTCCTAATATTGGAATCCAAAGGAAGCTTATGCAGCGACTGTGAATAAATGCACGCACTGCACAATATTTTGTAATATTCAGTGGCATGTTTATTGCTTGGAAGTTTGATCCTGTTTAGCTCCACGTAGGCCTATGTGTTTTATGTTACATGTCATGCATGAATCGGTCGGCGGGGCTACAGAATTAGGCGTTGGTCTTCTTCTGTTAAGGCGGCGTTTCACTGCACTCTGACGTTTAAGTTTTCAGCTCCAAAACTTACAGGATATTCTTGTATTACGATGACATTTTATATATCAAAAGCTCAAGGAAAAGTTGATGTCTCAATTCATGACCCCTTTAAGATATATTAAAGTAAAAAATATTACTGTTTTTATTGTATTTTATTTTATTTATTTTTTTTGGCAAATAATGCCGCCATGGTAAGTATGAGACTTCATTCAAAATTGTTAAAAAAACATCACTGATGCCAAAATTTTGAATTGTAGTGTAGCTTTTTCCAGACTTTACCTCACTGACTGGCTGTTGAGTCTATAATATGGATGATTCAACATTATGAATGTCAAAGAGATCCTTCAGTCTCATTCTCCTTGCTATCAACTGTCCAGTTTGGATCAATCACAATCTCTTTACTTCCTCTTTTCTATAATGTTTAAATGTCGAGGTCACAACGCTCTCACTGGTATGAAAAAGTATGACAGCATAATTCCTCACCATCAATGCAAATCTGTAGAGGTCACATGAATTATTGCTTTAGCCTTCAAAGTGTGTTGAACTCAGTGTGCTTAATAGTTGTGATGCTGTGCTTTTGCCTCTTATTATGTAATCAAATATTTGTTTCATTTTATAATTTATGTTCACAATTACAGCTGTTTTTTATTCTTGGCTGTGTATTATGATTTCATGTTGACCCGTTGAAATTTCAGCATGGCTAACGAGACAGTCCTATAAGAATGAAAGCAGACTTGCTCTTGCTGATTCTGGTGAATTTCTGATACGCAGTAAATTCATGTTCAGTTTAAAAAAGTTTGGAAACCAATTGCCTTATTTTTGCAAAGCAAACTTAAAGGGATAACTGAAGTTAATTTAATAATCAGCTAAAAGTAAAGAAAGCTAACACCTCCCAAGTAAATTAAGTAATAAACATCAAGTTGGTTTAATGCCAATTCTAGTTAACATACTGTAGAATATTTACTAATCTTACTTAAGATTTAATAGTAAGATTACTTGAGTAATTCCATTTAACTAACAGTGTTATATTATGTTCTGCAAACATCTTAAATACTATTATTCTCAACATAGTTTTAATATGTCATTTTCAGCTATGGCGACTTAAAAAATGTGCGGTTTCCACATTTTCTTCAAGTAAAGTGAACGTATTTTTAGTAGTTCAACTAGCATTGAATGCACTTAACATTCAATTAAGTAGGCTTAATTGCATCAAGTTGTTCTTACTTAAACCATTTAAGTTTTGTCAACTTAATTCTATATGTGATCTGAGGAAGTGTGCTCCCAGAATGCATTGCGGCATGAATAAATTAATTGCTTTGTATGACTATTTTTGGCTTTATTTTACTATTTGTCTTTTGTAACGACAGAAAATACAGTTGTAATGGTCTTATTAAGTAAAAAAATAATAATAAAAATTCTTTTTTACCATTTTTGTGTTTTGCATGCTGAATGTTGAAGTCTGTGTGTGACTCAAGCATGGTCAGTTGCAAGATATTGTCACAAATATAGAGGGATTATATCAACCCAATTAAAAGTCATAAGTGTTAGCAATAAAGATTACATTTTTTTTGTTAAAAGATCTTTATTTGACATGAAATATAGTTATGTTATATATCATTAATAACACTGATCACCATAATAGTGAGAAATTTTAGGAAATCAACATGAATTTATTAAGTCAACTTATGTGACATTGTTTCTCAAATTTTCTAGTTGTATTGTCAATAACATTCAAGATGACTGGAAAATGAGTGGATGCACCTAAGGAGAATGATGACTGCAGAAGTGGAGGAAATTAGTGAAAAGTCTATTAAGAATTGGCCCACCTCCTAAACCTTTTGCCCCGCCTGTTTTTTTTAATTATTTTTTTTGGCAAAATGGTACTCAAACCAGTCAAATAATATTTACTTGGGTTTTCTGAGTAACAAAGGCATAACTATTTAAATGGTTCAGATTACTAAATTGTTTTAAGTTCAACAAATTATTGGACATCAAGTTAAATAAAAAGTCTTCGTAAGAACAACTGTTGGATTTTACAGTGCAGATATACACTCACCTAAAGGATTATTAGGAACACCATACTAATACTGTGTTTGACCCCCTTTCGCCTTCAGAACTGCCTTAATTCTACGTGGCATTGATTCAACAAGGTGCTGAAAGCATTCTTTAGAAATGTTGGCCCATATTGATAGGATAGCATCTTGTAGTTGATGGAGATTTGTGGGATGCACATCCAGGGCACGAAGCTCCCGTTCCACCACATCCCAAAGATGCTCTATTGGGTTGAGATCTGGTGACTGTGGGGTCCATTTTAGTACAGTGAACTCATTGTCATGTTCAGGAAACCAATTTGAAATGATTCGAGCTTTGTGACATGGTGCATTATCCTGCTGGAAGTAGCCATCAGAGGATGGGTACATGGTGGTCATAAAGGGATGGACATGGTCAGAAACAATGCTCAGGTAGGCCGTGGCATTTAAACGATGCCCAATTGGCACTAAGGGGCCTAAAGTGTGCCAAGAAAACATCCCCCACACCATTACACCACCACCACCAGCCTGCACAGTGGTAACAAGGCATGATGGATCCATGTTCTCATTCTGTTTACGCCAAATTCTGACTCTACCATCTGAATGTCTCAACAGAAATCGAGACTCATCAGACCAGGCAACATTTTTCCAGTCTTCAACTGTCCAATTTTGGTGAGCTCGTGCAAATTGTAGCCTCTTTTTCCTATTTGTAGTGGAGATGAGTGGTACCCTGTGGGGTCTTCTGCTGTTGTAGCCCATCCACCTCAAGGTTGTGTGTGTTGTGGCTTCACAAATGCTTTGCTGCATACCAAGGTTGTAACGAGTGGTTATTTCAGTCAAAGTTGCTCTTCTATCAGCTTGAATCAGTCGGCCCATTCTCCTCTGACCTCTAGCGTCAACAAGGCATTTTCGCCCACAGGACTGCTGCATACTGGATGTTTTTCCCTTTTCACACCATTCTTTGTAAACTCTAGAAATGGTTGTGCGTGAAAATCTCAGTAACTGAGCAGATTGTGAAATACTTAGACCGGCCTGTCTGGCACCAACAACCATGCCACGCTCAAAATTGCTTAAATCACCTTTCTTTCCCATTCTGACATTCAGTTTGGAGTTCAGGAGATTGTCTTGACCAGGACCACACCCCTAAATGCATTGAAGCAACTGCCATATGATTGGTTGATTTAGATAATTGCATTAATGAGAAATTGAACAGGTGTTCCTAATAATCCTTTAGGTGAGTGTAGATGCCAAGAATCTGCTAAAACTCAATGTGAAACATTAAGTGTGCCCATGGTCCACCCAATACAATCTTACAGCAATTTGTTCTATTTAATTTGTATGAATTTGTATAATCACATTTGTACATTTTCATAGGATCTGCTTACACCCCATTGAAGGTGAGGTTTAAAAAAATTTAATGATCAATTAATACAATTTATTTAAAGGGGTCATGAATTCAGAAGTCAACTTTCCCTTTAGCTTTTGATATATAAAAGGTCATCGTAATATAAGAATATCCTGTAAGTTTCAGAGCTGAAAACTTCCTTGTTAGTCAAAGAAAAGCTTTTATTAACAGCTGGCTCAGCAAACGATCAATCTGCAAATGTACCTCTCTGTGACATCAGAGTGCAGTGAAACGGCGCCTCAAGACCAATGCCTAATTCTGTAGCCCCGCCCACCGACTTGTGCATGCAATTGCATGACATGTTATAGATAAACATGTCATGTTTACGTGGAGCTAAACTGGATCGAATTTCCAAGCAATAAAGCTTATGGCATGTTTCAAACTTTATTTTTAATGAAGATCCAACTCACATGGGTAAAGACATTGCATTTGTTCGCTTAATTTCACTGTGGATTCGTTTGTAAACAAGATACACTGCAAAAAATGCTGTTCTTACTTAGTATTTTTTTCTTGTTTCTAGTCCAAATATATCCAAAAATTCTTAAAACAAGAAGCATTTACTAGACAAGTAAAAATTATTATATGTTTTGGGGAAAATAACTCAAAATTAAGTGAGTGTTTGCTTAAAATAAGCAAAATAATCTGCCAATGATGTAAGAAAAATAATCTTAATTCAAACAGAAAACAAGATTATTTTGTTTACCCTATTGGCAGATTATTTTGCTTATTTTAAGCAAAAACTCACTTAATTTTGAGTTATTTTTTTCCCAAAACAAGACAATATCTTTTGCTTGTCTAGTAAATGCTTCTTAATGTTAGAATATTTAGATATTTGGGCTGGAAACAAGACAAAAATACTAAGCAAGAAAAGCATTTTTTGCAGTGTACTGGATTTGCAGACAGGATGAGATTAAAAAAACGATGCTGTAGTGGCTTCTGGATCTGACAGGAATGATGTAACACAATTATGTGAGTAAAAAATGTTTTTTTATATATGATAGTATTGCATTGTTATGTTTGATATCTACTGATTATGTACATGCCTAAATAAACATAACTTCCACGCTGTCACAGGCTGGAGTATCCTTTGTATTTGAGGTGTTGTTGGTTCATTGTGCTGCGATTTGGGAACAGACTTGGACATGTATGGGCCAGGGCTTGCACTTGCATCTTAAATAGTGAAGTGAAGTCAAGTCACCTTTATTTATAATTTATTTATTTATTTATTTATTGTGCTTTTTACAATGCCGATTGTTTCAAAGCAGCTTCACAGTGTTAAACAGGAAAATTATGCAACAGAATTTAATTCGGCTGTACAGCCGCTCTGGAGAAAACAGTGATGTCATCCAGCTCATTTCAATTATCATATAGTGTCAATGCGGGCAGATCAGTAATATAATTTAAATTTTAGTGTCCCCAACTGAGCAAGCCAAAAGACAAAGGCGATGGTGGCAAGGAACCAAAACTCCTTCAGTGGCCAGAATGGAGAAAAAAAACCTTGGGAGAAACCAAGCTCGGTCGGGGTGCCAGTTCTCCTCTGGCCGACAAACAAACAGTGTATGATTATGATTCTGGCAACATTACAGGTCAGAAGTCATATTAGATTGAAAGATATTCGTAAGATTATTCGAAAGATTGGAGTCATCACACTGGAGATGGGTTTAATGAGGATGTTGTGTCGATGCGGCATTTACAGGGTGGAGTTTAATTGACACGGTCTCTGCAGACATTTCAGGGATGCGTTGGTCATGTCCAGGCGCAGGTCCACCATCTGATATGGATACGGCCCGGATCTGGCTGACTGCAGTAAACCTCAGGATAAACAAAGAGACTAACATTAGCGTAGATGCCATTCTTCTTATGATGTAACGAGTACATCAGGTGTTGTGGGAAGTGTTCCCGGTTCCGGCTGACCTAGTTAATGCAGCCTAAAACAATCATTTAAGTGATTTGAATAATATAAATTGATGATGTTCTATGTGTATGCCATAGTAAAGAGATGTGTTTTTAGTCTAGATTTAAACTGGCAGAGTGTGTCGGCTTCCCGAACAATGCTAGGATGTTTAATAGAGAGCCAGTGCAGTGTTGACAGAACCGGGCTAATATGGTCGTACTTCCTGGTTCTAGTAAGAACTCGAGCTGCTGCGTTTTGGACCAGCTGCAGTTTATTTATTAAGCGAGCAGGGCAACCACCCAGTAGAGCATTACAATAATCTAGCCTTGAGGTCATGAACGCATGAACTAACTGTTCAGCATTTTGCATTGAAAGCATATGCCGTAATTTAGATATATTTTTAAGATGTTAGAATGCAGTTTTACAGATGCTAGAAACGTGGCTTTCAAATGAAAGATTGGTATCAATTAGCACACCCAGGTTCCTAACTGACAACGAGCACTTGATAACATTCCTTTCTTGATGTGCGTTGTGAACTCTCTTGACTGGTAATTTAAAGGAAAAATACAATCGCGGAAGTTTTGAACATGCTGATTTGTCTGAGGTGAATTTTTGCTGACGCACGTTCTGGCTTGTGGGTGTGCGCGCACGTGTGTGTGTGTTATCATGCACGGTTTGCGGTTATGTCCACCTTTTGGGCCGGCCAAGTAATAAAAAATAACATTCCAAATAGGCATGTGCCGGTATACGGTAATACGATATATCACAATAATGAACATGCACATCGTGGGCACTTCAAAATACTGTGAATAATTATTTATTATGAATTATTCAGATTTTTAGAATGCATTTTAAGAATACTTTATCCATCAACCATTTAAAATGAACAACACATCAAAGAGGCGTGCACTGATGTGAACAGACCCAACGTGCATGAGCAGCACATGGTGGAAGGAGTGATGATGCGCTGAATGAAAATGCATATTCACACTCTCTGACAGCAGATGGCGCTGATGGAACAGCCATTTCCCCGGTAACCCTCGTAAACAAAACGCTCGTGCTACTAAACACACAGCCATTCAGATTTCTGAATTCGCTATGGTGCCAAATACTACGCAATACTACGCATATAACCAAATACTTAAAACTTAAAGACTTAAGGCTATTTATTTTTTAAAACTTACACATTTTATATTTTAATCTGGACTACATGCCCTAGATATTGTTTGAATATGTTCTGATTCTTTGTTGTTCAGTCACACACTTTACAATAAGGCTCCATTATTTAACATTAGTTAATTCAACAAATTAACAAAAGTTGTAACTGTATTATTTAAAGGACCTGAGCTAACATTAACTAACAGTTGCTTTTTTTTAACTAACGTTATCAAAGAAGAATAACTTATGTAAAAATAGTAACTATTTGCTCTTCATTAATGTTAGTTAATGCATTAACTAGTGAGACCTTACTGTAAAGTGATACCTATTGTTCTTTATAATTATTTTGCACTTTAATCTGTTTGAAATATTTGTTTACTTTAGATTTTTGTGTATTGCTTTATTGTATTTAAATGTTCGGTTCTTTTTGTTATAAGAAAAAGTGATTAAACCTGTTAGTATGACAACTTTTTTCGCAACTTATTTCAATATCGTGATAATACCGTATACCATGATAAAAGCTTCAGCAATTAATCGCAACATGAAAATTTGATACCGGCACATGCCTAATTCCAATTAATTGCGGGTGGATGAGAGATAAATCATTGTGTTTGATAAAGACATTTTGCGAGCCCTGTGGGCGAATCATTCCGGTTGCTGTTTCTCCACATTGGAAGTTTTTAAAACAATTCCTCACGTGTAAGGGAGCCGAAGCTCATTATAATATGCAAAACTGTTATCCAATCATAGCAGTGGGCATTTACTTCCACATCTTCAATGCAGCACGACCCCATTAAAAAACGAGCGTTTCAAGAGCGAGGATCAAAACCAGGGTTGAAAATAGCCTATTACTTATTCATTATGATGTTTTTGAATGTAAAAACCACACAAACGTCATAAGTTGACCTCAGACAACAGTATACAATTTTTAAAGCCAGTTCATGACCCCTTTAATAATCAGTGATCAAATAAAAAAAAAACTTGGTACAAAGAGTTCTAACAGGTCTATTTAAATTGCATATAAGGCACTAAAGTCAGTTTTTATATCAACTTTTTAATAATAGAATAAAGATTTTACTTTTCATGACATTTATTCGAACATACATTATATAATAAAGACATCAATAACATGTAGTAAAATATAATGAATATGTACTGTAATACAGTAAATTTAGCAACATGCTCTTCTCTAGCAACATGCTCTTCTCTAGAGTTCTTTTTTCTACCTAACATGATATTGACATTGAATAGCCTCACTGAAAAAAATGGTGTAGAAACTATTTTCACTCAGAAATTGCTAGTAAATTTCACAAACAATTACAAAGTACGTAAACGTGAATTTTTGTAGTAGAAAAACGTCTCGGTTACGTATGTAACCCTCGTTCCCTGAGGAGGGAACGGAGACGTAACGTCAGTGACTGACGAATGGGGGTTTCGCCTAGAAGCCTATCATCTTTGAGATCTTATAAAACACCCAATGATAGGCCAAAGCCGTGGGTATGCAGAATTTGCATAGCGTAACTCCACCCCACAGCGTGGGCATATAAGGAAGTACGCTGGAAACATCGTTCCAGCGGTACAGCGGAAGTGGCAGAGGGACGTTACGTCTCCGTTCCCTCTTTAGGGAACGAGGGTTACATACATAACCAAGATGTGCCCTTTTGTTCAGTCACTCCAAGTAACGTCAGTGACTGACGAATGGGGGTCCCAATGTAATCACGCCACTCGGCTGTCATCCAGTGCCCTGCGTAAGCGTGAGCTCCCTGCCATAAGCTAGTAGGACGAAGGACTCCCACCTAACACAGGAATACCAAGGTACACTGGGAAGCATATTCCAGGTGGAAGTATGCGCCAAAGTGCCTACCTGTAGGGAGGACCTAAGGATACACATATGACCCGCGAGGGGCTGCATAAGGAAGAACTCTGGGGTAACCAGCCGAAGGTGGAAAATTTTACCCCCAGGGGATGCAAGGGCTTGCAGAGGGAAATACACATGCTCGGAGAGGCTTACAGTGGAAATACACATGTGGGGGTCGCCTGAGCGAGTGGGCAGATGCACTGGTGTCGGCATCGACGGTGCTGGAGGAACTCAGGGTTTCAGGGAAACTACCTGAGGAGAATATCACACGTATCCCGTCCGTGGAGAGTCCATTACCGGCCACTAGTAGAGGTGAGTACATGAGAGGACACTGGCTCCACTCTGAGATTATAGAATCTGGTGATGGGTGTTGGGTGTCGCCCAGCCTGCAGCTCTGCAGATGTCTGTTAGCGAGGCGCCATGCGCTAAAGCCCAAGAGGAGGCCACACTCCGGGTGGAGTATGCCCTGGCCCCTAGGGGGCATGGACGCCCCTGCGTCTGGTGTTGGGTGTCGCCCAGCCTGCAGCTCTGCAGATGTCTGTTAGCGAGGCGCCATGCGCTAAAGCCCAAGAGGAGGCCACACTCCGGGTGGAGTGTGCCCTGGCCCCTAGGGGGCATGGACGCCCCTGCGTCTGGTAAGCCAAGACAATGGCGTCCACTATCCAGTGACAATGAAGTAGGGGCTGTAGAAGCCGGACTTTAGCTCGATCGCACCCTTCACCAGCAGGGTAGCAACCTCCACACGCATGACTGGGGCATTGGGCCCCATCATGGTATAGCAGACTCCCCGGAAGCGGCGAGGAGCCTGAGCAAACTGAATCACATAGACACCTGATGGTCTTCGTGACCCAGCAGGACAGTCCCGGAAGATCTAGCCAGGCTCCCAAGAACTGCACCAGCGGGGACATGCGAACCACAGGCGTACCCCGGTTGGGGCAGCGAGGCGGTGTGACTGGCCCAGACGTGGGAGGCATAGCGTCCCGGTGTGGGGGCACGGTCATCAGCTGCGTCCTGACAGAGGACGGCGGCGAGCAGGCTGAGGTGACTGAGCCGGCGGCTGGGTTGCAGCAGCTGGCTGCCGGGGCAGTACATGCTTAATGGCCTCAGTCTGCTTCTGAGCGGCCGAGAACTGTTGGGCGAAGTCCTTGACCATGCCGCCAAGGAGGCCAGCCTGGGATATGGTAGAGTTAAGGAACCGGGTTCACTCAGCCTCTCACACATCAACCAGGTTAAGCCCCAGGTGTCTCTCCTGGACCACAGCTGTGGACATCGCCCGACCCAGGGAGCGTGTGGCCACCTCCGTCGCCTAGAGGGCAAGGTCTGTGGCGGCACACAGCTCATCGAAGAGCCCTGGGTCGGCTCTACCCTCGTGCATGTGCAAGGGGGCGGCAGCGAGCCCCATAGCTTTGCAGGACTTCGCCACTGAAGTAGACGAGAGCCCACAGGCTTCGGAAGGGTGTTTAGGATAACCACGCAGTAGTGTTGCAACGGAGCGTTCAACAGGGGGGCAGAGGGCAGAGAAGGTGGAGGAGGCCACTGTGGCCACAGGAAGACACAGGGACTTCCAGGACCGCGTAACCTCCCCATGCACCTTGGAAATGAAAGGCATTGGGGGCAGGGCCCAGCAGCTGTCAGGTGCCGCCCCCAAAAACCCGAGATAACATGGCTGTCAACTCTGGGTTGGACCCAGGCAGTGCTAACACGCCCGAAGGCGGAGCACAGCCGAATCTTCATCCCAAAGGACTAGCCCACCTTGAGATGCGGTGAACGACATCTCGTCGTCATCTGGAGCGTGAACAAAATGTGCGGGGCGTCAACAGACGGTCCTGCCGCTTCCGTCCAAGCACTCGCGGGTAGCGGTGTGCAGGAGGGGGGTGTGGCCTGAGGAATGATCGTCGGGGCGCTTTATACCACACCACGAGCCTCAGGTCACCCTGGCCTTGAGGAGTGAAGAGATAGATAGTCTTGGCTCCGAAGCAGAAACATAATGCGATGTTGCCAGTGTACTTCCTTATATACCCCTATTCGTCAGTCACTGACATTACTCGGAGTGACTGAACGAAAGGGAACTGAATGTACTCCACAATATGTTAAAAAAATGTGTAAAAATAATATGTTGGCTCAAAAAAAAAAAAAAAAAAACTTTTGAGTGAAATTATGCTCAACCAACAGGTTACATTTGTTATGTGTAGGATAGAAGCTCACAAAGATGAGGATGAACCGGAGACAGGAACTTTAATAACAAAACTCAGGTAACTTTTAACACACATAGAATCATAGACGATAACCGACAAACACTGAGGGAGAACTGAGGGCTTAAGTACACAAGGCAAATGAGAATAACAAGGTGATAGACAAGACACAGGTGAATGATACAACTAATTAGACAAACTGGGGTAAACTGGGTCACAGAGACTTAACCAAAAACACAACAGAAGCACAAGACAGAGCAAACATGTAACAGATAGCCCCCTCCCGGGAAGGTGCGTCCTTGCGCCGTATAACTAGAACAACTGACGAGGGAGGACGGGGGCTCTGGAGGAGCGCGGAGCAAAAGAATAAAACCAGTCTGGGGAACCTAATAAAGTCCAAGGGGGAGCGTAGAGAGGGAGGAGCAGGAGCCAGATGGTACACCAGAGACCAGCCAGGACGAGGCCCCAGGGTGTCGTCGACGGTGGGAGGAGCCATGGAGGAGTCGACTTGGTGGTAGACGACCATCCTGGGGATGTCCAACGGAGATGCAGCCAAAGGTGGAGACCCAGATGGAGCCGATGAGCCCACGCAATGCTGAAGGTCCTGGAGACTGAGGTGGAGCCGCGGCAACAAGCACCTGAAGCGGAACCGGGGAACCAGAGGGCAGAGGCTGAACCAGTGGGAACGAGGATGAAGGCTGACCAAGACGAAGCCGGAGGAATTAGGGAGCATGGAGAAGTCGTATGGCCGATGGTTTCCCGTGTGTGATTCCAGCGGACGGTCTCCCTGCTCCAGGCAGAGGAGCTGAACAGAGGGAAGGTCCATGAGGAAAGGAAAAAACACTGGTTCTTCTGTCACGTCAAGCTTACAAAGACAAGGATGAACAGGAGACAGAAACTTTAATAACAAAACTCAGGTAACTTTTAACACACATAGAATCATGGACGAGAACCGACAAACACTGAGGGTGAACTGAGGGCTTAAGTACACAAGGCAAATGAGAATAACAAGGTGATAGATGAGGCATAGGTGAATGGTATAACTAATTAGACAAACTGGGGAAAACTGGGTCACAGAGACTTAACCAAAAACACAATAGAAACACAAGTCAGAGAAAACATGTAACACCATTGAGTTAGAGCAAATTTTTATGTTGATTACTGAAAAAAGACTAAATTCACTCCAACTACCATAGTTGTAGCCCTGGAACCAGTTAATCCTATCTATTTCAGTTAAAATCAACAGATATCATAGCACATGCTAACATAACTTATTTAACATGTATATTTAATGAACAAGTAAGATATACACTCACCTAAAAGATTATTAGGAACACCTGTTCAATTTCTCATTAATGCAATTATCTAATCAACCAATCACATGGTAGTTGCTTCAATGCATTTAGGGGTGTGGTCCTGGTCAAGACAATCTCCTGAACTCCAAACTGAATGTCAGAATGGGAAAGAAAGGTGATTTAAGCAATTTTGAGCGTGGCATGGTTGTTGGTGCCAGACGGGCCAATCTGAGTATTTCACAATCTGCTCAGTTACTGGGATTTTCACGCACAACCATTTCTAGAGTTTACAAAGAATGGTGTGAAAAGGGAAAAACATCCAGTATGCGGCAGTCCTGTGGGCGAAAATGCCTTGTTGATGCTAGAGGTCAGAGGAGAATGGGCAGACTCATTCAAGCTGATAGAAGAGCAACTTTGACTGAAATAACCACTCGTTACAACCGAGGTATGCAGCAAAGCATTTGTGAAGCTACAACACGCACAACCTTGAGGTGGATGGGCTACAACAGCAGAAGACCCCACCGGGTACCACTCATCTCCACTACAAATAGGAAAAAGAGGCTACAATTTGCACGAGCTCACCAAAATGTTGCCTGGTCTGATATGTCTCGATTTCTGTTGAGACATTCAGATGGTAGAGTCAGAATTTGGTGTAAACAGAATGAGAACATGGATCCATCATGCCTTGTTACCACTGTGCAGGCTGGTGGTGGTGGTGTAATGGTGTGGGGGATGTTTTATTGGCACACTTTAGGCCCCTTAGTGCCAATTGGGCATCGTTTAAATGCCACGGCCTACCTGAGCATTGTTTCTGACCATGTCCATCCCTTTATGACCACCATGTACCCATCCTCTGATGGCTACTTCCAGCAGGATAATGCACCATGTCACAAAGCTCGAATCATTTCAAATTGGTTTCTTGAACATGACAATGAGTTCACTGTACTAAAATGGCCCCCACAGTCACCAGATCTCAACCCAATAGAGCATCTTTGGGATGTGGTGGAACGGGAGCTTCGTGCCCTGGATGTGCATCCCACAAATCTCCATCAACTGCAAGATGCTGTCCTATCAATATGGGTCAACATTTCTAAAGAATGCTTTCAGCACCTTGTTGAATCAATGCCACGTAGAATTAAGGCAGTTCTGAAGGCGAAAGGGGGTCAAACACAGTATTAGTATGGTGTTCCTAATAATCCTTTAGGTGAGTGTATATTACTTGTCACTGGCTTTAGAGCAGTCAATGCTTCTATCTGTTCTTCAGCCCAATGGTAACCACAAAAACTTAAACATTACAGAAACTCTTTTAAATGTCAAACATAACAGCATTAAACACTAACAGGGTCTTTCCCTTCACTAAAAACAAATAAATTAACATTTAATTTCAACATTTATTCTCCTTATCTAGTCCTATACAAAGCATGCTGGGACCTATAAACTCACTGCCTAATTTCCAAAGTTATCAAGACAATTTCATTAAGCTACTACAACCTAATTTAAAAAAAATAATAATAAGCCAATTAACGCAGAGATTTGAGTTTAAATTACAGACAATATTAAGTTGATGTAATGATCAACATTATTATGTCAACAGAACTCTACTAAATAATGTTTAAAGGTTTAAAAAAATTTTAATTAAAACAATAAATTAGAATTTTTGGTAACGCTTTAGATTACAGCCCAGAAAGTACTGCATAAGTAAAGTGAATTTACTGCATAACCTTCGGTAATTATAGTGTAACTATAAAGTAAATATGTGTAGGTAAAAGGGAACAATATGTAATATTTGGGGAATAAAGGGGTAACTATAAATAAATCAGGACAATTTAAAAAAAATTTTTTTTTTAATTAAGGGGCAATTATCCATGTAGTTACAGGGTAAGTATGAATCTGCGGGCTGTAAATTAAAGTGGTGTTTGTTACCCTCTTGTTTTATGTAGTTACAGGGTAAGTGTGAATCTGTGGGCTGTAAATTAAAGTGGTGTTTGTTCCCTTCTTGTTTCGTGTAGTTACAGGGTAAGTGTGAATCTGCAGACTGTAAATGAATGTGGTGTTTGTTCCCCTCTTGTTTTCGTGTAGTTACAGGGTAAGTGTGAGTCTGCGGGCTGTAAATTAAAGTGGTGTTCCCTTTTAGTCGGTCACTTCGACGTACGTCGGAATTGACCGACGAATTGGGGATCATTTTCAGAGACCAATCTACTTCGAGTGTATAAAAACGAGCCAATAATGTTGGCATGCGGTCCACGCACCGCCCCGCAACGCGGGTATAAATACGGAAGTGGAATACCGCATCCTCGCTTTTCAACTTCGGAGCCGAACAGTTTGTTAACCAGGCTGTTTCTCTACGAGAGTGTTCTAACGAGTTTCAACGAGGATCGCTCACTTACCGGGTGCTGGTGTGACGGCACGAGTCAGTGAGTGGCCGCTGCAACCTTTTCTTTGTTTTGTTGGTTCGCTGGGCGTTTCCTTCATTGAGTGCTCACACGCGGGCTTGAACTTCCGCACCGCTGTGAGCCGCGGCCATCTCCCTGAGTGCTTCAGCACTACTAAGAGAGCAGTTTCCATTCCTAAAAGAGCAACACGGTTTGACCCTGCGTCTTTTTCAAGATGTCATTCAAACCGTGTGTTTCTGGATGCCGTCGTTTTCTGTCCCCAGTTGACGGTCATGATCGTTGCCTCACGTGTTTGGGCATTCAGCACGCTGAGGCGGCGTTCGTGAATGACTCATGTTCTCACTGTGGGAACATGACCATCGCAGTACTGCGGTCTAGGCTCGAGTACCTCAGAAGGGGTGGAGTCCCATTGCGAATCCTCCGATCTAGTGGTCCTCCCGCTGCGAAGCAGAGGGCTGCTACTTTGGCTGATGCCTTTGGTGGAGACCTGAGGGTGACAGTGAGGGCTTCCCCGACGGGCCAACAAGCCCCTTGGGCCCCTCCCCCCTCCGCTGCGCCGGTAGAGCTTCTGGAAGAGCGGCCCGGCCCTAGCCATGGGGGACCGGCCGTTTCATTCGGAGCTCCAGCTGAGGATATGATTTCTTACACAGCCTGCGGAGAGGCTGCATCATCTTTGCATGCCATGGCGCTCCTGCAGGTCTATCAGGCCAAAGCGCTAAAGGAACTGCACGAGGGTAGTTCTCACCCAGGGGTTATGCAGGAACTGCGCACAGCGACGGACCTCGCCCTCCGGGTGACGAAAATCACTGCACGCTCCCTGGGCCGGGCGATGTCCACCCTGGTGGTCCAGGAACGCCACCTTTGGCTGAACCTGGCAGACATGCGTGAGTCCGACAAGGTTCGGTTCTTCGACGCCCCTGTCTGTCAGGCCGGCCTTTTCGGCGACGCCATTGAGAGCTTTGCCCAGCAGTTCTCGGTGGCCCAAAAGCAGACGGAGGCAATTAAGAACATTCTGCTCCGGCGACCAGCTGCTGCCTCCACCTCGTCGCAGTTCCTCTGCCTGCCCGTCGCCGAGGGCGTCCCCCTGCGTCTGCCTCCGCCCCTGCTAAGCCCAAGCAGCAGCCTCCATCCGGGAAGCAGGGCGTTGGCCGTCCAACCCGCTCAGGGTCCCGCCAAACCTTCCGGTAAACGCAAGGGTAAGCGGCCCTGAGACGGGCAGCCCAGGGACGATTCGAGCTGCTCGGAGGGAGATGGTGTCCGCCATGACACAAACTACACCTCTGCCGCTGACTCCTCTGAGTCCAGCGGTACCCACATTGTCAATAAAAGAGCAGTTTCCTTTCTCCCTGGACTCCAAGAGGACCGAGCCGGCTGTGTGCGACGCCCCCGGGCCTTGCCACTCCTGGCCTCCCCTCTTCTCACCAGAGCGCGGTGTGCGGCTAGAGGACTCCCTCTGGCCTTCTCTCCCACACACTGCCCCACCCTGGAGCGGTCAGACAACACTCCGGGTCGCCTCCGTGCCGTCCGAGTCGGGTCTGACCACCCCATCTCACTGCCCACCCTGGGTACGTCTGTGGTGCCGTTGGTCCCGCTTGTACGGTCTCTGGGAGCCTGGCTAGCGTTCCCTAGAACCTCTCGCTGGCTCATCCGTACCATCAGACTCGGTTACGCGATTCAGTTCGCGCACCGGCCGCCCAAGTACAAGGGCATCCTCTTCACCTCTGTGCGAAGCAGCGATGCCCACATCTTGCGGTCCGAGATCGGTGTCCTACTGGCGAAGGGCGCGGTCGAGCCGGTTCCTCCAGCCGATATGAAGGCGGGCTTTTACAGCCCCTACTTCATTGTACCCAAGAAAGACCAATCTTGGACCTGCGTGTCCTGAATCGGGCCCTGCACAAGCTCCCGTTCAGGATGTTAACGCAGAGACGCATTTTCGAATGCATCCGTCCCCGAGATTGGTTTGCAGCGATTGAGATTGGAAGGACGCGTACTTTCATGTGTCTATCCTCCCTCGACACAGACCGTTCCTACGCTTTGCGTTCGAGGGGAAGGCATATCAGTACAAAGTCTTACCCTTCGGGCTGTCCCTGTCGCCTCGCGTCTTTACGAAGGTCGTGGAGGCAGCCATTGTTCCACTCAGAGAATGCGGCGTTCGCATTCTCAACTATCTCGACGACTGGCTCATTCTTGCTCAGTCTCGGGAACAGTTGTGCGAACACAGGGACCTGGTGCTCCGTCACCTCAGCCTGCTTGGGCTTCGGGTCAACCGAGAGAAGAGCAAACTCTGTCCCACACAGAGGAGCTCTTATCTCGGCATGGAACTGGACTCGGTCAACCAGACTGCGCGCCTCACAGAGGAGCGAGTCCAGTCAGTGTTGAACTGCTTGAATACGTTCAAGAGCAGGACAGCGGTCCCACTGAAATTTTTTCAGAGGCTCCTGGGGCATATGGCATCTGCAGCCGCGGTAACGCCGCTCGGATTGCTTCATATGAGATCGCTTCAGCACTGGCTTCATGGCCGAGTCCCGAGATGGGCGTGGCAGAGCGGCAAGTATCGGGTCCCAGTTACCCCGTACTGTTGCCAAACCTTCAGCCCGTGGTCAGACCCCTCGTTTCTACGGGCAGGAGTGCCCTTAGAACGGGTGTCCAGGCATGCTGTGGTCTTCACGGATGCCTCTCCTCCTGTGGAGTCAGAAGCATCTGAGGTCGCTTCGGGCCATTCACATCCCTGGTGTGCTGAACCAGACAGCCGACGAGCTCTCTCGTCAGCCGACACTACCGGGAGAGTGGCGACTCCACCCTCGGACCGTCCAGCTGATATGAGACCTTTTCGGAGCCGCACAGGTAGAGCTGTTTGCCTCTCCGGACTCGACCCATTGCCAGTTGTACTATTCCCTGACCGGGGGCACCCTCGGCACGGATGCACTGGCACACTGCTGGCCCCGGGCCCTACGCAAGTATGCGTTTCCCCCAGTGAGCCTTCTAGCACAGACTCTGTGCAAGATCACGGAGGACGAGGAGCAGGTCCTGTTAGTTGCGCCCTACTGGCCCAACCGGACCTGGTTCTCCGAACTGACTCTCCTCTCGACAGCCCCTCCCTGGCCGATTTCCCCTGAGGAAGGACCTTCTTTCTCAGGGACGGGGCACACTATGGCACCCGCGTCCAGACCTCTGGAAACTCCATGTCTGGTCCCTGAACGGGATGCGGAGGTTCTAGGTGGCCTGCCACAGGCTGTGGCAGACACCATCGCTTCAGCTAGAGCCCCCTCTACGAGGCGCCTCTATACGCTGAAGTGGAACCTGTTCGTTGACTGGTGTTCTTCCCGTCAGGAAGACCCCCAAAGGTGTTCGGTTAATGTCGTGCTTTCCTTCCTACAAGAAGGGTTGGAGCGAAGGCTGTCTCCCTCCACCCTCAAAGTGTACGTCGCCGCAATTGCCGCGTACCACGATGTAGTAGCAGGTAAGTCCTTGGGTAAGCACGACTTAATCGTCAGGTTCCTCAGAGGTGCGAGGAGACTGAATCCTCCTCGTTCAACCTCGGTACCCTCTTGGGACTTAGCCCTGGTGCTGAGAGCACTTCAGGGCCCTCCCTTTGAGCCTTTGCAGTCTGCAGAGTTGAAAATCCTGTCTATGAAGACAGTACTCCTGATTGCATTGGCCTCAATCAAGAGGGTAGGGGACCTGCATGCACTTTCGGGCAACGAATCGTGCCTAGAATTTGGGCCGGCCAACTCTCACATCATCCTGAGAACCAGGCCCGGATACATGCCCAAGGTTCCCACCACTCCCTTTCGGGATCAGGTGGTGAACCTGCAAGCGCTGCCTTCGGAGGAGGCAGACCCAGCCCTAGCTTTGTTGTGTCCCGTCCACGCCCTTCGCGCTTACGTTGACCGGACTCAAAGCTTTAGGACCTCAGAGCAGCTCTTCTTCTGTTATGGAGGCCAGCAGAAGGGAAAGGCTGTCTCCAAGCAGAGGTTAGCCCACTGGATAGTGAATGCTATTGTCTTGGCTTATCAGTCCCAAGACGTGCCTTGCCCGCTCGGGGTGCGAGCTCACTCCACTAGGAGTGTAGCCTCCTCCTGGGCGCTGGCTCAAGGCGCCTCGCTGACAGATATTAGTAGAGCTGCGGGCTGGGCGACACCAAACACGTTCGCTAGATTCTATAGCCTCCATGTAGAGCCGGTTTCTTCCCGTGTACTCGCCTCCAGTGGCTGGTAAACGCGAAGTGCCCGCTTGTCGGCTTGCAAACGCCACTCCCGCCACCGGCCGGATACATGCGTCTATTGTCTTCAGTTGTGTTCCCTGGAAACGGCTAACCCTGTCGAGCTCCTCCGTCACCCCTTTGGTGTCAGACGTTGCAGGCCTGCACCCGTATGCTTGTGGAACGTGTGTGTAGGCTGGGTCCATATGTAGTGGTTCCCTTACGGTAACCCCATATATGTATTCTCCATGGTACCAGCTACCCTACTCGGCTAGCCCCGTGTCTTTCCCTTGACAGAGCGCGCTCTGTCGTCTCCGGGGGTGTTGTCTCCACCCTACTATCAGGTTGGACCCACCCCGGAGACCTCCATACGGTACTCCCCTAACAGGTGAGTCCTCATGGGTTTTCCACCTCTCCTCCTGGAGGACGTGGCTCCGCAGCGTCCCGTCTTCCGGACGGGCACGCTTTCCCAGCGTTATCCAATAGTCTCGCTGAGTGGGTCTTGCAGAAACGGCTATGATGGACCTTCCCTGCTTGGGGCCCTGACTTCTGCTCCAACTCAGGAGCAACCAGTGAGCCCAAGCAGGACGCTGGAAGGGCCAGCCTTCCTGCCGTTTTGGTAGGGATCCCCAATTCGTCGGTCAATTCCGACGTACGTCGAAGTGACCGACTGAAAGGGAACGTCTCGGTTACGTATGTAACCCTCGTTCCCTGAAGGAGGGAATGGAGACATACGTCCCGTCGCCAGGAGCTGTGCTTCCGCTGAAGGGCCGACCATTTCTTCGGCTCCTCAGTTGGAAAAGCGAGGATGCGGTATTCCACTTCCGTATTTATACCCGCGTTGCGGGGCGGTGCGTGGACTGCATGCCAACATTATTGGCTCGTTTTTATACACTCGAAGTAGATTGGTCTCTGAAAATGATCCCCAATTCGTCGGTCAATTCCGACGTACGTCTCCGTTCCCTCCTTCAGGGAACGAGGGTTACATATGTAACCGAGACGTTTGTTACCCTCTTGTTTCGTGTAGTTACAGGGTAAGTGTGAATCTGCGGGCTGTAAATTAAAGTGGTGTTTGTTCCCCTCGTTTCATGTAAAACACACATGATCTGATATAACTCAGACCCCATTTATTTGAAAAACAACTTAATTCAAAACAGATTTACAACACTTTTTATTAATCTTTTTAAATAAACTTTTCATTTCAAATAATAACATCCTGACAGAAAGAGGAAAGTTTTTTTCCTTTTTTGTTTCTCTTGCTTGTCTTGCTTGTTTCTCATTGATATTATCATATATTATGTTATTGTTTGTATACTGTTTTAAGCATTAATAAAAAAAATAAATAAAAAAATAAAAATGGACGGCATCTGACATCCGCGTGACCAGAGTTTCTCAGCGCGTTTATGTCACGCTTCAAGTTATGTCAAGTGTGAACTTAACTCTCTTATCTGCGTACTGTTATTCAGTGTTATAAGGGTGTTATATAGAGTGTTATAGTTATAAGAGTTATATCTCTTATTCCGACTGTTGGTCGGAAGCGATAATCTACAGTTTAAAATATTGGTATTTTTCTTACAAACACTTATCGTTTTACTTCAGAAGACATTGATTCATCCATTGGGATCGTATGGATTACTGTAGTTTTTGCTGTATGTGCTGTTTGATGCTTCAACTTTTAGGAACCCAAATGAGTTTTCATTAGCAGAGATTATTTACTTTTCTGTGTTCATCTGAAGGAAAAAAGTCATATACATCTCGGATGGCATGATGATTAAATAGTGAGGACATTTCTGGGTGTACTGTATTTTCTTTTAATACATAATACAGAATAGCTAGAGACATTCCTTCTTAAGATTCATCTGTGGCAAGAACGAAAAAGAAGAGGAACAAGAGGAGGATGAAGCCAAGCAAGAGAAACAAGTAAGAAGTGTTGTAAATCTGTTTTGAAAGTTGTTTTTAAAATAAAGATTTCCGAGTGATATCAGATTGTGTAAGTGTTTTTATTGTTCTTACCCTGTAACTAGCTACATGAAACAAGAGGGGAACAAACACAACTTTAATTTACAGCTCGCAGATTCACACTTACCCTGTAACTACATGGATAATTACTCCTTAGTTAAAAAATACTTACAGTATAAATGGTTTGTTAATTTTCATGATAGTTACCCCTTTATTCCCCAAATATTACATATTGTTTCAAATATTATATATTGTACAGTATTTATGAGCACAATAATTATGTCTACATGGATTTAAACTTAAGATATGCACTGATGTACATAAAATGATAAGACATGCAAAAGAAGTGTACATTTTACATAGACATAGACTGTTCTCTCCCAGCCACCCACCCACACATACTCACAGTGAATGGGCTTCCCAACTGAGCAAGAACAGATGACAGAATCTGAATAATGAGTTCTCCACATGAGCAAATTACAGTTCAAAATTAACTCGGAGTACCCACAAAATCAGTCCCTCTCAGTCGAGACAGATACCAGAACTAATGTCCATGTTGGCTGGAGACTGCTTTATCGTCTCTCAGAATGAGCTACACAGGCTTAAGCACTCTTTATATGGTGCTCTCTAAAGACATAGATCCATTTACATAAACTCTTCAGAATGGTAAAATGTAGTATTTGGGTCAGTCTGTCTTTCTATTTGCCTGTCTGTCTATCTCTCTGTCTATCTCACAATTACCTGTTTTATTTTTTTACACTTGAGGTGAAAATAGATTACCTCAACAAACAGCGGATCCCAGATCAGCACAGAAAATGCATTCAAACTGGGTGGGCAATATGACAAAAATTTTATTTCATGATAATGATATATCAAGTAATCAAATGTATTTAAAAAAAACGTCTCGGTTACGTATGTAAACCTTGTTCCCTGAAGGAGGGAATGGAGACGTACGTCGGACGTCACCGACAAATTGGGATCACTTCTGGGAGCCCCTATCAGCTTCGAGATATAGAGAACAGACAAATGGCCATTGGCGTGCGAGATTTGCATCTCGCGCTCCGCCCCGCGCCGCGGGTATAAATAATAACAGAAGTGTTTTTCACTGAGGAGCCGAACTAGAGACTCGGCCAATCAGTGATGGTACAGCAACTGTGGCGACGGGACGTACATCTCCGTTCCCTCCTTCAGGGAATGAGGGTTACATACGTAACCGAGACGTTCCCTTTCAGTCGATCACCGACAAATTGGGATCACTATGGAAAACGGCACAGTTACTACCACTTCCAGTGCCCAGCGAAATCCCCTCAGACCCCCGCCTGTTCAGGGCGGGAACTTACGCAGGGAGAGTCACTGCTGATGTTACGCAAGACCCACTCAGTAGAGTATTGGATAACGCTGGGAAAACGTGCCGAGGGGGGCCGCTACGGAAGCCACATCCTACCCGTAGGGAGGTATCATGTGGAATATACACGTATGGACTGGCCGTGGGCAGTGCAACATACGGAAGTCCCAGGGGTGGCCCCGGCCAATGCAGGCGGGGGACTACACCACACACTCACCAATCCTGGGGAACTCGTCCAGCCCGCAGCTCTACATATATCTGTCAGCGAAGCACCATGCACCAGTGCCCAGGAAGAGGCCACACTCCTAGTGGAGTGGGCCCTCAACCTGAGCGGGCAAGACACACCTTGGGTTTCATATGCCAAGGCGATGGCATCCACTATCCAGTGGGCCACCCTCTGCTTGGAGACAGCCTTTCCCATCTGCTGGTCTCCGTAACAGATGAAGAGCTGTTCTGAGGTCCTGAAGCTTTGCGTTCTGTCCACGTAAGTCCGCAGAGCGCAAACGGGACAGAGAAAAGCCAGGGCTGGGTCTGCCTCCTCCGAGGGCAGCGCTTGCAGGCTCACCACCTGGTCCCAAAAGGGAGTGGTGGGAACCTTGGGCACATATCCGGGCCGGGGTCTCAGGATTACATGAAAGTTACCCATCCCGAATTCCAGGCATGATTCATCGACCGAAAATGCCTGCAGGTCCCCTACCCTCTTGATGCAGTCAGGAGTACTCTCTCCCAAGAATTTTTAACTCTGCTTACTGCAAAGGTTCAAAGGGAGCCCCCCTCAGGAACCTGACGATCAGATCGTGCTTCCCTAAGGACTTACTATCAACCATGTCGTGATTTGTCTTTTGCTCCATAATGTGCAACAACAGTTTAAAATCACCTGTTTTTAAAACGCAGTGCTTAAAAACTCATGAAAACGATAAGCTCAGCTTGCACAGTAACATTTCATAAGAATAACCGCGATAGAGACGATAGTCCAAAATCTCTACCGGTTGACAAATTTCTAATGTCTACCGTTATATCACACACCCCTACCTGTCATACATGTTAGCCAGTGAGCATGTGTTTTTATGAGGAGGTGTGCTAATATTGTTTATGATAAAAATGATGAAGGCTCAGTCTAGCAGTCAAGGTCACAAACTGGACCTGAGATGTTAGTCTCAAGCTAAAAAAAGAAACCTTCATTAACAGCACTTGACAGACAGATGGCATCCGTCCCCATGTGTCATCTTGAACTGCCCTCTCAGTGCCTGATTAAAAGTCTGATTTACATTTGGTTTAGAGCATGAAAAAATCCTCTCATGCCTCATATTCAGCCGAAGGGTTATTTATAATCGTATAGCGGCAGATTTTTATAGAGAATTTAGTGATGAAGTGGAGTTTTTTGCTTCTCGACTAATGCCTTCCTATCACATGTTCCATTAGACAAGATTGGAAGCAGCAGGAATTTTAATAGACAGACATGGCCGAGTGATGGGAAAATGTTGGGTTGACATTGAAGTAACCCTGGCACACATGCAAGTAATTCGGTAATGTTTATCAAATTCCCTATAAAAATACTGGAGCTTTACTTGCATGTCAGGCTGTGAATGAATCATAAAAGCAATCGGAATTGTCATGAATCTTTATAAAATGCCTTCCCTGGCATTTCCTGTCAGTGTAAGTAGGCTGCTTTTAACAATTCTAACAAATCTCAATGTCTACAATTTGCTCTTAATATTTAATATTAACACTTAATATTAAGTTCTGACATAACCCCTGTCAGTTTTTCTTAACCTTTAATGTTAAACAGGTGTATTGTTCAGACCTAAATCCTGTATTTAACATCTTGGAAAATACAGCCCTACTCAAATGCTGAGACTGTACAATAAAGAGTAAAAGAAAAACAGGAGGTATGCTAAATGTTTTATTGTGTATCTTTGCAGTGACAGACCTCACTTCTCTGTGCTGTTTTTGACAGACAGCTGCCACACCTGTGGGCACCAGATAAAGTCGGTGAAGTGATACAGGCCAGCAGGCACAGCTGTACTGAGCTGATTCAACCCTTCCGAAACATGCTTCGTTCATTTCTATTGCTAAGCTATTCTTATTGCATCTCCTTTGTGGCTGGCAACAACAGCAACGTGTTAAAAGACTCAGTGTCCTAATTTGACGCATTATTTTTTTTTCGCCCAATTAGGAGGGTGCCTCAGCCGCAGTGGTGTGAAATGCATACAAAAAGGAACATTTATGGAACAAGCAACATTCATCCAAAATTTAACAATCGCATAAGTAATGAAGGAACAGTAAATAAGAGTAGCAGGTTCTTGAGTCATGACTGGTGACTTTATGTTGTTAAAATGAAGGTAATATGAGGATATTGGTGTGTATTACAAAAAATGAAAAAGAAGATTATAGCACACAAGTGGATCACTAGTTTTCTGAGTAGTTTTATGCTGCTTTTCAGTCATTTTTTTTGTTTTATTGACCTTGACAGGACAGTTGTCATTAAAAACACTGCATTATTTTGCTGTTACATCAAAACCAACAATTTAAAATAGATAATATTTTAAAATATACAAGAGCTCATTGTGTCACGTAACGTGTTGATCAAAACTCATGAAGACGATGAAGAACTTGAAACAGGAACTTTAATAACAAAAACCTCAGGAAACACTCAAACAACACCAGTATACATCGACGACAATGGACAAACACTAAGGGAGAACTGAAGGCTAAATACACATGAGATAATTAACAAGACACAAGTGATAGAAATAACTAATTAGACAGACTGGGGAAAACTAGGTCACAGAGACTGAACTTAAAACACAATGAAAACAACAGACAGCGCATACATGTAACATTAGCTACCCCTCCCGGAAGGCGCGTCCTCGCGCCATAAACAGTCCAACTGAGGAGGGTGGGAGGGGGCTTTGGAGGAGGGTGTGGAAAGAAAAATGAAAAACACAGTCCAAGGGAGGAGTGGATGGTGGGGGGAGCCAGGAGCACTAGAAGCCAGGTGTAATACCAGAGGCCAGCCAAGACGAGACCCCAGGGCGGAGTCGGGAGGAACCATGGTGTACACGATTTGCTGGAACACACCCTGGGGACAACCGGCGAGGAAACCGCCACCAATGATGGAGCCACAGGAGGAGCTGCTGAGTCGATGAGCCCGCGTGAGACCGGAGGCCCAGGAGACTGAGGTGGAGCCGTGGCGACGATCATCCGAGGTGGAAACGGAAGACCGCAGGACAAAGGCTGAGACAGTGGAACAGAGGACGGAGGCAGAGCCGGGGGAAAGGCAGAGCCGGGGGGAAGACGGAGCCAGACGGGACCGAAGGTGCCGGCAGGACGGCGGCTGACCAAGGCGGAGCCGGCGAGATGAGGAAGCCTGGAGAAGCCGAATGGCCGAAGGTTTCCGGTGGAGCCAAGGGAGGGAGGAGCCAGGGTGTAGCCGAAGTGTTGATGGACCGCAGTGGAGTGCAGGGTAAAGAGACTGGCAGCAGCGACAGGGGATCCTCTGCGTTAGGTGGAACTGCTGGACTGAGGACATGGGGCAGGTCCACACAGCATGTGGGCGGAGCAGAGGGGCTGAAGGACAGCAGTGTAGGCAGGGCTGAGGAACTGGTTGACTGAGGAGGTAGGAGACAGAGGCTGGGTGGGAATTCTGAAGACTCTGGAGAAACTTGGGACGCTGGAGAGACAGGGGGCGCTGGAGAAACTGGGGTCACTGGAGAGACAGGGGGTGCGGGAGAAACTTCAGAATACCAGTCAATGAAATTCACCTCAAAAAGGTAACGTAGTTCCTCTAAATATCCGGCAGAGGTCCTCATTTCTTCCACCGTGGCGGGGTGGTGAGTGGGGCTCCTTTCCTAGCCCTCAAGCTCCACAAGTTCTCCCTCCAAGACACACGATGTTGCCGGCTCACGCACCTGGTCAGACTCTCGCTGTGGTCCGGGCTCCAGGGCGATGACTCCTCTCAACCTCTTCCTGGGTTCGGGCTCGTCTATCACGGCAGGCCGATCTCCACAGTCTGCGGTGGGCACAGGCAACTCCCTCATGCCGGTCGGTGGTGAATGGCTGGTCTCTGGCGGTGGTGGAGTGGGACTGGTAATGCTGTCCTCCTCAGCCGGGCTGATGGTAAATGGTGAGTTGTTATTTACCAGTACCCACTCCACCTAGGCAGCGAAATCCTCCTTTGGACAGTCCGCTGGAACTTGTGCCTTCGACGGCTCGCTCAGGCTGGCATGGTAAAATACACAAAGCGAGCGGTCTGGGTAGTCCGTCAGCCACGCAAGGTCTAGGAAGTCCCGTGTATGCGCTTCGTACGAACGGTCTTCCTGCTCCAGGCATAGTAGCTGCACAGCAGGGAGGTCCATGATGGGCAGGGGGGAAAAAAAACAAAAAAAGGGGAAAACGCCACAAAAAACTGTATGGGTCCGTCGCTCTGTCACGTAACGTGTTGATCAAAACTCACTAAGACGATGAAGAACTTGAAACAGGAACTTTAATAACAAAAACCTCAGGAAACACTCAAACAACACCACTATACATCAACGACAACGGACGAGGGATAACTGAAGTCTAAATACACATGAGATAATTAACAAGACACAAGTGATAGAAATAACTAATTAGACAGACTGAGGAAAACTAGGTCACAGAGACTGAACTTAAAACACAATGAAATTAACAGACAGAGCATACATGTAACATATTGTCTGTCAGACATATTTTATTTGATTATAATATTTTTTCTACTCTGAGAATTTTTTTTTTTTTTCTGTTATAGCCAACCATAGACTGTATACAATAATGGACGTAGTGTCTGTGACGTCACCCGTAGGTTTCTTAAGAGCATTTTTGAAGCCCAAAGTCGGTGTAGCCGGCCGTCGCCATCTTGGCATCTTGGCAGCGCGCCACCACACGTCACACCCGGACAACCGAAAATGGGTAAAGAGGCAGGATGTGGGTGGAGCTGAGGTGCCTGGTTGACAAACGGTTAGTAGTGACAGCAATCCACCTGTCACTCAAGTGGCCACGCCCTTAATTATGCAGAACTTTAAGACTTAATATAATTTAAACGGATGAGCTATAAAAAGAAAAATCACCCCCCTCACAGTTGTCATGAAGGGCAAAATTTGCTATATAGGCCAAAACCACTTTTTGTACCAGCCTGTAACATGGGGCCATTTTAACATGGGGCGTCTATTGGATTGACTCCCTTTTGGAGCCTATCTCTAGCGGCCAGTCGATGAATTGCAGTTTAAGTCACTTCCATGTTAGATTCAAAAGAGAGACCGGAAGGTTGCCGCTTGGTTTTTAGTCCAAGTTTAAGTTAATACAAATTTAGTTTTAGTATACTTAAATATATTATTTCTATTTAAATATTCTGTAACACTTTACAATAAGGTTCATTAGTTAACTACATTAGTTAACATGAACTAATAATGAACTGCACTTATAAAGCATTTATTTATCTTTGTTAATGTTTGTCAACATTTACTAATACTTTTTAAAAATCTTGTTAACATGAGTTAACTGTGAACTAATATGAATAAACCATGAACAGCTGTATTTTTATTAACTAACATTAACAAAGATTAACAAATACAGTAACAAATGTATTGTTCATGGTTAGTTTATGTTAATGAATACATTAACTAATGTTAACTAATGAAACCTTATTGTAAAGTGTTACCAAATATTCTACCTTATTTAGTTTCAGTTTAAAATTGTAATAACTTAAGTATGGTTTTCACCATGAAAATAGCCAAAGAAGCTTGCATGGCATTAAAACAAACAAACAAATAAAATAAACCGAAATGTATAATATAGAAATGATTAAAATCCAATATCCCATATTGCAAACTAACTTGTAAAATCTTGGAAGCTTGAATTGTAATTGCATAGGAAAGAGCAGATTCTTTTGTCATTCAGTATGAATGGAAAATGGCAGCCTTTCATTTAAACATAGCTAAACTAATCGTTAATGCATCTTGTAATTCTGCATGCTGGCAGCCTAAATAGATTTTACTTAAATAAGGAGATGTCAAATATCACATGACATGAGAATGTCAAAACAGGCTCACCACTCTATCTGCTTAAATCCTCATTCATGACAATTACTGAAATTGCTTACTCAACCATGGGTATTCTTTGAACTGAAGATAAAAATTTCCTTCCACCTTTGCACCAGCATTTTTTCACACCTCAGAAGTTTATAAGTAACAGTCTGGGAATGCTGTTTTGAAAGCGGATTTCAAGTACGCAGGAATGTACATCTTGATGTATTATGCCTGTGAAATGTCATGTTCTGACCCTGTGATTTTGGTCAAGTCAGTCAGATTGGACATTAGCTGTTTCTCATGTTCTGAAAAAATCTTTAGTGATGCATGATGAAAAATGTTCTTCTACTTCTATTGACTGAAGTGCAACCTAAATGAAATATTTTTTCCAATAGTTTATGTATTTGTAATATTTGTTATGCTTATTAGTTATTAGGGCACTGTGCTGATTCCACAAAGGTATTCCAGTTTGTCCATGATAGGCTTATCATTATAGCAACATGCTAACATCAAACTTGGCTTTAGTTGTGAGTCCTATTTGTGATGCAATAAATAGACTATCGTAACTTCTGTTTCTTGCTGTCTTTCACTGATGAGATCTTATTTAAAAGTTTTACCAAAATAAGGTGGATAGAAACCACATATTTACCCAATTTTCACATTTAAGCATCTTATCTTTCAACCAGACTGAAAGTCATTTTTCTCATATTCTACAACTTTCCTAAGTTCTTTAATTCATAGTGCTCAAGCTGTCTGCCAACCTTTCATGATGATTTGTCTTCCTATCATAATACATGTTTGGAATCTATTCTCTTATATCTTCTTGAGTACACAGCCGAGACAGGTCTCCCAAGCTAGAGACAAAATGATAAACAACGGTTTGATGCGTCTTGAATATAATCATGAAGCTTTGCCCAAAATTCTTGTATTTTAGGGACAGGACCATAAAGCATGAACAAAATATCATTCCTCAAATCTACATTGCCAGTATTCTGTTGAATCTTTTAATGTATTGATATTACTCTAGAATTTTGTATTGTAGCCATTTTCTCCCACAGCAAGTTGTAATATACTGATGGTTTGTGATGGAGTTATTTTTTGAGGCTCATTCTTCAGTAGTCAGCGATGGAAATCGCCTCCCACATATCAGCACTGGTTTGGCGAGAGGAGGTGGTGAACAGCGTTGGCTGTTTTATTCTGTGCTAAAGCGGCGTCTAGTACTGATACATGTTTAGCTTACAGCAGCCAGGCCTGTTGCTTCGCTTGTCACGATAGGCTTGTTGATTGTGGAGTTTTCGCCTGCTTACTTTCACATAAACGCCACCTCCTTAAGCTTCTGGGAGCTAAGGTTGTTAGGTTATGTCAAAGTGTGTGGGAACTATGTTGGACAAAGCATTTCCTTCCCCTTCAGATCACACACATTGACCCACATTGAGTGAAGTACACTAATACAGAAATTATTATTCCTGTTATTAGGATAGATAACTAAGGTGCAATGTAGCTGATAGGAAAGTTGTAGCAGAAAAAATCAGCTGATGAGATTATAGTATTCTGGGATTATAGTATTTAAAGGTTTGGGGTGGGTAAGATATACAGTACATATGTGTTAATTAATTTGCATTGTTTTAATGTTTCCTGTGGTGTACTTATAATGTTAGTATGATTTTTACATCAAAAATTGTCATAATTTAAAAATAAAAGGCATTTTTCCTACCCTGATTTTAGTTCACTGATTTGAACACTCAAGGGGTGTGTCTTCTGTGAGACTTCAGTGTAAACACCCACTGCTGTGATTGGCTAACATCTTTGCATATGAAATAGCTAAATATTACATGTGGAATTTTTTGTACGTTTTTACTATTACAGCTCTCAAGGTTAAAGGGATAGTTTAGAGATTAGCCCATGATTTACTCCCCCTCAAGTCATCCTAGGTGTATATGACATTCTTCTTTCAGACGAATACAATCAGAGTTATATAAAAAAATTTCCTAGCTCTTCCAAGCTTTATAATGGCAGTGAATGGCTGTTTTTATAAAAGTCCATCTAACCATCATAAAACTGCTCCACACGGCTCAGGGAGGTTAATAAAGGCCTTCTGAAGTGAAGCGATGCGTTTGTGTAAGAAAAATATCCATATTTAAAACTTTACAAACTGTAATCTGTAACTGCTAACTGTCATACGCGCGCTCACGAGAGACTGGCGTTCCAGCGTATGATGTAGAACGCAGGCGTAGAATAAGTTACGGTGACAAACGTGTCAGCGCAGAGGATAGAGCAAAACAAAACTTGGTTCTTGCGAGAACTAGCATAATCTCACCGGAGCGTCCTCCATCATGCGCTGGAACGCCAGTCTCGTAAACACGCGTACGACAGCGGAAGTTATAGATTACGGTTTGTAAAGTTTTAAATATGGATATTTTTCTTACACAAACGCAAGGCCTTTATTAACCGTGTGGAGCACTTTTATGGACTTCAAAACAGAAACAGCCATTCACTGGCATTATAAAGCTTGGAAGAGCCAGGACATTTTTTAATATAACTCTGATTGTATTCGTCTGAAAGAAGAATGTCATATACACCTAGGATGACTTGAGGGTGAGTAAATCATGGGCTAATTTTCATTTTAGGGTGAACTAATCGTTGATTATAACATTATATTTAGATCTATGGCATGAAAGGTTGCAGTGATTAGCACTGTAGCAGATCACAGACATGTTGAGCACATGTCCATATCGTATAAGTCTGTTTGCAAAGCCGAAATTGCGACTGATTTACTGAAGAATCCACAGTGAAATGTACCGCATACAAATAAATAATACTTAACATTCACATATTTGAAATAAATAAAATAACCACATTCCTAGCATTAGGATCCTTTGGAAGGTAATTATTTGTAGGCCATCCTGTATTGCTTTTCTCTCCTCGTCATCTTACTAACACATTGATTTTCTTCTGCAGAGGTGGGTTTTAACCTAATCATAGATAGGCACATTCCACAATGAGTCGTTATCTGGTCTTGGTTACAATAAAAGCTGTTTTTGGACTAAAAATGAAGTTTTCAACTCTGAATCTTACAGGATATTCTTATAGTATGATGACCTCTTATTTGTCAAAAGCTCAAGGAAAATTTAATTTCTCAGTTCGTGACCCCTTAAAATTTATGCTTTTATTAAGGAAGGACGCATTAAATTGTCGACAGTAAAGGCATTTTATAATTTTGCAAAATATGTCAGTTTCAAATAAATGCTATTCTATTGGAATTTTTATTCATCAAAGAATTCTGAAAAAAAAAAAAAGTATGACAGTTTTCACAAAACTATAAGCAGCACAACCGTTTTCAACACTAATGATAATAATAAAAATGTTTCTTGAACAGCAAATCAGCATATGTTTAGAAAATGTTTTCTAAAGGATAATGTGACACTGAAGACTGGATTAATGGCTGCTATAAAATGCAGCCTCGGATACCATAAGAGTCTTCTTTCAAAGACTTAAGTCTTACAGACCCCAAACTTTTGAATTGTTGTGTATGCAAAGCCTTAATTGCTTTTTTGTCACTTACACATAGTGTCACCAATAAATGTATTTTTCTTTTTTATATGTCTGGAGATATTAGGGGTTATAGGTATGTGTGGAATATGAAAGTGTCATAATATATTTATTATAAAACATATTACAGTTAACCCCACCTCTTATTTTCAAACACTGTTTCAAATATCTGAAAATTGACAAGGAATTCTCAGAACTGAGGTGAAAATCTCTTGTTATTGATGTTTTGGTGGTCCGGAATAAATGTTGCTACAGCAATGTTTCTTTTATGAGGCAAATTTGATTTATACGTTGACCTTGCGGGGCTGTGATTATACAAATGTATGCAGCAGTTCCATCATGCAAAGTGAAATGTGGTTTCCTGCCTACTCTTCTTTGATTCAGTAAAACTACACAGAATTTTGAAAACGTTGACGAAGACAGAAAATGTTATCCAATTAGCAAGAGAAACTATTATTCAGATCACATTTCACCTCTTCACCTGTCAGCTTCTCAGATCGTTTTAATTAGAGCACAACATAAATCGTCTTGGTTAATTTAGAGATTAAATTTTAGGTTTTGATGCAAACCCTTTTCTGTCTCTTCAAATTTTCCTTTCAAATGTGTTAGGTCATGGTGAAAGGATTCGAACAATCCAATGACAATTTATATTGCACGCAATCAAATACAGCTAAATAATAAAACTACAGTCACATGCATGCAAATTTAAAAGCTTCTTATTTGATATCTCTCATATTGACCATCTGTATATTGATTAATAGAAATTATATATTTGCATTCATCAAGTATGCTCCACAGCAGACAATTTTGAATCAGACACAGTTGCACTCTTAAGGGATCTTTTTCCCTAATCACCAAATCAGCCTGTGCTTGGCAGCTCTTTTTGTTTGAAATTAGATGCAAACTGTAGGGGGAAAGTCTGAGATTCAACATCTGCATGTTTAGATTGAGGCAGAAGTTTCTGTGAACAAATTGCACCTGGTGGTATCAGAGTTTATTTGCCCAAGTTATTTTAGTACCCAATTCTCTAGGGCTGCCCCCAACCAAAGATTATAGTCAACTGATGGTTGTAAAATAGTTTTAGTTTCAGGGTTGAGAAAGAATTTTATATGTAACAATGTTATCATTGTTCTATATTACTTAGAAATAGTAAACCATATTAATGAGCTTTTAAAATATAAAATAAGCACTCAAGCGCATGCATTAAGCTTACTAAAGTGCAACAGCAGAAGTAATAATTATGAATGTGTTGGAAAATAAACTATAGTGTATTCTGAGTCAGTGTCAGCTGCAAAGATGAAGTTGACGATGTTGACTTGTCATCTCCGCAGTATAGTGGATGCGCCTATAGAGAGAAATGGACGTTAAATTAAATGTCATGCAGTAAACATGGTACAAATTAAGCTCTCACATTCTGCATGAACACTTGGATATGCGCCTAATAATAGAGTTGGGTAATGTTAGAGCGTAGTCTAGAGTTATAGTCTATAAATGTAGACTATTACTTATGTTTCCAGTGATGTTTGAGGTTGATGCAGGTGTATGTTTGGATTTCCTGACTGACATAATTACCTCATGGACCAGCCGTGTTAACAATGGCTGTGTTCGAAATTGCCCCATATACCCTTAAATAGGGCACTATTTGAGGAGACAGCCATTTGTAGTGGTGTCCGAAATCATAGTACTGATGTACGCTCAACAGTTAGATAATACCCACAGTGCACTGCGAGAGTCATGCGCTGAATGAATCCCCGCGTCTTGCCAGGAGATGACGCCCGCAGCTGAATCAATCATCCATCCATTTTCCAAACCTCGCTGGTCCAGCATAATATCATACAGGTATACATTCCTTTTTAATTGATTATTAAATTCTTTAATCACGGTTTATACATACTAGTTTCCATGGCAGAGTTTAAGATAATCTTTGCATTACTACTGGAGATGCCAGTTTGCTAGATTTCAGATAATTATTAAACAGCAAGCACAAACTATGCAAAAGCGGCAGCCCTTCTGGCAACTCAGTGTCCAAATTCCCTCACTCGTTTTTACTTCAAGTGGACTATATTAGTGGAGTAATGAAGGGAATAGTGAATGAGGGTATAGGGGGTGATTTAGAACACAGCAAATGTGTCCATCACGGATGCGTGACTTTCCCACTTCCTGTTTGTTTGGGGTTTTTTTGTGACCAACCGACTAATTAAAGTTTGGGCAACCACGCCTCTTCTCATTGACTAATGTTTGGATGACTATAGGGGGCAGGAATTATACAAATCATGCAGGTAAATAATTTGTTCTAAAAATACATTTCCAGATGTGGGTCAGTTTATGCTAGGATGCAGCAGACTACCACAATTTGCCATACTTCGACTTTTTGCGCTGAAATACTGACTGTGTGTACAGCTGCTGGATGAATTTACCTATAATAACTTATCTGTGGAGAATTGACTCTTAATGTTTAATGTTTTAGAAAACTAAAGCAACTCTGATGTTCTCTGTTAGTTATTTTATAGAAAAGGGCATTGAAACTGTCTCGGTATTGTAATCAGCGTCAGCAACACTTTATCAAGTTCTTCATTGATTTCATTAGGCACTTCATTATGGATGAGCTGTAGATAAGCACTCTCGGCATTAGATGGAATCAATTAGCCTTGTTTTCAGCAAATAAAACCATTCTGAGCTTAAAAGCACCAGAGTGTTTGATCAAATAATGGAATGACTAGTGTTGAATCTGCTTGTGAAACACACTTAAAAAGTTACATTTAATTAGAATTGACTGTAGGAGTTCATGCTTTCACTTGTTGCTGCTGCTATCAAGTGACATTTTCTTACCTCCTTGACTAGTGGATGTTTATTTATCAGGGGTATTTTGAAGGACTTTAGCATTTTCTTAAAAGCTCTACTTTTGTGCTAATCAAAGAAACTGTCAGAATCTGTTACAGGTTTACTTTTTATTTAGCTTCAACTGTACAGGAAAAACTTTGCTTTACCTTTGACCTCACAAAAAAGTGATGGCTGTTTGTTTTGTCTTAAAATGAAACTGGGCATTTTAAATGTACATCTCTGACCAGTAGAAACCTAGTATCACATTTCCCTGGTATGAAACCCTGCATACCCATAGGAATTACACTTTTTATAAAAGAACTTATTTGCTGATGATTTTGCTGAAATTTTAAGTTAAAAAGTGCACTCATAGATAGCAATCAGTTGTTATAATTTAACACTAATGTTCACGTTATAGATGATTACAGTAGATAATCATTTTGCATCCCTGTGCTACAGATGGCATTGCTTTAAACACACTTGGGGTCATCTGTCTGGTTTTATCAATAATTACAGCCATGTGTTTTACATCTAAAATATAAAATTGGTATGGACATTGCAATACCAATATTTTTTCTCCATATAATTTCGTAAAAGCTTTTACAGTAGAACAAGTGTAGGCGTGGCAGATATGAGGGGTACAGTTTCTGAAAACGAATCAGCAACCTACCCAGATAACAGGGAATGTTCTCAGAACTTTAGCTAATGCTCTCACAATGTTCTCTCAAAGTTATAAACAAGCAGCTTTCCAGTAACACAAAAATGTTATTTATACATTGTTATACATTGTTTTTAAATGTTATTACTTGTTACAGAATGTTCAGAGAACATTCCAAATGAATGTTCCCATAATGTTTGCATAACCAAGAAAAAAAACTTTTAAAAATATTTAAAAAACTGGACATTTTCAACATTCAGATGACATTCAGAAATAACATTTTCAACTTAATGGGAGCATTAGAAACATTTAGCCTACTTAGAATATATTTTGGTAGCTGGGTAAGCATTATGAATAGGTTATCTACAGACTTTATTATTCAATCCATTATTACATCAAATAGCTGATAAAAAAACGAATGTACTTCAAACAGCAACTTTGTGTTAAAGTTCTTTTTTACCACATCATTGAAGTGATGATCGTGATTGTGCCAGGCTGTTTATTCCAGCACAGGGATGCAATGCATGGTCAAAATGCATGATGTAACAGCCTTTAAACTAAAGGTTTGACAATCAAATTAATAAAGAGCTAGCCTATCTATGAATAACAATGTGCACTTCATACAGTAATGCGTCTTCTGCACGTCACTCCCCACATGATTTATGATATTGTCTGAGATGTAAATGGCTTGGAAATAAGCACCAGACATTAATTCTTGTCAGCAAAATAGCCTTGTAGAGTAAAACTTAAAATGTGTTTTATAATTGTGTGGTATGTTTGAGAGTTAAGAACATTTAATGGCGTGGACATGGTCTTATCTGTTAATTCGCTGGATGGCACATGGAGGCCCACTCAGTTCTATGAACAATATATCTTCACAGACAAGCTTCTCATTACATTTACAGCCGACGGTTCATGCAAAGCAATATTGGAGTGTTAGGACCTTCAGATAAGACAGCCTTGCGGTTCACACATTATGCAGATTATATGGCATAATATATTAGCGCTCAGCTGAATCACGGTCACAGAAGGCAATCAATGAATCAGTAATTCTATTGTGCAGAAAAACTGTGTATGTAATAGTACACATTAAAGGGATAGTTCACCCAAAAATGAAAATTACCCCATGAGTTACTCACCCTCGAGCCATCCTAGGTGTATATGACTTTCTTATTTCAGACGAATACAATCAGAGGTATATAATAACGGCCAGTGTTGCACAGCGCACTCAGACTCCACTGCGGGCCGCCTCAGTGCCTCCTGAGTGGGGTCCCTGTGTTCCACCTCGCTGCCCCACCCCGGTTATTTCTGCGATCCCGTTGGTCCTGCTTGCACGGTGTCTGGGAGCCTGGATAGCGCTTCCCAGCCCGTATCGCTGGCTCATCCATAACATCAGTAATGCAGTTCAATTCCCCCCATCCACTTCACCTCTGTGAGGAACAGCGATGCGCCTGTCTTATGGGCAGAGATCGGCCTGGATATGTGCCCAAGGTTCCTACCACTCCCTTCAGGGACCAGGTGTTGAAACTGCAAGAGCTGCCCTTAGGCCGTTTGTCCACCAAAGCATTTTTAGCCAGCTGAAAACGCTAGGCGCTCTGCTGAAAACGCCTCACTCTGGGTGATTGAGAGCGTTTTGGCAGCACAGCTTTTTTTTCAGTTGAGACTCTTTGCTTGTTAGGATACGGAATATCCATGGAAGTGTTACTAGTATATCATTTCACGGATAGTTTGTTTCTGTATTGATTCTATATAAAAATGCCGATACAATGTAAAGTATTTCCTCTGGCTCTTGTTTTAAATTATTTTGTTCCATTTTTATGCTTGCTGTTTTCATCTGTTGACATTGTACAAGTAGAATGTGGCGGTCTGTGTTGTATTTGTCCCGCCCCTCCTCCACTCTGATTGGACGGCTGGGTGAAAAGTGACAGTGATGAGCGCTGCGTTTTACTCAAAGTTGAACATTCTTCAACTCTCGGCGACCAGTAAAGAACACAGTGAGCTTGTTACGCTCATGGCGTTCTGAAAACGTGTGAAAAAATGGTTTGGTGGACACAGCCTTAGAGGAGGCAGACCCAGTCCTGGCTTTTCTCTGTTCCATCCGCGCCCTGTGGTTATACATGGTCAGAGCACAAAGCTTTAGGACCTCAGACCAGCTCTTCGTCTGTTACTGAGGCCAGCAGAAGGGAAAGGCTGTCTCCAAGCAGAGGTTAGCCCACTGGATAGTGGATGCTATTGTCTTGGCGTACCAATCCCAAGATGTGCCTTACCCGTTCGGGTTGCGAGCACACTCAACCAGAAGTGTTGCTTCCACCTGGGTGCATATATCGCTGACAGATATATGCAGAGCTGCGGGTTGGGCGACACCCAACACGTTCGCTAGGTTCTATAGCCTTTGTGTAGAGCCGGTATCCTCCTGTGTACTCGCCCTGAGTGGCCAGTAGCGTGAGGGACCCGTTCTAAGTGTCAGCTTGCAATGCCACTCCCACCCGCTGGGCCTGATACGTGTGTCCTTTTGCTCCAGTAGAGTTCCCCAGAAACCCTGTTGAGTTCCTACAGATGCCAGGCCTACACTTGTATGCATTGGGGAACCTGTGTTAGGCTGGGTGTCCATATGTAGTGATCCCTGCGGCGATCCCATATTCTTCCATGGTAGAACCGAGATGATTCCTGAGGATTTGCACTAGATTTTACACATTGTACATTTTAGCACAGAAAGACTTTTGTCATGTCATAAGCTGTCATCAGATTACTGATCTCATATGTGACTTGAATCAAAAAAAATTTTGGTGTGGATGTCCTAATTGGGGTACAGGATATTAAATTCTCAGAGAAATGTTCATATTATATAGTTTGGTTGCATTTGTGAGTTAATACAATTCTAACTGGTTGTGTAAAATAGGCATATAGTATTATTTTATCGATCGATATAATCCTGAATCGTATTGCAGAATTTTTTGGAAGTATCGACAAACATCGTATCGCTGGCTATGAGAATTGATATTGGATAGTATCGTGATGAACTGTCTGATTTAGACCCCTGATATAAACTGTACATTCTTAAAAGTAAAGGTTATTTATTAGCATTGATGGTTTCATGAAGAAACTTTACAAAAGGTTCTTTATAGTAGAAAAGGTACTTCAGATTATTAAAGTGATCCTCACACTTAGAAAAAAATGGTTATTTTAAGAACTGTTCACTGAAAGGTTCTTTGGGGAACCCAACATTGTTCTATGGCATCGCTGTGAAAACCCTGTCTGGAACCTTATTTTTTAAGAGTGGAACACTGATACATTTAAGGTGTTTTTAGTTTATAGGTTTGGAATGAGTAAATAATGACAGAATAAAAATGTTTGGGTGAGCTACACTTTTTAAATGGAAATGGATTTAGGATTTTGCTTACACAATCTGTGATGGTATACTTTACAAATATACATTACACTTAAATGCATCAGAAAACTTCATATAATACCCTTCTTGACTGAAAGTTTCATAGCAGTGTACCTCTCCGTAGTCATCCTAACTCCTTATTCTCTCTTAACTGATTTTAAATTGCTGCAGATGAAGAAGGTATTGAGGAACACAAGGAAGACTGCAGTTTGTTGTTTGTTGCTGAGACATCGACTCTATAATATATCTCTCCAATATATAGCAAATATGTTTTATATTTAGTGCAGTGAATCCAGCTGCAGCAGACCTTGAACATAACAGCCATTTTACTCCAGACAAAATAGAAAGGCTGTACACTATACCAATCATGCTTCAGTAAATGATTCAGGGCATCGCTAAGATATAGCTCTGGAAATTAACAATTTATTGGCGTAATGGGGCTTCACCCATCCACATCTAAAAATGTGAATCATTTGCTGTGGCATGTTGTTAGGTAGTTTCATTATTTTGCTAATAACAAGCATTGCTTTCCAAATGTACAAGGAAATGAAAATTGTTGATCACATGGGCATCATCTCTATGTCTAGTTTAACAATCAACAGCATATTCTGCTTTGTATATGCAATCGATGTTAAATGAGTAACAACGGTCCCATCAGCATAATATTACAACAGCTTGCATTTAACTGCTGTCTCGCTATGAGATTTTTCAATGTAGTTAATGTGCAATTGTAAATGCAGTATCAGTGATCCTTTTCATATAATGGAATTGTTCTTAATTCTTAATTGTGCTATAATTTCAAAACACTTGTTGGTATGGAAATGTTCAATTGAATGTTGACCATAGCTGTACATAATAACTGCTGTATTCAGTATGGCATTCATGTAAAAAGGTAAAGTACAGGCTACTTTTCCCATCTGGTGCAATTTTGATTATCTGATTCAATTCCTCTATATTATATGCTATGTTAAAGTTAACAACTTAAATGATAGGCATACTGTACCTGACAATTGCAAAAGTTAATATATTTCTCTTAACAAACAATGCACTTTTCTTATAACTAGTCCTATACATCTTGTTTGCATCCAATATTTTTCAAATTACAAGGGAAGAAAGGTGGCAATTGATGATAAATATAGAGGATTAGCTGTGTCAGAGTGGAGCGGCAGTCAGTGGTATTTTTCTCAATTCATATAATTCTGGACCGAGGCCACATTGTTCTTTCTCCAATCATGTACTTCCTCTGTGTAATGAGGTGTGAAGAGACTGTAAATATTTGGTGGTTCCAAAATGTGCTGTTCAGATCAGAAGATTTCCAATAATATTCATCTCTGTCATTAAGTACATCTGGTTCTTGAATAGCCTGGAGGATAACATTTTTTTGCATAATCTGCTGCTCAATACCACACTAATAGTAATATAGATTTAACTTCATGAAGGCTGACACAACATTTAAGAGATACTATAGTACCGAGCCATGTCCTCATATAAGATGTTTTGATATCCTCCATTAAGATGAATGGAAAGGAACATTTATAGTTTCTCCAGTTATAGACCTCCTTGATTCAATTATTGTCATTGAAAAGACTTGAGTGCAGACTGAAAAGAAATTAAATTAAATAATTAAATAATATACTTAATGCAAAACATACAACTAAGGATGGAACGGTATAAAAATTTCATATCACGATTATAGTGACCCAAATTATCACGGTTATCAATATTATATATTATATCAAAATGAGATGAAACTGTTCAAAAAGAACAGATGCACACACTGAAAACATTTCAACTTTAAGGAAGCACTTTAAGGAAGATTCTATCATAGATATGTATACGTATACATATCTATGGATTCTATTCTGTGGCATTTTCTGTCTTATAATGGCCGTCGTCAATAGCAACGCATTATAACACAGCACACATCCAAGTATCACAATGGAGGCGCTCTCGTTTAATTCAATTCTACTTGCGTCTCTGTTTTTGATTGTATTGAAAATGAAATAAAAGGACTTTACTATTAATACTACTATAATCATTACTATAAATTATTGTGATCATCTTCTCTGGACGATTGTTTTGTACATTGCACAACAAAACAGGTAAGATTTAAAACATTAATCTCAATTCAATATGTCCCCGTAATTATTTATGTGGTAAAGAAAATCTGTGTAATAAGTGTACAATGAATATACATTATTATCCCTTAAATGTCACCCTTAATAGTCTTGTCTGAACTTGTTTGTTCGTCTTTGGCTCAAATAAGCCACTTGCTGCGAACTTTTCTTTGCGGAAGCTTCACGTTAATTTCAAGTGAGTGAGATAAAATATTTCAACTTAAAACTTTGTGTCCAATTATTTCCCAGACGTACTTTTGGTAGTGAGGTCACTTGTCCACTTGCCTTGCGTTCTCTATACTACAGTGGGTGGCGGTCACGAAGACGACTCTGCAGATTTAAAGTGCTTCCCCCTAACTTATAGCTGCGACTTTATTTTTGCATGTTCTGCAGACAGGGTGACCATCCTCGATTAAGTTTCCCTCAGGACTAAAAGCCAAAATATGATCACACCTCATATTGGGTCCTTTTTGAAGGCTGAAAAATCTCCCGGTGCTTTCACTGCCTTCTGCCATTTCTTCTCATTCTAAAACAACGTTGTGCGCTGCGCCTGCGCCAGACTGATGCTGACTGGACAGGATTTACCGCTCGTTTTCAAAATCGTGATAATCAAACACGGTTTTAATGATATTAACCATCAGTACATTTTATATACATAATCGTTCCATCCCTACATACAACTAACAACCAATTTTTGTACATTATTTTCATTTTCTCTCGTCATGAGGGTTTTTACCTCAAAATCTGCATTATAACAGATGCAACATTTATGTGAAAGAGTTGTTAAGATCTAAGTGAGATATCTAACCAATCAGAAATTTAAGCTTTGATTAGACTTGGCAGTCTCAAAAATCCTGCATTTCATCTTTTGTTATAAACTTTTCCTTCTGACAAAGAAATATCTGCTTGACATTATGATTAGAGTAACTGCCAATATGCAGTTTTAAACTAATGGAGATGATCAACAAGACACTTTTAAAGGCATTTATCTGTCATATTTAGTCGAGCTCCAAATATGCTAAAGAGTCAGTCACACTGCTGAACATGTGAAAATTATATGTGCTCCACGGCATCATGTGGGTGATAATTTATCTATTGTGGTCTATGGAGAAGCAATTACAGTGATTTACTACAGACATTGATTAAGCCTAATTGAGCATTATGACACACTATCAGGGGAGTGTTAATTAGAGGTTGTCATCATGGAATAATGTGAAATCAACCATTAAGCTTGTCTAACTGGTGCAGTGACTAAAACATGCAGCACTGATTTGAACCCAGTGATCTTTTTTTTTTTTTAACTGGGATTTCACATTTTTAAATGTGGGCCAATTTAAATGTACATTTAGGCATTTAGACATGCGTGTAGTTTTTAAATAATTTTTTATATAAATAGTTCCATTTTAATGTGTATTTTATATTTACACAACAGTTTACCACCTTGATTGAAAAGACTAGTTTAACGCCTGGATGAATTCTAAAGGCCTGTTCACGACAAGAATGATAACTATAATGATAACTCTATTGGAGTCCACACCATCAGATTATATATGTCATGATTTTCCTTGTGTCTTGTGTGTTTTGTGTTCTTTTAGGACTTTTATGTAGTATTTCTATTTTCCTGTGATTAGTTCCTGTTTACTTTGCTGCCTTTTTTGTTCCTATAGAGGGTATGCATTGATGTCACTTTCCCACCAGAATACGCCCCCCTTAGCCGGACTGAGTGGACCGGACCATATCAGCCGGACCATATCACCCTGTAGCCCAAGACTGGTTTCCCACTGAAGCTAAGCAGGCTTGAGCCTGGTTAGTACCTGGATGGGAAACCTCCTGGGAAAACTAGGTAGTTGCTAGAAGAGGTGTTAGTGAGGCCAGCAGGGGGTGCTCCCCCTTTGGTCTGTGTGGGTCCTAACTCCCCAGTATAGTGATGGGGACACTATACTGTAACAAGCACCATCCTTCGGATGAGACGTTAAACCGAGGTCCTGACTCTCTGTGGTCATTAAATATCCCAGGATGTCCTTCGATAAAGAGTAGGGGTGTAACCCCGGCATCCTGGCCAAATTTGCCCATTGGCCTCTGTCCATCATGGCCTCCTAATCATCCTCATATACTGATTAGCTTCATCACTCTGTCTCCTCTCCACCAATAAGCTGGTGTGTGGTGGGCGTTCTGGCGCAATATGGCTGCCGTCGCATCATCCAGGTGGATGCCTTCTATATGTAAAGCGCTTTGAGTACCCAGAAAAGCGCTATATAAATGTAACAAATTATTATTATTATTATTAAGAGCTGCTGCATGAATGGATTTATAAACTATTATCAGTTTAAACTAAAGGTTGGACTCTATAGTGTTCCTTACAACTTACCAAGATCCAGTGATCCATGGATATTGACATGCAGCCAGGAATCATGTTTCCTAACATTTATATGAGCCTGATTTCGACGCCAGTGAAATACATTAAGCAAATTTGCCTGTGAATGCTTTATATAAATACAATATAGGTCTAAATCTGGGTGATCACTTATATCAATGTTATATATAGTTTTATCGTCAAGCCCTATAGTTTTTGTCAGTATTTATTCAAAAACATCCAATTATGCAGAATATATGATGGTAAATATTTAATTGATGAGTTGTCAATACAATATATAACAATACAATATATAGGGTATGATTTTACCCCGTTACTTGTTAGTTGCCTTAGTTACCTTTGTTAGTCACCATGACAACTCATTACCTACATATGTTTCTTGTTAACCTTTTTGGTATACCCCTGTGTTTTTATGCTGTGTTCGAAATCGCCCCCATACCCTCATTCACTACTTCAACTAATATAGTCCATTTGAAGTAGCGAATGAAAACGAGTGAGTGAATTTGGACACTGAGTACACCAGAAGGACTGCCGCTTTTGCATAGTTTGAGCTTGCTGTTTAATAATTATTTGAAACGTAGCAAACTGGCAGCTCCAATAGTAATGAAAAACTCGGAAAATCTTGAACTCTGCCATGGAAACTAGCATGTGAAAAAAAAAAAAAAACGTAATTAAACAACTGAATAATCAATAAAAAAGGAATTTATACCTGATATTACGCTGGACCAGCGCAGTTTGGGAAATGGGAATTGATTCAGCTGCGGCGTCATCTCCTGTTAAGACGCAGGAAATCATTCAGCGCATGACTCTCACAATGCATTTTGGGTATTCTATTATGGGTATAGCCGTTGAGCGTATATCAGTTGTATACTCGTTATTGCAGTGCAGTGTTGGATTGAATGAGTGTACTCAATCATGTCCACTATGGAAACAGCATAAGTCTTTGTTGGCCGGTCGTTGTCTTTACACCACATTCTAAAGCTGTTGCGTCTCCCGTTTCCCCATTGGATTTTTATCATCTTCCTTGATGGATTTATGTTTTTTTTTTTGTTAGAATTCTTGTTGCTGCCTTTCCCATTTTGCATCATCTTTGTTTATGTGTTTTGTTAATAAATATTGCTTGCGCATAGATCTTCGCCTCTCCTCTTCCCCACTGACCATGACAATATTGTTATGCTTCCGCCTGGCCGTGTTTGATGAGGCCGGCCAGGTTCGCGCTCCCTGCGGTTCGGCTCGCAGGTGGATCTGTCAAGAGGGCTTGAGACTGCTACGGCACTTTCTTAGTCCTCTGACAGTTACGGAAGCCGATGGCTGAGCGATCTGATTCTAAGGATTAGATGTGCTCAGCATCGAGGCAGTTGAAGTAGTAGATGAGAGCTCGCCACTTCATAATGCAAGGCTCGATCTTGCGTTTGCCGAGCCAGTGCTTAGATTACGGGTCTGCAATAAGAGTGACACATGCGATCGGTGTGCATGTGAAACTGTTTGGGTGTGAGCCTCGCACTGCACAGTCAGCTCCTGAGGGTGCTGGCTGTGTTCATTGAGAAATATCTCGACGCGTACAGCCGTGCGCTTTCGGGTGTTTCAGCCTGTTGACTTTCTTTGCGAGGGATGAAAGCCAAATATATTGTGAAAGGCTCAATTCTGAGGAATTAAAATTAAATATTATCTGATAAGTTAGATATTTTAATTCAGCCTATCATCCAAACCGTGTTTCACTTGTCTGAATAATCATTTAAGATGGGAGCTCCGGAGGGAGCTGCCTGCATGCATTGTGAGGATCTCGCTCCTCCACGGAGCCCTCAGGAAATCGATGCTTGTTCTCGCCGTTTCATGCGCTTCAGGACACACTGGTTTCCAGCGATTGCTAATTGCAGTGTCCGCCCGAAGTCGTTGTGGCCCTGTCTGTACAAAATTGTGTTTGGTTTTCTCCTGCCGGCCAGCCGCTTCAGGACACCGAACTCAGTAAATGTAAAATACCCGAGGTTAGTCTCGAGAGGCTGCTTCGGAAAGAGGTCCTAGCTCTGGCAGAACCTCTGAGGGTTGTCCCCCCCAGGGTGGAGCGATCGAGGTCGTCTTTGCCTCGGAACCCTCTGGAAATCAATGTTGGAATCCCGCCATTCAGTACGCTCGGGCCACACCGATTTCCAGTGAACGCACACTGCTTTGTCCGCCCCAAGGGCTTGTGGCCGGGCAGCGATCGTGTCCGCACACCGAAAATCGGTTTTGACCTCTCCCTGCCAGTCAGCCGCTTCAGGGGGTCAGGAATGAGGCTCGGAGAACACCTGGTTCCCTTGTAGATTTTTTTCCAGGCCTGGCAATACCTGTCGAATATATCTCCATGGGTCCTGCGTATTGTAGAAAAAGGGTACAGACTGCAGTTCGGTCATCACCCACCAAAGTTCAACGGGGTGGTCTGGACTCTCAAAACTGCCGTAACGTTATTGAATGGAATGTCGACCCAGGATGAGGTATAGGACTGTGAAGCTTTGGGGGTGTTGATGGACTCGATCTACTCTTTTAATTTTCATTCTAAATCCAGACCTAGTCTTTTTGCTCATTGTTGCTTTTTTTATGAAACTTACCCACATTTAAGTGTTGATAAAAAAAGAGTGCATTAAGCTAGAATAAACTTTTTGTTTGTTTTGTTTAAAAGCAGGCTTTGTTCTTTTTTTTGATATATTGCATCTTCAGATATTCATACAACAAAATATTCTGGGGGCCATGAAATGTTTGTGAAAATGATCAAAAATGCTGGCGGTGACTGGCAACTTAAAAAAAAAAAACGCTAGCAGAGAAAGAGTTAACATTAAGCACATCCCGCTCTTTATATTCTCAATCATGCATTTCATCACTCTTAAGATGTCAATAGTGCTATATATTTACATACTGCGATTTACATGATATGAAGTCATACTGCCCATCCCTACTTTTTACTTTTTGATAGGAATGGATTATTAGCCTTGTTGACTCTCAATAATACGTTACATTACATAATGTTTTATGATTTATTTCAACCTTTTGGTTCCTTTCTAAAATAACTTTTTTGTGTTTTCTGACATACAGTAACTTTATATTAATGTTTCACATTGACCTTTAATTCAGTTTTTCCAATGTTAGTCCAAAAATAATCCTGCTAGGTTCCTACTCAAATATTTTGCACTGAAATAAGAGCTTTGATTAATGATGTATGAGTTTCAAGCAGTACAGCCCCCTTCACTGGACCATCATAGGAGAAATCTAATATTGAACACATGGTAACAAATTTAAGGTATTGGGCAGTAAACAATGGCTTTGCCTCTAGCACCTCCATATTAGTAAGGAACTGTCAAAACGCACATCAATTATTGATTCATACGTTACTCTTTGACCCTGCTGCAACTAAAGAAAAGGCTTGTTTGGTAATTTATCACGTTTCTTGATGATTTATTTCTGGGGAGTACATTCTGGTTTGTATGGTCTGTGAGTGGTGAACAGAAGATGTTATTTTGGCAACTGTGTCTAACTATGTATAACTGAGTCCTGTCAATGAGCCATAGAAGATCAACATATGTGTCTTGCAAATTTACAGACATAACAGAAGTAGTTAGGAGCAACAGTGTTGATTCAGATGTTCTAAAGCTCTCCGTTGTTTATTCATGCCCTATGAGTCATGTCTCAAAAAACAAACCTACCAATTTAAATATGATGATTGTGTTTCATCTTTGATCGATTTATAGATGGATGGCTGTTCTCTGTCTGCATACAAATTTTAGAGCACTTGTTCTTTCGGCTGCTGAGAGGACCCTGAAGCACAATGTTGTTACTGGATGGGTCAGGCCAACAGTACGTCAGCTTCTTAAAATGAACTGCAGGTAACGATGGCTGCACGAACATCACGTACACCTGCTTAGATCAATACCCATGAACCTCTGCAGACCTACCCATACAGGGTCAATGACGTAAAAATACATTCTGTGTTTACTTTCTTCTTTTTTTTGCCATCTAAAAATACATTTAAAATGCTATTCATACAAAAATAACCTCTTCTATGATGTTTTCAAATTATAGGTTTAGGTGTATAGGTGGTGGTACTGTCCAGAGATCCTTTAAAGAAACAGCTATCATTAAAAACTTGAGAATTAAACAAAACAAAAGTTGACAAAAAAAATAGTATAGTCTTTTAATTTTGTTTTCTTATTTCAGTAAAAATGTTAGTATGCTAATTTTATTAGTCATTTAAATCAAACATTTTTATTAAAAGTGATGTAAATGTTTTTCTACAACAAAAAAAAAGCATGAATTAAAAAATGTAATGGGTTTTTTTAAACAGATTTTTGAAAGATTTCTCCATTTTATGATCTTATACTTGCAGTTTTTGGGGTAATGTTAAGCTGCATAAACTAGGGCAGCCTATAACACTTCCTATAACACCTGATGTACTCGTTACATTATAAGAAGAATGGCATCTACGCTAATATTAGTCTCTCTGTTTATCCCAAGGTTTACTGTAGTCAGCCGGATCAAGGCTGTATCCAGATCAGATGGTGGACCTGCGCCTAGACACGACCACAACGCATGATGTAGTCAGCTGGATCCGGGGCCGTATCCAGATCAGATGGTGACCTAGACACAACCACAACGCATGATGTAGTCAGCCGGATCCGGGCCATTTCCAGATCAGATGGTGGACCTGCTCCTAGACACAACCACAACACATCCCTGAAGTGTCTGCAGAGACCGTATCAACTAGACTCTCCCCCGTGGAGGCCACATTGACACGACAGCCAGTAGCTCTGATCCTCAACAAACCCATCTCCATACCGGTGTGATGACTCCGATCTTCAACCAGATGGAACTGGATAAATATTCTGAATGTTTCAATCCAATCTGACTTCTGACCTGTAATGCTGCCTGAATCATAACCATACACTGTTCGTTCGTTGGCCAGTGGAGAACTGGCCCCCCGACTGAGCCTGTTTTTTTTTCCTCCATTCTGTCACCTGATGGAGTTTTGTTTTTTTGCCACTGTCGCCTTTGGTTTTTGGCTTACTTAGTTGAGGACACTCAATATTCAACAGTATTATTGATCTGCCTGCATTAACACCATTGTATTAGAACTGAACTGAGCTGGACGATGACACTCTATTCTTCTAGAGCTGCTGTACAGCCAAAACAAACTTTGTTGCATTATTTTCACTATATAGTATCACTGTAAAGCTGCTTTTAAACAATCTGTATTGTAAAAAGCGCTTTATAAATAAAGGTGACTTGAATTAATGTATTACAAGTAATGCGAGTTACGTAATCAGATTACTTTTTCCAAGTAACTGGTACATTTTTTGCTGAAGTAAGAGGGTGCTTCTAATTTCTAGTTTGTGCATCCTCGTTTCCTTTCCTCGCATCTCAGCTCTACCCCCCCCGTAGGATGTGAGGGTAGGCTGCAAGGAAAGAAAATGAGGATGAAGGAATCAAAGGAAAGCTTATTTGTATAATGGAATATTCTTCTTGATCACTCGAACATCTCTTTAAAGCATCATCAGCTTCGATCAAGGAATCTGCACATGTTGTTAAGGTTTAGTTATTTAAAGTGCCCCTATTATGCTATTTTAAAGTTTCCTAATTTAGTTTCGGAGGTCCCCAACAACAGGTTTGCATGCATCATTTTCTCATAATATACATTGCACATCACCACAATATTCAATGATTCTCAAACGACTCGATGGATGAATCAGTCTCTCTAAATCCCTCCTTTCCACAAGACTACTCTGCTCTGATTGGTTAGATGGCCTAGTCTTTTGTGATTGGTCTACCATGTACAGCGCATATTTCGGAAACAAACGTCCATTACCATAACTGAACTCCAGCTCCGTCCGGAGGCTTCCTAAAGCTCAGCGATAGTACACACTGTAAAGACAGTAACGATGACATCGATTTTACACCAGTCCCACACTGTAAAAAAAAAAAAAAAGATAGTTGAGCTAACTTAAAGTAATAAGGCAACTTATCGCATTCAACTATTTAAGTTAATTCAACTAATCCAGCTTTAAGTTAGCTCAACTTTATTTTTTTTACAGTGCAGCGCGAGTCCAAATCGATGAAGAAACATCGGAAGAACTAGTTATTCAAGCCAAACCTTGAGCAGGACGTTTCTCAGTGATGCTACTCAGTTTGAGGTACATTATGAGATGTTTCAACTGTAATTCCTCACTATCACCATTAACAAGTGTACGTCCATCAACAAACCTGTGTGTGTGTGTGTGTTTTTCAAATTTATTGAGGTGCACAACATGGGAACTGTATCAATAACAGCGCATACGTTAGCCGAGCACTAACGTGAATGACTGATGGAACATTACGTTTGCAAAACAAATCTTGCTCCATCCTTTATCTTTACTCGAAGTAGTAAGAATGACAGACAATCTGCATTAATAGACAATATTATGTAATACTGCAGCCCACAGCTGATTTACAGTAGTATTTCAGTAAGACAGTAATAACATGAGTTAACCAGATACCTATACAATATTAAACACAATAAACACATTGTAGAGCATGATGCTCGACATGATGCTATCCAGTATCCGCTGCAGTGTTTGAGGTGGTTCAAGTTTTTCCTGGTGTCTGCACGTGCAATAAGTGGACGGGCAATATGCTAATGTTTCATCTTGACGTCACATTGAAACGGCTTGCGATTTGTTTAATTGACTCAGAGTCGACTCTTACTTTTGAGAGACAATAACTTTATATACAGTGCACTTTCAGATTTAAAACTTTGCAGGATGTTTTCATTCACTTAGAACTATGTTACACACTACATGAAAAGTAATTTTCAAAAATCCATAATAGGGGCACTTTAAGAAATTCTTAATAAATAATCACGCAAGATGCCCTGTTGAAATACATGAGATGTATGGTTTATTTAAATTGCAAAGGAAAAGCATAAATTTAAATTATTGTGACAGATGTGAAGGGAGAGGAGAATTTATACATGCATCTGGTTTCTCAACAAGCATGCATCTGGTTTCTCAACAAGAAAGACTTCCGCACCACCTGTGCATCCTCGCTCATGTCTCCTCAGGAAGCCTCCTCACTCCTCGTTCTTCACCTCTTTGCGGTGCTATTAGAGAATTGAGTCCTTCAAGATGGCTTTCTTTGATCTGTTTCCGGGTCACAGGCTGGAGGACAGAGGAGCGAGAAAACGCTAGTAAAAAAAGTAACTAAGAAATGCAATTAGTTACTTTTTTAGGGGGTAACACAATATTGTAATGCAGTACTTTTAAAAGTAACTTTTCCCAACACGGCATACTTCAGTATGTTTCATTGACGCTTGTTTAGAGATGCATTGATCCACAGAAACATAATTTGTTGTCAGGAATCTATACATTTCTTGTAAAAAACTAAACAAAACAGATACACTGCACAAAAGAGTCCAGATTGTTGTTTCATTTATCAGAGCGTACCAGAGCAAATGCGATTTAATCTTGTTTGAAATCTTTTCCTCAATTGTTTCTACTTGAGCAGGGTAACACAAGATGCTTATGAAGTGTCTACTCTACAATAATAAAAAACAAAAAAAGTATTTTAAAAGTGTAATTAGCTTTACGCACATCCTAACCTTCTCTATATAAGGGCTTTCCTTACAAATGCATCCTTAAGGTCTGTAAAGTTTCAGAATGCATGGTTGGTGAATTATACCTATTGTCTTTTGTTCAGGCATGACTATCATTGAGCTCTGTCTCTGTGATTGGTTTATCCATTCTCCTCGCTGCTCTGTCGGATCTATACTAGATCTCATTCAGTAATCTCATTATTTCTAAATTGGCCTCTCAAAGATTATCTTCATATCATTGTCTGCTCTTCACGCAGCTCCTCCATTCACCTCAGCTGAGCCATCCACACATACATTTTTAAGTCTGCTCTTTTCATCTCTTCAGTCGCCAAGATCAGTGATGGGTGGACTGTGTTGTGGAATAATTGCGTGCTGGTACCAGTCCAAAGCACACATACTTTTTCATCTTATAAGGATTGGACTGCATTTTCCCTCCTTGTTCGTGACCCTGTAGTGGATGATTGGAAGGCAGTGAACTCCTCTAGAATAACAGCAGCAATCAGGAAGCCCCTGTTAACCCTTGCCCCGGCCGCTTTGCTCTGAGCAGAAACCCGCTTGATGGATGATAGCCTACCTGCTTTTGAAATGACATGTGAGGGAGATCCGAAATATCTGAAAAACAAGTTTTGATTGTTTCAAGCTGTGTATTAAGGGGATGCCAAATATTGACTGAAAAAGAAAGGCAAAATGCCACATATAACATCCATTATTGAGGTAAAATAAATTAAGAAACATGTTTGTAAAGTAGAACTGCCTAAAAGATGAACTTTCAAATATATGATATTCTCTGTCTTTTATTACACACTGTACATTTAAGTTGTACTTTTTGTCCCCATAATGCACTCTGAATGTCCCAGTCAGCCAGAGAACAAAAGAAGAAAGGCCTCCCTCAAGGCGAGTCTGTTTAAACTCCACAAGCAGACAAAACCACCACTATCAAGCTTTATAACACGCCATCATGATGATGGTATGTAACGTTCCTGGTGATTAATGATTGACCGATTACAAGCACTAATGATTAGCACTTTAATTATTGCTGTGAAATTGTTCTTGCTGATGAGGATTTGATGAAGCCGCTCATGTTCATACAGACAAGAGTTAGCTTAACTGTGAGCTAACCACATAACATGTACTATATTATAGTTGTATATTATTACCATTTGAATTACTTTGATACACTCATCTCTATTACTGGTAACAGAATACTTACTGAATTGTAACGTTGAAACAATAATTTTCTGTAAAGTTGACGATTTGATTCTAAATTCCATTGTTTTCATCCTATGTTAAAAGTGAGAAACAAATGGTGATTTTTCAAGGAAAGACATTTTGGTGTATGCCAACTGAAGTATATATACACACAGATCAGGCATAACATTATGACATTATATCTCTTCATCACGGCACCTGTTAGTGGGTGGGCTATATTAGGGAGCAAGTGAACATTTTGCCCTCAAAGTTGATGTGTTAGAAGCAGGAAAAATGGGCAAGCGTAAGGATTTGAGCGAGTTTGACAAGGGCCAAATTGTGATGGCTAGACGACTGGGTCAGAGCATCTCCAAAACAAGAAGTTAATGCTGGTTCTGATAGAAAGGTGTCAGAATACACAGTGCAACGCAGTTTATTAGGTATGGGGCTGCATAGCCACAGACCAGTCAGGCTATGCTGACCCCTGTCCACCGCCGAAAGCGTCAACAGTTGTCACGTGAGCATCAGAACTGGACCACGGAGCAATGGAAGAAGGTGGCCTGGTATGATGAATCACATTTTCTTTTACATCTGCGTGTGCGTTGCTTACCTGGGGAACACATGGCACCAGGATGTACTATGGGAAGGCGGCAAGCCGGCAGAGGCAGTGTGATGCTTTTGGCAATGTTCTGCTGGGAAACCTTGGGTCCTGCCATCCATGTGGATGTTACTTTGACACGTACCACCTACCTAAACATTGGTGTAGACCATGTACAACGTTTCATGGAAAACGGTATTTCCTGGTGGCTGTGGCCTCTTTCAGCAGAATAATGAGCCCTGCCGCAAAGCAAAAATTTGTTCAGGAATGGTATATATATATATATATGGAGAGAGAGAGGGAGAGAGGGAGAGAGAGAGAGAGAGAGAGAGAGAGAGAGAGAAAGAGAGAGAGAGAGAGAGTGTCAAAAAGGGATATTTGTGGCCATTCTGTAGATGGAGTTCATTCTCTTGTTCACATTCTTTTTGTGTATATATATATATATATATATATATATATATATTATAATTCTCTGCACGTCTTTATTAATGAGGCCTTTGGACTGGTCACTTACAGGCTGTCAGTTTGACAGTCAGATGATGCGTGTGTCTTTTTCCTTTGGAGGCACTTTAGCACAGGTTACACTATAGGGGTGTCTCTCTTATTTGTTCAGCATAAAAGGGTGTCTGGACAAAATTAATATGTTGGTGTCTATATTTTGTTTCATCCTGTTGTTGTTGCATCACAGTTGATTGCATGCTTTTGTCCACTATATCCTTCTTCATCTCATTTCAAATTGGCCCAGTGTGAAAAAAATAATAATTTAGTGCCGCATCAGAAAGACTTCTATTAGTACTGCATCTTATCAAGGATATAGTAATTTCTTTAAAAAAAAAAGAAAGAAAAAAAAAGAATAAAAATAACCTTGAAGTTATTATGTGCTTCTGAAGGTTCATGGAAATGCTGCTGGCTTGCAGATTAATCATAGTATTTGTGGCTGCTGTCTAAAATTATCAAAGAAAAACTTGCAGAGTGAAAAGAACAACATGAAGTCAGTGCCAAATGAAACCAAGTTCTATTTTGGTGTAGTGTTATCGCACTGAGTGGAAGAGAAGGTTACAGCATACAGCATTTTGAGTATACCCTATATGATCTTCAGTAATAATGTGCAGAGTAATAATGGGTGACTGAGTTATAAAGGCTTGTGTGGGTTATTTAGAGCGTTAGCTGGTGTTTCTTATTTAAGTGATTTACAGAACATTAATTACAGGGACAGTTCCCTTGCACCATGCTGGAGTTAAGTGTCTTGTTCAGGAACGTGATGGTTCATGGTTTCTACAACGTCCAATTATGAACTTTGGGTTGTTAGGTAATGTTGAGTAAATTAGGATCTTCACACTTTTCTTCTTGTATTCTTTTTATTCAGTTTATGCCATTTCCTTTCTCATCTTTTTCTCTCTTATAGCAAATATTTTATTTCCTTTCCTCTCGTACCATTTCCATTCTATCCTCTTGTACCAATTGCTTTTCGTTTCTTCTCGCACCATTTCAATTCGTTTTTCATTTATTTTTTTCTTGCACCCTTTCCTTTTCCTTTCCTCTTGCATAATTTCCATTCTGTTCCTTTCCTTTCCTCTTGTACCCTTTCCTTTTCTTTTTCTTTTCCTCTCATTCCATTTCCATTTTTGTTCTTTCCTCTTGCACCCTTCCCTTTTTTTCCTTTTCTCTTGCACCTGTCATTTTCCGTCCTTTTTTCCCCTGTCCTTATTCATTGTCCTTTCCTTCTTCCTTTCCATTGCACATCCTTTTCTATTCCTGGCACATCCTATTTTCCTCCTTCATTCTTTTTCTTTTCTTACTACAGCCTATTTTTTTCAGAGGTATAATCAAAGTGTTTACTTTTTTCAAGAGATTTTTGCTTTGTTGTTTCTCTTTATAGGGAAGGAAGAGAGCTGAGATTTTTTGTTTTGTTTCTGAGAATCAAAGACTTCTAATGTGCAATGGCAATCATATCGAAGTGTTGGGGTGTACCGAATTGAGAGGCAGCCCTCATTCATTGGTGTGAAGACAGAGCAGAATCAAACGTGGCACAAGAGTGGCTAAAAGGGATTGTTTGATCCTCATGAAGTGGTGAAGCATTCTGTTTATTCCCCTTCCAGGAATCAGAGTGGTGACGTGATATTCTCGGGTCTTGATTGCTCTTCACCATCCCATTATGATGTGTTGTTATCACTGCCTTTCATTACACAAGATGTTTTCAAAGGGATTGATGTTCTTTTATTTTGTATAAAAGTATGTATGTGTGTGTCAGTACACACAGTAACTGTATTAAATGTTTGTGCAGGGATGGCACAAAATGTTCCTTTCGTTTCTTTCCTTACGTACTAGGGCTGCACAATTTTGGAAACTGGCATTGCGATATTTATTTTTTCTGTGATATATATATACACTCACCTAAAGGATTATTAGGAACACCTGTTCAATTTCTTATTAATGCAATTATCTAATCAACCAATCACATGGCAGTTTCTTCAATGCATTTAGGGGTGTGGTCCTGGTCAAGACAATCTCCTGAACTCCAAACTGAATGTCAGAATGGGAAAGAAAGGTGATTTAAGCAATTTTGAGCGTGGCATGGTTGTTGGTGCCAGACGGGCCGGTCTGAGTATTTCACAATCTGCTCAGTTACTGGGATTTTCACGCACAACCATTTCTAGAGTTTACAAATAATGGTGTGAAAAGGGAAAAACATCCAGTATGCGGCAGTCCTGTGGGCGAAAATGCCTTGTTGATGCTAGAGGTCAGAGGAGAATGGGCCGACTGATTCAAGCTGATAGAAGAGCAACTTTGACTGAAATAACCACTCGTTACAACCGAGGTATGCAGCAAAGCATTTGTGAAGCCACAACACGCACAACCTTGAGGCGGATGGGCTACAACAGCAGAAGACCCCACCGGGTACCACTCATCTCCACTACAAATAGGAAAAAGAGGCTACAATTTGCACAAGCTCACCAAAATTGGACAGTTGAAGACTGGAAAAATGTTGCCTGGTCTGATGAGTCTCGATTTCTGTTGAGACATTCAGATGGTAGAGTCAGAATTTGGTGTAAACAGAATGAGAACATGGATCCATCATGCCTTGTTACCACTGTGCAGGCTGGTGGTGGTGGTGTAATGGTGTGGGGGATGTTTTCTTGGCACACTTTAGGCCCCTTAGTGCCAATTGGGCATCGTTTAAATGCCACGGCCTACCTGAACATTGTTTCTGACCATGTCCATCCCTTTATGACCACCGTGTACCCATCCTCTGATGGCTACTTCCAGCAGGATAATGCACCATGTCACAAAGCTTGAATCATTTCAAATTGGTTTCTTGAACATGACAATGAGTTGTCTGTACTAAAATGGCCCCCACAGTCACCAGATCTCAACCCAATAGAGCATCTTTGGGATGTGGTGGAACAGGAGCTTCGTGCCCTGGATGTGCATCCCACAATTCTCCATCAACTGCAAGATGCTATCCTATCAATATGGGCCAACATTTCTAAAGAATGCTTTCAGCACCTTGTTGAATCAATGCCACGTAGAATTAAGGCAGTTCTGAAGGCGAAAGGGGGTCAAACACAGTATTAGTATGGTGTTCCTAATAATCCTTTAGGTGAGTGTATATATATATATATTGCCAAAAGTATTGGGACACCCCTCCAAATCATTGAATTCAGATGTTCCAATCACTTCCATGGCCACAGGTGTATAAAATCAAGCACCTAGGCATGCAGACTGCTTCTACAAACATTTGTGAAAGAATGAGTCGCTCTCAGGAGCTCAGTGAATTCAAGCGTGGTACCGTGATAGGTTGCCGCCTGTGCATTAAGTCCATTCCTGAAATTTTCTCATTACTAAATATTCCACAGTCAACTGTTAGTGGTATTATAACAAAGTGGAAGCAATTGAGAACAACAGCAACTCAGCTACGAAGTGGTAGGCCACAGATGCAGTGGTGTAAAGCACGCTGCCACTGGACTCTAGAGTGGAGACGTGTTCTCTGGAGTAACAAATCACGCTTCTCTGTCTGGCAATCCATCCGATGGACAAGTCTGGGTTTGGCGCTTGTCAGGAGAAGTGTAAAGTTTGGTGCAGGGGGGATTATGGTGTGGGGTTGTTTTTCAGGGGTTGGGCTTGGCCCCTTAGTTCCAGAGAAAGGAACTCTTAATGCTTCAGCATACCAAGACATTTTGGACAATTTCATGCTTTGTGGGACCAGTTTGGGAATGGCCCCTTCCTGTTCCAACATGACTGCACAACAGTGCACAAAACAAGGTCCATAAAGACATGGATGAGATAGTTTGGTGTGGAGGAACTTGACTAGCCTGAGTCCTGACCTAAACCTGATAGTTCATCTTTGGGATGAATTAGAGTGGAGACTGCAAGCTAGGCCGTCTCATCCAACATCAATGCCTGACCTCACAAATGCGATTTTATAAGAATGGTCAAAAATTCCCATAAACACACTCCTAAACCTTGTGGAAAGCCTTCCCAGAAGAGTTGAAGCTGTTATAGCTGCAAAGGGTGGACCAACTCCATATCAAACCCTACGGATTAAGAATGGGATGTCATTAAAGTTCATGTGCATGTAAAGGCAGGCGTCCCAAAACTTTTGGCAATATAGTGTATATACTGTATATTGCTATATGAAAACAATTTCACCAGTTGACTTCAATAACTCTATTTGGAAAGAATTAATCATTCTAGAATGATTGAGGAGATTTTGTAGGGGAGTGCATCTACATAGAAATTAATAAACAAGCATAACAAAATACAGTAGAACAAGGATACAAATGAAATAAACTTCTATGTTTTTCAGGTAAGTCTTTTGTTGTTTGATTAATAACCAAATGCACAGATCTAATATAATGACACGCATCACTTAAGACATAAGCGACTGTGTTTATGAGGATACTCACTGAGACGTGCATTTTGCCATTATTTTGCATGTCCGTTCAAGCCCAAAAAGAATATAAAGAGAACTGAATTTGGTGTTCTGTGCGCACAGAAAACAGCATGCGAGTTCAGAATTGAGTTATCTTGTGCGTCTTCTTGAGCTTGAATGTTTAAACTAACTTGCACATGCAAATGACAAACTTTCACTCTATGATGGCTAAACTTTCCATTAATCTGCGAATCACATGCGCACTGAACCATAATGCTTTGTCCGTATGGATCACACATCAACTATGATCCCTTCTTTCTTGACATTGCACATCCTGCAATGTAACTAGCGCGGAATGCGCACATCGTGATGTGGATTCTGAAACGATAGGAAAGTTATAAATGCCACTTATTGACAAAAAGGTTGCCGACCCTTGCTGCTGGCTTAAAAATATTGATTTCTCTGTTTTAATCAACCTTCATTATGATTAACCAAATTTGATTCTTAAATCCTAAGCATCAATCTGTTTATGCATGAACAAAACTTCACAAAATATTATTTGTAACGCTTGCCATCCAATAATAAAAGTTTTTGGTTTGTGCTTTGTTACTTTTGATATGACGCAAAGTCTTGGCTTTCAAATTCTGTCAATTTTATAATGAAATTCAAACTATATCATCTTGACACTCTTTAATGTGGCACAACAGATCAATGTAGCATGAAAGCTTGTTTCTGCCACAGAATAAAAAAATTACCAAGTTTAGATTTAAACTCAGAATTGCGAGGAATGTCTCTGACATTATGTATATAGTTCTTTTAGTTTATTTTATTCTTCCCTATGTATTTGGATTTGGTTTTCTTGTGTATATCTGTTATCAGTTATGCCCTCCACACTGTATCATGTCAGTGAAAATTTGTCAGTGTTAATGCTGGTAACGTTGTTCGTAAGAAAAGCACAATAATGTATTGATAAAAAAAAAAAGAATTGCGAGGAATAAAGCCCTATACTTGGCTAGCCCTAAATATGATTGTTGTGAAGAATTACGTAAGGACTGTTTTTGTACTGGAACAGGTGGATTTGTATCTACACTAGTGTGTCAACAAGAACACATAAGACTCAGTTGAATCAGAGTTTGGAGTTTAGTGTTGCCGTCTGTTGCCCCTGGTGTTATGGTCGTTATAAAGCCTATTATGGCTCAGATACTTATATAAAACCGGCAATCTCTGTTCGAGATTATAAATTCAGTTTTAGACGCTACCTATGCTGTCTCAGATGTCCCTTATTCATATCTTCCACCATTTTTGTCAGATATCCCTGACTATCTGTATCGATGGCCTCTAGTTACCCCACGGAGGAAACACCGTAGGCAAATGGAGCAGTCTTTTATTAGCACCCCTCGGATGTCTGGTCGCAGAGGGGGTCTAGCATCATGCCTTGATGCATTCCTACCTTGAAATGTGTCCTCCGAAGGCAGCATTTTACAGTTTTTTGGACGCAACCATTGAATAATGCTGCGCGTTTCAAGGTACTTCAGTGGGCCTTTAACTCGCTTACATAAGTCCAATCCTGAAGGAGATATTAATTCTGCATCGGAGCATTCATAGTGCGTCCCTGCTAGGCACTGACTTGCATCACTCAGTAAACCGTGCTCTGATTGGATGAATCATTCTTAATAAAGATGTTGACAATCAACTCTAAAAGCCCATTTAAAAACACATTTAAATTGATTTACATGAAATAATTTCAAGTTACGTGTTGCTGCACAACCTACACATCCCAGCATAAACGCTCCCAATTAATATTTTTTTATCAAAGCATCTATGTTCACAAACCACTGTTAATTTTAACAGAAAAGCAAGCACTACATGTGGGATTTGGCATGGCAGAAAGTGTGTAAAAACTGCTCCCTTTATAATCACTAAAAAGCTGTCACTCATTTTAGTTAATCATGATCTTACAAAGTTCCAGTATAGTCAATGAATCAGACAGCACAGTGAATCACTAATTTACATAATGCCTACACTTTGTTGGTTATAATGAGAGGATTTGTGGGTGCACAGAACTCTGCACTGAACAAAAAACTCTGGCCTTTTGAGCGCCAAGTGGATTTTAACTTAAACATCTCTGATTGGCCATTGCGTTCAAGAAATCAACAGATATGTTTGTGATTGGCTATATTGCTCAACGCTGCAAAAATATATTGTAAATAGAAACGTTTGATGCTCTACTTTTATTGGAATATTACTATTTCACTCCCATTTCCTTTAATAAATCTATTTTGCATTAGGTATACAAAATATATCCTTTTAGGACCTTTTGGACAAAAATTTTCCCATTGAATCCCATTACCTTAAGGGTTAAATGGCCCAGGGCAAGGCTTCAAAATTTTTATTTGTACTATTTTTTACCAGATGATGCCATTTTCTCAGGTTTGGCCTAAAAAGCAAATACTCACTTTATTCATGTTGTCTGCTTCTGTATATAATAAAGCCAATTGGATAAATTATGCAGCTCTAACTGTGTGGGTGTGTTGGTATAGATGTCAGAGTGTGGTTTGTATCTGTGTAATAAAAAAAATTGTGCGTGTGTGTGCATGTAATATTTGAGAGAGAAAAACTCTGTACTGAACTGCAAATTACAAATCCAACCACTGTGTGCATCACCAGAGGAGCTTTGCTGGCATCTAATGGGGAAAACAAAATCTTACTGAAAGCTCATTTTTTGAGATATTAACCTCACATTTGGAACACAACTTGTTTAGATTTATGTCTTTGATTTTCAAGCAGTTTTAGAGGTTAACATAAAATATATAATTTACATAAAAATTATTTTCATAAATTTAAACTTTTTTTACTTCAACAATAATCTGCCAAGGGTCTTCTTTAAAAATTAGACCAAACTTAAGTCTGTGCTCCCAAGCTTCAAACTTGTATGTTTTTTGACACAGACATTTTTGTTCACTATGGACCTATGTGTAACTTTTTTTAATTGACACACAAGGCCTAGTCTCAAATCTATGGCCAGGGGAAGGCTAATTTATTAAACGCTTTGCCAGAAATCACTTTTTTGACAATTTCACAATTTTGTCAGTCTAATAAAGTTGCATCTTTTGCAGGTCATTTTTTCCCATTGGAAAGTTAAAGAGGTTTTTATGAAAATGTCAAAACTGTTCTTCCACACATTGATGATTCAGATTTTGCTTCATTAAAAAGGAAAATATGTATATAATAAGTCAGTATCTTGAACACTGCAGTATCTTTAATGCTAGACTAGCACCATTTACAATTTTTTTTTCTTTTTAAATATATACAAAATTAACCAAATATTCTGTAAAGTTATGTCTTGGCCCTCAATGACAAAAAGAGGAAAAAAGAGAGAAAAAAAAGTGCCTCTGACCAGTTTCATGGAGATACCCCAGTGTGCATGTATTTCCTCTTGGGTTTGTGCTGTAATCAACATGCGTGAGTTGTAGCTATAAAGTAAACCGGTCATGTGAGAGACTCTTTAATTTGGTGCACTCAGGTCTCAAGAAGTATTGATTTTCTTGACTGATTTCTGCATGTATTATTCCACATGGACAATATAGTCCATTTGAATTCAAGATAGAATAGGTTTTGTTATTCTATCTGCATGCTTTTTTGAATATATGAATTATTTCCATCTGACTCCTCAAAGTCAAAGTTTTACTAATGAGGAAAAGCTAATTTTACTGAAAAATTTTTTACATTATAATATACACTCACCTAAAGGATTATTAGGAACACCTGTTCAATTTCTCATTAATGCAATTATCTAATCAACCAATCACATGGCAGTTGCTTCAATGCGTTTAGGGGTGTGGTCCTGGTCAAGACAATCTCCTGAACTCCAAACTGAATGTCAGAATGGGAAAGAAAGGTGATTTAAGCAATTTTGAGCGTGGCATGGTTGTTGGTGCCAGACGGGCCGGTCTGAGTATTTCACAATCTGCTCAGTTACTGGGATTTTCATGCACAACCATTTCTAGAGTTTACAAAGAATGGTGTGAAAAGGGAAAAACATCCAGTATGCGGCAGTCCTGTGGGCGAAAATGCCTTGTTGATGCTAGAGGTCAGAGGAGAATCGGCCGACTGATTCAAGCTGATAGAAGAGCAACTTTGACTGAAATAACCACTCGTTACAACCGAGGTATGCAGCAAAGCATTTGTGAAGCCACAACACGCACAACCTTGAGGCGGATGGGCTACAACAGCAGAAGACCCCACCGGGTACCACTCATCTCCACTACAAATAGGAAAAAGAGGCTACAATTTGCACGTGCTCACCAAAATTGGACAGTTGAAGACTGGAAAATGTTGCCTGGTCTGATGAGTCTCGATTTCTGTTGAGACATTCAGATGGTAGAGTCAGAATTTGGCATAAACAGAATGAGAACATGGATCCATCATGCCTTGTTACCACTGTGCAGGCTGGTGGTGGTGGTGTAATGGTGTGGGGGATGTTTTCTTGGCACACTTTAGGCCCCTTAGTGCCAATTGGGCATCGTTTAAATGCCACGGCCTACCTGAGCATTGTTTCTGACCATGTCCATCCCTTTATGACCACCATGTACCCATCCTCTGGTGGCTACTTCCAGCAGGATAATGCACCATGTCACAAAGCTCGAATCATTTCAAATTGGTTTCTTGAGTTCACTGTACTAAAATGGCCCCCACAGTCACCAGATCTCAACCCAATAGAGCATCTTTGGGATGTGGTGGAACGGGAGCTTCGTGCCCTGGATGTGCATCCCACAAATCTCCATCAACTACAAGATGCTATCCTATCAATATGGGCCAACATTTCTAAAGAATGCTTTTAGCACCTTGTTGAATCAATGCCACGTAGAATTAAGGCAGTTCTGAAGGCGAAAAGGGGTCAAACACAGTATTAGTATGGTGTTCCTAATAATCCTTTAGGTGAGTGTATATATATATAGAGGGAGACGATTAATATTCAGCGCAAAAACATTCATTTAACAGAAATATCTGCTTAAGGACGCTAAATTTAGGTTTAAAAGTTACCATGTAATTCACGTATTTTATGAGAGTCGTAACTGTAAAGGGATAACAGCGTGTAATGTAAATGTAAGACATTTCTACAAGATAAAAAAATGACAATAACAGTACAGTTTTCATAGTGTCTGTGTGTTCCTGAAGAGCATTCCTCTAATTGATTACCATTTGTATAACCACACAAATACCATAGTTAAACGATAGATTTGAAGCAAAACCATGCAAATTTGTGGTTACCATGAAATAACTACAATAACCCTGTTTTATTTATTTATTATTATTATTATTATTATTATTTTATTCGTCATAAAATCGGCTTTTTATCCAATTAATCGAGAAAAAAAAAAAAAAAGAATCGGCAAACTAATTGATTATCAAAATAATTGTTAGTTGCAGCCCTAATAATATTTATTTATAATTTATCTTTAATATGTATAATTTTTGTTAGCATTTTCTTGCTGTAGAGCTACAATTGTAAATAACTGTAATTACAATTTATTTTATTAAAGTTATATTTTGACCCCTAAAGTAGGTGTTTTTTTTTACTTCCATAATATTTGGACGGGGTAAGGGGGCACCACAATACAATTCGGCTTAGGGCACCCATTTGGCCAGCAGCGGCCCTGATACAGTATATAACTAATTTATGTTTAAAAAATAAAATTAAAAAATACATTTATAAATCATTTGACAGAGAAAAGGCTACATTCACCTCCTGCAGCTCTAATGAAAATTTAGAGAATATTTAATTCCAGAAATTCGTTGCAAAGCCCGCACTGGTGTGGACTCTACAGCCAATGTCCGAACAAAAAGACTAAGGATACCATTTGAGAAAAACCTACAGACCTAAAAGTACAATTATTTTCACGTTTCAAGTTTGTTTTTATTTATATAGCACATTTAAAAACAGCAAACATGGCTGACCAAAGTGCTGAACAAAACACAAGTTAAAGAGACACGGGCAAAGCCAAACATTTATGACATAAACTCACAGTAAATTAAAAGCTAAAGAAAAAAAGTAGGTTTTAAGAGAAGGTTTAAAAACGGTTAAAGACTGTGCCGATCTGATGTAAACCGGAAGGCTGTTCCCCAGCCTAGGGCCGGCAATAGCAAAGGCTCTGTCTCCTCTATGCTTTAATCGTGATCTGGGGACAGATAAAAGTCTCTTATCACCAGACCTCAGATTTCCTGTGGGATTGTGTGGACAGAGTAGCTCAGACAAATAGCTCGGTGCCAGATTATTTAACGATTTAAAAACAAAAAGTAGAATTTTAAATTCAATTCTGAAATGCACAAGTAGCCAATGCAGCGATTTCAAAATTGGAGAAACGTGATCAAATTTACGTTTTCTTTTAAGGAACTTAGCAGTGGCATTTTGTGCTAATTGAAGTCGAGCAATAGAGTCTTTGGACATGCAATAGTAAAGAGAGTTGCAATAATCCAAACGAGATGTAATGAGCACATGGATAGCAATCTCTAAGGTTTTCTCGGAAAGAGAAGATGTAATCTTAGAGAGAAGACGTAGCTGGAAAAAACAAGAGCTAAATCACCGCATTTCATTGTTTTTCAAATTTGAGGTTCTGATCCCAGAAAACACCTAAGTTCTTAATGCAGGATGAAGTAAATGGAGCACGGTAGTCCAGGTCCTTGCTTCTTCTCCCAGAGTTTCCATGAGGGCCAAAGACTATAACCTCGGTTTTAGATTCATTCAGAAATAAGACATTTTGAGAAAACCACAATTTCACTTCATCTAGGCATGCAAAAATAGATTATTTTCCTTATATTTCATAAATAATTTAATCATAATGAATAAGACTCTTCATTTGCACCTATGTTCTTGTAGTAGATGGGCACAAACACATTGATGACGCGTTCCACTCCCAGCATCCTGAGACAGAGCAGAACCAGCAGCTGAAGCACGACATGTACATGTACGGCACCAACAGACGCACCTTCTGCCCAAAGTCTTTCCACTGATTCTCATCAGAATTACCCAAGAGAGGCTGAAAAGTTGCATTAATGAAATTATGATTATTGATTATGATAATAAGATATATTCATGCAGATTTGACAATAGCAGAGAGCATCTAATGTCTTACTGCTGCATGCTCAACATCTCGCTCATCTTCATTGACCAGAAGCATGTATGGACAGCGTGGCAACCCTGAATCTTTGAGGCCTAACAGGAACAGCAAACCTGAGCTGAAGTACCGCCCCAGCCAGAAAGCAAACTCCATCTGCAGACATAGTCACAATGAACAATATGCACAGAGCCATTATTCTTTGCTATTGTTTGTATCTGCTAGAATCATATCATACATATCCATTTTGTTCTGGGTTTCGTAATCACAGCATTCACTTTGCAAAGTCTGTGTTCAACAATTAAATAGTTCATGCTTCTCCAAGGATTTTGTATGCTGTTATGTTCTGGCTGAACATGTTATACGGTTTTGTTTGATATAGCTTTATTTCATCATAACATCAATGTTTTTCTTTGGCAACATTAGAAACTTGCATTTGCATTGCTCATATTGTTATCCCCCCACCCCGTACAATGTACTGTACAATCAGCTGGTTATTATTATGTAGCACAGGGCTGTTGTATTATCTTGTATTACTGTTTATTTTGTGATAATAGCTGACTATACATTGTCCCACTTAACTGCATTATCCCGACTGCTCACCAAATAAAACAAAAATGTAGACATGAAATTAGAATTTAAGTTGAGATTATTAGAACTTTACTGGTGTATTATTTTTACTTGTATATTATGCTATATTCCATTACAGTGTAAAAAAAAAATCAGCCTTGCAACAACATAACATCCCCAAAGCAATATTACATTAATATTAATACTAAAGACCTTTGAGGTAATTTTCCCTATGCAGTTGATAACTGAATGAAAGATAGTGTCAGTTTAATTTGTCTGAAACAATAGCCAGAGTCCACAATGTAATATGAGAGACATGAAATAGTTTAAGTTAACAAGATAAGTAGTTTGATATACAGTTTCGCCATTGACGAAGGTGAATATGGAATATTAGGAGATATCTGACTGCCAGATGGTGTAATTGATCAATCAGAAACAAGTGTTTCAGAGAGCTGTGTAAGGCATATTATGTTTATTTTTCTGTGTAGTCACTCACATACAGTATAGTATCCATTGTTTTACTCTTATATCCAAATCCAGTAATACTTTGTAAGATCTCATAAGGCATGGTCCTGATATTTTCCCTTTCCCTGTCTTCGTCAATATTGCCTCTGCCAGTGGCTAACCTCCACAAAAGTGTCAGGCTGACTCATCACAGCTGCCTTCACTGTTTTATTACCCCATGAACTCAACTCCTTAATCAATCCCCCGTTGGGCATTGAGACTTCGGACTATATTGCAAATAGTGTTACAGGAATAGCAAAAACTCCTACTCTGGTAAGGAGTTTACTCTGCCAAACATTTACTCTGGTATCTTACCTTTGTTTGGTGTTTACAAGTGTTTATGAGTTTGCAAACCGCCATAAAACCTCACACAAAGAAAGACTTGATACTTGCTGCTTACTCAAGTTAGTTAAAGGGATAGTTCACCCAAAAATGAAAATTCTGTCATCATTTACTCACTCTCAAGTTGTTTCAAAGCTGTATACATTTCTTTGTTCTGCTGAACACAAAAGAAGATATTTGAAAGAATATTTGTAACCAAGCAGATCTTGGCCTCCATACTAACATGTAACAGTACTTTTAAATGTGTACAACAGAAATGTACTTAATTTGTGTAGAAACTACATTGAAAAACATTATGTGAGTATGTCTGAATTCATAGTATTCTGTAAACATTTTGCGAAAAGTATACCTGGATGACCTACTACTTCTGGCGAGATTCTGAAGAGCGCATCTATAGTCTTTAATAGGCTGTGGGAGAGGATTTGAGAATGGCAGTGAAGCGACACGACTGACAATTTAGGTCACAGTGTGAATTTCACATTGACACTTCTGAATTTCATTCATACTACACACATACATAACATGTACAGAATGCATTTGTAGGTGTTCGTGAAGCAAGTTTCATACTGCAGCAAGTGTTTTTGATTCACTAACAATCCAAAGAGTCATTTCACTGTAAATTGACAAAAACTGTTTTGCTCTATATTGGGACAGGTTTTGAATGAGAACTGGTTCTTGTTTCCCAAGCCTAATTACATATGCTAAACAACAGTTGCATTTAGCGTGCTAATGTGTGCGGTTGCTAACTAGTAGTTGATTGCAGGAGATACAGTTGGGTTAGTTCAACATGACAAATTTGATTGCATCTTTCTCAATTAGGTTTAGTACACAGTTGAACATATTGTTAAGAAAACCCATTTCCTATGTGTGGAACCACTGTGAATAATTGAATTAGCCAAATAATGACTTTTTTTGTTGTTGAGTGCCAAAAGGAGACCTATATGCACAAGTGCATCACTGTCCAATTTCTTTGGCACGGTCGATAGCAACATTCAGTTACACCTTTAACAGAGGCTGTATAATCACACTTCCTGAGCTCTGTTCTTTTAATAGATCCGCATCTCCAGGGAGATAAGATGCTTGGTGTAATGCTCTCCTCCACCCATCTTCCCGGCTGTCACACAATTTCAGCTTGAATTGTGATGGTCAGGAGAATTTTGTCATTTGAAGTGGTGGCACATGTTTTGTTTTGACACTTGAGTTTGGGTACAGTGTATTTAGAGTTCAGGACACCAGCAGAATCAATAGAAACTCCATATTCTTCAGAGAGACGTGAATCTGTGGACTTCTGGTGTGTTTTTTTTTTCAATGATCCAATCAAGTCCTACATTTTTTTCTTGTTCGAAAAGCTGTTTCACTCGAATATACATTACAGCAGAGAAGAATAGATGAATCACAACTTCTGATTCATGGCGACTTTAAAGAGTTTTTCCAACAGCCTAAAACTTCACAAGAAGTACTTACATTGAATGATGTTTACTTGAGATGCTTGAGTTGCTGCTTGCTCAAGTTAGTTAATTAAAACACGCTAATACAACACCATTTTTGAGCATTTGACAACTCTAATTCCATTTGCTGTCAGCATTTGCTCCATTTGTGAAGTGGAAGGATGAAACGGTACAGGGTAAATTACATCTTGTTTGTAGCCATTTGTTTGCCTTTTGTACAGGAACAACCAGTGCATTACCATAGAAGAAGATTAGAAAAAAGTAGTTCCTAATTTCATACTAGGTTTAACAGGATTAAAAATGATCCTGCTCAATCAAGATTGTGTTATAAGGCTTAAGAACAGATGAAGCTTAGATTGAGAGAGAATGCAGTATTGCATGACATGTTTTACACCTTAGAAGCCACAAATCCTGAAAATATGTATTATGTGAGAGATGGCCTCAATATTTTTTACCCCATATTTTTAATGCAACTGAGCCAAAATAAAAATACAGATTAAATGAGGATACCTGGAAGTAGTCTACCTTTTTTGAGCCTGTACATATAAACCTTTGTGTATTAAATGTGTTTTGATCCATCCCGACCGAGACTGAGGCTTGTACCTTATAAAGCAGTGTCACCTAGAGGAGTGTTTGTGAAATAGCTCATGTTCCATACTGATAAATGTCTCCATCTGCCGGTGACTTGTGGTAGTACTGTATTAGGACGTTTGGCCACCTGCTTCATATTATATTAGATCAAGTATTTGCATTGATTAAGGCAATAAAACATTTAGGCTAGATTGCCTTTAGCTTCTTTAGCTTTGATTGAAATTCATTTATATAGATAATTGACATATATACAAACATATTATGTGGGTTTTGTGTGTATATACAGTACACTGCTGTTCAAAAGTTTTTGATCAGTAAGATTTTTTATGTTTTTACAAGAAGTCTCTTCTGCTCACCAAGGCTGCATTTATTTTATTAAAAATACAAAAAAAGCAATATTGTGAAATATTATTAAAATATTTTAGCAAAGCTAAATTTTTCAGCATCATTACTCCAGTCTTCAATGTCACATGATCCTTCAAGGATGCATTAAATGTATCAAAAGTGACAGTAAAGACATTTATAATGTTCCAAAATCTATTTCAAAGTTCTATTTAAAATAAATGCTGTTCTTTTGAATGTTCTATTCATCAAATAATCCTAAAAAAATGTTTTACACAACACTGATAATAATCATAAATGTTTCCTGAGCAGCAAATCATCATATTAGAATGATTTCTGAAGGATCATGTGACACTGAAGACTGGAGTAATGATGATGAAAATTCAGCTTTGCATCACAGGAATAAATTACATTTTAAAATATATTCAAATAGAAAACAGTTATTTTACATTTTAATAATATTTCACAGTATTACTGTTTTTTTGTTTTGTATTTTTAATCAAATAAATGCAACCTTGGTGAGGATCAGAGACTTCTTATAAAAACATTTTAAAAAACTTACCAATTAAAAACTTTTGAACGGCAGTGTATATATATGTATTTATTTATTTAAAAAAATGAAATAATGGGTTCCTTCTTATATATTTGTGTCAATAATAATAAACTCCAAATCAAATAGCAAAGAAAAAAAAGAAAAAGAAAAAAAGGGGTGTTCAGTAAGCCTTTCCAGACAGATTAACTGTCAATCACACTGAGAATGATTTGGTTTATATGGCTAATAAATGTGGGGGAAGATATTTGCCCTTGAAGAAAGGAAAAATAAATCTGAACCCACTTTATATTAGGTGGCCTTAACTACTATGTACTTACATTTAAATTAATAATTTGATACAATGGACCTATTGTGTACATACATGTTTTTACATTGTACTTGTTGCTGCATGTCATTTCTGTAGTTACATATATAAATGCACTGTTGACACTACCCTTAAACTTACCCATACCACCACAAATGTCCCTAACCGCACCCGTATCCCACCTCAATATCAGCAAAAGTGTTTTGCAATACAATATGAACACAATAAGTACACTGTATTTATTTTTTGATGTAAGTACATAGTAGTTCTGTGCTTTGTCTGAGATAAACTTTTTATGGATGCTTGTTTCTGCCACAGATTTTTATTTTATTTTTTTATTTAGTTTATATTTCACAATTCTGAGAAAAAAAGTCAGAATTGCAAGATATAAACTCACAATTGCGAGTTTGCAATTGCAACTTTACTCCTTGCAATTCTGACTTTATTTCTCGCAATTCTGACTTTTTCTTAGAATTGCGAGTTATAAACATGCAGTTGTGCATTATAAAGTCCGAATTGCAAGATATAAACCAGCAATTATTTTTAGTTTTTTATTTCCTGGCGGTAGCAAGCTTCCTAACCTCTCCATGTATGCAGGGACCAAAATATTGTAGGTGGGCCTCATCATAGGGCCTGGGACAATATAGTTGCCCTTCTGCATGTATGACGTCTCCTACTTCAAACGCGTTCTTCAAGTCTGATTGCAATTATCTGCTGCTTTACACTTCTGTGCCAGTGGCTGAGATGCAATCAGATAATTGCACACTTGTAAATGTCAAAATGTCTCATCATAAATTCATGGTCATTTTTTTATATATATATTATAGTAAATAGCATTGGTAAGCCATTATAAAATACAATGTATTACCAAATGAAATAATGAGCAGTTGGAAAAACATTTAAGCAGAGAAAAAAAAAAAAAAGGTAATATTAAAATGTAATGTCACAAACAGAAGAGAACAGACAACAGGAGTGGATTCAACTCATTGTTTCAATGAGGAACTTCGGGAAAACACAATACAAGAATGTAAGCCAATGCTTAGAGAATCCAAACAGGTAACTTAGGTGAATATAAAGTATTTGTATCTTTTCCACAGGTAATCGGGCAGGAGAGGATTCTGAGGACTGCTGTGGGAGTTGGGTGAACATATGACGGCTCAATGGTGAACAGGCAGGTAGTCAGGTAAGTCCTTCTCATGTGTGAGCCCAGACAATGAGGTGAGTGTGAGAGCTTGTATAGCCTCTATATACAGTGGTGGTCAGAATTATTGGCACCCCTGGTAAATATGATCAAATATGGCTGTAAAAAAATAAATCTGCATTGTTTATCCTTTTGATCTTTTATTCAAAAAATTCACAAAAATCTAACCTTTCATTGAAGTAAAAGAATTGAAAGTGGGGGGTAAATCACATCATGAAATAAATGCTTTTCTCCAAAACACGTTGGCCACAATTATTGGCACCCTTTTATTAAATACTTTTTGCAACCTCCTTTTGCCAAGATAACAGCTCTGAGTCTTCTTCTATAATGCCTGATGAGTTTGGAGAACACCTGACAAGAGATCAGAGACCATTCCTCCATACAGAATCTCTCCAGATCCTTCAGATTCCCAGCTCCATGTTGGTGCTTCTTCTCTTCAGTTCACCCCACTTATTTTCTATAGGGTTCAGGTCAGGGGACTGGGACGGTCATGGCAGAAGCTTCATTTTGAGTTCAGTGACACATTTGTGTGTTGATTTTGATGTTTGCTTTGGATCGTTGTCCTGGTGGAAGATCCAACCACGGCCCATTATACGATTTCTAGCAGAGGCCGTCAGGTTTTAATTTTTTTATCTGTTGGTATTTGCTCGAATCCATGATACCATGTCCAGGACCTCCAGCAAAAAAAATAGGCCCACAACATTAAAGATTCAGCGGTATTTTTAACTGTGGGCATGGGGTACTTTTTATCCCTGTTTGCACTAAACCCATCTGGTGGATTTGCTGCCAAAAAGCTCTTTTTATAGTTTCATCTGACCACAGAACCAGGTCCCTTTTGAATTTCCAGTCGTGTCTGACAACTGAATATGCTGGAGTTTGTTTCTGGATGAGAAGGAAGGAATTTTCATGATGTGATTTACCCCCCACTTTCAATTATTTTACTTCAGTGAAAGGTTAGATTTTTGTGAATTTTTTGAATGAAAGATCAAAAGGATAAACAATGCATATTTATTTTTTACAGCCATATTTGATCATATTTACCAGGGGTGCCAATAATTCTGACCACCACTGTACTATGTTGCTATTTAGGTAATCATTTTTTTTACTTGAAATATAGACCTACCTTTAACTGTACTTTAACTCCTTTTATTTTAAAAAACATTTTGTTCTAGCTTCATGCATCCCTTTTTATCAACACTTGAATGTAGGTAAGTTTGATTTAAAAAAAAGCTACATTTTCAACAAAAGCTGAGAAAATTGCATTTTTGTCAAAGATTACATCCGGATAGGATTCAAAACAATGATAAAAACATAGATGGAGTAGACTGAGTCCATCAACACCCCCAAAGCTTCACAGTTGTTTCCTCTTCATGGGTCGACATTTCATTCAGTAACGTTTGGCAGTTTTGATTCATATGCTGTTAAATGTTTGATGATTGCATTGTTTTGATTGTCACTTGTTTTTTCTTTCTTCACCTGTGTTTTGATCCGGAGAGTCTGTACTCTTTCAGAAGAAGTGTAATAGCGCCCCCTACCGTATAACAGTGAAAACATGGATAGCCAGAAAATTCAGTCAGTGGCAGGTAAAGAGTAAAGTAGATTTGAAGTAAATTCCTATGTACACTACCTGTGGACTAGCCTATACAAAAATTCAAAGATACTTAGAATTGGTAACAAATCTGTTTTATTTTTAAATCAATATTTACAAACAAAGTTTATAAGAAAGTATGTAAACCTATGTGGAAAAAAAAGTATTTAATAGGCTACTTTGAATACTTAATTATACTTTTAAGTATATCTTGATCAAGAGATTGAGTACATGTATAGTCCAAAAACTTTCTGTTAGTTCAGAAAAGTGTAATTTTAAGTATATTTCTGATAAGTATATAAAAAGTAGACTGAAAGTATACTTTCTTATTTTTTTAGTTTAAAAGAAGTATACTAATAGCACACTTACATAAAAAAAAAAATCATAATTACCACAGTAATTTGTGTACATTGAATTTGGATTTAAAACTTAAAGTAGTAAAGCCCTTCTGATAACTAGTCTCAGTCTCCTTTATAAAGTATTATTTCAGCATATTTCAGGATTTAATATATAAACATCTATTAACTTGCCTTAGTATGTTCATTTATGATATACACATCTTCTCTGAACCCAAAATGAACCCGGAGCAGTTACATAGACAGTTCTCAGCCTTCCATGTACTTGACTTGGTGATCTGAAAATCCCATAGTGTGCTCAAATACAGATCCCTCTAGGTTGAATGAGATACACACTCGCTAATGCCTTAAAGCTCTACTAAGATCACCTCATGCTTTTATTGTAGCAGTGATGTGAGATTGTGAAAAAGGGAAAAGTAAGCTGATCTTTCTTCAGACATGAAGGTGCAGTTTTTCTATATGCCAGAGCTAGACTGAAGACATTTAAGAGAGGTCAGTTATCTAATGCTTGGCATTGCAAAGTCCCTCTCTCATTCTTTTATACTGCTGAGAAGTGCAGCTTTGAGCAGAACTGGCAACTTGCTATCTGGAATTTTATTTTCTTATATGTCAAGCAATAAATAAACTACACTTAATAAAATCCATAAAATAAGGGCATAATGTAGTGTATTGAGTTTCCAACGCAGTCTAAAGTACCCTGAAGATTAGGAAAATTAGTTCAGTGACGTAGGACTTAAAATTGGTGGTTGAAATAAATTGCCACACAACCACACTTATATTGTCTAGTTTACAAAAGTACAGAAATTAAAATATAAAGTCATACCTTGAATACATTCTAGTATATAGCAGTCCACCCCAAAGTTCCTAGTTCCTGGGGAAAGTTCCTGTAGTGGAAACACGGCTTTTGTTTAGGGAATCCGAAATAGCTTGCCAAAGTGAAATTCTCGGAAAAGTTTGCTCCGGCTGGTAAACACCTTTGAACTACCATTGGTCTGTGGTCTTGCTCTGGGGCTCCTCCTTCTTTTAATGTGGAAATCTTCTCCGGTTGATTTCTTAATTCTGTTCAGCCTGCGCAATGTGAATGCACTTACACCTGTAAAGCCACTTTATGGTAGAAATGATGCTGTAATTCTAATTGAAAGAGACAGACACTGTTTAATACTGTAAATCTGCTTGCTTTAAAGCAATCTGTTGTATAAAGTGCTATATAAATTAGCTTGACGTGAGTCGAGTGCCGAATTAAAGTTCTACCAGAAAGACTCAGAAGGCAGGTGAACGTTTACATGGTATTTATTCCGTAAAATATTAACAGATTGTAGTGAGCTACAATGATTCATGTCTAGTTGTATAGAAAAGTTCTTTATAGGCCTTGTTCTTAATCCAAATTCTGGGGGATGCAGATTCGGCTGATCCTGCCTGAAGAGGAAGGCAGGGGCGGAGCCTACCCCCTATGGATGGAGAGGGACCTACCTGGTGGTGGTGGGGAGGATGGAAAAGGAACGTCAGCATCATCAATTGTGAACGTAAAACAGAGAGTTCAATGCTTATACTGTATACTCCAAGTGTCAAGCAGTGATTGGCCAGACCTATTAGTATGAATGAATGACGTGGCATTTGAGTCTTCACTGTAAAAGTTATTTTCACAATTTTTTATCACAACTTTTGTCAAATCAACTAATTTATGTGGTTTAGATAACATAATACTTTGAGTTTCTGTTGATTAAACCAACCTCCTTTATTGTATTTTTTTTACATTTCAGGCAACCAGGTTACTTACTTTTTTAAGTTAAACCAACTATATTTTTTTACAGTGTTCCTGGTAGAACTTACGCTAAAAGCTATCATGGCTCATGCAAAGTTATCCACGTCGCTATGAACAAAATGCTTTCTTAACTGCTTTTCCCCATTTTGATTGAAAGGAAAGCGCACAACACACATTTACATATTCCTCTAAACGCCGCTCTTAGCAGAGATATAGGTGGCGTCAGGATGTTCACATTATAACATTATATCGCTGGTCTTGTATTTCAAACTTCTTTTTACCCCTAAGCGAAGAAAAAAAAAAACTTTGATGTGAGAATAACAGGGTCTTTAGGTTTTTTAAAGGTATAATTCACTCAAAAATGAAAATTCTGTCATCTACTCACCCTCATGTCAATCCAAACGCAAAATATATGTTATGTTTTGAGAGAAAAATAATGTTTTTGTCCATACTATAAAATTGTGGCTCAATGTTATTTTGAACCCCACAGATTCATTGTATGGGCAAACACATCCATCAAAATATCTTCATTTGTGATCCACAGAATAAAGGATGTCATGCAGGTTTGGAACATATAATACTGCAACGAAATAATGCTGTAATGTAAATGAAAATCATGTAATACTATGAAATATTAGCAGAATGTTGCTTATAGCCACTTGGAGGCATTTACAGTGGAAACAATCAACAGACGTTTTTGAGTGCAGGTGCTGGCAAATGCAGCATCTCACCTGACTGAGCACTGAATATAATGTGCCGTCTTCATTGATCTGCCTCCTCTCATGACAGTGTGACAGAAGGCGTCAGACTCATCCAATTTGCCTAATCCTAATGAATTTAAGTGAACCTTGTCCTCAAATGCATTTTAAATAGACACCTTTTGTCTTTTTCTTTTTTTTTCCCTGAAAGAGTGAACAGCAAACGCAGTCTGTCCAGATGTCTGATGAGTTGCTTCAGTGGGAATTTCAATGACGTGAGCCTGATTAAACCTGTGAAAGTCCATTTGATTGCCCTGACAAAACTTGCTGAAAAAGCCTCATGTGTGAGGAGATGAGATCTGGCCACGTTAGATAAATGCATTAGTGCGAAAATCCCATCTCTAAACTGTCAATGGCACATAAATGCTTTTTTGAGGTATTTTATGTCTTGGTCACGTTCAAAGTGAGGTCAGATGCCCGTCTGATTTATAAGAGCTTGCAGGTAGCATTGGTAGATGATAGAATAAAGGACTAGTTCAGTCAGAATGAAAATTTGGTCATTTAATCACCCTCATTTTGTGGCCAACCTTAATGACTTTAAAGACCTTTTAAAATAATGTTCACTCTTTCATACAATTATTATGATTAGGGACTAGAGATTTAAAGTCAAATCAAAATGGAATATTGCAATAGTTATTAATGATTTTTCTGTGCCCATCATTTGTTTTTGCTTTTTTTTATTATTCATAATCTTAAAATAACTTCTCCTCCCTCATCCCTCTTGAACCGTTGATACAAGGCAGCATGGATCCATGGAAGGGAGAATCGCAGCAGAATTCGAGACTCATTAGACCAGACAATGTTTTTTCACACTTCTTTTGGTGAATTGTAGCCTCAGTTTCCTGTTGTGAGCTGACAGGAGTGGCACCCGGTGTGTCTTCTGCTGCTGTAGCCCATCTGCTTCAAGGTTCGATGTGTTGTACATTCAAAGATGCTCTTTTGCAGACCTCGGTTGTAACAAGTGGTTATTTGAGTTACTGTAGTCTTTCTATCAGCTCGAACCAGTCTGGCCATTCTTCTCTAACCTCTGGCATCAACACAACATTTTCATCCTCAGAACTGCCGCTCACTGGATATTTTCTTTTCTCTGTAAACCCTAGAGATGGTTAAGCGTGAAAATTCCAGTAGATTAGCAGTTTCTGAAATAGGCCAACGTTTTGCACCAACAACTTTCAACGTTCAAAGTCACTTAAACCTTTCTTCCCCATTCTGGTCAGTTTGAACTTCAGCAGATCATCTTGACCATGTCAACATGCCTAAATGCATTGAGTTGCTGCTGTGATTGGCTGATTAGATATTTGTGTTGACAAGCAGTTGAACAGGTGAACCTAATAAAGTGGCTGCTGAACTGGTTTGGAGAAAAAAATCACGTGTCACATTAGAGAAGAAAAGACGAGACTAGTTTACACAACAATGGTGTACTAAAAACAGATGACAATGTTGTCAAAATTATCCCTGTCCACACAAATCTGTGAAAATGACTAAAGAGGCTGTATTATGCATGCCAGGCCAGTAGTTGGCGATGTCACTTTGTCAACAAACACTCTGCAAACACATAATATGCATTCATTAACATGTAATACGCATGCACATGACGTCACCATTTTCACAAATTCACGTTTTTCAGGCCCCAAAAACGTCACTGTCATGTAAAGGAATGGCTAAAACGCATAAAAATGTTGCCGTCAATGGGCAACCTGGTGAGACACAGGGCCCACGACCGATCTAAAGTATCCAGATAGAAATATGTTGCCCATTCTCAATGGGAAAGTGCCAAAGCAACATCGCTCAGCAACACTGCTCAAAAAAAGCCCCGTGTATCATCACCTTAAGACTATAGAGGGTATGCATTGATGTCACTTTCCTGCCGGAACATGCCCCCTCAGCCAGGCTGAATGACAAAAGAGCTGCTGCATGACTGGATTTAATAGGGGAAACTGCGAAAACGTGAGTAAAACAAACGATTATCAGTTTAAACTAAAGGTTAGACTAGATATAGTGTTACTTACAACTTACCAAGATCCAGTGATCCAGTGATTTTTGCCACTCAAGTGGGCGTAACCGCAGTCACTCCGGCCGATTGTGGCGCCACGTGCATACCCTGTATACCAAAACTACAAGACTATCGCTTCCATTTCATGCTGACTTTAAGCTTCATTAAGGATTCAAACACACCATGAAATTATTTTAATTGTGGTCTGTATGACCAAGTCTTCTGAAGCCATACAGTAGCTTTGTGTGAGAAACTGAGCAAAATTTAAGTTGTCAAAATAATGATTCATTGAGCAATGTGGTCCATATTTGTGTTCTTTTTGTATGGTGTTTTTATGTCTTTTTTAAGCTTGAAAGCACATTCACTATAATTGAATGGAAAGGAGCAACAAGTACTTTAGTATTTTTCATAATGTCTCCTTTTGTGTTTCATGCAAGGATGAAAGCATGCAAGTTTAAGACTAAATGAGTAAATGATGACAGAATTTATTTTTGCAACTATTCATTCAGAACTATTCATTTAACATACAGCAGAAGAAGAAAGGAGAAAATCACAAGAAATGAACATTTCCAGACAGGATATTTGTATTGCCCAACTCTGTCTTTTTTCCTTTTTGTCATTTTTCTTTCTGATTTTTGCTTTCATTCTCTCAAGCTTCCTTTGTTGTGTTTGAGTGCATTTGCAGTAAGAGCTACAGAGAGGACACATGGCCGCTCTGAATTGATTGATGTTGTAGTTTCAGACAATGTCCAGTCAACCAGAAATGTCTAGAGGAGAATTTCAAGCTCGCTTTCCTTTACCCTTAATCAAAATGCCTACATTCGGCTCACTTTGTTCTTTTGAACTTTAGCAATTCACTCCAGTCTTACAAAACTCTCTTGCAAAATTCCCATTATTTAAAAAAAGAGAAAAAAGAAAAGAAAGAAGAAAATAGTATGTTGTGTACAGTAATTGATGTAATTAAAGTCAGCATGAAACGGAAGATGTGATAGCCTTTTCCTCCCTATTGTGATGTATATCAGAGTGAAACGGCTTCTTGAACAATAAAAAAAAATGTAGGGCAGGACTTGATTTTGTCCATCAGGAATGGATTGGATGTTTTTGGTTTGCTATCGCTGTGATCTCATGTGAGTGACAGGTTGTCCTGCCCTTGCGCCAGAAAACATGTCATCAGAGTAGAGATTTTGCTGCAAGAGTAAAGGGAAATTACTTTGATGAAAGATTATGAGGGCACACAAAAAAATTATGATGTGCACAAATAAATAATTTATAATAAATACAGCAAAATTATTTTTTATTTATTTATTTATTTATTTATTGGACAACTAATGACCAGTACTGGGGTGAGAGAGACACCTCTTGGTGAGAATGAGAAGTACAGAACGTAATGACAAAACAAAAGTCAGTGACTCTTCAGCCACAGGGGATCCACACATGGCTTTTTGCCAGTTCAAACTGTGGAGTATCCGTGGATCCCCATTCTCTGGAATTCAGATTGTTGCTCGCTCCCCCTCCTATTGTCATGCATTAGTGTCCCTGAGGTCAGAGGTTAAGTGAGCTCAAAACAACAGTGGTTCAGCATCCATGTGAGTCAGCAGATGTCTGGCATTGACTAGATGTATGTTTTTGTAGAGAGGCGGAACAGCTGTGAAAGCTCGATAGAACACCTGCTGCAGTTAGACAAACTACTTTCTTGTTTATTATGTCTGCTAAGAAAAAATGAATATATATATACACCGATCAGGATCTCTTAATCACGGCACCCCTGTTAGTGGGTGGGATATATTATGCAGCAAGTGAACATTTTGATGACACATTTGATGTTAGAAGCAGGAAAGATGGGCAAGCATAAGGATTTGAGCTAGTTTAACAAGGGCCAAATTGTGATGGCTAGACGACTGGATCAGAGCAGGGTGTTCCAATCACGTTTTCTTTTACATCACATGGATGGCCAGGTGCGTGTGCTTCGCTTACCTGGGGAACACATGGCACCAGGATGCACTATGGGAAGAAGGCAAGCAGGCAGAGGCAATGTGATGCTTTTGGCAAAGTTCTGCTGGGAAACCTTGGGTCCTGCCATCCATGTGGATGTTACTTAAACACGTACTATCTACCTAAGCATTGTTGCAGACCATGTACACCCTTTCATAGAACCGGTATTCCCTGGTGGCTGTGGCCTCTTTCAGCAGGATAATGTGCCCTGCCACAAAGCAAAAATGGTTCAGGAATGGTTTGAGAAGCACAACGAGTTTGAGGTGTTGACTTGGCCTCCAAATTCCCCAGATCTCAGTCCAATCGAGTATCTGTGGGATGTGCTGAACAAACAAGTCTGATCCATGGAGGCCCCACCTCTCAACTTACAGGACTTAAAGGATCTGCTGCTAACATCTTGGTGCCAGATACCACAGCATGCCTTCAGGGGTCTAGTGGAGTCCATGCCTCGACGGGTCAGGGCTGTTTTGGCAGCAAAAGGGGGACCAACCCAGTATTAGGAAGGTGGTCATAATGTTATGCTTGGTCGGAGTATACTATGTCCTAAAATTATAATTAGAAACTCTGTGATTAGTGGAAGCTGATGTCAGTCTTTCCCGCTGTGCACAGGAAAAGATTTGTGATCATGGTTTTAGAACAGAACAGCTTTGATTTTACTTCTTAAAACTATGCCATTCATTTGATTGCTTTCAGCTGAACCGCTCCAAAATCAGCCGAACCATTCAACGGTTTGCTCTTCAGAACAATTCATTTTGTAAGGGTCCGATGAAGGCGTGATGAGTTTTTCATGAAATGCTCTTAACTTCCATTATTAGTGCGCCTATGCTGAGCAGATCTGAATGACTGAACAGTCTTTATCTGTTCTGAACTGAATGCCTTGATGGAATATTCAGAAATGCTCTGTAATACGTTTTCCTTTTCTAAAAAGATTTTGAATTCTGTCCTTTTATAATTCTCAGAGACAAATTACCATAGATGCAGTGTCATATATATTTTTATTTTGACCCACTGTGATGGATTATCCACACAAATAAGAGAAAAAGTACTAATACATTTGGTTTATAAATAAAACTGTTAAATACAGTTGCACTTTTTTATAGCTAGAAAGTGCATTTATTGTCCTGCAAAGGCCTGTGTTTGTTCTACTTGGTGACTCTTGGCGATGTAATATTTAATTTCTTCTATTTTAATGAAGGACAGAGCTTTGAGCTTTGCATCACACGCTGATAAAAATGAGCTACATTTTTTCAGACATGAGTTGGTCAATATGCACTTATGCAGTTCATCTAAAGAATTAGAAACATTTACATTTTTTAAGACCTTATTTTTCTTCTTTTTACATTGATTAATTGCTCTAGAATGTAATTGAGCTCACATTCTGTAGAATCTCTCTTACCCATTATAGCATTTCCTTTGAAATCAATACAACTTAGTTTTAAAATTGACCTTAATGGACTTGAACTTGTGTTTTGGCCTGCATTTCAATGAACAGAGGTGCCAAAAGGGTTGCAGATCAAGTTTGCCCCTTCATCTGAATTTACTTAATAAAAATATCCTTATTTTGCAAAGGGAGGAAGTCTGGAAAAATACTTCTTGTTACTTGCAAGAAAAGAGTCATGCCTCATGCCGATTGTAATGATCTCTGCAAACTTGGCTTCTCAGCTTAATTCTCTTTATATTTTTGTAGAATTTCGTAATGTCAGTAATCAAACTCTGGGTCAATATGTCTTAATGCTCTGTCTCTTCTCGATAATTGCATGTGCACTGGACTGAGAGGAACATGCTTCGGAAACTACTTTCCTGGAAGGAACTTTCTAAAGGTACTGAAGGCAAGTAAGACCTATATGTGTGATCAGAATCGGAAATTCCAATAATTCAGAATTGATGTTGTATTGAGCAGATTGACCCTAACAAGAAATATATATTTTAGTTTTTTTTTTGTAATGTTACATACTACTGTAATGCTATACACTACTGTTTAGGATTTTCACAATTCCTTGATTAAATTTCAGTACTCGATTTAACAATCCAAAACAATCACAAAATTTACATTTAGAAGATATAAGCATTCAAAACAGTCTCTCACTTCCGCCAATATGGATCAATAATTTTAATGACATCACTACGCACTTCAGCTTCTCACAAAATTTTCTGTCCAATCAAATGCTTTCTAATCTAAAGCGTCCCACTCCCTACATTATAAATGGATGCTGAAGCTGCGTCTGAAATCAGTAATTTGTTCACAAATGTACTATTTTCTAAATGGTGAATGGCACATAGTGCACTATACTGTATAGAGGACAGGGAACGATTCAAGTGTAAATATGCTTTCCATTGGAGCGAATGAAGTTTGATTTCAGCGCGCAGCTGAGCACACAGTCACATGCGCGATTCGGCGCATACCAGAAAACATATCGGACCCATTTGAATTCTGGAGGAGAAACAGTTAGAGATTAGGAGCTGGAGGAAACCGTGGCTTTACCAAGCTCAACTGCTCTGGCTGAGCTGTGATGGTTATTTAAAAAAAGTGGAGGAGCAGTTCGATATGTCCCGCCCTGTTTTCCTGTTTCAGTGGAAATTAGGCCTACATCAACATACTGAATAATGCTGTGCGTTTCAAGGCACTTCAGTGGGCCTTTAAAAAAATCCTTGATAGCAAATTATCTGTGTCGATTAACTGGAAAATACCGGAAGTGATCATTCAGATCCGCTCAGCATGAACGCACTAATAATGGAAGTTAAGAGCATTTCATGAAAAACTCATCACGCCTTCATCGGACCCTTACAAAATGAATTGTTCTGAAGAGCAAACCGTTGAATGGTTCAGCTGAATGGTTCAGCTGAAGTGACGCATTCCAAGGACGAAAACCCATGAACCGCATTATTAATATAAAGGAGCATGATATACGGCCCCACTTTATATTAAGTGGCCTTAACTACTATGTACTAACATTTTAATTAATCATTTGATACAATGCACTTATTGTGTACATACATGTTTTACATTGTACTTACATTTTTAAAATGACCTGCGTGTAATTACATCTGTAATTCATTTCTGTAGTTACATTTATAATTACACTGTTGACACTTCCGTTATACTTAATCCTACCCTTAAATTTACCCATACCACCACACCTGTCCCTAACCCTAACCGTACCCGTATTCCACCTCAATATCAGCAAAAGTGTTTTGCAATACAATATGAACACAATAAGTACATTGTACTTATTTTTTGATGTAAGTACATAGTAGTTAAGGCCACCTAATATAAAGTGGGACGCGATATATTTAAACCATTGTAAAATAACAAAATCTGCAATTCAGTTAAAAAAGTATATGCGCTGCGGGTTTCAGAGTGAAGCGTGGCGCTTTATTTACGTACATGCAAGTTACATGTTTCTCTGAGCGACTTCATAGTAAATGCTGCTTCATGCGCACACAGTCTCTGAATGTGCTGATTGTTTTTCTTTCCAATAACGTGCATTTGGGAATGCAAATAAAGTCCTTTGTGTTGAGCTATTGTTATAATTTTCATGCGTGGAACCTGTCTTATTGCAGCTCAGTTAACAAACTCCGTCTCTGCATAAGCTGTGAGTTTGGGTTGCTTATAACGTTTATCTGGGAACGCAACGTGCTACATTACACCAGATTTGTAATGTAAAGCACTTATAAACCTACGTCAAAACAGGAGAATGTTGTGGATGTTGAAATTCATAATACAGCTCTCTCAGATCATATTTCCATTACCAGTACTGTCTATTCCTTCCTTCGCTCCGCTAAGGGTTGTGAGTGTCAAGGCCAAATCAGAACCCTGGCTAAATGAGGTTACTCTGGGCTTGAGTTAAGCCTGTAGAAGAGCGTAGATGGAAGAAGGACAAATTACAGGTGTCATATGACTTTTTCTACTTATCAGAACAGTTAAGACAGCTAAGAGAAATTATTTAGCTGATTTACTCATAAAACACAGTGATAAAGTTCTTTTCAATACTATCAACTCAGTGTCCTGATTGGCCTGCTATTGCGTGTGATGATCTGTTGAACTTTTTTGTTGTTCAATAAAATTGATGATATCAGATCGCATATTAAACCTGGTTTGTATTATTGCCTGTACTATTTCTGCTGTGTTTGATCAGTTTAATCCAATTTCCCTTCAGTCTTTAGCTGAGATAGTTGGCCTGCTGAAACCTAGAAATTGTTCTCGTGATGTTATCCCCTCAAGATTAAGTAAGCCTAAGGTAAGACTTTTGATACAGTTGGTTCGAGTATACTGACTTTAATAAATAGAAGTCTTACAACAGGAGTAGTTCTAATGAGTTAAGCATGCTATTGTTCAGGCCCTTCTGAAAAAAACAATCCCATTACGTCAAAATAATCAACTGATTACTTGATTACCAAAATAATCGTTAGTGACAGCCCAACTACCATTCAAAAGTTTGGGGTCTGTCTGTGGATTTAAATGTTTTTGAAAGAAGTATGCTCATCAAGGCTACTGTATTTGATCAAAAACACAGTAAAAAAAAAAAAAAAGTAATATTGTGAAATATTACAATTTAAAATAAAATATAATTTATTGATCCAACTGATTGATTTAATTGTCAAAAGGACACTGTTAATCTAATGTTAAATAGCTATAATTAGATATTTTATCTTTAGTAATGAAAAAGATTAAAGGGGTGATGAATTGAGGCAAGGCCCAGAAAACGAGAGATCATTGACCATTGACGTCATAGAATGCAGAAACGCTGCCTCAACAGATAAATATGTACGCCTGCTTCTGTAGCCCTGCACTACCGAGCTATAAACATGCCGAAGAGAGTAATACATTGCCCTGTGCCTGGTTGTGGAAGAACACAGTACCTGCATAAGCTTCCTTCAAATTCTAATATTAGGAATGAGTGGTTGAACTTTATTTTTAATGAAGTTCCAGCTCACGTGGGGAAGACATTGCACGTTTGTTCGCTTCATTTCACAAGATACAGGTCGAGACTGGATTTGCAGACATATTTAAAATTAAAACACAATGCTGTGCCTTCTATATTGGATCCGACAGGAATGGTGCAACACACTTATGTGAGTAAAACATGTTTTATTTTACAGATCGTATTGATTATGTGTACGTGTCTAACTGAACATACCGTAGCACGCTTTCAAAGGCTGAATAATCCTTTATTTGTAATGCTATTGGTTCATTGCGATTCGGGATCAGACTCGAACATTTATGGGCCAGTGCTCGCAAAGCTCAACGTCCTGGGGCTATGTGTTTTTCAGACGGGCTGCCTGCCGACGGGCTATCTTAAATAGTGAAATAACATTCCTTTCTTGATGTGCATTGTTCACTCTCTTGACTTGATATTTGAAGGGCGCGCAAGTAATAAAAAAATAACATTCCAATCAATCGCGGGTGGATGAGAAATGAATCGTTGTGTTTGTTTGATATAGACATTTTGCGAGCCCTGTGAGCGAATCATTCCAGTTGCCGTTTCTCCACACGCTTTCAAAACAATTTCCACATGTACTGACAGGGGAGCTGAAGCTAATTAAATATGCAAATCTTATCCAATCATAGCAGTGGGCGTTTACTTCCAAGTCTTCAGTGCAGCACGCCCATAAAAACCGAGCGTTTCTTGAGAGAGGCTCAAAACCAGGGCATTAAATAGCCTAATACTTATTCATTATGATGTTTTTGAATGTAAAAACCACGCAAACATCATAAGTTGACCTCAGACAACAGTATAACATTTTATAACATGACCCCTTTAGGATCAATATGAGCATGGTGTTCATGTGTCCACATACTTTAAGCCATAGTTGTTTTCTTCTCCTTTAGCAATTGCACTTCTTGAGATGCATTTTACTGGTGGATTTTAAGTGTAACACTGCTGCCATATGTTATATACATGTTGTGTGCTTGGAAAAGCTGCCAACACATCAATAATGTGATTCTAGGGGAAAAAATGTGAACGCTATAATTGGTGTTTGTATATTGGTGTGACACAATTGCTGAGTGTGACATATGGTGTATTGAGTGGAAAGGCCTCCTAGGGAGAAGACTGAGAAAGAAAGAAAGACGGACAAAGAGTGAGGAGGTGGATGAGGCAGGGCATGAATATGTCAATAGTCAGCAGGATATTGTCGTGAATGAATTATATTTGATGTGTAAGATGTATCTCCACACATGTGCTCTAGAGCTTTATACAGCTCAATAGGAAGTGGCGGGTGAACCGATTCACACAATTTAATTTTCTGCACACAGTCTACTTAAACCCATAGAGAGATGGCACAGGGGACATCTCCAGCTGAGTTGTTTTATAGACACTTTGAACAGTATCACAGGAAGATTCCCCCTGAAGCAAGCTGGGGTTAAGGGTGTTGCTCAAAGGCACAATGGACACACGGTCCAGGACCACCTCTTTTTGGAATTTGTATAGAATATCGTGTTCTAGTTTGCTGCCTTTATAAGTTCATTTAATGAAAGAATTTTGAAATTAGTAAATTATCTTTTGCCATAGAGAATATTTTTACTTTGAAGAGCAAAAACCGAATTACTGAGATGATGATAAACAAATCATGCATGAAAAGATGAAGCAGAAGCTACAGTGAACATAGAACGATGCAGCACAGTTTTTCTCAGGACACCCATCGGATTAGACATGAACGTATTTTGACAGAATGTAACTGTGAGTCATCTAGCAATCATATTTTAGGCCAATAACAGGTGCTTTAGGAGAGCTCTAGTGTGTTTTGAAGTTTGACTAAGTTCCTCTTGTTTTAGAGACATGTGAAAGAAATGTGTCTTTTCCAGACTCCATACTAACAGAACCTCTGGACACTGCCTGCCTGTCCAAATAATCACATGCAGAAAATCCTTTCCTGTTATCCATCATTGATAACAGCCTTATTATTTGTCAGCCAAATATGTAGTAGTGATGAAATGTAGATGAAGTTTCAACAAAAAGTTTTAATAATAATTCAGGAAGCCACAGAGCAAAAGGTAGCCGCAAACGTCTCGGTTACTAACGTAACCTCGGTTCCCTGAGAGAAGGTAACAAGTATTGCATAAGTCCTTTTCTTGGGTTTTTGGTTTGTGTTTGTTTTATTAACTAACAAAATAAAACAAACACAAACCAAAAACCCACGAGGGGGAAAACAAACTTGAAACAGGAAACATAACAGGGAGCAGAACATCCAAACAGGGAACATCAACGTAAGACAACTATCCAGCACAGGACTGCAGACACGAGGGTGACAAATCAGGCAGGTGATGAGGGAGAACAGGTGGGGCCAATAATCAATAATGAGATAACAAGAGGGGCGGGGTCAGGACAATAGACCAGAGACATGATGTAAGACCAAAACATGACAAACCAAAGCACATGGCTAGAAAATAACAAAAACACCACATGTGCTAACAAGACAAGACAGACATGTGACAGGGCACCCCAACCTAGGTTGGATGCATCTGTCGAAATCACTTTCCATTTCGAGACCGTGCCCATACTCACGGCAGACTGGTACCAGTCGGCTGTTTTCCAAGGAGCCAGGGCTTTGATATAGCCGTGGTTCACTTTGATGCATAAGTGGCCTGACCACCACGCGCAGGGTTTTAACCAGCGCTGGAGGGGTTGCATATACAGTAGGCCCAGTTTGAGTACTGCTGATGCTGAGGCCATGAGGCCTAACATCCTCTGAAAACATTTGAGAGGAGTGTAAGTGCCAGCTTTGAACGACGCCGCTAGGTGCTGAATGGTGAGTGTGTGCTGTGACGCAAGCTGCGCTCTCATCCGTATCGAGTCCAAGACTGTTCCCAGAAAGGAAATATTCTGGCTGGGAGACAGCGCGCTCTTGGCAGTGTTGATCCTGAGACCCAGACATTCTAGATAGCTGAGGAGCCAGGATCTGTGAGTTATTAACTGCGCCTCTGATTGGGCTATAACCAGCCAATCGTCAAGGTAGTTCAGTACTCGCACTCCCCGAAGTCTCAGGGGGGCGAGGGCCGCATCCATGCACTTCGTAAATGTACGGGGTGGTGTACAACACACAATGCAGATCCAGTTACCTGCCAGATTGCAGCTGTAGTCCTCAAGGGTCTGGTTGAGACCCCCTTTGAGCCTCTAGAGTCAGCGTCTGACAAACTTCTGACCCTAAAGATGGTCTTCCTTATTGCTATAACTTCTCTAAAAAGGATTGGGGATATGCAGGCTCTGTCAATATCGCCATCCTGCTTAGACTTTGCCCCAGGAATGGTGAAAGTGATTTTGCATCCTCATCCTGACTATCTGCCTAAGGTTCCTTTCTCAACTGTACATCCTATCACTCTTGAAACCTTCTGCCCTCCACCGTTCGAAACGCCGGATCAGGAGAAATTTCATAGACCGTATCCATTTCGTGCTCTCCAGGCCTACGTCCACCGCAATAGCCAGTGGCATAAGTCAGAGCAATTGTTTGTTTGCCATGGGGGCCATAACAGAGGTTCTGCTGCCTACAAACAAACCATGTCACATTGGGTCAGGGATGCTATTGCTCTTGCCTATTAGGCGCACGGTCAAGCTTCGCCAATAGGCTTAAGGGCTCACTCCACCAGGGGGGTCGCCTCCTCTACTGCATTAGCAAGGGGTGCCCCCTTACAAAGTGTTTGTGATGCAGCAGGTTGGTCCTCTCCGCACACATTCATAAGATTTTATACCTTGGGTGCTCATGCCACTCCGGGCTCTTATGTTCTTGAGTCGATATCGCAAGCTAATGTCTGAGGCCTCTTGCGTCCTTGTGCACACCTACACACCTACACAAGCGTAGGGGGTCCAGACACCATCAAGCACAGCGGCGTGGGTATTCTCGTTCCCATATGCACTTCATGCAGCATTGAGTGAAGCTTTTGAAAGGGAACTCTTGGGGTTACTTGACTGTAACCCTGTTCCATGATAAAGCAGAACGAGATGCTGCACTGTAGTGCCGTGCTGATGAAGTCCCAGGACTGCTCTTCAAACAAAAAAGACCTGAGGGCTTGCAGCTGGGGCTCATCTATTTATTGCCTCGTGCAGCAGGTGCGCGTGTGATGTCACCGGCCGAGGCTATAATACCGTCGAGTCAATTTCATTGACGTGTTAAACAGCCAGTCATAATAAAGATGTTCCCATATGCACTTCATGCAGCATCTCGTTCCGCTTTATCAGGGAACAGGGTTACAGTCAAGTAACCCCGAGAGTTTTGGTTTGTGTTTTGAGTGTTTTTGTTTCTAAAAATATTGGAAGCATTTTTTAATTGTTAACAGAAATTATTGGTGATGTTTGGTTTTCCCCTATATTACACCATAGCCCCTCAGGCTGACTAGCATTAGAAGGGTATTGGCCCCCTCTAGCCCTTATCAATTTGAACTATGCTCCAGTTAACTCAAAAGAGAAGTGTAGCTTATAGTCCCTTCTATTGTCAGTCTACTTTTGTTTTTTTGGCGATCTCATACAAGGACTGACTCAGCTGTCAGTCAATAGTATAAAGTGCACTCAATGCACCCAAGTACGTAAGCTGGGATTCAGCCTCAGCATTATTCCTTCAGCTTGCTATCACTTATGTAACTCTAATAGGACATCCTGATGCACTATCCTCACCTTTCTGCCATAACATTAAATCACACTGACAGTTCAGTTCCACACTCTGATTCAGTAGGATGGAATAGCATGCAGCATCTGATTTACTCTCCTTTGTTACAGAGTGTCCTGCCAGTTATAATAGACTGCTGCTTTGAGGTGTAAAGGGTTACTTTACCGATTAGCATTAAGCTTTGGATCAGTAGAAACCTGGTAATATATTCAAATGACCATGCTTCCCTCCCTCATGTCCCCCTGAGACGAGAGATTTCTGTATTTTTTGTCTGGAAAAAAAACCTCAGATGACGTAAACATGGTCATTTAGCGTCATCGGAGGCTTTTTTGTCCAGAGGTTAGAGACTACAGCCAGTAGTAGGAGCTAGTTCCGCATGTTTTCAACCCGCTCATAGGGGTGGAATCTCACTCACAGAATGTAAAATGCGCACGGCCGCTCGGCATTCATAATGGAGCGGTGCGGAGCAAAGAGAGTGTTTTTAATGAATTCCTATGAAAGTTAAGCTTCCATAGACATGAACTGAAAACGTGCCAGACTGGACACGCACCGTGAATGACAGCATGGCCGTGAATGAATGACAATACGGCCATGAATGAATGCCCGTGCGGCCGTGCTCCCTTTCAGTTTCGGTTTAGAATTAGCGCTAATTTGGAGGCGGGTTGCTTGAATTGTGGGTTCATTAGCCTATTATTCTTAATGAAAAACACAACAACAAAACGGTACAATGACAAACTCAAATAGGCCCATTTCGCTTTGAAACCAAATCTTCCGCGATCATCTTTTCTGTCAGCTGTTTGCTCTCGTGATGAATGAAATCTGACTCCTTCTGCGTTTGTGCTGCGACTCTCGTTCGGCTCATGTTGAGCAGGCACGTTCAGTTTTTAATTGTAGTGTCTGTTCTCTAACTGAACTAAATTATTTTATTACTATAAAAATGAAAATGACGGTGGGGACGGTGGGCAAGTGATGTAACCGGTAGGTGTGGCTTGGGAGTGGCCTCGTAGGGCAGCAAAGCAAGTGCATTCTGGGAGTTGTCTTTCATCCACATGAGCCAAAAATACATTTTCTGGCTTTTCTCAGTCTAGAAAGCACCAACTTCTGAAATAATTTCACATTTCTACTACATAAATGACCCAATTTAAATACACATTCATCTTTACAGCGGTGAAGTATCCCTTTAATGAAAGTCTGTGTTTTAATGGCACCAGATGTACCAGATTTTAAACTTGTCGTTTTAACAGGGTGATTGCTCTAGCTCTCTAAATGTGGCCAATAACTGGAAAATGATTTATTAATGATTTAATACGATTTTATGATTCTATGATCATGATTAGCGTTTGACTGAATAAACCCTCGAGCTATAATTGTTTCTCTGAAACTGAACTTCACCTGTTCAGCTCTCACTAACTGAAGCTGACAGAATGTCAGCCAATTTGCATAACAGTAATTACAGAAAAGTGAAACAGTGAAAGAGACAACACACGTGCGTATATAAACTCATAGCACATCTCAAATTATTTGTTTGGCCCAGGCTATGCATACAGATGTTTCCATATAACAGAGTGACAGAATCGCTGGTCAGCTGAGGTCAGATGATCATTTTCTGTCACTGCACTCTGGAACCTCCATTAGTTCATTGAGTGACAGGTGATAGATAAATCTGCTGCAGACCCACAGGGATAATGAATCCTCTGACAACAGGTGCCATTGTCAGAAGAGCAGGTGAGAGTATCCAGATGCAGTAGGAATTCCTCTTGTCATAACAGAAAGTGACCTTGTGCCCGTTCTAGGGGTTTTCTGAGCAAATGTTTGAATTATAACCTCAAAGCATAGCACAGTATGGATAACTCTGTGTGTGTGTGTGTGTGTGTGTGTGTGAGAGAGAGAGAGAGAGAGAGAGAGAGACATTTTTCTGATAATTCTGGGTATGAGTATTCAATATTTTATATTTTATTTTTGTTTTGTTTTTGTTTTTATGTGGGGGCAGATATGGCAGCCAGAATAGATTTATATAGACATATACGGTGAAAAACAGAATAGAAATGTTTTTTTAATGTAATTTTACAGTAAAACGATGTTAAATGTACTGGTTTTGGAAGTGAAAAAAGAACAAGTCATCTTATAATTTACAGTGAAAAAAATCATACTGACATTTCCAGAAATAAAATTGAAATAACTATAACCATTGAAAAAACTATACATTCATGTATGTACATTAAAGGGCCCTATTTTAACGATCTGAGTGCATGGTCTGAAGTGCATGGCGCAGGTCCACTTAGGGCATGTTTCCAAATCCACTTTTCCTAATTTAATGACAGAAAAAACGGCCGTAACGTGCAATAAACCAATCAGAGTCTCATCTCCCATTCCCTTTAAAAAGCCAGTTGTGCTTGCACCATGGCGGATTCGCTATTTACATGGTGGAACTTGCGAGCGGAAAGACTGAACACTTATCCAGAGAGAAATCGTTTTATTTTTAATATTTAAAAATGTTTGTGGGCTGCTGCGTGCCCCTGTGTGTGTAATAAGCAGAGTGTACACGCGTTGTGCACCCGCTTATAGGCGCATATTACTAACGCGCCCTTTAAATAACACAAAAAATACTGCGCAGACGTTTTCAGTTGCCTCAAAATAGCAACGCGCCAACAATGCACCTGAACACACCTTGTTTTCAGACCAACGCACCCATGGCAAACAGATGGACGTGAGTGCATTTGCTATTTAAACAACGTGGCGCTGGACGTGAAAATGATAACTGCGTCGGGCTGAAAATAGCAAGAAACACATTGCGCCGGGTGTATGATAGGGCCCAAAGTTTTTGTTACATTTTATGTTGGTAAATTTAATGCTTATTGCATTAGTTTAGTGTCCCGTGTTACCCTAATGGTGGTTTGTACATGTATGTATGACACTGTGCACTTTAATTCATCACGTATTTTTAGGGTGGTTGTCAGTATATAGTAAAGGTAAAACAGATTTTAGTAATTTGGTATATTCACATTATTTCATTTTTACTGTAAATGTGATCTGTAAAGCTTAAATACAGTCCAGCATGGCAAATAAAGCTGCCATTTATTTCTTTTTTTACTGTATTTTTTATTTCACAGTGCATAATTGGTTTATCAAACATTACAGGGGTCACTGAGATCCCCATAAGCTGACCCGCTCCATCTAAAATGTGTGAGTGGATAAGATTTTAAACATTCTACAAAAAAATGCTATTGATTTTTTTGTGTGCGTGTGTAAACTCTTTAAATGTTATTTTAAAGAGAATATGTAACATACATTAATATATGGGCAAGGTCTTTTTGAAGTGCTGAAAGCTGACCCCATTATCTGGTGGATATTTGAGTCTAATGGCAGCTTTATTTTACTGTCTTTATTTCAGCTTTATTTTACTGTCCATTTTATAGTACAAAATCACATAAAGAAAATGTAAATGGGTATAGCTCTCGAAAGATTTATGAGCCATGTCCATTAGAATCAGGTTTTCCCACCATTAATATAATTTTTTTCATAGCTGACTGTGTATTCTTATACTGTACTGTGCAGTACATAACAACAAACAAGCAGATTTTTAAAAAAGTGGGTCATGAAGCAAAATCTGAAGGATACAGTAATGTATAACGTACCTTTAGAAGGCCAAGTAAGCAAAGATTGACCTCAGCCCTGCATGGATAAATCACAACACAAAGCAGACCAAGTGTTGCATTATCTCATCACTGTGTCATGACTAATGCATAAACACATACTTGACAAGTCAGATAGACCAGTGACAATGGATGCAGTCCTGCAATGTCAAATAAAACTAGTAGCTTTTTGTGAACTCTGCCAAGCATCATACACTAGTAGAGCTACTACACTACCATGTGTTACAGGCCCCAGGCCACAGCAAATCATTTTAACATCCTGAGGACTCATTCCGAATTATCTGAAGAAGACCTAGGGCCAGATTTACTAACAACTTTCACCAGCGCAAACCCTCTTTTAGCGTTACAAAACTACTGTCAGGATTTACTAAAGAGTCAAGACACGCAGCAATAAATTAGAGCCCCACCAAAATATTCATCCAAGCATAGACCTATATACACTGAATTAATGATAAATTGAAAATCTATTCAGAATTCTGCAACACATTTTCTACAGTTTTTAAGTCGTGAAGTGATAAGGATATATTAAAATGAAGCGCATGGATTCGACAGGCATGTATTCATGATACTAGGTGGGTTAGCCGGTCTCTGAGCCCTCCCTAGCTCTACAGCTCCCCACAAATTTTCAATGTAAATCTGTGGTGAAAAATGGAACTGCAATGCACTCTCATAGAGAGCCATTGGGGCACATTTCTGGCTTTTCACGTATCAGTCCGCTTTAACTATGTGTCTGCATCAGGTCAGTAACTAGTTGGCATGTCTGTTCTTCCTATGTGGAGTAGCATATAAAATTAATGAAAGTATAAATCCTTTATTTTAAACATGCTGAATAGACTTTATACACTCACCTAAAGGATTATTAGGAACACCATACTAATACTGTGTTTGACCCCCTTTCACCTTCAGAACTGCCTTAATTCTACGTGGCATTGATTCAACAAGGTGCTGAAAGCATTCTTTAGAAATGTTGGCCCATATTGATAGGATAGCATCTTGCAGTTGATGGAGATTTGTGGGATGCACATCCAGGGCACCCGTTCCACCACATCCCAAAGATGCTCTATTGGGTTGAGATCTGGTGACTGTGGGGGCCATTTTAGTACAGTGAACTCATTGTCATGTTCAAGAAACCAATTTGAAATGATTCGAGCTTTGTGACATGGTGCATTATCCTGCTGGAAGTAGCCATCAGAGGATGGGTACATGGTGGTCATAAAGGGATGGACATGGTCAGAAACAATGCTCAGGTAGGCCGTGGCGTTTAAATGATGCCCAATTGGCACTAAGGGGCCTAAAGTGTGCCAAGAAAACATCCCCCACACCATTACACCACCACCACCAGCCTGCACAGTGGTAACAAGGCATGATGGATCCATGTTCTCATTCTGTTTACGCCAAATTCTGACTCTACCATCTGAATGTCTCAACAGAAATCGAGACTCATCAGACCAGGCAACATTTTTCCAGTCTTCAACTGTCCAATTTTGGTGAGCTCGTGCAAATTGTAGCCTCTTTTTCCTATTTGTAGTGGAGATGAGTGGTACCCGGTGGGGTCTTCTGCTGTTGTAGCCCATCCGCCTCAAGGTTGTGCGTGTTGTGACTTCACAAATGCTTTGCTGCATACCTCGGTTGTAATGAGTGGTTATTTCAGTCAAAGTTGCTCTTCTATCAGCTTCAATCAGTCGGCCCATTCTCCTCTGACCTCTAGCATCAACAAGGCATTTTCGCCCACAGGACTGCCGCATACTGGATGTTTTTCCCTTTTCACACCATTCTTTGTAAACTCTAGAAATGGTTGTGCGTGAAAATCCCAGTAACTGAGCAGATTGTGAAATACTCAGACCGGCCCGTCTGGCACCAACAACCATGCCACGCTCAAAATTGCTTAAATCACCTTTCTTTCCCATTCTGACATTCAGTTTGGAGTTCAGGAGATTGTCTTGACCAGGACCACACCCCTAAATGCATTGAAGCAACTGCCATGTGATTGGTTGATTAGATAATTGCATTAATGACAAATTGAACAGGTGTTCCTAATAATCCTTTAGGTGAGTGTATACAGTAGTTCTGTTGTGTTTGTTTTATGTTTGTAAGCTCCATCCGTTAGCCCAAAAAACGGAATCTAACGGCTTGGTTGAAGGATTCTGCGTGTAAGCCTTTTCAGCATTTCTGTTAAATTCACTTAATTTATTAATATCTAATTTTAAATCTGACTCCATGAATAAAGTGATCTGACTCCAATTTTATGTGACTTTGTTCATTTTGTTACGTTTGTAATTTAACAGCTGGTGATTCGTTGTGATTTAATTTGGATCGTTGATTTTTCTTAGTATATCTTATTTTCAAATATTCATCAAGGGACTCAATATCACACAGAGACTGAATGCTCGCGAAAAAATTACATTAGCTCACAAACACAAACCCGCCAGTTCTGATATTAGTCAGAGGATTGCAGAGTGAATATTTTACCTTTAAGTGGTCGCACCTGCTTACTCAACAAAAAGTCCAATTTGATTAATAGACACGAAAGCTGCAACTTGCTAATACAGTAGTAGTCAGAAAGCTGATTATCCCGCATGCTGCCCTCCATGCTTCAGTCATGGGGTCCTCAGTTTGATCTATTCTGGCAAAAGATTTGCGGAAATAACGGACTCCACATTGATCCATACTAGAATAATGATTTCAGAAAATACAAGATAAATCAAGATTAACATTTATTTTGGCCAGACAGAACTTAAATAAACATAATTAAACATGAATCCATGGTACACAACTTTCAGCATAAAAATATAAAATACAATTACAAGGTAATATGAAAATAGTTTCAAAGAGTCATTATATCTGGCACAGTACACACAGTGTGTGTGAGTGCCTCTCGGACACTGACACAGCAATGCATGAGGGCTCTGGCTACAGAATGTTCCCAAATGGCAGATCTGCTACCCTTCCTTAAATACCCAGACCAGAACAAAGGGTGGTAAATATTTGCAACACAACACCTAGTTTGGGGGAGAGGATCAGATATCTTTGAGGAGACCACTCAAAAAGGAGAACATAATTCTCATATGTTTCTCATCCTACCAGTGACTACAGTGAAGTTGAGAACATTTTACCAATCGCACTGAGACCTTTAAAAAGATACCACACATGAAAGGGGAAAAACAATAGATTTACAAGATGCATCATCTGTGGTATATCTGCATTCTGTGATTTGAATCAGGGGAAGGGAAGGGAGGAGGGAGAGGGGGAGAAGGTTTTGGGCAGGCCGATGTCCTACACTCTTTCTGTGAGATCTTCTCTCCAGATTAGTGAGTTTTATTGTTCTATTGCAGGGGGTTGGATCTTCAACTTTTGTCTTAGCAGTAAAACTGATTCTTACATGTTTGATCTGAGAATAGACACGACTTTCCTTATTGGAATTCCTACATAATTTGCAATATTCTAAAACAACATCTGAGGCAATAAATACTACATCAAGGCAATTCTAAGATGATGCAAGGACATTACAATTCTGCCCAAAGTGAGTTTATGCTCAGCGATTAGAATATAAAGCTTACAAAATGTTAATCATAAACTAGCGCTAAGAACCAGAATCTGCCCTACCTTAATTTACGACCAGGAGCCACTACTGCTCCCATCTGTGCTTTTATGCAATTGTGCTCACACGCTAATTAGCTCTGTTTAGTAAATCTGTCCCCTAAAAACTTTCGGCAGAGATCATTTAACTTGTTTTTGGTGGGGTGGGGGCACAAACTTGTCAGTGACTTTGGAGGTTTTAAATAAATCACATTTAATGATTTGATAATACACTTTTTGCTTTTTGCAAATACAATTTTCAATTCCTTTTGAATATTGTATGGAATATCATTCCATACCTAAGATTTAACAAAATACTAATGAGATATTGGCATGAAGTGCATCACTGTTACATTAACTCGTCCATGCCTCCAGATCTGGGGATGGAACCTATTTTTACTTTATTTATTTTACTCTAGATATGGTATGATGAAATGATGGGAAATAATAAGTCAGTTCTTTCAATATTGCGGTGTGAAAAATAAATGACAAGCTTTTGATTCCAGCTATTAATGTGAGTCTTACCTGCAGTCTGCATTATGTTGTATAGCTGTGCAATTTCAGACACATTCAATCCAAATTATTCAGGTTATAAGATTGGATACAGTAAGATACAAATGTTTCTCTATTGGCTGCTTTTTGGTATGATGTTGAAAAATGTTTGCCGGTATGTTTTAATGTATATGGCTTTTTATCTATCCAAAATAAAATCAGGGGAGACCTGGTTATAACATGAGAGTTGTAACACCACAAATTCCACCAATCTGGGATAAGCTAGGAGTCCTGTGATCATTTCATTATTTACCCAACTTCCTCCCAGATCCCATTTGAATGGTTGTAAATGTCTGTAGACCTCAGAGAAAGGATTGTATCAAGACACAGATCGGGGGAAGGGTACATAAAAATGTCTGCAGCATTGAAGGTCCCAATGAGCACAGAGGCCTCCATCATCCGTAAATGAAAGAAGTTTGGAACCACCAGGACTCTTCCCAGAGCTGGCCGCTTGGTCAACTGAGCGATCCAGGAAGAAGGGAGGTGACCAAGAACCCAATAGTCTCTCTAACAGAGCTCCAGCGTTTCTCTGTGGAGAAAGGAGAACCTTCCAGAAGAACATCCATCTCTGCGGTCAGGCCTGTATAGTAGAGTGGCCAGATGGAAGACACTCCTCAGTAAAAGGCAGTCTGGAGTTTTCCAAAAGGCACCTGAAAACCTCTCAGACCACAAGAAAGAAAATTCACTGCTCTGATGAAACAAAGATTGAACTCTTTGGCCTGAATGGCAAGCATCATGTCTGGAGGAAACGAGGCACTGATCACCACCTGGCCAATACCATCCCTACAGTGGCAGCATCATGCTGTGGGGATGTTTTTCAGCGGCAGGAACTGGGAGACTAGTCAGGATCGAGGGAAAGATGGATGCAGCAATGTACAGAGACATCTTTGATGAAAACCATTCCAAAGCGCTCTGTACCTCAGACTGGGGCAAAGGTTCCTCTTCCAATAGGACAACGACCCTAAGCACACAGCCAAGATAACAAAGGAGTGGCTATGGGACAACTCTGTGAATTTCCTTGAGTGGCCCAGCCAGAGCACAGACTTGAACCCGATTAAACAACTCTGGAGAGATCTGATAATGGCTGTGTACCAATGCTCCCCATCCAACCTGATGAAGCTTGAGAGGTCCTGCAAAAAAGAATGGGAGAAACTGCCCAAAAATAGGTGTGCCATGCTTGTAGCATCATACTCAAAAAGACCTGAGGCTGTAATTGGTGCCAAAGGTGCTTCAACAAAATATCGAGCAAAGGCTGTGAATACTTATGTACATGTGATATTTTTTTTTTTTTTCGTTTTTTTATTTGTAATAAATTTGCAAAGATTTCAAACAAACTTCACGGTGTCCTTATGGAATATAGTTTGTAGAATTGAGAAAAAAAATAAGGAATTTAATCTATTTTGGAATAAGGCTGTAACATAACAAAATGTGGAAAAAAGTGAAGCACTGTGAATACTTTCCAGATGCACTGTATGCACAAATTTCTGAGTCAAACAGTAAGTGAATTTGAGCTGTGGTCAATCACAGAACGAAAAAGGCATTGTTTTGGCTTGTTCTTTTGAATTGTTTCAATAAACCTGTTTTTGAAGCATATTGCATGGTGTGGCCTCTGTTTTTGTTTTGTTTTGTTTAGTTGTTACAACTTACCCCAGCATGTGTTACAACCTACCACAGTAGTGGGGTAGATTGTAACAAAAGTACATGTATTTGACACCAACTCATAAGGGCTGTGATGTTCTTGCAGAGGTTTGAATTGGTGCCTATTGTAATGTGGGTACTTTGTATAAAAGTTTGAGCACTCTAGCTCAAAAATTCAGCGAGTTGCTAATGCTGAAGCAAAAAGTGCTACAGCCATACCAGGTCTCCCCTCTATAAAGAGAGCACCATAACTAGGAAATCAAATTTAAATATTTTTATAAAAATTATTTGTTCTAACATTCAGCATACTTTTTCTCCTGTAACATGTATTCAAGTTGATTCTGTCATATTAAATAATATTTGACTGGAATATTTAAGATGTTATCAAACGAAGCATAGTTTTAGGTTATCTTATAAAACACTTTTTTTAACAGTGTATAGTGTCCATTTTTGCTATATAATTAACCAAAATAAGTACTGAGGGTCCCACTTTATATTAGGTGGCCTTAACTACTTTGTACTTACATAAAACAATAAGTACAATGTACTTATTGTGTTCATATTGTGTTGCAAAACACTTTTGCTGATATTGAGGTGGGATACGGGTAAGGTTAGGGACAGGTGTGGTGGTATGGGCAAGTTTAAGGGTAGGGTTAGGTGTAAGGGAAGTGTCAACAGTGTAATTAGAAATGTAACTACAGAAATTAATTACAGATGTAATTACATGCAGGTAATTTTTAAAATGTAAGTACAATGTAAAAACATGTATGTACACAATAAGCGCATTGTATCAAATTATTAATTTAAATGTTAGTACATAGTAGTTAAGGCCACCTAATATAAAGTGGGTCAGCACTGAGTAATAAAAATGAGCAACGTATTTAATTATATTTTGGAGTAGGCAAGGCAAGGCAAGGCAAGTTTATTTATATAGCACATTTCATACACACTGGCAATTCAAAGTGCTTTACACAGAAATTGAGTTAAAATATTCATAAGAGAATAAAATAAAAAATAAAATGCGAGTGGTCGCTCAGTCCGGGGTCTGTGGAGTGGCCATGTTCCTGGCACTCAGGCACTTTCTCCCAGACCTCAGGGGCCATCATGTGTTGGTGCGCACGGACAACACAACGGTGGTCTCCTACATAAATCGTCAGGGGGGGTTGCGCTCACGCCGATTATGGAAATTAGTACATCGAGTCCTGATATGGGCTCATAGATTCACTTCTCTCTACTGAGGTAGCTGAGACCATGCTGCCCTCCAGAGCTCCTTCTACGAGGAGGCTTTATGCCCTTAAATGGAGAGTATTTGTCTCATGGTGCACGAGCCATACGTTGAATCCAGTTGACTGCCCAGTTGGTACTCTTCAGGGTTATCCCCTTCTACCTTGAAGGAATATGTGGCGGCCATTTCTACTTACCACATTCCGCTAGAAGGTGAATCAGTGGGTAGACACCTGTGGGTTACTCGCTTCCTCCGTGGTACTCTGGGGCTTAGGCCTGCGGCACGCTCGAGGGTGCCAACCTGGGATCTGTCCATGGTGCTAGAAGGCCTAGCCTCTCAGGAACCATGGTTACATACGTAACCTGAGACGTTCCATTTAAAGGGAACTCGCGCTGTGTCGCTTTGCCATACTCCTGGCATGCCTGTGACCGACTTGTTCGACCTATCAGAAGCTGACATTGTCTGGTTCAGGGGTGCTTTATAGTTTCCTGGTCAATGACGTCACCCGCCTTTGACGTCCCGTCATGCCATTGGACTGATTTCACGAGTGCTTCATGATGCAATCATGCAGAGGCGTTCCCGCAGCGCTTGACTCAGCATCTCATTCCCTCTCAGGGAACCATGGTTACATACGTAACCTGAGACGTTATTGACGTAATCACATCAAGATTCCTGACTTGATTTTTAGTTTTTAGACCCCTAGCGTCATGGTATGCATTCACCTTGATAATTTCATCTTTGTTTCCAAATGCAATGACTTCAGATTTGTCTTTGTTTAAAGATTTTGTCTTTGAAGAAAGTTTTGGCACATCCAGCTGTTAACAGCTGTAGTCATTAGGCGATAGTGCTAAGTTTACCACTTCTAGGAGATCTGCTTCTAAACAGTTAAACACTCTTTTGAAAAAAAGTGGGGAGTGTGTCAATAGGGCAGGTTGATGTTTTAAGGTGCTGTACCATTTCTTCTAAAATTTTACCGTTGATTGCTTCAAAATCAGACATAGTGACTAATTTCTGAAATTGTGGACGAGTCTGTCTGACCTCAGCACAGCATGAGAATATACTGATCGCCTTTCTGATATTATTGATCTTCTCAGAAAAAAGGAGCAAAATCATTGCATTTGCTTTCAGAGAACAATTCACTGGGAATGTGATTTGGGAGGTTTGTTAGTGTAACATTATCCACTGGAGGCGAGTTTGCTGAACCCAAGTGCAGTTTATTAAACTTAACAAAACACAAAACATAAAACAATGGCTTGGCTGGGCTTACACAAAGACAAAAACCCACCAACACGCGGGTTACACTTCAATACAAGACAAGGACACATGGCAAACATGAGGGCTAAATACACAATGACTAATGACAAGACCAGGGACACCTGTGAACACTGACAAAAACCAGGAAGTGCATGGAAAGACATGACAGTGAACATGGCAAACTTAGAAACATAGTAAACTAAACACATGAAACATAACAAAAACACCATGTGACAGTTAGTGTCTCGACAGTAGCAAAAAGAGTGCAGGTGTTATTTATGTTTCTGTTTATAATATTTGAGAAGAAGGTCTGTCTAGCTTTGCCTAGCTCCACATTGAAATCATGAAGGCTGTCTTTATAAATATTATAATGGACTACAAGTTGTGTCTTCCGCCACATGCATTCAGTTTTCTTTTCATACTTTGAACTGCTGTTATGTTTCTCCAAGGTGCTTTAGGTCTACCAATCTTTTTCCTGACTTTCTCAGGAGCAATATCATCAATTACATTTTTTTACTTTTGAGTTAAAGCATTCAAGAAGAAAATCAACAGAGTCTGCGGATATGCTTGGTTTCAGAGATATGGCCTTCATAAATAGTACATTAGTGTTCTCATTTAAGCATCTCTTTTTGACAGAGACAGATTTAGCTTCAATGGCAGGAGAGATTGATATATCAAATAAAATACAGAAATGATCAGACAGTGCTACATCCTTAATAACAATCTATGAAATGTTTAGACCCTTACTGATAAGTGAATCTAGAGTGTGTCCACGATTGTGTGTGGGTCCATGTACATGCTGAGTCAAATCAAAAGTGTTAAGAACAGTCATGAGATCTTTTGTTGTACTGGATTCAGCATTGTCTATGTGAACGTTAAAATCCACAGCAATAGTAAAACAGTCAAACTCAGAAGAGATTGTTGATAATAGCTCTGTAAACTTCTCAACAAAGGCTGGAGAGTATTTTGGAGGCCTGTAAATAATGATAAGTAGAATGCATGGAGCACCTTTTAACACAATAACCAGATATTCGAAAGACAGGTAATCTCCAAATGACATTAGCTTACACCTACACCTCCACCTCTCCTAACCGCTCTGCAGACACTCATAAAAGTAAAGTTAGGAGGGACTGTTTCATTTAAGACTGTTTAACTGCAGCTGTCTTTTTATCACGTAATAGAACAGAAATAGAGAAAGCAACAGACACACTGGGTTCCCGCTTGTTCTGTAAACATTGGATAAAGTTACTGTTATCATAGTGGGGACCCGACACACATCACTGAGAGCTGGTATCAGTTGTTTTTGATTCACCTACGACAGATGGAGGAGTGTGTGGGCCCTGGCATTGTGACCAAAGAAATCTCACAGGAGGAGGGGGAGGTCTAGCTGGGCCAATCAACTTTGGTGGTCGCCGCTTTTTGGTTGATATCTGGGGACTCGCAGCGATAGAGTGTGATAGTCTGGTTCCAGCATACACAAGTTCCTCCATTTTCTCGGAGAAGCTCAGAAGCAGGGAAGCTGGAGAGAGGAATAACATGTCTGGTGAGGGGGGCTATTGCTCTGGTGTTACTGGAGGCAGTAATATGTTGTCCTGGCTTCCCTGGCTGTTTTCTAGTGTTAGCTGTGGGCTGATTTGATCTGTGTCCGATCACATTTGGGGATTTCTCACCCACATTCAACACATTTGGGGATTCCTCACCCATATTCATTAATACTTCAAATCTGTTCTCAAGATGTATAGGCGGTGGTAGGGGGGTAGAGGATGCTACTACGGCAATCTGTGATACTCGTGACAATCTGATGTCTCGAGTGCCTTTAGGTCTCGCTCCCTGTTTGTGCCATTGATTAGTGTTGATCAGTTACAGCTTGTTTCTCTACACTCATTTTGGCCTGTTTAGGAGCACTAGATTAATGGGACTCACCGGCTGTATGCTGAGGGCATCCATGACGAAGCTCTGTTGTGTGTTTAGTCTGGTTTGGTAGTCCCGCAAGTAACTTTGTTTCAAGAACTGCAATCCTTTGTCTGTGGCAGTTTGTGCAGCAGGTAGATTCTTCAGACAGAAGAGGCATTTTTTTCTTATCCTTTTGAATGTAGGCAGCTGTGTTTTCCCCTTCTCCCTCAAGCACAAGAATATGCAAAAGAGAACTAAATTCAGTATTCGTGCACTATATGAGAGGTGCCCTTTTTTAAAATCCAAAGCGACTTGCATTCATTCAAACTACAATGCATTCACATATTTTAATCAGCTCTTGTCTTCCCTGGCAATGGAACCCATGACCTTGGTGTTAATAACGCCACGTTCTACTGTTTGAGCTACAGGAATATTACAGGTGTATGAAACATCTACTGATGGGCCACAGTAGTTATAATTTGTTGTTTCATGCGTTTCTTCATCAGTCATGGTTGATATTTGGATGGAGACCAGAAATATACCATGTATTTTACAATCAATGACAGTTTTGTTTGAAAACCTAAATCTTGCATTCTGTTTTGTCATATACCACACATTTTCTTCCATGTTTTAATTTTAACACTAAATGTTGTGCAGCGCTTTGTTGGCTTTGTTATTTTTTTGTTTGATTATATTTCAAAAGATAAATTAAATTGTTAATGTTTGAAATTGTTCATTTCATTACCACAATTTTAATCATACATTTTGTATTAAATGATAAATTCAAATGTTAAAACAGACGACACAGAATTTCTGATAAAAATCAAACATTTCATGGGGCCCTATTATTATTATAATTATTACCTGTATTATTATTATGATAAATTATAAAAAATATTAAATAAAATATTAAATTCTTAAAGTTTTATGAATTCAATTGATTAGACATTATTTAATGACATTCCCTTAAAATGAAATCAAGAAAATGTAAAACTGAAAACGCATGATGTATTTTTTGTTAAACTTTTAATCAATTTTACTTTTAAATAGGGTTTGGAATCAAAAATCGATTCCAGTTCGCCCAAAAAAGTCGCCTCTCATATAGTGCATGAATACTGAATTAAGGTCTCTTTTGCATCATCTTGCACTTGAATGGACAAATACACACAAAATGATGTCAACATATCCTCGTAAACACAGTCAATTATGTCTTAAGTGAACATAAACAGTTAAGAAAGAAAACACATGTGTAACAGTATATTGGATCTGTGGGAATCGATAAGAATTGGAATTGATAAGCAGAATCAGAATCGCAAAAATGTGAATAATACCCAAACCAACCCAATACCCAATTGTTTAATAATAAACAATTATTATCAGTTTGATTTCAATTAATTAAACATGCTTTTTTGATTGCTAAAATTGAATCTAGAAACCGATAAAATAAATAGGAAAACTGAAAAACAAAACAAACAACAAATAAGGGCCCTATAGGCCAAGTTCTAGCTCAGTCTGTAAAATGTAATCTTGTGTAAAGCTGCACTTTTCCAGGAAGCCCTCTTCACACATCAATCAGATGTGCTACAGCTTGTGCCACATTCAGTACATTTATAGAGAGGAAATGCTACGAAAGCATTAGTCTCCATCTTTTGCATGGGAAGGAGCTTAGGGAGAATATTCGTCAAACATCACAGAGAAGACGTTTCTAGAGCACTTTTTTTGTGTCACAGTCACAGGGACTGGGCAGAAAGTGTGGATGGGTCCAAATGTGTGATAATGAGCCCTGCAGTCAAACAGTCACTACTAGCCTACACTTCTGTATGGTCATAGCTCATTGTGACTCTCCTCTAAATGATTCATTCTTCTCATGTTATTAAATCATGAATGCTGTTTAATTCATGACCCAGGTGCCAGGAGACCATGGCCAGAATTCTGCAGTGCCTTGAGTTTTTACCCAAGGGATGTTCTTGCACTCCACTGAAAATGTGCTATCAAGTCATAGTTCTCTACCTCTCTCTTTCTCTCTTTCTCTGTGACATCACAGTTGTTAAAGATGGCAAGTGTTGATTGTTCAGGAAGCAATGTGTAGTCTGACATGGTTTTTTTTGACATGTCCGACAATAATTTAAGAGTCAAAATCGCATAATCTGACAGTGTCTATCATAACAGACAAAAATATTGTGTAGTCTGAACCCGGCAGCTATCCAACAGTTCAGCTGCATTTGAACAGCTTGTTTTAAAGGATTAGTTCACACACAAAAAAAGAAAATTCTGTCATTTACAATACTCGCCCTCATGTTGTTGCAAACACGTATGATTGGAACACAAAAGGAGATATTTTGAATGATATACTGGTCACATTCAGAAGCTTTGTGTGATGAACCAACACTATGTCAAGACCAATTTGTGCATATTTTAAGAGGTGGCTAATAGTGTTGTAGTCAAGACCACCTAAACCAAGACCAAGTCGAGACCAAGACTTTGTGGGGTTGAGACCAAGACAAGACCAGACCAGCAATCCTTAAATTCATTTAAAAGATCCATATCTACTGTCTGATTAATGTCTTATATTTAATAAATAAATACAATTAGAATAGTAAGACACTATAGCGCTGTTACCAATCAAATCACTAACAATAAAATTCATGGCACAGAAAAACTAAATTAAAAACCAAAAAAAATAAATCTCAGAATTTTGTGGGCATTTATATTAATTTTTGGGCATTTTTGAGACAATGCTGTATTGATTTTGAACCCGGAAGCACAGTAACAAAAGAAATCACATTACAAAGAAGCATTTTAAGCAGTGAGTTTTACATCAAATCACATTAATGATGTTAAATCAGACAATGCACCGGCAATTTAGTGATATCCTTGAAGTTGTGGTCTTGACTCGTCTTGAAATAAAATCCTGAGTCCTCTAAGTCTGAGACCAAGACAAGACCGAGGAGAAATGCAGTCGAGACCGAGACAAGACCAAGACCTTCAAAAAATGGTCTTAAGACCGGTCTCGAAACCAAGACCAGTACTACAACACTAGTGGCTAATTCGCACAAATTCGTAAGATCTCACTTGTATGGATTTGTACAATTTGTCTAAACATCTCTAGGTTTAGGGTCAGGGTTAGGGGTAAGTCATTCATACGAATTGGGAAACACGTAAAATACGTATGATTTAGCAAAAATGAACTTATGAGTGAGGTTGTATGAATTTGCCACCTCATAAAATACGTACAAATTGCAGTGAGATCGGCTTGGATGAACACTGCAAAGACGATATTCACATTTATGTGACCTGGATCAAATGATTAATTGAAATGCAGGGTTAGCGTTAACTAAAACTAAAACCCATTTTCATACTTGAAATATAATAAACATTAACTGAAATAAAATACAATATAAAAAACCCTTCAACTTAAAAAAAAGAGAGAAATGTTGCCTTGGCTGTTGAAATAAGCTAAGTTGAACTATTAAAATAACTAAAACAAAGCTGGAGTGGCTGCCATAGCTGCATGAGAAAGGTAAGGTCATTAGCACTTTGATGAGCACACATGGACCTGAAGCTCTGCTCATGGATGTGGAAGATAATGACCAGGTAGTGTTAGCAATGATGTATGGTGGTGTGCACTCTGAGTTGATAGTCACAGTGAAAGAGCACTTGGTCAGGTGTGATTGAAGTGGAACAATTAGCTTGTCATTGCACAAACACACATCATTGGTTGAGCCAATGTTAGAGCACTCAAACACTGTGGTGTTTACACTCAGGGGATCAGAATGGTTTACTTGCACTATGGGGGATATTCCAGAAAGCAGGTTATGTGACTTACCTGAGCAAGTTTACTCAGAGTAAGCGGGTATGTAAAGTGAAAGAGTATTGTCTTATCTACTGGTTGTCTTATTGTGAGCTTTGTGAGGGCTAATTTAACTGCAACATAATAATATGTATTGTACATAAATGGTATAATGCACAATAAGTCAAATGGGTCATTGCCTTACCTCCAAGGCAAGCCACACTGGCCGACTTTTTGGCCCCAGTAAATAAATCACAGTTCTCTCCTCATTTTAATAAATTGAGCAGTTTGCTCCTCGCTCCCGCAAGTTTTGCCTCAGACCACCTAACAAATGAAGCTGCGCAGTGGTATTTTTTTAGTTTATGTTTAAGTTTTTAAGACTTTTAACACTTGTTTCACTAACTATTTGAGTAAGTTAAAACACAATATACATTTGTAAGATTGGAAAAAGTTTGCATATGCCAGAATGTCTCTGAGAAAATAAAGGACATTAGCATCTGAATCGACTCATGCATTTAGCATCCCCATCTAAGACGACGTCACGCTGAGTGAATCACTTAAATTTACATGTCTCTCCTTTCACCTGCATCTACCCCCATCTCCCCTCCAGAATTCACCCAAAATCTATATGGTCTAAAGTGAACAAATACTATACAGAATTATACATGTTTGATATCATTTGTCAAACGTCAAATGTCTCAGTGCAACTGGTACAAAGGTCTCCTCCCCACAAAAGTAAACCAAAAAGTAATAAAGGTTTTAGAGATACTTTGCTTATTACGTTGGGTGTGGCTTTAGCCATTTGGTCTTTTGTCAATACAGGTCTATGGGACAGTGATTAAATGTAAATTCCCATTGTTAACACGTTTCCATTTGAAAGAGGTTTCTGTCTTGGTCTGGTATTTAAGGAGATGTTGCAAAGAGGTCGGGGCTTGAACCTTTACATCGGTCAGCCCGTAACGCTGAGTGTCTCTTAGATGCTCAGCGTTATGTAATTCTCAGAAGGTCAGGTTTCCATATTTTATTCTATACTTCAGAGCATTTGATGTTATGTATGGATTATCTTTGAATTGATTATGTAATTGGCATGATACATTTACCTGACTAATAATAAATTGTTACACTGATTTATTCTGACTTACTCTGGAATTATTAACTATGAACGGGTATAATTTCAACAAAGGGTTAAACTGAATAATTAAATGTGTAAACTATTAAATATAAATGACCAAATAATCAATTGGCATTCTAACCTAAATTCGAGGTCATAATTAAAATGGAGTCAGATAAAGATAAATTAGAATTAAATCCCTTTGCCCCGCTGAAAAGACCGAACGCGCAAGAAACCTTCAACCACCAATCGTACGCCTCCATTGGAACGATTGGGGTTTACACATTTAAAAGTGTATTCCTCGGCCGCCACAGAAAAATCACCCGCCACTTGCTTTTAAAAACATCCTGTCGTCAATGGCACGCAATAAATCTTGGTATAGGCTAGGCTGTGAAGTATCCACTCGTTCTATCCTTCAAGAAGGAAGCATTTGTAGGCCAAATTCGAAGGAACCTTCAAATTCGGACAGCCTTTATCTCGCCAATTTGACACAATTAGTCTTCAAAGAAAGCAACCTCCAATTATTAAATACATATAGGCTCATTTAAGACTTCTGCAAATGTTATTCCTCAGCAAGTGGAATCTTTGTATGTTGCTGGTTTTTTTGTTGTTGTTTTTTTCTCCTCCATTTTTGTAAATAGGCCGGCACGTGAAATCCTTAAGGGTTTTGTCAGAGCAGGCAGCATCTTCTCACACACAGTAAAATTGTTTCCTCTTTTTGTATCCACAGGTGTGTGCTGCGACAGAAGCAAAACCACACATTGCCAGAAGCCGAAATTGCAGTCAACACACCCAGTATTGCATCACTAGATGCACTATTGCAGCTGCCCCACCAGTCCTGTGCTTTCAAATTTAATTAATTAATCTCTTATGGAGTCTACCAAAATGCTAAAGGTAATATAATTCAACCTATATTATTAACATATTGGGAAAGCTCCTTTAGTTTTAGTTTCAGCAGTTCAACAGATTTTCCTATAATTCTCTCTGTTTATTTTACTTCCTTTGTTTTAAACCTATTATCCCTCTTCTTGATTTGCTATTTGAATACAAAAGACTCAGCGGAAGGCTAGTTGGTAGTGGAGGGTGATGATGCAAGAATCCCATAGTATGGCTCTGCCGTTTTGGTGTCAAACTGGGCCACATGGTGTCTTTAAACTTGTGTACTCAACAGATGGGCAGGGTATTGGGACCCCCAGTGCATGGTCATATCTGCTAACAGTATATTGCCTGTACAAAACAAGTTAAATACATGATTATACTAGTGAATCATGTTGTTTGACTAGAATAGAGTTAAAATTGTAATACTTTAATTTCAATTTCAAGGTTCAATTTGTAATGTTATTCAATGCATGAACATGGTAACATGAACTAACAAAGAACAATATTTTTAGATAATTTCTTAATTGTGTTTAATCTTAATTTCTACTGTACATACATAACATATCTTATGCTCACCAAGGCTGAAAAAAATACTGTAAAAACAGTACAATCTTGAATTATTATTTAATTTTAAAATAACTATTTTCTATTTGAATTTAAAAATAGAATTTATTCACGCCAAAGCTGAATTTTTTTAGCAGCCATTACTTCAGTCTTCAATAAAAAAATTTTTTAAAAAACAAATTAAAATATTTATATATATATATATATATATATATATATATATATATATATATATATTGTATTATCAATTGCGCTGTTTAAAGATTTTGTGAAAATTGTGACATTATAAGGGTACATTTGCACAACAACGATATACACTCACCTAAAGGATTATTAGGAACACCTGTTCAATTTCTCATTAATGCAATTATCTAATCAACCAATCACATGGCAGTTGCTTCAATGCATTTAGGGGTGTGGTCCTGGTCAAGACAATCTCCTGAACTCCAAACTGAATGTCAGAATGGGAAAGAAAGGTGATTTAAGCAATTCTGAGCGTGGCATGGTTGTTGGTGCCAGACGGGCCGGTCTGAGTATTTCACAATCTGCTCAGTTACTGGGATTTTCACGCACAACCATTTCTAGAGTTTACAAAGAATGGTGTGAAAAGGGAAAAACATCCAGTATGCGGCAGTCCTGTGGGCGAAAATGCCTTGTTGATGCTAGAGGTCAGAGGAGAATGGGCCGACTGATTCAAGCTGATAGAAGAGCAACTTTGACTGAAATAACCACTCGTTACAACCGAGGTATGCAGCAAAGCATTTGTGAAGCCACAACACGCACAACCTTGAGGCGGATGGGCTACAACAGCAGAAGACCCCACCGGGTACCACTCATCTCCACTACAAATAGGAAAAAGAGGCTACAATTTGCACGAGCTCACCAAAATTCCTGGATGGCTACTTCCAGCAGGATAATGCACCATGTCACAAAGCTTGAATCATTTCAAATTGGTTTCTTGAACATGACAATGAGTTCACTGTACTAAAATGGCCCCCACAGTCACCAGATCTCAACCCAATAGAGCATCTTTGGGATGTGGTGGAACGGGAGCTTTGTGCCCTGGATGTGCATCCCACAAATCTCCATCAACTGCAAGATGCTATCCTATCAATATGGGCCAACATTTCTAAAGAATGCTTTCAGCACCTTGTTGAATCAATGCCACGTAGAATTAAGGCAGTTCTGAAGGCGAAAGGGGGTCAAACACAGTATTAGTATGGTGTTCCTAATAATCCTTTAGGTGAGTGTACTAAAAAATGGAAAAGTTTTTCCTTTGCTTTTTTTCGCATACAGATGACAACGTTGTAAAAACGATCCCCATTCACAAGGATCCGCGAAAACGACTAAAATGTATTCTATTATAAATTTAAATGTATTTGTTTTATTATCCATGCCAGGCCAGTAGTTGGATGCATATACGTTTTCTGTCTTAAACAGCCCCTAAATTACTTTTTCACTTCTGGTCAAATGAATGTGTCCTTGCAAAATAAAAGTAAATTAATAAAACGAATTTAAAACCTTAAACTTTTAAACCGTATAGTTTATGCAAATATTTTTAACATTTCTAGTTAAATAAACATGTATCTAATGAACCATGAGCAAACATGAATTTAAAATGAACAATGGTACATTTATAAATGAACCTAGATTAAAAAATACTGTAAAAACATGCTTGCTGTTATAGTTCATCCTACCTAATGCCTTAACTAATGTTAATGGACTCTTAGTGCTCTTAGTTCCCCCAAAATGCATATTTAAAGCAAGAAATGTGTATTTTGAGCAGAGAGCTTAAACCAATTACTAACTGCAATTGTAAATAAAAAATTAAACAGAATTATATGGAATTATCTTTACATTATGGGCGACAAATACGCAAATGTACATACTGAACAAACAAACACAATCAGGTTTGGTTCGGATCGTTGTCTTTTCAATAGCTGATTTGTTCCAGATGAAGAGAGTGGAAAGCAGCAGATGGTGAGGTCTGAGAGATGGCCATAATCCCCCCCAAAAACGCCCAGGATGCTGCCCACTAAGATCCAAACTCTCAGACAGTCTGAGCTGGGCTGCTGTCATACAGACAGTGGTGTGTGACCACGTATTTTACCATTGTAGTAGGACAGAAAGTAAAGGGTATTTGTGCAGAAGCTTTATATTATTTATTACTAAACCTGTGCTGACCTCCATCGGTTCATTTTCACTGACTTCAGCAACCATTTTTATGTTTATTGCGTCCCAAAGGGTGACTTAATTTTGACTGGAACTCAAGTTTATCCTGTTTCCAATGCAAAGCACAACCTTAGATCTTTGTAATTGCCTACTTACTCTGGGCTGTGCTATTTGTCTTGGAATTCAGCAGACGTACAGTGCTCAAGTGGAAGCCTCTGTAGTATTGATGAGCATGTGTCTGTAAACATAATCTGAAATGTGATGCAACTGAAGCAGAACATTACTCATGACCTTCAGATTTTGTGGTGAAGTAGTTACTTAATCATTTAGAAGTGCAAATGTACTGTGCATTAATTCTAATGAGCAAAACAGGACAGCTGAAGGGCAACTGTTGATTTGCATCAGTCAAGCTGCTGTGAGGTTATGTAGTGTGCAGAACTCCATGTGACATGCTGTTACGTAAATTATGTAAACATGTTAAGGTGATGATACAGTGGCCAACTTTTTGAGCAATGTTGCCATCAACGGGCAACCAGGTAAGACACAGGGCCCACGACCGATCTAAAGTATCCAGATAGTAATTTGTTGGCCATTTTCAATGCGAAAGTGCCAAAGCAAAATTGCTCGGCAACATTACCTGCCAACATTTCTCAAAAAAACTAATCAACCAATCAGATTTGAGGGACACATATCAAGCGTATGTTAGTTCTGGCAGCTGACTGTCAGCTGATCACGTCTACCTATATGATGCCTATCACAGCATGCATACATAAGCTCCTTCAGTATTTTCAGCTGCTATCGCATTTCTCCGGAGCTAATTACCTCCTCCACCCCGAGCTCCTCTCGTCAGTCAGAATTTGGCATTCTGATTCCCCCTGAATCAGACTAAATTCCCGAATTAGGTTGTATATTTTAATATTGACATTAATCCTATCTGCAATACATCATTGCTTCTGTTCTGTTTACCATTGGGGGTTTATCACTGCTCTCCTGCTCTTATCCATGATAGGCTGCATGGATGTGCTGGGAGTTCTTGCCCAGAACAGAACCATACTGCCAATCTAAAACTATATGCTAATTGCCTATCATCTTTGACGATAGTGGTCCTGACAGAATTACAGTTTATGTCAAGTTTAGGCTTAGGGTTTGCTGCTTCTACATCAGTGTTATTAACTTGTTATTTCCCTCTGGTTTTAGGTGTAAGTTGGGTTTAGGGCTATAGGGATAAGGTTAGGACTACATTTACTGATATGTTGTTCCAGGATCAACAGAATATGTTGACTCAGGAACGTCTTACTTGGCAAAATCACAGTGACCAAGAAAGTTTGCATTCGCTCGCAAAACTTTGAGTTCTTTGCAAGCAAATGCAAAGATTCTTGGGTGGGAACGCAAAATGTATGTGTGAGAATGCAAAAGCATTGAAATGTACACTATATTGCCAAAAGTTTTGGGACGCCTGCTTTTACATGCACATGAACTTACATGCACATGAACTTTAATGACATGAACTTTAACTTTAAAACCTTCTTACATGAACTTTAACTTTAAAACCTTCTTAATCCGTAGGGTTTATGGAGTTGTCCCACCCTTTGCAGTCATAACAGCTTCAACTCTTTTGGGAAGGCTTTCCACAAGGTTTAGGAGTGTGTTTATGGGAATTTTTTACCATTCTTCTAGAAGCGCATTTGTGAGGTCAGGCACTGATGTTGGACGAGAAGGCCTGGCTTGCAGTCTCCGTTCTAATTCATCCCAAAGGTGTTCTATTGGATTGAGGTCAGGACTCTGTGCAGGCCAGTCAAGATTCTCCACACAGTTTAAGTCTCACAATTCTGATAAAAATGTCAGAATTGTGAGATATAAGCTTACAATTGCAAGAAAAAAAATCTGTCCTGCAATTAAGTTTTTTTTTCAGAATTGTGAGTTATTATCCTGCAATTTAGATAAATTGCGGTTACATATGTAACCCTCGTTCCCTGAAGGAGGGAACGGAGATGCCACGTTGATGACTGACGTAATGGGAATCTCGAGAGACCAATCTACTTTGAGTGTAACTAAACGAGCCAATGCACTGTATCCACCTGTATAGATCTGCTATACAGGTGGTAATTCATGGTAATTCATGTTTGTACAGCAGCAGCATGTCTTACTTGCTTACAGCAGTGTGTCGTGTATGTACTGGCAGTAGCAAGTCCTGTACTTGCTCTGCAGCAGCAGCAATAAATGCAGCAGCAGCGTAGCAAAACTATTCCGCCAAGACCAAATATATCAACATTGTCATACCCATTACCATGCCAAACACTTTGAGAGTTGTCATGACAGAAATATAAATTCATGATTGTGAGGTATAAAGTTATAAAGGAAAAAAAGGCTTTTATACGAATCAGTTCGAATTATGAACAAATCATTTAGACGAGTTTTGCAACAGATCAATTAATTGAAAAGATCTAGTCCAAAAGTGCATACAGCATATCATGATCATTTTATCATGATTTTTAGAATTGATTTAACCTTCCAAAATGTCTGTCTTTTCCAACAGACAGAAGGTGTTCCTCCTGTACAGGTATACTCGCTTACAGCTTTATGAATATGTAAACCTCTTACTTATTCAGCACATTTATTATGCATACTGCCAATCTCTGGCAGAGGTAGAAGTGTGCGTATCAGCAAAAAAAAAAAAAAAAACACTAGTAAGGCTTCAGACCATTCTCTGTAAAAAAAAAAAAGAAATAAAAAAAATCGATAATCAGTGAAATCACATTTAAAAATATGTGGACTAAATTATATAATCAGATTGCAATACTGCATTAATACGCTACGAAGCTGTTTGTCGAGAGCTTTTGTGTGGCATTGTTATGAATATATTGTCCCTGTGGTCCTGACAGCCTTCTGATGTATAACTGGCACAGCAAGACACAGCATGGCGAACATACGCCTGAAAGAACAATGATGTCCACAACCCTGGTTCACTGGGGATAGAGAGTGGCCTATATTCAAACAATTTATAGAAATAGTTCTCCCAAAAATAAAAATTATGTGATTTACTCACTCCCATGTTGCTGTAACATATGGTTGTTATATATGGGCAAACAAGATTTTTTGCAGAATCTTTACTCAGCTCTTTTCTATACAACAGCAGTTACTAGAGCCTTAAAACAACTTTGAGTGATCACATCAATCATTTTTTGGTCGTTCAGAGGAAGATTATTAGTAGGCTAGTGAAAGACAAATTTTGTGTTCTTGGTGTATTTTGTAAAATGGTAGTTCAATTAAAAGTATTGAATATAGACATAGAGTACCCTATGCCATTGTCAACATGAAATTGCTCCGCTATGTAAATATCATTATTAGTCATTACTGCATAACATTTTTGCTCTTTTTTTGGTACTTTTATTTATACGTAATAAAAAAAAAATCGACGGATATTATTCAAGATTGGCGTTTGTAAGATGAGATATCCATAAACACAGTAGTCCTGTTTCCCCAAAAGCGAATAAAATACACAATTCCAAACAGTGGAAAACTCACAACAAGCACATCACTGAGCACGCGCTCCATCCTCCAGCTGAGCATCACTATTTAACAAAGATGCGCAGCACCATCTTCGCCCCGCCTATCCCAGGCTGCGCTCTTTCTCGCCGCGTTCATAGCGCAGGCGCATAAGAGAGCCTCCGCGCGGCTCACTATTTAGCAAGGAGGGAGCGCGCATACTCAGCACCTGTCGTGTTTGTGGCTGGGGATTCAGTGGGAGGGGTCATTATTTGGCAGGGAGCGGCAGAGAGACGAGCATTTCCTAGATACCCACAGCAACGCGTGGATTCATTCTGCTTCCATCACTTCAGAGGCGAGCCGGCGGATTTTTTAGGGGTTGTTTCAACTTACTGGCCAGGTTTGGAAAGCCGTCTATTTGGAAATAACTCAAACCATCGTATTTCCTCGGAAGTGTTTTGTTCCTGCACCGGGGCTGTCATCGCTGAAGGTAAGATCAATGGAAGCCACTTTGGAACAAGAACCCGTTATTAGATGTGTCAGAAAGGCGAGGCGTTTAGCCTTATTGTGCTGATTATCAGAAGTCAAATAGGGGAAAAAATATCAGATGTCAGATGAAAGATACATATACGTAAATCGCCTGAAGCGATTGTTTAATGCATCCCTCATCTGTAACGTTATAGTTATTCCAGCACCGATGTGATGGCCAGTGCCTCCCATCTGCAGCCTGCTAGCATACCGGCTAACAAGCCCATATTATGTTAAATAATGGTATGCTTTTAACATAATAATAGCAGAATATTGTCCGCATGATGACGGGCGTTGTTTTGCATACGCATGGTATTGTAATAATATAAAAGCAGTGGTTTGCGGTCTGTAGACACCTTCTCTCCTCTTTGCCGGAGCGCCTCCCGTTTTAATGTCCCATTATTCTTTGTCTGCAATTACTATTGTGCTCTATTTTACATTTAAATGATAGGTTGAAGAGGCTTTTTGGATCTGAACGTTTATAAGAAGTAAATAATAAAGTTTTTCAAAAACATACAACTTTGGGCTTATGACATTGAGATATTTTGCCGGTTCTTGCTGGATGAAAGCCCAGTGTTGGAAAATTAACTTTTTTTATAGAATGATACTTGCGCGCTGGAATCGATTTTCATTTTTACCTTTTATGAGGATTTTTTTTCTTTCTAAAAACAGAAATAAAAAAACAGTAGGCTACACGGCGTGTCATCAATTTATGTTATGTCAAATAGGCTTCTGTGCGAGTTGGCGGTGGTCTAGGTGTTTGTAGGAGGTGTTAGACCCTGCTTATTTAAAATAGTTCCAAACAAAATATATAATTTTTTTTACCTGTAAATATAGGTTTTAACATGATATTAAGTTTCATTAGTAATGAGAAAAGTGTTTACATATAAAAGCGCATATTTTCATTTGTTGCCAAATCGACTTAATGGACAGAAGTCGCGTTCACCAAACCATAACAACAGTCACGTGCTTTTCGTTGAATTTCGGGTCACGTGCTTTTCGTTTTGAACTACTATCATAGGGATTACTTTATTATAGACATATCACTACTATCATTTTTTTTAACATTTATTTTGAAGTAGCGTATTTGGTTTTTATTTAATTTGTTTAAGTATTCCAGGAAAAGGACATTAAGCTAACTGTGCAGGTGGTAAATGACAATCGATAGCAAAGCTGGTAAATTACCTTTACATTTAAATTAAACCTACAAACATTTAAATGTAATTTTAAAAGAAGGCATGTCTTTAAAGTAGTCGACTCACTGAAAGTCATTGTATAATTCACACGCTGTTATCGCAATTCGCTGACCTGAATCAGTTAGGCCAACTTAAAAATGTAAACATATGACTTAATTTGATCAAATATAACAAATGTAACCTAAAAAATAGGAATTTGCATGGTACATTTGATCACGTTTTGGAGGCATTATTGCTTTGAGCCCTGTTCAATTTCAGGCCCTAACCTAAAAGTAAAATGTTTAGAGTATAATTGTTACTATCGTGCAATTATGCATGACTTATCTAAGCTATATATGGTGAAACTAAAAATCAGCCATGTGCATATAGTGATTTTGTATTGCAGTTTATTATTTATGGGTTTATTTACATAGTATGGACAAGTAATGGATGTTTCCAGTTACTTGCTGAAATCTTAACTGATAGCTCAATGAAACAAACTGCATGCTATCTATCTATCTATCTATCTATCTATCTATCTATCTATCTATCTATCTATCTATCTATCATACAGTTTTCTCAAATGTTACCAGTGGGGTTAAATGGGTGTTAACATGCTTTGTGAGTTGCAAGTTGCATAATACTAATCTTAAACAAAGGGACACGATTGCGTTTGTTAGAGTACTTGTAAACATGAAATTCCCCTCATTTAAAGTGTAAAAAGAAAACATTTTAAATTTCCTCACAGTCAGTGCCACATTGTAACACCCTACCTATATTGTTGTGGGCGACACCACAAACTTGAATATTCTAATCAGTGAAGCTGACTACTATTTAGACGGCTTCCTTGATCATAATGACAGTTTTTATTTGCTCACTTGCAATGTAGATGTAAGTTTCCATGCCGTAACAGTAGCCGTAAGCAGAAACCAAATGGGTGTGAAAGGGCAACAGTGAGGCTGCAAATAGAAGTCGAGCGTTTGATTGACAGGGAGGTGTGCAGCACTATTACAGTCCCCACAATCTTGTCAGGGGGTTTTCTCAGCACTGTGAGTCAACCTATTAGCCAAAGTGTGCTTTTAAAGGGTCACATGCTTTCTGTTTTCATGTAATATGACATTGATATGTTAAATAATTTTTAAATGCACAGCATTTATCATGCTTCATATACAGTAGGACATTGAAAGCAATTTCCTGAAATCACACTAAAACAAATAAATTCAAATTCTTTAGCTGTTATTATTCTCAAATGGACTGGCATTGCACAGAAATAATGTGTTTTATAGTGAGTACCAGGAGAGCAGATTTGCCCTGTGTCAGCTCTTTGGGATGCCCTGTGTGCGTGATCTCAGTGAATCTGGTCGTTATGGTGTCTCCAGGCTGAGGCGAGGGGCTCTGTTTGCAAGACAAACAAGCAGTAATAAAGCACCCAGCTAGATGGTGAGACTTTCCTATGTGAAGGCGTGTTCGCTGCACTAAATGATAGGAAAACTCCTAGTATGCATTGTTCAGACTATTGATTTTAAGATCTTGTCTTCTTGTGAAACCACACGATTACATGTATGTCTGTACACATCCATCCATTACTCTGTAGTATATAAATCAGTGGTCCTAAAAAAGTATGGTTGTGTATTAGATTATTTTGAAGAATCTATTTAACTAACTGATTTATTGTTAAATAAATATGGCACAATCACACCTTTCAAACATTTCACACAAAATAAGTTTGTTAGATTTTAAATGAATAATTAGGTATGTTGTTCAAAATTAAATAAATAATTCACTATTTGAAGATGTTTCTTGAACACAATCATTAGAATGGTTTAATTATTAATTATTAAGGATCATGTGACACTGAAGGCTAGAGTAATGATGCCTTACCACATCAATACATTACATTTTAAAGTATATTAAAACAGTTCTTTTAAAATGTAATAATAATCAAGTTAGTTCTGGCAGGTCACGTTAGTCAAGCTTGCGTCAGCTGATTGTCAGTTGATCATGTCTACCGATAGGAATACAATGTCTATTACAGCATACATATATAAGCTCCTTCAGTACTATCAGCAGCTATCGCGTTTCTCCAGAGCTAATTACCTCCTCCATCCCCAGCTCCTCTCGTCATTCAGGATTTGGCATTCTGATTCCCCCTGAATCAGACTAAATTCCCGAATTATGTTGTACTAAATATTGACATTAATGATATATGCAATACATTATGTTGGTTCTGTTCTGTTCACCCTAAGGGGGTTATCGCTGCTCTCCCTGCTCTTATCCGTGCTAGGCTGTATGGATGGGCAGGGAGTTCTTGCCCAGAACAGAAATATACTGCCAATCCAAACTATATGCTAATTGTCAATAATTTTTGACGATAGTGGTCCTGGCCGAATTTCACAATATTACTGCATTTTTGATCATTCAGCCTTAATGAGCATAAGATTATTCTTTCATAAACATTACAATTCTTACCAACTCCAACATTTTGAACAGTAGTCTAAGGGCCAGATTTACTAAACAGGGCAAATTAGCGTGAGAGTGCAATTCCAAAAAAACGTCAATGGAAGTGGAAAGTTCTGGGTGTTATCTACTGATTAAAGAACACAGGCGCACCCAGATCATAATGACCAACACAATCTACCAAGAGCAGCGCAAATTTGCTTCTGGTTTAAGACAATAAGGCTTACGATCAGGCTAGAAGTACTACCCGTGTAAATATCGTATCAGCTTTCCAGCGCTGGAGAGAACTCAAGGGGTTGCTTTATTTCTTCTCGATAGGCGAGTAATATTGGTTTTGTTTTGTTTCACAGAACTAATATATGCTGGTTTTTGCTTGAATATGCTTGTGTGTCATGTTCGCTTGTTAGTCCATTTGCAATCGTATTATCGTTCACTTCAGCTATGTTAAAGATCCATTTATTTCCACACCCTATAAGGGACTGCTAAACCTCCTCCACTGTCTGTTTCAAGTGTCAGCTCCCAAAGTGTGTCCGAAAAGTAAGATAATATACTCCTAATATATGTTTGTTTCCTTTGGGTCCTCTTTTCGTGACCGATATAACCCTCTAATCTTGTCATAATTGTAATATATTTGGTAGCTCTCTGTCGTGCTAGTGCTATTGAGTTGTTCATGAGAACTGTGTTTGTGTTTTTAGGATGGAAGTGACTTTTTCATTTAACATTCGACCTGGATTACCATAGTAACACACATTGCTTTCACTTATTATACCCTTGGCCGGCTCGCACAGCATATTCCGCCATAGTCGTTACCTGGGTTGCGTACGTATGTGTGGGGCGGAGCTATCAAAATAGGGGCAAGACCCTTTTGGGGTAGGGACGTTTTTTTTTTGTGATTTGAAATATTAACATCGGTTACCAGAAAGCACTTATCCCACTGTTAAATACTGTCCTCCCATAAATTTTGCATCTGAAAGGAAGCTCGTACAAATGCATATACGGTCAGCCACAAAAATAACCATGTCCACGCCTTTTCAGAGCTATTTTTTCACTGCGTGACTTCTGCGTAAATTCTGTCAGTAGTTTTTTAACGGCAAAAGAGGGTTTGCGATGGCACAAGCTGTTAGTAAATCTGGCCCTTAGTGTCCAAATACCTTTTGGGGGGACTGACAGTATATGTCTTCCACACATTTTCAGGAGAAAAAGCTTTCCAGACCTGTTTGAGTGTTTGTGTGTGTGTTTATTTCAAACAGATTTTAAAGAGTAAACATTTGTTTAGATTTAATCATCAGCATTTCTTTGCATTTTCAGAATAATTAATTAAGTTAATTGCTTTTCTGTTTGTGAATCTGCTTATAAATGTGCCCATAAAGTGGTTTTTAGACTGACATAAGCCTCTAAATAAAGAGGTAAAATTACCTTTGAAACTTTCATTATCACAGTTAAAAGTTATGACTGAAAGAACAAGTACAGCTGTGAAGTTCAAGATGTATAAAGTATGATGTTGAAATGAGGCTTGTTTTTTGTGATCTAAGGATTGTGATTTTTATTTAAATAAGAGGAATTTACGCATACGCCACAGATCATATGCAAATTGCATGAATACTCCCACTTATTTTTTGTTGACATGCTGAACCCATGAGCTTATGCATTGTAATCTGGCTAATGTGACTAATGTGGAAATACTTGAAACACCCATTTACATCAATGTTAATGTGCCTACTCTAAGTATATTTTCAGATGTCTACTAAGATAAAGTTGTAGCTTTTGTTCATGAAAGTTCGTCATCAGGTACCGTGTAGAAGTTGTTCTTTGTACTGATCTTGATTAGTTTCTCATTATTTCATAAAAAAGGAAGTATTAAACTGATGTCAGGTGACGCACATCCTAATATTGCAGAGTTAGAAGTGTAACATATTTTGTTGATCCTGGAACAACATCCCTGTCCGAAAAAATTAATAATATCTTTACCCCTAGACCTAACCCTACCCATAACTTATCCCTAAAATCAGAGGGAAATGATAGGTGAATAACACTGGTGTAGAAGCACCTAACCCTGGTTGTAAGCCTAAACTTGTCCCTCAAATCTGATTGGTTGATTGGAATGTTGTTCCGGGATCAAAAAAGATGTTGTACTTGGTCAAATCAGGTTCTGCATCAGGTGACGGTAACATTGTTCTTGATTTCCACTTTCAAACTAGTAATTTTGAGCATTGTCCTCCAGTGTTGCATTTTTGCTCAACATCCTTAAACGCTATCATTTAGATTTCAGTATTCCTAGTTTAGATTTATTGATTTTTCTATTTATCTTGATATTTGCAGAAGTTCTTAATGGAAAAAGTCAGGTTATTTGGCTTTGCTTGCGGCACAAATGTAGCCACCAACGCATTACATGAGCAGCTTGTGTTGTTGTCAGTTGAGATTGGTCTTCCGAGAGCCATGTAGTTGGAGAATTTGAGAAAAGCATGCTGATGGTGGATCAGTGCAAAAGGGCAGCGTCTTACCTGGAGACACAGTTGCTTTTTAAAAGTCTGCATTGCAAGTAGTAATTAGCATTTTCCGAGAGGAAGACTGCGGTATACGGTATGTATTTTTCTGAGATGCTGAGCAAAAAGCCACATCACTGATCTTCTCGTTTGCAAACAACGGCGCCTTTGAGTTTGGAGACGGTGCGAGCAACTGCCTGCAGCGCTCCAGAACCAGTGATGCTGCAAGACGTAACTTAAGCAACACAAACAATTCACAATTTATGAGAGATTGCAAGCAGCACTAGATACACAAAGCTTTAGAACTATATATTTTAACTTTTTTGACACTTTTGTTTAGCTTTATATTCTTCAGAATTCAGTTCGTGAAAAGAAAACGTTATTTCTCCAAGTGCTTTACCATTCAAAAATCTGCAGTTTTTTTATCTGACCAGTTTTGTTGTAGCGTCTGCTTGAAGACTTTTAAAGGGCACTAGTAAACCTTGTCAATTTTTATTTTATGTATGTATGACTTTGATAAGTCAACAGAATCTCTCTGAGACCACATCAGTCCCAGTTTATATTAAGTGTCCTTAACTACTATGTACTTACATCAAAAAAATAAGCACATTGTAAACACTTTTGTATTGCAAAACACTTTTTTCTTCTATTGAGGTAAGATACGAGTAAGGTTAGGAACGGGTTTGGTCGTATGGGTAGTTTTAAGGGTGTGTTGAGGTGTAAGGGAAGGGGGTAACACTTTATTTTACAGTGTCCTTGTTACATATATTACATGCACTTACCATAGTAATAACAGTAAATTATGCATAATTACATGCAACTAACCCTCAACCAAACCCCAATCCTACCCTAACCCTATAGTAAGTACATGTTGTTAATTAATATTACGCAGTACTTAAATATATAATTACACTGTAACAATGACACCCTAAAATAAAGTGTAAACAGTGAACCGGGAAGGGTAAACAGTGTAATTATAGATGTAATTACATGCAGGTATTTTTAAAATGTAAGTACAATGTAAAAACATGTACACAATAAGTGCATTGTATCAAATGATTAATTTAAATGTTAGTACATAGTAGTTAAAGCCACTTAATATAAAGTGGGACGACTGCACCAGTTAATCCTCTTTTTTTCTTTAATCTATTCCTCCTGTTTTCCCCAGTTCCCTTCTTCCTCTAACCCAACATACAGCATCCCATTGTAGGGTATGGAGGACTCATTGAAGGAGTCATCTCCTTCTTCACCTTGCAATCTCCCTCTCACTCTGTGTTTTTGGACATTTCTTTGTTGTTTGACTGTTTCATTCTCCTTTTCTTGTACTTTCAAGGCCAGAGAGACCCGCACCAGTCTGTCTTCTGCCCCACAATGCACCAGTCCTCTGTCCCTAAGCAATAGGTGTGTTTGACTTCATGCGGCACTGTGCAGACCAATTGGCGGCTGACTTGAAGCATTGCATGCTGGTTAGAAATTAAGTCCGACTTGAGACAGCGCCAACGCAATGTGACTGTGATGTATGGCATCAAAGTACAGTGAGAGCGATTTGAGAGCAGACAGCTGTGACTCAGCCGGCGTACAAGCTCAGAGCAGCTGCACAAGCTCTGACGACAACAATGATGTGTGTTTCGTGTTTATTCTGACACCTTCAGTTCTGCTAATGCACACCAATCCGTGTTTTTATAACAGTAAAAACTCTTTTAGTGTAACCATAATTGTTATATTGTATAATCAATTCTGCCCCCGACTGAAAGAAGGAAATCTCGCCGCACGAAGTTGAACATACCTATTAACTCTAATATTATTCATGGCATTTTTAGGGGTTGCACTGACTAGTTGATTAGTTCTGCCACTAATTAAAGGCACAATATGTAATTTTCGCCACTAGATGTTGCTTATTCAAAACAAAGGCTTAGCTTTTGACACCTATTTTGTTGTCTTCACCTCTAAAGCTGGTAGGCATGGTAAAAACATGGTCCTTGCGGTAAATCATGAAAACGAGATTTAAACAATAAGACTAACTGTGTTGAGCTATTACATATTGTGCCTTTAATGAATACTGGAAAATGAAAGATGAAAAAACGGTGTTGCTTGCTTACATGTTGGTCTGGTATACTGTGGCCATTAATTTCTAGGATTAAGATTCAATGATTACCAGACCTTTTTGCTTCCAGTCAGGAAAAAAAGTCTGGGTACTTAAGATGAAGCTAGACATAGTTTCCCCCCTCTCTACCCCTTTTCTTTACCTTACTTTCTCTTCATTTTCTCACCATGCTTTCAGCACCCCTGAGAGAAATTCTACAGCACAAATACTTCCACAGTGTGTGTAGGAACACAGTACATTATACTGAGCTGGCCTCCATTGTCTTTTAGATGTCATCTTCCTCCAGATTTAATTTTTTTCTTTTTCTAATGCTTCCCTGACCTTTTATCTTTGTGATTTCCAGCATTAATTAACTTTCTTAATTAACTTTGGTTACCTAAGCCAAAATCTATCAGGGGGTCAATGAATGTTTTAGCTCCACCATTAGCATTTGAAGCTCTCAGGTACAGATCAAGTGAAGTGACCAGTCTTCGTACATCAGGGTGTTTTAGGCAAGCTGAGCCCATTTACCTCCTTTTGAGGTGTCAGCAGTCGCAGCATTGGACAGATGGTCACTCCCCCTCCTGGCTGGCTTGAGTTCTATTACTGAGGGAAATCAATACGACTGTAGAAGTCACCGTGACCTGTAATTTAAGAACATCTATAAAACTGCACGCTTTAAACTTTGCTTAATTATTATCAGCATTCCTCTCTGATGGGCGATTATCATTCTGACCATAAACACAATTGATTTCCGGCCGTGAAATCAAGTTCTGGCATTCAAACAATATCAGCTACTTCCAAATCAAATTTGCAAAAAAAAAGTGCTTTTTATGCTCAGTATGCTGGGAAATTCAGCACCGTGAATGAAATCAACAATCCTGTCTATTTCGTATCTGATCATTAATCTTCAAAAAAGACAGTTTTTCTCTTTGGCATCTTCATGCAATATGTCTGTAATCCAAACCAAGGACATATCTTATTTACCTGTGTGATTCACTGAACTGCACAGGAACATGGCGTCAAGATTTACATTCTGACATATAACAAACTTAAATGTATTCTGTTTTAAATGACAAAAATATCATACTTTTGCATACTGTAACATTTGCCCTATTTTCCTATGGTCTGTCATACAACAGCTTTGTGTAAGGAACAGAGCAAAAATAAAAGCGTTATTCATTGAAAACTTTTATTGGTGCATTCAAGAGATTTCAGCAATGTCTGATTCATGACGGATCTTTTAAATGAATCTCTACTCCAGTTTACAAAGGCTGTCAGAATGATTTTAATTCAGTTCAATGATTCAGTGACTCAGAATCAATTCAGCGATTTACTGATTCACTCTTACTTTTTAGTGCTTTTGAGTCCATTTTGAAGTTTAAAAGCTCCAGGCCCTATTATTAATTATTGCATGGAAAAGAGCTACCAGGACAAAATTCCTACTTTCGTGTTCCACGGATGAAAGAAAGTCAAATGGGTTTGGAACAACATGAGGATGAGTAAATTAAAGATTTGTCATTTTTGTGTGAACTAATCCTTGAACAGTTTTCCTCACGGATACTAAAATTAGCTGTCAGTGCTCATTTACCTTTCCCGCAAATATTTGGCTGAAACGTTATTAGTTTCAGCTCCAAAGGCAATTGCTGCTGAGAGTAATTTGACTCTTGCTGCTGTTGTCAGTTTGTTTTGCAATGAAATGCTATAAAAAGTTGGAATTCTTGAGCACGTCATTTGTCACCGGGGAGCAATAAAGCGAGAAATTCCCTCATCCATTTAGTTCTATCTCTATGTTATCTCTATGCCTCTTCAAGACACGACGAAATAACCAATATTTGGAGCGCAAGCTAATAACAGGCATCTAAAAGTGCTGGAAAAGTGGAAAAGTGCTTTTCCTGCTCTATAATAAGTATTTTCTTAAAGGAATAGTTTACCTAAAATCTGTGCAGCATATAGCATACTGGAATGGGACACCATGAGAGTAAATAATGACAATTTCCATTTTTTACGATTATTTGCATGCACAAATTTCATAGCTCTTTTGAAAGTACAGTCAAACCAAATATTATTCAGACATATAATTTTTTACTAGTGGGTGCAGGACACTATAGTTAATTTATGTAAGTGAGGATAGCAAAATAAACTGTGACATATTATACCTAAAAATTCTTCATACAGTGGACTACCAGTAAAATTGATAAAACATTTGGGACCAAAATTATTCAGACACTTTAATCTGAAATGTTTTGCCTAAGTGTTTTTTCTTTAATTGCTACTGCGATCTTTTACACCACAGACTGAACAAAATGAAGCATTGCTTGTTAATTGGTTGACTTAAATTGCTATTATCTAAGGCCACATCCACACGAAGCCAGAGCTTTCCCTATCCGGTCTTTTTTTCCCCCTCGTTTCAAGAAATACCTGCATACACACGAAACCACTGAAACCGACTCAAAACGATGTAGTATACATGCCAGGCCAGTATGTGGCGCTGTAATTCTGCCACAGAAATACACTAAAAATGGAGAAGAAGAGTTGTGGCAAAGCAATGGTAGGAAGTAAGGCAAAATCTCAAAATAAAATAACAATAAATAAATTTGCTACTTACCAGATTGTGTTTTATTAACGCCTACACCTACCCCAACCCTTACAATAATGCAAATATAGTAATCAAATGATGCAATATTGATTTGCGCATGCCCAGTGCCCGTAGCTGTATTCCTTCTAGTCTTTACCATGCAGGACGTGGTGTGATGACATCCCCGTTTCACAAAATGTAAGTTTTGGCTGTACATGCGAAAACGCAAGATTGTCGGTTTCAGATGTATTCACTCTGGGACCCGGTTTCAAAAAATATCGGTTTCAGGCTCCTAAAACGCTGGATCCGTGTGGACAAAACGCTGATACGATACAAAATTTTTACGTATACAGCTAAACGCGTCTCCGTGTGGACGGGGCCTAATTGTGTACTTAAATTTAACAGCTGACAGCTGATTGGTTGATTGTAATCCATTACATACCGTTCTATCAACGTTATCTGACATTATCAAGATGAATTTGTTCTGACACAGTTTAACTTCTTGTCATATGTTATTACCATTTTCTAAACTATATTGAATAAACTGTGATAATGTGAGAAAATGTTGAAGGTGTCTGAATACATTTTGGTTCGACTGTAAGTATATGTTTAAGGTGTAATTTTAATTGTCAAATTTCACATGGTTGGAGCCACTTATCAGTTAGCACTCATGCTAACATGTTGAAGCCTTGTTGCTCATTTGGGTGACACAAGTTTGAGTGTTTTGGACGTTTAAGTAGTTTTGGTATTATTTGTGATTTATGAAGTAAATGGTCACTTTTTGACTATGACCATAGTAGTAAGAACTCTTTTTTTTTTAATGTGTACGCTGATTTAAATGTCATCATCAGCATAATATGCGTGTAGACAGATTTTTCCTAATGTATGTTTGAAGTGTAGTTTTAATTAACATGGTTGGGGCCACTTAGCGGTTAGCACTCATGCTAACATGTTGAATGCTCATTTGGGTGGCACAAGTTTGAATTGTTTTGGACATTTCATTTGTTTCCTTTCGTGTTTATGTATGATATGTAATGTGTAAGTAATTGATCACTTTTGTCTATGACCATATAGTAAGATCTGAGTGAAAAGCCCAATACCAAATTTTTTCACAAGGTGGCAACACTGGCCTAGGCCATTGTTTCACGGTCGATAAAGAAACAGAGGAGACAGAACGCCAACAACAACAAACTACTCGTGGCTGCAAACACAATAGACGCCACCCTTGACAAGCACTTGCGTGAGGAAATAAAAGATTCCTGCAACTAGTTTTAACCGTTTAATGCAACCATTTTCTTTATCGCTCGTAACTTCTAGAGAGAAATAGCTACACTAGACAAGAATGAAACTTTCTATTGCACATATGTCGACCATCTGTGTTCTTGCACGCTATCAAATGGAGTATACTTTGAAAGGCTATGTGTTCTGTTGTACACACATGCTAAGTGTTCACACCAAAACTGAAGTATGCTTTGGGCATAACACACATATACATGCTCACTTAGCTGAGGTTACTCTTAAACTGTTGGGGAACAAAGATGTGAAGCTAATGGTCAGTGTGATCAGTGAAGCAGTCTCGAATCACTGAGCAGGGACCTTTTTTTAAGGAATTTCATTATGAGATACTGTGCTTTATAGTAATATTGGGAAAACGGAAGCTCCAGTCTGAGCTGCTTGTCCTGACCTTGTTTTACATGACTGCATGTGTTTATCTAGGTATTAACCTCAATTTGAGCTTTGATTTAATCTGGGTAAACAGCAAGGTACTGTGAAAAAGAGAGGACTGCAGTATGAGTGCTTTTATGCATGAATTTGTAATAGAAAATGTGTGTAATAGAATTTGGGTTGTTTGTGTGCTAAGTGGTGGGACTGTCCATTGTGACTCTAAAAGCTTGTTAAAACATAAGGTCTGAACTGGCTGATCTTCATCGCTGTAGTCTCATAATGAGAGCCTTTCATATCATTCCATGATTCTGATAACTGGTTATTATGTAAAGCAGAAGGTAACTTGATTTGGATACCCTAAAGTAAATATCAGTGCTCGCAAGGGAGCAAAAGAATAGCTGACAGTCAAAGCAGACAGGTGAGATATCCAAAGGCCATTATGACATCATCAGATTGCTCCCATTATAATTATTGGAGCTGTCTGTGCCGCAAGTGCCTGATTGCATTACGTAGACCTTTAGTTAATGGATTCTATTTTTGATGCATTGCACAGCTACTTCAGCTACATTGTTACATCAATGCAAGCTTGTGATGTTTCTGGTTTCTGGCCTATTATTTAACATCCATGTATACTGCATGTAATGTTCAATTTTACATCAATGTATTACCTTTGAAAGTACAGTAAGAAGCAAAGGAATTCACCCCATTATACTGTTGCTCAAGCTCACAGAGCATTGGTTCCTGGTTAGATTGTTGTTCTGATGATGTGGAACACTTGTAATTTCATGAAAAAGAGCGACTTAAAGTAGGGTATGCAGGGTATATATATATATATATATATATATATATACTCACCTAAAGGATTATTAGGAACACCTGTTCAATTTCTCATTAATGCAATTATCTAATCAACCAATCACATGGCGGTTGCTTCAATGCATTTAGGGGTGTGGTCCTGGTCAAGACAATCTCCTGAACTCCAAACTGAATGTCAGAATGGGAAAGAAAGGTGATTTAAGCAATTTTGAGCGTGGCATGGTTGTTGGTGCCAGACGGGCCGGTCTGAGTATTTCACAATCTGCTCAGTTACTGGGATTTTCACGCACAACCATTTCTAGAGTTTACAAAGAATGGTGTGAAAAGGGAAAAACATCCAGTATGCGGCAGTCCTGTGGGCGAAAATGCCTTGTTGATGCTAGAGGTCAGAGGAGAATGGGCCGACTGATTCAAGCTGATAGAAGAGCAACTTTGACTGAAATAACCACTCGTTACAACCGAGGTATGCAGCAAAGCATTTGTGAAGCCACAACACGCACAACCTTGAGGCGGATGGGCTACAACAGCAGAAGACCCCACCGGGTACCACTCATCTCCACTACAAATAGGAAAAAGAGGCTACAATTTGCACAAGCTCACCAAAATTGGACAGTTGAAGACTGGAAAATGTTGCCTGGTCTGATGAGTCTCGATTTCTGTTGAGACATTCAGATGGTAGAGTCAGAAGTTGGCGTAAACAGAATGAGAACATGGATCCATCATGCCTTGTTACCACTGTGCAGGCTGGTGGTGGTGGTGTAATGGTGTGGGGGATGTTTTCTTGGCACACTTTAGGCCCCTTAGTGCCAATTGGGCATCGTTTAAATGCCACGGCCTACCTGAGCATTGTTTCTGACCATGTCCATCCCTTTATGACCACCATGTACCCATCCTCTGATGGCTACTTCCAGCAGGATAATGCACCATGTCACAAAGCTTGAATCATTTCAAATTGGTTTCTTGAACATGACAATGAGTTCACTGTACTAAAATGGCCCCCACAGTCACCAGATCTCAACCCAATAGAGCATCTTTGGGATGTGGTGGAACGGGAGCTTCGTGCCCTGGATGTGCATCCCACAAATCTCCATCAACTGCAAGATGCTATCCTATCAATATGGGCCAACATTTCTAAAGAATGCTTTCAGCACCTTGTTGAATCAATGCCACGTAGAATTAAGGCAGTTCTGAAGGCGAAAGGGGGTCAAACACTGTATTAGTATGGTGTTCCTAATAATCCTTTAGGTGAGTGTATATATATATATATTTTTTTTTATTTATTTATTATTATTATTTTTTTAATTATTTATTTATTTATTTATTTATCTTATTAATTAATTAATTAATTAATTTTTTTAAAGTTTATCCAAAAATAAAAAGCACAGTGATAATTTAAATTAATACATACTGTTAAATTGAATTTTTGTATGTAAATAGTTTTTGTTTTGTTTTTTACACTGCCGTTCAAAAGTTTGGGCATGGTTATTTTTAGGTTTTTGATATAGAATTAAATTGCTCATCAAGACTGGATTTATTTAATCAAAAATACAGTAAAAACAGCAATATTGCAAAATAATATGATTACAAATTAAAATAACTACTTTCTATTAAAATAACAGTTAATATATTTAAAAATGTAATTTATTCTTGTTATGGCAAAGCTGAATTTTCAGCATCATTACTCCAGTCTTCAGTGTCACATGATCCTTCAGAAATCATTCTAATATGATGATTTGCTGCTCAAGAAACATATTATTATCAAGGTTCAAAACTATGGAAGCTTGTTTCCGCCACAGATTAAAACATTTTAAAAGATCATTGCGACTTTTTATCTCACAATTGTGAGTTTACATCTCGCAATTCTGTTTTTTTTTGCGAGTTATAGTCAGAATTGCGAGTTATAATATCATGCATTGTGATATTTATATCACGCAATTCTGACTTTTCTCAGAATTGTGAGATATAAACTCGCAATTGCAAGTTATAAAGTCCAATTTTGAGGGGAAAAAAAGACTTTTGTCAGAATTGCAAGTTTATATCTCACAATTCTGACTTTTTTGTCAGCATTGTGAGATTAAGGCCTAGTTTCACAGACAGGGCTTACACTAAACTAGGATTATAAGTAGCTTTTATAAACATGCCTTAGAAAAATTATTAACAATCATTGACAAAACAATGCCACTGACATATTTTTTTAAGATATGTCAGTGCAAGTTGTTTTCAGTTAAAACAGCTCAAACAAAAACTGATAATTTTTTTTCAGGATTCTTTGATGAATAGAAAGTTCAAAAGAACAGCATTTGAATATTTGAAATTGAAATCTTTTAAAACATTATAAATGTCTTTACTGTCCCTTTTGATCAATTTAATACATTCTTTCTGAATTAAAAAGAAGTATTTAAAAAAATCTTACTGACCCCAAGCTTTTAAACAGTTGTGTATTAATGATGAAAAAATGAGTAGAGGTAGGATAAATAAAAGTACCCCAGTTCAAATACTGCCGAATGCTATGTTGTATATTGGATTGTCCCTAACATGCTGTTTGCTTCTTTACTTAACCAGCACCACTTTCCTTGGTCAATCAGCTTCACCAGAAAAACCAAGCTTGTCTACCAGGTAATCATTTCTGTCCAGTGCAGGAGTTACACACTTTGTTCCGAACTGAAATGATCACAAAAAAATCGTTTCTGGATCGGTATAACGACTGTCTTGCAGCAGAGCAAACAAGACCGGTCAAATGGTACTAGTCATTATTCCCTTCGGCACCTCATCTGAAGTTGTAGACAATGCTCTGTTGATAATAGCACAGTTACCGCAGGCCTTGGGAGCATCTGTGCGTCGGCTCGGCCTGAAATAAAACAGAGCACAGAGCTCATTCTCTGTCGGAATGAGGATTAGAGAATCAGATGGATGGTTTTGCTCACAATCCTCTTTTGAAAGGAAATCTGTGTGTTAGTTTGGTCTGTGGGCTTGTTAGTCTAACTGGCCTGCTATGTGTTTGACCAGCTGACTTTGGCCTTTATCACATTTAGAGGATTGAATAAGCCCTATTTTCTATTAATTTATTCATAATAATTGGGAGCCAAATACTGTTTTATTAAAATATTTTTTTTTACAAAGCAAATATACATCTTTAACTATGCATTGTTAAATGATCAGTCAGTCAATAATGATATTGATTTAAGTTTCACACACTTTAATGTATACAAAACTTGCTACATTTTTCAAATGGACATCACCTGAATGTAATGATAATTTTCAATAATTTAGTCAGATGTTGATTCAAGAACAGCTTCAGGATTCGTGAGACAGTTTCAAACTGGTAACTGCTGATTTTGTGAATCTTTTTGAATGATTCATTAAAGAACTGGTTCGTAAAAAAGCCATTTATTTGTTAATGGGACTGCACTTCTCACTGTAAACTCACATTAACAGCTCAGTTAAATTATGATTTCTTTTTCTTTAGCTGCATCGAATTAAGGAAACATATTTTCCCATCTTTTATATAAATTACCAATTTGTTTTTATGCGTTAATAAAAAAATTCTGACTAGCCTTATGCTATAATGTACTTGTATTCATGCTAAATGAAATAATAAAAACAGAATGACACAGAAAAAATGCCTATATTAGTCCATACTAACATTTAGAGATATTGTAGCAGTGTGAGAGAGTCTGCTAGCCGTGTTTCTGAATATTAGAAAGACAAATTGCATTTCAAACAATGACCTCATGGTGATATAGTTTTGAAATGTTGCCGCTCCAGTTGGAATTTCGCGAGGGTTTGCTAGAATGTGGGCTGATAAGGAATGCGCATTTCTTGTTGTGGCAGTCTGCATTGCGCCTGGTCTGTCTCTGTCGTGACACATACAAACACAGGTTTGGAATCTTATTGCTTTTTTTTTTTTTTTTGCATCTGTGTCGGTAATGACATTGTTGCATGTATGCCCGTTGTTGCTCTGTGGTCAGGACTATTTTAATCACTAAATTTGCCTCTTTTTGCTCAGACTAAATGCAAATTGCAAAATATGCATTTTCAACATTTCTATTCAAGTTTAAAAGCAAGTAAAATCCTTATTTTTGAGTACTGCATAGCCTTTTGTCCTTGTGGGCATCTCACCATCAGCCACTGACATGTTCCAGAGACTTCCGCTGTATTGTGACTGTTACCCATTATCTGCTCTGTGTGCTTTCTTTCTTTCTCTCCCTTTCTCTTATACTTCTCTACCCCCCCCCCCCCCTTCCTATTGTATCCGCTATTCTCCCTCTCTCTTTATTTGTTTCCTCTGCTGCATTTCCTCTTGCCCTCTACTTTGTTATTTTATCCTCCTTACTCTCTCGTTCTATCTTTCTCACTCTCCTCTCACTCTCCTCTGCCCCTGTGGCAAGGGAAAAAACTGTTTGTGGAGGAAGGGAAAAAAATGACTGGAGAGATTCCCGTTGGTTTGAAAGGTGGAAAGAAAATGTACTGTGAAATGGTACAGTGGGTTTAAGTTGCTTCCTGTCAAACGCAGCTACGCCCTCTTGTCCTCCTCCTCAATGTGTAACAAAGTCCTTCATGCCACGTGCCGAATTCTGGGTGAACTGCACAAGAATATTGGGAGAACATTCTTGGTTTGACACCAGTTTCACTGCTACCACCTACTCTAGTGCAGGCCAAACTTCAGACGGTTTTAGCGTGCTGACGGAGTGCTGTGCTTCAGCATGTTAACAGCCTAACAGTAATCAGACTGTCAGCAGCAAGCTAAAACCCTTTTAGAGAAGTTCTGTCTCTAACTTCATCCTCTTTAATGCTCCGCCAACTAGTTGATTAGTCATTCAGACAACCCACCGGGTAGTCGGTTTAAAAAAAAAAAAAGATTTTGCACATCCCTAATAAAACCTGCACATCAGTGACTTCTGGAAGTTGTGCAGCAGGCAGAATGGGTGATTTCAGCACCTCAAAGAGCCCGATATACTTTAAGCAAAATCCAAGAAAGGACTGGTGTGACAACATTTCAACCAAAATCATGTCAAAACAAAGTTCGTTTTGGGAGTTCAAAACTACAGAGCTCTGCATATGACATGTGGGAAAACATATGCATTTCGTGGCCATGAATTAACAATCCATTCCCAGTCTTGCTAATACAGTACGTCAGAACGATTTACTAATTTGTTCCCTCGTTTTATTAAATCGTAGCCTCGTTTGGCCACTTGCCAATAGTGAACTTTCTAGAAAAGTTTGCTCTGGCTGGTAAACATCTTCGTACATTGGGTCTGTGGTGATTACACAATAGGTAAGTGTGATCTGGGGCTCTGCCTTCTATGACATGGAAATGTTCTCTTTTTTCTTTGAAGAAAGTGTGCAGCACATGGGTGATTCTATAATTAGAGGTACATTTGTAATTATTTTAATAATTTGTTACTTATTGGCAAAATATTTTATATTACTTTTGTTTTCGGTTATATTTCATTTATTTTATTTATGAAAGCCCTAAATAGTCATTTTCATAACTCTACAACATTAAATTGTTTTTAAAAAATTATCTTATAAAAAAATGCGTGTCCATAAATCGTGTGTCAATTCTGTTACCGTACCATACTAAAGTAAAAGTAAAAACAGTAAAAAAATAAGTAAAAAAAAAGGAAGTAACGTGTTTGGCAAGCACTGAATTATTAAAATTGAATGTTTTCAATAAGATACTGGAAAGATTTTTTGTTAGTGAACAGGAAATTATGTCACTTTCTCTCTGATAAGATCTGAAGCACTGAAAGGTGTGTGTGCTCTCTCTGAGAAAATATTTTAATCTAAAAAGTTATTTCACAGAGTTATTTTGTAAAACGTCAAATTTGTTACCACAATAGCAAAAGGAAAACAGAATTTATCTCTGATCACACAGTGGGTTGTTTAAAAGTCTTTTAATCATGATTTCATTAGTGCCATGTGCACTTAGCATTTATGCTAGCAAGTGGAGTTTTTGGCTAAAAAGTTTAAAACGATCAATTCTGTTACCAGCAAACTCTTCTTTTTACCCCTAAATGAGGGTTAGAAAAGAAGTTTGCTGTGAGTACTGTATATCGGGGTACTGTATACCGATTTTGAGTAAAAATCATTGTTGGCTAGTATGAATATGCCAGTTTTTGCATTTTAATAACGTAAGTATATTTTCTGATGTGTTGCGTGTTTCAGGCTGAAGCATGCCACAGCTCATGATGAGTCTTTTTTAGTGACTTGGAGTGGCTCGTGTGCAGTAAATACTGCTCAACATCTTCCCAAATTTTCTAATAAGAATCATTTGTAAATCTGTTGACAACAAAAGAGAAGTTTTCGGAGAAGGTCAAACTGTAGTTTTTCAACAAATAATAATAGCTATGGAAAGCAAATACATTAAGACAATCACAAATATTAGTATTGTATGTTGTTATTCTTCTTGTAAAATTTCACTGCTCATAGATTGTCTGAAAATGAGACCTTCAGTCAATATACTTTGAGTTGTGGGAGAGAAGCTGGCACCAGATCAGTAAAAAGGTCTAAATTGTTTTCTTTTTTTTCTTTTCATTAGAAATACAGAAGATTTCTTTGGATGGGTTTTAATGGCAGGAACACTGGAGGGGTGTGTGATTTGTGGGCATTGAATGATTTGCTTGTCTGATCTTTAGCGTGGGTTAATCTAAGCTTTAATCTGTACCACTCCAGGGCAGGATCTCTGGGAAAAGGCTGCAAAGAAGTTTAGGCTCAGGGTTTAAATTTAGGATGCAAGGCAGGAATATGCAAAACAGAATCAGACTCCCTTTGATATTTCTGGTGATCCAGTGTCCTCATTCTCTCAAATGCACAAACACACAAAGTTGGTAACGTCATAAGTTTTCATTCAATTTCATATTTTTTATTTCTGTTCTGTCTCTCTTTCTCAGTCTCATACACTTCTCAAAAGATATTAGCATCGGCGTATTGAGGACAGCGTGAGGAGTTGGAGTTAGGAGTGGACAAAAGAGGTCAAAAATGGCTGTGCTGGCTTTAGTCTCCTGTGCATAAAGTGTGTGTGTGTGTGTGATGGGGTCATGCTGAGTCTGGCCTGATTGAGCTGTCTCTAATCCTCTACTATTTAAGTGTCACATGGCATCACATGTTTACAGCCCAGACATTTATCACTATTTATATGAGGATTGTTAATTTGATTCGTTAATCTAGTGTGATTTAATTTTTGATTCATTAATCATGCCCTCTATCCCATATATAAAATCTGTGAAAACGATACTTTCCTTTTCAAGTCAGATTGATTTGATTGCTAAATGGATTGCTGTGAACTATAGTTCAGTTATGATAAATGGCTTATATTTGATTATATAAAACACAACAGTCAATATACTGACTTCTTAAGCCTTTTTTGTAAAATGGCTGTCTACATAAAATGTTTTACTCATCTGTCACAATAGTATATCTTTTTAAGATTTCATTCTTCTTTTGGGGGCTTTTCTGATAATACAAGTAACACATTTTTTCTTTCTGAATTAACAACAACACCAATAAAAGCATGTGTTGTCACATCAACAGTAAAGATTTTCTTGTCTTTGCGGCAGTGTATCAGTTAACACAGCTGTTCCTCCACATGAAAGCTAATGGATCTGAACCAATCAGCTTGCTGACCCGTCCTGACTCCACCGTGTAGAAAATGCATGTGTGAAAGTGTCGCATTTCTGCCATTTCGCACTCCTCGTTATGACTGCTGTTATTATCATCCTGGCAACCAGGCACAAATAGTGTAATTATTCCTGTTACCATTTCCGCAGGATAATTGAAGCATTATTCGGTGATAATGGAACTGAAATAGATCTTGCAAAGCTTCCTTCCGGCGTGCTTTTCTGGAGATGGCTGTGTGATATACCGGTCAGATCACTGTGAAAATAGACCTTTTTTCTTTCCTACAAATAAATGTGAAGTCCATTTCTATCTCTCTATCTATCTAGTACTAGAAAATCTAGGACATTAAATCAGTGATACTCAACTAGTTTTGTTAGAGAACCCACGTTTTACATTGAGCATCAAAGATGGTGACCAAACATTACCTGAATTGTTCAAAAGTAGTAAAAGTAACCAAAAGCTGAAATTGATTTATATTACAATGAACTGCACAGGCCCAACATTATTTACATATTATGCAGTATTTTTATTTTACAGTTTTATTTTTGATCAAAATTATGTATTATTTTAGTCAATGAAAGTAACATTTTAGTCAGCAAAATTAAAAATGTAGTTTATCATGTGCAAAATGACCATGTTGTGAAATCCTCATGCTTCAGAGACGTATAATTTTTCATGTTTTAGATACTGTTCAGGCTGTTACGTGACATGTAGTGCATATGTTAGATGTTTTTCTTAGTCATTTTAGTCACCAGTGTGCAACACAAAATATGGGAAGTCTTTTTATCCCTTTTAAATAACTTTTTTTTTTGACATTTAGCATAGTTTTGTTGCTGCAAAGACCCACTGACCCACTTTATTTTTAAGTGGTAAAGTGTAAATGGTTACACCAATTTTAAGGTGTAAAACTGAGCAGGAGAGGTCTCAAACGTGTGGTTTAATTGCTGTAATGTCTGTTGTGTAGGACTCTGGAGTGTGTGTTTGACACTGTGCTTTAGGAAGTGTTTGACATGGCGACTGAGACTGTCAGGAGCCTCTCTTGAGGATTCACTGACAGCTACATCAGAAAAAAAGGAAATACAAAACACAGCTTGAGCACAAAAGAGTGGTGATGCTCACTGACAAGTGAGGAACTGTGACTGGAGCAAACAGCGGATGATGGTTTGATCTCATGCCGATTCTTCTCACACTAGGCCATTCCATTGTGTGTCATTTTATTTAATGAAAAAAAGTTCAAGCAAACTTTCTTGTTTCCAGTATTGGGAAAATAATACATTTTATCAGTTCTTCATCATGTGTCACTATTCTGGCACATCGTTGAACACAATCTTTATAAAACCCCTGAAGAGGAAAAGGAAAGAAAAAAAAATCCTGAATTGTCCTTTGTTCAGCACATCATTATATCTGTCAAAGTACTTTACAAATGATGTAAGGCTATCCTGTTGTGTGTAATCATCACAATATTTCATTTGAAATGACTCCACAACTACAATAAAGCTGAAATAAAATAAAGCAAAACAAAGCTGAAATAAAATATGTTTGCTTTGGCAACTAACGAGAAAATTAAATATGTTCGAGTATTAAAATTAATAAAACTGAAATAAATATAAATGAAAGCTAAATAGAAATATTTTTTTTTTATTAAAATATGAATTAAAAAATACTAAAATTAAAACGAAAACTGAAAATATAAAAATGAAATCGAATTAATAATAATAATAATAATAATAATAATATATAAATAATGCTAAAATAACACTGCCCAGCAGTGATTCGTTCAGTAATTCGTTTAGTAATTCAGTTTATTCAGTAATTTTTCTACTGCGTGGTACAACTCGGCTCGGCACGACTCGGCTCGGCTCAGCTCAGCTCGGCTCGCTTTACTTTGGCTTAGTTTGCTTTTTCACTGCAGTTTAGTACCACTTCAAAGTGGGTGGGTCTACTGACTACACTTCGTCTACTGACCACAATACAGCTATTTCTTATTTCAAGTTGTGTGCGACAGTTGTTTAAAGGTGCTGTATGGAAGAATGATAGCTAAGGTTTGAAATGGGTACTGCAATCCAAATTCAAAATATTGTTTGTCCCGCCCCCTCCTCCTTAAACTCGACACTCACGCGGGTTTCCTGTTTGAGGACACGCAACAGGAACGAGAGCAATTAACAATGAAAGGCGAGGAGACTTAAACACTGCAAGTTGATGAGATATTTATCCGCGTTTTAACATGCTTCCATTTATAGAGATTTTTAGATGCCGAGGCTCTTTAGGTCGGGTAAAAACTGTGATCTCTGACTCGGTTTGTTTGCTGGCTTCCATGCCAGCAATACACTGTGGGGTCGAAATATTATTGGGTAAGTGCAGTATCGTACAGACCAAAAAAAAAAGAAGACATTCCGACACGGAACGCACATTTCAAAGTAAAATAACTGGCTGTAGCTTTATTTTTCAGAGAAACGAGTATGTGAACTCAGCATGTTTCCTAAATATCTGCAAACATATTATGGTATTTGTATGCTTTAGTACAGTCAAAAACTTACATACAGCACCTTTAACGCAAGTCGTTAAAAAAATTAATGCCAAAAATGATACTGCAGTGGCTGTTCCTGACTATTTAAATCTAGCGGGTTTGGTGGCTCTTGACGCAAATTCAATGATGTTGGTAGTGACGATTCTCTCTGACCAATCAGTGATCTGCAGTGTTTACACGTCACATTGGAGTATCGGTACGGCTCGCTTGGAACCTCAACGAGGTGGTACTAAAAAAGTACCAGCTACTAGGTACTGTACACAGTGGAAAACCCCCCAAAAAGTGAGCTGTACCGAGCCGTACCGAGCCATACCATGCAGTGGAGAAGCGTCATATGTCCACACATGGAACTGTTCCTTCATAATTGGCATTTGAATGCTGTTTTACGTAGTAATTATAGTAATTATCTTTTAAGCCACGAAAGCAGGGCCCAAGCTTCAAAAGAGAGTGAACGCACAGAAGTGATCAAGAATTATTCATTCACTCAAAAGATTTGTTCAAACACACCGATTTATGAACGTAACATCAGCATTCCTGAACAATTCTGTAACAGAGGCGAAATGGACGCTTGAGTATAAAGAACAGAAAGAAAACCTGTGTAAAAGTTCTTTCTGGGGATATTGCAAAATCTCTCACACTCTTTCTTCCACATTCTCTCGCAGCTTGAAGGCTTTTTTTCTCTTAAGTTTCCCCTCAGTCAGGTAAACTTTTCTCCCTCCTGCTACGCAGGCCTGATCCTGTACCTCAGATGTCTGCCGTAATCAGGAACCACCTGCTTACATTACCAGTGTTCAAAGGGCCTGGAACTGGGCTTCGTACGTGCATATGTTTTTTGTAATGAGTATCTGTATGCAGGATCTAAAGATGCAGAAGGGAATCTAGGCCAGTGCTCCAGTGAATGACAATATGATTGAAAACGCCTACGTTACAGGATCCCCACTACCAAATGAAAGTCAATACTCACTAACCTGAGATGTCATGGATGGAGGCTTTCTAGTTTTTGAGTTTTGGTTCTCCAAAATCGTATTTTCAGTAGCTGATTCTAGCAGGGTGGCTGATGGTTGACACACTTAAATAAGTTATCATGAAGAGTGCAAACTCGCACTTCACACTAACACCGCAGCAATCTCAAAATGCCTGTCTTGGCAAGATATATATGTAAACAGAATGTAAACGGCAATTTAGCTCTTTTATATGCTCAACCCTTTTCTATGCTGCAGTATTTTCTGTTCATTCTGCTATACACTCACCTAAAGGATTATTAGGAACACCATACTAATACTGTGTTTGACCCCCTTTCGCCTTCAGAACTGCCTTAATTCTACGTGGCATTGATGTAACAAGGTGCTGAAAGCATTCTTTAGAAATGTTGGCCCATATTGATAGGATAGCATCTTGCAGTTGATGGAGATTTGTGGGATGCACATCCAGGGCACGAAGCTCCTGTTTCACCACATCCCAAAGATGCTCTGTTGGGTTGAGATCTGGTGACTGTGGGGGCCATTTTAGTACAGTGAACTTATTGTCATGTTCAAGAAACCAATTTGAAATGATTCAAGCTTTGTGACATGGTGCATTATCCTGCTGGAAGTAGCCATCAGAGGATAAAGGGAGGGACATGGTCAGAAACAATGCTCAGGTAGGCAGTGGCATTTAAACAATGCCCAATTGGCACTAAGGGGCCTAAAGTTTGCCAAGAAAACATCCCCCACACCATTACACCACCTCCACCAGCCTGCACAGTGGTAACAAGGCATGATGGATCCATGTTCTCATTCTGTTTACGCCAAATTCTGACTCTACCATCTGAATGTTTCAACAGAAATCGAGACTCATCAGACCAGGCAAAATTTTCTAGTCTTCAACTGTCCAATTTTGGTGAGCTTGTGCAAATTGTAGCCTCTTTTTCCTATTTGTAGTGGAGATGAGTGGTACCCGGTGGGGTCTTCTGCTGTTGTAGCCCATCCGCCTCAAGGTTGTGCGTGTTGTGGCTTCACAAATGCTTTGCTGCATACCTCGGTTGTAACGAGTGGTTATTTCAGTCAAAGTTGCTCTTCTATCAGCTTGAATCAGTCGGCCCATTCTCTTCTTACCTCTAGCATCAACAAGGAATTTTTGCCCACAGGACTTCCGCATACTGGATATTTTTCCCTTTTCACACCATTCTTTGTAAACTCTAGAAATGGTTGTGCGTGAAAATCCCAGTAACTGAGCAGATTGTGAAATACTCAGACCGGCCCGTCTGGCACCAACAACCATGCCACGCTCAAAATTGCTTAAATCACCTTTCTTTCCCATTCTGACATTCAGTTTGGAGTTCAGGAGATTGTCTTGACCAGGACCACACCCCTAAATGCATTGAAGCAACTGCCATGTGATTGGTTGATTAGATAATTGCATTAATGAGAAATTGAACAGGTGTTCCTAATAATCCTTTAGGTGAGTGTATTTCTGTTGTTTTGAAAATGTAAAGTTTGGTGGGCTACAGCAATTTCTTAAATAAAATATTATTCAATAAAAATGTGTACATCTTTAAGTATTATACCAAAGGTTGTCATTTTTCATCAACCCAGGTACCAATTTAAACAGAAAAGTTTGTGAAGTTTGAGAACTTTGCAACTATATTTTACTTTCATAATTAATATTTGAAACATTTTGATCACTTTACGGTTAATATATTATGATTACTCTAGTCTCTGTGTGTGTTTTTCCTCATTAAAAGTGAGATAATGCAGTCTGACTTTCACAACAATGTCTGGATCCCATTAAGCCGCAATTCTGAAGTCATTAGCCTGTAATATAATGTGTCATCTGAATCTTTTATAGTCTCAATTTTAGCGTTTTAGCATGATGGATGTGCAACATTTAAAGACTTTTCAATGGAGAATCTTTTCTGTTTTAATAATATATGTGCGGCAGGCTCACCGGCCTTTGATTTTGTTAAGGAAGTCATGAAGCATGAAACTGATAACTGAGTCTGTGATGTCTGCACCTTTTCCTTTTATCGTCCTATTAAACTGTCATTCTCTGTTTTTAACATCTCTTTCATCCTTTCAAAAATTCACTCTCTTTTTCTCTTATCTTTCCACAGTAAACATGACAAGTGCTACATCCCCAGTCTTGCTAAAATGGGACCCCAAGAGTCTTGAGATTCGCACACTGACTGTGGAGAGGTTGTTGGAGCCACTGGTCACACAGGTAATGTCCTGATAGATTTACAATGCTTGCAGTTTCTTATTTGCATGTCCGGTTGATTAACCAACAAATTCCATTGAATTGGTTATTGTTGTTAATTTTATCCTTAGCTGTGCTATATGTTTTTGGGTTGGGTTAAGGCCCTTTCATGTCTGCTGCTTTATATGCTTGAGCGCTATAAAGCAGGATGGATTCTGATTGGCTGTCAATGTTTTTATCGTCCATCAGCTGTAAATAAATAAATCTGAAAGTAGGTATGCAATGGTAGGTAGAAATAGTAGACCAGTATCAAATAAACTAGGTTCAGCTCAAGGAGGGAAAAGTTGTTAATGAGCCAATCGAAACGTTTTCAGGGTTCATATGCAACGATCCAAGTGCTCGAGGCCACAACCGTTCACACACAGCCCACGCAAAAGGCAGAGTCCAACAATTTAGAAGAAAAGATCATGAGATGATCAGTCCATGAGGGCAATATTAATGTGTGTAAAGGTGTGTTAGGGTGTGTGAAGGGAGCAGCTGCAGTGGCAGATGCTTGCACTCTCAGTCTTCGGTTCAAAGCCTAGTAGCTCGCCCCAAGCAATAAGTAACACTGTTTTCAAGTATCACAACTAAATCACCATAATCATATAATATCATAATGTCATCATATTACTAGGGATGGGCAACAGTGGTCGAGTACTCGAGTTACAGCGACGATCGATCATGACTTTAAAAAATATATTTGTCTATTTTTCTGATTGGTTATTTTGCCATTTTGGGCGGTAACTGAGGTCTGATTGGTTAGTTAGACAGCACTCTTTCCAGACCGCCGGAATAAAGTGAAACTGAAGCGCGCGCTACAGTGATGCCTGGAATCATTGTGATCATAAAGTGCAAGATGTGCAGTGCCAATCTGTCATATACATAGCATTATAATGAAAACAAGATTGTGATAGAATGTTGTAAATTCTCAGTGCTTTAGTTCCCCGTGTATCAGCTGTTAAAGGAAATCCACAACGAGAGTTACATCAGACTAGCGCGGTGAAGTTAATGTGCGCATCCGCGTCCTTTTGTGCAGATTCAAGTTGTAAGATTACTTTTATGTTGTTTATATCTGATTAATGTCATATAGGATGTGTTTGGTTGAGTTTATTAGCTAGCAAAGCACCGCCGTTACCGACTAGTGTTCACTCTCTTCAGTTTCAGCTCAAATGCAATGCCCGACATTATCGACTCTGGGTTATTTGAGACGGTTATATTCTTTTTAGATAGGCTATTTCTTTTTCAAAATCATTGATGATATTAATAACGCAGCAGTGGTATTTTGTTCTCATGTTTTTTAACAGTAGACCTATGTTGTTTCTCATTATGGATTCGAAAACGTGCAGTGATGTCTGTAATCACTCAGTAAAATTAAGTGCAAGATGTGCAGAGCCAATCTGTCATATAGCTTAATAATGAGAACACGATTGTAATAGTGTTTCCCTTTCGTTCAGTCACTCCGAGTAACGTCAGTGACTGACGAAATGGGGGTTTCGCCTAGAAGCCTATCATTTTCGAGATCTTAGAAAACGCCCAATGGCAGGCCAATGCCATGGGCATGCGGAATTTGCATAGCGTAGCTCCGCCCCACAGCGTGGGTATATAAGGAAGTACGCTGGCAACATCGCATTATGTTTCTGCTTCGGAGCCAAGAGTTTCTCTTCACTCCTCAAGCCTTTGACTGAGTATCGTCAGCTTCTTCGAGACAAGCAGCTTTCCAGTCGGTGTTGGTGTTACGGCGTGTTCCAGCGATCGTTTACTGCCTGCCTGCTGATCTGTGCAGTGGTCTGCATTCAGCTGGTATTCGGTCCCTGGGCGCTTCGGCATCACTGCAAAGCTTCCTCTCACAAAAGAGCTTACACGTGGCACGTCTTTTTAAAGATGTCTCGCCCGTGTACTTCTGAGTGCGGTCGGTCTCTGCCGGCCTCTGATGGGCATGAACATTGTCTGACGTGTTTGGGCTTACAGCACGCTCAGGCAGCGTTCATGGATGAGTCATGTTCCCACTGCGGGAACATGACCATCTCGGTGCTGCGGTCGAGACTCAATGAGCTCCGTTCCGGAGCGAGAGTCCCCTCTGCCACACCCCAATCTGCTGTCTCCTTGTGAGGCAACACTTTGGCTGGTGGCCAGGGTGACCTGAGGGTGACGGTGTGGAATAAAGCCCCGACGCTCATGCCTCGGGCCACACCCCCCTCTAGCGCACCGCTCCCCTCGTGCGCACAAACTGTAGCAACGGAGCCGGCTCCTGCTGTTCCGTCTGTTGCGTTTGGGCCCGCAGAGGACGAGGAGATGTCGATCGCCGCATCTCAAGGTGGGCTAGAGTCCTCTGAGGATGATGATTTGACTGTGCTGCCGCCTTCCGGTGTGCCAGCATTGCCCGAGTCGGACCCAGAGTTGACAGCCATGCTTTCCCGGGCAGCCGCGAGTCTCGGGTTGGAGTGAAACCCTCCGCCCCGACCTGAGCGCTCGCGGCTGGACGATTGGTTATTGGGGGCGCCGCACTCTGACACCCGTCAGACCCCGCCCCCAATACCTTTTTTCCCGGAGGTGCATGAGGAGGTCACGTGGTCCTGGAAGACCCCGCTGTCTTCCCGCGACCGTTCGGCGGCCTCCTCCGCCTTCTCTGCCCTCGATGGGGCCGCGGCCAAAGGGTACACTGGGGTTCCCCCGGTTGAACGCTCTGTTGCGATGCAACTGTGTCCTCAGAGTGCTTCAACCTGGCGTGGCGACCCTAAGCACCCCTCCAAAGCCTGTAGATTCACATCAACATTGGTGTCGAAGACCTACAGAGCTGCGGGGCAGGCTGCCGCCTCTTTGCATGCCATGGCTATCTTGCAGGCCTACCAGGCCCGGATACTATGCGACATGCACGAGGGTAGAGCTGACCCAGGGCTCAGAAAAGAGCTGCGTGCCGCCACCGACCTCGCCTTCTGGGCGACGAAGGTGACCGCACGCTCCCTGGGCCAGGTGATGTCCACAGCTGTGGTCCAGGAGAGACACTTATGGCTCAACCTGGCCGATATGCGGGACGCCGAGCGGACCCGGTTCCTCGACGCTCCCATATCCCAGGCTGGGCTATTCGGCGGCGCGGTTGAGAGCTTCGCCCAACAGTTCTCAACCGCCCAAAAGCAGACTGAAGCTATTAAACATATACTGCCCCGGCGGCCAGCTGCTGCTTCCACCCAGCCGCCGGCACAGTCGCCTCAGCCTGCTCGCCGCCGAGGGCGCCCTCCCGCGGCTCCCACCCCTCCCGCCCGGCCCCAGCAGCAGCCTTCACCTGGGCCGCGCCGTGGAGGACGCCGCAGGAAGGCGCCCCAGTCCGTGTCGGCCCCGCAGCCCGCCAAGCGCCAGGCTAAGCGCCAGGCTAAGCGGCGCTCCTGACACGGACAGCTCAGGGATGGGCAGTTCTTTCCAGGAGATGGTAGCAGGACCACTCCTTCCCCCGGTGGAGGGCCGGGGGAGAATCCTTTGTTCCGGGGGCCAGCAGCACCCTATTTTTGTCAAAGAAAGAACTAACCCGCCCATCCCTGAGCCCCCAGAGACCGATGGCAGTGTGCGCCGCCCCCGGGCCACGCCACTCTCGTCCCTCTCTGGCGCCAGTCTCCTCTCAGAGCAGACCCCAGTGGAACGCACGTCCCTCCTCTGTCAGGACGCGGCCGCTGACCGTGTCAGCAGTCAGGACTACGCCTCCCACGTCTGGGCCGGTCACGCCGCCTCACTGCCCCACCCGGGGTACGCCTGTGGTTCGCTTGTCCCCGCTGGTGCAGTTCCTGGGAGCCTGGCTAGAGCTTCCGGGGCTGTCCCGCTGGGTCGCGAAGACCATCAGGTTCGGCTACGCGATTCAGTTCGCTCAGGCTCCTCCCTGCTTCCGGGGAGTCCGATTTACCATGGTGGGGCCCAATGCCCCAGTCATGCGTGCGGAGATTGATACCTTGCTGGTGAAGGGTGCGATCGAGCCTGTCCCTCCAGCCGAAATGAAGTCCGGCTTTTACAGCCCCTACTTCATTGTACCCAAGAAAACCGGTGGGTTACGACCAATCCTGGACCTGCGTGTCTTGAACCGATCCCTTCACAGGCTTCCGGTCAGGATGTTGACAGCGAAACGCCTTTTCGAATGCGTTCGTCCAGCCGATTGGTTTGCAGCGATCGACCTGAAGGACGCCTACTTCCATGTCTCCATCCTTCCTCGACACACAGACCGTTCCTACGGTTTGCTTTTGAGGGGCGGGCATATCAGTACGCGGTCCTCCCATTCGTGCTAGCTCTGTCCCCTCGCGTCTTTACGAAGATCGTCGAGGCAGCCCTTGTGCCACTCAGGCAACACGGGGTTCGCATTCTGAACTACCTCGACGACTGGCTCATACTGAGTCACTCTCGAGAGCAGGTGTGCGAACACAGAGACCTAGTGCTCCGGCACTTAGCCCGTCTGGGCCTTCGGGTCAACTGGGAGAAGAGCAAACTCTGCCCCGTGCAGAGGATCTCTTTTCACGGTATGGATATCGACTCGGTCGCCATGTGCGCGCAGCTTACGAGCGAGCGCGCGCAGTCACTGCTGACTTGCCTCCGTCAAATCGAGAGCAAGAGTGCGGTTCCACTGAAATTATTTCAGAGGCTCCTGGGGCATATGGCATCTGCAGCCGCAGTAACGCCGCTCGGATTGCTTCATATGAGACCGCTTCAGCACTGGCTTCGCGATCGAGTCCCGAGATGGGCATGGCAGTCGGGCACGCTCCGGGTCCCAGTGACTCGGACCTGCCTGCAGACCCTCACCCCGTGGTCGAACCTCTGCTTTCTACGGACCGGAGTGTCCTTAGAATGAGTTTCCAGGCATATTGTTGTATCAACAGATGCCTTCACCACGGGCTGGGGTGCCATGTGCAATGGACATGCTGCTGCGGGCTCCTGGACAGGACCCCAGCGCCTCCTGCATGTCAATTGCCTCGAGTTGCTGGCAGTACGGTTCGCCCTGCACCGCTTCCTAGCGTTGCTCAGGGGTCAACACGTACTAGTCCGGTCAGACAACACGGCCACAGTAGTGTACATCAACCGCCAAGGTGGTCTACGTTCCCGCCGTCTGTCTCAACTCGCCCGCCATCTCGTTTTATGGAGTCAGAAGCATCTGAGGTCCCTTCATGCTGTCCATATCCCAGGAACCCTGAACCGTGCAGCCGACGAGCTCTCACGGCTTCAGACACTTCCGGGAGAATGGAGACTCCATCCCCAGACGGTCCAGCTGATTTGGGAACAGTTCGGCGACACACAGGTAGATCTGTTTGCCTCCCACGACTCTTCCCATTGCCGCCTGTTTTATTCCCTGACCGAGGGCCCCCTCGGCACGGATGCTCTGGCGCACAGCTGGCCGCGGGGCCTCCGCAAATATGCGTTCCCCCCAGTGAGCCTTCTCGCACAGGTTCTGTGCAAGATCAGGGAGGACAAGGAGCAGGTCCTTTTGGTCACCCCATATTGGCCCGGCCGGACCTGGTTCTCCGAACTCTTACTCCTTGCGACAGCCCCTCCCTGGTCCATACCTCTGAGGAAGGACCTCCTTTCTCAGAGACGGGGCACCCTCTGGCACCCGCGTCCCGATCTTTGGAACCTCCACGTGTGGCTCCTGGACAGGACACGGTAGGTTTGAGTACCCTACCACCTCAGGTGGTGGCTACCATCACTTCCGCTAGGGCCTTGTCTACCAGACACGCCTATGCGTTGAAGTGGAACCTCTTCGTCACCTGGTGTTCTTCTCGCCAAGAAGACCCCTGGAAATGCCCAATCGGGTCTGTGCTCTCATTCCTCCAGGAAGGGTTGGAACGAAGGCTGTCTCCTTCCACCCTCAAGGTATATGTGGCTGCGATATCCGCCTACCACGACCTTGTGGAGACGAAACAGGTAAGTCAGCATGACCTGATCATCAGGTTCCTGAGGGGAGCGAGGAGACTGAATCCTCCTCGCTCTCCCCTCGTACCCTCTTGGGACCTCTCAGTAGTTTTAGACGCTCTGCAGAGGGCTCCCTTCGAGCCTTTGCGATCAGTCGAGCTTAAGTTCCTGTCTATGAAGACAGCGCTCCTGATCGCCTTGGCCTCCATCAAGAGGGTAGGGGACCTGCAGGCATTTTCGGTTGACGAAGCGTGCCTAGAATTCGGGCCGGCCGACTCTCACGTGATCCTGAGACCCTGGCCTGGATATTAGCCCAAGGTTCCCACCACTCCGTTCAGGGACCAGGTGGTGAACCTGCAAGCGCTGCCTTTGGAGGAGGCAGACCCAGCCTTGGCACTGCTCTGTCCAGTACGCGCCCTCCGTGCTTACGTAGACAGAACGCAGTGTTTCAGGACTTCAGACCAGCTCTTTGTCTGTCATGGTGGGAAGCTGAAGGGAAAGGCTCTCTCCAAGCAAAGGTTGTCTCACTGGATAGTGGACGCCATTGTCTTGGCTTACCAGACGCAGGGGCGCCCATGCCCCCTTGGGGTCAGGGCACACTCCACCAGGAGTGTGGCCTCCTCTTGGGCTCTAGCGCATGGCGCCTCGCTGACAGACATCTGCAGAGCTGCAGGCTGGGCGACACCCAACACATTCGCCAGATTCTATAATCTCCGAGTGGAGCCAGTGTCCTCTCATGTACTCGCCTCTACAGGTGGCCGGTAATGGGCTAGGCTCAGGTGTCTTCGCTTGCTCGCCATTCCTCTCCACCGACGGGATACGTGCGATATTTTAAAACCCGAAACCCTGAGTTCCTCCAGCACTGTCGATGCCGACACCGGTGCGTCTGCCCACTCGCTCAGGCCCTCGTGTCAGGCTAGGTGCCACCGTGTGCATGGTTCCCCCTATGGGCGACCCCCACATGTGTATTTCCACTGTAAGCCTCTCCGAGCATGTGTATTCCCTCGGCAAGCCCTTGCCTCCCCTGGGGGTAAAATTCCACCTTCGGCTGGTTACCCCAGAGTTCCTCCATATGCAGCCCCTCGCCGGTCATATGTGTCTCCTTAAGTCCTCCCTACGGGTAGGCACTTTGGCGCATACTTCCACCTGGAATATGCTTCCCAGTGTACCTTGGTATTCCTGTGCTAAGTTGGAGTCCTTCGTCCGTACTAGCTTACGACAGGGAGCTCTCACTTACGCAGGGCACTGGACGACAGCCGAGTGGCGTGATTGAATTGGGACCCCCATTTCGTCAGTCACTGACGTTACTCGGAGTGACTGAACGAAAGGGAACGTCTCGGTTACGTATGTAACCCTCGTTCCCTGAGGAGGGAACGGAGACGTAACGTCCCTCTGCCACATCCGCTGTACTGCTGAAATGGCCGGGAGTTCAGTCTTGGCTCCTCAGCAGGTAAACATAATGCGATGTTGCCAGCGTACTTCCTTATATACCCACGCTGTGGGGCGGAGCTACGCTATGCAAATTCCGCATGCCCATGGCATTGGCCTGCCATTGGGCGTTTTCTAAGATCTCGAAGATGATAGGCTTCTAGGCGAAACCCCCATTTCGTCAGTCACTGACGTTACGTCTCCGTTCCCTCCTCAGGGAACGAGGGTTACATGCGTAACCGAGACGTTCTCTGTGCTTTCGTTGTCCGTGTATCGGCGTTGTTGTTAAGGGAAGAGCGCATTCAAAATGTGAGTTTCCCTTTTAAACCATAGCCTGTAAAAACTAGCATGGCCAAGATCAAGTGCGCATTCGCGTCTTTTGTGCTGATGTACCTAAGTTGTAATATAGGTACATATCTGCTTAATCTCATATAGGATGCGTTTGGTTGAGTTTATTAACCCGCTAGCAAAGCTCGATCTGCATGGTGGTGTTTATTCACAGTTTCAGCTCAAATACAATGCCTGATATTATTGACTGGGTTATTTGAGACGGTTATTTTGTTTGTAGATGTTTCTTTTTCAAAAACATGTATGCGTCATAATCTAGCAGTTATCTTTTTCGTTTGTATTTGTCAACATTAATTTTCGTAACAGTCTTAAAAATGGTTTCATATCTCCATGACGGAGACGCCCCGCCCCTGAGTACTCGAGTACTCGTTTTTTAAACCTATCGAAGACCAAATTAGAAATTGACAAAAATTCCCATCCCTACATATTACCAGTCACAATTTCATCCTATTTCATCATCATGTACATGATTCCAATTTAAACTGCATATAACAATATAAATATTTAGCAATCAACCAAAGTACTCTATAAATAGACAATATCATCAGTAATAAATAGTTCCAAAATACATCTCAGTATTAAATAATGGTTGACCACTTCATAATCATTAAACATCAATATTGCTTTAAATGTCATTATCAGTGCATTGTTCATATAAATTCGAAACAAATAGGCACAGAATATATAGTTTGATTCAGTACAATAAAACAAGTACAGCCAGTGCCAGCACCGGCTAACAGGTCCCTATACAATACACAAGAGCGCTAACATTAGCCTATTAGTGCCGTATAATACAAACAATGACACTCACCAGTTCCTGTGAACAGTGTGGAAAAATAGAGAAAATACCTGGGTTACAGATTCCTGCGATATTTTTTCTGTGTGCCATTATCGTTATAGTTGCAAACTGGCTTTAAACGTTAGTGGTCAACTGATTTGGATTTATTTTATTTTTTTCAATGATATTAGTGGAGTAGATTTGGAAGTGATATAAGGAGAGGTGATACTGTTAATTATCCAAGTGGGCTTGATTTTTGGTTGCTAATCTCAAAATATCAAGCAATTCATTGGTCTTTCCAATATATTGGTCTGTCACTAGACAATGTTATACTTGTTGAAATTTCCTGGCGAGCCTCATTAAACAAATGATTAGTATTCAAAATCAACTTAGTGTACATCAGTGATGATCATAATGTCATTAATGGCGTGTTTGAAGTCGGTCTTGTATTGGCTGATTACTGGAGGCTTTGTCAGAGCAGTGCAGGCTGAATATAGGTTGATGCTGAATATTACATTGTTCATTTTCCAGAAGTCCAGAGCTCACAGCAGGAATCTCATTTTAGACTTGTTTTTTCTTTGTTTACTTGTGTCTAGGGTATATCTAGAGTTTGTTAGGCTTAAAATACTAAGAAAAGTTTGCAAATACCTTCCATACCATCATACTTATTTGGATTTATTACTTTCCTCGTGTTAGAATAACAGTTTTAAATTGTTACAGAAAATCTGTTTTTAAGGTGAACGCTTTTCTTTTGAAATTTCTGTTAATCAAAAATGGTTCTTGAGCACCAAATCATCATATTAGAATGATTTCTGAAGGATCATGTGACACCGAAGACTGGAGTAATGATGCTGAAAATTCAGCTTTGCCATCACAGGAATAAATACAAGATTGAAATATATCAAAATAGAAATCAGCTGTTTTAAATTGTAATAATATTTCACAATATAACTGTTTTATTGTATTTTTAATCAAATACATACAGCCTTGGTGAGCATAAGAAGCTCAAAACATTAAACAGTATTTTCTAGATTCTGAGCAATATGTGTTTTTAAACTACTGTTTTAGGGTTTTTATGTCTTTCTCAGGAAATTAGTTGCCTGAATGAAGTGTTAGATCTTATAAAACAAAAGCATATCTTCCCATAAAATCTTCCCATTAAAAGGAGACCTGGAGCATTTTTCTCTTCACAACATTAATGGCAGATGCCCGGTATGACCTCGCTATACATTAGATTATAGACCTTCTGCTTCTTCTGTGAGAGAAAATGTGGGGTGGGAGGAAGGCTCTTAGTTCATACACACACTGTAAAGTTTCGGATTGACAACCATGTCCTGCACTCAACACCTCGTGACTGTAAACTTAGATGCCAACTTGTTTGGTGTTAGTAATTTTGACCAAATAAATTAGTATCCGTAGACATAATACGGATCCAGGTATCTGTCCTTTTTCTCTTATGCATTCACTCACACATGCTTTGATCTGATGATGTACCTTGACCTCTCACAGATGCCATTTACCATGCACAGCTCTGAGGACCGACAGTCCAGTTGTCTGGATCAAAATGTCCTGAAGCTGAATTTTCAAAGCTAGGTTGGAAGAATTTTAAGATATGAGACCAAACAGTCTCTTTGACTATTATGTGAATTGCTGCTTTGATCTCAAAGGTTATGATTGTTAAAATGCAATTGCCCTGGGGGTTTCTGAATATTCTGAGCTAATTCATAATCAGGGTATTAATATTCAACAGGGGATAGGGGGGATCATAAAGGTTGACTGGGCCAACAACTAATGAGAGGATTAGTCATTTATATGTTTAAGTGTCCTTGTGGTCTGTAAAACACAGCGAAGTTTAAAAACACAGATTGCAGAACAAAATGGAATATACAGTTATATGAGCAGAAAAACCTTATTGCTGTTCACTTTCAATCTATTTAAACACAGTTTGTCTAAATACTTAAACCATTTCTGTAATTTTTTGGGAGTACTTTTTTGCTTATTGGATAATTGGCTAGTTTGTTGATAGCCCTTTTTTTTTTCAGGTGTGAGGATTTACTATGTAAATGTACAATCCCTTGATATTTGTTTGTTTTTATTGCTTGACAAATACCTTATTTGTTTGAAACCGCAAGACCGCAAGGATCACGTAAGAGTTACCCGGCCCGAATTCCAGGCACGATTTGTCGACCGAAAATGCCTGCAGGTCCCCTACTGTCTTGATGGAGGCCAATGCAGTCAGGAGCAGTGTCTTCCAAGACAAGATCTTTAACCCCTTGCCTGTCACGCCCCATTTTGGCAAGGGGGGCATTTTGACATACCGCAAATAAAAGGGCTGCTGCTCGCAAGTCTTTCTGACTATACACATAAGTAACATATATCTGGAAAGCCAACGCTAAAGAGTTTACAATTCAAGACTCAGAATTTCTCAGACTGTTATTAATATGGAGATATATATAGGCTCAAACATATGAAACATAAAGAATGGTACGGGGCGTGGCGCTGAGAACCAGCCAATCATCCAACCTTGAGGGTTCGGGACACGGTGGAGGGTTCCACGCGGGCCCTACCCTCTCGGCGGCCCAGGCAAGCATAGCCGTCAGTTCTGGGTCTGTTTCGGGCAACGCCACTCTCCCAGAGGGAGGCAACGCAGCCGAGTCTTCATCCCCAGATGATATAAGCTCCCCCTCCGATGCAGCGATCGACATACTGTCCTCTGCTGGAGCACTGAAAGACATGGGTGGACACCCATGGGAGGGGCCACCACGGTCTTCTGGCAACTCAACCAACTGCAGCAGTACAGAGGGATTAGGGGCCCACGGAGTTGGCCTCGGCGGGGTAGCCCTAATCGTAATCCTCAGGTCACCCTGGCCACTCGCCGAAGTAGCCCTACCCTGCTGGCGAGCGAGGGCAGAACTAGGACGGGGAATAGGCAAGGGGACTCTGTCTTCCTGAAGGTAGGAGAGTCTCGACCTCAACGCCGAGATGGTCAAGTTTAATGTTTACTAGACCATATCGTGATTTGATTAAGTGCACACCCCTACTTATGATTTATTCATTTAAATTTGTCCAAATTATGTGGCATTCCACGCTATACAATAAATGTAATTTTTATGTCGAGAATTTCATCCGCGTTTTAGACATTGTGGAAATCATAGGGGCCTAGATATCACTCAACTCACTACAATGACAAATAAAATAGTTGTTCAGCCATTCCTCTTGCAATATGTTGTACAGGAAGCGTGTAATAGCTCAGAACATAAGACGCAGCCTGTGGAAGAAAGAGTTTGATTTCAGATAAACAAGCGGAGAAAAACATTTGCTCTCTGGGTGAGAGACTGATTGATATGGCCAATTTACAGCTTTTGTGGAATTTAGTGCTCAGCTTTCATCTCCCCGACCCTTACCATAAGCTCCCTTTCTTTCTCTCGTTGTTTCTCTCTCTCGCACACTCCTCAGCACAATGTGACAACTCCCCAAAGTTGTTTGCCTCAGCTTTCCCATTGTTCTGTCACATAATGGGGACATATGGCACAAGGAATCATGGGAATGCTAATGGCTTCTTAACATGGCGTTAATACTTTATTTGGGATTGCCGTCCTGGCTAAAAATGAGGCTTCGGTTCTTCACTTACTTACTCTATTATGATCTCAGGAGGATCTCTGGAAATAAACCAGCTACTTATGCAAAGAGGAAGAGGTATTGAGATTGAAAGGGTGATGTCTCAAATGGATGCCCTCTGAGAACATGAACGCCAACTAACACTATCAAAGCTGTTGTTCTATATTTTCCACACGCCCAATTGTCTTTCATTTCAAGGGAAAATATCTTTAAGACCTCCGCAGTAACATTATAAGTTTGGTTATTGTCAAACTCAGTGTCAATTTGGTTCATTTAAGGACAAAAGCGACAGATATGGAATTCTTAAGCGAACACATGCACTCCTACGCAAGTTTTTATTGGAGTGGTGCCTCAACAAAGTATTTTGTGAAGTGAGCCTGTCTCCTTGAGACAGGTTACAGTCAATAAGCGTTGTAAGATAGATGAGTACTGATTGAAGGTCAAAGCTGAGGAATGAACTTGAATACCTTCCACTGCTTTCCTTTTTATCTGATCTGTATGACACAAAGCTACTGTGTCGTATGCTGTGATGCTTCATCCCAGAGGAAAGAAATGAGATCTCTTTAACATCTTAAATGTTTCTCCTAATAATGAGGTTATTTTATCATAAAGGCTCTTGCTTCTCACACTTGTCTCCTCAGACAAAACTCCAACACTCTCACATGGTCTCCTTTAAAGTTTTAGAAGAGCCCTCAAAAACATCACACACTATGCTCAGATTTGTATCCTTACTGTAGCTAGAGACTCTGGTGGGTTCATATTTGTTACCTGTAAAGTTTAGAATAGATCTCAAAAAAATTAATGTCTCAGTATGAACTCAAATATTTAAACCATATAATATGTATTAATAATCAAGGATTGAGTCATAAGCCATTTAATGTGCCTTTCAACAAAGAAAGCTCCAGGGTTACTGTTCCTGTAGTAAGACTTCTGTAAGTCAGTTTTAATAAAGGCATCGAGTAAATTACTATTTCCAAGAACAAATGATGTGCCCTATGCACATCACATAACTCATCATACAACTCCATTCTCTTATTTGTCAGCAATTAAGAGTAACGATAACCTTATTTCTGCATAACTTCACTCTTAATATAGGCTTAAACTCTGAATTTATGGATTGTTTTTTAATTTCAAGTACTTTACTTGGTGCACACTTTGTAAAGTTGTTGATGTCTCTTCTAAACTAGAACAAATGTGAGAGCTCCAGATTTTCTAGCTAAGGAGAAAAATCTGAGCCTAGTGTGTGATGTTGTTGAGATCTTGTCTGAAACTTTTGAGACCATTGTGAGAGTGTCAGAATTTTTTTTTCTCAGGAGACCAGAGTAAGAAGCATAATACGTCCATTGTCATTGAAGTTGTTTAGTGTAGAGAGTGTTTTGTTGCACAATGATTTAATATAGGAAATCATGACCTATATTTACTTGCATGCAAAATGAGTAGTACAAGATGACATTTGCTAAACAATGCTAAACAAAGAATAAAAAGGTTGGGCAACAACCATGAAGCACTGGTACACTAGAGTTACATTTGATAAAAAGAAAGTATTTGTGGGCAGCACATCGACATTAAGACACAACTGCACCTCAGACAGCACAAGATTGAGTCCCAGCTAAAGGTACTTTCCTGCTCCTGTTCCCTTCTCGCAATAGTCTTTCTTATAATAGAGTCTTAAAAGAGATTACAGCAAGACAATAAAGTGATCTCCCGTGTTTTTTCACAGCCTATTCTCATTTTGGATTTCTTTTTGGCTATTTAATTGTGCATGCTCATTTCTCTCATTTTTACATTCAGATTATATTTGTATGCTTGTATGCAGTATAAATTGAATCTTCAAAAAGACTAATAATTCTTTAGCACTAATAATTATCTTTATCTTTTTTTGTACTGGACAAGTAGTGATACCTTAATAGCATTAAAACGTACACTCACCTAAAGGATTATTAGGAACACCATACTAATACTGTGTTTGACCCCCTTTCGCCTTCAGAACTGCCTTAATTCTACGTGGCATTGATTCAACAAGGTGCTGAAAGCATTCTTTAGAAATGTTGGCCCATATTGATAGGATAGCATCTTGCAGTTGATGGAGATTTGTGGGATGCACATCCAGGGCACAAAGCTCCCGTTCCACCACATCCCAAAGATGCTCTATTGGGTTGAGATCTGGTGAGTGTGGGGGCCATTTTAGTACAGTGAACTCATTGTCATGTTTAAGAAACCAATTTGAAATTATTCGAGCTTTGTGACATGGTGCATTATCCTGCTGGAAGTAGCCATCAGAGGATGGGTACATGGTGGTCATAAAGGGATGGACATGGTCAGAAACAATGCTCAGGTAGGCCGTGGCATTTAAACAATGCCCAATTGGCAATAAGGGGCCTAAAGTGTGCCAAGAAAACATCCCCCACACCATTACACCACCACCACCAGCCTGCACAGTGGTAACAAGGCATGATGGATCCATGTTCTCATTCTGTTTACGCCAAATTCTGACTCTACCATCTGAATGTCTCAACAGAAATCGAGACTCATCAGACCAGGCAACATTTTTCCAGTCTTCAACTGTCCAATTTTGGTGAGCTCGTGCAAATTGTAGCCTCTTTTTCCTATTTGTAGTAGAGATGAGTGGTACCCGGTGGGGTCTTCTGCTGTTGTAGCCCATCCGCCTCAAGGTTGTGCGTGTTGTGGCTTCACAAATGCTTTGCTGCATACCTCGGTTGTAACGAGTGGTTATTTCAGTCAAAGTTGCTCTTCTATCAGCTTGAATCAGTCGGCCCATTCTCCTCTGACCTCTAGCATCAACAAGGCATTTTCGCCCACAGGACTGCCGCATACTGGATGTTTTTCCCTTTTCACACCATTCTTTGTAAACTCTAGAAATGGTTGTGCGTGAAAATCCCAGTAACTGAGCAGATTGTGAAATACTCAGACCGGCCCGTCTGGCACCAACAACCATGCCACGCTCAAAATTGCTTAAATCACCTTTCTTTACCATTCTGACATTCAGTTTGGAGTTCAGGAGATTGTCTTGACCAGGACCACACCCCTAAATGCATTGAAGCAACTGCCATGTGATTGGTTGATTAGATAATTGCATTAATGAGAAATTGAACAGGTGTTCCTAATAATCCTTTAGGTGAGTGTATTTTAGTATTTCATTTTTGAATAATTTCGCCGAAATACTAATGCAAAATATAATTTTAATATCGCTCATTACATTATCAATACATGAACTTATACAGTCCATATAGAATTGGCTCATTTAAGGGATTCATCTTAGTGTTATATCCAATTACCCAAATTGAGAAACATAATAGATTTTAAAAAATTGTCACAGTCTTGTCATGTTTAGTTTCATTGTCTTCTAATTTCTAGTCATGATTTTCTTTGTCACTGTTTTGCCGGTGTTCTAGTTTTGTTTTGATTTCATTTTATTTATTTATTAATGAATTTATTAATTTATTTTATCTTGTGCTTTTGGTTGTATTAAGTGCTTTTTGACCTTAATTAATGGACATTATAAATGCTACAAAACTGGAGAATTTACCCATTTAAGGGGCTCATCTTAGCCTGGGATTCAGCAACCCAAATGGAGAAACTCTAGTTGAGTGTGTTTGTGTTCATGAGCTCAGTGTACAGAAACAGTTTCTTGACAGCCTTTTGGTGAATTTTGCACCCTGGTCTCAATGTACTCCCCTTTTATTTAAGGAAACTGCTTAGAAGAGGCAGGACTGTGAGAGAGCGAAACTGCCTGTTGTTGTTGTACTTGTGTTCTGGTGTTTATGCATTTTTTCTGGCTCTTCCTTTCCCCTGTTTTGCTACAGTATCTCTGTCCTGAGGTAAATTTATGCAGGCATTTTGATTTATGGCTGTCTCTAATTCAAACAATACTTCAGCATATTTAGCTGAGGTGCTGCTTAAATCATGTTGCAGAAAGCGACGATGCGCTCGGGCTGTTGAAGTGTTGAGTTTTTAAAGCGATTTAAAATGAGGCCATTTGGTGTAGACTGGCAACGAGTCAAGGTCGTGACTCCATTGATGGATGAGAAGAAACTGGCCCATCAGGGTGTGGACTGGACTGGACACCAGGGATTTGTGACTCACTGATTGAGTAATGCCCTGTGGATTCCAGTGTAAGCAGTTATCCTGCCGCCTGCATGAGATGACCACATGGATGATACTTGTGCACTAATTCCTTTAAGGTTACTAATCTAATGGTACTTTTGATGCTAGAAACCTTAACTTACTTAGTGTCACGGATCTGTGAAGGATAGGACTCAAGTGTAGAATGAGTATCACAAGTTTGATAACCAAACAGTTATTTATTGACAAGTTCAATATAGACGGTTTCAACGGCAACAACATAAACGTTACTGCGCATGCACGCTTTTGTGGCCCATACTTAACTTCCGGTAGACGTCCACAAAGAATCAATAACAGAGGCTGCGTTATCTTATGTGCTATCATCTTATTTTAATTGTGCAACATTATCTTAATTTATATGTTTTTATTGTTTCAGCCTGTTTATCATAAATAATCATAAACAAAGGTCTTACAGGTTTGGAATGACATGAGGGTGAGTAATAAAGACAAAATGTACATTTTTGGGTGAACTAAACCTTTAAAGACCGTGTAATGCCGGTTTCTGTACAGTATCCTAAGTAAACGCTTGCGCGCTTGCCTTTCATGCAATGCGTCAGAATAAAAGGTTTCATAATATAAGATTAATGTTGGGAAACTTAAACTTGTAAATTAAGTACCCTATTTGAGATTGATTTTATATGAATGCATCACAAAAAAATCCCGTGCTTTATGGGCACTGCCATTAATAGAGGACAAAGCGAAAGTTGTTTTACACTCCGTGATAAAGGCCTATTATTACATACCTAATTTAAACATTTTGCGGGAAACATATCCGATCAGTTATCCAGATGGCAACCACTTGAACAAATGTAAACGGCATGTGTCCTGATTGACTGATGAGCCGATCTGCTTGATCGGATCATGGTGATCGCATGTTAATGCCAAGTGTAAACACAGCCAGAATAGGTTAGAGTAGATTATTTCTGATAACAAGCAAAATAAATAACAAGTAAATTACATTAGACATACAGTCTAAATTACATTAGACGCTGCTCTCATATGCAGTCAGACTGGATATTTATGACACATTCAAGGCTTTTTGGTGAGTCACACACACTGTTTTTGTGCTGGTGTCATATGCTCTCTGCTTGTTCATTAATATCATGTTATCCGAGAGTAGTACGTCAAAAATGTATTTCTACTGAGTAGTGTGCCATGCTATCCACTAGCCAGACCGATAAACAAACACAGACCAAAAGTTAACTTCGGGCCAGGCGTGTAACCATGGCAACATGCGTGCGTCCGATGAAACTGTCTATAGCAAGGAAGAGTAGGCAGATCTATAAGCAGGAATCAGGCCTTGGTAACAAGCAGACTGCAATGGGCTGTATCCGCTGATTCAAGCAGAGCTGGTCCTCAGTAAAACCAGAACAAAGAATAATCCAACTTGAACAGGAACACAGACAGGAGACTGGACATGAGAGAGATGACTGCAGCTGCCAGTCCTCATGAACACACCAGAACAGAGTAGTCCCACTCGAACAGGAAACACAGACGAGAGACTGAAGATGAGAGCGATGACTGGCGGGAACAAACAACAAGACATGAACACCAAACCCACTAAAGACTGTTCACAAAGCAATTAAACAGTTATACACAAATTAAACCATTACACATCATGACACACACAAACCAACCAGCAAAGACAAGAGGGAAAGGAGCTCAATATAAAGGGAACAGCAGATGAGGATCAGGTGAACATAATTAAGCAAATGAGGACTAGATGAGGACTAAACAAGGGGGCATGGTAAATCTTTCCCTCGCAGGTCAATTCGACCACCCCCCCCCCCCCCCAGGAAAGCAAAGAATGCTTCAGTATGCATAGAAAAAAAATTTACCAAAAAATTATTTTGTAATGTCTACATGTGTATCTGAATGCATACTGAAGAGATAAACTCGAGAACTGACTTTAGAACTAACAGCTCATTTGCTCCATATAGAGCTATAAGGGCATCTAGTAGCAAGAGTCATGAAATATCATATTATATATATATTTTTTTTCAAAAGAGGTCAGCAGAGACACCCAAATTGACCCAATGTGAGATATTTTGAGCTGGTTATTGCATGTATTGGAGAGTTATTTTGAATTTAAGTTGAAAGAATGTGAAGAATGTGCTTAAATTCTATTATTTATTAATCAGTAACTAGTAATTTAGAGGTTAAAAAAATTCATTAAAAATTAGAAAAATATTATAAAAATGAAATGATATAAGCTTTCCGGACATCAACAAAAAAGTATAATTTTAGGGCTTCGGGTCATTTTGACCGATTTCATGGACTCTAAGGTTATAGGTTCAAAACCTGTGTATAAAGGACAAGTCACTCATGCCCTTAAACCAAAGTCTTTTCATCAGTGTTTTTTCCTCTTAGAGTTTGTAATTCATCACACTAACTCTGGCTGGCAAAAGAGCCCGGGTGCCGTAATGAAAGGGGGAAAACAAACAGTTCTCTTAATGAAACTTAAATCTTTTTTGGTAAGTTTGCAAGACATACACCAAAATGGATAGATCATAGATCTGTTCTTTCTATGGAAATATGTCTGTGAGCAAGACTAAATTATTCTACACAAAGGTCCCTGAGCTCAGCTTCACTCTCTCTCTCTGTTGTGTTCTCTACTTATCTCTATGCTATTTACTGTTCATTCTTAAATATCAGTAGTTGACTCTTGGACCTTGGCCCTCTCGCCCCCTTTTTTATCTGAGAAAAAGGTAAACTAAGCCTAAAATCAGCCTTAAAGTCAGCTTGCAGTGTTCTCTTTTATAATACTGCATGTTACCTTTGACAAGAAATGCCACAAGCAAACATCAGAGTGAGCGTTAGAGTTATCACAAAAAAAACCTAATAAAAATGCAAATCATCATTACAAATAATTGCGTCACACAATCGGTGTGTTATTCTAGTGGAATATGGTGACAACTGGTCACAGAACCATCAAATTAAACAAAATGTAATGTAAGCCGATGCATCATGACCAAAGCACACATTAACGATAGATAGTTTCTGCATTAAAAAACTTCCCGTTCATAATTAATCACATCATTAGACTGGCATAGCAGCCAATTAAATATATGTAACAGACCGTATTAAACTTATGATTTGGGGAAAATTTAACTATTATGCAGAATTACAGCAAATGTGCATGGTCACTCAGATTTACAGACTGACCAGTAATTCTGCAAAATAACTGTTTTCTCAACTAAAGCTTAACATATAAAACAGTGGCAGCGGTGGCCAGAATAAAATTAGTCACGTAACCTATTCGATTTTAAAAACCCAAACAGCAAACAATCCAGCAGTAAAGCTTTAGCTTTTTGATTGATGCTGTCATCCAGTTGAATCGCTTATAATTGCTGTGGTTGAAATGAACAGCTTTGGCTTTCTGCTCAGAATTAAGCTCTGGTGTGGGTCTTCCTTTTTCCGAACTCCAGCTTTTCTTTAAAAGTTAATATTGAAAACGGCGTAAATAATAATTTAGCAACGTTGTCCCCCTCATTATTGTTGCTTGCGGTTTCCATAGTGAATAGAATAGCTATTTTATCAGCGTTTTTTCCCCGATCATGTTCCTTACAGCGGGCGGAATGCGTCATAATCATAGCGATAACAAGTCCCACCCATTAAAAGGAACGATGTGATTGGTCAATTTTCCTGTCACTTGAAATTTGCCTGTCATTGACTTGTTATGGCTTGGCCCTCTGTAATTTCACAGCTTGACCACCAATCACAGAGCTGAAAGTGTTAGGTGGAAAAATCCTAATATGGAGTAAACAGATGTCTATACAACACAACACAAACTGAATCTGCAGATTTGAAGGATTTATTTCCTCAAAAAGATTTAGATGTTTATTGTTTATTATAAATTACTAAAATAACATTAGAACTGATGACTTTTTATTACAAAATTTATAAAAGACTTTTTAAACTATTATTTAAAAGTTTGTACATATTATTTTTACAATAGTTTAGGTCCTCTGAGATGGTTCCCCCCTGTTAAATATAAAAGTCTCAACATGATTCAAAAAGAAATGCCATACGAGAATGACACTACGTTTCCATGCTGTGTGTTGAATTTTACTCTGCTTTCAAGAGCCCATGAAATCTAAGTCTTGTGACTATTGATCAAATAACGTCTCGGTTACGTATGTAACCCTCGTTCCCTGAGGAGGGAACGGAGACGTAACGTCAGTGACTGACGAAATGGGGGTTTCGCCTAGAAGCCTATCATCTTCGAGATCTTAGAAAACGCCCAATGGCATGGGCATGCGGAATTTGCATAGCGTAGCTCCGCTCCACAGCGTGGGTATATAAGGAAGTACGCTGGCAACATCGCATTATGTTTACCTGCTGAGGAGCCAAGACTGAACTCCCGGCAGTTTCAGCGGTACAGCGGATGTGGCAGAGGGACGTTACGTCTCCGTTCCCTCCTCAGGGAACGAGGGTTACATACGTAACCGAGACGTTCCCTTTTGTTCAGTCACTCCGAGTAACGTCAGTGACTGACGAAATGGGGGTCCCAATTCAATCACGCCACTCGGCTGTCGTCCAGTGCCCTGCGTAAGTATGAGCTCCCTGTCGTAAGCTAGTACGGACGAAGGACTCCAACTTAGCACAGGAATACCAAGGTACACTGGGAAGCATATTCCAGGTGGAAGTATGCGCCAAAGTGCCTACCCGTAGGGAGGACTTAAGGAGACACATATGACCTGTGAGGGGCTGCATATGGAGGAACTCCTGGGTAACCAGCTGAAGGTGGAAAATTTTACCCCCAGGGGAGGCAAGGGCTTGCCGAGGGAAATACACATGCTCAGAGAGGCTTACAGTGGAAATACACATGTGGGGGTCGCCCATAGGGGGAACCATGCACACGGTGGCACCTAGCCTGACACGAGGGCCTGAGCGAGTGGGCAGACGTACTTGTGTCGGCATCGACAGTGCTGGAGGAACTCAGGGTTTCGGGGAAACTACCTGAGGAAAATATTGCACGTATCCCGTCCGTGGAGAGGAATGGCGAGCAAGCGAAGACACCTGAGCCTAGCCCATTACCGGCCACTTGTAGAGGCGAGTACATGAGAGGACACTGGCTCCACTCGGAGATTATAGAATCTGGCGAATGTATTGGGTGTCGCCCAGCCTGCAGCTCTGCAGATGTCTGTCAGCGAGGCGCCATACCCTAGAGCCCAAGAGGAGGCCACACTCCTGGTGGAGTGTGCCCTGACCCCAAGGGGGCATGGGCGCCCCTGCGTCTGGTAAGCCAAAACAATGGCGTCCACTATCCAGTGAGACAACCTTTGCTTGGAGAGAGCCTTTCCCTTCAGCTTCCCACCATGACAGACAAAGACCTGGTCCGAGGTCCTGAAACACTGCGTTCTGTCTACGTAAGGCAGTGCTTGCAGGTTCACCACCTGCTCTCTGAACGGAGTGGTGGGAACCTTGGGCACATATCCAGGCCGGGGTCTCAGGATCACGTGAGAGTCGGCCGGCCCGAATTCTAGGCACGCTTCGTCAACCGAAAATGCCTGCAGGTCCCCTACCCTCTTGATGGAGGCCAAGGCGATCAGGAGCGCTGTCTTCATAGACAGGAACTTAAGCTCGCCTGATCGCAATGGCCCTAGCGGAAGTGATGGTAGCCACCACCTGAGGTGGTAGGGTACTCAAACCTACCATGTCCCGTCCAGGAGCCACACGTGGAGGTTCCAAAGATCGGGACGCGGGTGCCAGAGGGTGCCCCGTCTCTGAGAAAGGAGGTCCTTCCTCAGAGGTATGGACCAGGGAGGGGCTGTCGCAAGGAGTAAGAGTTCGGAGAACCAGGTCCGGCCGGGCCAATATGGGGCGACCAAAAGGACCTGCTCCTTGTCCTCCCTGATCTTGCACAGAACCTGTGCGAGAAGGCTCACTGGGGGGAACGCATATTTGTGGAGGCCCCGCGGCCAGCTGTGCGCCAGAGCATCCGTGCCGAGGGGGCCCTTGGTCAGGGAATAAAACAGGCGGCAATGGGAAGAGTCGTGGGAGGCAAACAGATCTACCTGTGCGTCGCCGAACTGTTCCCAAATCAGCTGGACCGTCTGGGGATGGAGTCTCCATTCTCCCGGAAGTGTCTGAAGCCGTGAGAGCTCGTCGGCTGCACGGTTCAGGGTTCCTGGGATATGGACAGCACGAAGGGACCTCAGATGCTTCTGACTCCATAAAACGAGATGGCGGGCGAGTTGAGACAGACGGCGGGAACGTAGACCACCTTGGCGGTTGATGTACGCTACTGTGGCCGTGTTGTCTGACCAGACTAGTACATGTTGACCCCTGAGCAACGCTAGGAAGCGGTGCAGGGCGAACCGTACTGCCAGCAACTCGAGGCAATTGACATCCAGGAGGCGCTGGGGTCCTGTCCAGGAGCCCGCGGCAGCATGTCCATTGCACATGGCACCCCAGCCCGTGGTGGAGGCATCTGTTGATACAACAATATGCCTGGAAACTCGTTCTAAGGACACTCCGGTCCGTAGAAAGCTGAGGTTCGACCACGGGGTGAGGGTCTGCAGGCAGGCCCGAGTCACTGGGACCCGGAGCGTGCCCGACTGCCATGCCCATCTCGGGACTCAATCGCGAAGCCAGTGCTGAAGCGGTCTCATATGAAGCAATCCGAGTGGCGTCACCGCGGCTGCAGATGCCATATGCCCTAGGAGCCTCTGAAATTATTTCAGTGGAACCGCACTCTTGCTCTTGATTTGACGGAGACAAGTCAGCAGTGACTGCACGCGCTCGCTCGTAAGCTGCGCGCACATGGCGACCGAGTCGATATCCATACCGAGAAAAGAGATCCTCTGCACGGGGCAGAGTTTGCTCTTCTCCCAGTTGACCCGAAGGCCCAGACGGGCTAAGTGCCGGAGCACTAGATCTCTGTGTTCGCACACCTGCTCTCGAGAGTGACTCAGTTTGAGCCAGTCGTCGAGGTAGTTCAGAATGCGAATCCCGTGTTGCCTGAGTGGCACAAGGGCTGCCTCGACAATCTTCGTAAAGACGCGATGGGACAGAGCTAGCCCGAATGGGAGGACCGTGTACTGATATGCCCGCCCCTCGAAAGCAAACCGTAGGAACGGTCTGTGTCGAGGAAGGATTCCTTCAGGTCGATCGCTGCAAACCAATCAGCTGGACAAACGCATTCGAAAAGGCGTTTCGCTGTCAACATCCTGAATGGAAGCCTGTGAAGGGATCGGTTCAAGACGCGCAGGTCCAGGATTGGTCGTAACCCACCGGTTTTCTTGGGTACAATGAAGTAGGGGCTGTAAAAGCCGGACTTCATTTCGGCTGGAGGGACAGGCTCGATCGCACCCTTCGCCAGCAAGGTAGCAACCTCCGCACGCATGACTGGGGCATTGGGCCCCACCATGGTATATCGGATTCCCCGGAAGCAGGGAGGAGCCTGAGCGAACTGAATCGCGTAGCCGAACCTGATGGTCTTCGCGACCCAGCGGGACAGCCCCGGAAGCTCTAGCCAGGCTCCCAGGAACTGCACCAGCTTGGACAAGCGAAACACAGGCTTTCCCCGGGTGGGGCAGCGAGGCGGCGTGACCGGCCCAGACGTGGGAGGCGTAGAGTCCCGGTCTGGGGGCACGGTCAGCAGCCGCGTCCTGACAGAGGAGACCAGGGAAGGACGTGCGCTCCACTGGGGTCTGCTCTGAGAGGAGACTGACGCCAGAGAGGGACGAGAGTGGCGTGGCCCGGGGGCGGCGCACACTGCCATCGGTCTCTGGGGGCTCAGGGATGGGCGAGTTAGTTTTTTCTTTGACCAAAATAGGGTGCTGCTGACCTGGGGGCCAGCATCGGAACAAAGGATGGAACAAAGGATTGTCCCCCGGCCCTCCACCGGGGGAAGGAGTGGTCCTGCTACCATCTCCTGGAAAGAACTGCCCATCCCTGAGCTGTCCACGTCAGGAGCGGCGCTTAGCCTGGCGCTTGGCGGGCTGCGGGGCTGGCGCGGACTAGGGCGCCTTCCTGCGCCGTCCTCCACAGCGCGGCCCAGGTGAAGGCTGCTGCTGGGGCCGGGCGGGAGGGCGCCCTCGGCGGCGAGCAGGCTGAGGCGACTGTGCCGGCGGCTGGGTGGAAGCAGCAGCTGGCCGCCGGGGCAGTATATGTTTGATAGCCTCAGTCTGCTTTTGGGCGGTTGAGAACTGTTGGGCGAAGCTCTCAACCGCGCCGCCGAATAGCCCAGCCTGGGATATGGGAGCGTCGAGGAACCGGGTCCGCTCGGCGTCCCGCATATCGGCCAGGTTGAGCCATAAGTGTCTCTCCTGGACCACAGCTGTGGACATCACCTGGCCCAGGGAGCGTGCGGTCAGAGAAGGCGGAGGAGGCCGCCGAACGGTCGCGGGAAGACAGCGGGGTCTTCAGGACCGCGTGACCTCCTCATGCACCTCAGGGAAAAAAGGTATTGGGTGCGGGGTCTGATGGGTGTCAGAGTGCGGCGCCCCCAAAAACCAGTCGTCCAGCCGCGAGCGCTCAGGTCGGGGCGGAGGGTTCCACTCCAACCCGAGACTCGCGGCTGCCCGGGAAAGCATGGCTGTCAACTCTGGGTCCGACTCGGGCAATGCTGGCACACCAGAAGGCGGCAGCATAGCCGAATCATCATCCTCAGAGGACTCTAGCCCACCTTGAGATGCGGCGATCGACATCTCCTCGTCCTCTGCGGGCCCAAACGCAACAGACGGAACAGCAGGAGCCGGCTCCGTTGCTACAGTTTGTGCGCACGGGGGGAGCGGTGCGCTAGAGGGGGGTGTGGCCCGAGGCATGAGCGTCAGGGCTTTATTCCACACCGTCACCCTCAGGTCACCCTGGCCACCAGCCAAAGTGTTGCCTCGCGAGGAGACAACAGATTGGGGTGTAGCAGAGGGGACTCATTGAGTCTCGACCGCAGCACCGAGATGGTCATGTTCCCGCAGTGGGAACATGGCTCATCCATGAACGGCGCCTGAGCCCAAACACGTCAGACAATGTTCATGCCCATCAGAGGGCGGCAGAGACCGACCGCACCCAGAAGTACACGGGCGAGACATCTTTAAAAAGACGTGCCACGTGTAAGCTCTTTTGTGAGAGGAAGCTTCGCAGTGATGCCAAAGCGCCCAGGGACCGAATACCAGCTGAATGCAGACCACTGCACAGATCAGCAGGCAGGCAGTAAACGATCGCTGGAACGCGCCGTAACACCAACACCGACTGGAAAGCTGCTCGTCTCGAAGAAGCTGACGATACTCAGTCAAAGGCTTGAGGAGTGAAGAGAAACTCTTGGCTCCGAAGCAAAAACATAATGCGATGTTGCCAGCGTACTTCCTTATAAACCCACGCTGTGGGGCGGAGCTACGCTATGCAAATTCCGCATGGGCGTTTTCTAAGACCTCGAAGATGATAGGCTTCTAGGCGAAACCCCCATTTCGCCAGTCACTGACGTTACTCTGAGTGACTGAACTCCTCTTATTCTTCTATTGAAAAGCCTCTAAAGAACCATTTAGAAAAGTCACAATTTTTTTGTATGCCCAGACTGTAGGCTACTCTAGAGCTGTTTGATAGTCTAGCCTTGCTCGATTCTGCCAGTTAATGTGGTGTGTTCATTGAACTAAAGTTATGCTTTAAAAGGTGAAGTGTGTTAACAGATAGAAGAGCGCAACCATTGTTTAGTTGCTTTTTTCAGTTAATTGTGTGTGTAGAAGGTGTTGGCCTTGTTCATGTTGTTAGTGCAAGTAATATTCTGAAGCTTCTTGGTTTTAATGAGTAGTTCCTCAGAATGTCATGTTCATTGACCCTGTTCTAAACAAGGAATACTTCATTAAAACATCTAGAGCTTTATGGTTTGTTAGCAAGTATCATTCCTTCCCTGCAGTTCAAGGTTTGTTAAATATTAGTGCACTGCATAAAAAAAGCTTTATCTCTCTCTCTCCCTAGATTATGTGATGAAGTGAAAATGAAAGTGGAAATGAAAGCTTTTTCATCTTTTCAAATCCCCTCGTGTGACTGTGTTTGTGGAAAAGAAAGTGGGATTGTTTCTCCAGTTGATTTGGAGGATATGTTTCTAAGGGGAATGATGATGTCAGTGGAAAAGGGCTTGTGTTGGTCTGTACAGAGAACAGCATTTCCTTTTATCACAACACCAAGCGCTGCTTGCGTCTAGAAGCCAACCTGTTACACACTCTCTTATAACAATCAATATTTTACACCTACATACACACACTTGTTGTATCCTTGTGTGGACTTTTCATTCGCATTTTATTTTTCTTGAGATAAATGACCCTAAATACATTTCCTTTTTAGATAGAAATTCACATGACCCACTCTGCTTTTTTTTTTACTTTTTGAAATTTCGAGTGGTTTTGTACCACAATTGCAATTAAATATTTCTATTTTAATATATTTAAAAATGTTTTTTTTTTTTTTTTAAAGGAAAGCTGAATTTTCAGCATCCATTACTCCAGTCTTCAGTATAAAAACAGTAAAATATTTGTGAAATATTATTGCAATTTAAAATAACTTTTTTATTTTAATATATTTTCAAATGTAATTAATTCCTGTTATGATAAAGATGAATTTTCAGCATCATTACTCCAATCTTAAGTGTCACGTGATCCTTAATAGACTGATTTGGTGCGAAAGAAACATTTTTTGTTTTTACCAATGTTAAAAACTAATTTTGCTATGTTTTGTTGATATATGGAAGCTTGTTTCCTTTACAGAATAAAAAATAAAAAAGATAATTGCAACTTTTTATCTCACAACTCTGAGAATTCTGAGAATTGAATTGAGAATTCCGAGATATAAAGTCAGAATTGAGAGATATAAAGTCAGAATTGAGAGATATAAAGTCAGAATTGAGAGATATAAAGTCAGAATTGTGAGATATAGTCATAATTGAGAGATATAAAGTCAGAATTGAGTGATATAAAGTCAGAATTGAGAGATATAAAGTCAGAATTGAGAGATATAAAGTCAGAATTGAGAGATATAAAGTCAGAATTGAGTGATATAAAGTCAGAATTGCGAGTTATAAAGTCAGAATTGAGAGATATAAAGTCAGAATTGAGAGATATAAAGTCCGAATTGAGTGATATAAAGTCAGAATTGCGAGTTATAAAGTCAGAATTGAGAGATATAAAGTCAGAATTGAGAGATATAAAGTCAGAATTGAGAGATATAAAGTCAGAATTGCGAGATATATAGTCAGAATTGCGAGTTATAAAGTCAGAATTGTGAGTTATAAAGTCAGAATTGCGAGATATAAAGTCAGAATTGAGAGATGAGATATAAAGTCAGAATTGCGAGATATAAAGTCAGAATTGAGAGATATAAAGTCAGAATTGAGAGATATAAAGTCAGAATTGTGAGATATAAAGTCAGAATTGAGAGATATAAAGTCAGAATTGAGAGATATAAAGTCAGAATTGAGTAATATAAAGTCAGAATTGAGAGATATAAAGTCAGAATTGAGAGATATAAAGTCAGAATTGTGAGATATAAAGTCAGAATTGAGAGATATAAAGTCAGAATTGCTTGATATAAAGTCAGAATTGCTTGATATAAAGTCAGAATTGAGAGATATAAAGTCAGAATTGCGTGATATAAAGTCAGAATTGCTTGATATAAAGTCAGAATTGCTTGATATAAAGTCAGAATTGCGTGATATAAAGTCAGAATTGAGAGATATAAAGTCAGAATTGAGAGATATAAAGTCAGAATTGCGAGTTATAAAGTCAGAATTGTGAGTTATAAAGTCAGAATTGAGAGATATAAAGTCAGAATTGCTTGATATAAAATCAGAATTGAGAGATATAAAGTCAGAATTGAGAGATATAAAGTCAGAATTGCGTGATATAAAGTCAGAATTGTGAGTTATAAAGTCAGAATTGAGAGATATAAAGTCAGAATTGCGTGATATAAAATCAGAATTGAGAGATATAAAGTCAGAAATGAGAGATATAAAGTCAGAATTGCGAGATATAAAGTCAGAATTAAGTTATATTAAGTCAGAATTGAGAGATATAAAGTCAGAATTGAGTGATATAAAGTCAGAATTGAGAGATATAAAGTCAGAATTACGAGATATAAAGTCAGAATTGAGATATAAAGTCAGAATTGAGAGATGAGATATAAAGTCAGAATTGAGAGATATAAAGTCAGAATTGAGATATAAAGTCAGAATTGAGAGATATAAAGTCAGAATTGTGAGATATAAAGTCAGAATTGAGAGATATAAAGTCAGAATTGTGTGATATAAAGTCAGAATTGCGAGATATAAAGTCAGAATTGAGATATAAAGTCAGAATTGAGAGATGAGATATAAAGTCAGAATTGCGAGATATAAAGTCAGAATTGAGAGATATAAAGTCAGAATTGTGAGATATAAAGTCAGAATTGAGAGATATAAAGTCAAAATTGTGAGATATAAAGTCAGAATTGAGAGATATAAAGTCAGAATTGCGTGATATAAAGTCAGAATTGCTTGATATAAAGTCAGAATTGCTTGATATAAAGTCAGAATTGCGTGATATAAAGTCAGAATTGAGAGATATAAAGTCAGAATTGAGAGATATAAAGTCAGAATTGCGAGTTATAAAGTCAGAATTGTGAGTTATAAAGTCAGAATTGAGAGATATAAAGTCAGAATTGCGTGATATAAAATCAGAATTGAGAGATATAAAGTCAGAAAAGAGAGATATAAAGTCAGAATTGCGAGATATAAAGTCAGAATTAAGTTATATTAAGTCAGAATTGAGAGATATAAAGTCAGAATTGAGTGATATAAAGTCAGAATTACGAGATATAAAGTCAGAATTGAGATATAAAGTCAGAATTGAGAGATGAGATATAAAGTCAGAATTGCGAGATATAAAGTCAGAATTGAGAGATATAAAGTCAGAATTGCGAGATATAAAGTCAGAATTGTGAGATATAAAGTCAGAATTGAGAGATATAAAGTCAGAATTGTGTGATATAAAGTCAGAATTGCGAGATATAAAGTCAGAATTGCGAGATATAAAGTCAGAATTGAGAGATATGAAGTCAGAATTGAGTTATAAAGTCAGAATTGAGAGATATAAAGTCAGAATTGTGTGATATAAAGTCAGAATTGAGAGATATAAAGTCAGAATTGAGAGATATAAAGTCAGAATTGAGAGATATAAAGTAAGAATTGTGTGATATAAAGTCAGAATTGAGAGTTATAAAGTCAGAGTTGTGAGATATAAAGTCAGAATTGTGTGATATAAAGTCAGAATTGAGAGATATAAAGTCAGAATTGTGTGATATAAAGTCAGAATTGAGAGTTATAAAGTCAGAGTTGTGAGATATAAAGTCAGAATTGTGTGATATAAAGTCAGAATTGTGAGATATAAAGTCAGAATTGAGAGATATAAAGTCAGAATTCAGAGATATAAAGTCAGAATTGTGAGATATAAAGTCAGAATTGAGAGATATAAAGTCAGAATTCAGAGATATAAAGTCAGAATTGAGAGATATAAAGTCAGAATTGAGAGATATAAAGTCAGAATTGCGTGATATAAAGTCAGAATTGCTTGATATAAAGTCAGAATTGCTTGATATAAAGTCAGAATTGCGTGATATAAAGTCAGAATTCAGAGATATAAAGTCAGAATTGAGAGATATAAAGTAAGAATTGTGAGATATAAAGTCAGAATTGTGTGATATAAAGTCAGAATTGCTTGATATAAAGTCAGAATTGCTTGATATAAAGTCAGAATTGCGTGATATAAAGTCAGAATTGAGAGATATAAAGTCAGAATTGAGAGATATAAAGTCAGAATTGCGTGATATAAAATCAGAATTGAGAGATATAAAGTCAGAAATGAGAGATATAAAGTCAGAATTGCGAGATATAAAGTCAGAATTAAGTTATATTAAGTCAGAATTGAGAGATATAAAGTCAGAATTGAGTGATATAAAGTCAGAATTGAGAGATATAAAGTCAGAATTACGAGATATAAAGTCAGAATTGAGATATAAAGTCAGAATTGAGAGATGAGATATAAAGTCAGAATTGAGAGATATAAAGTCAGAATTGAGAGATGAGATATAAAGTCAGAATTGAGAGATATAAAGTCAGAATTGTGAGATATAAAGTCAGAATTGAGAGATATAAAGTCAGAATTGTGTGATATAAAGTCAGAATTGCGAGATATAAAGTCAGAATTGAGATATAAAGTCAGAATTGAGAGATGAGATATAAAGTCAGAATTGCGAGATATAAAGTCAGAATTGAGAGATATAAAGTCAGAATTGAGAGATATAAAGTCAGAATTGTGAGATATAAAGTCAGAATTGAGAGATATAAAGTCAAAATTGTGAGATATAAAGTCAGAATTGAGAGATATAAAGTCAGAATTGCGTGATATAAAGTCAGAATTGAGAGATATAAAGTCAGAATTGCTTGATATAAAGTCAGAATTGCGTGATATAAAGTCAGAATTGAGAGATATAAAGTCAGAATTGAGAGATATAAAGTCAGAATTGCGAGTTATAAAGTCAGAATTGTGAGTTATAAAGTCAGAATTGAGAGATATAAAGTCAGAATTGCGTGATATAAAATCAGAATTGAGAGATATAAAGTCAGAAATGAGAGATATAAAGTCAGAATTGCGAGATATAAAGTCAGAATTAAGTTATATTAAGTCAGAATTGAGAGATATAAAGTCAGAATTGAGAGTTATAAAGTCAGAATTGAGAGATATAAATTCAGAATTGAGAGATATAAAGTCAGAATTACGAGATATAAAGTCAGAATTGAGATATAAAGTCAGAATTGAGAAATGAGATATAAAGTCAGAATTGCGAGATATAAAGTCAGAATTGAGAGATATAAAGTCAGAATTGAGAGATATAAAGTCAGAATTGAGAGATATAAAGTCAGAATTGTGTGATATAAAGTCAGAATTGCGAGATATAAAGTCAGAATTGAGAGATATAAAGTCAGAATTGAGAGATATAAAGTCAGAATTGAGAGATATAAAGTCAGAATTGAGAGATATAAAGTCAGAATTGCGAGTTATAAAGTCAGAATTGTGAGTTATAAAGTCAGAATTGAGAGATATAAAGTCAGAATTGCGTGATATAATATCAGAATTGAGAGATATAAAGTCAGAAATGAGAGATATAAAGTCAGAATTGTGAGTTATAAAGTCAGAATTGAGAGATATAAAGTCAGAATTGTGTGATATAAAGTCAGAATTGCGAGATATAAAGTCAGAATTGAGAGATATAAAGTCAGAATTGAGAGTTATAAAGTCAGAATTGAGAGATATAAAGTCAGAATTGTGAGATATAAAATCAGAATTGAGAGATATAAAGTCAGAAATGAGAGATATAAAGTCAGAATTGAGAGATATAAAGTCAGAATTGCGTGATATAAAGTCAGAATTGTGTGATATAAAGTTAGAACTGAGAGATATAAAGTCAGAATTGAGAGATATAAAGTCAGAATTGTGTGATATAAAGTCAGAATTGCGAGATATAAAGTCAGAATTGCGAGTTATAAAGTCAGAATTGTGAGTTATAGAGTCAGAATTAAGAGATATAAAGTCAGAATTGTGTGATATAAAGTCAGAATTGTGTGATATAAAGTCAGAATTGCGAGATATAAAGTCAGAATTGAGAGATATAAAGTCAGAATTGAGAGATATAAAGTCAGAATTGTGTGATATAAAGTCAGAATTGAGATATAAAGTCAGAATTGAGAGTTATAAAATCAGAATTGCTTGATATAAAGTCAGAATTGTGTGATATAAAGTCAGAATTGTGTGATATAAAGTCAGAATTGCGAGATATAAAGTCAGAATTGAGAGATATAAAGTCAGAATTGAGAGATATAAAGTCAGAATTGTGTGATATAAAGTCAGAATTGAGATATAAAGTCAGAATTGAGAGTTATAAAATCAGAATTGCTTGATATAAAGTCAGAATTGAGAGATATAAAGTCAGAATTGTGAGATATAAAGTCAGAATTGCGAGATATAAAGTCAGAATTGTGAGTTATAAAGTCAGAATTGTGAGATATAAAGTCAGAATTGAGAGATATAAAGTCAGAATTGAGAGATGTAAAGTCAGAATTGTGAGATATAAAGTCAGAATTGCGAGTTATAAAGTCAGAATTGCGAGATATAAAGTCAGAATTGAGAGATATGAAGTCAGAATTGAGAGATATAAAGTAAGAATTGTGTGATATAAAGTCAGAATTGAGAGATATAAAGTCAGAATTGAGAGATATAAAGTAAGAATTGTGAGATATAAAGTCAGAATTGTGTGATATAAAGTCAGAATTGTGAGATATAAAGTCAAAATTGAGAGATATAAAGTCAGATTTGAGAGATATAAAGTCAGAATTGAGTAATATAAAGTCAGAATTGAGAGATATAAAGTCAGAATTGTGAGTTATAAAGTCAGAATTGAGAGATATAAAGTCAGAATTGAGAGATATAAAGTCAGAATTGTGAGATATAAAGTCAGAATTGAGAGATATAAAGTCAGAATTGAGAGATATAAAGTCAGAATTGAGAGATATAAAGTCAGAATTGCGAGATATAAAGTCAGAATTGAGTAATATAAAGTCAGAATTGAGAGATATAAAGTCAGAATTGTGAGTTATAAAGTCAGAATTGAGAGATATAAAGTCAGAATTGCGTGATATAAAGTCAGAATTGTGTGATATAAAGTCAGAATTGAGAGATATAAAGTCAGAATTGAGAGATATAAAGTCAGAATTGTGAGATATAAAGTCAGAATTGAGAGATATAAAGTCAGAATTGAGAGATATAAAGTCAGAATTGAGAGATATAAAGTCAGAATTGTGTGATATAAAGTCAGAATTGCGAGATATAAAGTCAGAATTGTGAGTTATAAAGTCAGAATTGAGAGATATAAAGTCAGAATTGCGTGATATAAAGTCAGAATTGTGTGATATAAAGTCAGAATTGAGAGATATAAAGTCAGAATTGAGAGATATAAAGTCAGAATTGTGAGATATAAAGTCAGAATTGTGTGATATAAAGTCAGAATTGAGAGATATAAAGTCAGAATTGAGAGATATAAAGTCAGAATTGTGTGATATAAAGTCAGAATTGCGAGATATAAAGTCAGAATTGTGTGATATAAAGTCAGAATTGCGAGATATAAAGTCAGAATTGTGAGTTATAAAGTCAGAATTGTGAGATATAAAGTCAGAATTGAGAGATATAAAGTCAGAATTGTGAGTTATAAAGTCAGAATTGTGAGATATAAAGTCAGAATTGAGATATATAAAGTCAGAATTGTGTGATATAAAGTCAGAATTGCGAGTTATAAAGTCAGAATTGCGAGATATAAAGTCAGAATTGAGAGATATAAAGTCAGAATTGAGAGATATGAAGTCAGAATTGAGATATAAAGTCAGAATTGAGAGATATAAAGTCAGAATTGTGTGATATGAAGTCATAATTGAGAGATATAAAGTCAGAATTGAGAGATATAAAGTCAGAATTGAGAGATATAAAGTCAGAATTGAGAGATATAAAGTCAGAATTGAGATATAAAGTCAGAATTGAGAGATATAAAGTCAGAATTGTGTGATATGAAGTCATAATTGAGAGATATAAAGTCAGAATTGAGAGATATAAAGTCAGAATTGAGAGATATAAAGTCAGAATTGCGAGTTATAAAGTCAGAATTGAGAGATATAAAGTCAGAATTGTGTGATATAAAATCAGAATTGAGAGATATAAAGTAAGAATTGTGTGATATAAAGTCAGAATTGAGAGTTATAAAGTCAGAGTTGTGAGATATAAAGTCAGAATTGTGTGATATGAAGTCAGAATTGAGAGTTATAAAGTCAGAGTTGTGAGATATAAAGTCAGAATTGTGTGATATGAAGTCAGAATTGAGAGTTATAAAGTCAGAGTTGTGAGATATAAAGTCAGAATTGTGTGATATAAAGTCAGAATTGTGAGATATAAAGTCAGAATTGAGAGATATAAAGTCAGAATTGTGAGTTATAAAGTCAGAATTGAGAGATATAAAGTCAGAATTGAGATATATAAAGTCATAATTGTGAGATATAAAGTCAGAATTGAGATATATAAAGTCAGAATTGTGAGATATAAAGTCAGAATTGTGAGATATAGGGTTCTGTCATACACTCAGCGCAATGTGGTGCTAGGCGTGAATCAAGTTTTCTTTGCTATTTTCAGCCCGACACAGTTATCATTTTCACGTCATTTTCATTATTATTATTATTAATATTATTTCTGAATCAAAACTGTTATTTCTCCTGGAGTTTTCAAGCCACGTCTACCAAATCCCTCCATCCATGTAAACCACTCTAAACTCCTTAGAAAAGCCTACATCTCTTTAAAGTTGTAGTTTTTCTTAAAATGTCAATGTTTTTAAACTAAATAAGGCTTATATAACCTTCAAACTGCTGTAAACTTGCAGGCAAAGATTTGTCAACATTAAACATTCACAGTCTATGAAGTGCAACCAAAGTAAAAGGAATGGAAGAAAATCATAAACTCAAACTCTTATCTGGCTGCACTGTCACTCGTTATTCCTTGCATGCTGTCATCTGCTGTAAGTGCTCCCTGACAGGCTTCCTCAAGTGTTTTATTAGAGATGCATATTTCCTGCTTGGTTCCATTATTCCAGCATCAACTCAGATGTGGTCAGGCCTCACTATCCAGCTCACACTGTATCAAGTGTACAAAGGCAGATGAAAAAAAAAATGCAGTGCAGTTTAGATTCGCATGGCATTGAATTAAAGAGTGTCTTGAAAAAAATGTAAATCTAAAAGGTTTCCAGCTGGTGATTGTGAAAGTGCATTTTGATTATGTCAGATCATAAGGAGATTCGAAGCAGCTGTGGCACAGTTGCGAGTCTGAGCTGTTGCAAGTGTTATTGTGAGGTTGACAGTGGAATAAAGCTCACAGCTTCTGTTAGAATCACAAAGTGTAGACATCAACAAGGACGTCTCTGTATAAGGCAAGAGGTGTGTACACGTTTTTTTTAATTTTTTTTTATTATTATATTTTGTTTTATTTTTAATAAGTTAATTTTATTAACTCTCCATGGATGGATAATTTCACTAAAATAAATCAGGCTTTATTTTATTCGTTCATACCTATAATACACAAAAGATTATTCAGGTCCAAGGTGAGCTGATGAATATATGTATGGAATCTCAGGGCCTGTAGTTCAAAAGCACTTTTAAAGAAATATGATTGACAGACAATGAGATTCCACATTTGCAGTACCATTTCCAGCAGGTTTTTTGTTTTGTTTTTGTCAGTGTCCTCTAGTGCTTGTTTGATTTTTGCTTGCTTGGATGTTCTATGTGAATCCTTTGCATTGAAATTATGTTAGCTGTTCTCCAAAGACTGATGTAAATTACAATGAGATTGTGAAAGCAAAGGACTTTTGAATACATTTCGAATACTGTTGTTTTTTTTAAAAGTCTGAATGCTATTCGGAAATTAGATCTGAACATTCAGAGAACAAAGTCTTGATGAAAACCGCAACATGTTTTATGTATTTCATTTTATCTCTGCTGTACATTACGAAGTTTGGGTAACATCAGGTAATTTTTTTGCATATCATTTCTTGTAAAGGGAATGAACATCATTGGGGAAGAATCTGGACAGCTTCCCAGGGGAAATGGAAAAGGGCAAGCAGGTGGCTTTAAAAGATGAGATGTAGCCCAAAAGCAGTAGCATTATTTAGAACCAAACACTTGAAGATATTAATGGTTGTGGATCTTGTTTATATATTAATGCATCAAATTATGTGGATTAATGTGGATACCCTATAGCTCAGATCGTTTGATCTTGCAAGAATTTGATGAGAATTGTTTGACTTCATACTAAAATCCCTGACTTTTGGTATCTTGGCAAATCCGAATGTCATTTGAGATGTTGAGATCCTTGAAGGTCCTCGTTGCTGTTTGGAAAACATTTGAGACATGCACTATTAACCTTAAGCTCAATCATTAGTAGAATATATTAGTAAATCTGCTAGTTTATCTTGGTATCAATTACCAGTGGACAAGAAATAGCATAGTTTACACGTTTTACTCCCAACAATGCCAAGAACTTTTGTAATTTTCACAGATTCAGTTCTAAATGGAGTGGTTTACACCCTCTCAACACCTCCACACACCAGGCATACTGTTCAAAGCTTATGGAGACAGCCTTCTGTGACAATCAGATTGTAAAACAATACCTAGTTGCTAGCGTAGGCAGGTTTTAAAAAAAATGTAAGGTAGTTAGAGGGTTTCGGGGGCATTTTCATTTCTCTGATCTACATATGTGAAAGTCCAAAAAAGATTAGATTATTTGTCAGTACCTGCTCTCTCCTCATCTCCATCACTCTTTCTTTTTCTCTCAGTCTCCTTATCTTGCCCTGTCTCTTCCCCTCCTAAAGCTGTGCTGACTGATAGTCTTTTCATTTTCGTCTGCGTCAGTGAAGAAAGAAAACATATGGGTCAACTGATATTTAACCTATGTTTTATTAATAATTTTCTTAGACAAGTTAATTTACTGAAGGCTATGAATGGTAGGTAAATAAGTTTATTAAATTCATTCACAATATGTACGCATTCATTATCTTTTGCCTAATCTGATGAAATCGGCTGATGACATTTTGGCGAAATTAGACAAAATGTTATTAGTTTGCCTGATTGTTTGCCTCATTTCTATTCTAAAACAGCTGTCAAACATTAAATTAAATGTTTTTTTACTTACATCTCGCAGTTTATGATTGTCACGCAGACTTGCACTGCGAAATCACACTGCGACAGCAGCTTCTGTAAACATAAAGCCCACCTACTTTGATTTGATTGCTGATATTTTGACATTGACGAGCGGTGACAGACAACAGAGGCAGCTCAGATGAGAAGACCTTGGTGCTTTGCAATATCTTTGCAGCACTAAAGTAGTGTTAATACTATGTTAGTCAATTATTTCACAACATTTATTATATACATCTCGAAAAAAAAAAGGTCCGGACCTCGTTGACCTCATAGCTAGCTACGGCCATGCTTGTTGCTTTGCTGCAGAAAAAAAAGCAGTCATCCTGAAAAGTTGTCATCCTGAATTGTAGATGCAGGATCTCAACATCTCTCCAAGAGACATTCTTGAACATCAGGCTTTTAAAGTCACCATGTCCAAAAAATCTATTTTTTGCAGTGCTTATTTTAAATTATCTCTGAACGTTATTATTTTTGGTAACACTTTAGTTTTGGGTCCAATTCTCACTATTAACTAGTAGCTTACACTGATCAGGCATAAAATTATGACCACTGACAGGTGAAGTGAATAACAATGATTATCTATTCATCACGGCACCTGTTAGTGGGTGGCATATATAAGGCAGCAAGTGAAAAATTTGTCCTCAAAGTTGATGTGTTAGAAGCAGGAAAAATGGGCAAGCGTAAGGATTTGACAAGTTTGACAAGGGAAAATATGTGATGGCTAGACGACTGGGTAAGAGCATCTCCAAAACTGCAGCTCTTGTGGGGTGTTCCCGATCTGACCCCTGTCCACCGCCGATAGTGCCAACAGTGGGCATGTAAGCATCAGAACTGGACCACGGAGCAATGGAAGAAGGTGGCCGGGTCTGATGAATCATGTTTTCTTTTACATCACGTGGATGGCCGGGTGCGTGTGCGTCACTTATCTTGGGAACACATGGCACCAGGATGCACTATGGGAAGAAGGCAAGCCGGCAGAGGCAGTGTGATACTTTGGGCAATGTTCTGCTGGGAAACCTTGGGTCCTGCCATCCATGTGGATGTTACTTTGACACGTACCACCTACCTAAGCATTGTTGCAGACCATGTACACCTTTTCATGGAAACGGTATTCCCTGGTGGACGTGGCTTCTTTCAGCAGGATAATGCGCCCTGCCACAAAGCAAAAATGGTTCAAAATGGTTGAAGTGTTGACTTGGCCTCCAAATTCCCCAGATCTCAATCCAATCGAGCATCTGTGGGATGTGTTGAACAAACAAGTCCGATCCATGGAGGCCCCACCTCGCAACTTACAGGATCTGCTAGTGGAGTTCATGCGTCCTAACACAATATTAGGATGGTGGTCATTATGTTATGCCTGATCTGTGTATTAGCATATTATTAGGATGTTGTCTTTATTAGTACTTATAAAGCACATATTAATGCCTTATTCTGCATGACCATATTCTACATCCCTTAATCCTACCCAATACCTAAACTTAACAACTACCATACTAAGTATTAATAAGCAGTAATGAGTTTATTGAGGTAAAAGTTGTATTTAATAGTTAGTTAATAGTGAGAATTGGATCCTAAACTAAAGTATGACCAATTTTTTTTAAATTCATGTGCCCTCATAATCTTTAATTAAAATAACTTTTAATGTAGGATCATAAGGGATCGTGCAGTTGACCTTAACCTCAACAAACTCTAACCCAGAAACTTTTCTTGCACTCTCTTCAAATAAGATTTTCATGTGCACACGCTTTGTATCCAGGGAAGAGTCGGTGGATGTTTATCCGTTTCGTTCTCCTCCGTTTGACAATCTTTTTGATGAAATGTAAATTCATTCACTTCAGATATGCTGAGCTGATTCCATTGAGCATTAGATTCCATCAGCGCTAACAATCTCACTCACGGTTGGTCTTTAATGCGGAAAATCTAGCAGCGTAGCATGTAAATGCATTCGCCGATTGAGAATTGTGTATCTTATTAATCTTATCTTAAAGCTTAGAATTACATTTGTTTATTTGAAGTATGTTTATCTGCTTTGCTAGTCTCACTCCTCTGTGCTGGCTTTAATGCTCTGTTTATTGACATGGTCGACATTTGTCCCTCAGAACAGGTATTTGATTGGAGTCTGGAGACGCTTTTCTGTGGCCTTGATAGCATTGATTGAAACCAGACAGGCAGAAGTTTTTTAAGCTACGAGCATTTCTATCTCTCACTCATACATCTTTTACTTTTCATCTGTATACTTTTTATACATTTCTCTTCCTCATAAATTTTTCACTCTCTTCCAAATCATTCCTTCCTGGTAGCTTTCTGATGCTTAATCATTGTTTCTACATTTCCTTTAGCTTACAACAGCTGATTTATGATGTCTGTCTTGATAATATCTCTCCGGAATTGACTGGCAGGGTCTTATGATTGCTTTCTATTGGTGATAGCGAAGTTTTACAAAACAATTTGTTGCTGTCCTTCATCCATTTTTATGGAGATTAGCTTCCTACTGCTAACCTGAAAGCTGCATGCACATTGATCTTGCAGCTGATCCCCCACTTCAGCTGTGTTGTTGTCAGATAGTTCACTTGGGAAAGGCTGGATATAGATGGTGGTCGTGAACGCTCGATATAGGCTTGTCGACATGATCGTATATTCCAGTGGTATTCAAATTGTTCAGAGGTCCAGTCTTTGCATTTCCCAATCACAAGTTACACTGTTTCAGTAGAATATGGCTTGATATAATAGTTAATTAAGAAGTAAAATGCCATAAATAGTTTCTGCAGAACTGCTGCTTTGTCTCACATACACTGTAAAAAGCAAAACATGGTATATTATCTACATTATTTTCAGCAAACATCCATTGGTATTAAAATTTCATTTGCATTGGCTGTTTTAGCGGAATTGTGCACAGCTGTTTATGATATAAATATGACCTGAAATAAGAAAGCCACTTATTTCAGCCAAAAAATATTAAGCAGCACAATTGTTTTTCACATCGTTAATAATAAGAAATGCTACTAGAGAACCAAATCAGCGTATTAAAATGTTTTCTGAAGGATCATGTGACACTGAAGACTGCAGGAACGATGCTGAAAATTCACAGGAATAAATTACATTTTAAAATATATTAAAATAGAAAACAGTTATTTAAAATTGTAATAATATTATATGATTTACTGTATATTTGATCAAATAAATGCAGCCTTGGTGGACATAAGAGACTTCTTTCAAAATCTCATTGACCACAAACTTTCGAATAGCAGTGTATCTGCAACACTATTTTAAAATCTGATACCAAATGTAGTCTTATAGTCTTATAGTTTTGTTCATTATAATGACCAACTTCATTTTGAAAAAACAACAACAAAAAAAATTAAAAAATAAATAATAATTAAATCCTTTTGATTTAAATTGTATTTGTCAAGTTGTGAAGTGTCAAGAAATGACTAAACGTTAATGTGATATAAAGCTGTTTAGGGTTTCTGGGAAAAATATAAAACAAATGTCATATAAAATTACATATATTGTTAAGATTTTGGTCCTACCTATGTAGCATAATGGTTGTCTGGACCATATTTAGGTAATGAGTTTGCTTCATAGAGTTGCTTGGCAATCTTTCCTTTTAGTGATTTGCTGAACAGAAAGAAAGAGGCAAAGAAATCCAGATTTTTCATTAGTGTGCATATTTTTACCAGGTGTCTTCATGGATATATTTGTTACATATTCCATGCAGGATAGCTTTAATCTGTATACAGGATGCTAACATTAAACACTCAACATCATACAAAGTCAGAGATGAAGAGAGCACAGAGCAGATCATGTGTCGGATGAAACATCAAGACCCCACTTTGCTTTGTAGGAATCTCAGATCAAAAAACGAGAGTCCTTTAAATGTCTGCATGAGAGGATGGCATCTCTGTATGGGCAGCATATTAGACGGGTCTCTAGTGTTCTGACTCTTCTGCCTTCAAAATGTACTATGGCTCTGATCCAGAAGCTAGCAAACTGTCTACTTTTATAGGTAGCTGCCTTCTCTTCATTCTGATAGAAATAGGATACAAGTTTTTGCGTGGATCCACTGCAATTTACATTCAAATCTTAAACTAATTATGCTTTATAAGCTGAAAGTGTAGTCTTAAAATGTGTTTAATAAAACAGGTAGAAGTTATACATGATTTATTTAAAAACCAAACTGACACATTAAGAATACCGCCCACTACGTTTATTTCATTTTGCATGTAAACGTCTATATCTCTAACAGATAAGAGGATGTTTTTTGTCAATACAGGTTCATGAAAAATGTACCTGTGGTGACATTTTTGCAAAAATGATATTACATTGCTTCTTGCACTGCTTCCGGCAGTGTCAAAGTTAAATGTCCAGTGAGTGGCGCTAAAGAGAATGTTCAGTTTTCTCCGAAACAAGAAATGTAGCATTTTATTACATTGGTTCATGCACGTATCATGGCAGTTCGTAAATTAAATGTAAGTGGTGCTAAAAGGTTAATGCTCTGTGGTGTTACATACCCCCTATACTAAACCCAACCTTAAACCGTTAGTTTAAGAAATAAAACGTTAAATAAAGATGCATTTGCTGAAGCAGCCATGCCATTTTACCTTCTTTTTACACTGCTTTCCCTTACGAAAAAGAAGTTTATTCAAGTGTTCTATTAGTATACTTCTTTTAAACTAAAAAAATAAGAAAGTATACTTTCACTCTACTTTTTATATACTTCTCAGAAATATACTTAAAATTGCACTTAAGTATACTTGACTTATATTGACAGAAAGGTCTAAGTATTTTTGGCCTATACTTGTACTCAATCTTTTGATCGAGATATACTTAAAAGTATAATTAAGTATTCAAAGTATACTTGGCTTGTAATTGTGTTTAATCTTTTGATTGAGTAGCATACTAACTACTACTTTTTACTTATTAAACTTACATTGTATGAAAATAGTGATTAGAATATAGATATAAAACAGATATGTTCCTAATTCTGTGTATCTGAATGTTTGTGTAAGCTAGGTAGTGTACACAGGAATTTACTTCAAATCTACTTTACTCTTTCCCCACCATTGACTGAATTTTCCAGCTTTCCATGTTTTCACTAATATACAGTAGGGGGCTATGACACATCTTCTAGTACAGAATCTCCGGATCAAAATACAGGAGAAGAAGCTGAAACAAGTGATAGAAGATTGCTAACGCAAGTGTAAAATAATGCGATCATCAAACATTAAACAGCATATGAATCAAAACTGCCTAATGTTATTAAAGGAAGCTTTGGATGTGTTCATGGACTCAATCTACTCCATCTATGTTTTGATCATCGCTCTGAATCCAATCCGGACATAGTCTTGAAAATGTGATTTTCTCAGCTTTTTGTTTAAAATGTTGCCTTTCTTTATGACACTTACCTACATTCAAGTGTTGATAAAAAATTATGTATGAAGCTATAATAATTTTTTTTTTTTAAATTAAAGTACAGTTAAAGGTATTTCAAGTATAAAAAAATGTATATCTACATATGAACATAGTAGTATACTGAAAGTGCAAAAATAATATAAGTATAATGTTATGTTCACTTAAAGAAAACTTGCAGGTATAAAACAAGTATACTTGCAGTATAAAACTACTAAACTAGTAGTTTACTGAGAGTACACTTCAAAGTGTACTTTCATAAATTAAAAAATGTACTACTTCTATTAAAATAGTAAACTACTAGTATACTTATAAGTTCACTTGTAGTACAGATACAGTATAAATGAGAAACCTAGTTGTGTACTTAAAGTTTGCTATTGTTACACTTATAGTACACTTAAATGTATACTTTTATATACTAAAAGCAATTTAGTCCCAAGCAGTATTGAAATGGTACACTTACAAGTTTACTACTATTACACATTGATATTAGTATACTTACTACATAAAGTATACTTAAATATATACTTGAACATTACTTAAGTATACTTCATAAAATGAACTGTTGCACATAAATCATACCCGAGGCCTCTGCATTGCAGGTGGAACACTGTACCAGGTGAGCTACCGAGCAAGGTTATACATTGAAAAAAAAAAACATATATATGGAGTTGGATATGTAATGCAAACATGTAAGTGTTTTAGTTTATACACTATGGTGTTTTGAGTTGATAACAATATTTTGCACCATGTGGAAATGAGTCTTCCCCTGTAATCATAATTTGTGGGAAATGGAAAAAAAAACTTGTTGGTGTTTCTCTGGTGTTCATTTCAGCTGGAATCTACAGTAAATTGTATAGGTATGTATGTAGGAATAGATGTACTTTTTTGTGATGTTAAGACTCTTATAATTGCATTTTAGCATTTTAGTGAACAATCAGTTTCATTAAATCCAATTCATTTTTTTAGAGTCTTGCCTAATTGCACTACAGCTGATCCCATTTTGATTTGCACTGACTGGACTGATCACCATCTATACGCTGTTCAGTTTTCGCTCATGCCCTTGGCTCTGGAATCCCAATAAGGAAGGAGCTGATTCTTCATGCATTCTCATGGAGTTATCAAGGACAGAGAAGGGATTTTCGCAATCTCTCTCCTTCCTGCCTGTAATCCTGCCCTTTAGATGTATTTGAGCCACCGTGATGGGGACGTTGAGGACTTTGACTTCCTCTTCCCACAGTATTGCACTCTTTCCTTCACTTTTTGCAGCCATGCACTCAGCTGTAGGATTAAGAGTGTGTGCTCCCTCTGTCAGGCAGTCTATCTGAGGTTTTTTTGGTAGGTGCTCTCCTGACTTAACCAGAGCTCAATAGTAAGGATGGCGCAGGGCCAGTGTGAGATTGAATCGGGCTGTCACATGTTGCAGAGTTTCATGATTTTCTGTAATGCATATAATATTAAATATTGTTGTAAATTCTGCAGATTTAAATATGACACCTAGGCCTTCTATCAAGATATTTATAACAGATTGCATTTAACTTGCTCTATCGATTTATCTATGTATGTGGGACCAGTAAAAATGTTTGCGGAGTACATACAAATATAAACTAATAGCCTGACCGGTTAAAAAAAAATGTCTGTATCCTAAATAAGTAAGAAGGCTTATTATGTGTACATTGTTAAAACTGGATGCACATTGTACTGCCCTTTTCATTTAGCCTATTAGTAGCACATAAATGACACTGAACTTTAGGTTGAAATATGGGAGCTTATTAGCCAGGACAAGGACATTTAGAAGATGTTGTCCTGACAGCTGCTTTGAGATCTGATTTTAGCAAATCGGTTTAACCCTAGAATGCATAAAGCAAAAAGCCTACATGAATGCATAAATGACTTGTTTTAGAATTGATTAAATTGAAAAAAGGTGTCCTATTAATAAAATAATAATAATAATAATATTATATATATATATGCATACTCTTTTATGAATACTGTGAATTCAGACATATTACTCATTTCACATACTTTTTTTACACCTACTATGGGAGATATACATATTCAAGCACACGGTTGGTGTCTGAGGCAAATTTGTGGCTCATTCAATAGTCACAAGAAATAAGAAAATACATATTATTGACAAAAATGTATCCAAAAATACTGTGTTAGGTCAAAAAATTAATACGGGTCAATTTGACCGACCCCTTTTATGCATTCTTGGGGTAGTGATACAAAAAAATGTTTGTTCAGCACATCCAACAGATGCTCGATTGGATTGAGATCTGGGGAAATTGGAGGCCAAGTCAAAACCTCAATCGCGTTGTCCGTACTTCTCAAACCATTCCTGAACCATTTTTGCTTTGTGGCAGGGTACATTATCCCACTGATAGAAGCCACATCCACCATGGAATACCGTTTGTGTACATGGTCTGCAACAATGCTTAGGTAGATAATACATGTTGAAGTAACATCCACATGGATGGCAGGACCAAAGGTTTCCCAGCAGAACATTGCCCAGAGCATCACACTGCCTCCGCCGGCTTACCTTCTTCCCATAGTGCATCCTGGTGCCATGTGTTCCCCAGGTAAGCAACGCACACGCACCCAGCCATCCATGTGATGTAAAAGAAAACGTGATTCATCAGACCAGGCCACTTTCTTCCATTGTTCCATGGTCCAGTTCTGATGCTCACGTGCCCACTGTTGGCGCTTTCGGCGGTGGACAGGGGTCAGCATGGGCACCCTGACTGGTCTGTGGCTATGCAGCCCCATACCTAATAAACTGCGTTGCACTGTGTATTCTGACACCTTTCTATCAGAACCAGCATTAACTTCTTGAGCAATTTGAGCTACAGTAGCTCATCTGTTTGATCGGACCATACGGGCCAGCCTTCGCTCCCCACGTGCATCAATGAGCCTTGGCCGCCCATGACCCTGTCGCCAGTTCACCACTGTTCCTTCCTTGGACCACTTTTGATAGATACTGACCACTGCAGACTGGGAACACCCCACAAGAGCTGCAGTTTTGGAGATACTCTGACCCAGTCGTCTAGCCATCACAATTTGGCCCTTGTCAGACTCGCTCAAATCCTTATGCTTGCCCATTTTTCCTGCTTCTAACACATCAACTTGTGTTCACTTGCTGCCTAATATATCTCACCCATTAACAGGTGCCATGATGAAGAGATAATCAGTGTTATTCACTTCACCTGTCAGAGGTCAAAATGTTATGCCTGATCGGTGTACATCTTACAACATGCCAGGTCAATTTGACCCCCTTACTGCATTCTAGGGTTAAAACTGCACTGACTAATTTGTGTTAACGTTTCCTTGGTTGATACCAAAATGGTCTTCTTTTTTTTCCACAGTGGAAAAAAGTTACTTGGTATAATTTTAACTGCTTTAGAAGTTAATTAACTTAGACATAACCTTTTTTTGCATTGCTATAGATGAGCTTGGTTTAAATATAGAAATACAGCAGAACAGAAGTTGCTAGTTTGTTATATGGCACATAAAGAAGGTGTGCTTGTTAGTACAAGGTATTTACGGATTGACTTTTTACACTATCAAAATACTAGTTCCCCTTTAAGGAAGTGACAGCCCTGTGTCTCATTTAAGCTTCTACTCAAAAGTCAAACTTTTTTCCTGCTCTGAATTAAGCACCTAATCCATTTCATGAACGAATCCACAATGAAACTGCAAATGATTAAGAATATAATCTCTTCGAAATGCCCCGGGTGCAATTTATACCAAGGAGCAGATGATATCTTCTCATTTTGACCAAAGAGCTACACGTCGAGAAGTTCACAGGAGAGAAAACAAGTGGAGGTCCTTCATAACGGATCTCCAGTGAAGTCATTAATTTAAAGGTATTCAGGTCATAACTTCTAGCCCGCTAATCTAAGCTCATTTTTATGGATCTTCACGAAATGAGTTCACCGATCATCCATGAAATGTTTTTCTCTTCATAGATTAAACTTTCATTTGGCATTGATGCTCACAATCCAGTAAAGCAAGCAAATACAGTTCCCTATCCCCTAAGGGAGGATGTTGTATTTAAATGCACTTTTGGGGGCATTTTGAAAGCATAAACTCAGTTTCCCGTTCTGCCTTTTCCTTCGAGCCATGTGTACTTTTGAACTGAAGTTGAAGAGCTTTGCAGTTTAATGAAGACAGAAATGCAAGGAAGAGGGGAGACCTGCACAGAATTTAATAGAGATATCTGCCTTGCTCACTATCTTTCATCCTGCCCACAAACACGGCGGATGACTCTGAACTGTTTGAAGGATTAATGGAAGCACACACTTGAGACGATCTTATAGAAACAATACTACAAATCAAGGAGAAAGAAGGTAAATTAAGTGTCAGGGATGGGTTTAGGAAGTCCAGAAAGGTTCAAAACAAGCGGTTAAGGTTTTGTTTGTTAGCATCAAAATGCCTATATACCTAGAGAAAGCTTTTCGCTGTCTCAGGATAACCCATAAATTTTGGAGCCAATTTATCACCTGAGCCGTGAATACCATGTGAAATCGCAAATATTGAATTATATTATAGTACACTTTTTTTGTCAGTCTCAGATTTCTTTTAGTGTAGAGATTCACTTCAGTGATTCTATCCTGACACGAGTTGATAAATAGACTCCCTTGTTAAAACAATACATACGAGATGAATGTTTGAGTTTGACTCGGAAAAGCTGGACCTGTGAGTCATACTCTTGCCAGTACTGCATTTAGCATGTCCGCCTGCATAGATTTTTGCTTATGTCCAGCCTTGAAAGGTCAGCAAGTTTCTCTGACACTCTTAGATGATAGCAGTTTCTTGATAATTGATATATGTTTCTAAGAACTTGTATTATTGTATTCTACACTTAGATTTTTTTTTATGCTTAAAGGGATAGTTCAAATTAAAATTATCCCATAATTTACTCACCCTCAAGCCATCCTAGGTGTATATGACATTCTTCTTTCAGACGAATACAATCAGAGTTATATTAAAAAATGTCCTGGCAAATCCAAGCATTATAATGGCAGTGAATGGCAGCCCAACATTTGAAGCTCAACAAAGTCCATCAAAATCCACATGGCTCCGGGGGCTTAATAAATGCCTTCTGAAATGAGTTAATGGGTTTGTGTAAGAAAAATATTCATATTTAAAACTTTATAAAGTAAAATATCCAGCGGACCGCCTTCCATATTCAACTTACAAAGAAAGTGTAATACCTCTCGCAGTTAAAAACATTCGCGCTACGTCTGACGCCATCATCGCGCCAGTTACGCTTTTTGCGTAAGTTGAATACAAAATCTATTTAAAAAACTTACATTTTGATTTCAGGGGGACTTTAAGAGCTGGCAATACAATTATAAAATATGCTTAGCAGATGCTTTTATCCAAAACGTTGTACTTTGCACTTCCCTGCTGGAACAACCTGTGGGTTAAAGAATAGTTCACCCCAAGGAAATAGTTACTACAAAGCTGTGCAAAGACTCTACAAATACTCTTTTGTGTTCCATGAGAAAATTAACAGTACATGGATTCAGAATGTCATGAGGGTGAGTGAATAATGACAGAACTTTCATTTTTCAATAGCATTCAGCCTTTCCACAAAAGCTTTTTTTCCCTCTTTTTCCTGAAAAAAAAAAGGAATTCTAATGCAGCTTTTCTATTCAAATAAGCATAAAAAATGTAGAAAAAGTTGATCTCCAATCAAATGAGGCAGGTTTGAGTCTGTTTTTCCCCTATACCCTCTGCTTTCAAAGTCAGGCAAAGGGATGCTGGCAAAATGATGCAGAACCCAGGGTCAGCGTGTTTCGGAGAAACTAAGCAAAGCTCTTAAATTAGCTTCTGTGGGAATTCAACCTGCTTGTGCTTGTGAGCGATTGAAGAGTGGAGAGATGCATTTGTCCAGTGTGGGTTTTTATAAACTCTCAGGTATTGATTTGGAACGGAATGGATTGGCCAAAAGACAAATCAGTGTTAAGAAATTGGCCATTCATCTTTGCATGTCTGATTCCTAGAAGCTTGTGCTGATGCACTTCTACAGGTTTCCTTCAATCAGTACATAGCTGCTGTCATGGGCTTTTGTTTTCTCTCATGAGCAATGCAATTTCACCAAAACCAAAATACTTTTTGATATAAAGTTGACAAGATGTAATATTTTGGTGTGACAATGCTCTCGAAGTGTGCAAACCCTCATTTATCTGCAGACAACAGGAACAAGAACCACAGGCAAGGATGAATTGATCCAGAGCCCCAGCTGTGTGTGGTGGAGATTTCGGGCACTGTATATGCAGTTCTCTTGGAGATTGTTCAGTCTTTCTGGCTGACCTTTCTGCAATTCAAAGCAGTCCCTTTGGTCTCGCGCTGCGGAGAAGGCAAAGCGTAGTTCAAGGGCACAGACGCAGACTGCCCCTTTGACTGGCTTGGTCTCAAACTCCCGCTACATCCTCTTGCTTTCTCTTTTTATTGCTTATGCTGATGCATCAGCCAACATCCCTTTGATTGCAAGTATGTAGATTCCAATATTTACTCCTGTTTGAAAACCCGAGCTATGTCTTGTGTACTGCATACATAAACAGTGTTAAACCAAACAAATTCAGCTCCAGTTTAATGTTAGCATGTTGCTAATATAGATTCTTACAAGCATAAATCCACATAGCATATGGTAGTGCTGGATAAAATAATACATTTTTAGTTACAACAAGCAAATTCAGCTCCAGTTTAATGTTAGCCTGTTTCTAATATAGATTATTACAAGCATAGGTCTACATAGCATACACAAGTATTGGGTAAAATCATCAATTTCTAGTTTAACCAGATTCAGGTCCAGTTTAGCGTAAGCATGTTGCTAATATTGATTTTTACAAGCACACAATTACACAGTACACTCACCTAAAGGATTATTAGGAACACCATACTAATACTGTGTTTGACCCCTTTCGCCTTCAGAACTGCCTTAATTCTACGTGGCATTGATTCAACAAGGTGCTGAAAGCATTCTTTAGAAATGTTGGCCCATATTGATAGGATAGCATCTTGCAGTTGATGGAGATTTGTGGGATGCACATCCAGGGCACGAAGCTCCTGTTCCACTACATCCCAAAGATGCTCTATTGGGTTGACTGTGGGGGCCATTTTAGTACAGTGAACTCATTGTCATGTTCAAGAAACCAATTTGAAATGATTCGAGCTTTGTGACATGGTGCATTATCTTGCTGGAAGTAGCCATCAGAGGATGGGTACATGGTGGTCATAAAGGGATGGACATGGTCAGAAACAATGCTCAGGTAGGCCGTGGCATTTAAACGATGCCCAATTGGAACTAAGGGGCCTAAAGTGTGCCAAGAAAACATCCCCCACACCATTACACCACCACCACCAGCCTGCACAGTGGTAACAAGGCATGATGGATCCATGTTCTCATTCTGTTTACGCCAAATTCTGACTCTACCATCTGAATGTCTCAACAGAAATCGAGACTCATCAGACCAGGCAACATTTTTCCAGTCTTCAACTGTCCAATTTTGGTGAGCTCGTGCAAATTGTAGCCTCTTTTTTCTATTTGTAGTGGAGATGAGTGGTACCTGGTGGGGTCTTCTGCTGTTGTAGCCCATCCGCCTCAAGGTTGTGCGTGTTGTGGCTTCACAAATGCTTTGCTGCATACCTCGGTTGTAACGAGTGGTTATTTCAGTCAAAGTTGCTCTTCTATCAGCTTAAATCAGTCGGCCCATTCTCCTCTGACCTCTAGCATCCACAAGGCATTTTCACCCACAGGACTGCCGCATACTGGATGTTTTTCCCTTTCCACACCATTCTTTGTAAACTCTAGAAATGGTTGTGCGTGAAAATCCCAGTAACTGAGCAGATTGTGAAATACTCAGACCGGCCCGTCTGGCATCAACAACCATGCCACGCTCAAAATTGCTTAAATCACCTTTCTTTCCCATTCTGACATTCAGTTTGGAGTTCAGGAGATTGTCTTGACCAGGACCACACCCCTAAATGCATTGAAGCAACTGCCATGTGATTGGTTGATTAGATAATTGCATTAATGAGAAATTGAACAGGTGTTCCTAATAATCCTTTACGTGAGTGTATATGCAAGTATTGGGTTATATAATCCATTTCTAGCTGCGCCAAACAAATTCAGCTATAGTTAAGAGTTAGCATATTGCTAATATACATTCCTACAAACATAAAACTACATATCACACACAAGTAGTGGGTAAAAGTATCTATTTCTAATTACATCAAGCATTCTCAGTACATTTTGAATTTTGAACAAATTTTTTTGTGCAGACTTAGTGCAGACAAAGCTAGAGAATGTTAACTGTAAGTAATTTTACATCTTCGATTTATTTGTATGCATGTCTGTGGTTGCACTTGAATCTACTATTTGTAGCATTTTATTTTTCTCCCTGAAGTGTTCCTTTAATGTTTAATGCACCAAAAATGATTAATTTAGTTTTACATGACAATAGCTGTTAAATAAGACAAAATTACTCACTATTTCAGAAAAAAGTACCTGCATTTGGCTGGTGCGCATTTTAATTTCCCACCTTTATTATAAAGACTAAGATTTGCCAGTGTAGTTTCATCTGGGAGTGATCCAGGAACTGGGAGGTTACAGAGATCCCAATTCTGTCTAATCACCATTGTTCCCTTGAGCAAGGCACTTCATCCTGGGCTGTCCCAGAACAACTGACTCTGCAGTTACTGTACTATAAATTGTACTGTAAATTGCTTTAGATAAAAAGTGTCTGCTGAATGGCAAGTAACTGAGTTTAAAGTCTTATAATCGGCAAAGCTCAGAGCCCCGATTGCAAACTTCTGCTCTCTAGTATTCTTTATCTTATTTGCTCTATCTTTCTCTAGCTCTATTCCTCCTTCCAGTAGTCTTAGCTATTTTGTGAGGACCAACCATGCAGTTTTTCTTCATAGCTGTGCTTTCTTATCAACTTAAGTCCGACTGGAGATGCGACTTGAAGTGCATGTGGTTACAAAGAGAAGACCACACGTCATGTCTGCCGGTTCAGCCCCTCTGTTTCAGTGGAATATGAATATTGTGTGGTATTAGAATAGATGCATCAGCATAAACATTAGCCACTGGGCATGTGTTAATGGGTTAAATTTAATTCTAGCTAAGTCTGAAAGATTTTTTAAAGCATTCATTTCTGTTGAATGAGGAAGTAAATGCATTTCCTTGTGTTATTTGTACATAAATCTTGCCTAGATATCTAGACGCACCCTAGCGGCAGCAAATGTAATTTGCAGCCAGGGTCGTCTAGCAACTCTCCGTTGGCTTGCAAGCTTGAAAAACCAAACTCTAGTCAGGCCAATCACACCATGTATAGAGTCGGTGGGCGGGCTTAAAATAATGACGGCAGAGTTGCGATGGTTCCGCGTGCTACTTGAAAACAAAGAAGCTGGTGAACAGCAGTTATTTGAATCGGCTTTGGCTGTGACTTTGGAAGACTTAAGCTTTTCTTTGAGAAAAGAACAAAGAACGGCACTGAAGTCATTCTTAAAAAAGGAAGATGTGTTCGGAGTTTTGCCGACCGGATACGGCAAAAGTTTAACTAGCTCCGCTTCACTTTCTTCGTTGCTCTGGTTGGTTGTAGCGCTATCCAATTGCATGCAGAGGGAATTTGAAAGACAACTGTTTATCCCGCCCCTCGGATTGAGCCCTGCCAATGGTGTGTTCCCAGACCCAACATCTGGCTGGGTCTGGCTTGTCAGACTAACATAAATCCTGAATGTAGCTAAATGAACAGCTATTGTTGTGTTGATGTCGTAATTAGACTAAGTAATTAGATTTAGGTCATGACTTTTTTACTTCTTACTTAATTCTTTATAGCATGACCAAAAATGACCATGATATTTTCATTCATTACATTAATTCAAGTACGATTACATGTATGTAACATGCCAGAAGTGTCATTGTGAAAAGGGCATATAGCATCAATAATAAAACTTAAACTTTTTTCTCTCCCCTTTTATCGATTCTTGCAGCTTCAGGGTACTTTTCGCTTGTGCTGCCTAATATAGTGATAATACTACAAAAATGAATGGTAAAACTTTGTAGGCAGCGCTCAATGCACAACACCAAATGCTGGCAGCACACAGAAGGAAATAACATCTGACTCCGTGTCTCTGAATTGAGGGCGATGCGAAGACAACATAATCACAATTTTTGGCAAAGCCGAGTCTGGCTGAATGGGTTTTTGTGCTGTCTGGCTTGGTGTCCCACAAGGCTGTGCCATTCAATGGAGAGTGCAGAGAATATTGAAAGGCACTGATGTTGGCTTCTGTTGTTGGACACAAGGAATACAGCAGCATTTAAATGCTAATGCTGTCATCATTTACTCACCCTCATGTCATTCCAAACCCATATGGAGCACAAAAGTGAACTCTTTTATCAAAAATAATGAATTTAATGAAAGTTCAGAATTCATCAATGACTTCGGAAATAATTTTCTGTTCATGTAGTGACTGCCACCAAAGTAATGAGAGGAATTTGTGAAATAGCTGAGCCCTAGTAATAGATTTCAAACATAATGACTCTATTATTTAAGTACTTTATTAATGACCCGTCCGTCTACAGTAGGTGCCCAGGTACCACAGAGAATGGCACATTTGAGCACAGCGAGACAAAGTGAAGAAGTGCAAGATCATTTTGATCATCACATTTTGTCTAATTGTTTGTCTCAATCATGGTCCTTCTTGGTAGGTTTTCAAGCTTTCTTTCCAGGTTACTTTCCAGTAACTTTTGTGTGGAACACAGGTGCATATGATATTTGATAGCAGATCAAAACTCAATTAATTACCATTAACAAGTTTGTTTGCCCATATAATCTTAAGATATTTAGGTTAAGCTTATTTGGCTTGCTGTCTACTGATGAGGGGCTTGATAAAGCAGCTTCAACTCGAGCTGTGATATACCCCCACAGTGACTAAATGATTATGTAGGGCAATGTACCTAAGATAAAGGTGGTGTTTGGGGAGGTGGTGGGATGCTGGAACATCTGAGACTGAGGAGAGGTAAGCAGCTGTTTATATACCCTGGCTGTTGGCTGTTGATTGGAAGATTAGATGGGCTCGCTCCTCCCTAAATTACATTTAGAACTTTACTTAGGTGAAAAATTAACTCACTTAGCAATGCCAGCCTATCGGTTCAGTAAGTAAGGCCTACTGACTGAATGTCATATAATGAAATTTGTATTCATCTAAAAAAAATATATCAGCGAAGAAAACCTTTTACTTCTGGCTGCATTATGCAAGGACCAAATCTTGCAGAGGAAGCAGATTTCTTTCTTTCTTTCTTTCTCTCTCTCTCTCTCTCTCTCTCTCTCCCTGTAGTACCCTGTGCAGATCATTAATAAATTGCCTGATTAAGAGGGATTACATCACACACTAAGCTCACCGTATTAGACAGCCCTTTGAATATGGTGCTACATTATAAAATGTGCAAATTAGAGAATGTGGATGTTTCCTGTAGGGTGTCTTTGAAAACGCACACTCAGACATACGCATGCTTATGCAACACAACACAGAACCAACATGTCCATTTCCCTTCCCCTCAGATGTTATGCCATGTTCCAGTGCTTTCCATCCCAACCCTCCTGCTCCATTATGAGAGCTCATAAATGCAGTGCACACACTGCATTATCTGCTCATGATCCCCTCCAGACGTCACTCCATCGCCAACACGCGGCTGTCATGCTCAGTGCCCACCCTCCAGATTTGAGGTGGATGCATCAATACTGGAGTCACTGAAGAGAGAGCGAGTTATGTCTGTGTAAATATTAAACTTGGGGCTGAGAGACTGAGAGCATAATGGTGTGAAAATGATGAAAGTGATCTTTTGAAAAGGTATCAGAGATTGATTAGCTGAGCGTATATTAGCAGTATCAAACAGACTAATGAGAGTGGCCTGGGGCGATACAAACTGTTCTTGTCATTGATTGCTCATTATTGACTTGCCTAGTTCCACCCAACATTTGGCTTTCTCACAAAGGCAATTAAAGTTCTTAAAGAACTTGTTATAAAGAGAGTATGGCTGGCATTTAGTAGTACTAGGAGCTACATTGTGGAAATGCATTGTGGAAATGTGGACACTTTTTGTCTTGAGAGACTGGACAGATATGATAAGACTATATGACTTATCCACAACGGTTGGGTAAAGCCTTCTGACCAGTAATTTTCTATATACACTGATCAGGCATAACATTATAATATTGTGTTGTTCCCCCTTTTGCTGCCAAACATCCCTGACCCATTGAGGCATGAATTCCACTAGACCCCTGAAGGTGTGCTGTGGTATCTGGCACCAAGATGTGAGCAGCAGATCCTTTAAGTCCTGTAAGTTGCGAGGTGGGGCCTCCATGGATCAGACTTGTTTGTTCAGCACATCTCACAGATGCTCGATTGGATTGAGATCTGGGGAATTTGGAGGCCAAGTCAACACCTCAAACTCGTTGTTGTGCTCCTCAAACCATTCCTGAACCATTTTTGCTCTTTGATAGGGCTCATTATTCTGCTGAAAGAGGCCACAGCCACCAGGGAAAAAAACGTTTCCATGAAAGGGTGCACATGGTCTGCAACAATGCTTAGGTAGGTGGTACGTGTCAAAGTAACATCCCCATGGATGGCAGGACCCAAGGTTTCCCAGCAGAACATTGCCAAAAGCATCACACTGCCTCCGCCGGCTTGCCTTCTTCCCATAGTGCATCCTGGTGCCATGTGTTCCCCAGGTAAGCGACGCACATGCATCCGGCCATCCACGTGATGTAAAAGAAAACGTAAACAACGTAACCAAGCCACCTTCTTCCATTGCTCCGTGGTCCAGTTCTGATGCTTACGTGCTCACTGTTGCCGCTTTCGGCGGTGGACAGGGGTCAGCATGGGCACCCTGACTGGTCTGCGGCTATGCAGCCCCATACGCAACAAACTGCGATGCACTGTGTATTCTGACACCTTTCTATCAGAACCAGCATTAACTTCAATTTTTGGTCATGATCTTGTATTGACACTGCAGGAGACAAACAGTCTGTAAAGTGTACTCCAGCACATCCCCAAGACCTTCAATAAATTTAAGGTCTGGACTCAGAGGTGCCAATTCATGTGTGAAAATGATTCTTCATGCTCCCTCCCAAACATTCTTTCACAATTTGAGCCTGATGAATCTTGACATTGTCATCCTGTCTTCCTACATGGTTGTTTAAGAAAAGAAAAGCTACACACTCCATCAGTTAGGGTCAGAAAAACTGTTGCCAAAAATATAACACGCTAGAAACATAATAATCACTGCAACAATGATCCAGTCATTTCCTATTTAAATCCAAACAGTGTCTTTTTTGGCCGGGCAGTGTATATATAAAGTCTTTGTAGTCCACTCCGTTTTGTGGAGTGCAAACACTCTTGCACTCTTAATTTTAGCTTAATGTGCTCATTTATATTTTAGCTTAGCTGGTCATGACTAATTCTAAACCCTGAACCCTAATGTCTCATTCTGGTTTATTTTTTCCCTTCGTACGCTCGCCTCTAGCTTTAAAGCTCGGAAAACTTAACCTTGTGTCTCCTCCCCCTCAGCAAAGAAATGACACAAGACACCACAATAGATCTTGTCCTCTCTGCTAATGCAGTGTGGCACTTCAGCCACATGCTTCCCAACCCTGTGAGGAAAGCAGGTTTTTTTCCCCCGACCCATTTATGTCAATTCATTTTGCATTGACAATCTTTATTTATGTCATTTTTGAGGTCTTCTCTGGTCTTTTTATTTATTGATACAGTGTATATTGCTAGCTTTAAAATGCTTTAAAATACATTTCATACGGATCTTCTTGCTTTAGTGTCAGCCAACAACTTACAATCCGCCACTGAACTTTAAATTAACCTATATAATTTTTTGATGTATTTACACACTCACTTTATTTTATTTGTGAATATTGCCACAATAGTGATGTTTGGAATAGCAAACTACAATGCTTGGAAGACTCTGGATGACCTACTGCATTAGCTAAAATGTGCAGAGCACCCTGAACTACTGTATCCCACAATGCACTGTCCCTAACTAGACCTTCCATTTCCAGTGACAAATCAGCTGAAAGTAATATCAGCCATGATTTTTGACATATCTTCCTGGATGCCACTCACTGAATGGGTCATGTGACAAACATAGAGAGGTCATGTGATGACAATGTGTTGGCATACTGTTTAAAACCCCTTAACTGTCACAGTCCCACTAGCGGGACGCTTTGCCCTCTTTTTATTTATTGTCTTTTTGTCTGCATCATTTTACTTTCATCATCATTCGAAAGCTTACAAACTCAAAATTCATCATTCATTTTGAAATTCGACATTGCGTTACCATGAAAACGGTACTTTAAATTATTTTAGCGGGCTCCTTCCCTAGTGGGTGGTGTCATGTTTCAGATTACAAAATTTATTTTAACTACTTTATGATAAAAACCTTTTCTAATCCTGACAAAACACATATCATCGGAAAGGTCTGAGTCTTAAGGTTCCATATTTGGCAACTTTTTGAGATAGAAGTAATATTTTGACAGAAATGTATTCATTTGCTACAGTGGGTGACACCCGGTGGCTATTTTTTGGTACAGTGCCTAAACAAAATCTCATAGGAACTTCAATTTTTGTGATATCAACTTTAAATTTGGAACACAACTTGGTTAGATACATGGTTTTGATTTTGTAGTAGTGTAAAAAATTTTTAGTAAAATTTTATTTAGTTTAGTACAGTAACTACATTTGATTTAGAGTAAATATTTCACTTGATTGCTGTTGGAGTTGATAGAGGCTAGCAGTATCTGCTCCACTTTGCTGTTCTTTTTTTTTTTTTTTTTTTTTACAGAATCACAGATTTACCTTAGTGTATTTTTTTGTGCTCCCTGATGAAAAGAAATTGAGCAATGCCAGTTCCTGAAAGTTTTTTTTTGCTGGTGAACTGCATAGTTAGACACAGTTAGACCAGCAGTAAACCTGACCTAGCCAAGATACAGTAAATAAGCCAGAATTAAATCCCATGTCATTAAAAATATCAATGGCACATATGATTAAGGTGTTTACTGTTTTATTATTTCAAGAGTATTACTTTGCATAACTTTAACACTTGCAAGCTCTTAAACCTTTCTAAAGACAATATGGAGAAGCATGAATGTGTTAATAGAATTAGGTTTTTGGCTATCTAAATGTGACAAAATGTGTTCGTTATTTGGAAGCCATCCGTTTCACAACAAAACACAAAGAGTGTGTAAACTCTGCTTTTCTTTCATTATATACTATACGTAATTTACTGTCTCACTTAACGTAACCTTATATTTTGGACAATTTTATCAAATTGCATTCTATTTGATGTTAATACATAGTATAATTTGATGCATGTTTATCAATGTACACTTTATCAAGAGTAGTACTGGTAAAAACATCTAGTGATCTCCACAAATAAAGCTGCCAGACCTTTTTTGTTGTTGCTTGACCCCTGTACATAAAAAGTTACTTTATGCACTCGCTGACCATCTTTGATTCGTTGTGTTTCCATATCCATTTTCTGTGCACTTGGTGCAAATACTGGAGCGGCCTGTGGCATGTTAATTTTGGGTTGACAATGGCGTTAAATTTTCTGAAAGCTAGAGTGTCACACGGCCTTGTAGACACACCAGTTTCAATAAACAGATTAACTTGAGCCTGTACATGGTTTTTGTGTTTGCCTGAGTTCATTCCACCAGTCGCTGCCTTATGTAAGCATCATGTTAACACTTCCTGTGGAATTATATGGACAGGAATGTTCTCTCGGATAGTATCCTCTTGCCTTTTGTTCACTCTTGTTTAGAATAGCGTGTAGGCTCATTTGCGGCACCGAAAAGCATGATTTTTATTTAAGAGAAATGATTATGACTTTCTCTGTCAAGGTTGTTTAAACAGATAATCTGTAACAGATCATCCATCATTCTGTCTGCAGATGCAAAATATAAGTGTGTTGATGTGTTCCTTGCACCGTCCCTGACACACTGAATACATTCTCTCAGAAGCACTGACTGCAGGTGTCTTCTGCGTCTGTCTCTCACTGTGTGCATTTAGACACCTTTTCAGTTACACTCAATACACTAAACAAAGTTCCCGCTAGCTCAGTGGTTCACCAGGAATGTTTAGTGGGAAGCAACAGCTCACACATTCATTGTTCTTTATCAAACAGGAGATTTCATGCATGAGAAATATCTTTACTGATCTGTATGGAGAATCTGCTGAACATCCTACTGAACTTATGTGTGTTTTAAATTGAAGAACTGCTTTTTTGTGTGTTTTTTGTTTTGTTTTTAGTGGGTGTGACATATGTCTGTAGTTCCTGTAGTTGCATTGGGTTTATATGAATGACACATTTATCAGCTGCATTTATATTCCTGAATTATTTGAAACGTAAAGGCCTGTTCACACCAAGGATGACAACTATAAATATAACTATAAAGTTTTAATAATCTACACTGCAAGTGGTAGGCAACATAACAGCTTAGAATAAACAGAACGTTATTGTGCGTTGGTGATAATATAGTTATCATTATAGTTATAATTCTTGGTGTAAATGGGTCTTGGTGGGAATTTTGACCAAAAATGCTCCATTTGTCTATTGTCAATAGTGTAAGCATACAAAATCACTTTCAAACTTTTTTGATGATCAAGGCAACAAATCCTACAGATTAACTAAGGGAGGGAAAACTTTCGCCCTCATATGAAATTCCCGATCACATGGATACCTATTGAAATGACTGGATTTTTAACTTGGGGTGTAACCGATCGTAATTAATCCATGATCCGTACAGACTAGGCCCATGATTTGGTACGCATGTGTTTTGCGGATAAATTGCAAAGTTTAACCATCATAGAGTGAAAGTTTATCATTTGCAGGTGTTTCTAAGACTTGCAATTTAAACCATTCAAGCACAAGAAGAAGAGAAAGAGAACTGAATTTTGTGTTGCACAATTGAGTTGCTCACAGAATTTAGTTATTTTTTGCAATATTAGAACACATATTAGAATGATTTCAGAAAGAATCTTGTAACACTGAAGACTAGAATAATGGCTGCTGAAATTTCTGCTTTCATCCCAGGAATAAATTATATTTTAAAATATATAAAAATAGAAACACAACATGATTCTATTTTTAAGCCAATTATTTTTTTTATTTTTTTCCAAACTTGAATAGTAATGTACATTGTGGAAGCGCTGCCTCCATTGCCTCAGAGAAAACACCCTTGATGTAATTATACTGTAATTTTTTTCTTATCCTAATCTTTTTGTTAATTTAGATTAACGCAGAGTATCTGGGTTGAGCAAGTATGTTAAAAGGAGAGGGGGCTGCTTGTTTTTCTTTAATAATTCTAGGGATAATTTATTTAAATTCCTTTTTTTAGTGCAAATCTTGCAGCATGTTGTGTAATCTTGCCTGTTTATCGGTAAATAAATAAAAAATGGCTTTTTCCCACAATAAAATACTTTTTGCCTCTGATCTCAGCTGTGATGGATCATGTTCTAATTACAGTTTGCAAAAACCAATTCTCAAATCGCTGCACAGTCACAGTTGCAACAGCTCTGGGTGTTTGGGATAAAAAAAAATGTATGCAATCATGAAGAACTTCCCTCTCCAACTCGCTAGCGATCAAACTGATCAGGGAAATTAAAAGGATCAATGTGTTCTCTGGCTCTGCCACGTACCCACCTCTATGTGTTAGTTTGCTCTGTGTATTTTAAAACCTTTGCTTTTGGCTTGTTGAATATGAATGAATCAACTCTGGGCCCCTGTCGGCAAACACAGAGTGAGAAAACATGAAGAGGGGAGGACGGGCAGGCAGAAATCTCTCTCCACCATGCCGCAAACATGAAAGAAGGATGGGAAACAGGGGTAAGAGGCTTCAGAGCGCCCTTGCTCTTTTAGAGTCCTTGACTGTGACTAACACAGAATTGGCGTGTGGCCACAGCATCGCCGCCTCATAATTCTGTCGAGGCCCGTGTGACAAGCTGAGTCATCTGCCAGCCAGCGCTTCTTATGTAGTCTAAGCTCAAAGCACTCCCTAATACTGCTGCAGTTGCAGAGTCTGTCTGGTCATCTTTACATCAACCAAAAATGCTCAAGCAACCTGTCTGTTTGAGGAAGGCTTTGTCAAGGAATGTAGGCGTGAACACACAGGATGAAAATGTCATCCGAGGATCAACAAGACCGTCTGGCTACGTCTGGGTTTTTTTTTTCTTTTCTTCTCTCTTAAGGCATCTTTACACAGCAAACGCGGCACAGAAACCGAATCTGAAGCGGGATAAAATCACAAAAATTTGCATTTACACAGACCGTTTAATGCTTCTCTGATGCATTTACACAGGAATTAAAATCGCGGGAAACAATGCTTTGAACATAGAGTTTTAACAAAGTGTTATAAATTAATTTAAAAAATAATGAAATAATATATAAAAATTAAATAAAAATAAGGAATTTTAAATTAATTTCCTCCTATATAGGCGCTTTGATGTTTGTCATAATTCTGTACTTATAGGCTATTGTAGGCTACAGTATAGTTATTTTATATTTCTTAATACAATTGTGCCCGATTGAACAAATGCTATAAAGAAATGATATATTATTACAGGTAGATCATCGCAGGATTAAAAGTGGTCAAAAGTTTTTTCAAAGAAACATAAAGTCACTTTGGAGCAGTCACAACAAATGAACAATGATAGCGTTTCAGGTAGGACAGCAGATATATCAGCAAATATCAAATCTAATATCAAATATTGTTCTCAAAGAGATTATTTTTGAATATAATATTACAATGCACAATCACAGTGACGCCGACTGGGTTAAGCATTTACCGTATCTGAGGGGAAATGTTGCAGTGCGTTGATCTGCCACTCTCTTCAAAGGAAGATTACAAATGGCGAACGCCACTTTATTAACCTTAATTCATTCCTAGATGGTTTCTCTCCTGCTTCTTGATTCTCGCGCCGCGTGAGCTGACGCTGACAGGCGGTTGTCATGACAATTACGTAGTTTAAGGCGGCACAAGTTCGCATTAATTTACACTGAATCAAAACCGTATCAGCATCGCCTTTGATACTAGGGGCCGAGGTGCGTCTTCGCGTCTTTACACAGAATTTTAAGCAGACACAGACCCGCTTTAAAGCCACCTTAACTCGGCTGTGTAAAGATGCCTTTAGATAATCAAAATTGTCTTGCACACTATTCTAAAGAACAAAATGTTTTTCTGCTGATGTAAACAAGGCATTGACAAGGCGAAATGAGAACAAATAATATCATAGCCGACTTTTCACTGTCCAATCAAAGCTGAATATTCTTTTAAAGGCACAGTATGTATGTTTAGCTTTTTCAAAACAATAACTAAGCCGTAGCTTGATGACGCTGTGAATAAGCGTGGAACATGGGCGCCAGAATAAAAAAAAATGTGGGTGGGTCCTCCCCCAGAAAATTTGTACTGGAGTAGATACCATTTACATAAAATGCAAATAGCCCGCCCAAACATCTGGTTAGGCCAGACAGAAGACATTCACACCGAGATTAACGTCTGCAGATATTACGTCATTGATGTGACGCAAAGCACAGCTAATTTCAATAGCTGATTTTTTTTTTTATTGGTGGAAACATTTAGGACGATGTAAATACAAAAGTCAACAAAATATATTACTTTGTTCTAGTGGTTTTTGGATATTTTAATCCAAAAATCTTACATATTGTGTCTTTAAATGCAAAAATGTATCACATTGTTGAAGTTAAATGAAGTTAAATAAAACATTGCAAATGCATAAGTCTTTGTTCATGGCGTCTGCCATGGTTTTCTATTTATTTTTTGTTTATGTATTATAATTATATATGATTAAATTCAACAAGGCTCACAAAAGTGATGTTGCACCAGGCATCTTTACCATTATCTTTACCATTATTCTTTATAATATTTACCATTGTGTTGTTGAAATGAACAGATATGCAACTCTCTCATATGTACTTTATTACTGTGATTCCTTTACTCCGGTCTTCAGTGTCACATGATCCTTCAGACAACATTCTAATATGCTGATTTGGTGCTCAAGAAACATTTCTCATTATTATCAGTGTTTAAAACAGTTGTGCTGCTTAATATTTTAAACCTTGGCACAATTTTCCCCCAGATTTTTTGATGAATAGAAAGGTATAAAAATATATATATATTTTAAATATAATGTAAAAGTCTTTACTGTCACTTTGTGTATTTTGTTCCTTTTGTATATTGCTTCAGTTCTTTGTGTTGGTTGATTCAGAACTTGGACTCATACTTGGACAGTTTAATATGATTGAAGCGGGTAAAAAGTGTGACTATTTTAGAAGCTCTCCATGTTTTCATTTGAATGCAGTTTTCGTACATGGCATGAGTAGGCTCTCACTTGGCCTCCGCTTTGTCTGCCTCTCCCTGAGGAGATAACGTGTTCTGACTAAATCCAGTGGATGAGGAGAAACAAAGGATTTTCTCTCCAGCCTCTTTTGGCAAGGCTCCCGTCTCTCTGTGAGAGGATTTTTGACCTTCACCTCAGGTCAGAGCTTCTCAGGGAGGCTGTATTGTTTTAGCGGTGGAGCGCTCGCTCACACTGCTTTTCAATCAGGAATGATATTTATGGTCGTCCACATGCTAGTGATTCAGGCAATGTCATTTTTACTCTCTCTGAATGGAATTCTGGAATGGAAATCTGTCTGGGAATGGATTCTCAACACAGGAGAAAGGATATAGTGGAAAGGAGAGGGAGCAGTGAAATCCTGCTGATAAGATAATGTATGAAATCTCTCTCCTCCATTTTCACCGGCAAACCTGATGGTCTTTACTTAGAATTGGCGGCTCCCTCATGCATAAGTTGTAGATATGGATACATCCCAGAGGCCAGTGCGATTTTGGAAGATGATTTTTTGACACTCAGACAATACGTAGGGTTCACAATACTGTGTTTTCAGTCGTTACAGAGCAGTTTGCTGTATGCAACCACTTAATGCAAATTCTATTTCTGGAGGTGATTTGAGTATAATTCACTTTCTACCCAACAATGTAAAACAATTTGGCAGCTGTGGTTGCCAGAATAATTCTGTAAAAAGTACAGTAAACATATTTACAGAACAACCTGTATAGTTTTACAGTATAAAACTGTAATTTACAAACAAGACAATGTAGGATTGAAAATAATCAAAGATATTTGATATTTGCAATTGAACAAAGACATACTGTTTTACTGTTTTCAACCCCCATCTCTCTTATCAGAACGGCCATTTGGAATTCCTAAAGACAAAGAGATTCTGAAGGCCTGTAGGCCAAAGGTGTGTCACCCCTGTAGTTCAGTGGGGGAGGTTTGGTCTGATTGGTCAGTTTGAATGACTCACAATCGGGTTTGAGTTACATGGTCAAGGAAGTATAAAAGAAGGTTGTAACGGTTGCTCTCTCTCTTCTTTTATTCTCTGGTTCTTCTTTTATTCTCTGGCTCTTCTTTTATTCTCTGGTCTTCTTTTATTCTCTGGCTCTTCTTTTATTCTCTGGTCTTCTTTTATTCTCTGGCTCTTCTTTTATTCTCTGGTCTTCTTTTTATTCTCTGGCTCTCTTGATTCTCTGGCTCTCTCTCTTCTTGGGGGCCTTCTCTTTGGCTCTTCTCTTCTTTGCTCTCTTCTTCTCTTTCTCTCTCTCCCTCTCTCTCTTTCTATCCCTCAGGTAACATTCTATTCATGCTGGGTACGATTAATGGTATAAATTTTTATCATCTCATACATCTATTTTGTAACTATTTTAAGTGTAACCATAACCAGATTTTGTCATTAAATTCTTTCAATTATAAATGATTGCTAACTAGTTTTGATTTGGTATTGACTTTGAAGTGCTACCTTTATTGCAATACAATATAGTCACAGTATAGCAACGCTCTCCCACATATTTAGCTATTGTAACTGCGCTTATTTCCGTCGTTGGTATAAGTACAGTGGGTGGTAATAGACGAGAAATGTACAGTTTTCTACCATCTTGCTCATAACGTTTCTTTAGTTTTTCGGCAACCCTGCAGCCTGAACCACTGTAGGCGACCGACTCTTACAACAATTTAAATTTAAACCAGTAAATTCAACAATGCACACTGCTAGTAAAACCTGCTTTGTACCTTTAAAGGTGCTGTATGTAAGTTTTTCACTTTACTAAAGCATAAAATACCATAATATGCTTGCAGATATGTATGAAACATGCTAAATTCACCTACTTGTTTCTCAGAAAAACAAAGCTACAGTCAGTTATTCTACTTTGAAATGTGCGTCCTGTGTCGGAATGTCTGTTTTTGTTTTGGACTGTACGATACTGCACGCCGCCAGTTTACCCAATAGTATTTTGACACCCCAGGTTGCCAGTTCGCAGAAAACACAGCGTACTGCTGCCATGGAATCCAGCAAACAAACCGGGTCAGAGATCGCAGATTCTACCCAACCTAAAAATCCTCAGCAGCATCCATCTTAAAATCTCTATGAACGAGAACATATTAAAATGCGGATAAATCAACTCATCAACTTACAGTGTGGCTTTCATTGTCAATTGCGCTCGCTCCTGTTGCGTGTCCTCAAGCTGGCAACCCGTGTGAGTGTCGAGTCTGAGGAGGAGGGGGTAGGGGGAAACAACGTATCAATCCTGCATACCGCACCTTTAACATATACTGACAACCACCATAATAATGCAGGTGGTAAAAGAAGAAGCCACATGAAGAATCATGAATAAGTTCATCACAAGTAGCTTTTCTGTAGTATATTGAAGGTGCACAGTCATTCAAGCAAACACAGAACACCATCATGGTAACATACATAACACTTGAGCAATGCAATAAACATTCATTAAACATTAGAAGATGTAACATAAAAACCAAATGTACATAACTGATAACAAAAACAACTATTAAGAAATATGAATATTTAAACAAAATACCTTCAAATGTGAAGTGTCACATAGGGAATTCTGGGAATGTCCGTTTTTGACTGTAAATTATATGTTGATTTGTTATTTTTTACTTCGAAAAAAACTGTACAATTACCAGCATTTTACTGTAAAGTTTTAACTGTCTGGTTAGATCTTTTACAAGTTTTCCCTGTTTATGGTATGGGAACTAACTGTTAACCTATTAGCGTTTTTACAATATTTTACAGTTAAAATTACACTAATTTGTTTGCAGTGCAGGTATGGTTCACAGTTATGTGTGTTGAGAATTCAAAGCTGAATAGTTGACAGCATTTACCCAGAATCAGAATAAGCATATTAAAACTATTTTGAAACATTAACCAGTGTTGGGGAATGTTACTTAAAAGTAATGCATTACAATATTGCGATACTCCCTAAAAAAATGTGTTGGAAAGTTATGTGTTACATTACTTTTGCGTTACTTTTTCTCACCTGGTCTGGGCTTGCTTGTTTGTTTGTTTTTTTAATACCAGAAAAAAGCACAAAAAAAGCAAATGTAAACGCCCTTTATACAGATATTTTACAGATACTTTGTTGTAAATTTAAAAGTAATGCCATTACTTTACTTGGAAAAAAGTAATCTGATTACGTTACTCACTTTATTGGTAGTGGTTACCCCCAACACTGGCTGTAAGTGCTGTAGTTTTCTGCCAGAATAAAGGTCTGAAGGTTCAAATTCAAAGAAGATAAGAAATATATTAATATTAAAAATCCTATTAATTAATAATTAGAATTATTATTATTATTTTTGCAATAATGTAGTATTTAGTTTGACTGGTTTAAAAATAATAATAATAATAATAATAATGCAAATGAACTTGCATTCTGTTCTAAACTAAACAAAATCTATTTTACGTCCACTTTTAAGTCTGCATATCCATCTTTACACAGCCAACTGAATTTGCTTACTGAATTTAGTGTACAGATACAATGCCACATTGAAGTCATACTAAATTATGCCTGTTCTGAACACACCTCAGCCCCTTGTATCAAAGTATACAGCAGTTTTTTTTTCCATTTATGCCAACTCTGAGCAGTATTAAACAATCTGAGACACCTAGATGCCACTTCACAAGTGCTTCTGTGCTACCTTTACAGTGTAAATTTGGCAATAGAATGCGAATCTAAAAACAGCTTAGTACATTTTTGCCTCAGTTCTGGTTTTAGCTTCAGTTTCAGTGTAAATTTCTGCAGCAATATGAGATGTTTACATGTTTTTGTCATATTAAATTTCAAATTATTTGTCAAAATAATTGCAGGATATTTTGACCAAATCATGAAGCACTACCTCCTCCCCTTCTGTAGTTAAGCCAAAAATATATTTAGCTGAAGGCTTCAGTTAATACCAAAGCATTAGATTGTCCCAAAACCTGAGAAGAAGGCTTAGAAAACATCCAGCCAAAATCCGAGCAGTATTGTGGTGTCCTTTTAATTATATGTGCAGCTGGATTCACTGATGTGCCATCTGAGCCAAGAAGATCACTTGTGGAACATTTAGTGTTATTGATTACTGATAAAACAGAACTGTAGAAGTCTATGGGCCATGGGGAAAGGTCAGCAATGGTAGCTAGTGATGTTTTCGAGATGGACTGTGGCTTTTATTGGACCTCATTTAAAGTTTTCAGGTCACTTACCACACTTGGGGCCTTTAATATGCAGTATTGGCAGTTTTATCACGCTCAGACCCTCAGCGCTTCTTCGTTCCACTACACTAAGCAGGTGTTTTAAATAAATGGATGTTTATTTCTTTGGTTTACTGAAGTGAAATAACTCATCATTTCTCCAGTCTGGCCATGTGCATGGTTTCACTGTTTAAGTGAGCCTGACTAAGCGTTAGATCTCATCGCATGGATAGGTATGCTTTTACACTGAGCTGTCAGTCTATTCTCCAGGCCACCTTCTTCATCTCGGCATGATATGTCTCTCAAATTGGGCCTCGGGACAGCTCAAGCACACATGTCCTCATTCTTTCCTTCTGACTTTTCATCCCATAGGGCTTTCCTCCCTTTCTTCTGTCAGCATTTTTTCTTTTTTCTCCTTTTCACTGTTGGAGAAGGTCCCTGTCATGTATGGCAGGACGTCGGACATCTAGTGAGATCTAAAATTAGTGACTAAATTCTCACAATGCTGAATAACTCTGTGGGCAGATGTCTAACTAATCTGTCAAAGCATAATTTAAATGTGCTAAATATAGGTTTAAATCCAGTAAATGAAGTGGAACGCTCACATCTCAAGACAGTGGCTAGAATGATGATGAATACATACTTATTAAATGTTTTCTGACTACTGCATGAGTTCCTTAGTCAATTGTTTGCTTTTTATTTAGCTCAAAATCTCCCTAAATTATGTGATTATTTGAATGTCTATAATAGTGGTCAACAGCCAGGGCCGATCGGTCGATATTTGCCATTTTTTAATTATCGCCATCGGCCTATGAGTTTTTCTGTTTGGCCAATGTGTCGGAATTGGGACTTTTTATTTGACAGGGTCAGCAGCTAAGCATCTTAGCTTTCATTCTCCGTCTTCATGAGTGTATTTTCTCTCTTTAACAGTTCTGCCTAATAAAATATTAGACAAAACAGAATCAGATAAACAAAGAAAGTAAACCGTATAAATAGAATGGTGTTTACTTTTCTGTTATTAGTAACAGAAAGGAAAACTTTATAATACTTAATAACCTACCATCAGAATTCAGCAAATATGCATTTATATCATTATATATATTGGATATCTAATACAAAAAGTATTTTAGAAAAGCTTTTATTGACACCAGGCCCAGCAAATCTCAGAATGTGCCAAGCTGTGACATCAGAGTGCAGTGAAACGCCGCTTCAACAGAAGAAGAAGTACGCCTGATTCTGTAGAGCAAGAAATGTAACATAAATAACATGGGCCTACTGCGATTCGTGATCAGACTCATACATATATGGGCCAGGGCTCGCAAAGTTCAACGTCCTGGAGCTATGTGTTTTCCAGACGGGCTACCAAAACGTAAGCCCGTCGGCAGGCCGGTGAATCTTAAATAGTGAAATAACATTCCTTTCTTAATGTGTGTTGTTCACTCTCTTGACTTCATACTTGAAGGAAAAATACAATCGCAGAAATTTTGATCATGCTGATTTGTCTGACTCTGCAGTGAGGCTTGTGCGCGTGTGTTAGTGATGCACGGTTCACGGTTATATCCACCGATCTGGCGGGCCAAGTAATAAAAAATAACATTCCAATTAATTGCAGGTGGATGAGAGATGAATCATTGTGTTTGTTTGATAAAGACATTTTGCAAGCCCTGTGGGCGAATCATCCTGGTTGCCGTTTTCCCACACGCTTTCAAAACAATTCCTCACGTGTACTCACAGGGGAGCCGGAGCTCATTATAATATGCAAAGCTTATCCAATCATAGCAGTGGGCGTTTACTTCCAAGTCTTCAGTGTGGCACGCCCATAAAAACCGAGCGTTCCATGAGAGAGGCTCAAAACCAGGGTACAAAATAGCCTATTACTTATTCATTATGATGTTTTTGAATGTAAAAACCACGCAAACGTCATAAGTTGACCTCTGACAACAGTATAAACATTTTTTTTAAAAGCCAGTTCATGACTCCTTTAAATGTTTAAAGAGGCCATTTCACATGACTTGCTTCAATGTTGCAGATCAATTATCATTAGACCAAAAAAATATGTGATTTATAAGCACTCTCCGTTACTATTTTATTCTTTCTTCTATGCTATTTTCTTCTTTCACTATAGCTGTTTTGTGACATTTTTTCTGTTTCAAGAAAATGGACTGACACTGAAAAGGTTATACTTTTCTTTCATAGTTGTCATGCATAACTATTAAGAGAACCTCATTGCTACCAGCACTTTCTTGAAATCAGAAGTAGGTGGAGTGGCTATGCTGTTTCATTTGTCATTTTAGGTTGACGGTTTCAATTAGGTTTCCCAACTCAAGCAGACTCCCCTTCTTTTAGGCCCCCCATGTAGGATTACTGCCACCCTCTGACACCATGAAAGGATTGTGGGCTGGCTGGTAGAAACGGAGCTTTCTTTCTAAGTTTCAGCACATGGGGATTTCACACTTGTGTCTGTTAGATGGTGTCTTTTCTTCCCCTTGACATCCTCTGCTGTTAGCAACCGTGATCATTTTGGCATGGACACCTGAAACACAGTCTTAGGAATCTTAGTGGAGAAATAATGAGCTTTCCCACGGCACTTCCAGGCAAATCATCCATCTTGGTGAAGTTGTCTGTCTGTATAGAGGATACCAAAAAATGATGTTGCAGAAGGGAATGCTATTTAATAAGGCTCCAATTATTTGTTGAAAAACACAGCAATATTGTGACTGTGTTCAAATGTACATTATTCCTGTAGAAGAAAGTCTTCAGTGTCACATGATCATTCAGAATTATTTTAATATGCTGATTTGCGCTGATTTGCTTAATTTATTATCATTTGTTTATTATTACATTTATTATTATTTGTTTTCACAATTTTTTTTTATAAGTAGAAAGTGCAAAAAACTATGTAAATGGCTTCTTTGACATTGTCTTTTTTAAATGCATCATTGCTGAAAAAAATTATTAACTTCTGTAGCTAAAACTTTTACTGAGCCCAAGTGTCTGAATGATAGTTTGTGCATACATATATATATATATATATATATATATATATATATATACTGAACAAAATTATAAACGCAACACTTAAAGATCTAAGATTTTTCTATGTACACAAAAGGCCTATTTCTCTCAAATATTGTTCACAAATGTGTCTAAATCTGTGGGTGCGTCTCAGTCAGCTCCCTAGTTCAGTAGTCAGGGCACTGATTAGGGAGTCAGCCCATTGATTTATGTCCTGATCAGTGCCCTGACTACTGAACCAGAGAGCTTGCACCCTGTGTTAGTGAGCACTTCTCCTTTGCATAGATAATCTACCTCACAGGTGTGGCATATCAAGAAGCTGATTAGACAGAATGATTATTGCACAGGTGTGCCTTAGGCTGGCCACAATAAAAGGCCACTCTAAAATGTGCAGTTTTATCAAACGGCAATGAAAGGCAATGCCACAGATGTCACAAGTTTTGAGGGAGCGTGCAATTGGCATGCTGACTGCAGGAATGTCCACCAGAGCTGTTGCCTGTGAATTGAATGTTCATTTCTCTACCATAAGCCGTCTCCAAAGGCGTTTCAGAGAATTTGGCAGTACATCCAACCGGCCTCACAACCGCAGACCACGTGTAACCACACCAGCCCAGGACCTCCACATCCAGCATCTTCACCTCCAAGATCATCTGAGACCAGCCACCTGGACAGCTGCTGCAACAATTGGTTTGCATAACCAAAGAATTTCTGCACAAACTGTCAGAAACCGTCTCAGGGAAGCTCATCTGCATGCGTAGATGAGCCTCATAGGGGTCTCGACCTGACTGCAGTTCATCGACTTGAGTGGGCAAATGCTCACATTCGATGCCGTCTGGCACTTTGGAGAGGTGTTCTCTTCACGGATGAATCCCGGTTTTCACTGTAAAGGGCAGATGGCAGACCCCATGTTGCAAGGATCTGTACTCAATTCCTGGAAGCTGAAAACATCCCAGTTCTTGCATGGCCAGCATACTCACCGGACATGTCACCCATGGAGCATGTTTGGGATGCTCTGGATCGGCGTATATGACAGCGTGTTCCAGTTCCTGCCAATATCCAGCAACTTCGCACAGCCATTGAAGAGGAGTGGACCAACATTCCACAGGCCACAATCAACAACCTGATCAACTCTATGCGAAGGAGATGTGTTGCACTGCGTGAGGCACACAGAAGAAGCTTTTCACTAGAAGCTTTTTTTAGGTTTATTAGTTTTGATTTGTTTAGCTATGTTTGGTCACTGTAAATTACATTTCCAGTTGTTTTATTTCATAGTTTTGTTGACTTTTGCCACACCAGCTGTGCAATATAATGTGGCAGTGCAACTTTTATTTTCACCTGGACCTTTTGTTGACGGCTTTGACAGGACTGTGGGCGTCTCCATGGAAACCCAGCCGATAAAATCCCAGTGTGTCTCCAATTAGACCAGTGTGGACTTTGCATGAGTTGTGCAGTTGTGGTATAACATTTTTATCAATATGTGAATCTGTCTGACTCTTGAATATTTTATCTTATGATTCTGTGATTTAATTAAAAGAAAAAAAGTGGAAAACTAATAATTTCACTCCTTGCAGGCAGCTCTTAACAACTTTAGTTGACCTCAATAATTAAAACATTGTTTTTCTGTGATGAAATAATCATGTTGACATGTCAGTTTTAATGAAGTCAAATATCAAGCAAAAATAAATCAAGAAAAAAAAAGTAATTATCTTCTGTTAGAAGATACAAGCCTGATTCAAGGACTAAACAGTTTTAGGTCATTTTCACTCTACACTCACCTAAAGGATTATTAGGAACACCATACTAATACTGTGTTTGACCCCCTTTCGCCTTCAGAACTGCCTTAATTCTACGTGGCATCGATTCAACAAGCTGCTGAAAGCATTCTTTAGAAATGTTGGCCCATATTGATAGGATAGCATCTTGCAGTTGATGGAGATTTGTGGGATGCACATCCAGGGCAAGAAGCTTCCGTTCCACCACATCCCAAAGATGCTCTATTGGGTTGAGATCTGGTGACTGTGGGGGCCATTTTAGTACAGTGAACTCATTGTCATGTTCAAGAAACCAATTTGAAATGATTCGAGCTTTGTGACATGGTGCATTATCCTGCTGGAAGTAGCCATCAGAGGATGGGTACATGGTGGTCATAAAGGGATGGACATGGTCAGAAACAATGCTCAGGTAGGCCGTGGCATTTAAACGATGCCCAATTGGCACTAAGGGGCCTAAAGTGTGCCAAGAAAACATCCCCCACACCATTACACCACCACCACCAGCCTGCACAGTGGTAACAAGGCATGATGGATCCATGTTCTCATTCTGTTTACGCCAAATTCTGACTCTACCATCTGAATGTCTCAACAGAAATCGAGACTCATCAGACCAGGCAACATTTTTCCAGTCTTCAACTGTCCAATTTTGGTGAGCTCGTGCAAATTGTAGCCTCTTTTTCCTATTTGTAGTGGAGATGAGTGGTACCCGGTGGGGTCTTCTGCTGTTGTAGCCCATCCGCCTCAAGGTTGTGCGTGTTGTGGCTTCACAAATGCTTTGCTGCATACCTCGGTTGTAACGAGTGGTTATTTCAGTCAAAGTTGCTCTTCTATCAGCTTGAATCAGTCGGCCCATTCTCCTCTGACCTCTAGCTTCAACAAGGCATTTTCGCCCACAGGACTGCCGCATACTGGATGCTTTTCCCTTTTCACACCATTCTTTGTAAACTCTAGAAATGGTTGTGCGTGAAAATCCCAGTAACTGAGCAGATTGTGAAATACTCAGACCAGCCCGTCGGGCACCAACAACCATGCCACGCTCAAAATTGCTTAAATCACCTTTCTTTCCCATTCTGACATTCAGTTTGGAGTTCAGGAGATTGTCTTGACCAGGACCACACCCCTAAATGCATTGAAGCAACTGCCATGTGATTGGTTGATTAGATAATTGCATTAATGAGAAATTGAACAGGTGTTCCTAATAATCCTTTAGGTGAGTGTATATCCTTTGATCGGAACCCAGCTGGTTCATATGAACCAGTTAACATCCTTAGACAGTTTAAACATACATAAGGACTTTTCACATTATGCTTAACCCTGTGTTATCGTCGTTCAAAACCCTGCTTTTAAAGGAAAGGAACGTTTCACACCTGCAATTTAAAAGCAGGGTTTATTTAACCGTGGTTATGAAACCTAGCTCCAAAGCAGGGTTAGCAACGTTTTTGTGCTGTTAATCCTGCATCACGGTGCCATACGTGTGCAGTGTGAAACAATGCAGTGTTAGAATGTTATGGCTGAAAGGTTCAGTGTGTAAATTTTAGCGGCAACCACCCACCGCTCACCCCTCCCTTTCGAAGCATAGAGAAGCTACGGTGGCCAACACAGGACAAAGATGTCGTCATCTGAGACAGCAGAGAGTAGCTAGCTCTGTGTAGAGCAGTTTGTCCTTTTAGGGCTACTGTAGAAAACATGACAGCGCAAAATGGTGATTGCACTGTAAGGGGACCCGCGGTGTATGTAGATAGAAATGGCTCAATCTAAGGTAATAAAAACATAACAGTTCATTATGTAAGGTCTTTATACACCACTGAAAACATAGTTATGTATTGCATTTCTTTCAATAAATCCTCCTAAATATTACACAGTGGACCTTTAATGCTTAGCAACTGACAGTCAATCGTGTGCCTCATATTCACATGCTTTAGACTCTCAAATGGAAAGTAGTTTCAGCATCTGAGGAGGAAAATGTCAATGAATTGGAGTAAAGAAGAGACAGTTTCGTCCATTCAATCGCAATATGTACTATGAGGACATGCAATGCTAGAGCCTTTTTTTAAACAGGTTGCATGCTGCATTCGCCCAATCAATGACACTGGCACCCCTATATGAAAATAAGGTTGTTAACCCAGGGTTTGGAATATACAGTGTGAAATGTAAGTTTATAAATAAGTAAAAAATTAGCAATTTGAAATGTATAGCAATATAACCCAGGATTCAGTTTACCCATGGTTTAGAATTACCCAGGGTTAACTATTTCAAGTGTGAAAAGCCCTCTAGAATGTTATTTACCTCACAGAAGTGATCAAATTTCATGGTCAGTGCTGATCAGATCATGATAATGATGAAAGCCAGCTCAGAAAGCATAAATATAGATATATATATAGATAAATCAATGCTCTGGGCTTAGGAGGATAGACTTCATCTCTGTGTGTTACAAAGAACAAGGAAGGAGGAGGTGTTCACACAGAAATCCATTCGTGACTGTCTTTCTGTTGCTACCATTTTTTACACTTTTGTTGTCATAATACTATTGAAAACTTCCCCACTGTCCGTGGGAAATGACTGGAGTTTTATTGTTCACACAATATTATAGAACAGAGAATTCCAGAACTGGGGTTCATTTATGAATGGTAGTGCTTCATTTGTCTTGCTGACTCTGCTATTGGCATTGACAGTGTTATCCAAGAGAAGGTAAGTCTCAGTTGGGATTTATTGTGTGGTGATGAGTGATAGTAGTGTCAGGGAATTCCCTTTACAGAAGCACTGAACTCATCAACAGTGAAACAGGATTTTTCAGTAAGTTTTGAATTGGATGTAGCAGTATATTAAAGGGATTAACTCAAGAATAACAATAATGTCATTATTTACTCACCCTTTTGTACAGTAGTTCCAAACCTGCATGACTTTCTTTATTTTTGTCCTGTGTAACACAAAAGGTGAATTTTTGATGAATATTATGGATTCTCTTTTCAAAAAGAGCACATGAATGATCGATAGGGCTGTCAAGATCAAAAAAGGGCTGTCAAGACACGAAATACCTTAAAAGCATTATACAATTGGTCTAAATGACTTGTGCATTATATTACAAATCTTCTGTAGTCATACAATTTGGTTTGTGACTAATATTTAGGGGGGTTTTTTTGTTGTAGTTTTAGTTAGATTCATGTTTGTGAACTGGACTAACCAATTGATTGGAAATATCTGACTCAAAATAACTATTCCTCCTTTATACACTCTGAAATACTTGATTCTGATTGGTCAATAGCCGCATTCTGCAGTCATATATTTTTGTAGTCTGAGGCAACCTATTCCCAGCAGAGCTGTCATAGCTTCTTACCTGAATCTTTCATCTTTTCTTTATGCTGTATAACCTTGCCTTAATGCAACATTTGCTGGCAATATTATATATATATATTTTTTTGTTTCCATCATTAACCCAAGCTGAATTTACTTAAAATCACTTGCAATGTTCTCCTTTAAAAGTCAACTATGCTTTCTTTTAATTAAACCTCTCTTATAGTGTTCATATTATGCTATTTTAAAGGTTCCTAATTTTGTTTTGGAGGCTCCTACAACAGGTTTACAAGCATCAAAGGTTAAAAAACACTTTTATTTTCTCATAATATACATTGCACATCACCACGTTTTCTGACTACTCTGCTCTGATTGGTCAAATGGCTCAGTCTGTTGTGATTGGTCTACCACTTACAGCGCCTGTCGTAAACTAAATGCCCCATTACCGTGACTAAATTTCAGCTCCAGAGGCTTCCTAAAGCTCAGCGATTGTACACACTGTAAAGACAGTAAAGCTGGCATCAATTTTACCATATCAATCCGAGTGTGAGTCCAATAATGAATCATTGGAAGAAATAGTTATTCAACCTGAAACTCCATCATTAACAAGTGTATGTCCATCAACAAACCGATATGTATATGTTTAATTTATTGAAGTACACAAGTGGGAACTGTACTATTAACTGTATCAATAACAGTGCATACTTTAGCCAAGCACTAACGTGACTGACTGATATAACATTAAAGTTTGTAAAACAAATCTTGCTCCATTCTTTATCATTACTCAAAGTAGTAAGAACAACAGACAATCTGCAAAGGTGGTCCTATGCTGATTTGCAAAAGTTATTTCAGTAAGACAGTAATAACGGTGGCCGGTTATCCAGAGAGCGAGACAATGTAAAACATAAAACTATGTATTTTGTTCACCCAGTAAAAATATACATACCAACAATGAAACATAATTACAGGTTCTGAGGAGCAAGTTGGTTCAAATAAAGTGGGTACTATCCCATCTTCAATGGATAAGCGTTTTGTAAATCCCATTTAGACCTCTGGAGATTTGAGAACCAGTCAACAAAAGGTTATACTGCTGTTGTATCATTGTGGTTATTTTAACTACTGACTCTTCACATCCTCATCCTTTAGTGTTTACAAAGAGAATTTGCTTTTGCAGAGCAGAGCAGACAACAGCATCTTCTCATCATTTACACAACACCAGCTACAGTGTTTGAGGACAGGTCATAGTAATTGTTGTTGGCGGGGCGTTAACCAATGAAAACATTCGGCGGCATTTTGCAAATGTGTTACCCAGTGACGTAGCCGTAACAAAGTGCGATTCGAATTCATGATGACTCGTTTAGGCTGTTCAGTCAATTATTTATTTTGAGAGACAATAACTTTATTTATAGTCGACTTTCGGGTTTCCATCTTTGCAGATTGTTTACATTACAAATTGAATGAAAGGTAATACTCGAAAAAAAACATAATAGGGGCACTTCAATGTAATCCAGTGTTATTTTGTGCATCGAGAATAACTGTGATAAATGATCAGGCAAAGGGGATCTTGAGTTTTATCAGCCGTATAGGCTGAGTTTGGACAAGGAACTCAAGTTAGTTCTTTGTTGTACTATGGTAATTGCTTAGCGTGGGTGTCCTTGAAAATACATTACCTTGGGAGAACGGTCCCAGCAGAGGCCTGTAGCAGAAAGTGAATACCAGCACTGTTTTATAGGCCCTTCGAGAGCATAATGCCTGACTATTGAATGAGTCGCTATACATCACATAAAATGTTTTTTAACGGCACAGGCTTTATTAGGAATGTGTAGATCTAATTGTGTAGACAAATGTAAATTGCCAAAATAATAAGCATTTTTATACAGTCCAAATGCATTCTTTTGCGTTAATGTGGGAAAGTTGAGGATTTTGATTGTGATGCAGTGTTAAATCTTGAAGTCAAACTCTTTTCACAATTCAGACCTGAGACATTTTGCTACTTATAAACCATTCAACAACTGATATAAAAGGTAAATGCCTATACAGAAAATTGCAGTACAATACAATGATGGTATTTGATGGTAATAACTTCCTGAATTTATATAAATACCCTGTATAAATATCGTAGATGCTGTACATGTACAAATGCTGTTGTTTTAAACTTTGTTAATCAAAGAGTCATCTATCACAGTTTCCAACATTAACATTATTTCTTTAAAAATCACACAAACAAAAGCTTATTTAAAACAATGTATTGTTATTTTACTTGTTGTATTTATTTTTATTTATTTATCCTAAGATAATACATTTCTTAAATATTTGCTTATAATTAATTGGAAATAAAATCAGGTATTGACATACATTTATTTGACTAAATTAAAACAATAATTTAAATGCTTGCATTTTTACCATTCAAGGTTTAGATTTGACATTTGACTTTCTATGGTGACATTAACTTATGTTTGATATTTAATGGGGAGTTTGAAGTCGACACTTGGGGCATGTCCTTGCGCTTGACTGCATTTTTAATTATTGGTCTATGTATGTAAGCTATAGATGTCTTTGATTGTTGCAAGCATCCTCTTACTTGTTCATAATTCCGAAAGCAACACACAAACCCAGCAGTTTTTCTGACCAATTGGTTTAGAAATAAACAAACTTAAGCTCAATCATCCTTGTGTACTTTACACTTTTCATTAAATGTGCTATATGAGCTATGCTGCTAGGCCTACTTAATGCAGTTCAGTGGAAATGTGAGTAGAAGGAGTCTTTTTACACAACAATCTTTATATTTATTTTCATCTTTGACTTCTCGTCCACAGGTGACCACCCTGGTCAACACCAGTAACAAAGGCCCATCCAGTAAGAAAAAGGGCCGCTCTAAGAAGGCTCATGTGCTGGCTGTTTCCGTGGAGCAGGCGACCCAGAACTTTTTAGAAAAGGGCGAGCAGATTGCTAAGGACAGCCAGGACCTAAAGGAGGAGCTTATCGCAGCTGTAGAGGATGTCCGCAAGCAAGGTGAGCAGCCTGTTATCACCCTGAGGAACTGTCCTAAACAAAAACTAACTAATAAATGTTCTTAGAACGTTTTGCTAATGTTCCCATTACATTATGAAAACGTTATTTATAGGGCTGTCAACATTTTTTAATTAATCTAATTAATTGCAAATTAATCGCAATTGTTAAATGAGAAAAATGTAAAATAGACATTACAAAAAATTGCTTTAGAAAAAAAAAATATTCAACATAGAATTTATTACACATAAACTTTTGGGCCATGATTGTCATTTTTGGGTGAATTATGCCTTTAATTGTTTTGTTTTGTTTTTTATTTATTATTATTATGGAAACCAGTAGGTGACAGTAAATGTCTAAATGAGTAAGTCATTCATTCATTCGATTAGTTCAAACAGCTGATTCATTCAGGAATGAAGTAAATGCCTGCATCTCAATGTGCATTCTATCCATCCTAAATACACTGAAAAAAGGTTTTCATTCATCCAATAAAAAATTAATATTAATATTCAATACTATTTAGTACGGATAGGGTGGATAGTATGCACATTGGGATGCAGGGAATGGCTCTCTTTATGAATTGGGAGAGAGCATTTTATCATTTTATCATTTTGGAAACATTTTGGGAACACTACTTTTGCATGTTCCTTTGCAGTGGGTTGTTCTGTTATTTAATGTGTTTTTGGATTGTTCTTCTGATGAAACACTGCAAAAAATATATTTTTTGAAAAGTCAGTAGACAAAAAACTCCCGGCAATATGAGCTGTGAAAAATTGGAGCTTTATACAGGTTTTTTCATTTTAAAGCAGATGCCTTTGAAAATATGGTAAGTCTATCCCTCACAGCCTCACTTTCATACCTGTCATGGCGCTGCTATAAGGTCTATAACTTTGAGAGTACCTTGCCAGAATTTTAGGCCAAATTCTGAGAACATTCCTTGTTAGCTGATTATTTGTTCCAGCATCTAATCAAGCAGCCAAACATACTTATATTAAAGCTCTAAAGGTTTTATAAAGTAAGATAGTGGCTAAAATGCTGTCTCCTGACTAGTTGCCTGTCTAGTCATGCTGGTTTCTAAGACATAAGGGTCATGTGGCAACCACTGAGACGCATTATCTGACATATTATCTCACCATTACAGTCATTAATGTGACAATTTGCTGCAGTCTTTAGTGTTTTTTTGCTCATATGCGGAAGTTTGCAGACAGCTAAGCTATAGCTTTTTTCTCCTCCATCACCTATAAGTTCTGTCTATTATTTACAGCCCTTATCTGGCAGCACATTACATACTTTCTCTCTTTCTCTTACTAAGTTTTCTCTCCTTCCTTTTTTTCTTTTATGATCGTTCCCATACACACCATACAAACCTTGCATACTCATTGGTCTGGACTGAAGTTAGTGTTTGCTCAGCCAAATTACCTCTATGAAAATGGCAAACAGTTATTGATGGTGCTCCACAGAACATTCATCATCCCATAAACACAGTCGAAGTGCAATTATGAGGTTGTGCAGAAGAGGGAAAAAAAGCCACTTTTAAACTCCAAAAGCTGAAATGTATTACCTATCATTGTATTGTATTAGTAATAAACTGTTTTCTCTTTTTTGTGGTTTGTTTTGAGGACTGCATGATGAGGTAATATATGTAAAATCTTCATTTAATTTGTTTAGTTTAAATTACTTGCTAATATAATATTAATGGGTTCTGGGGTGATTATTTGTCTATCTTCAGGACTTTAAATATAAACTAATCCATGAGTAAAACAAAGAGGAAAATTCAGCTTATAAGGGCTGTACAACAATTTCCACAGTCATGGAAAACCTGTAATTCTTTTTAAATAGGGGTTTCCTGGCCTGTAAAAGTCATGGAAATTTCTAGTATAAATATACATGTTTTTGGTTATCTTGTGCCATAAATGAAATGGGGGAAAAATAATAATAATGGGGAGAATATGTATGCAAATAAAAAGGCTACTGTTCTTTTGAACTTTCTACTCACAAAGAGTCATGGGAAAAAAAAGTAACACGGTTTAAAAAGTACATTTATTCAGACAACTTCAACATTTTCTCACATTATCACAGTTTATTCGCTATAGTTTAGAAAATGGTAATAAAATATGACAAGAAAGGTATGTAATGGATTACAATCAACCAATCAGCTGTCAGCTGGTAAATTTAACTACACAATTAGATAATAGCAATTTAGGTCAACCAATTACCAACCAATGCTTCATTTTGTTCAGTCTGTGGTGTAAAAGATCGCACTAGCAATTAAAGAAAAAACACTTGAGCAAAACATGGTCAGGTCAAAGTGTCTGAATAATTTTGGTCCCAAATTTGTATACATTTTACTGGTAGTCACTGTATGAAGAATTTTTGGGTATAATGTCACAGTTTACTTTATTTTGCTATCCTCACTTACATAAAATAACTATAGTGTCCTGCACCCACTAGTAAAAAAATGTATCTGGTGTCTGAATAATTTTTGGTTTGAATGTATATAACAATAAGAAATTCTTGAGCAGCAAATCAGCATATTAGAATGATTTCTGAAGCATCATATGACACTGAAGACTGGAGTAATGATGATGAAACTTTGCCATCACAGGAATAAAATAAATTAAAATAGAAAATAGTTATTTTTACATTTTATTGTATTTTTGATCAAATAATAATGGACTTCTATCCCTGTTCAAAGAGTTTTTGAAAGAGTCATTTGTGGTGAAAATGCACACCCGTTCTCAGATCTGCAGTGAAATTACTGCTGTATTGACAGATGGAGACTGAGCCAAGCCCCGGCTGCAGGGGCAGAATGAAGTGTGTTAAAATACTCTGTGTGGACCATTAGCAAGCCGACCTTTTGCTGGGATGAGGTTAATAAACACAGGTTGGACATAATGGTCCAAGTGACTTACCGCTCCCAAGGCTGACCATCTGTGTGAAATAGGAGTCAAAGGACAAAGAAAATACTTAAAATAGAAACGAGAAGCCGTTCTTTTTTTATCTAATTGTCACTTGTGTCCCATCCCACAGTTGTTGATTTATTCATTTACTGACAATGAAAAATGACTCAACCAAAAGATAATTAAGCTACTATTAGTCAATGATAAGACCAAACAAGCATACACTGGAGATCTATGATACAGAGTTATGTTTTACTGTTGCCAACTACTCGTCTTTTTTGACATTATTTAAAACATATTGGAAATGTTTTACCCTCCCACATTAGTTCTACAATGCAAAGTATGCAGCAAAAACACAATGCAAAAGATCCACTGCAAACTGAAACAGACTTCAGTGGTTTTCCAACAAGGCTGCAGTAATATGAGCTGAGGGTCATCTTACGGATCAATATGTTATCCAGCTAATGCTAACTGAAATGCTCTGCACCAAGGTCTCTAAAATACTATAGTACCTGGATAAATTCGTAACCATCTCAATAGCAGTTGCCCGGCTTTTACGGGACCTCCCTGAAAGTATGCAACCTCTCATTTCTGGACCTGTGCCATAAATGCAATGGAAGCAGCTAACCAAACTATGCTAACCAGAGTAACCTTAACCTATTGGTGGTAGGTAGTATTAGGTAGAGGGACTATAAAGTCACTCTCTGAGTGGGACATTTTATCAGTCAGTGTCAACACTTTCCTCAGCTACACAATTAATATTTATTTTACCCAGAGTAAAACAAGTCTTCCTCTTCCTAAATTCTTCAAATAAATAATTTCATTAACTTCCAAATGTATCTGGGGCAGCAAACGACCTAGTCCCTTCTTAATGTTTTACTGTCACACTTTTCAGATTAGAGCCATGTGTATCTGGGAGGTGTATTGAATCTAACCGAGTTCGCCCCTTATAGTCTTTAAGACCTACCCTTTACTGGTATCGGCTCAAGAAGTCTCATCCGAAATTTGGAAGCATTGTTTAAACTACTTTAAGCTTGGTTTAATGCAGAGAAGTTAAAAGCTCTCTCTAATTAATTTACATTACAATACATGTTGTCTGTTAGATGGTGGTAAACCCTTTAGTTTAGTTTAGTTTAGTTTTGTATGTGTTAGATGAACGTCCGAACAAAACCGTTCAGAAAACGATGTTTACATAATGTTCTTCTGCTAACGTCTTGAGAACATTATTACAGACCAGATAACTTTGAATGAACATTATATTAATGTTACTGGAAGGACAGACAGACATACATCTCTTCAGTGGGTTATACTGTTATTTAATGTGTTTTTGGATTGTTCTGCTGACGAAACACTGCAAAAATATCTTTTGTTTTGTTTTTTTCCCTTTCGAGGGAACTCGCACTGCGTTGGTAACAACAATTTGGGGACGCTCCCTTAGCGTAGCGCATCTGAAGTATGAATGAAACTATTCTAATCCTGATTAGTGCTGCGTCATGACGTAGTATGTGACGGCATACACGGAAGCTACAAAGGGACGCTGGCACACAACAGCGTTAGCTTTCGCGATGAAGCAAGCGTTCTCTGTTGTTGTATGTCCTATTTAGTGTTGTCTGTCACATATATGCAGCATGCACGGGCAGCTCTCGAGGGAGCTGCCTGTGCCGAATGTGAAAAGCTCCTTTTAAGAGTGCTGCACCTGCCTGGCTGTGTTTGATGAAACTGGCCAGGCTCTGAGGAGGCAGATCCTGAAACACAGATCGTAAACCTCAACGTCGGGGCTTGCTGTTTTTCCTGACTTACACAATGAGTTGTGTAAGTCATGGAACAGACCATATTCCTCTCGCTTGTCCAACCCCTCAGTATTAAATTATTGTAAAATTGCGGGGGCGAGAGAGAAAAAACGGCAAGCTCCGGTGTTGAGGTTTACGATATGTGCTTCAGGAAGCGCTCTTCCAACTTGCTTCTCACATGCGCTTTCTGACTTTCATGTGGCCAGCGGATGTTAAGTCTGGCCACAGCACACGTCACAACCTCAATGAGCTCCTCATAAGCAGGGACGTGAAGTGGCGAGTTTACTTCATTGTCCTCCGCCTCGATGCCAAGCACATCTGCCTCCTCAGAGGTGGATAGCTCAAGCATTGGGCTCTCACCCCGAGCAGAAGTAGCCGCTGGGCGGGCTTCTGCACGGGGAAGGAGAGCATCAGAGCTGGCGGATGATGACTGAGAACGTGCCTCAGCAGTCTCGATCTCATCCACCAACTCTTGGCAAACCTCATGATCAGAGACGTGGGACCCGAACCATGGGGAACGCGAGCCTGGCCGGTTTCATATTCCTCTCGCTTGTCCAACCCCCCAGTATTAAATTATTGTAACACATATGGTTGTGGGTCGGGCTGGTGCTTGCTTATACACCATGGCTATTTTGCAAGCTTACCAGGCCGACCTTCTAAAAGATCTCGATGAAGGCGACGGGCCCACATCCGAAGATATTGCTGATCTTATTAAAACTGCAGACCTGTCTCTTCATGTTACCAAGGAGACGGCCCGTTCCATTGGCCGCTCCATGTCAGCACTGGTAACCACGGAGAGACATCTATGGTTAATTCTGTCTGGGATCATGAAGGACAAGTCATTTCTTCTTGATGCCCCGATTTCACCTTATGGCCTATTCGGCAGTGCTGTGTAGACAGTTGTCGATAGGTTTGATGGGGTGGTCTGGACTGCAGTGGTCCCAGAGCAGGCTCGGGTAATGGAACAAGAGGTTCACTCACTGCTGGTAAAGGAGGCCATAGAACGAGTTCCTCCGCCAGACAGGGAGTCCGGGTTCTACAGCTGGTACTTTATAGTTCTCAAGAAGGATGGCTGCGTCTAATTTTAGATCTAAGGCACTTGAATCATTCTCTGAGGAGATTCACAGAGTGTATGGATGCAGCTCTAGCTTCATTAAGACTCCAGGGAATCCGGGTGCTAAATTACATCGACGACTGGCTATTGTCCCAGTTGCAAGAAATGGCAGTTTGGCATCGAGATGTTGTCCTTGGCCACATTCAAAAGTTGACATTCAAAGATTGCTGGGACTCATGGTAGCTGTGTCCAACAGTGGTCCCCTACAGTGGTGGTTGAAAGCCAAGGGGTTTTATCCGTTTTGTATGATCAGGGTCACGCACAGATGCCTTCGGGCCCTGGCCATATGGAAGAAACTTAGATTTTTGTCTCAAGGACCAGTGTTAGGAACGTCATGTCACAGAGAAATTGTTTCGACAGACGCATCTCTCACGGGTTGGGGCGCGGTCATGGACGGCCGCTTTACAAGAGGTCTGTGGCAGGCCCAGCATGCCTCTTGGCACATAAATTGTCTGGTAATGCTAATGGTCTTCAAGGCTCTGAGAAGACCAGACCTCAAGGGTCACCAAGTCCTGATACGTACAGACAATACGTCAGTGGTCGCCTATTTGAATCGTCAGGGAGGGCTGAGATTGCGCCCTCTATGCAAACTGGCGCATCAGATCCGCCTTCGGTCTCAGGGGAAACTGTCGTCTCTCAGAGCAATGTATGTCCCAGGCAACCAGAATCAGGGAGCAGACGTCCTGCCGAGGCAGCGGCTGAGGCCCGGGGAGTGGAGGCTTCACCCAGAGGTGGTGAAGTCGATATGCAAGAAGTTTGGCCCAGTGGAAGTGGATCTATTTGCGTCGCGAGAGACGTCCCACTGTCCACTGTGGTTTTCTCTCATGCATCTAGCCCCACTGGGATTGGATGCCATGGTGCAGAAGTGGCCGAGGCTACGCTCTGCTCCCGGGAGTCTTGGAGAGGGTCTGTCTAGACAGAGTCAGTCTACTTCTGGTAGCCCCATACTGGCCGGCCCAAGTATGGTTCTCAGACATCATAGCACTCCTTGCAGGCCCTTCATGGCAAATCCCTTTGAGGCGGGACCTGCTCCTTCCACGAGGAGATTGTACGGCCTAAAGTGGAATGTGTTTTCCAAATGGTGTAGAGAGCGTGAATTTGACCCAGTTAACTGCCCAGTGGCTTCAGTGCTGGAGTTCTTCCAAGATCGCTTCTCTGCTGGTCTCACCCCGTCCACACTTAAGGTGTACGTGGCGGACATTGCAGCTTTTCATGCTCCTGTAGGTGATGGGTCTCTGGGGAGGCACCAGCTGGTCATACGGTTCCTCCGTAGGGCATGGAGGAGGAAGCCTGCGACTCGTACCAAAGTTCCAACATGGGATCGGGCAGTGGCTCTCGAAGGGCTGTCTCTGGCTCCCTTCGAACCTCTTGAGTCTGCGACAGCGAAGAATTTGACATTCAAAATGGTCTTTCTCTTGGCGATTAAAAGAGTAGGGGACCTCCAGGCCTTGGCTATAATGCCAACCTGCCTGGAGTTTGCCCCTGGGGGAGTGAAAGCCATCCTAAACCTGGCTATGTGCCTACGGTGCCATCTAATGTGGCACGGTCAGTAGTTCTTCAAGCCTTCCATCCTCCACCACATGCGTCGGCGGAAGCTCAGAGGCTTCATCTGCTCTGCCTTGTCAGGGCATTGAGTATGTATATACAGAAGTCTTCTCAATGGAGGAAGTCAGACCAATTGTTGGTGTGCTTTGGGTCACCCAAAAAGGGGCTGTTTGCATCTAAGCAGACGATTAGCAACTGGAACGTCCAGGCTATTGCCTTGGCCTATAAGGTGCACGGTTTGCCTTTACCTGTGGCCTTGAGGGCACATTCTACTAGAAGCAAGTGCGTCTTCTACAGCCCTCCTCTCAGGGGTCCCTCTTCAGGAGATTTGTGATGCAGCTGGCTGGGCCACTAAGATTTTACAGTCTGCATCTTCCTTCCACGCCGGGTGCACGAGTGCTCTCGTCCTAAGTTGTGCCTAAAAATAGCTTCACACTAGGACAGGCATGTTTCGTTTTGGCATAGTGGGTATTCGTTCCCCAAAGTGTCGTTACCGACGCAGTGTGAGTACTCTCAAAAGGGAACGTCTCAGGTTTACGTCTGTAACCCTTGTTCCCTGAGAAGGGAATGAGACACTGCGTCCCGTTGCCATACCTCTTCATGCCTAGGAGCGACTTGCTTCATTGCGAAAGCTAACTCTGTTGTGTCCCTTTGTAGCTTCCGTGTATGCCGTCACATGCTACGTCATGACGCAGCACCAACCAGGATTGGAATAGTTTCATTCATACTTCAGATGTGCTACTCTAAGGGAGTGTCCCCAAAGTGTCGTTATCGACGCAGTGTCTCGTTCCCTTCTCAGGGAACAAGGGTTACAGACGTAACCCGAGACGTTTTGTTTTGTCCACACAGAATAATGGTGGGCTGATGATTATTTTCTCAGTAGTCTTAATTTGCTACCGAGCTGAAGTAGTGACATCCCAATGGATGTAGAGTAATGAAGCTTACAGTTTCTCATCGTTTAACAAAGCTAATTATTGTTCATATAAAAAAATAGATAGAAAACTTTGACCTCTTTCAAATCCCCTCTCAAGTCTAAAATATTTATTACCTACCTCCCTTTAGAGAGGACGTGTGTATGTGTGTGTGTGCGTGTGTGCGTGCGTGCGTGTGTGTCTAAAACCTTGAAATGCTCTCTTATCAGGCAGTAACTGGAAGTAGGCAGGCTGTCAACATTGTGCCTACTGAGATCTACTCCATCTGATTTATTTATTTATTTATTAAGTCCGCATAGAATTCACTGCCCTTGATACGATACATTCCTGGTTGGTAAAAAATAATAAATGATTTGGTAATCATTTGATCCTTACAATCTTACAATCAAGTGAGGTAAAGTACAATATTGCAAAAATAATGATTGTTTCAAACATATTGGATGAAAATTATTTACTTTCAATTGTACTGTAGAGGTTAAAAAACAGCTATAGTGGAAAAAAGATTATAACCTCCTGTGGTAATCCATGAAGATAGGGCTGCAACAGAAATACACAGAGCCAGAGGACAGTGCTGATATTTCCCCTGGAAGTTGAGGGACAGCAGCAAGACACTGTTAAGAATAGCTGGCATTCTAGCATTTTAGTTCACTGTGTGAGAGAAACAGCAGAATGAGCACATACGGTAAAGTACAGCCTTATTTATTGTGTTCATGCAAGTGTTCACCCACACAGACAGGCTTGAAAACAAATATTCTCGTTCTCTCTTTCCCTAGACCCTGTGAAGTCAGTTTGCCACAAGCTTTCATCTCTGTATATCATTCTCAGATTCAATGACATTTGCTAATGTCTCAGCCGGGCTTTTTGTAAGCTTTCATTAATCAACTCTGTCCCGCCTGCGGCTCCTGTTCAGATGGAAGGTGGGAAGTCCACTTACTGTAGGGTCATTAATAGATTCTGTCAATGAATCTTGAGACAAATTGCTCATTTTCACTTTAGTAAGCATGCCACAGTAACATACTGGCATAGTCGGAATCATTTTTTAGGCTTCTCTCCTACTTAAAAAAAAATATATATATTACACATAAATAAATGAAAATGTCACTTTTGACAAATGAAGTGCTAAATAAAAGTTCAAAAAGTGCATAGTCATGTAATACTGTCAATCAAAATGCAAGGGTATTAAACAGCTGCTTACATCACTATTATGACAACCTACAAATGGCTTTCTTTATTCTGGTGTTGTTATTCTCTGCATATTGATATCTTCTTTTGTGGTTAAAGTTTTTAAATGTTTTGGCAAAGTGCACTGCACTGTATTTCATGGACAACATAGTTTGACACAAAACTGGCACATTGTTTTCCAGACACAAGCAATCCTTTGCACAGGTTTTTATTTATTTATTTATTTTCTGAAGTGTGCTGTTTCGCTAATGAACACTCTTGGCAACCTTGCCTGTACTCGCAGTTTATTTCACTGGTAAACAGATGCACAGCTATTAATAAACCATTGACATGTCCAGGCAGCTTTATTTGGTTCCGAGTTAAAATTCCTAGATATGAACAAGGGATTTGCTTTGTGGTATAACATTAAACATATGTTGTTTTGTCCTGGTTGTTTTGTGTCTATGTGCAGGTGAGACGATGCGCATGGCCTCCTCTGAGTTTGCAGATGACCCCTGCTCTTCTGTGAAACGTGGCACGATGGTCCGTGCAGCCCGCGCCCTCCTCTCTGCCGTCACTCGCCTTCTCATCCTGGCTGACATGGCTGATGTCATGAGGCTGCTGGCTCACCTCAAGATCGTATGCTCTCTTCTCGTTCATCTGAAATTAATCATGTGAAATTAATCACAATTCATTTATCATTAATAATCTTCTTGTGTTTATAATGATTTTTTTTGTTTTGTTTTGTTTTGCTTTGATGTTTTGTTTTGTTTTGTAAATGTATTTCCTACAAAGTCTCTGACATCTGTGGGACATTTTATCAGTCACTGTCAACACATTTTACCCAGAGTAAAAAAGTCTTCCTCCTCCTAAATTCTTCTAATAAATAACTTCATTAATTTCCAAATTTATCTTGGGCAACAAACGATTTGGTCCCATATTAATGTTTTACTGTCATAATTTTCAGATTAGAGCCATGTGTATCTGGGAGGTGTATTGAATCTAACCGAGTTCCCCCTTTAAGACCTACCCTTTACTGGTATCGGCTCAAGAAGTCTCATCCGAAATTTGGAAGTATTGTTTAAACTACTTTAAAAGCTTGTTTTGTTTTGTTTTGTTTTGTTTTGTTTGCCACAGCACACTTAATAAGTTTCTGGAAAATGTAGAGCAGATGAATATTTTTTTGTTTTTCGTTGCTTTGCTTTTTTAATTAATTTTTTTAGTTTATTTTAGTGTAGTTTAATTTAGTTTTGATTTTTGTTTACCAGATCATACAGCCCTACTCTCTACCCATCTTAGGGTGCTTTCACACCTGCCTCAATTAGTTCGGTTGAATCGCACTAGAGTTCGTTGTCCCCCTTGGTGCGGTTAATTTGGGCAGGTGTAAAAGCAGCAATCACACTCGGGTGCGCACCAAAAGTGGACCAAACAAGCATACCGAGACCTCCTTGAAGAAGTGGTCTCGGTACGCTTATAAACGAAACGTTCTTTTGTGGTGAGAAAGTGATCCGACCTTGAACAGACCCAACTGCCTTAAGAACTGCGCTTTTTTGGACTAAATCAGCGGCTGTAGTCAGCTGCGCTGTGCGTTGGTAATATTTTCAGAGGTTGAGCATGTCACAGTTTAGCAAAATTAATACACGCCTTTTCCTGAAGTGACTTACGATGTGCCTTCGCTGTTTGCAGTGCAGTAAAACTTTATTTTACAGCTGCATCCATGCTTCATTCTCGAAATGTATAGTTTGCCTAAAGTGGTGTATACACATAAACTATACTACTAAACTATTGTAGTATATGACCAGGGATACGATCAAAAATGGTCTCCCCATAGTATGACTTACAAAAGCGCGTTGCCTGCTGGCTTTTCCTGGACACATCAGGCCAATCAATGAGTGATGTGGATGTTGTGGCATGACTGCATTTTGGTTCGTTTCACCAACTCATCAACTGATTTGGACCAGAGCAATCAGTGTGGTGTGAAAAGGAAATAAAACGGCTAATAAATGCTACAATGTATCATTTTTTGCCCTTGGTCCGGACCAAATGAACCGAACTACAGATGTGAAATCACCCTTAAACATTTTTGCAACTGAGCATTTACACTTTTACACAGACATATTAACCAAATTTTTGTTTCCAGTGAGAGCTGTCTCCTGGAAAATTCATTGTCATCTTTTTCGTTCTGACTGAGTGTTCAAAGCTGCAATGCTGCGGCTGGTCTTCACAGCTGCTCACTGTCCACTGGGCCAGAACAAGCCAGACCTGCCTCTCAGTATCCAAGTACACACACTGCCTTTATTTCAAGGGCACAGGAAGTTATTTATTGTAGAAACTGTCTTTATCTCCATCCCTGCTCTCTATTTGCATAGCACATATTGCCAAAGCAACATCCTCCTGGCCTAAGTCAATTAAAATGCATAAATAACACTCTCAAATACCACTTATGCCTCTGGTCATTAAATAGGCTTCATATTTTGCATTTGTATTTTTATAGATAATTATATTTCAGAGTGGATGGATTTAGGCTTTTTGCTCTTACAGTTTTGCCCTCAATCTGTTTTCTTCTAGTTGCATTGTTCTATTTTCTTTTGATTTTTGTTCCACACTAGCACAAAGAAAACAGACACAATTCTTCCCACTCTAACCCAACAATTTTTAGAGTTTAGAGTGTTTAAACTTTTTTTTCTTTTTAACCCAGCAACCTCTCTGTTATATAATCACTAAACAAATTTGAGAACTAAGATCTGACTAAGAACTTTTTTTTTTGCAAAAAAAGAACTTTTATAGCGTGGGATGTGACTGAGAAACTTTTAGATGTCCCACAAGGGACAAAGCACCTCCTTGTTCTTCCGCTAGTCTCATTACGAAGAGTGAAAACTGTCAGAATTTACATTATATGTGTCCCAGAAGAACCAATAATAAGAACTGCAAAAGTTCATAAGTTTATATGCTTTATGTAACTTTTATACTACCTTTCATTTTATGGATGATGTTTAAACAGTTGGATGTGTGTGTGTTTCCAGGTGGAAGAAGCTCTAGAAGCTGTCAAGAATGCCACCAATGAGCAGGACTTGGCCAATCGCTTTAAGGAGTTTGGAAAAGAGATGGTCAAACTTAACTATGTTGCTGCTCGCAGACAGCAGGTATTATTAAATATCACACTTACACTATCAGTCAAAAGTTTGGAAACTGTACTATTTTGATTGTTTTTAAAACAATCTTCTACTCACCAAGGCTGCATTTATGTTATTAAACAAACAAAAAAGGTGTAATATTGTGAAATATTATTAAAATGTAAAATAACTGTTTTCTATTTGAATATATTTTAAAATGTAATTTATTCCTGTGATGCAAAGCTGAATTTTGAGCATCATTACTCCAGTCTTCAGTGTCACATGATCCTTCAGAAATCATTCTAATATGATGATTTGCTGCTCAGGAAACATTTATGATTATTATCAATGTTGAAAGCAGTTGTGTAATTTTTTTTTTTCTTTAACTTTTGTGTCGGTAAGAATTTTTTTTTTTGGTTGAGAACTTAAAGAATTGAATACATTTATTCAGCAAGGAATGCGTTAAATTGATCAAGTGACAGTATAGACATTAATAATGTTGCAAAAGCTTTATATTTCAGATAAATGCTGTTCTTTTGAACTTTCTATTCAATTAAATAATCCTGGGAAAAAAAATTTTTACAACTGTTTTCAACATTGCTAATAATAATAATTATTAATGTTAATTAATAATAATTATTAATGTTTCTTGAGCAGCAAATCGGCATATCATAATGATTTCTGAAGGATCATGTGACTCAAAACAAGTAATGATGATGAAAATTCAGCTTTGAATCACAGAAATAAATTACAATTTAAAATATATTCAAATAGAAAAAAGTTATTTTAAATTGTAAAAATATTTTACAATAATACTGTTTTTGCTGTATTTTGGACCAAATAAATGCAGGCCTGATGAGGAAAAGAGACTTCTTTCAAAAACAATCAAAATAGTACAGTTTCCAAACTTTTGACTAGTAGTGTATATAGAATATCATGACATTTATATTTCGTTTTTATAACAAATGGTTATTATAATGATTTGTTTTCATTTTAAGAAGTTTACATTGTATCCATATAGTGAAAAATCACAAAACTTTGCATGCATGAAGGGTCTTTGACTGATTGCTTTTTGTACAATTATAGGATGAATGGATGCCTAGCAGTTAAATTTGAAAATGTATTTATCTTCAAACTTTACTCATTTCATTCATTCATTTCATCTGATGCTTTACATTAGCTTTCGATAGCTACCGAAATTCAGTTATTTGTGTATGTGTGTGGCAGGAGCTGAAGGACCCTCAGTGCAGGGATGAGATGGCGGCAGCTCGAGGGGCTCTTAAGAAGAACGCCACCATGCTCTACACTGCCTCCCAGGCCTTCCTGCGCCACCCCGACGTGGCTGCTACACGTGCCAACCGTGACTACGTCTTCAAACAGGTCCAAGAGGCCATCGGAGGCATCTCCAGTGCCGCCCAGGCCACCTCACCCACCGATGAGAAGCACGGTCATGCTGGCATCGGCGAGCTGGCCGCCGCTCTCAATGAGTTTGATGTGAGTACACCAAGGGGTCAAGCAGCATATTTAGTAAAAAAACACATGTGTTTCAAGCTTTTACCTTTTGCAGTTGAATGTGTCAACTAGTGTTGTAGTCAAGACCACCTATTCCGAGACCAAGACCAATGTGTGTTGAGACCCAGACAAGAGCAAGACTTTGAGGGGTTGAGACCAAGACAAGACCAAGGCAAGGCGAGACCGAGTCAAGACCAAGACCAGACCAGCACTCCTTAAATTCATAAAGATCCACATTACTGCCTGAGAAATTACTTATTTTTAATCAATAAACATAACTAGAATAAGACACTATATATAGAGCTGTTATACCAATCCAATGAAATCATTAACAACAAAATTCATGTTTGCACTGGTGGTGGTACAGAAGATGCATCTAAATTGGTAAATTACAAATGCATAAATAATGTTGAGAATAATGTTTTAATTTTTTATTTAATGTTTGTATAAAAGCAATATAATGTTTGCAGTCATGCTCAAATTTGTGAAAGCAGCTCTCTTGCTCTTGTGATATTGCTTAATTATATCACATGTTATAATATAAAAATCCAGATCTCATACAAATACTTTTTTGCAACAATCAAAGTAGAAATAAGTTATTGATTGCATCTGAAGCAGTAAGTTTTACATCCAATCACATTAATGATGTTAATGAGTTGTGGTCTTGACCGGTCTTGAAACAAACGAGTCTTTTAATTCTGAGACCGAGAAAAGACGGAGTACAAATGTGTTTCAAAAAATGGTCTTAAGAACGTTCTTAGGACCAAGACCGGTCTCAAGTACTACAACACTAGTGTCAATTTATAAGTAAGCTTTTAAAAAATTTTGTAGTCCCTGTAAGGTGTGCTTTGAGCAATTTGGCATATCAATATTTAGGGCTAAAGTGTGTCATTTCCATACCACTAATAGCACTGGCATTGTTATTTTACATTGTTTACTCAAACACGAAAGTCCTGGCCCAAAATCCCAACATTAGCACAAAACAAAGAAAACAATGGCAAATAAAAAAAAAAAAATAATAATAATATATATATATATTATATATTCTAACCACCATAGTCTGTAAAAGACTGCAAAAAATGTTGTGTAATATAACAGAAGCAATGGGTCTTTGATTTTCTTTCTTTCTTTCTTTCTTGTTTTCTTTAAAACAAGTCAAGACGATTCTAATATAGACTTTATTGGGAAACCATCTCAGTAGTATTAACTTCCTGTGAGAGACTACTTGGAATATAAAGTTAGGCTGCCATCTAGTGGTCATGAAGGATGTGTGATCATAAACACTACTGTTTACAAATGTTAAAATGTTGTATTGAGACACTATATAAAGTTTGGTATACGATCTGCCCTCTGTTTATCTTCACCAAGACTTTTGTCAAAATAATGTCTGTTTAAATAGTGATTGACAAAAGGTTCAAGGCATTTCAGGGATGAACTTGTTTTGAAATGATGTACACTCAAATGAGATGAAAACTTATAGTATCAGTAGTTTAGAATAAGCTATTTAACTTAGTTATTTAAGTATAAGTATATATGTTTCCTGAAGGCAGCGCTGTGCAACAATGGAAACACATTAATCAAGAGAAACTAAAGAAAATAAAAAATAACTGACAACTGACATCGACTGTAGCACAGTGCTGCCTCCAGGCAATATAGTCCCCCACGAGCTGCCAAAACACACACACACACATATATATACATATATATATATATATATATATATATATATATATATATATATATATATATGTGTGTGTGTGTGTGTGTGTGTTTTGGCAGCTCGTGGGGGACCAACAGCATATTAGGTAGGTTGTCATAATGTTTAGCCCATATATGTATATATATATATATATATATAGCATCCACCTGGATGATGCAACGGCAGCCATATTTCGCCCACCACACACCAGCTTATTGGTGGAGAGGAGACAGAGTGAGGAAGCCAATCACTATAGAGTGGTGCAGGTATGACGTCACTTTGTAGGCCAACCCGCAACAAGCATCGCACTGGTTCCCTCGAGAAAAACCCAATAGGATTTTCCCATAGGATTTTGTGATTTGTGATAAATCTGTGAAAAGTTTATGATACTTACATGTTTTGTCCATCAAGATAATTATCACAGATTAACACAACTTTTATTTTTTGAAGCCTAAATGCAGTCGCCAGAAGTAAAAGGCTAAAGGTAGGCTATAAACGAACTAGACCACGGTCGCTCGACTTTAACGTCACCATCACTAAGCTTCCGACAACTCTTTCCGTTTTTATCTCAAAACATTTTCCCAGAATGTTTGAGTTAATTAAGTTTATAAGAGCACAATTATGAGCGTAATGAGGCTGTAAAAGCAGACTGAGCTTACCTTTTCGGCGTGATGACGTTTAATCTCCTCGACAGCCTCTGTAGTCCCATTTAGCCACTTGTTAGCAAGCGCCTTTTTCAAGACACGTAACAGCTTCAAAAAATCCTGAGTGGGGTAATACTGATGTATTTTATGTTGTAGAATAAAACATGAGAGTGTCTTGAGCCTGTGGTCACCACAGACCTTATTTCAGCCATTTAACCAAAATCCCATTGACTTCAGGACGAGGGAACCGGAATTGCTAAAATGCTAACTCGCTTCCGTGTTTTGGTCTACAAAGTGATGTCATACCTGCACCACTCTATATATGGGGATTATCAAGAGGCCATGATGATGGACAGAGGCCAATGGGCAAATTTGGCCAGCATACTGAGGTTATACGCCTATTTTTTTTCAAAGGACATCCTGGGATTTTTAATGACCACAGAGAGTCAGGACCTTGGCTTAAAGTCTCATTTGAAGGACAATAGTTAGTCCCAAAATATAAGCACATGGCACATGTACATGTGTTTAAATGTGTTTTTTTATCAAGTTTTTCTTCATGAAACTCCTGGAAGCAGCAGTACTCAGTGACTGTCAGTGTTATTTTAATATTATTTATATAGTATTATAGTATTTATTAATATTTTAAATTAGCTTTTATTTTTATATTTTCATTTTTCAATTTAATTTTAAGTAAAAATATAGTAATCTAACCTCTAACTAGACAATTTCAGCTGTGAATTTGTAGCTTACAGGTCAGAAATAATTGTGTTGGAGGAAATAACTTTTAGATTGGATGATTTTAACGGTTAAGAGTACTTTCACCTATTCTAGTTGCTATCCTGTACTGTAGCTCTGTCTGAAAACTGCTCTGTTTGTGTTGATTAAACATAGAAATGCATTTTAATCACTGCAGCAATATGCTAACATCTATGTCTATAGAAATCAAGTTGAGAACTTGCAGCATGCCATGTAGAAATTAACTGTGTTGGACAAAATGTCCTTCAAATATTTATATGAGAGTAGATTTAGTGTGTATAGAAAATTAATATGTGACTTCTGGCTGGGCCACACAGTGGCATTTTGTTTGAAAAAAGAAATACAGGGGACAGAGGAAGATGGTGAAGTGTTTTGGAAGCCTGTTTTAGCATTTTTGTTTGATCCACAGAATCACAGTCAAATCATGGACACATAGACACAATTTCCTTTTCCTGTCTCCTCTGTGTCTCAACATTTCGTCCCTGTGCTTTTTTGAGGTCACTTTTTCTTGATAGTCAGTATAAAAGTTTTCTCACACCTGCTGGACAGTATTAGACTGTGTGTGACAGTGATGCATATGATTTCTGGAAGTGGAATTGCAGTTGGAGGTGTGAAGTGTGGAGACGTCCCGCTAATGAGTCTCTTTCTCCCCGACCTCCTGCATTTCTCATGAAGCTCATACACACAGCTCACCCAGCTTTCAGACTCTTATTTATCAGAGTGAATATGTATGCGGGTAGATAGTAATGGCATGACAAAAATTACACATCTCTTTGAAAATTCTCTGTGAAAATTTGTCATCTACTAGGGAATGTTCTGCTTTGATATTCAGTCTGACCTGTTTTTAAGTGAGGTTTTTGTATGTAAAAGGTTTTGCCTGTGTTATGGGGACAACATATCTGAAACATTTATTATTAGTAATGTTGAAAACAGTGTATATATTACAGGATTTATATAAATCATCTTATATATAAATGTATATTACAGTATATATTTTAGAGGAAACTGTAATAAAAAAAAAATTCAGAATTCTTTGATAAATAGAAAAATCAAAAGGACAAAATTTAGTAGAAATATATATTTTGTAACATTATATATGCCTTTATTGTCACTTTTTATCAAGTTAATGCATTCTTGCTGAATAAAATAATTAATAAAATATAAAATAAAAAATAGTGTTGCTATTATACACCGATCAGGCATAACATTATGACCGGTGAAGTGAATAACACTGATTATCTCTTCATCACGGCACCTGTTAGTAAGTGGGATATATTAGGCAGCAAGTGAACATTTTGTCCTCAAATTGATGTGTTAGAAGCAGGAAAAATGGGCAAGCTTAAGGATTTGAGCGAGTTAGACAAGGGCCAAATTGTGATGGTTAGACGACTGGGTCAGAGCATCTCCAAAACTGTAGCTCTTGTGGGGTGTTCCCGGTCTGCAGTGGTCAGTATCTATCAAAAGTGGTCCAAGGAAGGAACAGTGGTGAACCGGCGACAGGGTCATGGGCGGCCAAGGCTCATTGATGCACGTGGGGAGTGAAGGCTGGCCCGTGTGGTCCGATCAAACAGACGAGCTACTGTAGCTCAAATTGCTCAAGAAGTTAATGCTGGTTCTGACAGAAAGGTGTCAGAATACACAGTGCAACACAGTTTGTTGCGTATGGAGCTGCATAGCCGCAGACCAGTCAGGGTGCCCATGCTGACCCCTGTCCACCGCCGAAAGCGCCAACAGTGGGCACGTGAGCATCAGAACTGGAAAAAGGAGGCCTGGTCTGATGAATCACATTTTCTTTTACATCATGTGGATGGCCGTGTGTGTGTGCATTGTTTACCTTGGGAACACATGGCACCAGGATGCACTATGGGAAGAAGGCAAGTCGGCGGAGGCAGTGTGATTCTTTGGGCAATGTTCTGCTGGGAAACCTTGAGTCCTGCCATCCATGTGGATGTTACTTTAACACATACTATCTACCTAAGCATTGTTGCAGACCATGTGCACCCTTTCATGGAAACGGTATTCCCTGGTGGCTGTGGCCTCTTTCAGCAGGATAATGCACCCTGCCACAAAGCAAAAATGGTTCAGGAATGGTTTGAGGAGCACAACGAGTTTGAGGTGTTGATTTGGCCTCCAAATTCCTCCAATCTCAATCCAGTCGAGCATCTGTGGGATGTGTTGAACAAGCAAGTCCTATCCATGGAGGCCCCACCTCGCAACTTACAGGACTTAAAGGATCTGCTGCTAACATATTGGTGCCAGATACCACAGCACACCTTCAGGGGTCTAGTGGAGTCCATGCCTCGACGGGTCAGGGCTGTTTTGGCAGCAAAATGGGGACCAACACAATAGGTCATAATGTTATGCCTGATCAGTGTATATTACCATTCAAAAGTTTAGGGTCAGTATACCTTTTTTTTATTCAGCAAGGTTGCATTAAAAGTGACAGTAAAGACATATATAATGTTACAAAAATGATATTACAACAAAAACCTTGTTCTTTTGAGCTTTCTATTCATCATTGGATCCTGTGTATCATACAAAATATTTAAAATATTAAAATATTAAAATGACTTATTAATAATATTTTTATTATTGATAATTATTTTTAAATGCTTTAAACATTACATATTATGACAATTGTTGGGTGTCATTGCACATAGTATGTTAAATGTACTGGGTTTACCAGCTTTACATGGTCATAACAAGAGTTCTGTATTAACTAAATTCTGTAGGTTTTATCAGTGTAGTTCCATGTTTTAAGTCTTGTGACCATACCTTAAAAACACAGTTTTTTAACACTTCCTTTTCCCATAATCCTTCTTTGTGAGTGTATTACCGTTAACACGATTTTTGCTTGATTTGACAAACTGAGGGGTGAAACCCAATTACTTTCTGTGGTAATCGACGCACCTCACGGATCCTGTCAATAGAGCTTAACTGGTATTGAACCCAGGACATTGCTTTAAAATCTTACAGGAAAGACAAAACGGCTGAGTAAATAGAAGATTACGAATGTGTAAACCCTGTTTGTTAATCCAGAGCTCAATATGCTGTGATCTTATTGGGTTTATAAACAGAGTGATACAAAATTTGGCTTGAAACTCACAAGTTGGCAAGTTTTGCAGTTTATACAGCATTTACCGCTTATGGCGCTGTTGTGATGTTTATCAAATCTGTCGTGAGGAAGTTACTGACAGGTCTGAGAGAAACATTATCTCTGTGCCAAAACCTAGTGATTTAGGGCCTTATAGGCATTTCTGATGTTATGGCTCTTCCAAAAGTTAGGCTTCTTAATTATGTTGCATCTCAAGGTACAGTAACTTGTTTTGATCAAATTGTAAGACAGCATTCAATGTATCCTTCAGTGAAGACAATCCCAGAATGCATTTCAACAAGCTCAGTGAAAACAACAAATCCAAGATTGCAAACGAAGCTAGAGTAAATGATAATGCTGATTATAATGTATTATTATTATTATAATTGTATACACTACTGTTCAATAGTAAGATTTTTTAATGCTTTTGAAATAAGTCTCTTATGCTCACCAAGGCTGCATTTATTTAATCAAAAATACAGTAAAATTGTGAAAGTAACTGTTTTTGAATATCTTTAAAAAAATTATGCTAGAGTAAAATGTCATTTTTATTTAATAATGTAATTTATTCCTTTGATGGTAAAGCTGAATTTACATTACTCCAGTCTTCAGTGTCACACAATCCTTCAAAAATCATTTTTAAATGCTGATGTGGTGCTAAAAATATTATCAATTTGTTTTGTTTAATATTTCTGTGGAAACATGATCCATTTTTAGTAATCTTTGATTAACAAAGATCAAAAGAACAGCATTTATTAGAACTAGATTTTATTTTAAATGTTTAGAACATTATAAATGTCTTTACTGTCATTTATGATCAACTGAATGTGTCCTTGCTGAATAAAAGCATTATTATTTTTTAAATCTTACTGTCTTTTAAAAAGTATTTTATATTATATTATATTATATTATATTATATTATATTATATTATATTATATTATATTATATTATATTATATTATATTATACAAAAAACTATCAATCAAATACTGCTTGAGTATCATGCAGTAAGCCTAGCAACTTGTTAATGTCAAACATTTAGAAGGCAGCTGTCTATGTAGGCAGCTCCCTAGGTTTTGGAACAGAGCAATGCAGTTTACTGTGATCCCTGCAAATTGCTTACTTTCCAACATATCAGGTCTGCTAAATACACATTGGGACTTCAGGATCATGGAGAAACATTGAAAACTAGATTAGTGCAGCAGCTTTTGTAGTGTACTACCCTCACACACATTCATGCCTGTTGTTTTCCCCAGAGTACTCTTTTTTTCTGTTTTGACCTGCAGGAAGCCGTCTCTGAGCAAATTGAACAGATCATCAAAGAAACGGTTTATACCCCATACAGCTATTTGTTTACCCAGCGTGCTTCAGTCTTAAAAACAAATGAGTGTCTTGAGCATGTATGTTTTCTCCACTTAAGTGGCTGTTTTGTTTTCTCATTAGTGCAGAAGATAGGCTGCAGTTTTGACTGATATTGCTGTTGCTGATATTATATTTGTTGACTTATGTAATGTAATGACTATGATGTAACGTCGTCATGCTGATGTTAAGTATTGGAGTATGTGTGTGGAGTGATGCTGTTGTGTCTGGGCAGCACACACCATTGGTCAGACTGTGTACATTACACAGTAAACAGTAGGGGGCAGTGTTGCGCCACACCAGAATCCTCTCTCTGTCTGAAAACAAGCATGATTCATGCTGTTTCTTTCATGTCGTCTCTGGTTTGGTAGTTACAGACCAGACTTGCTTCTTTCTTTCATTGCACTCAAAGCTCTGTATTGATACTGTATCTCAGTAAGGAATGGTATTGGTTCAGAGCATGTCTGAAGCTAGTGTGTGTGTGTGTGTGTGTGTGTGTGTGTGTGTGTCTGTGTGTGTGTGTGTGTGTGCGTGTGTGTGTGTGTGTGTGTGTGCACGTGCGTGTGCGTGTGTGTGTGTGTGTGTGGTGACCTTATTGGCCATCTTATCTACTCAACGGAACTTACTGTGAAAATAACCATCCCCAGCACCCCTGTCTTCCTCAATATTCTTTAATACTCCTTCCTTCCTTCCTTTTCTGTTTTTTTCCCATCTTCCTTCATTTATTACCTCCCTTTGTTCCTCTATTCTTCCGTTCCCTCATTTTTTCCACATTTCCTTCCTTCCTTCCTTCCTTCCTTCCTTCCTTCACTGTTTTTTTTCCTATCTTCCTTCATTTCTTCCTTTTGTTCCTTGATTCTTTTGTTCCCTCATTTCCTTCCTTCCTTCCTTCCTTCCCTGTTTTTTTCTTATCTTCCTTCATTTCTTACCTTTGTTCCTTGATTCTTCTTCTTTTTCCATACTTCCATACTTCCTTCCTTTTCTGATTTTTTTCATCTTCCTTCATTTATTACCTTCCTTTGTTCCTCTATTCTTCCGTTCCCTCATTTTTTCCGCATCTCCTTCCTTCCTTCCTTCCTTTCATGTTTTTTTTCCTATCTTCCTTCATTTCTTCCTTTTGTTCCTTGATTCTTCTGTTCCCTCATTTCCTTCCTTCCTTCCTTCCTTCTTTCCTTCCTTCCCTGTTTATTTCTTATCTTCCTTCATTTCTTACCTTTGTTCCTTGATTCTTCTCTTCCCTCATTTCTTTCCACACTTCCTTCCTTCCTTCCTTCCTTCCTTCCTTCCTTCCTTCCTTCCTTCCTTCCTTCCTTCCCTGTTTTTTCCTATCTTCCTTCATTTCTTACTTTTGTTCCTTGATTCTTCTGTTCCCTCATTTCCTTCCTTCCTTCCTTCCTTCCTTCCTTCCTTCCTTCCTTCCTTCCCTGTTTTTTCCTATCTTCCTTCATTTCTTACTTTTGTTCCTTGATTCTTCTGTTCCCTCATTTCCTTCCTTCCTTCCTTCCTTCCTTCCTTCCTTCCTTCCTTCCTTCCTTCCTTCCTTCCTTCCTTCCTTCCTTCCCTGTTTTTTCCTATCTTCCTTCATTTCTTACTTTTGTTCCTTGATTCTTCTGTTCCCTCATTTCCTTCCTTCCTTCCTTCCTTCCTTCCTTCCTTCCTTCCTTCCTTCCTTCCCTGTTTTTTCCTATCTTCCTTCATTTCTTCCTTTTGTTCCTTGATTCTTCTGTTCCCTCATTTCCTTCCTTCCTTCCTTCCTTCTTTCCTTCCTTCCCTGTTTATTTCTTATCTTCCTTCATTTCTTACCTTTGTTCCTTGATTCTTCTCTTCCCTCATTTCTTTCCACACTTCCTTCCTTCCTTCCTTCCTTCCTTCCTTCCTTCCTTCCTTCCTTCCTTCCTTCCTTCCTTCCTTCCCTGTTTTTTCCTATCTTCCTTCATTTCTTACTTTTGTTCCTTGATTCTTCTGTTCCCTCATTTCCTTCCTTCCTTCCTTCCTTCCTTCCTTCCTTCCTTCCTTCCTTCCCTGTTTTTTCCTATCTTCCTTCATTTCTTCCTTTTGTTCCTTGATTCTTCTGTTCCCTCATTTCCTTCCTTCCTTCCTTCCTTCTTTCCTTCCTTCCCTGTTTATTTCTTATCTTCCTTCATTTCTTACCTTTGTTCCTTGATTCTTCTCTTCCCTCATTTCTTTCCACACTTCCTTCCTTCCTTCCTTCCTTCCTTCCTTCCTTCCTTCCTTCCTTCCTTCCTTCCTTCCTTCCTTCCTTCCCTGTTTTTTCCTATCTTCCTTCATTTCTTACTTTTGTTCCTTGATTCTTCTGTTCCCTCATTTCCTTCCTTCCTTCCTTCCTTCCTTCCTTCCTTCCTTCCTTCCCTGTTTTTTCCTATCTTCCTTCATTTCTTCCTTTTGTTCCTTGATTCTTCTGTTCCCTCATTTCCTTCCTTCCTTCCTTCCTTCTTTCCTTCCTTCCCTGTTTATTTCTTATCTTCCTTCATTTCTTACCTTTGTTCCTTGATTCTTCTCTTCCCTCATTTCTTTCCACACTTCCTTCCTTCCTTCCTTCCTTCCTTCCTTCCTTCCTTCCTTCCTTCCTTCCTTCCTTCCTTCCTTCCTTCCTTCCCTGTTTTTTCCTATCTTCCTTCATTTCTTACTTTTGTTCCTTGATTCTTCTGTTCCCTCATTTCCTTCCTTCCTTCCTTCCTTCCTTCCTTCCTTCCTTCCTTCCTTCCTTCCCTGTTTTTTCCTATCTTCCTTCATTTCTTACTTTTGTTCCTTGATTCTTCTGTTCCCTCATTTCCTTCCTTCCTTCCTTCCTTCCTTCCTTCCTTCCTTCCTTCCTTCCTTCCTTCCTTCCTTCCTTCCTTCCTTCCCTGTTTTTTCCTATCTTCCTTCATTTCTTACTTTTGTTCCTTGATTCTTCTGTTCCCTCATTTCCTTCCTTCCTTCCTTCCTTCCTTCCTTCCTTCCTTCCTTCCTTCCCTGTTTTTTCCTATCTTCCTTCATTTCTTACTTTTGTTCCTTGATTCTTCTGTTCCCTCATTTCCTTCCTTCCTTCCTTCCTTCCTTCCTTCATTTAACCAATTCTTTCTGCCTCTTTTCTTTCCTTCCTTTCCTTTTCTTGCTATATATATATATATACTTTTACTATGTGTCTTTGCCTCTGTGGAGTTTATAATAGTGATTAGGTGCGTACGCATATGTGTGACCTTTCCTTGTACTCTCATATAAGTGGATATTGTAGCTCAGGGCTGCCAGGAAGTAATCTCTTTGTCAGAGTTGTCTCATTCATGACCCCATCACATCCCCTGCTATGTCACTTCCTGTGTCAAAATGATGGAGAATCCAAAATGACAGAGGGCCCCCTGCTATTAGATTAATCTGTAGTACAAAGGCACCTGTCAAATTAGTGCTCACACCTGACAGACCACCAACAGGGCATGTCAGATGAGCTTCCTGTGCTCCTTAAATCATCTTATGTCAGCACAGTGACGCGAAATAAATAATCTTTACTTAAAGGCCAGAACACAACACAACAACAAGTCCTAAACACACACATATTTTACAGTGTTGAATGGATGTCAGCCGATGAGCATAAAATAAAGTAGTGTTTCGGTTGTGAAGGAGTTTACATGTTGTATATAATCTTTGAATGAGATAAAAGTATACATATTTGGTTCCCAGCTTATAAAAAGTCATATAGGGCTGTGGAAAAAATTATACATTGCAAGAGGTATAAATGTAAAAAAAAAAAAAAAAAAAAATGTTTATACATGCATGCTTGTGAACCTCAGTGCCATGACATGTGTAGACACACACACACAGATACAGAAGGGAAGGCTAATATATGGATATATATTCGTTGCAGTTGAATAAGGTTTGCCGTAATTGCTATATCAATCTATTCTCTACATTCCTGGCTGTCTTTGCAGGCACACCCTCTCTTTATCTCACCCGGCCTCTGTTTTTCCTTTCCTTTATTTTAATTTGGTTCTTCTTTTTTTGGATCTTAAGAGAGGACTTACAATGACTTAACATCACTAGGGAGTGTTTTTATGGCTTATGCTGAACATAGCTTCATTGCATATTAAAGGCGTCTGGAGTCAGAAATGGATGGACAAGACATGCATACAGACACCACAGACGTTAAATGAAAATCCCATTTTTTGATCTCTGAAAGTTTCAAATGTATGCCTGTTTTGGGCCTGGGTATGTAGACTTTAGGATTAGAGTGGATTAAACAGACATAGCAGTGGGTTTACTAGTGCATGCCTAGTTCCTCAGACCTGGGCTTTTGGTCATCTTATTGCTACGGAGGAGCAAACCCCTTTACAGAGGTTACCCAAAATCAATATCTGCCTATCTTTCTGTGTGTTGGACATATTTAGTTATTTATAGGCCAAAGAGCAGCTCCCCTTTATCTCTGCTACAGTACGGTTCTCTAAATAACAGAGATTAGCAATTGCACTGATGCTGTGGTTTGTAGGGTACCCCCCCTAACAACCGACTAATATCGAATGTTCTTATATTATTAAAACATCTCAGTTTCAGACAGCATGCCTACAGACCACCCATGGTTCATTTTTAAAGCAACTGTTTTTTTTTTACTTTGGAATATTAGTTTCAAAATCATTCTGATGACTGACTTATGTTTCTTTCCCATGTCCGGGAAACTTCTGTTTCATCCGCCATGGAAAGCGCAACTGGCTTTTAAAGGGAATGGGAGATGAGACTCTGACTCTGAGACTCGCCCAAAACACACCCATCCATGACTCATTAAGAAAATAGGTACAACCCTTTTGGACCATGCACCTGGCGCCCCAACTGTTTTTTCCATCATTTAACTAGCAAAAGTGGATTCGGACACTGCCTAAGTGCACCTGCGCTCAGATCGTTAAAATGGTGCCCAAACCGTCAAAACAACATAGCTTTAGTGAAGTAACATTGTCAGTACAGACATTATGGCAGAGGCTAACACCATTCAACACTGAATGCGACAAAGTGCCCTTTGCAAATCCATTTGTTCTTCATGTCAGAAGTAAAGAGAGTGCTTGAAGTACATCAAGGCATCTAGATCTTACAGCAGAGTGGACCCTTTTCATTTATGAAAGACGGCAGTGTAGGCTGTAACCTTTTTGGTGTTGTCTCCATCTCACTGAGTTTTGAAGTCATTTCATAGGTAAGCTTTAAAACGTATTTCTGCTAGCTTGTAATAGTCTATACTGTCAAATGTATGTGGCCTATTGTGTCGCCAGCATTTGATTACACACATACACATTCAATCGCTTAGCACACAATCAATATGTGAATACGTTAGCAGTATTTCAGCAAAACCAAACATGTCTGCCATTACTACTGTATGTTATTCTTTTTGTTATGGTTGTAATAGGGCTCAATTTATCAGTCGACATGGTTCTTCTTTGCTTTTGAAATCAATTCACTTGTCAAAAAACATGCTATCCGCTGTAACAGTGGAATATTTACGACAGTGAATTCACAAAAGTAGAAATACACAAAAATTGTTGATTTAATTTTGGCATGAAACATATATTTGTGTGCTTTTCAAACAAGAAAAAAGCTAGGGCGGGACTTGATTTTGTCCATTAGGAATTGATTGGATGGTTGTGTTTGCTATTGCTGTGATCTCATGTGAGTGACAGGTTGACCCGCCCTCACGCCATGTAAACACTTCATCAGAGAAGAGAAGCATTTTGATTAAAGATTACGAGAGCACCTGAATTAAAAAAATTAATTAATTAATTAAAAAAAGAATGATGTGCACGGATGTGCAAATCATTTACAATAACTACTGCAATATTCCATTAAAAAATAACAATATAAATAAATAAATAAATAATAATAATACAACTTACAAAGATGTTACATTTATGCTTAACCCAATTTTAGGTTCACCACCCTTAAATGTCATTTAGTCCATTTACCTAACTGTCAAGTGGCCTATTCCTGTCTAAGTGGGTGGTTTTTGGATAAAATATGCTGCAATGTGGACCAAAAATATCATAATATTGATAGGTAAATTAAATATTGTCTAAATAATCCATTGTTGATGCCTGTTTATTTGATGGATTTCCATCATATTTGACACATACTCAATTACACCCTTAAAAAACAGTTATAACTGGAGTTCATTTTTTCAAAAGACAAATCTTCGTGAGCATTTCCAGTGCATATTGTCCTTCAAATGTGCAAAAGCTCTCTTGGAGTAGAAGTGATTTTTGGCGGAAAGACTCTGCTGGACCTGAGTATTGTTAATAAGAGGTTTGGATGCTGACCCCCCCGCATGCCATCTATTATAGCTGTCTGGTTTCATGCTGTTCTTGTACAGTGCAGCAGAGAGAGTCTTTTAAAAGTGTTTTCTGAGAACCGGCTCTTCAAACTTCATTGAAAGGGATGATGCTGCTTTGTACAAAGAATGCATTTCATGCTGGCACATGCTTTCTGCTGGATAGGATGCAGTTGAATAATGTACAAATTATTATTTTATTTTTTTAGAAGTTTGGTCTATAGAAGTGTCTTCAATATGTAGCTGTTGATTTTCCATAAATATGGGGTCAGTGAGTTTAAAACATTTTTTTATAATAATAAATAAAAAAGGTTAATGTATCCTTGTTGAATAAAAATATTTATTTTATTACTCTTTTACATTGTTCGGTGACACTTAACTTAAAGCCATTATGTTTAATGCATTAAAAGGTATTCATAATGTACATTATAATGCATTATATTTTTTCATGAATTATTGTAACCAAAGTTAAAATGCATTATAATATTAGCAGATTGCTTGTTACAGCTGCAATTAGTTGTTTGTCATGTGTATTAAAGCATTTTCTAATGGTATGTTCAATGAATAGATCATTAACAAATACAATTTATTATAACTGTAGTTAAAATATTCATGAGACCATACAATGCATTAAAGTGCATTACAAAAATAATAATAATAACAAGTGCATTATATGTATTTATGTGTTACTTTAAGTAAACGTTCTATTTATCAGGGTATCCTTAAAAATTCCACAAAAATATTGAGCAGCAACTGTTTTCAAGATTGATAACAATAAGAAATGTTTCTTGAGCACCAAATCAGTATGTCAGTATGTAAAAAAAAAAAAGAAGAAAAAAGAAACTTTAAGAATTACAGAACCTATATATTACTGTGTGTGTGTGTGTGTACAGGTATATATGGTTTATGAGGACACACATGTGTATAATGACATGGGTATTACAACGTGTCCTCATAAATCAAATGGCTTAAAAAACATACCAAACAGTGTTTTTTTTTTTTTTATTATTAAAAAATGCTGAAAGTTTTCTGTGATGGGTAGGTTTAGGGGTAGGGTTAGTGTAAGAGGATAGAATATACAGTTTGTACAGTATTAAAACCATTATGGCTATGGAGAGTCCCCATAAACCACATATTCAAGAATGTATGTGTGTGTGAGGGTGCGTTTGTGTGGCTGACCTCACAGTGGCTCTTGTGTAAAATCAGCACGACTTGTTCCGAACTGTATGTAATTCTTTTCAGAGTGGACATTGTAACCTTCAGTGCGTTGCACACTCATTAGCATTCAAAGGATACCACTACATTCTTAAGGCCTTCATGTGATGGGTTGGCTCTCACATATTCCCCTTCACACTGCTTTGCCTTGAAGTCAAGGTCATTTGTTCAAGGATTACAGGAAGCCAGTGTACTCACTCATATGTTTCTGGAACAGCCATTGAGCTGAGACCAGTACGAGCGTGGAGCCTAGGCCAACGCTAAACCTTCCTGAACCGAGTGAGGAGGAGAGATTGGGCAGGGATATTGAGCTGACTGCTTGGTTCTTGCCAAATGCAAATGCAGCTTCTTTTCCTGGCAGCATGTCCAAGGCTTCTTTGTGAAAGTTTCCCATGTCTGTTCACCAACCCAGGTAAAGAAACTTTGTTCGGCAAAATGTGCACGGTACCCCTGGGATGCTAGACAAAAACTGGAATAGAGATTACGAGCACCGCAGCCTAATTTTATCTCCTTTTTGCAAAGCTTTTTTTCTTCAATCACTACAGTAATGCAAAATATCATGCACCCTGCAGTCACAACGGAAATCTATAAACCTCCAGTTAAGGCTTTTTTATTCAAAATGCATGTTATTTAACAGGAAGATATAGAAGGAAAAGTCTTTTTTTTTTAGTTCTATGTTGAATGAAATCAGAAATGCGGTCACTACATATATCTGTAAACCTCCAGTTAGGGCTTTTTACTATATGTAACAGAAAGAAATAGAAGCAAAGCCTTTTCATAAAAAAATGATTTACGTTTTTAGGAGTGGCCTCCTTTATGGTAACAGTAGGAAACATATTATTGCATTCTGCAGTATATATGTCATTGACTACACTTCTCAAGCGTTATATATGACATGTCATCTCATGGTGTAGCGTAACATGAAATGACCTCATCTCCTTTTGAATTATTTCAGTTGTATAAATCTGTGGCTTCCATATCTCTTTTCAGAGGGAATATCAATCACTTTTATTGAGGTATGGCCAGCGTGTTGATTGCAATTGATTTCGTTGACATGTTCCAACTGTCTACATGTTTGATATAAGTTCGGGCCTTCGGTAGGTTCCAGCCCCGAAAGAAGATATTCTCAAAGTCTTGTGGGACTGAACATTCCAGCACTCTTGTATGTAGTGAAGGTGTGAGACCAATATTCTCCTAGACTATATCTGTCTAGACCTACCTATCTGTCTGCCTGTGTCTAGGTGACGCATTTTAACATGTAAGTTGTTTTTGCGTGTCCGAATGTGGGCATTGTCTTTGGGCCAACACTAGTTTTATTGCTTTTCCTGCACAATGTCAGCGAGCAAGGCCACATTATCAAGTTGTCATTCCCCAAGCAACACTCATCTCTCGAGTTCACAAACAACACATCCTTCTTTTCCACATTGCTGTCAAACTCACCTCAATACACAGAGGAACCCATGTTGGATGCTGTTCTTCTTTCCTTATGACACAGATTTTTACTTGATCTAATTGACATGTTTAACATTATTTTACTGGAAGACGTTTAGTGCAGGATTGGCCAAAATTCTGAATTGAATTGAATTGAATTGAATTGAAATATTGAACTGGACTAACAGGAAGAGGAATTTACTGAATAGTAATCTATCTATCTATCTATCTATCTATCTATCTATCTATCGTCAGTCAGTCAGTCAGTCAGTCAGTTGTTTAGTCATCCATCTATCCACCCATCCATCTATCCCATAAACAAGAATGTCCTGGTGACTTTTTACTGAGAGTGTATCTCCATCTTTCCATCCCTCCATCCATCCATCAAACAACAATGTCCTGGTGATTTTTACTGAGAGTGGATCTCCATCTTTCCATCCCTCCATCCATCCATCCATTCATCCAATAAACAACGTCCTGGTGACTTTTTTCTGAGAGTGAATCTCCATCCATTCATCCATCCATCCAATAAACAAGAATGTCTGGTGACTTTGTTCTGAGGGTGAATCTCCATCCATCCATCCATCCAATAAACAAGAATGTCTGGTGACTTTGTTCTGAGGGTGAATCTCCATCCATCCATCCATCCATCGTTCCTTACATTTTAAATTGAATTGCAATTCTTCATTCTGTTTAATGTAGAAGAAAGTCTCAATTCATTTCAAATTGTGTACAATTCTGGTTCAGGCATTTTTTTCTTCTTCTTCTTCTTCTTCTTCTTTTTTTTTTTTTACTTAAATCCTAAATCTTTATTTCCAAGATTTTAAACTCTCTATTTTCAGTGTGGTCTCGGACACCTCTGTGTTTGTCTTGTATTCCATTTAAGTTGCACTCTGCATTTAGCATTATGTTCACATAACAGTATTGCTGGCACTTTGCTAAACCCTCGGTGGACTGGTGTATTATCTAAACAAGTCTAATAAAGCTCTGCTGTGGGTGTTAGCATTTTGTTGCTTCTAGCTGTTCTCTCAGGGGTCTCTGCCATAGGCGCCTTGGCTCTGTTTCTGAGAGTTTTGCGGACTGTTGTTGCCCAAACAGTTCAATTAGAACTTATGGAAATAATCTAGGCAACTGCCAAGACAATCGGCAGGCTTCCTGCATGTTCCTCGAATGTGTTTTTCCAAACACGGAGGTTAACTTGAGGGTTAGCATGAAAACGCCGTTTCGAGAGATTTTGCTCTCTGGGCTTATGTGTGCTTCAAAGTCTAGGGTTGAGAAAGCGTAAAACTTTACATAGTGAGTGACCTCTTCACTTTATCTGGAGGACAGAACGTTCTCCTGACCTCAGTGGCTTTAATATTGTAAATACACTCACAGGCTAGACTAGTACTTAGCTACAAATGTGATTTTTATAAAAGCTAGTGCTTTTATTGAAAAAAGCTCCTCTTTCTCTCTCTCCAGCACCCATATATGGCAGAAGTCCATGTGCTGTGTTTTATAGATGCTACATTATTAGAGACCACGTCTATCACCAGCCCAGCCGACAGATGAGTGCCGGTGTGTGATCCAATAGATCTGTTGTGTTTGACTGGCTCGGTCTCTCTTTCCCCCCAGGCCTTGTGCTGCAGGATCAAAGTCAATATTTAACAGAGAACAGGCTAATGTGGTTCAATACCTCCTGACTGTGGCGTCCTTGAGATCAAACCAGGACTACGGGACTTCGTTGTGTCTCTAGTGGTGAACACTGAAATCTTTCTGGTTATGAGAACTATATGCCTTAGGGGAAACAATGTAGTGCATGCATCAATGTAGTTGCATTTTGCTTAACTTGCCTAATTTTGTACTCACATTTTTATTACGCATTCACATTTTTTGTTAACTCATTTTTAACTCATTTTTGTTAACTCATAGTTCAAATTCACATTATAACTTTCATTTACACAGCTTTATGCCAAAATTCTGGCCTTCATGTCAGCAAACCAAACACGCAAAATGACTGACAACCACAGATTTCTAGTAGAAAAGTGTGGGCCTCTCTCCTGAGGTTTCCCAGCATCTAGAACTGTCACAGAGACAGTTGTGATTTCCCATGTCACCTATTGTCACAGAGACTCTCATGTTCTAAGGACATTTTGTGTGTAGTTCCGTTTATAACATATGTATGTGTTTAATATATGCATTGCGCATAAATTGTCAAAACCGATAATTATACAGGAGCTGGATGTGTTAATGCATTAATTAGAAATAAATAAATAGTTAAAAAAAATCTAGATTAATATTTGAACCGAATATTTGAACAGTCCTAATTTTATATTACAAGGGTATAATATAATATAATATAATATATGTATAACTTTATTGTTATTTTAGACACTTTTGCTGTAACGCTGGTTAGCTTTCTCCAGAGGACATCACTGATAGTGTCTGGGTAGGCCAAGGTGAACGTGATTTCACCAAGTAATATGTTCCTGGATCAACATCCTTGTTGATTCTGGAACACCATTCCAATCAACTAATCAGATTTGAGGGATAGGTTTACAGTTAGGCTTTCAACAAGGGTTAGGGGCTTCTACACCATTCTTATTCACCTATCATTTCCCTCTGATTTTAGGGAAATTTTATGGGTAAGGTTAGGCTTATAGGGCCCTATTTTAAGGATCCTAAAGGCGTATATTACTAACGAGCCTTTTTAATAACACAAAAAACACTGCACTATTGACTTTAGACCAGGTTTCAGTTGGTCAATGGCGCAGTCATTTTCAGTTGCTTAAAAATAGCAGCGCGCCAACAATGCACCTGAACACACCTCGTTTTCAGACCACAATTGGGCACAAATGCATTTGCTATTTAAACAACGTGGCGCTAGACGTAAAAATGATAACTGCGTAGGGCTGAAACTAGCACTGGGTGTATGATAGGGCCCATAGGGTTATAGGGTTTATAGGATTAGGGCTATATTTTTGGACAGGAATGCTGTTCCAGGATAAACAAAATCACAGCGACCATAAGGGAACACACACATTAAGAAATTGTTGAGGTGTAAATATGGACAAGAATGTTGTAATGTGTTTGGGTTTCTGACATCCGAAACGTTAAAACGTTTTTTTGTTTTTAAAGTTTTGTTTTTTGCAGTTGCCGTTTGTTGCCGTTTTTGCAGTTTTAGTTTCAATAAAAAAAAAAAATCATATTTTGTGGTTTTAATTCTAAAAGAATGCTTACATAGTATGTTGAAGCCTTTTATTTAAAAAAAAAAAAAAGATCAATGGGAATTTTTTATGTTTTATGTTAGCTCAAATTTTCATGTATGTAAGAAATAATTAATATAATTTACAAGTGGATGTTTTTAGAGATTCTGTAACTGCTTTGACAATGAGCAACAGATGTGCGAGTTGTAATATAGACAGTTGCAAATCTGTGTTCGTTTGTGCGGTCATTGTGCGAATCTGCTGTCGGGTCTTTGAGTGATGGAGATTAAGAGAGGGCTTTATTCCTATTGTTCATGCCTATTGTTGTTCTGTATGGACTCAGACACAGCAGTCAGTATCAGGGATGAGATGAGTAGGTTTGTCACTGGCCCATAGAATGAATAAAAAAAAAGAAGAAGAAGAAACTAGAGAATGGAAGGAGCAGTCTATTCATATTGAAATGATCTCAGTCATCCCAGCAGGGTTTTCAGTTATTGTGATGGATCTATTTATCACATCATCACTCAGGAATGCACTTACTGAACACAGTGTCATGGAGTTCATTCTTTTAGTCACAAAGTTATTGTAGCCATGTTTTTGCCTGTGTTTGTAATTTTGTTGATAGCTCAAAGTTTGATGGTCCACAGCAAAAAGAAGCAGTGTTAAAGTTAATGAGATAATTAAGTGATTAATCAAGTGATGATTGACCATTAGTGATGAACACCTGAAGGAAGAGTCACCATTTTTTGGTCACCATCATGGCTATGATTAGTGTTTGCTTTAGTTGGGATTAATTGTTAATTTAACACAGTGTGGTATTTTTAATTACTACATATAATTTACAAGGAACCATTTTTACTACTACTTTCACTACTTCTCACTATTTTTCCCCATGGGGCCTTTTCAAAAAGAACAACAAATCTAAAGAAATAAAAATGTGATTTGTATAATTTATATATTAGTATATATAAACAAATGCAATATACTGTATTCATAATGTGAGGTCACTAAGATTTTTTGAAATAAGTCTCTTATGCTCACCAAGGCTGCATTTATTTATTAAAAATATATAGTTAATTAACTCTAATATTATGAAATTGTATTACTATTACTATTCGGTTTTAATATATTTTAAAATGTAAATAATTCCTGTGATGGAAAAGCTGAATTTTCCACAGCTATTAATTCCAGTCAAAAACATTTTTGAAGCAATGCAATAGGTTTGTTTGAGGAACAGACCAAAATGTTAATCTCCAAAAAGCTATCATATTGCTTGAAAAGATTTTGAATATAGTCTACAGGTAATATGGAGCATTTTTATGATTATTTCAAATTGCTTCCTTTATGAAGCTTCCAAGTCTCAGGAATTACATTGTTACATTGTAATTACATGGTAAACAGCGACCAGGACAATTATTCGAAATTACTTCTTTTGTATACCTTAGATGTCATGCTTGTTAATAATGAGCAAATGATGATAGAATTTTCATTTTTGGGTGAATTAATCCTTTAAGTGAGACGAATTAGAATCACTGAAGCGCCACTGTAATCTAGCTGTATGGCACCTTTTGCATAATTGTATTTTAGTGCATCACTCATGTAGCCTGATATCTTTTCTCCTCTGATTATTAGTTTTTATCTCTTATGTCAATTTCAACACTCACCTTCACACTATTTTATGTTCCCTGCCCACTTAAACTGGATCCTAAACAGGCATGACGGGACAATTTTCCAGGAGAAATGTATAGTCTACCGATCAGAGGTTGCCTCCTGCGATTCCCAAGTTTCTGTCTCCTTGCTCCTGCGTCTGCCCTAGTGATGTAACATACGATTCATTTCCAACCATTTTCAGATTAGCCTTCAAAATAGTCTGCCCATCAATGTGTCGAAAGCTCTTCCAATGTGGGAATCCCTCTTGGAAACAGCCCTTTTAAAATCCTCTCCACGCTGCTGTGGTTTTATTTCCTTATTCTAACCAATGTGCTTACATGACTGTGATTATTTCCATAAGCTATCAGCTTTGTGTGATTATTTCCAATTAAAAGTCATTTGTGTCAACACTTATTGAAACATTAAAATAAAAAGTTATTTGCGTGAACGCATATTGCTGATTTTTGCCTTTCATTCACTTAAGTTAATGGCATTTGTGATCACAGTTTTATTCACGGATTCTTTATAACGGATACGACTGACCAATATTGAGTAGCCTACATCTTGGATAAGATTCCTAAAAGTTTTGTGCATACAGCACACATTACAGACGTTGATGCACACACCTGGATAGTCTAAAGTATAGCGAAAGAATAAACCTAGAGAAAAAAAATAAACTCCTTGATTTCGCTTAACAACTTAATATATATCTGCATGCACAATAAACAATAGTAAAATGTATTTACATCTCTCAACAGAAAGGTTTTAATAAAATACTATTTAAGCATATAATAAGCATATATACCCTACGTGCCTCAGGCATAGTATCGTCGACTCAGACTCCTCTGTAAACTTCAACAGTTGGTTGAACCGGCTCATTCGGTTCTTTTTGAGTTGGACGTGCCACTTCGGCTGTGCGTCTTGTGTCATCAACCCTGAAGTAAAGTTCGATTCAGTTCGATTAGTGAACTGGAATCAAACATCACTAGTCTGGTCCTCTTCTCCAGCATTCCCTACAGGGTTTCCTCAAGACCTGTAAGACAAAGACTACTATTCAGCCTGCTAAATGGCAACAAAAGGTGTGTGTGTGTGTGTGTGTGTGTGTGTGTGTGTGTGTGTGTGTGTGTGTGTGTGTGTGGATTTACTCACCTGTTGAAGTCGCAACCACAATATTCACTTGCAAAACCTAAGAACTGACATTTAATACCTGCCTTGATCAGCGTTGTGTTGTCATTACTCACCCGTGTTTAGACTTTGTTTAAACAAAGCACTGTGTTATCACTTGTCCATCACTCTTGAGTCTGCTATATCCTGACAATATCCACAATGAAAGCAAAAATACTGTGTGAAAATAACAATCAGAACATACTTGAAGTTCTCATCGAACCAATGAGATTTCACAGTGATTTCGCTTGCCAGAATATCAAGACAAAAAATATACAAAGCAACTGAGTGAATGTTCTGTAACTTGCCGCAGGTTTGGTGAAAAATAAAACCGATTACATATGGAAGAAAAAGCTTTTATTTGGTCACTGCATTTTTGTGCTTCTGTTGCTTGTATACACATTTGCATTATGGAACTGGCACAGTCTACTGGTCATTCCTTGCCATGAGAGACACGTCCTAGTGTCTTACTGCTCTTAATCCTCATTAGGAGCTAAGCAGACACAGCTTGTCAGTTGTCGTACCACTGGGCTTCTAGAGGAAGCTTTTCTGAATTATTAATAAGACTTCTCTGGCCTCTGCTGAGGAGACATGTATTCGAATGGTAATTGCATGTTTGTATCCCTGTGATTTCTAATTATATTCTCCCTCTTCTGATGGATAATAAATAAATTCTAATGACTGGGGTGAGCCGAACTGGTAATTACTCCCAACTCCCAGCAGGCAAGTTAGTCGCTACTGAAAAGTAAACACACGAAAACACACACTCAACTGTATATAAAAAAGTGTTGAAGGGTAGGGAAGATCCGTTTTCGTCCCTGCAGCAGCTGCCGCAGTGGCCACACAGGTGAGCGGGACTCCCGCTGGGCCGCGCCAACACCTGCAGGGCCCCCCACACTTGAGCCCAGGGACTCGTTTGGTTTTCTGGCCGGGTGAACGATCATCACATCCGTCGTGTTGCTGCTGAGTATATGGTGTCATAAGGGGGCATTCGAACTCTTCAGTGGCTCCATTTGCTCCTCTGCTCATGCACGAATGCTCTTCGTGCTGCAGATGTGCACAGACCGAGCCAGAATGGCCACTCCGTTTAAGCCAAAATGACAGCCTAATGTCCCACTTATTGTGCTGGAGCCGAGCATGATTTCCCAGATCTGCCAGGTCCCCTTCATTTGTCTTTTTCTCACGCATTGCCCCACGGATGCGTAATTCCAGAGCATTATGGACCGGACATGTGGTTTTCAGCTGGCACTATAGCTCCCACTTGACCTTATCTCCAGCTAACAGACAAAAAGCACACCACCTCTGAACGAAACTCAAAAACAAAGCCGTGATTGTCATAAGTAGAGGAGAGATGGGTGTTTTTTAAAGGTTTTTTTAATAGCCATACAGAGGTTAGCCAACAGATATGAACTTCCTGTGATGATGCTACATTTTTTGCCAATCTGTAGCCATCTTGTCATTTTTTATTCTTTTCTTTTATTCTTCCCATTTATCTAATTTACACTGGTGGGGAAAATTAAAGTCCATTTCCCGCTTTTAAGATGCATCCAAAGTTAATTTGGGAACTGTTAAATTGTCTACTGTAATATAATGAAATCTTTAATGAATAATTGAAGTTCAGATGCAAAATCCGCTAAACATCACCTAATAAGATAATCATATTGAGTGAATGCCCTCCGCACATAGTATACGTTTATCAAATGCTTTTGTTTCAAATCCGCTAAAACCCAGCGTCAGCCCATTCAGAAATACCGGATCGTTGTCATAAACCGCTAAACACCACTTCCCTTTGACAGCAAAGTCCACAGAAACCAATCAGAAGACGCGAATCGAATCATATGATTTGAAGATGATTGACAGTGTGCGTATGAGCCGGCTTTCAATTGCTTCGCTGCAAGTTTTTATCATGTTTTATCCATCTTTACAGTTGCAATGACAGGATTTCGCGAGTAGGAAGTAGACACAACATTGCTGCTGTAAAACTCTGCTGTAAAACAGCTCCCCCTACTGTGTGGATCAGTTTCTTCATTGTTACATTTTGAATTCTGCTTTCATCATTTGCAGTGTTTCCAGTTGCATCTTTAATGATTTTGCAACCATTTACTATGTCTTGTCCAAATAGGTGGACTTAGAGGTTTTTGCAAAAAAAAAGCACACATGGACTTTGCTGGTTTTGCAGCAAAATACATTTCTGAAAATAAGGCACTTCAATAACTGACTAATAACCTTTTTATTGCCATTAAAGTGAAATTACTGAACCTAGACATAGGAGCCTGATTAAAAATGCTCATTTCAAAGAAAACATGTCAGCCAGACTTACAGGTTTTTGCATCTGAACTCTTCAATTATTTATATGCTTTACTTATTTATATAAATTATATTTATTTGATTTAAATTTTGCTTGAAAACAATTAACACAGATATTTCTAAATGGCTAAAAAAATATTTTTTTGTTGCCAGATTGTATAGTTATGGCATCCACCAGCTGGGGCTAACAGGAGCAAAACCTTTGAAGATCAAAACCAAAGAACCTTTGTTTTGGCCTTTTTAACTGGGCACCAGACTGGAGGGTCAAGATGCTACGGTAACTGTAGCCAGGGCACAAAAACCTGGCCCGTGGATGTGGCCATTTCCTCTCGTTCCCACACATATCCCTTACCCCTGAGTTATTTTTCCAGTATACAGGCATGCAGTCCTGATCCCGAGAGAGATAGCCTTCAGCTCTGCTGAGATTTATACCTCCTTAAAGCCAGCTTTATAGGTAACAGAAGACCACTAAACCGAGCCTAGAAGCCTGTTAATAATCTGTCCATGGGCCCGTCTAGATCCTTTTTGCTTTTTACACCAACAACAAACTGACAGCTTTTGTCACCTCTATGTATAAATCCACAGTTCTTGGCTCTTTTTGAAGCATTTATACAGGGACTAAGGAATATAGTCCATTATTGACTCCATCCCCCACTCAAAAGCTTGCATCTTTGTTATATATAAAACGCAGCTCAGACAAAAAAAAAGTGTGTGTGTGTATATATATATATACACTCACCTAAAGGATTATTAGGAACACCATACTAATACTGTGTTTGACCCCCTTTCGCCTTCAGAACTGCCTTAATTCTACGTGGCATTGATTCAACAAGGTGCTGAAAGCATTCTTTAGAAATGTTGGCCCATATTGATAGGATAGCATCTTGCAGTTGATGGAGATTTGTGGGATGCACATCCAGGGCACGAAGCTCCCGTTCCACAACATCCCAAAGATGCTCTATTGGGTTGAGATCTGGTGACTGTGGGGGCCATTTTAGTACAGTAAACTCATTGTCATGTTCAAGAAACCAATTTGAAATGATTCGAGCTTTGTGACATGGTGCATTATCCTGCTGGAAGTAGCCATCAGAGGATGGGTACATGGTGGTCATAAAGGGATGGACATGGTCAGAAACAATGCTCAGGTAGGCTGTGGCATTTAAACGATGCCCAATTGGCACTAAGGGGCCTAAAGTGTGCCAAGAAAACATCCCCCACACCATTACACCACCACCACCAGCCTGCACAGTGGTAACAAGGCATGATGGATCCATGTTCTCATTCTGTTTACGCCAAATTCTGACTCTACCATCTGAATGTCTCAACAGAAATCGAGACTCATCAGACCAGGCAACATTTTTCCAGTCTTCAACTGTCCAATTTTGGTGAGCTCGTGCAAATTGTAGCCTCTTTTTCCTATTTGTAGTGTAGATGAGTGGTACCCGGTGGGGTCTTCTGCTGTTGTAGCCCATCCGCCTCAAGGTTGTGCGTGTTGTGGCTTCACAAATGCTTTGCTGCATACCTCGGTTGTAACAAGTGGTTATTTCAGTCAAATTTGCTCTTCTATCAGCTTGAATCAGTCGGCCCATTCTCCTCTGACCTTTTTCCCTTTTCACACCATTCTTTGTAAACTCTAGAAATGGTTGTGCGTGAAAATCCCAGTAACTGAGCAGATTGTGAAATACTCAGACCTTTCTTTCCCATTCTGACATTCAGTTTGGAGTTCAGGAGATTGTCTTGACCAGGACCACACCCCTAAATGCATTGAAGCAACTGCCATATGATTGGTTGATTAGATAATTGCATTAATGAGAAATTGAACAGGTGTTCCTAATAATCCTTTAGGTGAGTGTATATAGATTCTGAATGTTTCTGGCTTTTCTGAGAATATATCATTTTCCTTCAGATAACTATTTTGTCAAAATAATCCATCCAACATTACTGTTTTTGTTTCTCTCTAAGAAAGAATTTTGTAACTTTATATTAAATTATCCGGGTAAGAGGCCAACTGTCTTTACAATAATGTACAATTCCCCTAAGGAACCACTAAATTAAGCTTTCAATTCGGTTCCTCTGAAAAGCATGTTGATGTGTGCTTCTGGTAAATAACGGATGAAGTCCTATAATGAGTTACCAGAATGCTATGTTAGATAAGCTTTCACATTGAGTTCTCTGGATTTTTGATCCCTACCCATAGACTGTATTTCTCTCTTCCGTCTTTTTAACCTAATCTTTTCTATTCTTTCATATATTTTTGAGATCAGAAACATGCATGCTTTTTATCACACAGTTATTTTTTTTTTTTCTTGGTATTGTTAACATTTAGGAGTACCTTCCCATATCCTTCAAAAGCATCATATCTTACAAAAGTACTTTTCTTCAATGTCAAGCCAGTTATGGCTCATCCATGTGTTCCTCAGTCTGAGCTTAATCCAGTATGGGCTGTGTTTTCGAAGGAAGGGCCTGACTTCCCTTTCTGCCACATTAATTACCCACCATGTTAGTAGTATGTTGACAGATTTGCCGCTACACCTTTCGGAATTCCCTGTGGTGCCCATCTGCCTCCGCGGCCAATGGGTGCCATGCTTTAGCAGCCCTGTGCTCGGAACAGGCTCCCTTGACACCAGGAGGTTGTGGGGTCCGTTCCCTTAACTCTCGGCTCACGAAAAGGCATCCAAACAGGCCAGTGCCAAAGAGAGGCCGGGCCAGGCTCCAGCATCGTTAAGAAGCCGCGAGTGCTCTCTGCTGGCCCATTAGAAGAAGCCATGATTAATGAAGCTGTTCCACCAACCTCACAAGAACAAAACATTTCGCCATATGTTCATCAGGCCAAATAAGGATATAAGATCGACGCCTCATCGATTTCCAAACTCTGCCAAAAACAGGTCAATGAGATAGTCTATCAATAACGAAGCGCTCTTACTGCCGCACGGACTCCGTTTCGATGAGCAAAGTTCATGATTAATGTTTTGTTTGGCTAATTAGCATATTTTCCACCATCTAGAGATTCTTTATATTTCTTTATTATCATGTGTAAGCTGCAGCGCTGCATATTTTATGAGGGTAACGCTTTCATAATATATTCCATACTGCCGTTTGTCAAGCGAGAACTGTTTTGATAAGATGTGAGATGAAGAGGCTTTTTGCTGATTTGTGCGTCCACTGAGGGAGACTAGGTGATTGCATTCCAGTGTTTGAAATGAGGAGACATATTAGGAAGCAGAGGAGGGGCGATGCGGGACATGAAAGTTCCGAAACGCTAGGAGACTCCAGAGTACAGACAAAGCTGATAGCTTATGGAAATAATCACAGTCATGTAAGCACATCGGTTAGAATAAGGAAATAAAACCACATTTCAGCAGCGTGGAGAGGATTTATAAAGGGGTATTTCCAAGAGGGATTCCCACGTTGAAAGAGCTTTCGACACATTGATGGGCAGACTATTTTGAAGGCTAATCTGAAAGTTATCTGAATGATTTTTACCGATGGTACTTAGAAATAATAAAAATAATAATAATATCTGAAGAGACACTATCGCTTTATGATGAACAGATTTAATTTAGGCTTTTATTCACATATAAACCTTCATCAACACACACATCAGATATGGTTAACAGAAGCTCAAACATGTTCGCTTGACGTGCGAGAACCAATGAGGTTCATTCTCGTGTTTCTCAGAACGTTTGAGGTTCTGCAAGAACCAATGAAGTTCATTTTCACGTGTTACACAGCCAGGCGTGGATTAACACACAGGCTTGCGTAGGCTGCAGCCTAGAGGCCCCACGTGTGCAGGGGCCCCGGATTGGCCAGACTATTTTTTTTTTATTATTTTAAATTTACTTCAGCGCAAACAAAAAATGACCCTCATTGGCCCATAAGAAACATAAAAAAATAAGCAGGTGATTGGATAGATGCAAGTCACATCTGTCCAATCAGCTGCTGGTCAAATCATTCATTTACGTCACTGCTAGACGGGCATGATGGCATAGCGGCAAAATGTCCAAAAGAAAGTATGACAGTGGAGCACAAAAATGGAAAACACTAAGGTAAAAAACAACAACGTAACCAAGATATACAGAAAAAATCCCTAAATTGACTGGATACTTCAAGGCTGCTGAACCTTCATCCAGTTGAAGACAAGATCCACAGCAGAAGGGCTGCCAGCTAGCAGCCAGCTAGGCTTTTTAAGGCTGGTTCTATTTTTTCGCGTTATGGAAAACACGTTATGGTATTTCTTTTAAATGTATTATTAATCTGTATTTACGTCGCTCAGCGCGCTTAGCCAGCTACAGATAAAACGGGTAGCCACAAGTGACACATCCTGAGTGGCGATGTCACTACATGCATTCTACCAGCACGGTTCTAGCTAACCGAGAAGGGTTTGTAATCGTGCTGTGCCGGACCAGGCTCAAGTGGAAACACAACTGGAACCGTTCCTTACCATTCTAAGAACCGCTCGGCACGACGGTGGAAAAGCAACTATTGTTCACCTACTCGTGGGTCAGCCACGCCCGCGCCCTTAGCAGAGATAGAGGGAATCCCCACCATTGTATTATGGCTTTGTTTTATACACAGTGTAGTGTATTGCACAGTAGTTTGGGTCTCAGTAATGATGTTGTAATTTTGCCTCAGTAAAACAGAGTGATGCAGATGCTGTAGCCTACCTGTTGGTTTATAAAGCTAAACCAGGCTTGCAGTTGAACTGTAATTGCAGGGAATTCTGTTGCTTTGCTGATTATAGTTACATATTTCCTTTGTAATTGTTTTGTGGCTGTGGTGGCAGAGGTTAATATCTCTCCAAGATCTCTGTTAATTAAAGGGCTGCTTCTAAGCACTGGGCCTTGTGCTTGTTCATATTTGTGTTTTTTTTGTAATGTTCAATTTATCTTTTTACCTATGTGGTGTGGTGGTAATTTTCGTACTGTGGTTGTCCACCACTTGAAGGAATGCAGAGGAAACGCTGTAGTATTGGCTCAATGTGTGTGTATATGCCAAGTCACCATATTTGCATGTGGACCATGTATGGCACTAAATAAATTTTTCCAGTAAAGGGGCCCCTGACCACCTTAATCCGCCTCTGTACGCAGCACGTTAGAGCTTCCGCAAGAAGCATCAAGCTTCTGTTTATATTCGATGGTCAATGTTTATATGTGACTGAAAGCCTAAATTCAGTCTGTTCTTCATATAAAGTGATTGAGTCTCTTCAGAAAATGTGGACTACTCAATTTATATGGATTATTTTATGATCTTTTATGAAGTTTTTGAAGCATCAAAGTGGTAGTTGCGTAGACTGTCAATGGAGGGACAGAAATATCTCCGATTTCATTCAAATATTTTCATTTGTGTTACGAAGATGAACGAAAGTCTTACAGGTTTGGAATGACATGAGGGTGAGATATTGATGACATTTTTTTTTCTTACATTTTTTTGGGTGAACTAACCCTTTAATATTTTTAAAACAATAGGAAAACGCATTTGCTTTTCATATATATATATATATATATATATATATATATATATATATATATATATAAGTTAAATGTAAAGATTCAATGCAGATTTAAACTGTCTAAATGCAAATATTGCTTCATATTTATTAGGGTTTAATTTTTTTAAGTAAACGGAAAAGTAAAATAAGACAAATTACAAGCAATGTAACACCAAAAATAACTACAAAAATACAAATTATTTAAACAATGCTTGAAATAAAACTGGTTTTGATATAGTCTTCATTGAAATATTTTTAGATTATGCATGAATCCATTTTCGATGCTTTTGGAGTTAGCTTAGCTGTTATACTTTTTCATGTTCGATTGTTGTTTTTTAAGAAAAATCTGTTTTTCTGCATGTTTTTTCTCCTGTCCTCCATTTTAGTGTAGACTTTGTATCAAAGCGTCAGTAGTTGTAACATCCCTAGTTTTCATAGTTTCAGGCAATAATGAGTATGGATGGCCATATTGCCCCATGTTTACAGCTCAAAGGCACAAATCTGTGCTGAGCTTTCCCCCAAACCCATACACAAACGGACTTGTGCATTCTCTAAAGGATTGATTGAATGTTTACTGAGCATTTTCAAGTATCTCTACTCATTAACATAATCAACACAAGTTTGTTGTCTTATTTGAATACAGTTTATCTGTGAGATGTCACCAGATGTCCTTGTCCTTTGGCCATTTTTTGTTGTTGTTGTTTTTGTAGCTGAATGCTGGGTTTAATGTGAGGAGCACAATTCTTCTTCTCAAGGGGAGGCAACACGGGATTCTTTATTATTGTCCTACTGCACATCCTTCAATGCATGCACACTCAACATTGTTAAATATCAATCAGACTACACATGAAACATATTTTATTTGCTTATTTGCTTTATTTGTTTATCAACATCACTTGCTCTTTGTATTTGATTTTCCTTTCCTGTAGTACCAATGTCTGAAAATGGTACATTTCTTAAAAGCATAGGATTTATATGCATTATTTACAGATACAGATACCTCTAAAAATACCCTATTTTAGCTTCTGTTTCATTTTTTCATTTAATATGCATCATCAGCCCAACTTAAAGTCTCTGTATCTATCAGGTTGCATTAGCTAATTTAAATATTGCAAGTGTACGTCACAGGCCACATATTTTCCTGCAAGGTTTATTTATTTATTGTTATTATTGTTTAATATTATTTTACTTTTTTTATTCATCCTCTTGGAAAATTCTAATCTAAAGATAAATCCTGAAATTAATAATTCAGACACATCTTGGTAGAGTTTTGTGCAGTTATATAAGATTTAAAATGTAATAATTTGTTAAATAAAAAAGAATATACTGCTGCTATATAATACAATTTAATAATATAATATAATATAATCATATAATATAATATAATATATCATCCTAAATTGAAAAATACACTGACAGCAGTTACATGAATTTCTTATTTTTAATTCAACTTCTTTAAGTTTAATATGTTTTGCATCATTTTTGCTACTGCAATTCAAATTTAGACACTTACACTTTTAAGTGTTTTCAATAAAATTTTGAAATGTGTACAACCCTGTTTGGCAGTGACCTCAGTGTAGGGTCAGAGCAAGTGACCCCCTTTTGACATCTCTATCTTCATCCTTCAGACTAATAAAATATATAAGAGTGTCCACAGCATTACCTCACAGTTCCTGGGGGAGCCCCATTTGAAATATTTACACAGCCCACAGGTGGCCTGGAATTACCGGCCTACAAATTTGATACAACGCTTCAGTCAGCTCTCTCTATCTGTTGTACTGCCTAATGAAAAGTGACAGCCAAGAAATAAGTTGCTCTTGCGTGGGTGCCGCAGCCACCTCTCTCTCTCGGTTTGGCTCCACATCTGTGATTTTAACCTCAAACATTTTATAGTTTGTTCGTTCCATAAATTTCACTGCATGTGTCTCTTATTAATTAAATATCACAGAGACTTTGATTACTTTACCAGGTCACCTAGGTTTATGTAAGCTATAAGTCTAGACACTACACAGAATGGATGTCCTTGAAGTTTCAGGCCGGTTGACAAAACAGTCACTTCCTCCATCTAGCCAGTACTCCGTTGTTTCTACATATTACATTTGTTATTTTGTCTTTTTATGCTTGGAAAGTTAAACATTTAGATTTTTTTGCAAATTCTTTTCATTTAACCAAGCCACCAAGGTAACATTATCTAGCTAGCTAACATACGTAGTTGTGGTCAAAACTGTGAGAATGACTTTGGCAGTAAGTGTGGGCAGAAAATTATAAAAACTAATCAGTATTTTTTTGCACCATATGCTGTTATTTTTCAGAACAAAATGTTGTTTCGACAGTTAAAGTTACATTTATAGTTATATAATTAGTAGCTAATTGTGCAAATTAAATACCTGGTATTATTATCATTAGTATTAACCCTCTTTCTTTCTTTCTTTCTTTCTTTCATAAACCTATTGTACATTTAAGTGAACTTAAATGGTATGTTTTGCGTAATGCATATTTCCATTTTTTACATGAATATAAGGTTGAAATCAAACAATAATTTGCGTACCATATGCAATATCACTGTGGACCCCTAGGGGTCGTGGGACCCCCTGTTGAAGACCCCTGCTGTAAGGCACTGTTATGCAGTTTTATAGGTCACTGTAAGAGCCTCCGAACTCATAAGTGTCCTAGTAAAGCATAGCCTTGTGGGGAATAAGTTGACGACACAAGAGGATGGGACGTACAGCAGAGACCCGAAACTGTGCCGTGAGTGCTGACTCACTGTCTGTTTAGTATAGAGCCTAAATATGTTATGACTGAACAGCGGTGAGTAACCCGGCTTCCTCTCCATCCGACTCTAGGCAAGAGAATCACAATAGCAAGTGTGCCCGTTGGAGACATACTCATACGTACACACATATATGACCATACATGAGTGGATGGCTGTACCCACGGTCTAGCCCTTAGTTTTTTGTCATGAACGTCAGCAGGCAGGCCTGGCTTCCTCCTTGTTTTATTACATTGCACATCAAAGCAGGCCCCTGGTCTCGACTTCATTTTCTGATCATGCCTGATAATAACTTAATTTATCTGCTCTCTCAACTGGTCTCAACCCAGCCGCTAGCTACTCGGAGCAAAGCATGGTCCTGTCTCTGTAGAGTTTAGCCTATGGGTTGCTCAAAGAGGTGTTTTAGAGGAAATTATGGCCTGGCTTTTGTGATTTCCACTCTAAAAATGCAAAATGTAAGTTTTGTGACTGTGACTGTTTGTATATACTGTGTTATTTGTTTGTTCGTCGGTCCGGCCGTCCAATCCCATCCCATCCCGTCATATTTCCACCTCCCCCAGCTCCACCTGCCTAGATATTCTACAGGATTTTTGTATGTCTATTTATGCAGCAGCATATCTTACATGTTCACAGCAGCAATAATCAACAGGAGCAGCAGTGTAACAGATCTAGTCCAAGTATGACCATGCATACACCAGGGAACACCATACTCATAATTTGTGCTCTGCATTTCACCCATTTAATTGCACACACACAGCAGTGAGTATTGAACACACACCCAGAGCAGTTTTGGCTGTGGTGCCCGGGGAGCAATTGGGGGTTAGGTGCTTTAGTCAAGGGCACCTCAGTTATGGGTAATAAGAGTGGAAGAGCACTGTTCATTCACTCCCCCCACTTACATTTCCTGCCGGTACTGAGACTCGACCCCTTGACATTCGGGTTACAAGTCTGACTCTCTTCCATATGGCAAGCATGCATTTCTACTCATTTCCTTGGTATTCAGAAAAATATACAATATATTGCACTATGGGAATTAAAAGGGCAGGTCTTAAGGTATCCAAAGATGTGCTGTTTTTAAGTCAAAGGACATTTTAATGTCCCTCCAAAACTCTCTTTCCCACTGTCACCCTCACACGGAAGACACCTGTTGAAGTGCTCCAGAAATTGATCTAATAACCTAATTTCTAAACATCTCTTCTCAAGGGTTTTTTTTTTTTTTGCAGCAGCAGCAGCAGCAGCATTTGGAAAAGTTAATTAGATATTTTTATTCACAAACCAACTTTTTCTAACATAGTTAATTTGTAAATTGAGAAAATATCAATGTTTCCATTTGGCACCGCTGTACCACTATGGAAAAATAGCTATGTTGTCATATGGAAATTCTGTACCACAGTGGAATTGCAGTAATGTATTTCCCATTGGGATTTTTTTATAGGTAGTAGCATCAATAATATGATTGCAGTTATTTATTTATTTTAAGTGTTTATTCTTTATAGTTGTATTTATGTATAAATAACAAATGTGTATGTCTTCTTTTCAGAAAATGTATAATTAATACATTTACAGATTTTTTTTTTGTATGATTGAAGCTATTTCAAGTAATAAAAACTTATTTAAAAAATCTTTCATGGTTAGAACATAATGCATACCATACAGTTATATATAATTTAATCGATGAGGCATGTGGTATCTAGCACCAAGACATTAGCATCAGATCCATGTCCTGTAGGTTGCGAGGTGAAACCGCCGTGGATTGTTGTTGTGGATTGTAACTTGTTGGTCCAGCACATCCCACAGATGAAGATCTGGGGAATTTGGAGGCTTGGGCAACACCTGAACTTGAACTTATTTCTTGGCTGTCACTTTTCATTAGGCAGTATAACAGAGAGAGAGCTGACTGGAGCGTTGCATCAAATTTGCAGGCCGTTAATTCCAGGCCACCTGTGGGCTGTGTAAATATTTCAAAGGGGGCTCCCCCAGGAACTGTGAGGTAATGCTGTGGACACTTCTATCACTTTGATGGAGATAGAGATCTCTATTTTTATCCTCCACACAGAGAACATATGTAGCAGTGACCACAGTATTATCTTACACTACTTTTCTGTAACTGTCACCATTTGTTTGTAAACAGTAATCTGTCTGTATGTCGTCTATTTAAATCAGTGATTAGATATGACAGTGACTGGAATTCTAGTCTTTTGGAAGATGTAAAACGGAGATACTCAAATGGGGGACATGAGAGGTGTAGAATCTAGGTTTTACAGTCCTACGTTCTTCGGCTCTAGATGTACTCTGGGGCCGTTGGAGTGATGGATGGGGCACTTAGTGTGTGAGCACATGTGACTTAGATATCTGTGCTGCTGAAGGGTATTCACGATCTCAATTCTGTCCGCTGGAGGTTAGGAACATTACTAGAAACCAGCTGCTGCTCTGTGGGTTTGGGAAACAATATGTGTCTCTTCTACCTTAGCAGGGTCATATTTAACTGGATTTGGCTATTTTTGAGTATATACAAGTGGCCTCAAAAAATACTAGGACACTTATTTTGCAGCTGCACGAGGAACATTACCTTCACAGCATTTTTAATGGTCCATGGTCTTTAATTCATATAACTAAATGAATCAATATTATGAAGATACCTCAAAGAGGATGAGGGAGACGTGATAGTTTGAAGCTGGCTAGGTGGTTGGTTCAGTCACCACTACAAAGAGAGCAATAAAGAGAGAGAAATAGAGGATTGGTCAGTATATATATATATATATATATATATATATATATATATATATATATAAACTCACCTAAAGGATTATTAGGAACACCATACTAATACTGTGTTTGACCCCCTTTCGCCTTCAGAACTGCCTTAATTCTACGTGGCATTGATTCAACAAGGTGCTGAAAGCATTCTTTAGAAATGTTGGCCCATATTGATAGGATAGCATCTTGCAGTTGATGGAGATTTGTGGGATGCACATCCAGGGCACGAAGCTCCCGTTCCACCACATCCCAAAGATGCTCTATTGGGTTGAGATCTGGTGACTGTGGGGGCCATTTTAGTACAGTGAACTCATTGTCATGTTCAAGAAACCAATTTGAAATGATTCGAGCTTTGTGACATGGTGCATTATCCTGCTGGAAGTAGCCATCGGAGGATGGGTACATGGTGGTCATAAAGGGATGGACATGGTCAGAAACAATGCTCAGGTAGGCCGTGGCATTTAAACGATCCTCAATTGGCACTAAGGGGCCTAAAGTGTGCCAAGAAAACATCCCCCACACCATTACACCACCACCACCAGCCTGCACAGTGGTAACAAGGCATGATGGATCCATGTTCTCATTCTGTTTACGCCAAATTCTGACTCTACCATCTGAATGTCTCAACAGAAATCGAGACTCATCAGACCAGGCAACATTTTTCCAGTCTTCAACTGTCCAATTTTGGTGAGCTCGTGCAAATTGTAGCCTCTTTTTCCTATTTGTAGTGGAGATGAGTGGTACCCGGTGGGGTCTTCTGCTGTTGTAGCCCATCCGCCTCAAGGTTGTGCGTGTTGTGGCTTCACAAATGCTTTGCTGCATACCTCGGTTGTAACGAGTGGTTATTTCAGTCAAAGTTGCTCTTCTATCAGCTTGAATCAGTCGGGCCATTCTCCTCTGACCTCTAGCATCAACAAGGCATTTTCGCCCACAGGACTGCCGCATACTGGATGTTTTTCCCTTTTCACACCATTCTTTGTAAACTCTAGAAATGGTTGTGCATGAAAATCCCAGTAACTGAGCAGATTGTGAAATACTCAGACCAGCCCGTCTGGCACCAACAACCATGCCACACTCAAAATTGCTTAAATCACCTTTCTTTCCCATTCTGACATTCAGTTTGGTGTTCAGGAGATTGTCTTGACCAGGACCACACCCCTAAATGCATTGAAGCAACTGCCATGTGATTGGTTGATTAGATAATTGCATTAATGAGAAATTGAACAGATGTTCCTAATAATCCTTTAGGTGAGTGTATATATATGTATTATTATTATTATTTTTTTTTTTTTTCGAAGGCAGGCAGGCTGGAGGATTACAGGTGTGGCTAACAGTGCAGAATTGATCGAGGAAGCAGTCAGATGAAAGACTGTGTTTCATTCAGTCTATCACAGAGGAGCACAGACACAAAATTGAAAATGAGAACAGGAGTTAAATCAAGTGTCAGAGCCACCTTTTGAATTTAAAGGCATAGTTCAACCAGCAATGGCATTATTTACTCACCCTGATATAATTCCAAATCTGTATTACTTTAATTTGTAGAACAAAAATAGATGTTTTTATCTATTTGATCTATCTTCAAATAGTTATTTTCCATTGGTTACTGTTCAAAAAATGTATAGCGACAGCAGCTGTTAACCTCCAACAAATGAAAAAACAAACAAATAAGCATAAAAGTAGTACAGTTATGGTCAGAGTTATTGGCACCCTTGGTGATATGATCAATGAAGGCTGTGAAAATAAATCTGCATTTTATGTTTCATTAAAAAAAAAAAAAAATCTATTCTTTCATTGAAATAAAACAATTGTAAGCAGAGGGAAATCACATTTGAAATAAATAAATGAATGAAATAAATGTTCAGACGCTACTGGAACTTTTTTCATGTTTTTATAGTTTATATCCGGTACATAACAATATCATACAAAACATAGATTACAGATATATACAAATGCTACATATAAGGCCAAAATATAGACAGTGGTTGTAATTAACAAAAATAAACAGAATACAAAATGAGGGAAAAGGGACAGAGAGAGAAAAATATGAAAAATAAAAATAAATAAATAATTACATGATCTTGCGTCTAAGTAGTGCAAAATAATGATAAGTCAGAGTTATTGTGTCACATGGACAGACAACGTCACATAAGACCACAAATCTTCCAAGACAGGGATACACACAGGGACACATGCTCTGTTCTTACTATGTAGTTTGTAAAGCAAACGTTTATACGAGGCTGTCTTTGTCATTATGTTGACCCATTCTTTTAACTCTGGGGTTTTGGGAGTTTTCCAGTGTTTCAAAATTACTCTAGCCATCACACCATGATCACTGGGAACTTTCCACTTGAAATATTTGGCATCTGCTCCCTGTCTCCCAATAGACATAATTTTGGTGATAATGGTATTGTTGTTCCAAGCCATTTGTGCAAAATATTGAAAATTTGGTGCCATAAAGGTTGAATAAATGGACACTCCCAGATACAGTGAATAAAAGTACCTCTGTCCTTTTGACATTTCCAACAAACATTATTATTTGTCATTGTTATTTGTTACCAGTGTTGTCACACGTCGATTAACCGGCTCAAAAAATTTTCTCACCGTCACATCCCTATCACCTGTATTTGACAAAATTCTTTTCAGCTCTTTGTCCCCAATTACAGCCCCAATGTCCTTTTCCCATACTGTCTTTACATTTGTACAGTCATTGCTGAGCACATGGTTGGTCATCCTGTAGAATACAGAGGCTTTTTGTTGGGAATGAGGCAGTGTTAGGAAGTCCAAGATATGGTTTCCGTCCGTGTACTGGATTTTTGTAGAAACACAATTTCTAATTTGTAGGTATTTCAAGAAATGTTCTTTTCCCTTTAGATTATACTTCTGTACAAGGTTATTATAAGACATAAATACACCCTGTTCAAATAAGCAGCACCGCAGCACACACACATAGTCTAGACCAGAGCCGTTGACTAGAGACATGAGAGTGCAGCGCGGATCATATGCAGATATTTAAATTCAAATACAATAAAACATATCTTAGCATTCTGTGCATAAATTCTGCACGGAATGCTGTATTTGAAAGCGATATGGAGGACATTATTATGAGAAATGGTTAGAGATTAGGAGGAAACTGTGGCTTTACCAGACAGAAAGGCTCTAGTCAAACTGTGGTATTAACAAAACGCTAAAAGGGGAGGAGCTGCTAACAGCTGGAGCCGTTTCAGGGGAAATTACGTCAACACATTGAATAATGCTGCGCGTTTCAAGGCACTTCAGTGGGACTTTAAGCTTTATCCTGGGCCTTTTTTCATTACATAGGAAACATTTTACCATTATATTGTATTGCTTGAAAATCAGCTGTGGTGTTGTAAGTGGTAGCATCATAAGCATGTAATTTAGCTGAGGCGAGACCACCATCTTAATTATATTCACCTTCCCCCATTAAGTTAACAGAATTTTCACCCATTTGTCCAGGTTATTTCTAATGTTTTATAAAAGTGGTGTTAAATTTAACATAGGAATCTCTTCAAAGTCCCTGCTTATCTTAAAAATGTCATATTTTATCCCTCTTGGGATCCATCTAAAGCCAAATTTAGTTACCATATTTGCGTTACATACTCCATATATAGACATAGAGGTTTGAACTGTCTCCAGTTCTGGATCTTTTACCAAGGCCAAAATGTCATCGGCATATAAAAACAATTTGTGTTCTTTGTCCCCTCTCTGTACACCTAGAATGTTTATATTAGCCCTGATGGTTCCAATGTGATGTTGAACAATAATGGTGACAGCGGGCAGCCCTGTTGTGTCCCCCTAGTAAGGTCAAAAAACGGGAAAACTTTACCGTTGGTAATCACGCATGCCTTAGGTGTTTTGTATAACGTTTGGACCCACTTAATGAAAAATGGCCCAAACCCAAAATTTTAAAACGTTGTGAATAAAAAATCCTAATGAACCCGATTAAACGTATCAAGTAAGAGGGCAACAGTTGGGTCGGTTTCTCCTTTGTTTAGCAAAATTAAGTGTAGTAACCTTCTCATGTTGTCCGTTGATGACCTATTCATCATAAATCCAACTTAATCAGGGTTTATAATGTTGGATAACACCTTCTCTAACCGTAACGCAAGAGTTTTACTTAATATCTTACAATCTACATTAATTAGGCTTATTGGTCGATAATTTGAGGGTTCAGTGGAATCTCTTATCTTTTTTAGGAATAACAGATATTAGAGCATCGTTAAAAGAAGGGGGAAGAGATCCCCTAGCAATTGCCTCATTATATACTTCTGTTAAAATGGGTGCAAGTAATTCTATATACTGTTTATAATATTCAACAGGGACCCCATCTAATCCTGCTGACTTACCATTCAGCATAATAGAAACAGCTTTCCTGACAAGTTCTGTTATTGAGCCATCTAACACATTCATCTCTTCTGAGGACAGTTTAGAGAGTTTGAGATTTGAGAAGAAACTTAGCAATTCTTCTGGTTTAGGATTAATATCAGTAGTGTACAATTTCTTATAAAACTGCTGAAATACATCATTTATTTCCTTTGTTGAATGAATGAATGAATGAATGAGGCATTTTTATATAGCGCTTTCATATGTACTACTGTACACCCAAAGTGCTTTACACTCATGTCAGGGGCTGGAGGTAACTATTGTATTTCCTTTTTTTAATAGCTGTTATTAAAGTGCATGTATTATTTTGCTTCAACTGTCTGGCTAGCAGTTTACCAGTTTTCATCCCATTCTCATAGAAAGTAGTTCCCAATCTAAATAGGGCGTATTCTACCATTTTATTATACATTTTCTGGAGTTCAAATTTAGGTTTACAAATATCTTGATACAATTGATTTGAAAAGCACTGGGATAATTCTTTTTCATAATTCTTAATTTTGTTATCTAATTCCTGTATTCCAGATCCTCCCTTTTCCGTTTAGATGCATAGCCTATTATCTTCCCTCTGGCGTATGCCTTAGATGCTTCCCATTCAGTTGATCTTCTATCAGTACTACCAGTATTAATTTAAAAAAAAGACTGTAAATCTTCTTTTAACGATAAACTAAAGGCCTCATGAGATAGAAGTGAAGTGTTTAATCTCCATCTGCCTTTTCTCTCTTTGTCACAGTTAATATCAATGCCTAACTCCACGGCAGTATGATCTGATAAGGCGATAGCATTTATTTTGCAGTGCGTAACATGCTTTGTCATGGTATTTGAGATCAGAAACATAATTCTGGAGTGGGATTTATGACAATTTGAATAAAAGGTGTACTCCCTCTTGCGTGGATTCATGTAACGAAGGATTCACTGGAGGCAAGTTGAAGTGAGATCCCCAGTGCAGTTTAATTACAAATATGAACATATACAGAACAGACTTGACTTTGACTTTGACTTTGACTTTGACTTTGACTTTGACTTTGACTTTGACTTTGACTTGACCCATGAACAGACACTCACCAACAGCGGGTTAGATATAACAAAACTAGACATGGGAACATGGGAAACATGAGGGCTTAAATACACAAGGACTAATGACTAAACAAGACAAACCTGTGAACAATCAAGCCAATGAACCAATGACAACATGACACAAGAGACTAGGGGTGCATCTCAATCAGCTCCCTAGTTCCGTAGTCAGGGCACTGATCAGGGAGTTGGCCATTTTAAGGGATGTCTCAATCGCAAAATCCTTCCAGTGCATTGAAACGTTTGCTCCCTAAAAAGTCCCACAATGCACAGCAAAACCCAGGGTGAATCGATGCTCACTATGTTCCCTTAACGGAAGTTCTGAAGCACGAAACTTAAATCACGTGAGCCAACTCACGACCCATAACGACACACAATATGCGTTTTTAAAAATAGAAACCATTATTTTATTATATTTCAGCATTAACATACATCATTGGACAGGTAAAAAACACAACCTAGCTAACATTTATAATTTAAGGCTGAAATGTTGCACGTATATGTAACAAGCAAAGTATTTATACATAATGTACTTATTGTAATAACATTACAAGTAATGTCAGAAAGATATCAGCTCTGCTGTTGTTCATAAATACCAGTGGTGATGTTGTTCAATGAGGACGTTGTCACGTCGCCGGAAATAGAGTCATCAGTGTCCCAATGTGAAGTGAGCCAGAGTCCTTTACTGTCCTTACCAGTGCCCGAATTTGTGTACACAATATACTGTATACTGATTCACGAGCTCGGGAGCTAGGGAACTGAATGAGACGCACCCTAGGGAAGAACATGACAAGATCACATGAGGGAATCACATGACTAACTGGAACCATGACTGATCAACTTAAAAAAAAAAGACATAAAACATGAACAGGAAACAAAACGTCTCGGTTACGTATGTAACCCTCGTTCCCTGAAGGAAGGGAACGGAGACGTTACGTCAGTTACTGACGGAATGGGGGTTTCGCTTAGAAGCCAATCGCCTTTGAGCTCTACAAAACGAGCCAATGGCATGAAAATGCCATGGGTCTGCGGAATTTGCATGCCGCAACCCCGCCCCACGGCGTGGGTATAAAGGGCGTTGCGTGGCAATCTCGCATTATGTTTACCTGCTGAAGAGCCGAGGCATGAGCGCCCGGCCAGTTCCAGCGGTACAGCGGTCATGGCAGGGGGACGTAACGTCTCCGTTCCCTTCCTTCAGGGAACGAGGGTTACATACGTAACCGAGACGTTCCCTTTCAGTCAGTACACTACGAGTTACGTCAGTTACTGACGGAATGGGGGTCCCAATACAATCTCGCCATGACGGCTGTCTTCCAGCGTCCTGCGCTGACCCGGGCTCCCTGCCGTGAGTGTGGCACGAACGAGGGGCTAGGCTCAACACTACCAAGGTACACTGGGAAGCATATCCCACGTGGAGAATGCAACACAATGCCAACCCAAAGGGGGGGACTTGAAGAATACACCTATGACCCGACGGAGCTGCATAGGGAACACTCTGGGGTATCCAGCCGAAGGTGGAAAATTTCAACCCCAGGCGTGGCAAGGTGTCTTGCCAAGGGAAGACACGAGCTACAAGAGACTTACCGTGGAAATACACATGTGGGGGTTACCCAGCGGGGGAACCATGCACACGGAGGCACCTAGCCGAACACGAGGGGTGGCCTGAAAGGGGCACTCGCTCTGGTGACGACATCGACAGTGCTGGAGGAGCTCAGGGCTTACTGGGAAGCTCACCTGAGAGGAATAGCGCACGCATCCAGTCCGCGGAGTGGAATGGCGCAGCAAGCGAAGACACCTGAGCCTGTCCGGTTACTGGCCAGTAGGGGCGAGTACACGAGAGGATACAGGCTCCACTCGGAGATTATAAAATCTTGCGAATGTGTTGGGTGTCGCCCAGCCTGCAGCTCTACAAACGTCTGTTAGCGAGGCGCCATGCGCTAGAGCCCAAGAGGAGGCAACACTCCTGGTGGAGTGTGCTCTTACCCCGAGGGGGCATGGCATGCCCTGGACTTGATATGCCAGGACAATGGCTCTGCTTGGAGAGAGCCTTCCCTTTCTGCTGCCCTCCGTAACAGACAAAGAGCTGGTCTGAGGTCCTGAAACACTGCGTCCGGTCTACGTAAGCGCGAAGGGCGCGTACTGGACAGAGCAGTGCCAAGGCTGGGTCTGCCTCCTCCAAGGGCAGCGCTTGCAGGTTCACCACCTGGTCCCTGAAGGGAGTGGTGGGAACCTTGGGCACGTATCCAGGCCGGGGTCTCAGGATGACGTGAGAATTGGCCGGCCCGAATTCCAGGCACGCTTCGTCAACCGAAAATGCCTGCAGGTCCCCTACCCTCTTGATGGAGGCCAAAGCAGTCAGGAGCGCCACTTTCAATGAAAGGAACTTCAGCTCAACTGACTGCAATGGCTCAAAGGGAGCCTTTTGCAGGGCAGCTAAGACCACTGCTAGGTCCCAAGAGGGTACCTGAGGTGGGCGAGGAGGATTTAACCTCCTCGCACCTCTGAGGAACCTACTGACCAGGTCGTGCTGTCCAACCGTTTTAGAATCCACCAGGTCATGATGAGCTGAAATAGCAGCCACATAGACCTTCAGGGTGGAGGGAGACAGCCTTCGCTCCAACCCTTCCTGGAGGAAGGAGAGCACGGACCCGATCGAGCATCTTCTGGGGTCCTCTCGCCGAGAGGAGCACCAGGTGACGAAGAGGTTCCACTTCAACGCATAGGCCTGTCTGGTAGACAGGGCTCTAGCGGAAGTGATGGTAGCCGCCACCTGAGGTGGCAGGGTACTCAAACCTGCCGCGTCCCGTCCAGGTTCCACACGTGGAGGTTCCACAGGTCGGGACGCGGGTGCCATATGGTGCCCCGTCTCTGAGACAGGAGGTCCTGTCTCAGAGGGATCGACCAGGGAGGTGCTGTCGCAAGGAGTACAAGTTCTGAGAACCAGGTCCGGCCGGGCCAATATGGGGCGACCAAAAGGACCTGCTCCCTGTCCTCCCTGATCTTGCACAGAACCTGTGCGAGAAGGCTCACTGGGGGAAACGCATATTTGCGTGGGCCCCGCGGCCAGCTGTGCGCTAGTGCATCCGTGCCGAGGGTCCCCTCGGTCAGGGAATAGTACCAGCGGCAATGGGAAGAGTCGTGGGAGGCAAACAGATCTATCTGTGCGTCGCCAAACTGCTCCCAAATCAGCTGAACCGTCTGGGGATGGAGTCTCCATTCCCCCGGGAGCGGCTGGAACCGCGACAGCTCGTCGGCTGCGCAGTTCAGGTCTCCCGGGATGTGAACGGCACGAAGCGACCTCAGATGCTTCTGACTCCATAGGAGGAGATGGCGGGCGAGTTGCGACATACGGCGGGAGCGTAGACCACCTTGTCGGTTGATGTACGCTACTGTTGCCGTGCTGTCTGAACGGACCAGAACGTGTTTGTCCTTGAGCAGGGCTCGAAAGCGGTGCAGGGCAAGACGTACGGCCAGCAACTCGAGGCAATTGACATGCCATAGGCGCTGGGGTCCTATCCAGGAGCCCGCGGCAGCATGTCCCTTGCACATGGCGCCCCAGCCCGTGGAAGAGGCATCTGTTGTGACAACAACATGCCTGGAAACTCGTTCTAGGGGAACACCTGCCCGTAGAAAACTGAGGTTCAACCACGGGGTGAAGGTCTGACGGCAGGCTCGGGTCACTGGGACCTGGAGGGTGCCGTGTTGCCATGCCCATCTCGGGACTCGATCGCAAAGCCAGTGCTGAAGCGGTCTCATATGGAGCAGACCAAGCGGGGTCACCGCGGCTGCTGACGCCATATGCCCCAGGAGCCTCTGAAAAAGTTTCAGTGGAACCGCACTCTTGCCCTCGAACTGGCGAAGACAAGTCAGCAGAGACTGCGCGCGCTCGCTCGTAAGCTGCGCGAACATGGCGACCGAGTCGATTTCCATACCGAGAAAAGAGATCCTCTGCGCTGGGGAGAGTTTGCTCTTTTCCCAGTTGACCCGAAGGCCCAGACGGGCGAGGTGCTGAAGCACCAGATCCCTGTGTTCGCAGACCTGATCCCGAGAGTGGCCTAGAATCAGCCAGTCGTCGAGATAGTTCAGGATGCGAACCCCGTGTTGCCTGAGCGGCACAAGGGCTGCCTCGACAATCTTCGTAAAGACGCGAGGGGACAGGGCTAGCCCGAAGGGGAGAACCGTGTACTGATATGCCTGCCCCTCGAAGGCAAACCGTAGAAACGGTCTGTGTCGAGGAAGAATGGAGACATGAAAGTACGCGTCCTTCAGGTCGATCGCTGCAAACCAATCCGAGGGACGAACGCACTCGAAAATGCGTTTGGCTGTCAACATCTTGAATGGAAGCCTGTGCAGGGTTCGGTTCAAGACGCGCAGGTCCAGGATTGGCCGTAACCCACCGGTTTTCTTGGGTACAATGAAGTAAGGGCTGTAGAAGCCGGACTTCATCTCGGCTGGAGGGACGATCTCGATCGCACCCTTCGCCAGTAGGGTGTCGACCTCCGCACGCATGACAGGGGCATTGCCACCCACCACGGTGTAGCGGACTCCCCGAAAGCGGGGAGGAGACCGAGCGAACTGAATCGCATAGCCGAGCCGGATGGTGCGAGCGAGCCAACTGGACAGGTAGGGAAGCGCTAGCCAGGCTCCCAAGAACTGAACCAGCGGGGTCATGCGAACCACCGGCGTACCCCCGATGGGGCAGCGAGGCGGAATGACCGGCCCAGACAAGGAAGGCATGGGAGCGTCCCGGGGTGTGGGCGGGGTCGAATTCCGCGCCCTGACAGAGGAGACCAGGGAAGGACCAGCGTTCCACGGGGGTCTCGTCTGCCAGGGGGCTGGCGACAGAGGGGGCCGAGAGCGGCGAGGCCATGGGGCGTCGCGCACTGCCCGCCGCGCCCTCTTGAGGCTCGGAGGTGAGAATGTCAGTTCTTTCTTTAACTATTGATAGGGTACCGCCGGCCGTGAGGCCAGCGGCGGAAGGGAAAAACAAAAGATTCTCCCCCGGCCCTCCACCGGGGGAAGGAGTGGTCCTGCTACCATCTCCTGGGAAAGAACCGAGGTCACCTCCGAGCCGCCCGTCTCAGGACCGCCGCTTAGACTGCCGTTTGGCAGGCTGGGGGGCTGGGACGGGCGGGGCCGCCTTTCTGCGACGTCCTCCACGCCTCGGCCCGGGTGAAGGCTGCTGCTGGGGCCGGGCAGGAGGGGCGGGAGTCGCAGGGGGGCGGCCTCGGCGGGGAGCAGACTGAGGCATCTGAGCCGGCGGCTGGGTGGAGGCAGCAGCTGGGCGCCGGGGCAGAATATGTTTAATTGCCTCAGTCTGCTTCTGAGCGGTCGAGAACTGTTGGGCGAAGTCCTCGACCGCCCCGCCGAATAGCCCATCCTGGGAAATGGGAGAATTGAGGAAACGTGTCCGCTCAGATTCTCTCATATCAGCCAGGTTGAGCCATAGATGTCGCTCCTGGACCACTGAAGTGGACATCACCTGACCAAGAGAGCGAGCGGTCACCTTCGTCGCTCGTAGAGCGAGGTCGGTGGCCGTCCGCAACTCCTGCATTAACGCAGGGTCAGCATTGCCCTTGTGCATGTCCATGAGCACCTTGGCCTGATAGACCTGTAGGGTGGCCATGGCATGCAGGGCGGACGCGGCATGGCCCGCAGCTCTGTAGGTCTTCGCCGTCAACGTGGACGTGAATCTACAGGCTTTGGACGGGTGCTTTGGGTCACCGCGCCATGTCGAAGCACTCTGAGGACACAGTTGCATCGCAACAGAGCGCTCAACAGGGGGAACCCCAGTGTACCCTTTCACCGCGCCGCCATCGAGGGCAGTGAAGGCGGAAGTGGTTGCCGAGCGATCGCGAAAAGTCAGGGGAGACTTCCACGATTTCGACACCTCTTCATGCACTTCCGGGAAGAAAGGCACTGGGGGCTGACGGGCGCCTTCGGCACGGGCCGCCCCCAGATACCAATCATCTAGCCGGGAACGCTCGGGACATGGCGGAGGGTTCCACACAAGCCCAATCGCCTCGGCCGCCCGGGCAAGCATGGCTGTGAGTTCCGGATCGGACTCGGGCAATGCTGGGACTCCCGAAGGAGGCAACACAGCCGAATCGTCATCTCCGGAGGAGTCCAGCCCACCTTGTGATGCGGCGATCGACATAGCATCCTCCGCGGGTGCGCCAAATGAAACGCAGGGCCCCGAACGGGAAGCCCCGGCGCCCTCATCAGGCAACACCACGGGTTGCAGTGTGCAGGAGGGGGGTGTGGCCCGAGGAGGATTCGTCGAGTTGTTCCACACCGTAACCCTCAGATCACCCTGACCACCAGCCAAAGTACCCCCTCCAGTGGAGGAAGTAGATTGGGGTGTGGTAGAGGGGACTCTCCCCCCATTACGGAGATCATGGAGTCTCGATCGCAACACTGAGATGGTCATGTTCCCGCAGTGAGAACATGACTCATCCATGAACGCGCGTTCAGCGTGCACGAGGCCCAAGCACGCCAAACAGCGATCATGACCATCAAACGGAGGTACCAGTCGACCGCACCCAGAAACGGAGCACGGGCGAGCCATCTTTAAAAAGACGTGCCACGTGCAGCTCTTTTAGAGAGGAGTGAAAAGCTCTGCAGAATGCCGAAGCACCCAGGGAGAACGCGCACGCTGTGCTCGATCACTGCACAGATCAGACAGGAAATGCGGAACTCGCTGGAACGTGCCGTAACACCAACACTCTGGAGAGAAACTCGTCTTGAAGAGGAAGCGCTCAGGCAGTAAACTCGGCTCTGAAGCAAAAACATAATGCGAGATTGCCACGCAACGCCCTTTATACCCACGCCGTGGGGCGGGGTTGCGGCATGCAAATTCCGCAGACCCATGGCATTTTCATGCCATTGGCTCGTTTTGTAGAGCTCAAAGGCGATTGGCTTCTAAGCGAAACCCCCATTCCGTCAGTAACTGACGTAACTCGTAGTGTACTGACTGAAAGGGAACCAAAACACACCATGACCAGACCACAAATATCCACTAACCCATTATCTTCTCTCATCATATGAATTGCTACTCTGTCTTTAGGATGTGGTTGGTCAATAAATTTACTTTTGTCTATAAAAGCATCCCAAACTTGATTAAAATCTCCGGCCAGGATTATTTGACCATCCATTTCCCCTAAAGTCTTATTTACTTCACATAAAAAAAATAGTATCCCCTATATTTGGTGCACAAATATTCGGTAACACCACTGTGATACCATTTATCCAGGCCTGTAAACAGACCGTTCTCCCCTCACGGTCTTTGACCTCACCAGTTAGGATAAAATTTTGTTTCTTGTTCACTAGTATAGCAACGCCATTCCACTTGCTGGAAAAGGAACTATAAAATACATGTCCAATTCACCCATATTTTAATTTTAGAACCTCTTACCCTTTAAAATGTGTGTTTCCTGGATAAATGCGATATCAACTTTATTATGTTTCAAATAGGTCATAAATTTTGCCTCTTTTTATAGGATTCCCACAGCCTTTTATGTTCCAAGACATGCATGTTATATAATTCCCAACCATAGTGCACTATGTAATATCAAAAAAAGGATACCAAAGCCACTGTTGTGTATATAGACCTATATAGGTATTGTAACCTAACAAGTATAATAACGAATTCTTAATCGTAAACTTTGTCATGACCAAACCTTTTTTCATAAAAGATTTACAAAAAACAAAACAAACATAGTTAAGTAACATAAAATGCTCCCTTGAAACACAAACTGGGAGCTCAGACCAGTCTCTGGTTTTTAAATCAAAACATGAAAACAAAGAAACTGTTGCAAATATAACAAGCAAACAACAGAAAATAAGGAGGCATAACCCATGCAGCTGGTTGTCACTGTCCAGCTGCATGCTCGGGCAGTAAACCATCTAAAGCTCAGGACCCACTTGTGATTCATTTCCACCCATGGTTGACTTTTATATGTTCCTCACCGTCCGTAAGCATTACTGTCTTATAAGGGCATACCTTTATGTTTCATCATTGCGAAATGTGCTGATGAAACGCTCTGCTTCCTCGGTGCTGGTAAAACTACGGTTTCTACCTTTCTAAGTGAATCTCAGGATAGCGGGGAAAGCAACCGTATATCTCACATTTAGCTGTTGAAGCGCTTTCTTGGCAGGCAGAAACATATTTCTTTTTTCAGCCAGCTCCCTCGTCATGTCGGGAAACATGGATAGCTTAGCATCCTCCCATTCGATTCCACGGCACTCCTGCACTGACTGCCTCAGAAACCTGATCAGCACCGGTCTCGGCGGTTGATCCTCACTCGGCATGGGGGCCAATGCTCGATGAGCCCTCTCAATTTCGAATTCCCCTTCCATGTCGATCCCTAGGCCTTCACTCAAAATTTTCTTCACACATCTCTCCAAGGTGCCGTTCGTCCCATACTTCTCTTTCAGCCCCACAAGCCTTACATTGTTCCGCTTATGGTTCTCAAGCATTTGAACACAATCCCACAGAGTTTTTATCTTCTTTTCTTTAGCATCTTTGTCTGTCACGTCCTCCAGGTGAGACACACGGCCCTCTGCCTCCTACCGTTCACGGTATCTTTTAACTCTGCCATTGTCTCTTTAATAGCAATTGTGTCCGCTGCAACTACCTGAAGGGTCTTACTCATTTTAGTAACTTCAGCGAACACCTTTTCCAGGCTCACTTTAGCTTCAGTCTGTTTTGTTCTAACTTTAGTTTTTCGGGCGGATACAAATCTGCCTTGGCCTCCGTGGGAGGTGGGGTCCATCTGGTCGCCCTGCGGTTTGCTTCCTTGAAATATTTAGATGTTGTCGTAAAACCATCGAAAAAATGATCAAATCCGAATCATGGACGTTTTCAAAGTATTTTTTCAACTAAATGTCAAGTACTTCGTCATAAATTATATAGAAATTAGCGAGTGGATAGGAGCTTATCTAGCGAGCCGCCATCTTGCTTGGTGTACTCACGTGACTCCCACACACTACTGGAACTTTAAACAGGACCAGGCTCTGTAGTCAGATTAAACAACAACAACAAAAAAGAGCTTTATTGCAGCAAACCCGCCAGATGGCTTTGGTGCAAACAGGGATAAAAAAGTACCCCATGCTTACAGCTAAATATGCCTTTAGATATTTGAAATTGTGGGCCTATTTTTCTGCCAGAGGTCCTGGAAAGCTTCTAATGAGCTTTTAATTCGAAAATCACTTTAGCCAAATCAACCTTTTCATTGAAAAGAATAAGCAACATGTAGGTAAGTAAATAATGACAGAATTTCTTTTTTGAGATTAGCTATTCCTGAAGCCCCATTTCATTGTATCAAAATCATTACACCTGTTCTTTTAATTGATTTGGAGCACAAATAGCTCTCAGGAGCCTGATCAATCATGGGCTGTCTCTTTGTCTTAACATCTATAGGCTGACCCTTATGGGCAATGGTGCCTCTAGTCATCTCACTAACCACCATCTGTCACAGAAATCCCTGTTGTTCAATGTCAAGTAAGTCCCTTTAAACTACAATCCAGATCAGCTCTTCTTAGCTAGTATCTTTGTGAGGCTAAGCTCAGCTGTCAGGCTGACAGCTACTATAGTCAGGCCTGACCTCAACATATATCCTACTTGCTTCCAAGATACGACCTCAGTGCTGAATGTTAATACGAATGGAAGACAGGTTAATGCTGTGGGCGATGAAGACATACTGTAGCAGTCTTTTATGTATAAGAAAATCCCCTAAAGCTCATATTGTGTCTTCTAACAAAGCAGCCCAAAGGCACACTTGAAAAACGTGTGCAGATGACCTTTAAGGACACCGCATGTTCCGTTGTTCTTGAGAACGTCCGTCTTCGGCAACACTTTTTTAAACTTTCTTTTATTCCTGATGATAACAGCTAAAATGCAATGGTCACCCCAGGTGTTAGACTATAAAACCAGTTTGCCATTATGTCTTTATTGAAACTCAATTCAGGTGCTTTTGTCCAGATGGTTCGACCTCCCAGAATGGTCTGCTGAAGTTGTTTTTCAATGTTCTGTGTGCGCAGCAAGGTCACAGGCCCCTTTAAAGTTTGCCAGAGTATTCAGAGATTTGGACATTCATATACAGTGTTGGGGAAAGTTACTTTTAAAAGTAATGCATTACAATATTGCGTTACTCCCTTAAAAAGTAACTAATTGTGTTTGTGTTGATAGAAATGCAAACAGGTTTGGAATGACATGAGGTTGAATAAAGGATGACAGAATTTTCATTTTTAAGTGGACTATCCCTTAAACTGATGAAAAGTAAATTTAGCCATTAAAACGCTCTGGAAACATCTTTACAAATTGATTGCATGACAGTATTAACACACATTCAAAAGAGTTCAAAACCTAAATAGCATTATGCAGCTGAGGGATGTAAATGAAATGTGATATTGTTTATTGCAAATGCAAATTATATTATAAATGTTTTTTATGAGCTGAATAATGGCTGCAACAAACCGCACCGGGAAACAATTAGAATAAACACCCTAATTACAAAAAAAATGTAATAAACAGTAGAATGTAGCTCTTTTGGAACTATTTAGAGCAGTGGTCACCAACTTTTTATGGAAAGTAATGCGTTACATTACATTTGCGTTACTTTTTCTCACCTGGGCTGGGCTTGCTTGTTTGTTTTTTAATAACAACAAAAAAAGTTCTATTTTTGGCAAATGTAAAAGCCCTTTCACACCAAAAGTGAAATGAATAAGCCTCAGGCTGAAAGTAATGCAAATTTACGCCTGTACATTAGAGGGTAAAGTTAAAAAACTTCAGCTGTGCTGGCAATTTTGGATTGAACAAGAATAGCATAAAGGAGAAGAAAGTTAAAATGGCTTACTTCAGCAATAAAAAAGAAAGAAAGAAAGAAACATAAATGTGATGTTTATCTAAAGTCATTTTTGCTTCCAAGACAGCAACATAGTGTCGGTCCAGATCCGGGCCACATGCACGTGGAATCCACGCCTACCAGATGTGGGCCGCATCTGTGCAAACACTATGTTGCTGTCTGGGATTATATGGTTGTCTGGTTGAAGTGGATCATCGAAGGACAGCAGATTAAACACATAAACTATATTTGTGTAATTTAATATATATAGTTATTGCAGGTTTGCGTAATATTCTGAGTTTGCATTTCACTGTGTTTATTAATTTTGAGTAATGAATCTGTTTGTTTTTTTTTGCAAGTGAGATGAGAACTACAATAACCATCATGTTCACACATCTGCACTTACGATTTCTCTCAACATAGGGACAGGAAAGTTGTCAGTCAATAAATAGAAAAAAGGAACTTGCGTTAATTATTTGAAAAAGTAATCTGATTATGTAACGTCTCGGTTACGTATGTAACCCTCGTTCCCTGAAGGAGGGAACGGAGACGTACGTCGGAACTGACCGACGAATTGGGATCTATTTTCAGAGACCAATCTACTTCGAGTGTTTAAAAACGAGCCAATGAGAATTGGCATGCGGTAGACGCGTCCCACGCTCCGCCCCGCAGCGCGGGTATAAATACGGAAGTGGAAGTACCGCATATTGCTTTACAACTGAGGAGCCGGCTAAGTGGCTCGGCCTACAGCTGAAGCACAGCACCTGGCGACGGGACGTACGTCTCCGTTCCCTCCTTCAGGGAACGAGGGTTACATACGTAACCGAGACGTTCCCTTTCAGTCGGTCACGTTCGACGTACGTCGGAACTGACCGACGAATTGGGATCCCTACTAACACGCCAGAGATGCTGGCCCTTCCAGCGCCCTGACCGAGCTCGCTGGACCACACCTAGGTTGGTGCGGAAGTCAGGGCTCCAGTCAGGGAGGCCAGTCACTGCTGTTCCTGCAAGACCCACTCAGCGTGACTATTGGATAACGCTGGGAAAGCGTGCCCGTCTCAGGAGATGGTACGCTGCGGAGCCACGTCCTTCAGTGGAAGGAGAGGTGGAATTACTCATAAGGACTAACCTAGCAGGGTAGTGCTACCTATGGCAGTCTCTGGGGTGGATCCAACCTGGTCCCAGGGGGGAAAGAACACCACCAGAGACGACAGAGCGGGCTCTGTCAAGGGAAAGACACGGGGCTAGCCGAGTAGGGTAGCTGGTACCGTGGAGAATACACATATGGGGTTGCCGTTAGGGAACCGCTACATATGGAACCCAGCCTAACACACACGTTCCACAAGCATACGGGTGTAGGCCTGATGTCAGACGGCCGCAACGTCTGACACCGAAGGGGTGACGGAGGAGCTCGACAGGGTTAGCCGTTTCCGGGGAACACAACTGGAGACAATAGACGCACGTATCCGGCCCGGAGGCGGGAGTGGCGTATGCAAGCCGACACTAGAACGGGTACTTAGCGCTACTGGCCACTGGGGGCGAGGACGCGGGAAGATACCGGCTCTACACGGAGGCTATAAAATCTAGCGAACGTGTTAGGTGTCGCCCAGCCCGCAGCTCTACATATGTCTGTCAGCGAGGCGCCTTGAGCCAGCGCCCAGGAGGAGGCTACACTCCTAGTGGAGTGAGCTCGCACCCCGAGCGGGCAAGGCACGTCTTGGGACTGGTAAGCCAAGACGATAGCATCCACTATCCAGTGGGCTAACCTCTGCTTGGAGACAGCCTTTCCCTTCTGCTGGCCTCCGTAACAGACGAAGAGCTGTTCTGAGGTTCTAAAGCTTTGAGTTCGGTCCACGTAGGCGCGAAGAGCGCGGACGGGACAGAGCAAAGCTAGGGCTGGGTCTGCCTCCTCCGAAGGCAGCGCTTGCAGGTTCACCACCTGGTCCCGGAAGGGAGTGGTGGGAACCTTGGGCACGTATCCAGGCCGGGGTCTCAGGACAACGTGAGAGTTGGCCGGCCCGAATTCTAGGCACGATTCGTTGACCGAAAGTGCATGCAGGTCCCCTACCCTCTTGATTGAGGCCAATGCAATCAGGAGCACTGTCTTCATGGACAGGATGTTTAGCTCGACTGACTGTAAAGGCTCGAAGGGAGAGCCCTGGAGCGCTCTGAGCACCAGGGCTAGGTCCCAAGAGGGTACCGAGGTTGGCAGAGGAGGATTTAGTCTCCTCGCACCTCTGAGGAACCTGACGATTAAGTCGTGCTTACCTAAGGACTTACCTTCAACTACATCGTGATACGCCGCTATTGCGGCGACGTACACTTTGAGGGTGGAGGGAGACAGCCTTCTCTCCAACCCATCTTGTAGGAAAGAAAGCACGACATTAATCGAACACCTTCGGGGGTCTTCCCGGCGGGAAGAACACCATTCAACGAACAGGTTCCACTTCAGCGCATAGAGGTGCCTTGTAGAGGGGGCTCTAGCTGAAGCGATGGTGTCTGCCACTGCCTGTGGCAGACCACCTAGAACCTCTGCGTCCCGTCCAGGGACCAGACATGGCTCCAGAGGTCTGGACGCGGGTGCCATAGAGTGCCCCGCCCCTGAGAAAGCAGGTCCTTCCTCAGGGGGATCGGCCAGGGAGGGGCTGTCGTGAGGAGTGAGAGTTCGGAGAACCAGGTCCGGTTGGGCCAGTAGGGCGCAACTAACAAGACCTGCTCCTCGTCCTCCCTGACCTTGCACAGTGTCTGTGCGAGAAGGCTCACTGGGGGAAACGCATACTTGCGTAGGTCCCGGGGCCAGCTGTGCGCCAGTGCATCTGTACCGAGGGTGCCCCCGGACAGGGAGTAATACAACTGGCAATGGGTCGAGTCCGGAGAGGCGAACAGGTCTACCTGCGCGGCTCCGAAGAGGTCCCATATCAGCTGGACGCTCCGGGGGTGGAGTCGCCACTCTCCCGGAGGTGTCGGCTGACGAGAGAGCTCGTCGGCTGTCTGGTTCAGCGCACCTGGGATGTGAATGGCCCGAAGCGACCTCAGACGCTTCTGACTCCACAGGAGGAGATGGCGGGCGAGCCGGAGCATGCAACGGGAGCGTAGACCACCCTGACGGTTGATGTACGCAACGGCCGCAGTGCTGTCCGTACGGACCAGAACGTGTTTTCCCTGTAGCGGCTTTTTGAAGCGGCCCAGGGCGAGACGTACTGCCAGAAGCTCTAGGCAATTGATATGCCAACGCAGTTGGGGCCCCGTCCACAGACCCGCAACTGAGTGCCCGTTGTACGTGGCCCCCCAACCCGTGGAAGAGGCATCCGTGAAAACCACAGCATGCCTGGACACCTGTTCTAGGGACACTCCGGCCCGTAGAAAGGCAGGGTCCGCCCACGGATTGAAGGTTTGGCGACAGTAAGGAGTAACTGAGACCCGGTACTGGCCGCGCTGCCACGCCCATCTCGGGACTCGGTCGTGAAGCCAGCATTGAAGCGGTCTCATATGAAGCAATCCGAGCGGCGTTACCGCGGCTGCAGATGCCATATGCCCCAGGAGCCTCTGAAAGAATTTCAGTGGGACCGCTGTCCTGCCTTTGAACGTATTCAAGCAGTTCAACACTGACCGGACTTGCTCCTCTGTGAGGCGCGCAGTCCGGTTGACCGAGTCCAGCTCCATACCGAGATAAGAGATCCTCTGCGTGGGACAGAGTTTGCTCTTCTCTCGGTTGACCCGAAGGCCCAACAGGCTGAGGTGACGTAGCACCAGGTCCCTGTGTTCGCACAACTGCTCCCGGGACTGGGCCAGTATGAGCCAGTCGTCGAGATAGTTGAGAATACGAACGCCGCGTTCTCTGAGCGGAACAATGGCTGCCTCTGCGACTTTCGTGAAGACGCGAGGCAACAGGGACAGCCCGAAGGGCAGGACTTTGTACTGAAATGCCCTCCCCTCGAACGCAAAGCGAAGGAACGGTCTGTGTCGAGGGAGAATGGAGACATGAAAGTACGCGTCCTTCAGGTGGATCGCTGCGAACCAATCCCGGGGACGGATGCATTCGAAAATGCGTTTCTGCGTTAGCATTCTGAACGGGAGCTTGTGCAGGGCCCGATTCAGGACACGCAGGTCCAGGATTGGTCTTAACCCACCCCCTTTCTTGGGCACAATGAAGTAGGGGCTGTAAAACCCCGCCCTCATATCGGCCGGAGGAACCGGCTCGACCGCGTCCTTCGCCAGCAGGACATCGATCTCGGACCGCAAGACATGGGCATCGCAACTCCGCACTGAGGTGAAGAGGATGCCCGTGAACTTGGGAGGCCGGCGGGCGAATTGAATCGCATAGCCGAGTCTGATGGTACGGATGAGCCAGCGAGACGGCCTGGGAAGACCTAACCAGGCCCCCAGAGACCGAACAAGCGGGACCAACGGCACCACAGACGTGCCCGGGGTGAGGCAGCGAGATGGAGTACCCAGGCCCGACTCGGGAGGCCCGGAGGCGGCCCGGAGTGTTGCTTGAGTACTCCAGGGTGGGGCAGAGTGTGGGTGAGAAGGCCCGGGGGCGTTCTCGGTGCCCACACTGCTGCCCCCTGGCGAGGGGGAGAGGGGAGGAAAGGAGTGGCAAGGCCCGGGGGCGTCGCACACTGCCAACCTGACCCTCTTGGGGCCCAGGGAGGGAGGAAACTGCTCTTTTATTGAGAATGTGGGTACCGCTGGAGTCCGGAGAGCCAGCGGCAGGATGTTGATACCAGTGTGGACATTCTCCCCCCGGTCCTCCTCCGGGGGGAGGAGGGGTGCGGACACCACCTCCCCGAGAACAGCTCCTCTCCTCCCTGGGCTGCCCGTCTCAGGGCCGCTTACCCTTGCGCTTGCCTGCAGAGACAGCGGGGCCCTGGACGGGTTGGGCGGCCCCCTTGCGCCTGGCGCCCTGCTTTGCCGGTGGAGGCTGCTGCTTTGGCTTGGCAGGGGCGGAGGCAGACGCCGGGGGACGCCCTCGGCGACGAGCAGGCGGGGGCGCTGCAGCCGGCGACTGGGTGGAAGCAGCAGCAGGTCGCCGGGGCAGGATATTTTTAATCGCCTCCGTCTGCTTCTGGGCAACCGAGAACTGCTGGTCGAAGTTCTCGATCGCGTCGCCGAAGAGGCCGGCCTGACAGACAGGGGCGTTGAGGAACCGCACTTTGTCGGTCTCACGCATATCTGCCAGGTTCAGCCACAGGTGGCGTTCCTGGACCACAAGTGTGGACATCGCCCGACCCAGGGAGCGTGCGGTGACTTTCGTCGCCCTGAGGGCGAGGTCCGTCGCGGTACGCAGTTCCTGCATAACCCCTGGGTCGGAACTACCCTCGTGCAATTCCATGAGCGCTTTGGCCTGGTAGACCTGCAGGAGCGCCATGGCATGCAGAGATGACGCGGCTTCTCCACAGGCCGTGTAAGCCTTGCCGGTTAGCCCGGACGAGAACTTACATGCCCGGGAGGGGAGACGCGGATTTCCCCGCCAGTCGGTAGCGGTCTTAGGACACAGTTGCATCGCAACCGACCGCTCCACTGGGGGGATCTCCACGTAACCCTTCGCCGCGCCACCGTCGAGGGTAGTGAGGACGGAGGAGTCAGTCGATCGGTTTCTAGCGCTATAGGGCGCTGTCCACGACTTCGTGAGCTCCTGATGCACTTCCGGGAAGAAAGGCACTGGGGCGGGGCGCTGAGAACCAGCACGGGCCGTCCCGAGATACCAATCGTCCAGCCGCGAGGGTTCGGGACGCGGTGGAGGGTTCCACTCGAGCCCGACACTCGCGGCGGCCCGGGAAAGCATAGCCGTGAGCTCTGGATCAGACTCGGGCAACGCTACCACACCCGAAGGGGGCAGCGCAGCCGAATCTTCATCTCCAGAGTCCATTAGCTCGTCCCCCGATGCGGCGATCGAAACCATATCCTCAACCGGAGCCCCAAAAGTAACAGCTGGCCCCCCGCGGGAAGGACCAGCATGCTCTTCCGGAAGCTCAACCGGCGCAGTGGAGGGGGGAGGGGCCCGAGGAGCCTGTTGGCCCGGCGGGAGTGCCCTCACAGTAACCCTCAGGTCCCCACCAAAGGCATCAGCCAAAGTAGCAGCCCTCTGCTTCGGACGAAAAGCCGCCTCAGCGTGCTGAACGCCCAAACACGTGAGACAGCGATCGTGTCCGTCAGCTGGGGACAGGTAACGACGGCATCCAGAAACACACGGTTTGAATGACATCTTGAAAAAGACGCAGGGTCAAACCGTGTTGCTCTTTTAGAGGAAATGCTCTGATCAGTGCCGAGGCACGCAGGGGAAATGGCCGCGGCTCGCAGCGGTTCAAAGGTGCAAGCCCGCTGAGAGCACTCAACCCAAAGCTGTAAAAACAGCTGTTTGTTTTTTTCGCGACCACCGCTGCAGGCACCGTCACACCGACACTGGCAGAACTCCAACTCTCTCTGTTCGCAGGAAACACTCTTCGTAGGAACAAACACATGAATGTTCGGCTCCGAAGTTGAAAGCGATATGCGGTACTTCCACTTCCGTATTTATACCCGCGCTGCGGGGCGGAGCGTGGGACGCGTCTACCGCATGCCAATTCTCATTGGCTCGTTTTTAAACACTCGAAGTAGATTGGTCTCTGAAAATAGATCCCAATTCGTCGGTCAGTTCCGACGTACGTCGAACGTGACCGACTGAAAGGGAACTCAAGTTACTTGTAATGCATTAACCCCCAACACTGTTCATATTTCTCTTCACCAGGTGGTCAGTTGTTAGTGGCTTATTTATTTTATTTTATTTTATTTTTTTGTCACAGCAATCAGTGCACATCTTGTATTCTGTCACCTATGCTTAAGAATGAACAATCAACTTCCAAAAGTGTAATGCATGGATTCCCAAGATTGAGATTCTACTCTCAATCATTTAATACCACATCTGTGCATTAAAAATGTATGCAAATCTACTCAGTAGATTTCATGATGTATATAAATGACATCTCAAGTGCATCTTCTGGGCCTCCCTAAGCACATAAGTAAAACGTTAGATGACTATTTGCTAATGTTGTACTACTCATCATTTGTAAGTCGCTTTGGATAAAAGCATCATCCCAAATGTTTTTTTAGTGAAGCACCACGTTTTTATATCAACATAGTGGCAAATATTTTATGCATGGCAATTTTTATCACCATTAAATCCATTTAGAGCTGCAATTATGGTCTAATTCAGGCTTAAGTTAAAGTATCATTATTACAGTATTGGCATATTGTAGCTTATTTTGCATCAAAGTGAATGCATGTAAATTGCAGCGTTCTAGCCTAATTTTTTTAACTTTATTCAAAATGATTTACTTTATAGAAAACCTCTTTGCACATGTTACATTTTACATGTATATTAGTGTATGATATTCTAATATTTCTTCGAACAATGGCCCCATACGGATCCACAGAGGCCCCGGATATTCATTGACCCTATAGACCCACCTCTGACCCAGAGTGGCATCAATGGCAGGGATGCCATGTCTCAGGAAAAATATCCAGCCGTAAGCAGATTTAAAATCCCAAAAAAGAATGAAAACTAGCCTTAAACTATAGCTGTGGGCCTTAAAAAAATTTTTTAATTATGATTTTTTTTTGGTTTCTCGACTTAAAATACTTTTTAAAATAATTTTTAATGTTTGTTTCGTCTACACACAAGCATAAATGTGCAAATAATCTACAATGCCAGACTCAACTGACATGTCTTTGTGATATGGGTGGAACTCAATTAACCTCTAGTTTTTGAAGAGACATCAAAAGCGCCATACCATCTCTCCTTCACTCGTTTTTTCTGCGGCCTTTAGTTTGCCAGGTATTCATTCGAATAATCTCATACAGACAAACCTTTTGGTGGCCGCAGTACATCATAAAAGTAGCTCAACAACCTTCAACCTGCGGCTCAGTAATTGTCTTTCAACTGTGTTATCAGAATAACCCAGTTGTGTGGGAAAACTGCAACCCTGGTCACTGATCAATGGTATCATCACATGGTACCTGGCATCCATGTGGCACATTACATGCTCTAAATCAGTGGTCACCAACCTTTTCAAGCCAAAGATCCCTGACCTCGGCCTTGATGAAAGGCAAGATCTACCTATAGATTTTTCATGGCCGATTCAGAGTTAGTCCGATACCAGCTGCCGATTTTTTTATTTTTTTATTTGTTGTTTGCTCTATAACAGTAGACTGGGTAAACCCAGCCTGATCTGCCGGCGATTTGATTTCGTCCTGCAACTCAGTCTGGAAACCTGTACATTGATTTCTATTGCTTCTGTTACACTTTTGCGGGAATCAATCACAGACTGGCTTATCCACCTGGCGTGCTATTGGCAGGTTTAACATGATGGGTCGTTGCCCGTTGATCATGCCTCTTGTGGGCTGATTGGTTGAAAGACTATCCAGTTGCGTACAGAGTCATTTGAATTATGCTTGTTTATCACTCCTCTTGTGCAGCAGAAAATACATAGCAGACTCCCCAGACCAATGTTCAATCTTAAATTGAGCTTGGTCTAGTGATAGCCAGGCAACTATAACAGGCCAAACTGCATGGCCTTAAAAAAATTGCCATTTGAAATGAGAGGCAACCACTGCATTTTAATCACGATCCAAACAAAGATACACACATGTAGCATGAGTAGTTGTATTTAAATTTAAATTTAAATGAAATTGCATAATTTCATATTTTCATCTTAGAGCAAATTTTCATCTTAGAGCAAATACAGAATGGTCTGACTTTAGCATTGTGAAATTGTTACATAAGTCACACCTGCACAAAACAAAAATTGATGGACTGAATAAAAATGCAAATTCACTCTCTGACAGTAGGTGGTGCACATGGAAGTGTTTATTTGGGTACCGCTGTAAAAATGCCATCAGAACTATTCTGAAGACAGTCAGTTTCGTTCAGAGATACATTCATGTAACTCCCCTCCCCAATTCAGTATTTGTATTTTTCTTCCTATATTTCAAGCATCGAGCATCGAGTATTTATATATCTGGTCTACTTCATGCGTTTTTAGAGATCAGATATCTATCTGATTTATCAGAACGATTCCATTTACACTTGGTCACATAAATGTGTCTCCCAAAACGGATATAAATCCGATCTTCAATTCCCGTGCTGTATGATTTTGAATGAAGTTCACGTCACCGAAATCAACATGAGCTGCATTTTATTGATATTCAGCTGCTCGTCTGCGGCGATGCGTGCTGCAGTAGCGCTGTCATATCTAACTATAACATGTCATATAGCCCATAAAACTCTCTCACACATTTATTTATTAGCATTGTTGGGAGGAGTAAAATTTACATATGTGGTTTCAAAAACCAGATGCATTTATATTTGTCCAGTTTCGTCTGGAATGCGTCCCAGACACTGTCTGGTATTTTCTCTGCCGCGCGTCTGCACTCTCCTCTTTGCGTCCGTCTTCAGCGTGTCCCATCTCTGACCTGTGTTAACATCCGTTAACAGACTAAGTAATATTTTCACTCAAATTACATTCGGGAAATGACTGCAGTGCAGTTCGTGTGCAAGTCTGGAATAGAGATCAGCCAAAATTAAAAACCGTCCGGTTTGTAATTGTGTCTTTCGAGCACCAAACCGGCTGTTTTCGATTTATGGTCTTTGAATTTGTGCGATCGACCGGTTGGCGACCACTGCTCTAAATAGTTCCAAAAGAGCTACATTCTACTGTTTATTGCATTTTTTTTTTTTCAATGAATTTTTTGTAATAAGGGTGTTTATTCTGATTGTTTCCCGGTGCAGTTTGTTGCAGCCATTATTGAACTCATAAAAAACATTTATAATATAATTTGCATTTGCAATAAACAATATCACATTTCATTTACATCCCTCAGCTGCATAATGCTATTTAAGTTTTGAACTCTTTTGAATGTGTGTAGATACTGTCATGCAATCAATTTGTAAAGATGTTTCCAGAATGTTTTTTATGGCTAAATTTACTTTTCATCAGTTTAAGGGATAGTCCACTTAAAAATGAAAATTCTGTCGTAATTTATTCAACCTCATGTCATTCCAAACCTGTTTGCATTTCTATCAACACAGACAGCTTCAGTTCTCATTGACTCATATTTTTTGTCCTTTCTTTGGAAGTCAATGGGGGCCAAAACTGTTTGTGTTGATAGAAATGCAAACTGGTAGTCTTATGTGGAAAGTCATACAGGTTTGGAATGATTGAGTAAATGATGACAGAATTAAAAATTTAGTTTGGACTGTCCATTTAACAAATCTTCAGAATGCTCTTAGTTTCAGCTCATTTATCGGTTTTCTTATTTGGGTACCTAAGGGTGCTTTCACATTTGGTTCTATTGCCTGGTCCTCAGTGCATTTTCATCATCAAAGCAGCAGCTGTTTACCCTTGTTGCTTGGTAATGACACAGGAGAAGGCGGCAAAATTCGTAGCGTTACTTACCTCACTTGTATATTTTGGTTTTTGAACCTTTGGTTTTGTTTTCAAAGTATCGGCACTTGTGTTTATCTGCAGTGAATGCACTGCAAATGTTCTAAAGAGCGCGGGAGTCCATTTCTGCTGAAGGCAAGCAGAAATGAGATATACATTCTCTCTGCCTGCAGTGCGTCAGTCACACTTGTTTAGAATATGAGGGAGAACACCTACGAACACACAGTTGTATCGAATCATCAAACATAATCAATAGCGGTTCAGTAGCCAACCATAGCGGAGTTCACATGAAACTACATTTTTTCAATGCTATCTCATGACCAATTCGTATGTATTTGTACGAAGTGGCTAATTTGTACGAATTCGTATGACCTCATTCGTATGAATTTGTACGATTTGTCTAAACCGCAGTGACGAGTAGGTTTAGGGGCGGGGTTAGGGGTAGGTCCTTCGTATGAAATCATACGATTTAGCTAAACATTAGTCACCTCGTAAAATACGTACGAATTGCTGTGAGATCGGGTTGCCTTTTTATGTGGACTGTTCCCGGTTGTGCACCCGAGTTTGGAAAGCAGCGTTTACATCATCCAAATGAACCGGACTCTGACATCAATTGGACCCGGGTGCGCACCAAACGTGCTAGTGTGAAAGCACCCTTACAAACCTGTTCTTGGTTCAGTAAGTCGGTGAGTTGTTGACTCATGAACAATTCTTGAACCTGTTGTTCAAATCTGTGAACCGGTTCAATCGAATCACTAAAAAGATTTGTCTTGAATATACGATATGTGATTCATGAATTGGACATTTCTAGTAAAATGAAAGTATCGACTCCATCAAGGACAAGTTGGACTCAGTCCTTCTGTCTCTCCTTTACTGTCGTGTCACTCAGACCCTGTGCCTGCAATAAGCACCAAATGGAATAACAATAGGGGCTATTCCCCAGGCACTCTCTCCTCTGTCCTTTCTCTCTTGTATTCAAACGAGCTGTTTTCCAGAGGCTCCCGTGGCTATTTGTGCCCTTTCAAACCGTTTTTTGAAGTCTCTGTCTCTGTGATTGGAGGTTGCAGTTTTTTCCCCGTTTCATTCTCCACCCGTTTCAAACGAAACACGTTGATTAAAATCAGCAATGCCATTTAGAGTGAACGTTAATGAAATGTATTATAAATGCAGGAATTGAGCTTTTTGTATTTGTGCTGACCGCTGACTCTGTGTAAGGATTCATTTAGAAATAAATTATATATAATATTATATAATTAGCTTGTATTAATTTTAACTTTTCAACAAACTGGGTTCTTTTGCTTCTTATCTTGAAAGGACAAAACAACAATTTATGAACCACATTGGAACTGATTACAAACAACTCTTTTTGTTTCTGAATCACTGATGCTGGGGTTATCTTTGGGTGGTCATTCATCATTCATACACCAAACGAGCACAAATTAAGATATTTTTGATGAAATCTAAGTGCTCTCTGAACCAGCCATAGGCAGCAACGTCATTGCAACTTTCAAGGTCCAGAAAGGCAGTAAAGACATTGTTTTGTCGAAATGTGTTGTGAAAATAAAAGAAATAAAGAGAAATTTCCCTACATTAAAGGAGTAAAATTAAATGAAAAATACACCATGATTTACTCACCCTCAAGCCATCCTAGGTGTATATGACTTTCTTCTCTCTGATGAACACAATGAGAGTTATATTAATAAATATCCTGATGCTTCCAAGCTTTATAATAGAATATAACGGTGTCCATTGAGTTTGAAGCTCAAAAAAGTGCATCCATCCCTCATAAACGTTCTCCACACAGCTCCGGGGGGGTTAATAAAGAAGCGAATCTATGGGTTTTTTTAAAGAAAAATATCCATATTTAAAACTTTATAAAGGAAAATATCTAGCTTCTGGCAGACTGCCTTCCGTATTCAATTTAGGCAGATATTGTAGCGCCTCTTGCAGTTCAAAACCCTTACGTTACGTTCTAGCGATTCGTTGCGCCAGTGACGCTTTTTTTTGTAAGTTGAATACACAAGGCAGTATGGAGGAAGCTAGATATTTTACTTTAGTTTTAATGTAGTAAATCATTGGGTAATTTTCATTTTAAAGTGAACTACTCCTTTAACCTAAGGATGGAAAATGTAGATGATTAAAAAAATAAAAAATAAAAATAAAAATAAAAATAAAAATAAAAATAAATAAAAATAAATAAAATAAAATAAAATAAAATAAAATAAAATAAAATAAAATAAAATAAAATAAAATACTTTTGGAAAATAAAATAAAATAAAATACTTTTGGAAAATAAAATAAAATAATGACCCTGCAAGAAAAAAGGGGGCAAAACTTTGTAAGTGATTTAAAAACAAAACTAAATATATAATATTATAAATAAGAAAATTTCCATGACAAGTCAGAAAACCTTTTTACATGGTTTGTCATTCTCACACAACGAAATGCGTTTATTCAGGCTTTCTCAGTTTCAGAACTTTTTTACCCTACAGACTGTGAGAACTTAGAAGTTAGTGTGTATAAACCATTGTGGTGGACAGAAGGCTCGCCAACACACAACAGAAACACACGAGACAGACTTCTGGTGTGGGCAGTCACTTTACAGTGATGACAGAAACTTTTTAATAGCGTATCAAAGGGTGAAATGTTGGTGGCACTGCGATGGAGCAGGTGGTGTTTTGTATGACTCAATCAGCCCTCTTAACCTTGCTGTATGTCCACACACACACACACACATTGAATGTAGGACAACAGATTGCTGGATTCCAGCCAAAATTAGAGACACCCTACATAGACAGTACTCATTAATAACCCGCACAGACTAGTCACCAGGCTAGCCAACTTTGTTGTTCGTCACACTCTTTCTGTCCTTTTTGCTCTTTCTCTCACCCATATTTTCCTCTTTTCCATCCTCTCACTCCAAAGCTCTTTGTAACTGTGTAAAAGTAGGTTACGTTCAATGCACCGCTCTCCTGTATACGCTCCCTCATTATACCATCCTTGACAAACAACCTGTCACATTCTGTGAGAGGAGTAAGTGGCAATCCCACCCACTTCTAAAACATACACGCTTATGCATACAGTACGCTACATAACTGATTGCATCTAGCCCATCATGATCCATTTTTACAGATGAGTTTGTGTACTCCTCAGCAATCAATCTGGACTAATTATTTTTGCGCTGACAAATTGATGGCACCCTTTCAGAATGGCTTTTTACATTTCACTTCATATGTCTTTTTTAGGTATGTGTGGTCCAACAGATTTAAGACGTTAGATATTGTTATTGACTTTATCTCCAGAGAAACTTTGTGAGATTTTTATTTCTGTATGTTTTAATTTATATTGTTCTCATTTATTTACTACTGCTCAAATGTTTAGGGTTAGTAAATTGTTTTTAAAATTTTAAAAAAAAAAAGCATTATGCTCACTAAAGCTACATTTATTTGATCAAAAATTCAGTAAAACAATAATATTGTGAAATATTTTTTCAATTTAAAAAACTGTTTCCTATTTCAATATATTATAAGATGTCATTTATTTCAGTGGCCATTACTTCAGCCTACAGTGTCACATGATCCTTCAGAAATCATTCTAAAATACTGATTATGCTAATATGTAATAGATTTTTTGATTTTTCGAGAATTAATTTTTTTGTAACTTTTGTTAGTAAGACCATATACAGTAAAAAAAAAATCTTCATAATATTTAATATTTTAAGAGAAATAAAAAAATAGGCATCCTATAATGTATATATATATGTAAATAAACACTGTAATGTCTATAATATTTTTTAAAGAAAATACAGCAGATATCTCTGGAGACCCCAACAGCCTGATCACTAACTTGATTATTTTTTTACAATTTTTTTTTTTTTTTATTAATTCACTCACATTTATTTTTGTGCAGTGTTGGGGGGATTTAAGGTTTTTATTTATTTTTTATTTTTTTATTGTATATAAATACATTTTTAAAATATAATTTTTTTAATTAAAAAAACAACTTTTTATGTAAAATTCACTTTAAAAAAAATCCACATTTCTCATTTTCATTCACGGAGATAACATGGACAATGTGCCATTGTTTAATGGAAGATTGCTGCCATCAACTGGAGAACAAACACTTTTAAAATTAAAATAACATGAACAATCCAGTAGATGGCCACAAAGCATTACTCAATGGCTCATTTGCCATTTCCTCATGGGTATCATTTTTTTCACAAGTTTTTATTAAGCAGCAACCTCCCCTAGTTTCTCTTGAAGCCAACACAGAAGTGACTTAAACTGCAATTCATCTACTGGCTGCTAGAGACAGGCTCCAGAAGGGAGCAGAATCTCATTGAGCCCCATGTTAAAATGCCCAACTTTACAGCAGAAAAAACATGTTTACAGCCTGGTACAAATTGTGGTTTTGGTCTATACGACTAATTTTGCCCTTCATGACAACTTCGAGGGGGGTGAATTTTTTTTATAACTCATTCGTTTACATTATATAAAGCCTTAAAGTTCTGCATAATTAAGGGTGTGGCCACTTTGAGTGACAGGTGAACAGCCATTTATCTGCTGTTAGTCATCATGTCACCTCAGCTCCACCCCTGTCCCGCCTCTTTGCCCATTTTCTGTTATCCGGGAGTGACGCGCGATGACGCGCTGCCAAGATGGCAACGACCAGCTCGTCCCTATACTTTACGCTTTAAAACTGCTCTTCAGAATCCTATGGGTGGTGGCTCCTAAAGCCAAGGAAACTCATTTCAAAATATTTAATGGTATATACCCGTCAAGTGAATTTTTAAGACACCGGTTTAATTTTGAAGAGAATGCCTGTAGTTTCTGTCAAGTTGACATAGAGACAACTGACCATCTTTTTTTTTTTTTGTGCATTTTAAAATATTTTCTGGGAAAATATGGCTTATTGGTTGGAGACAAAAATTCATTCACTGCCCACTTTTGATAGGAAACATATTATGTTTGGAATGCTGTTAGATGATAAAAATAAAAATAAAAATTCATTAATGTAATGTTGATTCTGAGGAAGTTTTTCATACATAAATGCAAATGTATGAAGACGAAACTGTACTTTTCTGTATTAAAAAAAAGATTTTATTTGTAATTACTTTCCATCATTGAGTTGTATGAAGATTAAAAAGGCCCAGAAACTTATTAGTATAATAAGAGACCTTGATCTCTTAGAAGAGCAATGAAAAGACCTTCTTATTTTTTATTATTTATTTATTTTATTATTGTATATTTAACTAATGTGTTCCTTGCTTAATACCTGTTTCATTTGTATTCATCAATGCCTTTGTATATGTATATTTTCATTCTGTTTTTGTTCTTAGTGTTCAATAAAAAAAAAATAATAATAAAAAAAGGATCCTATTGGTCCATTTTTTTTTTTTTTTTAATTTACAGTCTGTGATTTTTATTTAGTTTTTTAATTTATTTTATGTTTAGAAATAATTATTATAATGACTTTTTCAAAGTTTAGTATTTTTTTTTGTACTGAAGTATAATTTCTTTGCAATTTTTTGGTCAAACCTGAACACAGTGTTATGTGTTTTATGTGTGTTATATGTGTGTATGTTTTTTTGCATTTGTTCTCCATTGTAGATGTGGTGATTGTGGTGTCACTCCATCATTTCTGTGTGTTTTACATTATAAAAAGACCCCGAATATCACATAAGGGTAAATAGTTAGTTAATAATAAGAATTAGACCCTAATTTAAAGTGTGACATAATTTATAACTTCAATTAATAGTGTTAGCAAATCTTTGATAGCTCATTCCAGTCTGAAATCTTTTTTGCTGAATGGCTAATCAGATATTAGCATTTTTTTTGTGTATGTTTGCTAGTGCCACACTGCTATCTTTGACGGAATTTTAGCACTGCCGGAAAAATATGTCAGCCGTCCATCATTTTGACAGGTTATCTGAGGGTGATCTATCGTAACCTGTACCCGTACTTCTCACATCTGTCCACTTGGTGGCGAGTGCGCGCTTGCTGACTATCAAGTTAATGGTCAACGAATAGCTTTTCTGAGTTACATTACATTGTTTACAAGGTGTTTTATTGACGTCTTGAAACACTAAGAGACATGATACGGATTTCGGTAAGTTGGACTGTGTCTTTTAACACAGTTTTTTATTTTCTGAAGTTTATTCATGTTTATTTCGTTCTGTAATGTAGTAAAGACAAAGAATTCACTCGCGCGCTACAGTGATCTCGCGCGCCACAACGGTATTTATTGTTTGAATTTTGTAATAAAATTGACATAATTTGAAAACTGAGACTTTGTTTCATATCTAAAGTAACAAAGCACAAAGCTTATTAGGATTCTTTTATGAAAAGTGACCCACAATATCTGTTCAACTTTCTCTTCGTAAACACATTAATGCATAATCTAATAAAATATTACTAAAAATGAAAATGTGAACAAAAACAGAGCCTATTAAATGGATTATTATTATTATTATTAAAATATTAAAACATGACGGATTTTTTAAGACCCTGTCCGTCAAAATGATGGACAATAACTTAGGCCCTTTTCACATTCCTTACTGTGATGACGCGTTTTAACGGTCATCAATATCGTGAATCCTACAAAGTTTTTTGTATTTTCATTTTTTTTTTTTTTAAATGTATGTACATTTACAACACTAATACTTTGTATTATTATATGTAATGTATACTTTAATTCACCGCTGTAAAAGTTAACCCAACTATGGCGACTTCAGCTTCTGAGAAACCCGGAAATGTGAAAAGGGTCTATTCGGAAGTCAAACGCGACCTCTGCTTAGACCAGTGGATATGTAAACAATCTGTCACTTTCCTGCGGAGTTTAGCTCCGACCCTAATCAAACACACCTGAATAAGATAATCAAAGTCTGCAGGATCACTTGAAAGTTGCTGGTAGGTGAGTTTGATCATGGTTGGAGATATAACTCTACAGGCCAGTGGATTTCGAGAACCTTTGATTTAGACAGTGGCCCCTAAATAATGGACAGTCCTCACAGGACGTCATACTCAGGAGATAGAGAAGTAAGCACAACATGAAAACAAATTAATCCTGTTTATTTGCGTGATAAAAATGACCCTGGTCTTAACGTGCATAGGGGAGAGCGGCGCAAAACTGAACACTTTCTCAGTTTGTGTAAATTTTGTAAAATTTCGTTTTTTTCCCCACATAAATTTCCCACATGTCCAGTACAATTATGTGGTTTTGTTTCATTAATACAGTGTATACTTTTTTCTTGATTTACCCCGAAAGAATGGAAGTGAAATGTGACAACACTGTACATTGTAACATGACCATATGACAGCTTAAAATGTTATCTGATCTAATAAAAAAAATAAAATAAACTAAAATATTTTGTCAAAAAAAATGAAATGATCAACTTTATCATATGAAATAATGGCATTTTTGAATAATTAAAAATAAACTAATTTTTGAGTTTGACAACAAACACACCGCGAAACACCGCTATACAGAATAGTTAAAAAAAAAAAAAAAATAATCATTTCTGAACATTGAGTCTCAGTCTTTATTCACCCTTTTCTCATGGTTTCTCAATAGAATTCATAAAAGTATAAACTGGAATAGCATAATTCTAATAGGGGCACATTGTAACGCAGTGTGACAACATGCCCCACCTGCACAACAAGGATTTAACCCCGGCTCGTGTCTTCTGCTGGTTAGATCAGCTTTAAATAACTTTCTCAACTGTTAAATAACAGATATAAGATTAAAATAATATCATATTTGTCTCATTTTAAATAAACACTAAAAACAGAGATGAAAAATTAACTTCAGTAAGAAATTTACTTTTGCTATGGTTAAATAAATGTTCAGTGATATCTTCCCTTTCCCTCTATATAGTGTTGATATTGCAACTAGTAACTAAAAAATGTAAAACTAAAAAAAGTTACGTCATGCCGTCATGTGCAGAAAGTTTTAAACCGTGTGTTACAACTAGCCCTGCGGTAGTTTATGCCCCGCTCACCCCTACTTCTTCAGTTCTGATGAGTAAATGTTATTCTAAAGAAAAAGATGGCTGAAGGCCATGCAAGTGGGGGAAATAATTTTAACCACAATATAAGCTTGATTTTCACAATCCAGATCAATTCCAGCTAAATATTGTTGCATTCGAATATATAATGCATTACAAAAGTCAAATGTTTTTTGTAAAGGCTGTTTCATGTTGTCTTTAACTAAATCGAATCATAATTGGAATATGTAGTCGGCATATGAGTCACAGAAGATCTAAGTAATCTGTACAAATTGTTTCACAATGGCTTTTCGCCAGCCTGTCAGCATCTGAATGTTCTGCCCGTCGCTTTCCAATCAGAGATTTTACATGAGTTTTTGTTTTAGTCCCTCAATCAGACAAAAGCAGACAGACCGCAATAGAGCTGGGAACTTGACGCTGATAGATTTTAAACAAACCAATAAATGTCCACATATTTATCACTGAGTAATTGAGATGGCCAAGACTGTTGCTATACAGCTTTTACTTAAGAGTTGATCTCCATGGCAACAGGCTATTGCTGTATGTATCTATGTCTCACTCTCTCTCTCTATCTCTAATTGTGCTGTTGTTAGGCTGGCAATACTGCAACTGGATTAGCTCATACGAAAGACGCAAACATAATTTCCTGCCTGTGGACATGCTAAATAACAGGAAGTGCATTCTGAGATATAAATAATGAAAGATCTGTGAACTTATTAACTGCTTGGTAAAGTGGCTTTCTGAATATTAGTCTCAAAAGTAAAGGGCACTAGCCACCTCTGGTTCCTCTAAATGCCACCTCCACCTCATCTGCACTGGCAAAGTCCACAAAATGCAAACTGCTGCCGAAGCCATATTCATATATAGCCGTAAAACATAATATCGCCACTATCAATATGGTAATTTCCCCAGCCTAGCCATAGAGATCATAAAGCTTGTATTTGGTAGCAACTTTTCAATAATGAAAAGGGAGGGTGTTCTTGAGTCTGCATCCTGTGTTTAAAAGCCCCATTAAATCACAATGTGGTTGTAACCAAGGCCCTGTATCTTACATTGAAGGTCACCTTATACCAGCCTCTGGATATAGACTCAACAGAATGTCTTCAGTGGTTCGTTAATGAAAACTATGGCAAACATCTCACAGGGCTTGTTATCCCTCTATCTGCTACACAAAATCTCTACCATCTGGAGGAGCATATATAGTAATAATAATAAATCCCACCCATTTATAGTATAGTAATAAAGATAGTATTTGGCTATTTTATAAAGTACATCAGTAGTTCATGACTGATTATAGGGTCTAAATAATTTATCCAACATAGTATGATTAAAAAGTTTGTGTGTGAAACAGCCAGGTGCCGTTACTATGGCACTTAACTCTTTCCCTGCCAGTGTTTTTGCAAAGAACAGCTTTTAAACAAAAACATCTGTTTTATTCTAGCTTCATGCATTCTTTTTTATTAACACTTTAATGTGGGTTTCATAATATTTTAAGCAAAAAGCTTTTTGTCAAAGACTATGTCTGAATCAGAATCAGTACGATGAGCAAAACACAGATGGAGTCAGTCGAGTCCATCAACACCCCCAAAGCTTCACAGTACTAACCACTTCCTGTGTTGCCATTTCACTCTGTAACATTAGGCCATTTTGATTTATATGCTGTTTATTGTTAATGGTCGCATTATTTCATTCATTGCATCTGCTTACATATGATATCGATACTACAGTGAAAACATGGAAAGCCGTAAAAATGGCAGGGAAGTGTTTCCTCATGAATGACGAGTCAACTTGTCAATGGCAGGGAAAAAGTTAAGATTATGGGCCAGATTTACTAAACGGAAAATTAGCATGAGACTGCAATTTCAAAATAGCGCCGATGGGAGTGGAAAGTTCTGCACATGATCTACTGACGACGCTCAAAATAAAGAACACAGACGCATTTGGATCATTTCCAAAATTACCAACACAATCTACCAAGAGCAGCACAAATTATTGGGTGATCTACTAACAACACTTAGGGATGCACCGATACCATTTTTCAGAACCGATCCGATCCGATACCAAAAATTCTGAGTATCGGTCGATACCGATACCAATCCGATACCAGTGCAATTTTGTTTATAAATTCAGTGTAGAATTTCTATACCTCAGTGTTGAACTGATAATCACTCTTTTGTGTGTTTAACACAATCTACTAAATACAGACAACTTCATTATAAAGAAAAACAACAAATTAAAAAAAATGTATAATCACAATCTATGACAAAAATACTATTATAAACTAGATGGTGGATAAACTAGATTAGTGGATAATTCAGCAGCAAAAGTTACTCTAGAAAATCAGGATTGTATAAAGTCTAAACATTTAGTGGAAAAAAGAAAAACATTTAGTGAGGAAAAAACTTTATAATGTTTTTGTGCCTTTTGTGGGGACTGGGGCTTAACAATAACACAGAATATTATACGCACAGTAAATTATCGGATTTGGATCGGTCCTGCCTAGAGATGCACCGATCGATCAGCCAGGGATCGGAATCGGCCGACTTCAGTCTCACTTCTTACCAATTCCGAGCCGATCCGTTTTGTTTTCAGCGGCACATGCAATAACGTCACATCCGCGTGGGCGCCTCCTCTCTCTCACTCGTCTCATTCGCTCCGGTTAAATAGTGCTTGTATTGCGCATAATTTTAGTCATTCTCGCCGGTTTCGCGCTCACACCAAAAGCACACGCACCACTGATCTATATAAGTTAAGCGAACAAGCCACGCTCAGTCTCAAACACAGACAGAAGTCAAACAGAGTCACAAGTACCAAAATGAGTGGCTTACTGCGCTTAAACTGTCAAATACATACAAAAGTATGTCAAAACCAGCGGCACAGGCAATCTTGGCGAGTATTCAGATAAACAGTCAGTTTTGAATTGTTAAATAGCTAAGAAAGTGAACCCATGTTGTGTGTAACAGTATTGGTTCCGCTGAACACCGTTCATAAACTCTTAAAGGGACAGCAGTCCAATATTCCTGCTGCTGTCTGTCATGTTAATCAAACAACAAAAGACAAAAAAATCACTTTCTGCTCTTGACTGTATACATTTTAGAACTTTAATGGTAAGAATTGATCTGTATTAATATTTCCAATAAAGACTACAGAAATTAAGGTAACCAATGTAAAATAACACTGAATGTGTTATTTTATATTTAATTACTTTAATTCCTGTAGTATTTCTTACCTGAATATAAACCCAGTTAACCTGAAAAACTTAGTTTCATAGCTCTCTTTATTCTGTTGAATTTATTTGAGCTGTTTATATTTTATTACTGACTTTTTACTTGTTTTTTTTTTTATGAAAATAAAACTTTACGTTGAAGAAAAGTAGATTTTTGTTTGTATATGTTGTCAATTATGGCAAAAATCGGTATCGGCAGATCACACTAACAAAAAAATCGGAAATCGGGATCGGCCAAGAAAATTGCAATCGGTGCATCTCTAGTCCTGCCTGACTGATAACCCGATCTGGCAAATAATGGCTGAGTATCGGACTAAGTATGGGATCGGCGCATCCCTAAACAACACAGGTGCAAAATGGGTTAAAACATGTTTTTTTGGCCGTTATGGCATAAATACCAGTAAATTGACTAGTGCAAATCTTAGTAAATCACCTTGCATGATTCATTTAAATACCCTGCTCCCATTTATTTTGTGTCTGAAAGGGAAACGCCTACAAATGCAAATGCAATAAGGTCAGCCGCAAAAATAACTGTGCCCATGCCTTTTCAGAGCTATTTTTTCATTGCGTGTCCTTAGTAAATCCTGACAGTATTTTTTAACGCCAAAAGAGGGTTTGCGCTGATGTAAGCTGTTAGTAAATCTGGCCCTATATCTCTAGTTCAGTCATTTAAATATGGCGCAGGCTGATATGTCCTTCACATGCAATCTGCTAACAATCCTCTCATTGCTAAATGGCACAAGCTGATTAAGCTAAACTGATTCTGCAGCCAATGAGATTGCTTTCTCAACATTTAAAGAGTCTAGTTCACTGTTCGTTGTAGGCTAGTCCTTCAACACGCTATTAGACTTCATCTGAAGCCCTCTACCTCCCCCAGCTCCACCTGTCTAGAACTGCTACAGGATGTGTGTGCCTATTCATGTAGTAGCAGCATATCTTACATGCTCACAGCAGCTTGTCTGTTTATCTATTGACAGTAGCAAGCCCATATTTGCTCTGTCGTCAAGACCAAATACGTTAACATTGTCATATTCATTAACATACTAACACTATTTTTTATATAATTTATTATTTAAAATAAGTAAATAAATAAAAAATTATGCAATTGATGATATGCTCATACTAGCAATGCTGGAAAACCACCTACTAGTGACTTGCTTATAGTTGATTCAAAGGTGTTTATGGATTTTAATGTTTTAAACAGAAACTCAATTCATAACCCTGGCCATCTTTTGTTCTGTTTCAGAATAAGATCATTCTGGACCCGCTAACATTTAGTGAGGCTCGCTTCAGGCCGTCACTGGAGGAACGTCTGGAGAGCATCATAAGTGGCGCTGCCCTCATGGCCGACTCCTCCTGCACACGCGACGATCGGCGTGAACGCATCGTAGCCGAGTGCAACGCCGTGCGCCAGGCCCTGCAAGACCTGCTGAGCGAGTACATGAACAATGTAAGTCCTGAACATAATCTTCCACTATGTAGGAGGCCTTGATTTTTTGAGCACTTTGTTTGTTTTGTTAGTAGCACTTTATTTTACAGTCCTGTTCACCATGTACATATGTACTCACACAATGTACTTGTTATAATAACTGGGTAATAACTAGGTACTAACCCTGAACCTACCCCTAAACCTAACCTTATTCCATGTTGTTATCTTATATTACCCAGTACTTACAGGTAAGTACACTGTAAATGTACAATGCAATTGCGCATACTGTAAAATAAAGTGCAACTGTTGTGTTTTAGGTTTTCTGTGTATTTTGGGATGATATTTTTTATTAGAACTTTTCATATTTGGGTTTAGTGACTCACAGCAAGGCTTACATGCTGTTTAAATACTTTTATCAAGGTTTTGTGAGGGGACTAATTGTGGCAGGGTACTTTTCTTTTATTCACACACATCCTGCATTTATTGTGATTCATCCCTAAGACTGTATGGCTAGAAAACAAACATTTTCCTCTAACAACCATGGTTACAGTATAGTCATACCTTTCAGGGAATTGACACATATTAGACACAATATTTCTCACAGGGTAGTTCATTATTTATCAGTGCTGACATGGCACATGAAGAGCTCTTTGCAAAGACATCCTCAATGTCATCACATATAGTGCACTATCTTAGGCTGTATGAGGCTATATCAGGTTAAGTACATTTCTGAAGTTTTAAGTGTTCATGTTTATTACATGAAAACCTCCAGAATGAAACTTCCAATTTCATGTGTCCTTGCTAAATCAAAGTATTAGCCTAATTTCCTAAAATATTTACGGTACCAGTATGGTGGTGTGTATTTACAAGCAATGCTGTATTCTTCAAATCTATCTCCTTCCCTTCAGATAGATACTGATGGATAGATACTGACTGTTCATCTTGGGAAGGTTCACCAGTTAAAAGGGTCTTAATATTCTTTTATAAATCAATACTCTGACATTCAGTCTTTCACAAACCCTTCTCTTATGTGTCTCTCTGTGTTTGTTGTGCCTGGCTCAAATGAAAGACTTTAAGGCATATAATCCTATAGCATTATCAAGATGGTGTGTATGCATGTGCCTATGTGTCTTTCTTTTTGTGTGTATATGACAATTACGTATCACAGCGCCACTGGCAAGTGTTCTGTAATATTGATCGCTGTGGTATCAATGGGCCTGTCTGGCTCTGACGCTATGCAGTAATCAATGGCTTCTACCCGGCTATAATCTAATGCATGTTTCCTAGCGCTGTGTGCTCAAGCACCATACGGGAACAGAGGGATATTAAATACAACCTCTCATTCGATTAGCGATGCCCCTTTAGTCAAAACACAACGCCAGTGGAGATGAATATCACATCAGCACTTAAATTACAAGCTACTGCTCTGGGAGGAAATGTGTTTGTGTTGCTAGGACGCTTGTTTTATATGATTTTTAGTTTCTTAACAGATTAATTTTGTTATGCTTTTTTGGTATGTTTGTATATGCATCTTTGTAGGGGTTTGAATATTTTCAGTAGCAGAAATATGTTTTCCTCGTGCACTAATGTATTTTGCATCCGAATAGTATATGGATATACTTTAGCTGCGTTTACAGGCTGATGCTGTTATACAGAAATTTTTTCCTCAACAGATTCATGGTAGTACAGAATACAGCACGTTTACAAGTCAACATTATTGGCTTCTAGCTTCTGGGAATTAAAGGTACAGTAGGTGTCTAGTAATGGTGTCTGATTTCGGCATTGCTTTAGTTTCTCCTCTAACACCTCTCCACCTTCCTTCCACCTTTTGCTCTAAACGTTCTTCAAGCTCAAGCCTGAATGACTTGTGGAACGGCACAAGCTTGATCAATGTGCTGGTTTGCAATAAATTAAGTTCAAGTGACAAGAGAATGTCCATACTTGTCCTGGCCGGTGGTGATCGTTGATTGGTGACACCCACCCAGGCTCCCAGACCACTGCTGAATCATCAGAATTGGCTGATTTAGTTACGGCAGCCTGGACAGGCCAATCTATCAATTGATCGGTTGGAGTAATGCATTGCTGACCTGGGTCAAGGGAGCTTGGGCTTGTGGCTAGAGGTTGAGAGGGTCCAGGGCTTTGTGAGTGTGGTGGTTCACCTCGCTAGCCTGGCCTTCAGTGCACTAAAGAGGATTTAGGGAGTTAGTTAGTAGAGCTTAATCTTACACTTAGCGGAACGTGGCACTCTGGCGGTCACACTGCGTTTAAAGAAGATGGATGCCTATGTTCTTTGGGCCTCCAGGGGTCTACACAGAAAAGCTTGATCAAGAGGCAGGGTCTCTGAACACTCCATCAGCCTAACAGCGTTGCAGCCAGCCGCACAAACGCAGAGCCTGTGTGCCCCAAAAGATTACTTAAGAAGAACTGCCGATCAACGAGTGATAGAGAAGGAAATAGAAACAATGGGATGGATAGATTAGAAGCACATATGAGATCTGGTGTTATCACCTACTCCATACTGCAGTTCTGGGGGTAGATGAAGATGCTGTTTTCTGACTCAATATTAAAAGTTGGGTCACCAACAATTTATGTGCGTCTTATACCACAAATGGTTGTTTTACTAGGACATTTTTCATTCCTAGGTTGAAGCATTTCCTATTTAAATGTTTTTGTGTTGTTGTTGTTGTTGTTTTTGCATGTGGTGGAGGGCCATTCTAAATCTAGAGAGCATTTGATTGAACAAAAATGTGTTGTGCGGGATAAATAATCACTAGAGTAATCCATATTCCTGGAAGAAAAGGATTGTAAATAACTCTCACTTTTAGGAAAATATATCCATATGTTCAAAGTTGAGCTATACAGTAGAAAACTCCTATTTTCATTTACAGTTGACATTTTTTATTTAAATTATGTACACTAACATGATATCAAGACTAGAGACTGTTTTATTTTATTAAGCAACACAGAGTTGAAGTTCATTCAACTACTGAATAATTTTTTTCCCTAAGTGTCTTTGAATGAAACGATTAAGTGAATGAATCAATGGCTCATTCATAAAGACAGCCTCAGTTCAGAATAGCCACTAAAAATGTCTCAGGTTACATATGTAACCTATGTTCCCTAAGAACAGGGAACGAGACACTGCGTCTCTTTACCATGCCTCAAAGCGTCCTAGGATGCAGTACGAGTTCTCTTCGAAAGGGAACTACTGTTTTCAAATTCAGTGAATGAATCAGCATTTTTAAGTGAATTGTTTGAGTGATTCAGTGACTCAGTAATTCACAATGAAAGAGAAACATATCTAAGAGTAAAGCAGGAACTGTATTATATTATATTATATTATCTTTTTAAATGTATAGTTCTTTTTTAATGTAAAAAGCTATAGGGCAGGACTTGATTTATCTATCTATATATATTTATGAATTCAAGACAGGGGGTGGTAAGTGAATGGGAACAGCTTATTGGGACCTGAAGAGGTGAAAATGCACAGAAAAGGGGACAGGGGAGAGGACAGGCCTACATTTTTACATTCAAAAAGCAGAATGTTCTAGAACTTATGAAGTTTTTATTTGAAATACTCAACATTACATGACATTTTCTTCCTTACTTTACCCAAAATTAACAATTAGCAGGGATATTATATTATATTATATTATATTATATTATATTAATCTGATTTGTGGGCTCTTAAAAATATGAAAAAAGTTGATATTTAGCAAATTTTAAGTCTATTGAATGCATAGTTCCCTTTCAAGGGAACTCGCGCTGCGTCAAAATGACGCTGTGGGAACGCTCTGCATGATTGCGCCGTGAAGCACTTGTGAAATCAGTCCAATGACATAGGCGAGTGACGTCGTGACCAGGAAGCTATAAAGCGCACCCAGACCACAAGTCCACAAGTATATTTTTTATCTAGACAGGATTATAATGGCGAGCAAACAGCGATTGAATCGTGTGTTCCTCCCTGCACTCGATACACTACTAGTGGGGATACATGTGATTTATGTGTTGTTTGTTTGGGAGCGGAGCACGCACATCAGCTCTTGAGAGGGCTGACAGTGTTCATTCATAAAAATGTCCCAATGTGTAAAGAAAAGGGTGTGCACTATCAAAGGAGTTTTTTAAGCTCCGCTCCTGTTGGCTTTATTCTTGAGGGAATAAAAGTCTAATTCAAGGCTCGATCTCGCGTTTGCCGAGGCAGCGCACAGATTACTGGTCTGCAATTAAGTTAGTTGCTCGGATCTCACGTTTGCAGAGACAGCGCGTGGATTACGTGTCCGCAATATACAGTATGTTTATTCAGAGGGAGCTGAGTAGACGGGAGTTTCCCTTTCTCTCTTGTCCCTATCACTTGTAAACTATTACAAGCCTAGATTTTATTTTAGATTTGAGATTCTATTATATTCAGCCTGTCATTCAGATCATATATGCTTGTTTGATTGTTTGCTGGCTGCGCCCAATAGTTCTCAACCGCCCAAAAGCAGACTGAGGCTATCAAACATATACTGCCCCGGTGGCCAGCTGCTGCTTCCACCCAGCCGCCGGTAGAGTCGCCTCAGCCTGCTCGCCGCCGAGGGCGCCCTCCCGCGGCTCCCACCCCTCCCGCCCGGCCCCAGCAGCAGCTTTTACCTGGGCCGCGCCGTGGAGGACGTCGCAGGAAGGCGCCCCAGCCCGCCAAGCGCCAGGCTAGGAGCGCCGACAGCTCAGGGATGGGCAGTTCTTTCCAGGAGATGGTAGCAGGACCACTCCTTCCCCCGGTGGAGGGCCGGGGGAGAATCCTTTGTTCCGCTGCTGGCCCCCGGGTCTGAACTACCTCGACAACTGGCTCATACTGATTCACTCTCGAGAGCAGGTGTGCGAACACAGAGACCTAGTGCTCCGGCACTTAGCCCGTCTGGGCCTATGGGTCAACTGGGAGAAGAGCAAACTCTGCCCCGTGCAGAGGATCTCTTTTCTCGGTATGGATATCGACTCGGTCGCCATGTGCGCGCAGCTTACGAGCGAGCGCGCGCAGTCACTGCTGACTTGCCTCCGTCAAATCTAGAGCAAGAGTGCGGTTCCACTGAAATTATTTCAGAGGCTCCTGGGGCATATGGCATCTGCAGCCGCGGTGACGCCGCTCGGATTGCTTCATATGAGACCGCTTTAGCACTGGCTTCGCGATCGAGTCCCAAGATGGGCATGGCAGTCGGGCACGCTCCGGGTCCCAGTGACTCGGGCCTGCCTGCAGACCCTCACCCCGTGGTCGAACCTCAGCTTTCTACGGACCGGAGTGTCCTTAGAACGAGTTTCCAGGCATATTGTTGTATCAACAGATGCCTCCACCACGGGCTGGGGTGCCATGTGCAATGGACATGCTGCCACGGGCTCCTGGACAGGACCCCAGCGCCTCCTGCATGTCAATTGCCTCGAGTTGCTGGCAGTATGGTTCGCCCTGCACCGCTTCCTAGCGTTGCTCAGGGGTCAACACGTACTAGTCCGGTCAGACAACACGGCAACAGTAGCGTACATCAACCGCCAAGGTGGTCTACGTTCCCTCCGTCTGTCTCAACTTGCCCGCCATCTCGTTTTATGGAGTCAGAAGCATCTGAGGTCCCTTCGTGCTGTCCATATCCCAGGAACCCGGAACCTTGCAGCCGACAAGCTCTCACGGCTTCAGCCACTTCGGGGAGAATGGAGACTCCATCCCCAGACGGTCCAGCTGATTTGGGAACAGTTCGGCGACGCACAGGTATATCTGTTTGCCTCCCACGACTCTTCCCATTGCCGCCTGTTTTATTCCCTGACCGAGGGCCCCCTCGGCACAGATGCTCTGGCGCACAGCTGGCTGTGGGGCCTCCACAAATATGCATTCCCTCCAATGAGCCTTCTCGTACAGGTTCTGTGCAAGATCAGGGAGGACAAGGAGCACCCGCGTCCCGATCTTTGGAACCTCCACGTGTGGCTCCTGGACGGGACACGGTAGGTTTGAGTACCCTACCAACTCAGGTGGTGGCTACCATCACTTCCGCTAGGGCCTTGTCTACCAGACACGCCTATGCTTTGAATTGGAACCTGTTCATCACCTGGTGTTCTTCTCGACCCCTAGAAATGCCCAATCGGGTCTGTGCTCTCATTCCTCCAGAAAGGGTTGGAACGAAGGCTGTCTCCTTCCACCCTCAAGGTATATGTGGCCGCGATATCCGCCTACCACGACCTTGTGGAGACGAAACAGGTAAGTCAGCACGACCTGATCATCAGGTTCCTGAGGGGAGCGAGGAGACTGAATCCTCCTCGCTCTCCCCTCGTACCCTCTTGGGACCTCTCAGTAGTTTTAGACGCTCTGCAGAGGGCTCCCTTCGAGCCATTGCGATCAGTCGAGCTTAAGTTCCTGTCTATGAAGACAGCGCTCCTGATCGCCTTGGCCTCCATCAAGAGGGTAGGGGACCTGCAGGCATTTTCGGTTGACGAAGCGTGCCTAGAATTTGGGCCGGCCGACTCTCACGTGATCCTGAGACCCTGGCCTGGATATGTGCCCAAGGTTCCCACCACTCCGTTCAGGGAGCAGGTGGTGAACCTGCAAGCGCTGCCTTACGTAGACAGAACGCAGTGTTTCAGGACCTCAGACCAGCTCTTTGTCTGTCATGGTGGGAAGCTGAAGGGAAAGGCTCTCTCCAAGCAAAGGTTGTCTCACTGGATAGTGGACGCCATTGTTTGGCTTACCAGACGCAGGGGCGCCCATGCCCCCTTGGGGTCAGGGCACACTCCACCAGGAGTGTGGCCTCCTCTTGGGCTCTAGCGTATGGCGCCTCGCTGACAGACATCTGCAGAGCTGCAGGCTGGGCGACACCCAACACATTCGCCAGATTCTATAATCTCCGAGTGGAGCCAGTGTCCTCTCATGTACTCTCCTCTACAAGTGGCCGGTAATGGGCTAGGCTCAGGTGTCTTCGCTTGCTCACCATTCCTCTCCACGGACGGGATACGTGCGATATTTTCCTCAGGTAGTTTCCCCGAAACCCTGAGTTCCTCCAGCAACTGAGTTCGTCAGTCACTGACGTTACGTCTCCGTTCCCTCCTCAGGGAACGAGGGTTACATACGTAACCGAGACGTTACAGTCGTAACTGAGGCGTTCAGAATGTTCCAGAACTTGTTCAGTTTTTATTTTTTTTATATTATTATTTTTAAAGTCTGAGTTCTAGAAAAAGTTACAGAATGTTGTGAATTTCTGCCCATATCCCTAGGATAGCTAATAACAAGCTGTTGTGACATGACACGCTAATGTCATGTGACTGCTGGTGCCTCTGCACAGTGTCCTCCCAGCCACACAAGCGCTTTGATGCCTCGATTTGGCAAGTGCTAGACACCGTCTCACTGGACAAGACCAGTCATTTCAGAGAAAATAACCCATAGCATGCACAAGAAAAAGGCCTTTCTTTCGCTCTCACCATCTATCTCACTCCGTCTGCATTGGTGCAAAACCTGCCCCCAAAGACACAAACAAAAATACACATGCATATCACACATTCCCCTTAAAGCTTTCAAGCAAAGCCTCCTGCAAACATCTCCTGTGATTTGCTCTCTCTACTTTTATCTTCTGCTAGCACGACTTTCGCTATTCTATTAACCTGGCTACAAGAATGTGGAGTCATCTTAGTTCTCATGTAGCCTGGCTGAAGATTGAGGTCTCTTTCATAGCTGTTGGCTACAACTAGTATTTGTAGCATTTGGAAGTATATGTTTGGCATCTCCTGCATCCAATACCAATGACTGGAGAGGAACACACAGCTTTTGTTTTCCGCATCTGAAGAGACAAACAAGGCTTTACGTTTCTAAGACTTTAACTGCATCTCTACTTAATGGCTTATGCTGATTGTTTAACTTTGCAACCTCGTTCTTTCCAAACTCATTAGACATCATATCCTCCTTTTCCTTCTCTTGGTTTCTCCTCGCTGACAAAGGTTTCCGCTTTAGCATCATGCATGAAGTACCCCACATTATATGACACGTTCTTCCTTACTTCACCCAAAAATGAACAGTTTTGCTTGGATGTGTTTTTTTCTGTATTTATATGGATTTCAGTATTTTCCAACCTGAAGTATGAGACAATATGTTGTCAATAAAAGAGAAGCTTTAAGGTCTCCCAGCAAGTTTTCCCTGCCAAAATAAAAATAAATAATAATAATCATTATTTCTATAGCACCTTTCATACAAGGAATGCAGCTCAAAGTGCTTTACCATTATATATGAAGTACTTATATATAAGTCGTGCCTGTTTATGCAATCAATTCAGTACTTGCAAGCTGTCTAAGACAAGTTTCTGTGTGCACAGGTGTGCAGCACTGCAGCAAAGCCCTACCAACATATTCATCAACTTTAAAACATAGATCCATACAATAAACTTCCAACAATTTAATTTGTTAATCATAAATGCATGCAGTTTTGAGTTGGCCCCGAGTTATGAAAATTACATGTATGACCTCATGTATGAACTCTACACAGTGCATGCCATTGTAATGACTGTAGGCCTGTCCTCTCCCCTGTCCCCTTGCCACTGCATTTTTGCGTTTTCAGGTCCCAATAAGCTGTTCTTATTCACTTATACCACCCCCTGCCTTGAATTCATAAATATATATAGATAGATAAATCAAGTTCCGCCATATAGCTTTTTACATTCAAATATGTCACAAGAAATATGTCACAATACAGAAATCAAGTCAGCCATAACTTCCATTACATGACTTTAAGTTTGCTGAGCAGAATACTAATTATGAGATGACATGAAATCAAAAATCAAAATGGCAAGATACAATAGAGATTTGATGTTACATATAAAATTGACATTGTTTTTTTTATAAAAACAATATATATTGACTTATATTATTGAACTACAGTATTGTTTTGTTGGACTCGGACTCGACTCTGACCTTTTGGACTTGGCCCCTTTTTAGTGGTCTTGACTTAGACTCGATTGGTTAAAGACTTGTACTCAACATGGACTTGAACCTAACACTACAGATCACCATTTCTGAGATCCTCCCAGCGAGATCTTTCTTACTGATGTCAGGTTAGAAGAAATGTCTTGGTTAGTGGCTCTTCCTTTGTGTTAATAATAGTCTTGTGCTAGATGTCTTTATTGCTTATAATAAACATACTCATTGGACTTGACCTTTCTGAGGTCATCGCATGTCAAAGACCACCTTAGGCATTTCAGATTTGTTTTTGCAGCATTCCTCACCCACTTCCTCATCAAGAGCCTCTTACCAGCCAGATTCCACACTTGCGCCCTATTAAGCAGCCTGTATGGGGCGATCCATCAGCCTTTTCCCATAGCGACTTGTATACCCTCCCTTCCATCTGTCAGACCCTAATGCCCCTAGCTTGTTTTGCTCTGCCAATGAGAGATTATGAGATTATTACTTCATGTACCAGCCCATTCCAGATACTCAAGTAGAGAAACTCCCAGACTCTTTTTTCCCCCCTTCAGGATTATTTGATTAATATAAATTTTAAATGAACAGCATTTATTTCTGGGTAAAAAATGGTCTTCGAACATGGTCATCCACACACACAGTACACTTCCCATGTGAACTGTGAGCCACTAATGACAATAAACCATTTGTAATATCAATTTTCCCCTATTTATTCATTAATTAAAAAATAGGGCAGATAATAACACAAAATGCTTAGAACTATTTTGTACAATTAATCAAAAACTGTAAATTTATATGTAAAAAAAAAAAATGACAGAGTGACTGATTTGAAAAGTTAGTAATAAAAAGGACACATTACATAGAAAAAGTGGTCGAATTATCATACAAAAGGTCTATTATTTAGCATTTACACTCCAAGGCTTAAATTACAGATCATTTGACATACAGTATCAGATTGTTTTGCTCTGTCCATTGCTGTGTTTATCACTGTCAAACCAGATTCAATCACACATTTGTTAAATACGGTTGTTAATCCAGAAACTTTGCTATGTGTAGTGAGCAGTGATGAGCGGATGCTGACTAACTTAATTACATTTGATTGGTCATTGCATTCACACACTCAATAGATATGTCTGTGAATAGCTACAAAGCTCAACGCTACAAAAACACAATATAAATAGAAACCTTTTGACGCTCTTCACACAGAGCGCTTACACAAACACTCACAGGAGTGTTTTAAAGCAGCCAGCTATCAGCAGGTACCGGTACTGCAGAACAGCTGGTATCGTCACATTAAATGATCAAATAAATATTAGCAGGAAAAATATTTATTTTGGTGGCCGCCATATAGTAACAACGTAAAAGTCTTTACAGTCACTTTTTTAAATCAATTTCATGCGTCCTTGCTGAATAAAAGTATGAATTTATTTAAAAAAGAAAGAAAAGTAAAAACTGTGTGTTAGTGTGTGTGTGTGTGTGTGTGTGTGTGTGTTAGTGGTTCAGGTAAACCCAAAGTCATGGGGAAAAAAATTTCCCCACAAACACGGCGATATCCAATTTTTTGGTCCCCGTGAGAAAAACATTATGATTATAATGTTATAATGCCTACTAAATTCACTTGTAGCATTTGATTTTTTTTGTTTTATTTTAATTTAATTTAATTTAAATTTATATATTTATATAATTATATAACTGGTTTTTAGTGTGTGTGTATATATATATATATATATATATATATATATATATATATATATATATATATATATATATACATAATAGAAATGATAAGCTATTGGTATCAGGCAGAAATTTAATATCGGCACTTTCTTATTCAAAAGTGCTGTATCTCTAGAGACAAAAGGAAGTTTTGACTTTTGTAGATCCTCTGCACCTTCACAAAGGCATCTGAAACTGTAATAAGAAAAAGTAGGAGGACACACAGTTGCAAACTCTCAAGGAGGGACCTTTTATCTCCCAATTTCCTTTACAAGGACTCCTGACTGCATGCTGGCCCTTGGCCTTGCTCTGGTAATGCAAGGAGAGAAGCATTTCTTTTACATTGTCTTCTCCCTCACGTTCCCCCCTCCCCTCAGGCTCTGGCTCTATTGGTGTTAATCTGGATTTGCACTGCGACTCCTGTCCCTCCCTCCAAAAATAGCTTTTCAGGTTATAAAACAAAATTGGTCCCCATATATATTTAAAGGGCTTAATTCGGCAACACTATGCAAGATAATTCAGGCAAGGTAGAAGCAAAGTGGAGTTTATAATTCCCCAACATTTTCATTAATTTGCTCCTCATGTTTGCTGCCTGCAGTAATCGGGGAATGAAATACTCTGAATGATGATAAATCACTCGGTTGCCATGTTTTCTGCAGTGCTGCTTCATTACTGAACGCTGATGAGAGTCAAAGTAGTTTTTTGCATTGCTCTGTGAGTCAGGGGAGGGTGGAATGTGTGTGTGTGTGTGGGAGATGTGTCATTTTCTACCCTCTTACCAGCTGTCATTTTCTTTCTGTCTGTGTGTTTTGGTCAACTATGCACTCATGTCTACTTAACACTTGTGAGTTTAACTCTGTCTGTACACTGAAAATGTTTTTGTGTGGGGGAGTATGTGGAGGGCTTCTTATTCTCCCTCTTTTGTAGCATCTTTTTTCTTTCCTGTTTTTTTATTTGTTTGCTCCAGGCTGAACAAGCACCTCACTCATTTCATTTTGGGGTTTTTTTTTGTCTTGAGCCTCGCTGTGTGTTTTTGTGTCTGGTTGTATATCAGTCTTGGGGTTGGCAGGGTTTAAATGGCTGAATGTGAATCCAAACAGGCTAAAATCAATCTGTCTGTGGTGCCTTTGTTTGGCCCTTTTCTTCCTCTGAATGACTCACCGGTCATTCAGCTGTATTTTTGGTGCCAATATGTATTAATATGTTGAGAATGTGATGTCTGTATGCCTGTATTCCTGCATGTCAAGGGCTGAAGATTCTAATTTCCTGTAAAACCATGCTGAGAATAGCTGTGGTATAAGAAATAGCTATTGAACCACCTCAGGACTAAAAACACAAAGTCAGTTTTTGAGGGGAAGTCTGTTCCCATGGTATGGAAAGTTTATTTTGTGTAGTCAGTTTTGTAATTAAAAGGATTGTTGACCCAAAATGTATTGTCTCTATATAACACTAAACTTCAATATTTCTCTATTTAAGTACAACTCAGAGTGACCTTGTAGGTTTGTAATTACATTTAAAATTGATAATTTTAAAATTCTAAAGTCAGGAATATAACACAAATTAAACTATTTATTGATGATCTTTGCACCAAAACTCAGAAATCTCTTTCATTTATGCATTTAGATAATAATATATACATGTATGTATGTATGTATGTATGTATGTATATGTATATGTGTATGTATATATATATATATATATATATATATATATATATATATATATAATGTATATGTATTTGTATGTATATGTATGTGTGTATGTTTGTGTGTGTGTGTGTGTATGTGTATTTGTGTGTATGTGTGTTGTAACCAAACATAATGTGGCAGATGGAATAGGGAATACGATTTGAATATAGTTACAAATATTACAAAACTGTTATTTTAAGCAGTGTTTATATAAATATGCTGAGTGATATATTATGTAAAGTCTACATTTTTTTTCCTGTTGTATTTTTATTATTTGATGTATTTTTACTTTCCCTTTTCAGAAATTGATTATTTGTCAGATCGGTTGACATGCCTCTGTAATTTTAGCTGGTAGTTCCGTGGATGACGCATATCATGCTGCTCTTCAAATAATCACTTGTGTGAGAAACATCAGCCTCTCTAGAAAAGTCTATATTCCATCCGGTGAATTAGCTTTCTGCTCTGGCTTGATGCCAACATTCCCTCAGCATCCTCATTGCGTGCTTTCTTTAATAAAGTCAGGAAACTGCTGTCTGCCAACAGTCATGCTCGCTTTCAATTAAGGACGTTTCAGAGACGTCGCGCCGTGCATCAGAACACGCGAGCGAGGCCTGAGACGCTGACGTTGATGCATGCGAATGCGCGTCCGTGCCGCAAGGCCACGCCATTCTCCGCCGAGGTGATGCAGCCAACCAGGATTTAATTGTGTTTTAAGGCTATCTCATATTAAGGGGATGAGATGGAATTAACTAGAGACAAATTAACGTAATAAAAGCTCTCAGAGCTACATGCCCACTTCCCCACTCCACCCTATCGAGTTTCAACTTGACCACGCCCCCCTCCCCCAACACTTCAGAGCGGCTAACGTGATTGACATTGATAGGTGGATGGAGCTGTGGAATCGAGTGTAATTGCGTTAATCGGGCAGACATGGATCTGAGGAGCAGGGCTCTAACTGTATTAGCATGCTACATATGTTAGCGTTATGAATGCTGGGGGTGAACTTGTTTGGGTGATGGAGCATTCAGTTCATCCTGCAGCACAAGCGGAAAGGGGGCGGGTGGAGAAATGCATGCTGGACTGTAGGGGTAAACCATGTGGAACCGTTCAATCAGAAATCGGAGTGAAAGAGCAAGAGATATATGTGGAGAGTGAACATTGGAGGATAAATGAAATGTTTAGAAGAACATTGAATTATGGGCCTGCTCTTAGCCTTTAAACAAGAATCAAATCATCTGATTTTATTGCTGCTGTTATTGCTCTCGTTGTTGTCGGTTTGTTGTTTTTTTTCCCCTTAATAGGTTAGTAATGATAATGCACTCATACTCCTGAGTTGACATGTCATTTGACTTCATTACAGTTGCTTATATGCTTTTACTCGCCCACATGTGTGCTTTTGTTTTGTCAAACTAAGATCAGTTGTCTACATCAGTGATTGCCAGTCTGGGGTTTGTGTTCCACAGGGGTTACTTAAAGACATTTTAAAACAGATATTTCTAATTAAAATAACCCAATATTTTATTACTTATTAGCAGGCCCACACCAAATCTGCTCCCGCAGACTTTTGTAGAAAACTCAGCAGATTTCCGCAGATTGTAGTGCCCATCGATGAAAAGCATACACAAGCTGTGTGTGCGCGATTGTGAGGGGTAGTAGGCTGCACTGATTGACGTGACATTTTTTTTAAAGTGAGAGAGTGATATTTTAAAAAGATTTAAAAAATTGACCGCGGAGGAGTTAAGTAAACGTCACTTGTTTGCACAAATTACTTATTTATAGCTATTAAATGTAGTTAATTTATTTACTTAGGTAGGTATTTATTTATTTTACTCTATTGTTGAATGATATGAAATTGTTTATTTAATGATTTGTGTACAATACAGATTGATAAAGCAATATTTTGTCCGTCGCACTCCGGTGATCGTCGCTAGTGGATGTACTATAAGAGAGATCTAGCTTTGTTTAAAAAACAAGTTGTCCTATTTGGATTTGTATTGCAAACCTTAAATAAAAGTTAAGAAGTGAATATTTAATATTTTATTTTTATTGTTTTCTGTTCCATTACTCTTAGATCTTTTTAACACATTTAAAACCATGCCGCATAATTCCGCAGATTTTTCAAAAAATTCAGCGCAGAAATCCACAGGTGCTTGTTATTTATTATTATTATTTACAAAATTTTGTATTTCAAAATTCAGTTTAATATTTTTATCCCATCAAATCAAACCGTTATCGAACTAAATGCACTTAAAATAAAACAAAAGCTTCTATATTTGTCAAACTGCTTCAGTTTGAATGAAAGCTGCTTGGTGAATCTGTTATTTTTTACCCAGAGTATTGATTGCTTTTTAGTGTAGAAGTGAGTCGTACTGATGACCATTTTAATTATATTAAAGAGACAGCTAAGTGATATCTAGTATAATAAAAATAAAATAAACATATTTCTTGTTTGGTGTTGATGAGCCTTACAGAGCACTTTCTAATTTCTTATTATTGCTCTTGACTTGCATATTTATTACACACTCGCCAGTGATGCCACTGTGCATACCATAAGCGCTCCGACTGACCTGAAGAACATTTTCTGTGGGAATATTTCAGCAGTTATAATGTCCTGTATTTCTGTCGACTGAACCAGCGATTCTAATTATTTGTGAATGAATCATTCTATTGAGTTGATTCTTTTTTTTGTGCGAATTGCCTGTCTGGATCAATTCGCATTCATTTGGACTGCTCTCCCAGTGAATCATCTGAAGCGATTTCTAAATCAGTAAAATGAAATGAAATAAAAAATTTAATGTAAAGACGGATGTTTTTGACAATTTATTTGCCTTTTTGCAGCTTTCAGGTTTAAAAAATGTTTGAAACGTCTGAAAATTCTGCATAAAGTAAGTGTGAAGTTAGGCTACATGAGTTTTTTTTTTCTCATAAATAAATAAATGATCTCCCTCTGTACATACCGTTAAATGAAATCCTGCAGGCGCACATGTTACTCGCCATAATTCAAAAGCTGTGGCTACATGACCATGCTCAATGAATCTATTGACGTCTGTCGTTTTTGGGTCCTTTCTCATTCCCCCACGCATGGCTGCCTCGCACGTGAGAATCCTTCACCAGTCTTTGTTAACGTTGCTCTGCAGGTCTTTATCCTGTCAGCAGCACCAAATGTGCAGTTTTAATCGCTTTTCTGCTTGGAGCTCAGAGCTCCATAAATATGTTCTGTCAACATGCAAACATTTATAAATAAGTCATACCGCCCCAATGTTTCAGCATGGTTGCTTGCACACCCTTTTCGATGAGTGAAAACGAATGTCCGTCTCGCCCAGTTTATTATACTTCCCTGTTTACTACATAAAAACATGAAATGAAAATGTCATGTATGATGCATAAGCTTATCCACTCTGATTCTGTTTTTACACTTTATATTTCACACAGTACAGACAGATGTGAATATAGAGTGACTCAACTGTCATTTTTTTGTATGAATTATCATAACGGAGTGTGTGTAGGTGTTTGTATCTCGACCTAAGCTGTATGTTTAACACAGATTTTGCATAGCAAAACATAGCAAGATGTCTCATACTAAATCCTGCATCAGTCCATTGTCGTCTTAGGTAAGCAGGGTACATTTTTTTGGAATTTTGTAAAAAAAAAAAAAAAAAAAAATTTATTTTACTTTTTATCCAATTTAAAGTAAATTACTTAATGCATTCTATCTGTAAGCCCACTTTGTAGTCAGAGTTACATAACAAAATAATCTTGTCTGTCTGGAATTATGGTTAACATGACCTCCATTAAACACCCACAATTCCAACAAATGGCAAGCGCTGAAGTCCATTCTTTAGTTATGCAATTAAATCAGCATAATACAAATATCTTGAAAGCTTTTGAAGATGAACTGTGTAATTTCAGAAATAATTTTTTTTAAAGTAAAATTCATAGACCTTTATTTAATTATTTATTTGATGCATGGATGGATAGGGATTCACTCTCAGTAAAAAGTCACCAGGACATCTTGTTTGATGGGTGGGTGGATAGATGGATGGATGGATGGATGGATGGATGCATGCATGGATGGATGGATGGGTGGGTGGGTTGGATGGATGGGTGGGTGGGTGGATGTTTGGTTGATGGATGATGGATGGATGGATGGGAGGAGGTTCACTCTCAGTAAAAAGTCACAGGACATTCTTGTTTGATGGATGGATGAATGATGAATGGATGGATGGATGGGTGGAGATTCACTTTCAGTAAAAAGTCACCATGACATTCTTCAAATATTCATATTTTGTGAATTTGCAATTTAGGGTGCACTATCCCTTTAACTAAACATCAGCATGACCAGATCAGATCAGATCAGTCACCTCTCCACTTACTGGAGAAATCAAGCCGATAGAAGACATAGACAATAGACGTGTGGCTAGATTATGGTCAAGCTGGTTGTAAATCTGATTAGTGTTGTTTCTAACCAGCAATAGTGCCACAAATGGCATTAATTGTTCTTATCGGACCCATAAGACCCTCCTCTCCTCCTCCACCCACAGACCAGAGTGACCACTCATCAATTTATCTGATACAAGCTGTTACTATTAGTCTGTCTGGGTTTTATGTCCCTATCCTGTAAACACAGGGGTAACTGGGGCCACTGAGTCCAATTTATAGAAGCTCGACAGGCTATTTACAGAAACCAGACAGAAAAAAATTGTTCTGATAGTAGATCTTGTGATTAGAAGAGCAGATCTCCTGTGCGGGGGTATATAGATGAATGCAAATGACAAATGTGAAACCTCTTGCTGATGGTTTGTATTAAAACAATAATATAGGCAGTGGAGGTCAGTAGACCTTTTAGTGTAACTCATGTCCATTTGTTATCAGAGTTTGGTTTGTTTGGTTGGTGTAAAACTGTGGTTTGGACCAAATAATCAAACCACACTCCAAAAATATTTAGGCCTAAAGATTTATGTATTTGAATTGCATATAACATTTCCATCCATTTTTAATACACGGTTTTAACATAAACCAAAAAAATACATTTAATGTGATGCATATTTGTTTTGTCATGCATAAAAGGAATCTGGTGAAACAGGTAGATTTCTGCACTCACATTAATAAATGACAACTAGTTTATTATTTACTATTTGATTTAATTTAAATATTCATAGTTGCAAAAAGCATTTATTTAAATAGCTTAGAATCAGCAGAAACCGATTTGTTGTGAAAATAATTATTTTTATTTAGTTAAAAAAAAGTATGAATATGTTTAAAATATGGCTAATATGGCAAAAACGGAAAAAAAATGTATGCGCTTTGGCCATTTATTTACATGACAATGGCATTTTGCCAATCCGCCCGATCCGCGGTTTATACGTGGAGTCCGTGGCTGTAACCGCCAACCAGGCATCTTTAGTAGATGTGAATTGTTTTGTTACAAAGTGACAGATTTCGTAGATCCGTGTGAACGTGGTTTGTTTTTAGAACGCTGTTGCCTGTACACGAAAAACACAAAGAGAAAAACGTTTCCATTTTTAGTACATTGTTGTAGTGTAAATGTATAAGATTAATGATAACTAAATTGATGATAACTAACTAAATATATAAAAGGCATATATATATATACACTCACCTAAAGGATTATTAGGAACACCTGTTCAATTTCTCATTAATGCAATTATCTAATCAACCAATCACATGGCAAGACAATCTCCTGAACTCCAAACTGAATGTCAGAATGGGAAAGAAAGGTGATTTAAGCAATTTTGAGCGTGGCATGGTTGTTGGTGCCAGACGGGCCGGTCTGAGTACTTCACAATCTGCTCAGTTACTGGGATTTTCACGCACAACCATTTCTAGAGTTAACAAAGAATGGAGTGAAAGGGAAGAACATCCAGTATGCGGCAGTCCTGTGGGCGAAGATGCCTTGTTGATGCTAGAGGTCAGAGGAGAATGGGCCGACTGATTCAAGCTGATAGAAGAGCAACTTTGACTGAAATAACCACTTGTTACAACCGAGGTATGCAGCAAAGCATTTGTGAAGCCACAACACGCACAACCTTGAGGCGGATGGGCTAAAACAGCAGAAGACCCCACCGGGTACCACTCATCTCCACTACAAATAGGAAAAAGAGGCTACAATTTGCACGAGCTCAACAAAATTGGACAGTTGAAGACTGGAAAAATGTTGCCTGGTCTGATGAGTCTCGATTTCTGTTGAGACATTAGAGACATGGTAGAGTCAGAATTTGGCGTAAACAGAATGAGAACATGGATCCATCATGCCTTGTTACCACTGTGCAGGCTGGTGGTGGTGGTGTAATGGTGTGGGGGATGTTTTCTTGGCACACTTTAGGCCCCTTAGTGCCAATTGGGCATCGTTTAAATGCCACAGCCTACCTGAGCATTGTTTCTGACCATGTCCATCCCTTTATGACCACCATGTACCCATCCTCTGATGGCTACTTCCAGCAGGATAATGCACTATGTCACAAAGCTCGAATCATTTCAAATTGGTTTCTTGAACATGACAATGAGTTCACTGTACTAAAATGGCCCCCACAGTCACCAGATCTCAACCCAATAGAGCATCTTTGGGATGTGGTGGAACGGGAGCTTCGTGCCCTGGATGTGCATCCCACAAATCTCCATCAACTGCAAGATGCTATCCTATCAATATGGGCCAACATTTCTAAAGAATGCTTTCAGCACCTTGTTGAATCAATGCCACGTAGAATTAAGGCAGTTCGGAAGGCGAAAGGGGGTCAAACACAGTATTAGTATGGTGTTCCTAATAATCCTATAGGTGAGTGTGTGTGTGTATATATATATATATATATATATATATATATATATATATATATATATATATATATATATATATATATATACGTATATATAAATTTTTAACAAAAAATAACTAATTGAACTAAATTAATTATTGTGTTTTAAAATGTATAATGATTTTGTTTTTGTTTATTTGTTTTATTACACATATCTTACCTGTTGTATTGTAACAGCCACCTGTTTGATACTGTTCATGAGATGAATGTTGATGTTCCTTTAAGTAGTGTTGCTTTCGTTAAAGAAAATTATGACTACATATCGTCGTCAACGGACCTTTATTATGTGACGAAAACGAGACGAGATGCAAGGTAAATGCTGGTCATGCGACGATGACTATAATTAAATGTATAATGCAATATTGTTGACGAATAAAAACGAGACTAAATGTGGTTTTTCAAAATAAAAACTATGCTAAAATGTCTCTACATTTTTGTTGACCAAAAAGAGACGAGACAAAATGTTATAATGTTATTTCGTCTCGTTTAGTCGCGTTATTATTATTATTATTTTGCAGTATTTCTGTTTCCTGTGTCTCACTTCAGGGGCTGCATCAGGTCGCACTGCACACTGTGTTGCCAGATTGGGTCAACGATTTCCAGCCCTAAAGCTCACTAAAACCCCAAAATCTATACTACTAGGTATTTATACTATATTGACTGGGTTAAATAGAATTGCTTAATAAAAAGAGACTAAAATACAGTTTTCCAGACTACAATAGACTAAATGTCATCAGTTTTCATTGACTAAAACTAGACTAAAATAGTCTGACTTTTAGTCGACTGAAACTTGACTAGACTAAAAAGAGTATGAACGTGACTAAAACTAATAAAAACTAAAATGACAGCTTGACACAAAGACTAGACTAAGACTAAAATGAAAACAGGCAGCCAAAAACAACACTACCTTTAAGACCCGTTCTTCTATGGCATATGTTATTGTATGCACGCTGTTCTTATGTGAACACGCACGCACAGTGTACGCTTGAGGGAAGCGAGAGATGGCTGCTCTACCGCTGGCTGACTTACTGTTACTATATTAATGTGTTGATCTCCACTTTGATTTGTAAGAGTGTTTACTTTTCCCCGTTTATACACACTCTTTTACATGTACTGTATGTGAAGAGTGCTTGTGCAGACCATCTATAAAGACTCGTGGGACTACCAGTTCGTTTGCCTCAGGTTTTTCCTTCTTGCTGTTTTCTTTTATTTTCATCTGGGCAGACTTCAAACCCTCTGATAGACGTTACAGTATGACTGACAAATACGCATCACATTAACTTTTAGTTTATGTTCAAATTGTGTTGTTGAATGGAAATTTTATATGCAATTCATATATATATATATATATATATATATATATATATATATATATATATATATATATATATATATATATATATATATATATATATATAAAAAAATACACTACCGGTCAAAAGTCTGGAAACATGAAAGAAGACTCTTCTGCTCATCAGGCCTGCATTTATTTGATCCAAAATACAGCAAAAACAGTATTATTGTGAAATATTTTTACAATAGAAATTTTTTTTTACTATTGGAATATATTTTAAAATGTAATTTATTTCTGTGATTCAAAGCTGAATTTTCATCATCATTACTCCAGTCTTTAGAGTCACATGATCCTTCAGAAATCATTATGATATGCTGATTTGCTGCTCAAGAAACATTTATTATTATTATCAATGTTGAATACAGTTCAACTGCTTTACAGTTTTTTTCAGGATTATTTAATGAATAGAAAGTTCAAAAGAACAGCATTTATCTGAAATATAAAGCTTTTGCAACAATTATTAATGTCTATACTGTCACTTGATCAATTTAATGCATCCTTGCTGAATAAATGTATTCATTTCTTTAAGTTCTTTCCCAAAAAACAAAAAAAAATCTTAACGACCCAAAACCTTTGAACGGTAGTACAATGTTACAAAAGCTTTCTATTTCAGATAAATACTGTTCTTTTGAACTTTCTATTCATCAAAGAATCCTAAAAAAAATCCTGCTTTCAACATTGATAATAATCATAAATGTTTCTTGAGCAGCAAATCATCATATTATATTGGAGTAGTGATGCTCAAAATTCAGCTTTGCATCACAGGAATAAAAGTAATTTTAAAATATATTCAAATAGAAAACAGTTATTTTACATTTTAATAATATTTCACAATATTACAGCTTTTTTTGTATTTTTAATAACATAAATGCAGCCTTGGTGAGCAGAGGAGACTTCTTTAAAAACATTTAAAAAATCTTACCGTTTTCAAACTTTTGACATTTATTTATTTTATTTTATTTCTTTTTTTGAGTGCAAGTGTGAAACAAGGTAGTTTAGGAAGAGATCGAACAATTTGCTGCATCAAAATGTCACAGCAATTTCTGATTTTTCATACCAGTAGTGCGCTTTGCACCCCAAGAAATCGCCTTCTCTTCTTCTCCTCTACTGCTTCTCTTCTCCTACGCCATCAGATAGGTGAGGCTTTGACCTTAATTCTTCACGGTCTGTTAGCCGCTCCCGGGCTGGCACAGTGGGTCATCAATAATGTCTGGCCCAGCATTGCCCACTGTTGGCACACCGAACCCGCGGCTGCACTGCACCCTGCCAAGCCCTGGGAGAGTTTATTAATGAGAATAGCTTGAGTGGGCATAGGTGAGAAAGTCTGTGCGCGTGTGCGCGTGTGCGCGTGTCCATATGTATGTGTGTGTGTGAAAGAGAGAAGGAGGCATTTTATTCAGTCTTGCTGCTGGGGTTCCAAACTGTAGTACTAGGGGTCTGTCTGTCCCATTTATTAGAGGAACCGTTTTACCAGCCATCTCTAAAACACTGGTAAGAGTCAGGAAATGCCCTCTGGGTCCGTTCTCCAGTGAACAACATTCACACGCTTTCATGGGAAATGAAACTTCTAGCTGTGTCTCATTGCACTCCTTAGGTGCACTCCCCACTAAAATAATCGTTAGTTGAATTGTTAAGAATTGGAAACACATTTGTTATTTTTGTATGATTCTCAACCCTGTTCCCTGCACAGTAATTACAACTGAACAAAATAGCAGATTGAGACAGCATTAAAAAAAAAGTGAAATAAATTACAAACATCTTTCCTTTTACTTTAGGTTGCTGTTTTAGTGCACATCACAATCTGCTGTGTCGTGCATCATCATTTCAGCAGGGTTGACACTTTGAATCAGTAGCCTTGCTTTCTCTGGGTCGCTGTGGTTTTCACTAAAGGAGCAGCGTCGTTTCCATCTTCCCACATCTATCCACCTCCACTCCTGTAATTACCTGAAAGCATTTGAATATGGTGCTCAGAATGGTGGCTTTTGAGTGTCTAAATGAGCTGAGCTATAATGTGAAGACTGCTGTTGGTGTGCCTATGTTTGCTTGAGTGAAAATTATATGTGAGTGTGTTGGTATGCAAGCGTAAAAACTCTTTTACTCTTGATATCTGGATCATCAGACTTCCTAAGAAAATATTTGAGTCACATATTCAATTGATTCTATACTTCCACCCATCCATTAAATTATTATTATTGTTTGGTAGAAAGAAAAAAAAAATATGCAGCATGTTTGCATGTAAAACACAGACATGTTTCTCTTTTCCTCCCACAAATGTATGGCAATCAGCCTAATTGCAAAAGCAGTTTTGCTTTGCATCTCTTCATGACCCGTGCTTTTATTTTATTCAAAGTAAATCGTTTTACCCTTTAACTGCTTAATGAAATGGATCTCTCTGTATTCTCTCTCTCTGTAGGTATTTGGAAATTTATAGCACACTTCCATAGCAGACCTTGAAGAGCTACTCCCTTTGTCTATACAAATTATAAATAGTTTATTTATTGTCTTTTTTTTTGCCACAGATGTGTCCTTCAATGAGAAATCCATACCTGGTGAATGGACATATTTTAGATTTTTCAGCATGCTAATATGTGTACTATTTTAATGACCTGAATTATTATTTAAATCTATTATTATTTAATAGTGTGTTCAATAATGGCTCGTTTCCACCGAGCAGTGCGGTACAGTACAGTTTGGGATGCTAAACCCTGATCCGGCTTGCGTTTCCACCACCAACAGTACCCTTATGATAGGCGTGGTGCACTCAACGTCATTCTTGTGCGAAGAAGAAAACGATACAGCAACAATGGATGACATAAAACAGATCTTGTTCTTGCTTTTTGGCATGTGGCTGTTTGTCACAAGAAGAAGACACGCTTTGTTTGAGCCAAGGCTGCAAGGAAAAACACAGCTGAAAAAGTGACGATTCTCTGTCAAGCAGTCAACGTTCTACAGTGAGTCTAGCTCTACCCTTAAGTACCGGACTACTGTACTAGGTACCCCAATGGAAGGGTGCCAAAAAGTGGTATGATATGGTACAGAATTAGGGTACCATTCACAACTGACAATGGAAACGGCAAAATTTGCGTACTGTGCTGAACCGTAGCGGTGGAAATGAGACATTAGATTGACTGCATTAATAACTGGCAATCAATGGTGATACATTTTTATTTTTAATCCCTACTGAGCTGGTTTCAGTGCATTCTGGAATTTCCTTCTCTCTGAAGGATACATGCGATTCTATGGGGCCATTCACACAGAACTCATTTTTCCATTGCACTGCGCTACTTTTCCATTTGTTTTCCGTGTAAGCATGCACTAGAAAGATGTGTATGGCTGCTTTGCTCGCATCTTTTGCAGCGTCTCATGCATCGCACACCATTCTAAAAACATGGCGCTCAAGTTAAAATAAGTTAAACTTTTAAAAAACGTTGAACTTGAACTTTTTTCGTTCTATTGACCTGCGTTTTGCGTTTTTAACAGCAAAAATGCGTTCGGTGCGAACCAGCCCTAAGGGTGTGAGCATGTTGTTAGCATGTTCGGAGGTGCTTCGGAAGTTTGCATTGAAGTGCTGTTCTAGGTAGGGAGCTTGTTACATTTCCACTGAGCTTCTATCTTTATTTCCCAGCAGACTGCGTCACTATCTTCTAAAGAGACCAGGGAGTGTGTGTGTGTGTGTGTGTGTGTGTGTGCGTGTGCGTGTGCGTGTGTGTGCTGCTTTAGCATCAGCAGAGGGCCTTTTTGTGTGTGCACAGCAGGATAGCACAGCCATAATTAAGACAATTAATTCAAACAGAGAAGAGCGTTGCACATTAGCCAAAACATTTGCACACTGCTGATTTCAGCCGCTGGCTTTAAGAAATGTCATTGGCATCAGGGCTAATCTGATTAAGTGTTTGTTGTCTGTTAATGCACAATTAAAGGAAGCGAGGGGTAGGGTGGGGGGTAGTAGTGTGCGTCTCACATATATGCACACTCTTACCTCCCTCTTTCTTTTTTCCACTATCCCACTAGGTAAAAAATAGAGCTAAGACTAGCAAACGCCTATGGTGGTCTTAGCTACATTTAAACTGGTCTCCCAATCAGGCCAAGCTGGAAATTAGCTGACTTAAGATGGTCTACGTGGTCTCCTTGCCTAGCAAAACTGGTTGTTCACTGGTTGAGCTGATTGGCCTAAAAAAAACATCCCAGTATAACCAAAATTACCAGGGTTTTTTGGACCGATTAATGAATTACGTCACACTTAAGCTAAATTTTGTGTGCAAAACGTCCATTATCCATTGTCAATAGCACAGAGTTGTATGAAGCACAGCTCACACAGAAGTCACTTTAAAACCAAGCAGCTTTATGTTGTTCAGCGTGGAAAATTAACATGACCAACTTGATCATGAGCGAAATCAGCATGGTGAACTTTTTCACCTTCACGCAAAACTTCTGAATTGCGAAGATTCCTATTGGAATGACTATTCTCCTTTCAAATCTCAAGAAAATGTATGTATCTATTTGTCTTGCTGTCTTTCTTTCAATTTGTGTCTCTTTGTCTACCTTTCTCTATCATATTAAAGCTCCTCTATTTCCTGTAAGAGCTGCTCAATGGCTTTGTCTTTAGATTGGGCTGTTAGAGAAGAGTTCACCAGGTGCCTATCAGGCACATTTACTGTTTCAGAAATGAGTCAAGCAAATAAGCAGGGGAAGAGGCGCTGGCCGTGCAGATGGCTGTCTCTGACACGGAGAACAAATTATTCGTCCCGCAGAGGCTAATGTACATTAGCAAGGCGGCGTCTGCTGCTGTGAGGAGACAACAGGGACAGGTATCCCCACAACTCTTCTGCTGAAAGCCTCACAACTGGCTTTACGAAATGCTCTTTAATCCACCGCCAATCGCTTGGTTTCGCTACAGTCAGACGCCAGAGGAGCTGGAAGAACGGGTAGAAGAAAAGACCTGGAGTTGACTTGATAAAGAAAGAGAGACAACAGCAGATAGTACAGCAGGAAAAAAATATATATAAATATTGATTCATTCAGACCAATTAGTTCAAAAATGTTTTTTTTAACTCTCTGAACCCTAACCCTTGCTGGATTTTTCCTCATGACAGTGTAAAACAACTTAAAATACTCCGTCATTTTTGGCCTCACAGACATGAACGATATGTCTTTACAAAGCTTAAAATTGTCTACTTTTATTTATGTACACTCAAAATAAATGCCCGTCATCACCTCAAAACAAAGCATCATCCTCATCATTCTTCTGATTTCCAATGAGTTTGGAAGATACGCTGTGAGTTTACCTTGGATTTAACTCAGAAGAAACAGAACGCGATTTTAACGAGAATTATTTAGGTAAAATATTTCTTCTCACTTATATTAGCGTTATTGATGCATAAACTTCACATTGTAGGCTACTATCTATATATATATATATATATATATATATATATATATATATATATATATATATATATATATATATATATATATATATATATATATATATATATATACTGTACATACACACCCTGACTGGTCTGCGGCTATGCAGCTCCATACGCAACAAACTGTGTTGCACTGTGTATTCTGACACCTTTCTATCAGAACCAGCATTAACTTCTTGAGCAATTTGAGCTACAGTAGCATGTCTGTTAGATCGGACCACACAGGCCAGCCTTCGCTCCCCACGGCCACAGGCCACAGGCCAGCCTTTGCTCCCCACGTGCATCAATGAGCCCATGACCCTGTTGCCGGTTCACCACTGTTTCTTCCTTGGACCTCTGATCCAGTCATCTAGCCATCACATTTTGGCCCTTTTCAGACTCGCTCAAATCCTTACGCTTGCCTATTTTTCCTGCTTCTAACTCATCAACTTTGAGGACAAAATGTTCACTTGCTGCCTAAAATATTCCACACAATAACAGGTGCTGTGATGAAGAGATAATCATTGTTATTCACTTCACCGGTCAACATGCTAATATATATATATATATATATATATATATATATATACACTCACCTAAAGGATTATTAGGAACACCATACTAATACTGTGTTTGACCCCCTTTCGCCTTCAGAACTGCCTTAATTCTACGTGACATTGATTCAACAAGGTGCTGAAAGCATTCTTTAGAAATGTTGGCCCATATTGATAGGATAGCATCTCGCAGTTGATGGAGATTTGTGGGATGCACATCCAGGGCACGAAGCTCCCGTTCCACCACATCCCAAAGATGCTGTATTGGGTTGAGATCTGGTGACTGTGGGGGCCATTTTAGTACAGTAAACTCATTGTCATGTTCAAGAAACCAATTTGAAATGATTTGAGCTTTGTGACATGGTGCATTATCCTGCTGGAAGTAGCCATCAGAGGATGGGTACATGGTGGTCATAAAGGGATGGACATGCTCAGAAACAATGCTCAGGTAGGCCATGGCATTTAAACGATGCCCAATTAGCACTAAGGGGCCTAAAGTGTGCCAAGAAAACATCCCCCACACCATTACACCACCACCACCCGCCGCACAGTGGTAACAAGGCATGATGGATCCATGTTCTCATTCTGTTTACGCCAAATTCTGACTCTACCATCTGAATGTCTCAACAGAAATCGAGACTCATCAGACCAGGCAAGATTTTTTGGTGGTCCAATTTTGGTGAGCTTGTGCAAATTGTAGCCTCTTTTTCCTATTTGTAGTGGAGATGAGTGGTACCCGGTGGGGTCTTCTGCTGTTGTAGCCCATCCGTGTCAAGGTTGTGCGTGTTGTGGCTTCACAAATGCTTTGCTGCATACCTCGGTTGTAACGAGTGGTTATTTCAGTCAAAGTTGCTCTTCTATCAGCTTGAATCAGTCGGCCCATTCTCCTCTGACCTCTAGCATTAACATGGCATTTTCGCCCACAGGACTGCCGCATACTGGATGTTTTTCCCTTTTCACACCATTCTTTGTAAACTCTAGAAATGGTTGCGTGTGAAAATCCCAGTAACTGAGCAGATTGTGAAATACTCAGAACGTCCCGTCTGGCACCAACAACCATGCCACGCTCAAAATTGCTTAAAACACCTTTCTTTCCCATTCTGACATTCAGTTTGGAGTTCAGGAGATTGTCTTGACCAGGACCACACCCCTAAATGCATTGAAGCACCTGCCATGTGATTGGTTGATTAGATAATTGCATTAATGAGAAATTGAACAGGTGTTCCTAATAATCCTTTAGGTGAGTGTATATATATATTAGCATGTTGCAATTTAACATTCCATGTCATGCGTTTTATGGATTATATATTACTCCATAATAATTCCATAATATTATTCCATTAAATATAATGGAATATAACATGTCTGAAAGATTTTGATCACTGAATGGATCATTTTGCATGTGATGGCTCACATGATGAAAGGATGTTTAGAAGTTGTGAAGAGTTTCTCAGTTTCACTGAGAATCAACTCATCAGTTTTGATCAACAGGCCATGTGCATTTAGTCATTGTGCAAATTGTAGGCAATTGTACTAACTCTTTTGCACACATGTTCCAAAAGAAATGCAATTTGCTTAAATCAATAAGAAATTCTAATCTGATGTGAACAGGAAACTAATTGTTCAGAGATCTGAACTTACTGTTTTGAGAAAAAAAAGTCTCATTAGAGAATTGAGCTAAAGCGATTGAGAAAAACTGTAATTAATTAATTTAATTAGTTGCTTGTTTGTTTGTTCGAAATGATTTGCAATATTATAGTTGATATTTGTAGAATATCTATTGGCTTTTTTAATCTTTGCAGTAAATTGCATTTCTGAGTTTGAAACTCATTTTGAAGGTTTCCCCTTTGAGTGCCATCTGTGTCGGCTCTTGCAGTTATAGCTTAAGCTTAAATTTGATGCATCTTTGAAAGCCAATATGGAAGCTGACGTCTGTTGAATCTTTCTGAATGCTTCTTGCCATCTTGTAGTAGATCTTTCTGATTGGCCTGTGGTCAATCTCTGCAGTGGATTACTACCTTCTGCGGCAGCAACAGCAATTATGTGTATGATTTGCTTTTACATGGTGATTCAATGGGAGCTTATCCAAGCAGCAGATCTTTTGATCATAAGATCTCTTTCCAAGCAAACATATTGAGGTTTTGTTATCTACATTGCCTTTTATTGAGTTACGCTAGTTCTTTCACTCTCTAATAACCATACACACAGATGGACATGCAATTTCATCATCCTATAATAGCAATTCAGTTAAGAAAAAAAAACATTATAAAGGCCATTGAAACTATAATAACCAACCCATTTAAGCGTTTGGTAATAAGGACAATATTTTAGGCATAACAGTTTATCACAGAGAGGGCAATGTGTGGAACTGAAAAACATACCATTTGGGTGGGTGACTCTTTTAGAAAAAGAAAGAGACATTGAGCTATGCGTTGCCTTAATGTAGCTAATAAGACAATGACCTTTTCCACAGATAAATTGCATTGGAAACAGACATTTAGCCAATTTAGACCCATGCCTAGTAATGATTCATGGATTGAGCCCCAGCTCTTATGAATCAAATGAAATGAGATGGATGGATAGATGGATGGATGGATGGATGGATGGATAGATAGATAGATGTTAATACCTGCACACCTATCTTTTGTTACACCTCTAGCACTGTATTTTCCCCCTTTTCCATTTCCAATGAATAGACTGTCTGTGCCATTTTTACCTTACTTGTAGGTAGTGCCAGGCCATGAAAGGGTCTGATCAAAATTGTTATTGATTGTTGAGTTTCAGAAGTGAACCCACGCATAAACAACGTCTTAAAGTGCTATAAACAATTCCAGCCATGCTAACTTCCTCATTTTGTTAGCTTGAACCACATGGCCACCCTCTAAAACCTCATCCCCGTAAACTCAATGTCAGGAAACCCAAATGTGCCAAATTATTCACAGTCAGAGACTTCACAGAGAAGAATTTCCAAAATATTGTTCTTTTCCCCTCACCTTTGATCAGCCTAATCTCAATGTTAATACGTTGGTATTAATAATTAACTCTCAAAGACATAAATTAATATAGTTGCTTAAATGTACAATATGGACATATTGGCAACATTTAAACATAGCATTTTTACGTTTTACAGCTGCAAACGTTAAGAATAAAACGTAATGGACAGTATAGCATTAAAAAGATATTTTGATCTGATAATCCTACTCCTACCCCTAAACCTACCCATAACCATCTCAGAATAGTGTAATCACAATAATTTATTATGCTTTATGTCAAAAGCAGTACCAAAAGTAGTTCAAATAATAATGTGTTGCATTCACAGTCCTCTCAGGCGGTATATAATAGTTTTTTATGAGGTAAGGAACAGAATTTATGTAATTAACATTAAAATATTTGCATCACAGATCGCTGGATAAAGGGCTGAATTTGGATCTGTTCCTCGTCCTATGAAAATTTCATATCACGATTATAGTGACCAAAATTATCTCGATTATCAATATTATCATGGTTTTGTTCAAATGTGATGATGAAACATCATCACATTCAAACTTAAAAGATCCCAGAAATGTCATAAAGGCATCGTAAAAATAATCAATCGAGTGATCTAACTCATCAGTGCTCTAATCCAAATCACAGAGCACAGTTGGTGCTCTAATCCAAATCCAAGTGAAAAGAGAGAAAAAATGTTAACTTAACAGAGTGACATTACTACATTAAACTACTATATATAATGTTGAATATAACATATAGTAATGCAATGGGGGAATATTTGTGTGTCCTGAAAATAATATAATTACAATAATAATATTTTAAAAAATAATAAAAAAAAAAACATCTCTTCTTTATTTAGAGTTAAAATATCGCAATAAATATCGTGAGTTTAGTATCGCGATGGTATCATATCGTGACAGGAGTGTATAATTACACCCCTAGTTAGTAGTGGAAATTTAGCTAGGTTTAACTAGCTGATTCAGTAATGCTAACTTGCTAATTGGCAACACAATGTTTTGATATCATTAGCATAGCATAACAAATGCTGATTGAATATGGCAATATAGAACATTTAGGGCCTTATTTTAACGATCTGAGCGTATGGTCTGAAGCGGATGGCGCAGGTGCACTTAGGGCGTGTCCGAATCCACTTTTGCTACATTAACGACGGAAAAAACTGTTGGCGCGCCAGTTACAGTTAAATTTAAGTTTGTCTAAATTAAATGAAACAAGTTCGTATAACTCAAAATAATGAAACAATTCAGATTACTTACTGTCAGTTTTGTGAATTAAAAAAAAAACGTTCTGAATGCTCAGTTGATTTGATGTTTAATGTAAGTTTACCCTACTCAAATTAATTAATTATTTTGAGCACTAGGGTTTACTGTGAAGTATATGATTTGCATACTCTACTGCACATAGTCCACTCGCTTAGTAAGACATATACAAAATGTGACTTGCTGTTTTCCAATTTAGACTGTTTGAGAAAAGCCAACTACTAAGGCGTAGTTCTTAAAAGCGTATAGCTTGAGAAAACAAAACTATTCTACTTATTCTACTTTCTCTGTTATTAGCCAAAATGTCGACGCCATGGACCCAGAAATGCAATGACAATGTTAATTTGGTTATGTCTGAATTATTCTATCTCCTGCTGCCAGATGGGACTATCTGTAATTAGCCCAGTAAAGGAATCGCTTTTCTGTTTTTTGGCTAGGCTTAATGAATATGACTCTCTTTCAATATGAGATTCAAAAGACCACGTGGGTTTTGCTGAGGTACCTGGGCCAGTCTCTCTAGCGCTAATGAAATCCTATTGGAAACAAACTGGCTGGTGTAGAAAGTCTTCAATAAAACAAACAGATTCTACCATTTATCCTTCTTGATTGTGCCAGAAATGAGACCTTACGGTTTTCATATCCTTTTCTCCTGCTTCATCTCTTTTTCATCCTCTCCTATTCCCTGGCCTTGCCCTGGCACATCTGTTTTGACAGATGTTTGACTAAAGAGATTTGGCTGGCTGTTCTCTCAGCGGTAACTTAGGTTTTCCCGATCCCTGTTTGATATTGTTCCACTAGCAGACAGTTACAGAGAACACCTGCTAATGTTAACTTGACTTACTGCTTCTCACTTGGAGAGTCATTTAGGTTCACTGCATGTTCCACGTTTCTACGATCGTGTGCGACCTTGCAGGTACCAGCCGCCCACCGAGACTCAATTATCGTCAGGTAACATTGAGGGGGACCATTGTGGTATTATAGCAAACATATTTAATTGTACAGAGCTTGATTAGCCATTTCAGTGAGTGGTCCCTGTGTATCTTAATGATACTAAAGAGTGACTAAAGACTTGATTTTGTAGAGTGCAGTTTGTCTCACTGTGTTTTGTGTGCATTAACAGTCTATGAGCTTGCTTCAGGGAAATTGCATTTTATGTTATAGGTACAAGACACCTGTGTCCACTGCACTATACAAAATTTGCTTTCTTAAATTTTTAAGTACAATCAAGTCAGATGTTTAAGTCATTTCAACTTAAATTACATTAAACTTACTAAAAAAAATGATTGAATCTTATTGAAAAAGTAGAAAATTGCATGATGAAATGTACTATAAGACCATAAGTATGTAGAGACCAGTTTATTTTTAAGGACGTTCGTTCGTTCGTTCGTTCATCCGAAAATAGTGTCATATAGCCATGTTAGATCATTTAGTTAAGTATATCCTTAATATGAATGTTTGTTTGTTTGTTTATTCATTTATTTAATCTGTTTATTTATTTATTTCATGTTTATTTAATTCATTCATAATGAAAATATTGTTTAAGTATATTCTTAGCATGAGTGTCTATTTATTTTTTTTTTTTTATTATTTTTTTTTAATTTATGAGTGAATGAACGAACAAGTATCAATACTGAAGTATACACCGATTTGGCTCTGATCAAGGATTTTTTCCACAGACCTTTTGTCCATGACAGTGAAATCCAAGCAACATTTTATTTTTTAGTTATAGGACACGGTTGCAATGACCCAATCATTAACTACAGAGAGGGACAGAGACTGCAAGGTTTTGCAATGCACACCTGTTGCTCCATTTCCATTAGACGCCTAATTGTAATGTCCACATTTGTCATTGCTAGTGGGCTTCATTATAAGTATATGCAGTGGCTGCTACAATTACAGCATTTGCCATTTAAAAATAACAAAAAAAAAGAAGATGTAATGAATTGACCAGGTTTCCATTATGTAATCCACTTAAATGAAATTTCAAAGTCTGTCTGCCTCTGTCTATCTATCATTCTGTCCATCTTGTGCATGTTTAATTTATTTAATGACCACAGTTATCCAACACTAATAGCTCCTGTGTGTGATAAAGTAATTGCCCCCCAGTTAAAGAAGAATAATCAAAGAGGGTTATTAGAACCAGGCGACTGCACACAGCCAAGCTTGATTTCAGTCAAACAAGCACAACCAGTAAAATTAAATTCTTTAGATGTTCCAGCACTATACAACTCGAAAATTGTCGTGGTCACTGCAAATGAAACATCTATGGTATCTTTGGTTTGTCTACAGATTAGAAAACATCTCCAACTGAAATTTTCATAAATGAAATCAAGAATGCTCTTATGGAGCTTTGTCCACCTGTTTATATGCTTCTATCGCAGGTTGTATGGAGTTACACTTACATTATTCCTCCACATGTCGGCTCTGAACTGAATACTCACACACACTGACATGCACTAAGCCATCGTCATAGCAACAGACCATTTTTCTCCCTCTCAGTATTTTTATTTGTTTTGCTCTATCCTTCTCTCAACACGTATATCTTCAGTAGATGAAAGCTGGAACTGAAAGTTTGACGTCATCTGTTTTAATGACTAATCTATTACAAACATGTTAGTTTCCTGTGCTCACGTAAGCTTGTGTAAATATCCTTAATTAAAAACAAGTTAAATTGACTGAAATCCTTGAGTTTCAATCTAGCTTTCCTTAGCAAGTTCTTGCGCATTTATCAGAGAAGAAGCAGCATTTTATTTGTGAATGAATATTCCTTTGAGTTGCAGACTTTTAAATAAATTGGTAGATTTGGTTCACAAAAACCTGGATGATTCATAATTTCAGTAATCAGACTGACTTGGTTCAATTTAAACTCACTGACTCAATGATCTGTTGCAGCAATTAAAAGTTTACTGGAGGGAATGATTATCAATATTCCTCAAACAATGCTATTGTATGAATTCAGGTTTGTGTGTATGACTTTTATGGTGCTTGTGCGTAATTTTTGAAGTTTAAAATCTCCAGTCCCTGTAATTGCTAAAAAACAAACAACAAAAAAACAGTGGAACAGTGTTGATATTTTTAACTAAACCGTTTTTTATGAAAGCTACACTATGTATTTTTTCACCACTAGGGGTCGCTAACCTCTTCAAATCAATAACAAAGGTGTAGATTGATGACGCAGTGAATGAGTGTGCAATCATGGAATCATGTCATACCCATGGATCTAATAATGTTTATGGGGAAATATGTTTGAAAGTTATAATGTTATTCTGTGTTAGTTTGTTGGCTGTATGAGACCAGCAGTAAGCTACATCAACATTAGAACATCATACTGATGATATTCTAATATTTCTTCGTACATAACATTGATTTGTTTTATGTACATTTGCTCACCTGTCTAATAAAGCACATGCAAGAACGCCGTCTCTGACAGTGTAACCAGTGTGACCAATGTAATATCAAAGATGACGACGTCATCTGAAAATTCTTATACATTTTTACACGACACGAGTACTATTGAGCCGCGAGTTTATCCTTCAAATCTTCATTAACCGACAGAAGCGTCAATGTAAACATGCTAGCTGGACCCTTTAACCATTGCACCCGCGTCGCATGTCCTTTGCAGCCTCTCGTGCATGACACGGCATTTGAGTCGCGCATAGAACACAAAACTGACGGGAGCCACTCCGGTGGAGAACAGTGACTGGATCTAGAAACTTCAGATGAGACACAGCTCAAATCTCCGTCGCTGTAAGTTACCGAAACCGCACACAAAACCACTTAGCGACTCACCCGCACTATATGACGTGACGGACATTTAGTTTTCCAGTGCGGTTCCATTCACACAGCAAAGGTTTTCCTAGAATGTGGTTGTGAGTCTGAAATACTGGTGTGAATTTGGTTATAGAATGCGGTTGTCACTCCCGTAATTAACCGTACTGTTTGTGAACGTAACCGTATTAAGGACTCAAATACAGGACTGACAACTGTATTCTGCTGCTGTGTGAACATGGCCTACCACTGTTTTGGAATGACACTAGGGTAAGTAAATAATAACAGAATTTTCCTTTTTAGACAAACTATTCCTTTAAAGTAAAAACAACCGGTCTCCAACCGACCATCTCACACATATAAAAACTTCACTGGAACCATGGCGCCCGGCTCATGAATTGCTCCACTTTTTCTACTACACATTTTCTTACTTTTTTCTCTGTACATGATTAATGGCGTAATCAAGCATCCCTGCACGTAAGACTAGGGGGGATGTGAGAATAAGCATTTTTCATGCTCGGCTAGATAAGATTATAGCTTATAGGATCAGATCAAATGTCTCTCTCCCGTTGCTGTATTTTTGAAAGTGGCCTAGTTTTAAAAAGTCCAACACATAGCGTGGTGGCATCAGAGAGCCCGTGCATGTGATGTGAGGGACGGAGAAAGAGAGGGGCAGTGTGAAGCCAGAGTATGCTGCAAGGTGTGTGGATGTGTCGGCTTGATTTTTGAGAGAAGAAAAAAAAAAACTCTTTGGTATTTGTATTCCCAGAAGCAGTGTGCACATTGTGGTGGTTAAAAAAGGCTGTGTGTTTGAAGAAGAAAAAAAAGAAGAAGCCATGACTATGACTATTTTCTTTCTACTCTTTCTACTGAAAGAAGGTATCCCTTAGGCTTGAGGGCCAGAGTGGTGTTTAATGTCAAAGTTTTATCTGTGTGTCTGTTTGTGTGTCTGTACAGGAAGTCAAGCAGGCACAGACGAATAGTGCCATCACCGTGTGTGACATTGACTGATGAAACACATTTCTCGTAGCACACACACACACACACACACTGAAGCTGCAGCATTCCATGACAACACTACAGCATGTCTCTCTTACACTGTGTCCCATGTTGAATCTAAAGTCATCTGGAATTCCTATGGGTCAAACAAACCTCCACGTTACACGCTCCCAAATTCAATTATGCTCTGGTTTTAAATATAGCCCATCTGGAGTAATGTTGTTCAGGCCATGTTGAATCTCACAGTTTTTCATGAACACAGTTGACACAGAGTGTGAGATTGGATGATATGTTAAATATATTATTGTATAAATATATTATATTATTGTTATTATTTTATGTGGCTTTTTACACAGAATAAGGCACACAACATATTATTTTATAGCATTCTACACAGTGATAAAGCCTTTGTCGAATAGCATTGAAGTATAAATATACTTTATTATAATGAAAATACCTGAGAAGGCTTGAAGAACTCAGATAAACCATATATTGTCATAGTCGTGTGTTTATTAGTCATGTTTAATCAATCGAAGCGTTTCAATCTTCTGTTCATTCAGCTACAGCGATAGTATGATGCCCATTTCCTGGAATGACATGCTCTATCGTACTTGGAGTTTCTGCGCATGAGCGCCCTCTGGATTTCAGATGGAGCAGCATTTACTGCTGATCACAGAGCCGTGCTTCACTAACAAGCTGCGCATAAAAAAATCGCAACCTTTGCCAAATCGCATGCGGTTTAATTTCGATTAATCACGCAGCTCTATATTATATGCTGTTATAATATATTGATATTGACAGTGATTGTGCTTCAGGCCCACTTTTACAGCACAGTGGGTTTTGTTGGATTTTTTACGCTGAGCTAGAGCTGGAGCAGTGCCTGTTTTGCTGGCAATGTAAAATTAAGGAACACTGTGATTGATGTTAATGTGCTTTTTATTTGGCCATTACATTTCCTAAAGAGCATGCCATTAGACTATTTCCACAATTTGACTAGAAAATGCTCATTAAGACTATTTTTTGCAATCTCTCTTTGTCTTGTGACATGATTATGAGAGCGTTAGGACAGAGATGTTTTAGCATCTCTGATTTAAACTTAAGCAAAACATAAATAAATCATTGTTTTAATTTGTGCTAAATTAAAACAATAATTTTGGGGTAATTTTTGAAATAAGTCAATTATGCTCACCAAGGCTGCATTCATATGATTAAATATACAGTAAAAACAGTAATATTGTGAAATATTAAAATTTTTAATTTTTTTCTATTTTATTATATTGAGTTATACCTTCAGAAATCATTCTAATATGCTGATTTGATGCTCAAGAAACATTGCTTGTTATTATCAGTTATCAATTTTTTTATTTGAAATAAACCACTTTTTAACATTATAAATTAATTTACTGTCGTTTTTGATCAGTTTAATGTATTCAATGCGTCTTTAATAATATGAAGGATGCATTAAAAAAAAAAGACCAAAATCAATAAAAACAATTCAATTAAATTGTTAATACTGATTTTTGCAAATAATTGTGAATTTATTCACATTATTATTATTATTATTGTATTATTTATATGGAGGGCCAAATTACTCAAAATCACATCATTAAATAAATGTTGAAATATTTAAATAAATGAGTAAATACATAATTAAATTATTAAATACATAAATTATTAAATACATATTTACATTATTAATAAAATATAACAATCATTAAATTATTATTAAATCACCAAACAAATTAATAAATGTACCGTTTTATTCCTTTTTCGCGAGTCGACACACAAAGCCACCTCCCCTCGCTCACTTGTTTCATTTACTCCGGATGAATATTGCTGGTGTTACAGGGCTTGAATTTCGAATTTTCTGAAGTGCGTGCGCATAAAGCCCCCTCTCAATACTAAACTCAGTAATAAGAGTTTGTTTTCACTGCTCATTGCACTTAAACAATCAAATACACAAAATAATGTCAGAATGCTGGTCTTGGTGAGTATTCATGTAAACAAAGTCAGTTATGCTTTAAGTTAGTTGAGAAAGGAAAAGCATAATGGATCTGTGTGTCAGGTCTTAAAGTGACAGCAGCCTAATATACCTGCTGCCAAATTATAGGATAATATTAAAAATATCTATATGGCATGGTCTCAATGTCAAAATTGTGGTCAGTGAAAATGCTGAGTGGCAAGTAACTTTGGAAAACCACTAGCCACAGTGGCTGGTGAGCAAAAAAGATATTGTCAAGCCCAGGTTGTGATGGGAAGTCTTTTCCACAAACTGCTTCTTTCAGACAGTTCATTTCAATGAACCGATTCATTAGCTTGTTTACATAATCATGCAGACATCACATATACGCAATTCTATTATTAAAGAACACAACAATCATGTGAAAAAGATGTTTTACATGTCTAAAGCATAAAAAATGAATAAACTAGTCTTATTTAACTCATAAACCATGAGAAACCATAAAAAAAAATCCTTTTCACCCCTTCATATATTTTTATATTGAATGTCCTAATATTGAATATTGTACAAATGCATTTGTTTGCTTGTTTGCTTGTAATAATATCGGCCAGCATTTGAGCAAATTCACCTCCGATCTTTATTTAAACACAAGGGATTGAGAAAAATCCTTGACCACAACAACCTCTAACAGGAGGAAAGCAAAACAAACAAACAAATAAATATGAGAGAGAGAGAGAGAGAGAGAGAGAGAGAGAACAATGCATGAATAACAAATATGATTTATCTGGCAGGAGGGCATAGAGTTTGAAAACAGAGGAGTGATGGACATTAGGGGTGTTGAAATTAAAGGTGCACTGTGTAAATTTTAGCGGCAACAACCAACCGCTCACCCCTCCCTTTCGAAGCACGAAATAGATAGAGAAGCTACGGTGGCCAACACAGGACAAAGATGTCGTCGTCTGAGACAGCAGAGAGTAGCTAGCGCTCTGTAGAGATGACATGTCACGTCATGACATGACGGCGAAAAATGGTGACTTCACTGTAAGGGGACCCGCGGTGTATGTAGATAGAAATGGCTTATTCTAAGGTAATAAAAACATAACAGTTCATTATGGAAGGTCTTTATACACTTTATACGGACGTGGACAATTCTGCATCGATTCAGTAATAGACCATAATCGATTACAGCCTACTGAAGGTTCTCTAAAATAATACGTCACGCTAGCGTAAAATGGCGGAGGAAGGTGAAACACAAAAGAGAGTAATAAAAAATGCACCCACTATTTTAACATTTACAGTGTGTGTGCGTTCTAAATGTTCCTGTCGTCTGCTGTTTTCAGACTTAAGTTGTGTTTGATGTTTGCTACATTCAGGTGTACTTTCTTGGAGCAGATCAAATAAAAAGGTAGTTTATGTATCTGACTGCTTATATTCATTGAAAAAAATGTAGCCATGTGCAGTAATATTGAAAATCGTGGATACAACACATTGTGATGCATTGTGATCAAATCGTAATCAGATTGAATCGTGAGACCAGTGACGATTCACACCCCTACTGGACATGTGTTTGAAAAGGGGAGGTTTTGATGGGCTCTTCTTCTGCTGTGCAATTAAAGTCATTTGAACAGAGTGGGAGATTTTAGGTGGCTCAAAGGACAAACATTTTTTGCTTTAATTTCACACACACGCACACACATACAAAAATGGATCCTGTTATCAGCCACTTAAAACCTGTGAAGGCTAGATAGGCTCACGGCTAAATCGTACATTGCTCCTTAGAGAACCGACCTCAACTGACCTCAAATTATTCAGCAGCTCATGAGATCTATTAAAATGTCTTTAGCTAGTGTCCCTTTAAATGTCTGTCTGTCTTTCTTTCTTTCTTTCTTTCTTTTTCTCACCCTCCCCACTCTAGGAACCCTAGTGGCTCTTTTCACATCACGCCCTTTATTGATCTCATTAATTGTTTGTTAGATGTGTAATTAAACAGTAGAGTGGGAAACATCTTGTTAGCAGCTGGGGTCTTTATGTGCTCTTTGGACTCCAGTCTTAGTTAAGCTACAGTGAGAAATTAGGAAGCCGTCGCTAAGCCCAGTGGGAACATCTGCGGGAGACTGGAGCCCCAGTTTGGGAGCTTTTAATAGCTGATTGTGTAAACGGCTTCATTAGAGTATATTCAATGTCAGATACGCTGGAATAATATTTTTAATGCCAGGCTAATGGCCGTCTTTCACATACTATCAGCATAGGATTTTAGCATAGGAATCTATCCCCTGGTTTCACAGACAAGGCTTAAACCTAGTCCCAGACTAAAATACATGTTCGAGCTGTTTTAACTGAAAGCAACTTGCACTATATCTTAAAATATGTCAATGCCATTGTTTTGTCTCAAGATTCACACCAGTAATGTGTTTTTCTAAGGAATGTTTATAAAAGCTTCTTAAATGTCTAATCCTGGCTTAATTAAAGCTCTGTCTGTGAAACTGAGCCTATATGCACTAAGATATGATTAGATGAAAGACACATTCAAACTGTAGACTGTAGATATATCTATTAAAAATACCTACACTGCAGTTTAGGGTCAGTTTCCACAAAAATATTAACTGTTTTCTATGTTGATAATAAGAATAATAAATTATAATAAGATAATTTCTTGAGCTCGAAATCAGCATTTAACAATGATTTTTGAAGGATCATGTGACACTGAAGACTGGAGTAATGATGATAAAGTTTATAAAAAATAAAACAGTTATTTGAAATTGTAATAATATTAGACAACTATGTTGTTTTTACTGTATTTTTAAACACATAAAGACTTTCAAAAATATTAAAAAAATCTCATTGACCCCAAACTTTTGAACAGTATTGCATGCATATTTTAAAGGGTTCACACACGGTGTGAAGGGTTGTGGAGGTGTGTAATGGGCTGGTATGGTAATTGTGTCAATTGGTGGACTGCATTTTATTATTATCCTACTGACTGCGGCAAATTACTTTTCTGCACTGTTCAACTAGCCTGCCTGTTTGACAAACTACATCAATACTGGCAACTGCCATGCTGAATGCAATTTATATATCTTCTCTTCCCTTCTCCGTTCTTCCTTTTCCCTGTGTTTGGCAGTTGTTTATGGCGAGCATGACTGTCTCGCTGCTCTTTAAATTGATCACATGGTTTTATGGTTGTGGTCTCATTTGCATGTTCAATAAATGCTTTTTGGATCATCACAGAAAGAGCAGTTGCCTGTAGTGTGTTGTGAGCATTGTAAATGTAAAACAAACAAAATATATATATTTTATCCAAAATTGGATGTAACACTCAAACACACACAGTTGCATGATGTAGCTGTAAAGGCAGCTGTCCAGACAGCTAAACTGACTGTATGAAATTGTAATAATAAATGTATATTAAAAAGTTATAACTGTATATAAAAATATTATTATTATTATTATTATTATTATTATACTAAAACAGGTTAAAATTGAGTGTTATATTTCAAGCCTGGTAAATTATTGCATTCTTGTAGTAGGGTACAATGGGGTTAAAGGCACACCTTAAGAAAAATGTGCTTTTCACTACTCCCATGGTGTATGATTGCAGAAAAAAATATATGTTTATATTGAACATTTATGGAACAAAAGAAAATATGTGTGAAAATAAATCATGAAAGTGATCATAAATGTATGGGGTGGTGATGGGGTCCTTTTACCCCACACATGGGGTAAAAGGCATACAGTATTGATACAAATACTTTCGCTAAAATAATGTTTTCAAGTTAATAAAACAATCACTTTAGCAAAATTTGTACTATTTTCTGTTTTTTTGATAAATAAAATAATAAATTTTTGTTTAAATATGCTGTCATTAAAATATGTTAATATAGAAATATAATATTAATATATATATATATATATATATATATATATATATAGAGAGAGAGAGAGAGAGAGAGAGAGAGAGAGAAAAGATTCTGAAAGCATTGAAGGAGATCCCATAATAATTTAATATAGATTTACAGTAGTAACAATAAATGATATTTGAATATATGATATGATTAATATCATATTTTTAAATATGATGGTTTCATAAATATAATGATTATCTTTAAGGTGGACACCCAACTTAATATATGATACTTACAATCTGAATCTAACCATGTCATGTCAACAAATGGAAAAGTCAGCCGGCTGTTTATTATCATGTTAATTGTGGTGCATTTAACCCCAAATACCATACTTTTACATTTTCTTCCATTATTGGAAAAACTATTGCTTTAATTACCTTGAACCAAACTGAAAAATATTAAGAAGACTGTAACGGAGTTCGGAGGCGGGAACCGGCGAATGTTTAACAAGACTTAAATAAATAAACAAATAAACTGAAAATAAAAGCGGCAGCCATGCACACACATAATAAAACGTAAACCAGAACACAACATAAAGTCCAGGCCTGGTCCTCTCTTGTCCTTCACTGTCGTCGCTCCTCCTTTTATGTGTCCGAGCTCCTCCGTGAGATTATCATATGTCGTCCCGTTCTCACGCTCCCTCTGCCTCGCTGCTTGCCACAAAGACCTATTTCTTATAATATATTCAATAATTTTAGCAATTCTCATTTACTCCTTAAATGTACAACATTTTAAAAAACATCAAATATTTGATCAAATTAGCACAGAATCAACTTTGTGCTGCTGTCCGCGATCACGTCAAAGATCAGACAAATTTCCACGTGCATCATTAAAAAGATGTTTTGGAAAGTGCTATGGCAAGTTTTTGTGCCATCTAGTGGTTTAGAGGAAAATAAACCAAATGAGACTTTTACCCCGTGGAGCATTTAGCCCCGTTGTGCCCTACCATATTAATGTATGCACATACTTTATTTCATATATTTCTGAAGTGGGAAGGATAATGAAATATTTACCTGAACTTTACCATTACTTTAACTTTTTTGCTGCGGTTGAAGTTATATAGTATGTGTGTGTGTGTAGAAATGTATATATAAGTAGTTTGAGATTTAATAAATAATTGACGGACCGCTTGCAGTACTGCTGTGGACCCCCTAGGGGTCACAAACCCCTGTTGAACACTGTCAAATGCATTTCGACCTGTGTTTGCTCCCCTGCACAACAGCATTTAAAAAAAAACTGAATATGTAAAGGAGGGCATCCGTTCACTCTCTTGTTCTCTTCCAGTCACCAGTTCCAGTCAACATTTCGGTTCAGTACAGCAGTAAGTAACTGATATCAATGCTTCTGAAAGAAAGAAGGAGGGAAGTGGGAGCCTGATAAGGGCATTAAGTGGGGAAAATGGATTTTAAAAGTATGGTAAATCCTCCCTGGTCTTTGGTTTCTATAAATATTAATGTTATCCCCAGCTGTTCGACAGGTATGCACAGAATAAAAAGCTGGTGATAAGTTGCCCTTGCTTGGCGTGTGGTGCGTTTTCCCCCTCTCTTTCGATTGTTCACCCGCAGAAGTTAAAATGCCTTGAAAAATGAATAGATCCCCATCCACTCATCCCCTTCTGCCTAATTCTTTAGCTTCTTTTACGCCCTAATACCCACTGTAAACAGTGCAGCAGCCCCGTCTCGTTGTCTTTTTCCACTTGAAATCACGCTCATCTTTGAGCCAGTGGAGCAAAAGGCTGAATGCCTTCGGAAGCAAAGCACTTCTCAAAAAGTTCTCTCTCAGATGAGTGATGATTCCTTGCACTTGTGATTCATTACGCTAAGCAAAACATGAACTTGAAGTGCAATGTCTCAATGTAAAGTGCTAAAAGCAGGGCATTATGGGTCATAGAACTTCATGGGAATTGTTGAATTCTTCATGAATGAAACTGAATGGTCTCGAGATGCATTTATTTATTTATGAATGAAAGAATGAATTAAAACAGTTAAGGTAATTGTAAGACTTCAATTATAATAATAGTACACAGGTTGACAATTATAATACACAGAATAGGCATTGTGCACAAAGCTGAACGTATTTACAACATTTTGAATTGAATCTGCATGTTAAGTGGTTTGGGCTGAGTTATTTGTAAGCATGGTAGTGTCATTAAAGCACCCAGAGTCTTGGTTCCTAGACTCAGTCCATGATCATAAAGGGATTGTGACCCTTTGCTATGGTCCTAATCTCTGCCATAGGAGGGCACTGCAGGGGTAATTGTCTTTTAAGAAGCACTAATGAATCCAAAGAAGCTTCTACAGTGAACGATCGATGGCTCTCTGCTATGCTGTTTAATTGTCTGTGCTTTATGTCAGCATTCACTGTGTGTGACAGTGCAGGGGGCTTAAGTGCATATGCGTTATCTAAATAGAGAGCAGCCTTTGCTGCTTTTTGCACCATTACGCTCAACCTGGCAATCGTAATGTGCAAATTTCTTAGCTGAGAAGCTCTGTGAGAAGTGAACTGAGATTAATAATAGAAAGAGATCATGGGGAAAGAGGGTGAGAAAGACAGACATGGTTTGGGTTTTCGAACAATATTAATTGTCAGGTAAGACCTAGTCTTGCGTAGCCAGACCTTCAGACTGACGACAGAACTCTATCGCAGCTTTCACTGGTCAAGGACCGCCCAAGAGGACGTTTGACTGACATTGTAACACAACCAATCATAGTTCGTTTTGTTCTGCGTCCTGTTTAGGGGAGTGAAAATGTAAAGTTGATGTCCCTGATGTCCCTAACGTTGTGCAAGTTTACTGCAACAATGGAGCCGCAAACTTCACATACTTTTGAACATCTGACATTTAGTCGATCCTGGTAAGCGCTCATTATCACAGTTATAAACACGACAGTGTTTTTCTTCCACAAGGGAGTTTGGCATCACAGCATTTGTTTCCAGGCGGACCGTTAAAGAATGCAACACACTCGTCTCGTGGACATGCTGAAGAATTTAACCAATCAGATGACGACTTTGAAACTCCTGAAGTGTTTCCAGATATGTGTGCCATATGCATCAGATGTTCAGCCAACAGCACCAGCCATATCACCCTGTAGCCCAAGACTGGTTTCCCACTGAGCCTGGTCAGTACCTGGATGGGAGACCAACTGGGAAAACTAGGTAGCTGCTGGTAGAGGTGTTAGTGAGGCCAGCAGGGGGTGCTCAACCTGTGGTCTGTGTGGGTCCTAACGCCCCAGTATAGTGATGGGGACACTATACTGTAACAAGCACCGTCCTTCGGATGAGATGTTAAACCGAGGTCCTGACTCTCTGTCGTCATTAAAAATCCCATGGCACTTCTTGTAAAGAGTAGGGGTGTAACCCTGGTGTCCTGGCCAAATTCCCTCCATTGGCCCTTACCAATCATGGCCTCCTAATAATCCCCGTCCATTGAATTGGCTCTATCCTCTCTCCTCTCCACCTATCGCTGGTGTGTGGTGAGCGCACTGACGCCGTTGTACTGTGGCTGCCGTCGCATCATCCAAATTAGAAGCTGCACAATGGTGGTGGTTGAGGAGAGACCCCTGACATGAGTGTAAAGTGCTTTGGGTGTACAGTAGTACATATGAAAGCGCTATATAAATGCCTCATTCATTCATTCAACGGTCCGTGGGTGTGACGTCTGAGGCTGAGACTTAGTAATACCCATTAATGAGAAGTCCAACATTCAGACTATGAATACAATCAAAAACGACTTTAATAAATGCCCCTAGTCTAATTAGTCACTAGTGCTCGCTTGCTTAAATACATACATGCATACATAAGCATTCATACTCTTTCATCAAGATGCTATATGGTCAGGGGAAAAATGCAATCTCTTTATATAACTCCACTTTACACATTCTATATAAGTAACTTTGGTTTTACTTGTCAACTACCAGCAGGCCCAGTTCCAGAATCAAATCACTGAGGGTTCTTCTGAAATTACTGAGGGTGCTAATAATAATAACTGGAATAGAATTTCAAAAATATTTTGCGTTTGATATTTCCTTTTTGTGAGCTGATGTGGCATCACAGAATGAGGCAGACGATAAATTATTTTATAGTATTCTATACAGTGATGAAGTCTATGTCGATTAGCACTGCATTATAATATACTTTATTATTATGAAAATACCCGAGGAGGCTTTAAGAACTTAAATACATCATATATTGTCGAAGTCGTGTGTTTATTGTCTTCATGTTTAATCAAAGTGTTTCTATCTTCTTTTTATTCAGCTCCGCTACACAGCGCTAGCTTCACATTAGGGATTTCCTGAAAATGTCGTAATATTACTTCTCTCTGAGGCAAATGTGGCGTTTTTGCTCGAGGGCGCCCTCTGGCCTCCAGTATGAATGAAACATGAGTGTGTTTAGTGCCCAGCAGTGCTCACTCCATCCTATTTTGGGTTAAAAAAAAATTTGAAAAATAATACATCTCTAAATTAAAAAAAGTCTGTAAAATATAATAATAATAATAATTATTATTATTATTATTATTGTTATATTTATTCTTAAATACTGTATTTTTTATTTTTAATAAAGAAAATAAAGAAAATATATTTTTTTATAAAAAATATAATATATATACACTCACCTAAAGGATTATTAGGAACACCATACTAATACTGTGTTTGACCCCCTTTCGCCTTCAGAACTGCCTTAATTCTACGTGACATTGATTCAACAAGGTGCTGAAAGCATTCTTTAGAAATGTTGGCCCATATTGATAGGATAGCATCTTGCAGTTGATGGAGATTTGTGGGATGCACATCCAGGGCACGAAGCTCCCGTTCCACCACATCCCAAAGATGCTCTATTGGGCTGAGATCTGGTGACTGTGGGGGCCATTTTAGTACAGTGAACTCATTGTCATGTTCAAGAAACCAATTTGAAATGATTCGAGCTTTGTGACATGGTGCATTATCCTGCTGGAAGTAGCCATCAGAGGATGGGTACATGGTGGTCATAAAGGACTCATCAGACCAGGCAACATTTTTCCAGTCTTCAACTGTCCAATTTTGGTGAGCTCGTGCAAATTGTAGCCTCTTTTTCCTATTTGTAGTGGAGATGAGTGGTACCCGGTGGGGTCTTCTGCTGTTGTAGCCCATCCGCCTCAAGGTTGTGTGTGTTGTGGCTTCACAAATGCTTTGCTGCATACCTCGGTTGTAACGAGTGGTTATTTCAGTCAAAGTTGCTCTTCTATCAGCTTGAATCAGTCGGCCCATTCTCCTCTGACCTCTAGCATCAACAAGGCATTTTCGCCCACAGGAATGTTGCATTCTGGATGTTTTTCCCTTTTCACACCATTCTTTGTAAACTCTAGAAATGGTTGTGCGTGAAAATCCCAGTAACTGAGCAGATTGTGAAATACTCAGACCGGCCCGTCTGGCACCAACAACCATGGAACGCTCAAAATTGCTTAAATCACCTTTCTTTCCCATTCTGACATTCAGTTTGGAGTTCAGGAGATTGTCTTGACCAGGACCACACCCCTAAATGCATTGAAGCAACTGCCATGTGATTGGTTGATTAGATAATTGCATTAATGAGAAATTGAACAGGTGTTCCTAATATTCCTTTAGGTGAGTGTATATACACACACCAACACTTTTCATTTGTAAAAAATAATCGCATTTTAAATCACAATTTTAACCAGAATAATAACAATTAGATATTTTCCCCAAATATCTAATAGCCCTAGCACCTATTATGCAAATTTCACTTTTACATTGTGTGTACACAACCACCCTATAATGGTAAAAATCCACCCACTCCTTTTTTTTGTTATCCCCATAAATCACAAGCAGCGCCTCAGAACAAGCCGTTTGCAGATTCCTGGGAATGTGACGTTACATTTTACAGGCCTCACCCATGAGTGTTAATGGACAATGCCGTATTAGTATAGACCCCGCCCTCAGACAGCTATACAAAGTCCGCCATGTTTATCTCCTCGCCAGAGCATTTAACACCAGCATTCAAGTAAGAAATGTGTTCTTATTTAAATGACTAAAGTTATTAAGTCAAGAGCAGTGAGTGATTTTCAGTTTTTCTTTTGTTTGATTCATATTAACAGCATGTATAGCAGTAGGTACTGAATATTACACTGCTTTCACTTTAATACACACAGGATTTCTGTACTTGCTGCATACGTGCACATACATAACCAACTGTTTTCATGTGAACTTTGTGTGTTTCTGACATAACCTTGTGTGCATTTGACAGTTTAATCGCAATAACGCATGAAAGAGAACTAGTCTTGTAGTTTAACACTCACGGGCGCACCGTCATCCAGCTCTCTGTGCGCATGCGTCGGGTGTGTGCTCAAGTTGAGAGTGATGTGGCTTTAAAACGCATGCAGATGGATGATGAAGAACTGCAATGTCATGTGAGTTTGTCTGCGATGTAGATGATCATACAGGCGTCTTTTGTTGGTACAGTAGCCTATTATCAGCTGGTTACGGTACTGATAACTGTTGCTGAGCAAACTTTAATGTTAGCTAACGTTAACAGATAGTTTTGTTAATGACAAGTAGTAGATGATACACTTACTTGAACAACCAAGGATCTGTCCAATCTGTGCCCACACAGCCTCTTTATGGTGTATATTATGGTAGAGTTTTGTGTTCATGTCATATAACTCCTTGTGCTCCGACACTAGTACAATAAGTCCATCTACCGGCACTTCATTTTTTTCTTGTTGTTATGGAACCGACAGGTCTCGCTACTTGCTTGTCATTGGTTAGCTGTCAAAAAGGCTCTTGACAGGATGTTTTTTTTTCAGAAAAATTTAACTTTATTCAACTTGAATAGCCACTTTAAGCTGCAGAAAAAGACGTTGGCGGTGGCATTTAAAAAAGCACTCAGGACTTTTTTGAAAACACGGTTTGCGCCATAGGATTATAATGTAAAACAGCTTAAAAAAAGACGCCCTTAGTCTGCTTAATATCTGCTGTCACTTTATTTTGATGCTCCCCAATAGACATTCTACTGACTATATGTAACTTTGCAAGTACAGGACAACTTGTTCCACTAACCATATGACCCAAATTCTAACTTAACAGTTTACTAATACTCTGAGAGTTAGTTGACATGTAGTTGCAAAGTTACCTATAGTTAGTAGAACATCTCGTGGACTCAAAGTTAAGTGTAACCAAAATTGTATAAACACATCTGTCTGTCTGTTCATCTGTCAGTCCGTCCTCATATTTTGATTCTTTGTTTATTTATTTATTGCATGGTCTTTTTTGAATCTTACGTACTTCCTAAATGTTGAGCTAAAAAAAATAATCATTCAAATACAGAAAATCAAGTTTATCTTGCTAAAATAACTGTGATTATTTATTAGTTGAGATTAAGTAAAGCTATTCCTCATCGGATGCCTCATCTGACAATTTTTGAAATTCATCTTATTGGTCCCGCCAGTGCTTGGAGTAATGAGTGTAAGAGCGATCATTTGGCAGACACCTGGTGCTGTGTCATTCAGCTATCCTCAGCTAACCAATTTCAGAGGCCCTAACCTGAAATATCACTCCCTATTCCCCCTCTACGACTCTTTCTGTCCCATCTGCACTTGTTCATGCCAGAATAAGAAAAGTAAATAAAATAGCTCTCTTTATGTGCTATTGTTCTGATAGTGGCAGGGAGGGGCAACCTAAAGCCCCTGTGCTTGATTGCATTAATTACCACTGTAGCTTCATTAGTGCTATTAAGCAATAAGCCCAGGCAACTGGGAAATGAAGAATGCTTTTTCTCCTTTTCCTTTTTTTTTCTCTTTTTTTTATTTATTAAATTATTTATTTTCTCAAAATTAATCACAGAGTTCAGCTTAGAGCAGGATGAGTAACTCACACACTTTAAAGCACACATTTAATGATCATCTATTAATAAATGTGACCTTTATTCAAACACAACTACATGAGCCCCCACTTGCTGCAAAAGCTGTCTTCTTAAGTTGTGTTGTAGGAGGGGGCGTGGTACATCTGGGACTAATGGCCTTGTGTTTTGTTGACGAATGATTGAGGGTCAAGTACTGCATTAGTGGAACTAGTGTCTAAACATGAGCAGATCCAATTTGTCTTCACATCTACCTCTGAAAGCTCACTGGCAGAGATTAGCAAACAAATATGGCACCGCCAAACAAGGGCACGAGGGAATTCATTAAAGTTTTTTTCTTTTTTTTAGGGCACAATTTGAATTATTTTTTTAATTCCCACCCTCCACAGACCTTGCAGCAGCCAATTTGCAATCTTAGTATTTGATTGTTAAATCATAGAGACAGGATTGAGTGAGAGAAGACGGGGAAAGAATGTTTTTGTTTGAGGGAGTTCAAGGTGATGAAATTCAAGCTAAATGTGAGGAGCAGATAGCAAGGATGGATGCTCATTACTGGAAAATAAATCACGCCTCGATCTCCCTCGTTAGCAATTACTAGCGCACATTAGCGCATAGCTCCTCTGGCTCTTTGTCATCCGCCGTCAGAATCTAGGCAGTGCGGGTTTCAGCACGTTGTACATCATCTCCCAGGATGCATCAGTGCCGCCAGCTAACATCCTGACAGAAACGTTACGGTATCTGATCCTATCATTAAGGTGATATGTGTGTGCTAGGGTCATAAGAAAATAAAACCCGCTTTCTGATCCACATTAGTGGTGTGTGGGCGGCTATGTTTATTTATGTGGGAGGATGTGCACATGGGTTGAGTGTTTTGTTCTGTTAAAAGGGAGCAGGAATGAAATCATGGGAATGAAAGACTGACGGAATCAGTCTGGGTGAATATAAAGCTGTCAAGAACAGTCATATTTCACACTAAAATCTAAAGGAAGTAATTATAAATTATTTTGCTTGAAGACTATGAAGTCCTTTCTAGACTGTGACATTCTTTGCATTTTGACATTTATTTTAATGACAATTAATCACATTTTCCTTCCTAATTTTTAATATTGCAAGAAAGAAAGAAAGAAAGAAAGAGAAAGAAAGAATATGCATTCTACATACATAAATGCGTAAATACATACATTAAAAAAATAGTATCTAGTTTGTATCTAGTAAATCATATATATATATATATATATATATATATATATATATATATATATATATATATATATATATATATATATATATACATATATATATATATATATATATATATATATATATATATATATATATACACTCACCTAAAGGATTATTAGGAACACCATACTAATACTGTGTTTGACCCCCTTTCGCCTTCAGAACTGGCTTAATTCTACGTGGCATTGATTCAACAAGGTGCTGAAAGCATTCTTTAGAAATGTTGGCCCATATTGATAGGATAGCATCTTGCAGTTGATGGAGATTTGTGGGATGCACATCCAGGGCACGAAGCTCCCGTTCCACCACATCCCAAAGATGTTCTATTGGGTTGAGATCTGGTGACTGTGGGGGCCATTTTAGTACAGTGAACTCATTGGCATATTCAAGAAACCAATTTGAAATGATTCGAGCTTTGTGACATGGTGCATTGTCTTGCTGGAAGTAGCCATCAGAGGATGGGTACATGGTGGTCATAAAGGGATGGACATGGTCAGAAACAATGCTCAGGTAGGCCGTGGCATTTAAACGATGCCCAATTGGCACTAAGGGGCCATTGAATCATATGCATTGAAGCAACTGCCATGTGATTGGTTGATTAGATAATTGCATTAATGAAATTGAACAGGTGTTCCTAATAATCCTTTAGGTGAGTGTATATATAATGGTTATTAAGATAGATAGATAGATAGATAGATAGATAGATAGAACATGACACTTTTGTAATTCCTATTTATTTTATTTATTTATTTAAATAAGGCCCCATTAGTTAATGCATTAACTATCATTAAATAACAATGAGCAATACATTTGTTACTGTATTTATTAATCTTTGTTAACATTAGTTAATACAAATGAATAAGTTAAAAATAATAATAAAAAAAAAGTTTGCTCAGGTCCATTACATAATATTTACATATGCAACTTTTGATTTTAACAATGTATTAGTAAATGTTGAAAAAAATAATAACGAACATTCATAAATGCTTCAGAAGTATTTTTTTTAATTGTTAGTTAACTAATATGGTTAACTATTGTTAAATGGAAAATTTTTGTTAAATTATTTTATTAATTTTATTGTGAACATATTTATTTATTTATTTATTTATTTGCATTCAGTCATTTCACTCAAAATGTGCTTATCTATTTTCTGGTCCTCTTTTATTTTTGTCTTTTGTCATACGCTTACATAAACACACTTACTTTTCTCTTATTTTGAACCAAAAGTCGAAATAGGCCTGTCCTTCAAAATGCATATTAGAGAGATAGAAGATAGAAAATGTGGGTGCTGGCATGGTGAAATGTATCAAGTAATTTATGATTATGACAAACAGCTGGCTAGATCTAGGTCTGAAACATCTTATAAACATTATGCTCCTAAGTGACAGTATTGCTAGATCACTCTTTAGAAACAGCTGCTGGAAGGAGTGCAATATGACATTATCCATTAAACACGGACGTGTAATAAAAGGTGGTACATAAAATTGTGCTGCAAAGAACGTGCTGATGGCTGTGTCTGAGGAACGCTTTGAGGTGCGAAGTATTTCTCAAAATGTGCAGCCTTATGCTGAAACCTCTTCCTGTTTGTTCATGCTCTGCTCACTCACGTTCACATGACTTGAACCGAACAGTTTCTGCTATTGTTTGCTGTAGGCGTCTAAGGAAAGGCCAGTAATAGGTTTCTCGGGGACGAGCGGATAAGACAAGAAAGCAAAGCTGGAAATCAGGGGGTTAGAGAAAGTGTAAATGGGGGGAATTGCATTCAACACACTTAGTGTCGTCTTCTAAATATAGCTAAACATAGTCTTGCAAAGGTACTCAGGCTTAAAGCTTTTTGCATCCTCCGCAGATTGTTAGCACTGCATTTTGCCACAAACATTGACCTGAAGTTTCCCTATAGGATAACTTAGTTATTGATAACCGTGGTCTGCTTCTGTTGCTGATTAGGTTTTCATTCCAATTTAGAGTTAAATTGCTAAATTAGAATGAGGCTTATTAGTTGTATTATGTTATCGTGATAATTGTATTGAATTTGAGGTTGACACAAATTCAATTTGGCTGGGATGCCCAGTTGTCAAATAAATGTAATCAATTAGTAATTCATTTTAGGGAGAAAAAAAGAAGAGGAATGGCACTACTAATTATTTTAAAACCTATATCCTCTTAACTCCAATCGAAGAGAAGAGAATAAAATAAAATAAATGGAAAAATACATTTAGGAAAACTAAAATAACATTATAATAATACAATACAATACAATAGAATGCAGTAAAATATAATATAATATAATATAATATAATATAGGTTTGTTCAGATATTTAGTTTAGCCATTTTATCAATTTTGGTATAGGACATTCAGATGAAAGGAATCTCAGTGAGCAGCACCGGTCATCCATCCATCAAAAGAATCTATGATCAGTGAAGGAATGCTGAGGTTTTACTGTGTCAGCAGGTCATGTCAAATGTGTTCAGAGGTGAGGTTATGTTATTAACTTCCAGTCAACACAAGTAATTGGTGAAGAGTAAATAATCGGCAGGAGTGCGTACCGTATGTCATCTGATCTCATTTTGTGCTGACTCCATTGAAAACTGAAGGTTTTGAAGGTACAGACACATGCATAATATGAGAGATGTAGTTGAGAAGTGCGAACAGGGGTGTGATTCAGAGATGTGGAGTGCTGGCCCACATGTCTCATGAGACGTTTGTGGCAATCACTTGTTTTCTATTACCACTCTGTACTGTCAGCTCACTGTGGTCTGTCAGCCTCTGATGGAATTGTTTATACAAAAACACAAATATTAACTCTGTGGTAGTGTAACAAATGGGCATGAGAAAGATGAATAGATGGATAGATTTGATAGATAGATAGATAGATAGATAGATAGAGAGAGAGAGATAGATAGAGAGATAGAGAGATAGATAGATGGATGGATGGATGGATGGATGGATAGATGGATAGATGGATAGTTTGCTAAGGTCCATTTTATTTATTTTAAAATAAGGTCCCATTAGTTAATGCATTAACTATCATTAACTAACAATGAGCAATACATTTGTTACTGTATATTAATCTTTGTTATCATTAGTTAATACAAATTCATATTAATATGGTAATAACAAAAAAAATTGCTCAGGTCCATTACATAACATTTACATATGCAAGTTCTGCTTTTAACAATCTATTAGTAAATGCTGAAATTAACAATAACTAACAGTTACTACTACAGTTACTAACAATAACTATTTTTTTTTCATTGTTAGTTCTTGTTAATGTTATTAACTATTGTTAACAAATGGAACATTTTTGTTAAATATTTTTATTTTATTTTATTATTATTATTATTTATTAATATAAATTATGATTTATATGTTTTACCTGATTTAGACTCCACACTGGACATGCTGTGAGCATCTTTGCATTTCAACAGCCACTAATGTCCATTCTCTGTTTATTTATTTATTTATTTATTTTTTTTATTTTTTTTGTCAAGTTGTCAAGTTTGGCAATCCATTAGAACACAGGGCGTCCTAATCAAACATCACACTTTGTGCCAGTGGATATAAGCGGAATTGATGTCATCCAACTGTGTTGGTGCCAGTGGTCAGTATGTCCTTTGAATAGGATCAGTCATTTAGTAGCTGAGAGCTCTATGAGCTTGTTGGCTGCAGAGAGTGGTCATTATCCAGTGTGGTCTTGTTTGAAGCTCTAATCAGTGTGGTTGTAGCCAGCTACCCATGCTGTTAATCCTGTCGATCAGGGTGATGATTTAAACAATTAATCCTGTGGTACAGTAAAAAATCTGCACCACTTACTTTTTTTGGATAATGCCACTTGCTGTGTCTTTGGCTCTGTCCTGCTGGCTGCAGCACTGTAATGGCTCTTCTGATGCTGAGAGGGGGGATTTCGATTACTGTACCCCTGCTGGATCAAAAGTATATACTGTGATTCAAAAGGCTGGCAGTAATGTTGAATATAAATAAATTTGTATTGCTGGCCATGTGGATAAATGTTGACCACCCATGGGTATTAATGGCTATGTGGAGGTGTACAATAGCACATTGCCACCATGGTGCAAAATTAACAGCAAATAAATAAAAAAATAAAAAAATGTTTACATCTGACCCTGGATCACAAAACCAGTCATAAGGGTCAATTTTTAAATGAAGATGTATACATCATCTGAAAGCTGAATAAATAGGCTTTCCATTGATGTATGTTAGGTTTAAATATGTTTGTTAGGATAGTACAATATTGAGAATTCTAAATATTGAGAAAATCGCCGTTAAAGTTGTCCAAATGAAGTCCTCAGCAACGGATAATACTACTAATACATTTTTGATATATTTACGGTATGAAACTTACAAAATATCTTCATGGAACATGATCTTTACTTAATATTCTAATGATTTTTGGCATAAAAGAAAAATCGATAATTTGGACTATTGTTGGCTATTGCCACAAATATACCCGTGCAACTTTTGACTGGTTTTGTGGTCCAGGGTCACACATGATGTTTAAATAATGTTTAAATAAATATTTGGCAATATTTATGACTGCTAAATGTTCTTACTATTGTCAGGTGCAGGTTAGCTAGGTTAAAAAAAAACTGCAGCTGTCCATGGTTCTGAAATATTTGTTTTAGATGACTTTATTTAACTTTATTTACTTTATAGGAGCACAGTCAAAAATTTAGGAGCACTTTCTGATCAATAACAGACAATCCCATTGTAACTTTCCTATTACAGGGCGATTATTTTTACCATTATAAGAGCATTCTTTTTTTAATCTTATTAAATGTTTGCATTATCTTTTGTCATTTACTTAAATTAAAATAGAACATTTGTTTATAAATGTTCTTTTAAGCAATGAATTCAGTTAGAACAATAAGACACAATCAGACTGATACCAATCAAATGAAATCAGCATCAAAAGATACATCTTTGCACTGCAGAAGTGGCACAGAAGCTTTAACTGAAGTGGTATTTAGACACATTTACATAGACTGTTTAATGCAGCTCATGGGTAAATAATGTTGTATGAATGTTTTAAATACAAGTTTTTGAATTTAGAAATATGTAAAAATTAAACTTTAAAAGTTTAATATTTTTAATCTTATAGATATATAGTTAAAGCTGCAAACCGTAACTTTTTTTGTCTTCAAGATTTACTAAATTTATATAATGAGCGAGTACATCATGAATCCATTTTCCAAACCCTGTTTTTGTCTTATCCTGAATCACTACGGTATACTTATAATAAGTGTTTATATTCTGACTATTTTAGTCCGGTTCGGGACGAACCGCTGCGGAGTAGCACAGTACCTGGTTGACTCACCATAGAAATAAACATAGATAAGTAGCTCCGGCTACAATGTTCTTCCACAACATGCATGCAGTTATATATATATATATATATATATATATATATATATATATATATATATATATATATATATTAAGCGCTAGAGCGCCAAAATTTACGGATTGCAGCTTTAAGCAATATCACATGAGTAGACAGACTCCTGTTGCTCCGAGTATTGGCATGATTACGAATTTGATACTGATCTTGTACAAAAGTCCAATAAACAAGTTGATATCAAGTAACAATGTTTTAGCCACAATACTCTCTATGTTTGCTCATTTCATGAAAATAGTTTCAAACAAAGCCACACCAGAACTGTTGTGCATCTCCAAGCAATGGTGATTCCTGAATGAATCTGCATTTTCAACAATTGATTGATTGAATGACTCACACATTAAGACTTGCCGCCACCTACTGGCCTTTTTATTTTCATATTTACACTTTGCATAGACTGAATGTCATTCAGCTCTTCAGATCAGCATAATTTAGAGATAAATTAATAGAAATGTTATTCTGTATGACAAAGTATTAAGCAAACATGTGATAATAAATCTATATTTGTCCAAATATGCGCACGTTTGGACTAAGCGCTCGAACGGATGCTGTTTAGTGCATGTATGTGACTACAAATAAAACGAAGACGTGACTGGCTTTTCATTCTTGTTGACATTTCATTCAAAATATTGTTCATTACAGATCGATTATTTTGCACTCCTGGCATAAATTAAGAAATTAATGTCACTGCAACCTCATTTTATCATAAACAGTGGTCAAATAATGAAGCTGGAGGCTTTAATCTTTATTAATCTTAATTGTACCAAGTATTTCCAGATGAAGTAAGTGTGTGATGTTTTAATGAGCAGTGAATGTTGAACAACAGTAATCTGGGTCCGTCGGCAATACTTGACTGCTAAGGGGTTAATAGGTCTTTAATGGCTCATTGTTGCAGTTGGTCTGACACTCCCAGCCATGTTGTCATGTCTTATCGTCTGCTTTGTGCTTGGCCCCGGTAATGGCTGCTTGCAGCTATATTTATTATTATTATTATTATTATTATTATTATTATCTTTTTTGGGGGGAGAACCCTGCTTGTCTCTGGTTGGACTTGTTGACCAAAACATTTGTGGTCCTTGGTTGGGTATAATGACTTTTAATGTATTTTAATTAGCTTTTAATGAGAAACGTCCTCTCACTTTCAACTTTGTTTTATCCAGCAAATTTTTTGACAAGTGTAAATATTTGTAAAAAGATCAAATTTCACAGACATTTGATGAAAAGAAATGTTCAAAAGTAGCAGTCAGTATGTGGTGTGTCCTCATGGACTGCAACAGATTTGCCAGTTCTTGCTGTGAGATGTTACTCAACCTTTCCACCAAGACACTTGCAAGTTCTCAAACACATCTAGAGAGTCTATATGGTTACATGGTTTAACACTGCAAAGTCGATCAGCTGTTCTTCCTGTCTCCCTGTAGCACTGTCTTTGGCATCATCAACCTATGGTTTTTTAAGAAATGAAAAGCTGCACACTTCATCTGTTTTACAGAAGAACTGTTGTCAAACATATCACATGCTGGAAACATAATTATCACTGCAATAAAGATCCAATCAAGATGTTGTTTACTTATGTTTGAAAGGTTACTTCATTAAAATCAATGGAATAACCTTTCGAACATAAGTAAACAACATCTTACACACCTTAAGGTGTGTTTGTAATGCTTTTGTTTTCTGAGTATTCTCATGTTGCCTTTACTTTTATGTTTGAATCAAAGTAATGATGAAACATATCCCAGTTCACTTATACTGCACTGTAACTTACACTGCGCCAAAATTTACGGATTGCAGCTTTAAGCAATATCACACGAGTAGACAGACTCCTGTTGCTCCGAGTATTGGCATGATTGCGAATTTTATACCGATCTTGTACAAAAGTCCAATAAACAAGTTGATATCAAGTAACAATGTTTTAGCCACAATACTCTCTATGTTTGCTCATTTCATGAAAATAGTTTCAAACAAAGCCACACCAGAACTGTTGTGCATCTCCAAGCAATGGTGATTCCTGAATGAATCTGTATTTTCAACAATTGATTGATTGAATGACTCACACATTAAGACTTGCCGCCACCTACTGGCCTTTTTATTTTCATATTTACACTTTGCATAGACTGAATGTCATTCAGCTCTTCAGATCAGCATAATTTAGAGATAAATTAATAGAAATGTTATTCTGTATGACAAAGTATTTAGCAAACATGTGATAATAAATCTATATTTGTCCAAATATGCGCACGTTTGGACTTATATCTTAAATCTTTATCTCTAAATTATGCTGATCTGAAGAGCTGAATGACATTCAGAGCGATCTCTGTGTCTGTTTCTTCCTGCTGCACGTCACTTATGATCTCAGAGCTCTCTCATTTGCTGTACAGCTGTCAATCATCTTACGTGACTCAATGTGACAACAATCCTGCCCCATCTGGTCACGCTGTTCAGTGCACTTCCTCATTCTCATCTCTCTGTTGTAAACATTGCCAACACGTGAAAACGAAGCTAATAAACGCACGATTACGATGGCATGTGGTTGTGTGTTTTGCATGCGATTTGGTGTATTTTCATTTGTTTTCAGTAACATGCTAAGCAGGTGTAGCGATTAGCTCCATATAAACATCATTGAACATCACTAAAACCCACATTATATCGCAATCAGAAGTAAATACAAACACTCGCTGGCTATTTAAAGTTAAAGTGGAGTTAAAGTGTAATATTAATCTTTTATTTTGTGTTACGTAGCTTGATGCTAACTGTACCTCTAATGCACCTGTCACGCCAGGAGCTATATTTTATTTCACATAAGGTACCAAAAGCATGCTTTTTTTGTTTGTCTGTTTGCTAGAAAGACTTCAGATAGTAGATTTTAATGTAAAGTGGGATGAATGGGGTTGATGGCCAATTCAGAGTGCCTGAATAGGCTATAATGGATAAAATACAAACATATTCTAGATATATGTTACTTATGTGTATATTCAGAAAGACTTGCGAGCAGCAGCCCTTTTATTTGGGGTATGTCAAAATGCCCCACTTGCCAAAATGTGGGGTGACAGGCAAGAGGTTAAGATCATTTTAGGCAAAATAGCTGTAAAATTATAAATACAGTCAATAATAATGATTTAATGGTTTATCACTTTTGACCAATAGGTGGCACAGTAATGAAATGTGGTGTGGTGTGGTCAGAGTAAGGTATCAATGACGCATGCAAAGTTTGGTGCCAATATGTCAAAGCATTGCAGAGATACAGCCTCGAGTCATTTTGGCATCATGCCTCAAATTCGTCGCTGCGGTATACAAAAACAGTTTTGTCTATCAACACGAAATCCATATCTTTTTGTCGGCACAGTCTGAAGATGATACGATATGATTTTGGTGAAAATCTGACGAACGATCTAGGACAAGTTAGAAAAAGTAGGAATTTAACAAAAAACAAGATGGCGGACAGGAAGTTTGGCCAAATAATGCATAATTGGTATCCATGTTCTTGGCATGACCCAAGGAATGTATTATTTCGTTACAATAGGCTAATTTAATCAAAAGTTATTAGCATTTTTGTAAATTTCATTGTAACATTTGACCACAAGGTGGTGCTACATCAAAACTTTTTGAGTACCATCGGGGCATGGTGCCGAAGACACATACCAAGTTTTGTAATGATACGCCAAAGTGTTAGTAAAACAAAGGCCTAGCATTTTTTATCCCAATACTGTATTGAAGTCAATGGGAATTTCATGTTTTTTTTCTATTATAGCACCATCAAGAGGCACAATCCCACCATTTTTTATGTCTCCTCAGAGTGAGCCCATACATATGTGTGTCGAGTTTGGTGACAATATCTCTTTGTGCCGGAGTAATAGACATATATCAATAACATAATATCAATAGAGTTATATCAATAACAACATAAAAAATTACTCATGGACAACTTTGTTTTAATTTTTTTGCCACTTCCTAAGTTATTCCATCTAAAAGTTATTCCATAACTTTTTGTCACCATTGTCTGAAGATGATCTGGTTCAATTTTGGTGAAAATTGGACAAACTGTCTAGGACGAGTTCAAAAAAGTAGGTTTTTATAACTCATAACTCAAAATGGCGGAAATCGAATTGTCATGAGCTCAGGAATTAGAGGAAAAAATAATTTAGAGACACCAAAATTGGTGTATTTAATGTTGGGACTGTCCTCTATTAGAATGTTAAACCGTTACAACTTTCCCGCAGACGGTTCTATGGGCTGCCATAGACTCCCATGGCGGAAAAAGAATAATAATAATAGGAACGCCTAACGGTTTCAATAGGTGCCTTCGCACCTTCGATGCTTTGCCCCTAATAATACTTCCGTCTATAAGTAAGTGAGGTTCAGGTATCCTGGAGATTGGTATTAGTGGGCCTACCAAGACTCCCTCACCACATGCCAAAAAGGCCCAAACATATAAACAAACAAAAACAAGCCAACAGTAGCTTCGATAGGGAGCTACTCACACAGCAAGACTTATTGATTCACCCACAATAACCTTCAGGCGTAGGCTAAAATTATGGATTTGTAGAGGACGGAGAGAAGTATGTGTGTTGTTTGTTTGTGTTTTTTTTTCGTGATTTTTTTTGGGCAGTGAGAGAAACACTCTAATGCTCTAGCAGTATGTATATTGTGCACATTATGCAAATGTTCTGCATGCATGGAACACAGATGACATGCTGTATTTGTCAGAATGTGTATTATACAACAGACCTTGTATTGACATGCAATATATTCTGAACATATCCCTTTCCTACTGTCATGGGAAATGTTATGAAATTTTAATGTTGATTTATTTTAAAAATAAATAAATAATAGAAATTAGAATGGAAAATGGAATAGTCACGTATTGTTATGTAGCAATGTGCTTCATCACTGTGACAAAACTTTTATTTATTACAAGCAGGTCAGAGTGCGTGAGTGTGATATTTCTCCAAATTCCACTTTGGACAATCACTTGGGTAAAAGTCATTCAGGACAGCACACACCTGCTTGTAACAACCACACTAGATGCTCTCAAAAGCTTTCATTCACACAGAATGGCACACACAAACATGTCTTTGCTGCACATGTCGGCATTCTGACTGACCACTCTTATGTATCCAGTGTTTCATTAAAAGACTGTATTTAATGAAGCCTACTGTTTTACATGTTAGGTAAAATACTAAGTGGTATAAAGTGAGTTTTCCAAAGTGGCATTTCATGCATTCACTTTTTTTTCTCCCATGATGGTCATGGGAAAGAAAAGCTCTGCAGCATTCTCAAACTGCTGTAAAATCTGAAGAGCTGCATGCAGCACAGTTCACACCGCAGTCGTTCCCGCTCTGCTAGCTCAACACAGCTTGACTCAGTTGATTAGCTCCCTCGTGTTAGACGGTGGTGCACAGTTGAATTCATTTGCTCTCACTGTAACTTTCAAAAAGCAAACCCGTTGGAAACCCAAGCTGTATGTGTATACCTCACCAACCCTGGTTGCATTTTTCTCGACCGTTGTCATGGTAATGGCCTGCAACGCCGCTGTGATACACCAGAGATGAAGCGAAAAATGCTGATGTGCGACATTGTTCCACAGACAGAAATCAAATACAGACAAATAAATCGAGCCTGAGCTTGGCGGTCTATCGCATCTTACAACATACTGGCGTGACGTGTTCTTCGTTCCCTTGTTCATCGACAGGTAGATATTGTACTTGGCAGACAGTTGAGTCATACTGAATTGGTAGACATATTTCGCACTTTCTGTAAACCTCTCGTTTGATGAAATTGACACTCGTTTAGAGTTATTTTATTTGTTTTTTTTTGTTACCTGCATGCGACTTTGCCAGTGTGGCAGGATCACATTGAAACAGCAGTGGCTGTCTGGTAAAGGTTTATTAACCTTGAAATGAAACCAAGGCCGTGGAGGCCATGGCCCCTGATACGCCATGTGTAGCAGAAAATGAAAATGCACTTGATATATAGTCCCCGTGGGTAATAGACTCCTCTGGCTCTGACTGATAAGTCATCACAAGTCTACCTATTTATAAATCAGTTTTTCTCCTGGTCTTTTCATGCAATATTATTAACTGATTATGTTGTAGTCAATGTATGCTTTTTCCAGTGATTTTTGAATGCTGGATATTTTACTAATCATAATCAAACATAGATATTTTTATTCATGACTGTCTACCTTCTATTTCCTACAAACTCATTAGATGGAGAACTAGAATTTGTCTTTGCTTGTTTTCAGGAAATGCATTTACATGCCAGAAACAAGCTGTTCAAAAGTCTGTTTTTGGGCCAGATTGACTTGGATGCTAGAAAGATGTGCCATTAAATGGTGTTTTATTTAGGAACACATTCGAACGATCTATCCAATCCTCATCTATGTTTCTCTACAGTTTTCTGCCTCCCTCCCCAGGGCTCGACATTAAGCCTTTTCATGTGCTTGTCCTTCGGACAAGTAAATCGATCATTCACTTGTCAGAGTAAAAAAAAAAATTGTTTTTGTGTTGTAAATATAATTTATTCTGAAGCAATATTCTTATTCAAAAGTGTTCAATCAGCTTTGAAATATTTGTGATATTTTTACCTTTTATAAAGGGCATTTTCCCCTAATCTTATTAAATAAAGGCTAAGCTTCAGCTTTCATTTTATACTGTTAAATTTGATCAATAAACTCAATTAGAATAAGACACTATAGGGCTGTTACCAATCAAATTAAATAATTTACACTGAAAATTAAATGTTATGAGATTGTTTTAAATATTCTTTGAATATACAAGTAAGAAATGTTGGAAAGGATGTTTAAACATTAAACTTAACCGCCAGTAGGTGGCGGCAGGTGACCATCTTAATGAGTTTAGTTGATTCGTTGAAACGGCTGATTCATTCAAGAATGAGGCAGTCGTTTATGAATAGGTCATTGAATCTTTGATTCAATCGATTCATTCAAAACACTGCATCATTCAGTAACACACTGTTGCTGTGAGACGCGTTATGGTTCTGCTGTGATCTTGTTTGGAAATATTTTGATTGCCAATTACACTAAATGAATGCAGAATCATTCTTGCATTTTGGTGATTCCCAAGTTCTTTTTTGTTATTGACGTTTTAATCAGGCTACTTGTCCGGTCGGGCAAGTAAAATTCTCTTTCACTTGCCCCTTCAAAAAATCCACTTGTCCCGGACAAGTGGACAAGCGTTAATGTCGAGCCCTGCTCCCTGTTTACTATCCCATATGATATGGGTGGAGAATACGGGCCAAATACGCATACTCTTTACTCTACAGCTCTGGAAAAAATTAAGAGACCACTTAACATTGGGAAATCAATGTTAAGTGGTCTCTTAATTTTTTCCAGAGCTGTATATGATTAGCTGTAAGTGTGAACTTGTGAAAACTATATTAAAAGCCACATTTTCCAGTGCATATATATTATATCTGCTGTGCTTTCTTAGATATACTGCATCAGCTTAAAGCACAGTTAGACTAAGGGTGTGTTCTCACTTGGCATGTTTGGTTCGATTAAAATGAACCCTGGTGCGATTCCTCTGTTCATTTGAACGTGTGAACGCTGCTACCCGAACCCAAACAAGCGGACCAAGACCGCTGAAAAGAAGAGTCTCGGTTCGCTTCCAAACAAACTCTGGTATGGTTTGAATGATTTATGAACACAACATGGATGATGTCACAAAATGCAACCCTAAAAAGGACAGAATGCTCATAGAATGCGCCATAGTCGCAATATTAACCATTACAATTCGGTACAGGCAGAACCGTGTCTCCTCGCAGATCATTGTTTGTGTGTGTGACGGAGAGATTCCTGCCGCTGTTTTGACTCCTTTACACACTTTATAATCTCTTCACAAGTTCTCAACTGGTCAAAATACCATCATATGTAGGCTACACACATACAACAAGCGCATTTATCCCAGCACACAGCATTGTTTTGGATGTTCGATAAGTTATGTTGCGAAATATACGTTGTAGGTTGTGAACATATCCCTATACCTTTAGGTGTGGTGTTAAAATGCCAATGTAAACACTAAGCAGACCAGGACTAGATGTTGTTTTTTGTTTTTGTTTTTTTTATCCTGACCCAATGAACCAAGCAAACTGAAATACAAGTGTGAACACACTCTAAGTGATTGAAACAAGGGTCAGAGTGTTGCCATCACTTAGCATAATGCAGTGACATTCACATATATTACTGTGGCTTATACGTCTAAATAATTTTGGGGTCAGCATGTGACTGGTTTCTTGCTTTGACTTAATTATTCATACGACCCAAAAATATTATATCATATATTCATATACTATTCATCATAGCTCATTATAAATTATGCAGCCATTTTATATATCACCACATCTTGTGGTGTGAAGCACACCATCTGCAGATGTTGTTGAATGCAGTTCTTTTTATTTTTTTTAATATTCAGTGTTAATTAAAGGCTTGAAATGAATACTGTTGTTTAATGTAACATGGAACACATGATAGTGGTCAGTCAGTATGTGCAGCAAACACCCAGTTCATTATACAGTAAAGGTTTTTGAGAGCAGCTAGTGTGGTTGTTATTGGACCCAGTGCAATCTGCAAGCAGGTGTGTGCTGTATTGAATGACTTTTAAGCGATTGTCCAAAGTTGAGTTTGGAGAAATATCACACTCACACACTCTGACCTGCTGGTAATGATACCATAAGGGAGCCCAACAGTTTTGAGGTGGTCTGACCTTTATTAGGAGCTGATATGGGTTCCAAGAGAGCTCAAAGAGATTCAGCCCATCTTCCCAAATGGACACGGTGTGTTAAAGTAGGCCACAGTAATGCATGTACCAAGTATCACTCCAAATAAGACTTTATTTCCAGACTGGTACTTAAGGGCAGCACCAGTCAATTCTTCCACAGCACACAGGAAGACAGGAGAACCACAGGGAACGAAAAAGAAAGAAAGAAAGAAAGAAAAAGAAAGAAAGATACAACTAATTAACAAAAGCTTGGAACAAAAGCAAAGCAAAAAAAGAGTGAATAAATGACAAACAATATAGAACTAAAAAATAATAAACAAAAAAGAGACAAAAGAACTACAAATGAGAGAGAAATAACAAATATATATATACACACAAAAATTAACCAAAATTTACAATGAACAAAACAAACAAAAATAATAACAATAAATTAATAACATGGTTTTTGTAGTTATTCAATGGTAACCACAAATTAACCATGGTTTTGCTTCAAATCCATAGTTTAATTATGGTATTTGTGTGGTTATACAAATGGTACGCCAAATCAATACGGCAAAAAACATGGTTCCCTTTCGAGGGATTTCGCACCGCGTCTAACAACACTTTGGGGACAGGTGTTGCGTCATGACGGATCTGTTAGGGGGACTTGAGACTGCTGAGGCATCTTCTCAGTTCTCGTCTAACAGTTCCGATGTTCTCCCTCCCCATGCGGAAGCCCACGCTGCACTTTTTCCCCTCGGGTGGAGAAACCCGATGCTTGAGCTGTCTGATTCCGAGGATTCAGCCTCGCACCTGTTGACTTTATTCTCGAGGGATGAAAGCCAAATATATTGTGAACGGCTCATTTGCTGAGGCAACGTGTAGATTACGAGACTGTATAAATAAATATTAAAACCGTATCGTCTGGTGATTATGGCTGCATTTAATTCTGAGGAATTAAAATGAAATATTATCTGACTTTGAGAAGTAAGATATTTTTATTCAGCTTGAGACTTGAGACCCCCTGACAGATCCATCATGACGCAACACCTGTCCCCAAAGTGTCGTTAGACGCAGTGCGAATTCCCTCGAAAGGGAACCATGTTTTTTGGCGTATTGATTTGGCGTACCATTCCTCAGAATTAAATGCCACCATAATCACCCAACAAGTGTAACATGGTCTGAATGATAGGCTGAATAAAAATATCTAAGTCAGATAATATTTCATTTTAATTCCTCAGAATTAAATGCAGCCATAATCACCAGACGATACGGTTTTAATATTTATTTATACAGTCTCGTAATCTACACGTTGCCTCAGCAAACGAGCCGTTCACAATATATTTGGCTTTCATCCCTCGAGAATAAAGTCAACAGGTACGAGGCTGAATCCTCGGAATCAGACAGCTCAAGCATGGGGTTTCTCCACCTCAGGTCGAAAAAGCCGAAGCGCAGGCTTCCGCACGTGGAGGGAGAACATCGGAACTGTTGCGGCCCTGTCAAGTTGCTCCCTTTGATGAGGCCCCTGTTGGCCAGCCCCTCTCCCGGGGAGGAGCAATCGAGGTCACCTCCTCCGCAGAGCTCTCTGGAAGTCGATGTTGTAATCCTGCTGTCCAGGACGCTCAGGCCACATCGATTTCCAGCAAACGCACGCTGCTCCATCCGCCTCACGAACTTGCGGCTGTCCTCGACTTCTCCCTGCCGGTCAGCCGCTTCCGGGGATCGGGAACGAGGCTCGGAAAACACACTCGAGAGGCTGGTTCCCTTAGCAGATTATCTCGGTGCATGGTTATGCCTTCCAAATATATCTGCATGGGCCCTGCGAACTGTAAGAAGGGATATAGAGTGCAGTTCAGTTACCCTACCCCGAAGTTCAACAGGGTGGTCTGGACTGCAGTGGTCCAAGAGCAGGTTCAGATAATGGAACAGGAATTTCACTCCCTGTTTGTAAAGGAGGCCATAGAATGTGTTCTTCCGCCAGACAGGGAGTCCAGGTTCTACAGGCGGTACTTCATAGTTCCCAAGAAGGATGGGGGGTTGCATCCAGTTTTACATCAGAGTTACTTGAATCATTCTCTGAGGAGATTCAGATTCAAGATGCTCACAATTCCTACCATCGTGAGTCAGATCCGATCCAAGGACTGGTTTGTCACGATAGATCTAAAGGACGCATACTTCTACATATCCATCCTTCCATGTCACACAGGAAGTTCTCGAGGTTTGCTTTCGGGGACGGAGCGTACCAATATCGAGTTCTTCCGTTTGGCCTAGCTTTTTCCCCTCACACGTTCACCAAGTGCATGGAAGCAGCTCTGGCTCTACTGAGACTCCAGAGCATCCGTGTACTGAACTACATCAACGACTGGCTCATATTGACCCAGTCGCAAGAAATGGCAGTTTGGCATCGAGATGTCGTCCTTCGCTACATTCAGTGCTCATCAGGGGGGTTTGAGGTCAGATCCTCTTGTGGTCCCCGGGGACCAGAATCAGGGAGCAGTGGTTTTCTCTCACGCATCCAGCCCCACTTGGCTATGCCATGGTACAGACATAGCCAAGGCTGCGTCTGTATGCATTTCCCCCTATCGCTCTGTTCCCGGGAGTCTTGGAGAGTTGTGGAAGCTCTGGGTCTGGCCCCTGTGGGGGCCCGGTACGTAGAGGCTGGCCTATCGGCAGGTGTAGTCGAGACCATACTTAGCTCTAGGGCTCCTTCCACGAGGAGGTTGTACAGCCTGAAGTGGAATGTGTTTTCCACTTGGTGTAGAGAGCGTGAGGTGGACCCAGTTAAGTGCCTGGTGGTTTCAGTGCTGGAGTTCCTCCAAGATCGCTTCTCTGCTGGTCTTACCCCATCCACACTTAAGGTGTACATGGCTGCCATTACGGCTTTCCACACTCCTGTAAGTGATGGGCCCCTGAGGAAGCACTATCTGGTTATATGTTTCCTCCGTGGAACTCGGAGGATGAGGCCTGCGACTCGCTCCAGAGTCCCAACTTGGGACCTGGCAGTTGTTCTCGAAGGGCTGTCTGCGGCTCCCTTTGAACCAGTCGAGTCGGCTGAGGCAAAGAACCTGACCATTAAGGTGGCATTTTTCCTTGCTATCACTTCTCTGTGGAGAGTGGGGGACCTCCAAGCCTTGCCTGGAGTTTGCCCTGGGCAGAGTTAAGGCCATCCTAAATTCAAGGCCGGGCTATGTGCACGAGGTGCCAAAGAGTGTGGCACGGTCAGTGGTTCTTCAGGCCTTCCATGCTCCACCACATGTGCTGGCGGTGCCCGGTCAGAGCATTAAGAATCTATTTGGAGAAGTATTCGCAGTGGAGGAAATCAGATCAGTTGTTGGTGTGTTTGGCTCACCCAAGAAAGGGCTGCCTGCTTCAATTCAGACAATCAGTAATTGGATTGTCCAGGCTATAGCCACGGCCTATCAGGTGCGCAATTTGCCTTCACCTGTGGCCGTGAAGGCTCATTTCACCAGAGGCATGGCGTCCTCGGTGGCCCTCCTTTCTGGAGTCCCGCTTCAGGAGATCCGCTGGGTGGGCCACCCCGCACACCTTCATCAGATTTTAAAGTCTGCAACTCCCTGCGACGCCTGGTGCTAGGGTGCTCGCAAGTGTGCCTGGTTTCCAGCTTCACACTAGGGCAGGCATGTTTCTTGATGTGGCACAGTGGGTACTCATTCCCCAAAGTGTCGTTAGATGCAGTGCGAGTTCCCTTTGAATCGAGTTTCCTTCATCGCGAAGCTATCTATGTTATGTGCCGATGTCCTTTTGTAGCTTTCGTGTATGCCGTCACGTTACGTCATGACGCAACACCAATCAGGATTGGAATAGTTTTCATTCATACTTAAGATGTGCTAGTGTTGTTAGATGCAGTGTCTCGTTCCCTTTCTCAGGGAACAAGGGTTACAGTCTTTAAGGGTTACTTACTATAATAAAACCATTTTCTTAAGGGTATGTTTGTGCTATACATTATGTGCAAAAAAGTTACTAAGCAAAAGTTTAAATCCCTACATTAAAATATTAAAGAAAAACAAAAACACAAAAAAAACAAACTCAGTGTTACCAGATTAGAGGAATGTTCTGCAGGAACACACACACATTTGCCATGGACAAAGTAACCTGTTACTGTCATTTATTTATCCTGTACCTGTTACTGTTGTATGTCTTACATTTATATTCAATTACACGCTGTTATCCCGTTACAGTTACTACTCTCATAAAATAATTGAATTACATGTTGACTTTTAAAACTAAATTTAGCGTCCTTAAGCAGATTTTTCAGCGAAATCAATGTTTTTGCGCTGAATATTAATCGTCTCCCTCTCTACAGCGTTCTGTCTGTTTGACGCACGTGCACAAGTTTAACATAGACTGTCAGGAAGCAAAATGGAAATACTTGCGTGAACTAGTAGCTTTTACAGATGAGTATATAACTACTGTTCTCTATTATAGATCAGTGATATACCTGCAGAATGAATGTTTTGCCCTGAAGACGCAGACGCACACACATCTGTAGACGCACACCTTTCCTGCATCAGCTAACCCTGTTTCCACTTCACTATTTCTAGATGCATTTTTTCCATATAAATGCATTGTTCAGTGCTGTAATTTGGCTTGACTGGTGGAAGCTTACCGTGCACAGAGGGCAGACATAACTAATCGATAAGGAGAATCGTTGTCGATGTTGTCGATTATTATCGATTTTATCAACTAGTTGTTGCAGCCCTAGAAGTAAAAACAAACAGAAAATATAAAGGGAGATAGAGAGGGAGAGAGTTAAAGAAAGCAGATTCCCAAGTCTGGCTGATATCATTTCCTCTTGTATTAGCCGTCTGGCTGAGTAGCATCTCCTGAGATTGGCAGGGTCTGATAGGGAGCAGTTCACACTTGTCACAGGCTCAATAACACCAAAACAAAAGCAAGTGCAGTGGAGAGCAATGTCCCTCTTATTCTCCTGTCTTTTTCATTCTCTCCGTCTCTTCACATCTCTCACCCTCTCATCCCCTCAAAGATATAAACTTCATTTTAAGACACAGAGAGATTGCAGCTGCGGCCCATCCCCGTCTGCATGCACCGAGGAAAAGAATCACCACCTTGACCTTTCCCGGCGTTCTCTGAAATTCACAGCGGCCTGTCAACATGCACTGCCGATTTCTGTTTGACACATCTTTAATGATGCCTTCTTTAACAAGCCCAAGCCGCAAAGTTCAAATGCAACATTATTTGTTTATGTAAATAGCACTGGTGCTTGCAAAAAGTCATTTGACGCACTGCTTATCCTAATTAGCAGGACGACCTGCGCGACCGCTTGTCTGTTTAAGTCAGCTCCCGCATGACAACGCTGGCTTTTACAAGGATGACTTTCAAGAGCGCTTCTGTTTTTTGGTCCACGGTGCATTGTCATATTTTGCAAGGTGAGTCAAGGAGAATTATGTGGCATTCATTACACGCTCTAAACTAGATTTCAAAGCTTCAGTTGAATACATATCCTTGTAGTGCTTTCTTGATGTACATCATACTAATATATACATCAGAATGAAAACATCGCTAAAACTACATTCGGTCTGATTATGTCATGTTTGCACATTTACGGCTGCTTGTAAAGTCTTGCCAACATTCCTCATGAATTTTTAAAGGAGTCTATTATGCACTTTTTACAAGATGTAAAATAAGTCTCTGATGTCCCCAGAGTGTGTATGTGACATTTTAGCTCAAAATACCCCACAGATATTTTTTTTATGTTAAAATTGTCACTTTTTGGGGGTGAGCAAAAACACACAGTTTTGTGTGTGTCCCTTTAAATGCAAATTAGCTGCTGCTTTCAAGAAGAGGGTGGATCTTCAAGAGCTCATGTTAGAAGCTCTGATTACCTCACGCAGACACTCACTGAAAAGGTCTGAAACTGTTCAGCCTTTTATGTTCAAACCAGAGTCGGACAATGATGAAGAGACTCGAGGAAGTGACAACATGACATGCTATTGCATTTGTGTCACGTACTGTATTGCAATAAATGTGAAAAGGCAAATGCGACAGCTTGAGCAGACTCCCAAATGTGCTCTACTACAACAACTCTTCCTCTTCTCTAAATCAGTCCAATATGGCCTCACCCTCTTTGTTGTGTGTTCCTGGGGGCAGGATTTATGTAAATGAAAAAGCTCATTGTAGTCCCTACCAGCCATTTGTTGTAGTCCTTAAAAAGTGATTTCTTTAAAAGTAAATATCTCCCTTTGCATTAAACTTTGAGCATTGTAACTTTGCAGATATTGTTTATGCTCAAACAGCAACATTGCACACTAACTAAAGTTAAAAAAGTGAAATCATAAAGTTGGACCCCTTTAAGATATAAGAAACAAACCTATTTTCCCACAGTGGGGCCATTGTTGCTTTTTTATTGATATGGAATAAGCTTAAATATGTGTGTGTAATACCAGATGATGGGGAGGAGACCGCAAGGGAGTCCACGCTATTTGTTTGCAGACGCTGTCTTGCGACTCCCGTCGTGTGTGTTTAGATGGCTGGAAACCTGTGGGTGGATCTTATCATATGTAAATAAGCGTCCCCTCAGGCTCCGCCTTTCCATTTGAAAGCATGAGGGAAAAACAAATGTTTCCACAGAAAATGCAATATTATTTGGAATTTTATAATGCTTTCCGCTGCCAATAAAAATGTAACACTCTTGGCTATGTATTAAATGTTTTTACAATGTTACATTTTCTTGTCCTCCCAAAATCAATGGAGAAAATTCTCCCCTCCCCAAATTTTACATTCCATCTAGGTTTGGTTATATCATGAATGCATAATTTTTTTCTTTTATGTTATGCTAGATATCTCTCTGATGGAACAAGTATTGGTCTTGCTTTGTAATCTGAAGTATTTGCTTGGTTCAGAGAAGAGTGGATAATGTTAGACCATGACTTCCTGTGTCAGGGGAAAGTTTGGGGTCTGTTCCTTTTTCTGGGGTCTGATATTTTATTCTGGAGGTTACAGTTGTCTCCTCTCACTTCTTCAGCTCTCAACGCACACACTTACAGCTGAGCAGGTTTGACCGGGGGCCAGTCAATTCCAACCTTAAACTCTGGATAGATGACAGAGCAGGGTCTTTGTCTACGCTCCTATGCTTTTTTTAAAGCAGCCTTCAGTAACCTCTGACCCATGACTCTGCCAGTTGCTGATGTGCTCTCCTTTTTTGCCCAAGTGTGTCTTCAAGATAAGGAAAGGGATTGGGTTGATATTTGGCTCATGCAGGGAGAGACTAGAAGCGCTCACACACATAAACAGCAGTTAACTTTTTAATTCCTGTCTGCAGACCTTCGGAATCGGCGAGAGAAGTTCATCATGTCCTTTTGGCTATATGCAGCCTTGACTTTTAACTCGAACCTCAGGATAGGTTGAGAAAGATTAGAAACCATAGAAACTCAAAATTGCCAAAACACCTAATAGAGGCTATGAGAAATACAGGATTAGGCATTCAAACAACCTCAGATGTGTGACTTATGAAAGAGAGCTGTGTGCTGAGGTAATTAGCCTCCTGATGGCAAACATCCCCTCTTATCCCTGCTTCATTAGGGCTGTAAACTCTCTCTCTCTTTCACTCTCTGAGTAACCACAACCTTAATTGGCATTGTATACTGAGGTTTATGACCCGAAGCAAATCTGCCTAGACTCTGCATTCATTTGGCCAGTAAGATTGTCTGTGAGCGTGTGTGTGTGAGCACCACCTTGTTAAATATCCCCAGCATCTTCTGCATAATTTGTGGACGAAGGCCTTGGAAGTAAAGGCATCAGATTTGAAGCAGCTTGTAATCTAATGACAATTTTAGTAATGAATGGAGAAAGACATTGGGTTTTCTGGCCTCATTTAAAAGCAAGTAAAGGCAAAAACATGGAGGTAGAATTAAAATGTTCCCTTGTTGGATACATGGACGAGTCAAAGTTTCGTGTTTATTTGGAAATCTAAAGTGTTAAAATGGAGTTCAAATAGTTAATTTTGATTTAGTCTTAGAGTGTTGCTCAGATGTGACTCTTTGTGGTGCAGTGACTCCTAAAGGAAGAGCCTATGCTGAGACCATACAACGTAGCTTACTAATACATCATCGCTGCATAAAAGGACAAACTTTAGATTTGCCACTGTACAATAAATGGTAGTGCTTTATATATCAGTGCCCTTGTACTGTGTGTGTTCCTATTTAACCATATTTTGAAGGCACATTTCTACCCAGAAGTGGGATAAACCTGACAAAACTTCATTTTTTTGTCATTTTTATGGACTCTTATTTTCATTTTCTTTTTTGTTTCCTTTAGTTCCTGTTTGCCTGCTGTGTTTTGGTTTCTAGTTTTGGATTCCTTGGTTTCTGATTATGTCCCTGTTTGTTTCTGTGATTAATTATCATCAGCTGTATTGTATTTAGTTCCTGATTATCCCCTTCATATATACTCCCTGTTCTGTTTAGTCCTTTGTCGGTTATTGTCTTATTTAATGTGGTTGTGTTACTCACCGTGTTCAGCATTAAAGTTTATTCAAAGAGAATTCTTAGTTTGTGAGTATTGCCTACTACCCCAGAGTGTTATAATTTTAAAGGTGCAGTGTGTAGTATTTATGAGGATCTATTAACATAAATGCAATATAATAACATCACATCACATTCAGTGGTGTATAAAGACCTTACATAATGAACCGTTATGTTTTTATTACCTTAGAATGAGAATGAGAATGAGAACTATATACACCGCGGGTCCCCTTACAGTGAAATCGCCATTTTGCACCGTCATGTTTTTACAGTAGTCCTAAGCGGACAAACTGCTCAATAGAGCACTAGCTACTCCCTGCTCTCTCAGACATTTTTGTCCTGTGTCGGTCATCGTAGCTTCTCTACATGCTTCGTAAGGAAGGGGTGAGCGGGTGCAATTGCAATTCACAACCTTACCACTAGATGCCGCTAACATTTACATAGTGCTCCTTTAAGGGACGTCCTCATTTATAAAATGCAATAGAACGGTTAATTATTTTATTTACTTCGAAATACTTTACAGACTAAATTTGGAATAAATCTTTTTTTTCACACATTTTTACATGCCCTTTTGGCCTTATATTTTGTGTGTTTCAAAGAGGGCAGACCTCATTTAGTTCCAGCTTTGAAGTATGAACACAAAAATAAAGAAAACCAGTTGCAAATGAAGGGGACTGGGGTTAAGTGTGTAGGAAGCAGAAAAAAGAAAGACGAACAGCAAAGAATAAATCCAACCTGGACCCACACATGGTACCTACTCAAGGTGAACAGCTCGCTTCTGCCCAGAAACAATGGCCATTACTCACCCAGCAGCAGACACAAAAAATTAGACCGTGGAGGGAAAATGAAGTTGAGGAAGGGAGGAGAAAAAGAGAGCATTTCGTAGGTGATATATTTAAAGCTCGGCTGCTTATGCTAAGCAGGAAGAAAATGGCTAAAAGCAGTGGATAAATATTAATGTGGAATGAGGGCCCTCTAGGAACCTATAAACACTCATTGCTCAAGCTGTGGATTAAAACGCCCATTAGCAAGCCGGCCATGGGTTCATCATTCACCGCTTACAGGAAGCCAACACATGCGCTAATCATGTTACTACTGTATGCCCACCAGTTATCTTGGGGGGTTTGGCATGGTATGTTTAATGATTGCCGTCACACAATGTTGCACATGTAAATACGAGTGAGAGCGATGACAAAAATGATCTAAAATCAATTATTGAGCAAGTACATAAGCAATCAGTGTTCAAAACTATCTCCTTACCTTAGCCCGATTCACGACAGTATAAAGCTTGTAATAATGTTTTCTAATTTGAGTGCTCAGGTCAGTTTCCATGGGAAATACAAGTTTGTTGCCATTCGTCTTTGCATCATTACGTCGCGTCTGTATACATAAAGAAGGAGTCCCGGCTAGTAGGCTATATCGTGCTAATACACAATAAATACTAAGGATGCACCGATACCGGGCCGGATTTTTGGGCCGATACCGATACCGATTTTAACAAACAATTGTTGGGCGATTTCAATAATGATACCGATATTTGTTACTTGCCCTCTTATTTGAAATATTGTCATTAAAATAGATCATGTTTTGATCATGTTTTAAATCAGCAAAGTAAAAAAAAAAACCATACATTAGCTTATAGCCTACTAGCTTACTAGCTACTAGCTTATAGATCCATTTAACATTCAGAAGGGCAACATAAATACAACAGAACAAAGATACATATTAAATAAACAGTGCTTTTTAGATAGGTTTAACGGTTTCCAGGTACAGAAATAAAGTAAATAAATGTTAAATTGCACTGCATATTCTTCATAGTATAAATTAAATACATATATTATTATTACAGCTAAATTCTACTGTACAGCATTAAAATATTTCTGTTTCAATTACTTTAAGCTGAACTTTTATTTTGATGGGTTGCCTTCCAAGTTTCTGTGTGTGTGTTTATGATATGAAGATAGATTTTGTCGAATGAAACTGTAAAATGCTCATGAAGTGACTGGAGATGAGGTTCATGCATTTATGTCCATGCATTCATGTCCTCATATATTGAGGCGGCACAGGCTGAAAAACACTGCGAGTTTCAGTGTGTGTGAGGTAAATAAAACCGCGTGTCTGCGCCATTCATTCACACAGAGACAGAAATTCATATTTAAACAGTCTTTTTGCGGCTTAATATTCACACACACTAGTATATATCGCAATTTGATTTAAGTGCACTGAACTAGGTTTTATTTATTCATCAAAACTTTGACAAATTTTCTGTTATGCAGTAAATTCCGTTTTTATGACTGGATTCTCTCTGTGTTTTCTGCGTCGTGGAAATGACTCCATATGAAAGTTACAAAAAGTTACTTAGTCAAGAGTGGTGAGTGATTTTTTTGTTGTTTGATTAACATTAAAACGCAGACAGCAGTGCAGCAGGAATATTACATTATAATCTTGGATTATGCATCAGACATTACACAGCTAAGTGCCTTCGCGCAGTTCATTAATATACCATCGGTGTGTTATATCGGCATTTTTCATGCTATAGCCAGTATAACAATACTAATTTGCATGGTTTGACGTGATTTGAGCTTTGCGATCGTTAGATTTAATCACCATTTTTAGCGCGATTTATTGTAAAACATTTATTTTTTCAGTTGGTAAGAAAACTCACGGACTGCTGCTTTACTTGAAGTCAAGCACAGGTGATAATTTAACAGGTGACCGATTCTTCAGTACACTCACAGGTTTTGTCATTCAAAGCCTTACAAACAGGCCAATTCACTTCCAGTTCAGATAAAAGTGGCTCACTGAGTACAGACAAGTTTGGGCAGATGATTATATTGATTTGTCTGCGTGAGGGCACAACAGTGATATCTGACGTCTCATACGATTGGTCAAGGATACGCACACTGCTCTTGCAGAGCGTGTAATGGATGTATGAGTGTGTTAACCCATAAGAGCTGTTATTGTCATTTGTATTGATTGGCACTGATGCACCGTTGTCTTGCAATGAAGGAGATGTTTTCTTCACTTAGGTTTTTGGTGCTCTGTGAAATGTGTTGCCATCAATTTTAATATCCCTTCTTCTCTTTGTTTTTTTTCCCCTTTTTCTCTATATGTGCTATTCCCTTCCTGAAATCACACATAAGGTAAGTGCCTTAATATGTTATTATTTATTTATTCATTCATTCAATTTCGTATCTACCCTTTCATTTGTTATCATCATATATTTAAGCCATGATACATCTATAATCGGCTGTAGGCATGTAGCAACAAGCATTTATATATAATTTTATAGGTCACTTTTTTTCTCCCTGCCAACAAAAGTATTTCCAAAAGAACTACTGATGTGACTTCACATTCTGTATTAATGTGCCAAACAGCCTAAATTCCTGTGAGGAATTAATTATTATATATTTTTTCTTAATACTAAAGGATTACTATTTTATGTTGTTGAGGCACTATACAGAATATTTGGAAGTGGCCTTAACTACTATGTACTAACTTTTTAATTATTCATTTGATACAATGCACTTATTGTGTACATACATGTTTTTACATAATATTTACATTTGTAAAATTACCTACATTAATTTCTGTAGTTACATTTATAATTACACTGTTGACACTTCCCTTATACCTAACCCTACCCTTAAACTTACCCATACCACCACACCTGTCCCTAACCTTACCCGTATCCCACCTCAATATCAGCAGAAGTGTTTTGCAATACAATATGAACACAATAAGTACATTGTACTTATTTTTTTTATGTAAATACATAGTAGTTAAGGCCACCTAATATAAAGTGGGACCGCATACGTTTTTAGGTTAAAGTTAACAAAATATTGCAGGAAATGTAGATAAATACACTATATGGCCAAAAGTATTTGAACACCCCTCCAAATCATTGAATTCTGGTGTTCCAATCACTTCCATGGTCAGTGAATTCAAGCGTGGTACCGTGATAGGTTGCCACCTGTGCAAAAAGTCCATTTGTGAAATTTCCTCACTACTAAATATTCCACGGTCAACTGTTAGAGGTATTATAACAAAATGGAAGCAATTGAGAACAACAGCAACTCAGCCACGAAGTTGTAGGACACGTAAAATCACAGACCCTGCAGTGCATGCTGAGGCGCACAGTGCGCAGAAGTCGCCAACTTTCTGCAGAATCAATAGCTACAGACCTCCAAACTTTGTGTTGCATTCAAATTAGCTCAAGAACAGTGCGTAGAGAGCTTCATGGAATGGGTTTCCATGGCTGAGCAGCTGCATCCAAGCCTTACATCACCAAGTCAAATGCAAAGCGTTGGATGCAGTGGTGTAAAGCACGCCGCCACTGGACTCTAGAGCAGTGGAGACGTTCTCTAGCGTGATGGGTCACGCTGATCTATCTGGCAATCCAATGGACGAGTCTGGGTTTGGCGGTTGCCAGGAGAACAGTACTTGCCTGACTGCATTGTGCCAAGTGTAATGTTTGGTGGAGGGGGGATTATGGTGTGGGGTTGTTTTTCAGGGGTTGGGCATTTAGTTCCAGTGAAAGGAACTCTTAATGCTTCAGCATACCAAGACATTTTGGACAATTTAATGCTCGCAACTTTGTGGGAACAGTTTGGGGGTTACCCATTCCTGTTCCAACATGACTGCACACCAGTGCACAAAGCAAGGTCCATAAAGACATGGATGAGCGAGTTGACTGGCCTGCACAGAGTCCTGACCTCAACCCGATTGAACACCTTTGGGATGAATTAGAGCGGAGACTGCGAGCCAGGCCTTCTCGGCCAACATCAGTGCCTGACCTCACAAATGAGCTTCTAGAAGAATGGTCAAAAATTCCTATAAACACACTCCTAAACCTTGTGTAAAGCCTTCCCAGAAGAGTTGAAGCTGTTATAGCTGTAAAGGGTGGGACAACTCCATATCAAACCCTACGAATTAAAAAGTTCATGTGCATGTAAAGGCAGGCGTCCCAACACTTTTGGCAATATAGTGTATATGAAGGTGGTTGTTTAAGCTACATTCCCTTTTGTTGCTTACCAAAAGTCAATTGAGCTGTCACCTACACACATTGATGTAAAAGCACTTATTTAAAAACAAAAAAACAAACAAAAAAAACTTAAAAGACATAAAAGGTCTGCCGTCAGTCCTGTGCCTTTTCTATTTCTGTTGTCCCAGTCTAAAGGTCAGAACAGCTGGTTGTTGTTTTTTTATTTTTTTTTATGGAAATTGCAGTCAGCTGTGCAGGTGTTTACTCTTGGCACATTCTGCACCTCATTACTGTCCATTTTTATTTTTGTTGTTGAACATAAATTAGGATCATTATAAAAATGTAGACATTAGTTAGTATAATGAGTTTGGTTTCAACAGGTGGCCTGTAACACTGAAAAGAAGGTTGTGTGAGAGAACTTTTACTAACTTAAGATCAGCTCTCGTAGAATCTGTGTTTTTTTCAGTCGGCTCTTAGATACAATATGTGAGTAAATACACTAAGCCATTAAAGATAAATTATCAGTTGTATGTGTTGGCTGCCACATATTGAGTGGTAGCCCATTACAGATTCAACATATGTAATATTTTAAAATCAATACTGCAGCACATTTTTCCCAGTTCAAATACAGTTAAGAGGAGTGTGTATTGCTGAGATGGTCTAGAGAACCAATTTACAACTCCAATTTTGTTAGACCAAGGGAACATACAACATAAGACAAAACATAAAAAAAAATAAATGCTGGAGGCACTCTGTCTTGTTTAGGAATCAACACAGGTTAGGCATAAGTGCAATCTGGGCTGCATTTTTTAAATTGTTTTGTGTCTCTGTGCACACTTGTGTATAAAGAGAGAGTTTTATATACCAAACTGTGAAAAGAATGTGAGGATTAGAGCTTTGCAAAAAGTCCTGAATATGTGGTTACTTTGTTGGCATAGATACAGAACTTTTGGATGGCCATCAGGCCTGTAGACTGAGGTGTGCTGATGTAATGCTGGTTCATGGCCTAGGTGTTGTTAATGCATTGTATGGTCTGTGTTAATGGAGACAGAGTGAAGGCCTGGCTGCACCTTCTATTGTCACTTAATAAGATTGCTCTTGACCCCTGACTGCCCAACACAAAGCTACAGAGCTCAAGTTAGCCTGAGCTTCTTTTCTTTTCTTTTCTCCACACATTTTACGTTCATATCTAGGAACAATCACTTTTGAATTTTGATTCAATGCATCTTTAGACTTTATTGTGCAGTCACATTCATTGTTCATTTGGATTTGTCTGCATGCAGTGTGTTTGCCTCAAATGTGCATGCCCATAAATTCGGTACTTCTTTAGCTAGTGTTAGCCTCACTGTACTTTGTACTTAAAATACTGATACTACAATGTTTTTCATCAACATGCTTTGTATCTGAGTTTTATGTGAATTACCGTTTTAGAGGGCATTCTATACAATAAGGAATTTAGTTCACCTATAGTGTTGGGAGCTTTATTGTGTTTTGTCAGTTTTTGTTTGTATATGTACACACTACACAAGCATGTTGGGTCTTGGCAGTTTTTTTTCTGTCTCACCACATAATATCAAGTTAAACTTTCGAGAGCTCTTTTTTTCTTCTTCGTCTTCTTCTTTCTTTTACATTGCCATTGTAAGAATGCATCCACCATTTTAAGTTTTCTAATCTGGTCTTTTCAGCTGAGAGGTCTTGCCACCTCTGTGGTGCAGAAGTAGCACAACATTATAAATCAGTGGTGTTCCTGGGGTTCACATTTTTTTGACCTTAATAACTCCATGTTTAACGGGCATAATGGAAAGATTTGCATTTCTTCGATTTCCAGGAGCCTGGTGAATAAGAACACTTTAGCATTTTAATGATGATGGCCTCTCATTTTATTCATGTCTTGGTTTTTGCATGCACTTTTAATACTGTGACATTAAAGCTCTTTTGTGTATGGTAATCGGCTGAATTTGGGGACAATGAACCAGCTTTCCTCTAACCTGATGTTAAAGTATTTTTCCTGATTTCTTTGCCAGTGCCCGGTTCTTTGTTTCTTTTTTTTTTTCTTTTTCAAATTTTGGTCTCAGTCGCGACCCCGTTTTTCATAATGAACAATTCCAGTGCTCTGAAAGATTTTAAAGCATAAAAGGGAACAATACAAGTTTCACACACTTTCTGGGTTTGGTGTGGCTTCTCCACATGTGCCAGTGGAAGGGGGTCTTTTCCAGAAACAAACATTTTCACTTTTGGCTAATGGTACTAAATAGCAGTGAATCTGTTATTTTCCCACCTGTTGGTTTTTACTGACTGTCATTAATAGCAGCATTAAGCTGAGTCTCTGGTGATGTAGATCCCTGGCTGTGAATGCCAGACAAAAGGCAATGCTTCATTGTTACACTTGGCCATAATGTCTGGATTTACAAACATTAGGTAATCTGCTATATTATATCTAGAAAATAAGCCTCAGATTTAGTCGTGCTCCACAGGGGCATTTGCCCATACCTTTCTCGATGTGAATGGACTGCTGAGTTGTAGAGAGGGCTAACAGACTAGGCCTTTACAAAAAAGTTCAGGGAAAAATACAAAAATTGTAATTTCCCCAATACCATGTCTTTCCAAACCAGTATGAACTTAAAAGAACTACTGAAAACTGAACTACTGGACTGAGCCCTCACCACACGCCAAGGCAATGGCATCCACTATCCAGTGGCCGACCTCTGTTTGAAGAATCCCTGAATCGACCCTAGATCAGTTGGACCACCTGTGGATGGACTCTCCATTCTTCCAGAAGCGTGAGCAATCGTGAGAGCGCGTTGGACACATAATTGAGTTTGGCCATAATGTGAATGGCACAGAGCGACCTGAGCTGCTGTTGACTCCAGAGGAGGAGATGTGAGCGTACCCTGCCTTGGTGGTTGATGTACGCAACTGTCGCAGTGTTGTCTGTGCAATGGAAGCAATGGTCGAAATAGGAGCAGGGTGAGTAGCACTGCCAGCAACTCAAGGCAATTGGTATGCCACTGCATTCGAAGTCCCGTCCAGGAGACCCAAGCTGCATTCCTGTTGCACACAGCGCCCCAACCCACTCTGGAGGCATTTGTTATTATAACGCTGAACATTACTGACAGATAGGGAATGTCTGATTCTTGGAAAAAAAGCATTCTTTTAAATTGGATCTTCTCAGTAAATCAGTTGATCTGGTTCCCAAAACCAGTCGAAATTAATTGTGCACAAATTGGACTGGTTTTCGTTGTTTTAGAAACGAGTGCAATCAGCACAGTCTTTGGAATTTCCACAGAAGAAAGAAAGCAGGTTTGAAAGCACATGAGGGCAAGTATATAATGACAGAAATGTCATTTTTAGGTGCAACTTTTCCTTGAAAACAGTCATCCACAACTGTCTACACACTATTCGCTTGTGACTGTTCTCTACAACTGATATGTACGGTGCAATCTTGATCTAACAATGCATGTAGCCATCTAAAATATTTATACTCTTTTAATGGGGTTTCATTTCTCTTTCAGCAACAAGACGAAATAACACTTACGAACTCCCTCTGTTATTTCCCTGGAGGCTCTGACCATTAAAACCACTAATTCTAGTCTATTAGACACAAAACAAGTACAATAGACGGTGATATTCCTTCCTATTAGTAGGGCAGGTTTCCCTGTGTTTTGCAAATGGGTTTGTGTGCTAGTCTATTGAGGCAATAATTCTTATATTGATCAAATGGTGATTCTGTTTAATATATTTTCAAACAGTAGTCATTTGTTCGTGCACATTATCCATTTGTAGATAATTCCTCAGTATTGTTCAGACAGCAAAACTAATGGATGGATGGATTTAATTAATATCTACTTAATTCATTCTTTATTGTTTTCCTCACAGTACATCTGCTCCAGCCTTCACTAAAGGCTATTTTTGTAAAAGTGTCACTAGTTCACATGTACCTAATCCTCCCTCTCTGCAGTACACATGCTCTCTACACACTGTCATATTACCAAAGCTTTCAACGTTCTGTTCTTGTTTGAGCCTCTAATCAACCAGCACGACTGGCACTAATGCAAAGGGGAGTAAACACATTAATAAACATTATGCCCTAATCACACATTCAAAAGGTGCTTATTGCTCTGAGGTGCTTGTTAATTAAAGGCACTTTTGTGCAAGTGTTTTAGCATGCAGCACTCTGGCACGAGCCGACCACCTCCCCACAATTTTCCCTGATCAATCGACAGGAGTCCCTCGTCTCTCCGGTTTTATTTGTTTGGCTCTCTTATTAATTTATTGTCTGTGTATTGATGTACAGTGGGTGAGTAATGGATTTGCCGCACAGGAGAAGGGTGGGTTGGAGTCTCAGAGGGCCCTTTGCCCATCAAGCAGTGCTGAACACTGCAGTACTCCAATAGCAAGTCAATTTGCACCCTTAAATTGGTTGATTATGCTGAATGGGGGTGGCTGAATGGAAGCTCATAACTCAAATAGATTTCATATTATGTAGAATGGCCAATGCTATGCTAATCTCATCTGCTCATTGATGGAGGGAAACAAAGCAAAGCAGCATGGGAGACTTTTGGTAGTAGGAATGAACTGAGGGGGCACTATAGAAAATAAGTGCCAAGTGTTTAGACATTTATCTTTCTTTGCAATTCTTCCTCACTCTCTGTTTTTAATGATCATTTTTCCTATCTCCAGGGCCCAAAAATAAGGTGTATTTTTTTCTGCTGGCTTAGATGACCCAGTTGTTCAGATTAATACATTTCACAGGCTCCATTACCCCAAAAAATTTTGATTTTATTTTTAGCAATACATGTGTGTGTCAGAAGGAAATACTTTTCATAGTTTCCTAGACTAAAGGTTTCATAGTTTTCTTGATCAAAAAATAAATAAATAAATAAATAATAATAAAAAAAAAATATATATATTTGTTTTGTAATCATAGCAAATTATGAAACTGTAATGCAACTCAGTGATAGCTATACATGTACACTTATGCATGCAGTGGTGTATTAAGACTAAAGGCCCATTCACACCAAGAATAATAACTATAAATATAACTATAACGATAGCATTCACACCAGCAGACAATATCGTTCTGTTTATTCTAAGCACACACTGCAGTTCTGTCAGTCTGCCGCTTTAAATACTTGAACTCTTTAAAGCGGGATGGATTCTGATTGGCTGTCAATGTTTTTATCATTCATCATCTGGAAATCATTCTGAAAGTGATTCCAATGATATTGTTTCTCTGTGCTGTTATCTTTATAGTTGTGTTGTGGACTCTGCTAATCTTTTATATTTAGAACAATTTTTTGAACTATATCCTTATTATTTAGTTATCATCCGTGGTGTGGATGGGCCTTAACGCAACAGCTGAATAAGTTAGTTTTCAGCATAACAAACTATACAAAGCTATACATATCTAAAAGCTGTCAACTCCAGATAATCACTTCTGCTTTTAATTATGAGTCATGTATTCTCAAATAATAGTAAAATTAAATAACAATAAAGCGTTGTTAGCCAACTATGGTCGCAAGATCTGTCATTATCTGCATAGTTTAACGAGTCAGTGTTTCCCAAAACCATAGTTCCGCAAACAGCATCGCAAAGTTGTGTGGTTTGAACGACAGCTCTCGTCCTGTGGTTAGAAGTGTAGTTTCTTGTTTGCATGACGTGGACTTAATAAGTCCTTATCTTGAGCATAATAAGCAAGCTGACATTCAGTACAATATATAAATATCTTTCATTTAGAATACATACAAATGTCATTTACGTCTTTTAGTTTGTCAAGAGATTTAAAGCACCGTTTTTGAAGAGTGTGCATGTTCGTACGTGCTCTAGTACGTAAGAACGAGCCTATGATTGAATCTGGAAATAAAGCAAAATAACTGAGAAAAATGAGAATTAGTCCTCAGATGCCATGTTCATAATTTATAGCAAAAAGTCTAGCATTACTTCGATCTTAAACGGATTCATTAAAATAAGTTATTACTCCACCACCTGCGTGACGTCATTAACCAGCATTGGTTGAACAACAAATACGGTTGCATCGATGCATCGTTCTATGGTAGTTATTTTGACATCTATAAATTTATACCTATGCTGAAAAAAATACAGTGTTTTAGCATAACTATCACAACAGCTAGATACGTTTTAGTAATTAACTAGCTAACTAACTAACAAATGTTATGAAGCATAAAACAGCTTACCCAGAAGTATCTCACACTGTCCCAAGGCCATCGGGCCATTTCTATGGTTGAGCCCTTTCTCTCTCTGTCCTTACCTTTATTTCGCTCTCTTTCATGGAAACACACACACACACACACACACACACATTAGCACACTAAAAGTATGAGTCATAAACCCTGTTCTTAGACTGTAACTCAGCTCGGAGATAAAAAACATAGCTCCCCACCCACCCCCCCAAACCTCCATCTTTACTAGTGAAGGCCACAGCTGTAAATTTGGGCTGTTCTGAGTCAGCGAGAAGTCAAAGCTGTGACACAAAATTAGAGTGTTCTCCTCCACCAAAGTGCTCTTCATCTCCAAAAGATCTTTAAGATGTTCAAAGATGTCTGTAATAGGCCCAATCAAATAATAAATGAACAACATAAACTGCAGTCATGGCTTTCTTGAAAAAGGGGATAGAAAAAAGAAAAAGGGAATCTAGATCAAGCTAAAAGAGTTTTGTACTTCGCTAGTTGTTCTATTGTCCCTACAATAAACTTGTGTCAAATTATTGTGCCTTTTCAGTAGAATTATTCAGTTTTTCTTTACCTAAGTTGCATAAACTCCCCAAAGACTGGCATATCTTTATTATCCCAGCATTATTACAGTCTTGTTGACGCACATTTCAGTTGAACCGCCGTGCTCTTCATGACCTTTCACTCTCAGCTCTCTCTATTACATTGTATGAGACAGAGAAGTAATTGCTTTTGACAAGGTCTAAGCCATGGGGTGACCTTTAGTCTGCTGATGGTCAGTTCATCCATGTGAACTGCTTCTAGGGCCTCAAATCATTTCAAAAAAGTATGGCTAACTCAGGACTGCTCAGTGTCTCTACCTAGAAAATTCTACTATGGGCAGCTCCGCGAGGGGCTAATGACTCAAAAACCCAAATCACTGAAAACTACTGTAGCATTAACTTGTGTCCTCATTTGATCTGGTTGCTGTATTCAAACTCCAGAAAGGCTAGACACAAATAATAGTAATAATCTTTCTTTACAGATTAATCTTTGTTTGCTCATCTCTACATTGTGCCACAGTTGTATTGAGCATTGAGTAATCATTCTACTCTACTTATGTTGTCTGAGGTCTACATCACCTGCTTCTTTTGTTATCTGCGATTTATTAGACTGTAATGAGAAATACATTTGTTTTGATTTAAGGTACTTTTATTATTTTTAAATATCCATATGAATTGTTACTGATATATAAATATTACCATAGCTCTGTGATTGGACTGGCCAACAGTCCAGGGTATTTCCCAAGCGGCAACCAATCGGTCTCTATCTTGAATCCAACAAGGAAGTGACTTAAACTATGATTCATCGACTAGCTGCTACAGACAGGCTCCAGAAGAATGTTAAAATGCCCAACTTTACAGCAGAATTTTTTTTTACAGGCTGGTACAGCCTTATAGCTAATTTTGCCCTTCATGACAACTGTGAGGGGGGGTAATTTTTTTATAACTCATCCGTAAACCTTTAAGTTCTGCATCATTTAGGGTGTGGCCACTTGAGTAACAGGTGGATTGCTGTCACTACTAGCTGTTTGTCAGCTCCACCCATGTCCTGCCGGTTTGCCTGTTATCTGGGAGTGACACCCGGTGACACGCAGCCAAGATGGCGATGGCTGGCCCCGCCCACTTTTGCTTTTTGCTTTGCTTGAGTATTTGTTATGCTTTGGTTTCATTTGTTTTGTTCTGCTTCATTTTGTTTTATCGTTTTGTATCGTTTTGTTTTGTATTTTGTTTATTTGTTTTGCTTCATTTTGTTTCACATTGGCTTTGTTTTTGCTTTTTTTGTTTGCATCATTTTGTTTTGTCATTTTGCATCATTTTGTTTTTTGCTTATTTATTTTTTCACCATTTTGTTTTGCTTTTTAGTGTTGTATGCATTCGTTCATTCATCCATCCACCCACCCATTCATTCATTCATTTTGTATTGCATTATACCAAATTATTAGTACTGTTGATATGCCTTCTTATTATTTGGTATTTAATTTAGCACAGAACAACAAGGCAATCATGTCTGGTGGAAAGTTTCATCAATGAGGGTACATTGGGGCATACAGACCCCAGGAGAGTCTGTAGGATAATCTAGCATTTGTCATAGACACAGGTACTAGGTGATAACTGTGGCTACATGTAAATGTGTTCTGGTTTGAGGACCAGAGGGTTGGTGTTGTAAGGCTGTGTATGTGTGTTGCTGCCTACATGTGTGCATTTTTTCTTTTTCTTTTTGGGAGTCGGGTGAAAAAATGTCCATCACTTTCTGTAAATGACACCATTCGTCTGGGCTCATACTGCTGATTCAAGACCTCTAGTGCCAGCACTCCGTCTCAAACCTTCTCGTCAGCACCTGACCTGCCGCCTTGAACCTCTCACCTCCACGATGATTGCAAGTTATTGCACCTCATTTCATACAGCAAACTTTCAAATCCGCTCAGCCCGTATGGATTGCACTACACTTACTCTTGCTTACATCCCCCTGAATTGCATGTCTTTGGATTGTGATGAGGTTGAGATTTTTTTCTTCTTCTTCTGATCTCCACCCTGTTAGACAGAATGAGGAAGACATGACTTATTCATATAGCTCAAAGTTTACCATGGCAGATCATCAGATCAGAAGGCCCAACACTGCACTATCCTCACAACAAAGCATTGCCTGTGGGGCTAACACGTGTATCAGCCAAACTAGAACCACATTTTGAACACATTATGCCATGTTTGAGTCTATTCCACACATTTTCCCATGGCATTAGCAGAGAAAATGTGAGTTTCACCCTGTGAGTCATACCTGACTCTGATCTCTAATGAAGCATTTAAATATGTTAATATTGTCAGAGCCATGGCGTAGTGGAGTGCACATGATGCATAGAAGCTCTTCCTGGCCTGCATCATAAAGAGAACCTTTAATGAAATACTATGTTCCTGCGCTCCCATGTCTCTTTAATGGCTCTGCATGAATGAATAGGCGCAGTGGCTATAGATGACAGTCGCCCTGTTTTATTAAATTAGGGACCTTTCCAACAAGCCATATCACTGCAGTTTCTTTGATATCTCTCTCTCTCTCTCTCTCTCTCTCTCTCTCTCTCTCTCTCTCTCTCTCTCTCTCTCTCTCTCTCTCTCTCTCTCTCTCTCTCTCTCTCTCTCTCTCTCTCTCTCTCTCTCTCTGGTATTTATTAGTTCACCCACTCTGTACTGTGAATAACAGCGCATAGTGCATTTGCTGACACTGGGCTTTTTTATTTGTCCCTCCTTCAGGTCCGCAGCTGGTGTTTATATATTGGATTGAGCCTGCTGTCAGTGTCAGAATATCGTTAAAGTGCCCCCCGCCCCATCACAAAAGATTATAGTACATTTGATTTGCAGGGCTGTCAACTGATTTATATGTTTAATCAAAATTAATAACACAATATGCCAAATATTTTATTCACAATTTATTTTTAAATAGACATTAAAAATCCTGTTATTCATACAATAGCATTCAACAGTTTCAACAACATAATCTATACTTGTGGTGGCAAAGCTGAATTTTCAATTTAATGCATTCTTGCTGAAGAAAAAAAATATTAATTAAAAAAAAATAAAAAATAAAAATAATAATAATATATATATATATATATATATATATATATATACACTCACCTAAAGGATTATTAGGAACACCATACTAATACTGTGTTTGACCCCCTTTCGCCTTCAGAACTGCCTTAATTCTACGTGACATTGATTCAACAAGCTGCTGAAAGCATTCTTTAGAAATGTTGGCCCATATTGATTTCTCATTTCTAAATGACAATGATTCCGCTATGTATATTACGCACGTTTCACATCACAAGCAACAGCAGAGTATGAACAGCGTGTTTTGTCGCTGCCTGTGTTAATGACTGAGAGTCGGCCATCATGTTTCCGATGTGAACGCTCTCATTCAGTGATATGGGCAGCGACAAAACACGTGCTGCCCGCGCTCTACTGACGCTTCCGATGTGGAACTGTTTAAAGCAAAGACTTCAGGGACTTTAGTTAACCTTTAAAAGTACAATCATCACACTGCACCACTTAAATCTGCGTTCGCGCTGATCCGGCGAGAGCAGCTGTCATGTGAATATACAGTGTATGAAGCAGCTTTTCAACCACACTTCGTTATTTATATATTACAAACATTTAAATAACACGGTATAAAAATGTAGGCTACTGGGATAAAAGTTTATAGTTTGGGTGTAAACACTGATATCTACGGTTGTGATCAAAATAAGAGTAAATCATTCTTTTGACACTTGTAGCCTATGTATTGTATTGTTTATTGTTATGCCAGAAACGTTGAAACGTTGATTCATCCCAGTCTTTATGAATGAGACATTGAATCAACACACTCAAATGTATCTAAAATGATAAACAGAGCTGCATTGTCCCACATGTCCCATAATTCTGTACTCAAACTAGGTGTCATCAAACTACGCCTTTGTTTTGAATAGGCGACCTCTAGTGGACAGAAAAGTCACATAGTGCACCTTTAAATGGTTATTTAAAAATGAGTCTATACATTCAGTCCTGCATTACTAATTTGGTTTGTTGGTGCCCCCCAAAAATGTTTTAGCACCAGCTGCCACTGATTTTTGTCTGATCCCTCTTATTATTCACATTTTCACAGATTCTGCAAGGGGTTCACAAACTTTCAAGCAGCACTGTATATAAACTCAGAAGTTTGTTTGTGTGTATGGTAATGAAAGATTACATGTTTAATATTAAATTCCAGACCAAGGCTGGCTGTGAGAGTAGGCGGGAGTAGGCTCAGTGGAAAGAGACCCTGCCGAGAGAACAATCCAGATGGACCGTGTCATAAAGAGAGCACACAACTCACATAACGGAGTCTCTCTCCTATATGAACCCTTAGTAGATACTTCTAGCTGAGCTCTCATTCTTTATTTCCTGACTTTTTTCAGTTCATCATACAGGAGGCCACTAAATCAATGGTTAGCGTGCTCTCTCTCTCTCTCTTTTCCCCTCCCTCCCTCCCCCATAATTTCTACTCATTTATCTACAGTTACAGCCTGTTTGCCAAACGTTGGACAAAGTGTACCTTGAATCTGTAATCTCTCAGTCTTCATAATTCATAAGCCTGTGCTCAGCACCTCATGAATTACTTGGCACAGCTTGTTGAGGTATACAGCCCGAGATACTATATCATGCATAGAAATTACGCATTCTGTCACACGAATGAATATCAAATGTGAGGAGTATGGCAGAAAGATGATGAGGGAGGGAAAGAAAGATAGAGAATTTAGGAAAAACTTGCAATCAATTGAGTATGTGTTGTGCTTGAGATGAAGGCCACAGTTTTACTAATGCAGCGCTCACTTCTTAGCGATGTCCCTGCTGCAGTCATCAATTCATTCAAATCCATAATTAAAATACATTAAGACTTCAAGTGTAAAGCAAACACCCACAGGCAATGTTAAGTTTGCTGCTACATTTCAAGTCAGCACTTTTTTTTTGTTTTATTCTTGTTCTCTCTGTTCCATTCTTATTGTATCTGTCTGTTTTGGTGTGGCTTGATGGGAGGGGAAGTAAAGAAAAATAAAAGTTTTGTGCACTTAAATATTAAATAATTATTTCATAAATAAATATTTCATAAATGTTTTAATAATTTAATAGTCATTATTAAATACATTAATCTGATAAATGAATCACCGTATCATGTAATTAATTCAGTAAACGTTGTACTTAATTGACAACATTACTTGCAAGGCATGTGAACTAGGAAGAAGCTTGTTTGAGGGATGAAATGTGCTAGAAGGGGGAAGGTTTAAGCGGAGTGCCATCCTGAAAGCCCCTCTACACTCACTTTCTTTTTTATATTTTATGTCTAACCCTGTCATTCTCCTGCTTAGACCTCTTTGAAAGAAATCTGTGCCCTTTGGATTCTTTCTCCACTTTCTTTCTCCATCTACTATACCACCTGATCCTCTCTTTTTTATCTCCGTTTTCTAAGATGAATGTTTTCTCTGTCAGAGTTCTAGGCATAGAAATGAAATGAGAGAAACTGCGGAAAGGAGGGTAACAGAAGTGTTTGGTCTAAGGGGAGATTGTTAGCCATTTTCAAGAGGCCATTTGGCAAATTGAGGCACATTGAGGCGAAAGGATCCCATTATGGTTCACGCTCCTACTTAGTAGTTTAATTCATTGTGTTACTTGCTGTTTCTTTGTAGATGTTTGTGAAATTTGCTGTCATTTTATGAATGAAAATTGTTTCTACCCTATTTTTTCCCCCGGTGTAAAAAAGCTGTTAAAATGACCAAAATGTACATTGGAATATGATTCAAGCCAATCTTTTAATCTCAGATTAAGATCTCCATATAAAATTTGAGATCGATTTTAAGACCATAGCCACATTCTTTTGTAGGGATTTGAGATGAAGCACTTGAGATGACGTGAGCTCTTCTAGCGGTTACATTCTGAAACAGCACAGGTGGAATGTTGATCTTCTAGCTTAACTGTTCTCATGTGGTGAGAAAAAAGACAAACAGAAAGAATGCTGGTAGCACTACCGTAAAACTCAAATACAGGAGTCCACAGGGCGCTGGGGTTGTTTATGTGTTTACTGGGATTATATGGCAATGCCAGTTTGTGTGTCTACCTTGGGAGAAAGTGAGTCAGTCTTGTCAGGGCTGTTTAGCTTTGCAGATATAACAGGCAGTTAGTGTGAGAAGTGATCTGATAGTACAAGAATATACACATTTAAAATGTGTCATTGTCAAACAGATATTGAAAAGTATCTAATGTACTGCATCATTTCCTTATTAAAACTGTTTTCAAGCAGTCTAATAGACATTTCATCAAAGCCTCTGTTGGTTTAGAACGTTTCAGACTATTGACTAGGCCATTTAATAGCACAATACCTTTACAGTTCTGCAGAGAAACAAAGCTCAATTATTCTGTATAATAGAGGAGTGTTTGCTTATTCACACCTCATCTTGACCTAAAAAAAAAAAAATCATACCCAGAGATGTCTTATAGTACATCAAAAGATTAGTGGAGTAATTGTATACAGTTGTTGAGTCAATCATTTAAATAGGCAATAATAACCCTAGATGTTTTATCCCAGCAAACAATAGCCATCATTTCACCATCTCAGTTAACTATAGACCAGATATAGTCCAGCTATGAGTAACCCACTTCTAGCCAAAATAAGTCATTTTTGCCAAAATAACTTGAGATGTATGACATTCCATCATGTAAGCAAAGTCAACAGTGTTTACAGTGTTTGATTTTGTTTCTTTGACATGTTCATTTTCTAGATGACTAGTCTATTCTTGGGCTATGGTTAGACGTCTATTAAATTTGGACAGCCCAAATTGTGCCTTGTTTTTGCCTAGACGTCAGGGTGTGTTTTGATGGCTTTAGACTGATGGTGAAACCTCATAACTCCACCCCTCCTTCTATCTCAAATTACATTATGACCACCTTCCTAATATTGTGTTGGTCCCCACTAGACCCCTGAAAGTGTTCTGTGCTATCTGGCACCAAGATGTTAGCAGCAGATCCTTTGAGTCATGTAAATTGCGAGGTGGGGCCTCCATGGATCGGACTTGTTTGTTCAGCACATCCCACAGATGCTCGATTGGATTGAGATCGGAGGAATTTGGAGGCCAAGTCAACACCTCAAACTCGTTCCAGAACCATTCCTTAAATGGTCCTTAAATGTGTTTCTTAAACCATTCCAGAACCATTTTTACTTTGTGGCAGGGTGCATTATCCTACTGAAAGAGGCCACAGCCACCAGGGAATACTGTGTCCATAAAAGGGTGTACATGGTCTTGAACAGTGCTTAGGTAGGTGGTACTTGTCAAAGTAACATCCACATGGATAGCAGGACCCAAGGTTTCCCAGCAAAACATTGCCCAAAGTATCACACTGCCTCCGCCGGCTTGCCTTCCTCCCATAGTGCATCCTGGTGCCATGTGTTCCTCAGATAAGCGACGCATATGCATGCGGCCATCCACGTGATGCAAAAGAAAACATGATTCATCAGACCAGGCCACCTTCTTCCATTGCTCAGTGGTCCAATTCTGATGCTCACATGCCCACTGTTGGTGCTTTTGGTGGTAGACAGGGTTCAGCATGGGCACCCTGACTGGTCTGCGGCTATGCAGCTCTATACCCAACAAACTGTGATGCACTGTGTATTCTGACACCTTTCTATCAGAACCAGCATTAACTTCTTGAGCAATTTGAGCTACAGTAGCTCATCTGTTTGATCGGACCACACGGGCCAGCCTTTGCTCCCCACGAGCATCAATGAGTTTTGGCCACCCACGACCCTGTCACCGTTACACCACTGTTCCTTCATTGGACCACTTTTGATAGATACTGACCACTGCAGACCAGGAACACCCCACAAGAGCTGCTTTTTTTTAGATGTTCTGACCCAAGTTGTCTAGCCATCACAATTTGGCCCTTGTCAAACTCTCTCTCAACCTTACACTTGCCCTTTTTTCCTGCTTCTAACACATCAACTTTGAGGACAAAATGTTCACTTGCTGCCTAATATATCCCACCCACTAACAGGTGCCACGCTGAAGAGATAATCAGTGTTATTCACTTTACCTGTCAATGGTCATAATGCCTGATCGGTGTGTATTTATATATGACATTGCATTGTGTTAAATAATGTCTCGGTTACATATGTAACCCTTGTTCCCTGAAGAAGGGAACAGAGACGTTACGTCAGTGACTGACAGAATGTTTCACTTAGAAGCCAATCGCCTTCGAGTTCTACAAAACGAGCCAATGCCAATGCAAATTAATCCAATGGACGAACACATTCGAAAATGCGTTTGGCTGTCAACATCTTGAATGGAAGCCTTTGAAGGGTTTGGTTCAAGACGCATAGGTCCAGGATTGGCCGTAACCCACCGCTCTTCTTGGGTACAATGAAGTAGGGGCTGTAGAAGCTGGACTTCATCTCGACTGGAGGGACTTCACCAGTAGGGTGTCGACCCACCATGGTATAGTGGACTCCCCAAAAGCGGGGGAGGAGACCGTGCGAACTGAATCGAATAGCGAGCCTGATCGTGCGAGCGGGCCAGCGGGACAGATTTGGAAGCTCTAGCCAGGCTCCCAAGAACTGAACCAGAGGGGGTCATGCGAACGACAGACGTACCCACGATGTGGCAGCAAAGCGGAATGACCGGCCCAGACTTGGGAGGCGGGGTCATGTACTGCGTCGGCGAGGTGGCAAGCAGCAAGGCTTTTTTTTTTACCAAGAATAGGGTGCCGCCGACTGTGAGGCCAGTGGCGGAAGGGGAAAACAAAAGATTCTCCCCTGGCCCTCCACCGGGGGGAAAGAGTGGTCCTGTTACCATCTCCTGTTGAAAGGCCTATGTTCACCTCCGAGCTGCCCATCTCCGCCCCTAAACCTGCCAAAAGCTAGGCCAAGCGGCCCTTCCTGCGACCTCTTCCACGCCCTGGCCCGGGTGAAGTCTCCTGCTGGGGCTGGGCAGGAGCCGCAGGAGGGTGCCCTCGATGGGAGCAGGCTGAGACATTTGAGCCGGTGGCTGGGTGGAGGCAGCAGCTAGCCGCCGGGGCAGAATATGTTTTATAGCCTCAGTCTGCTTTTGTGCGGCCAAGAACTGTTGGGCAAAGTCCTCGATCACCCTCTCGAAGAGCCCAGCCTGAAACTTTGTTCCTCAGAACTTTGTTCGCTCAGCCTCTTGCATATCCGCCAGGCTGAGCCATAGATGACGTTCCTGGACCACGCAAGTGGACATCACCTGACCAGAAGCTTGCAGTAACCTTCGGTTAGGTCGGTTGCTGCATGCAACTCTGTGGTGGTCAAGGCCAAGAACAGGCAGGACAGGTAGTAGAAAAAGACGGAAGTTTATTTCTTCCAACAAAAAACACAAAAATTATATACAGGGGCAGATTTCAAACAAAGTCCATACCAAAAAATGAGATGTATGTTAACTGAAGCTAACAAATTAAACAGGCCTAAAAATAAATCTCCCCTGTGAACAAAGTAACGAATCAAAACCACTAAGGTCAGCAGGTATGATGGTACTGTGGCTGACTAACTTCTGCTCTTCCCCACAATGCTATAAATACCCGTTTAGCCTCTACCAAACAAAAATAATGGGTAAATATCAAAATAATACCTTTACCAAATAAACTCAAACAAAATAACACTTACAACACAACATCCATTTTCATGCCCAACCTATTACAATCATCCAACCAAACATTTGAAAAGAAAACTTAAAATCAAACAAAGAGATAACTAAATAAAATAAAACAAAAATTCCCTTCTAAATCAGAACATGATGGTACAGTCCAACTTCCTCTGAAACAGCATAAGTTTGGAGGCTGAAGCCCCGCCTCTTCCTTTGTCTGCTGCCACATGGAATGCGGCCGTCACTCCATGTACCAGAGCAACCTAGGACTCAGGTAAAGTCAAACAGCAAAAAGAAATATAAGTAGTGTGCACCCTTCTATACACTCACCTAAAGGATTATTAGGAACACCATACTAATACTGTGTTTGACCCCCTTTCGCCTTCAGAACTGCCTTAATTCTACGTGGCATTGATTCAACAAGGTGCTGAAAGCATTCTTTAGAAATGTTGGCCCATATTGATAGGATAGCATCTTGCAGATTTGTGGGATGCACATCCAGGGCACGAAGCTCCCGTTCCACCACATCCCAAAGATGCTCTATTGGTTGAGATCTGGTGACTGTGGGGGCCATTTTAGTACAGTGAACTCATTGTCATGTTCAAGAAACCAATTTGAAATGATTCGAGCTTTGTGACATGGTGCATTATCCTGCTAGAAGTAGCCATCAGAGGATGGGTACATGGTGGTCATAAAGGGATGGACATGGTCAGAAACAATGCTCAGGTAGGCCGTGGCATTTAAACGATGCCCAATTGGCACTAAGGGGCCTAAAGTGTGCCAAGAAAACATCCCCCACACCATTACACCACCACCACCAGCCTGCACAGTGGTAACAAGGCATGATGGATCCATGTTCTCATTCTGTTTACGCCAAATTCTGACTCTACCATCTGAATGTCTCAACAGAAATCGAGACTCATCAGACCAGGCAACACTTTTCCAGTCTTCAACTGTCCAATTTTGGTGAGCTCGTGCAAATTGTAGCCTCTTTTTCCTATTTGTAGTGGAGATGAGTGGTACCCGGTGGGGTCTTCTGCTGTTGTAGCCCAAGGTTGTGCGTGTTGTGGCTTCACAAATGCTTTGCTGCATACCTCGGTTGTAACGAGTGGTTATTTCAGTCAAAGTTGCTCTTCTATCAGCTTGAATCTGTCGGCCCATTCTCCTCTGATTTTCGCCCACAGGACTGCCGCATACTGGATGCTTTTCCCTTTTCACACCATTCTTTGTAAACTCTAGAAATGGTTGTGCGTGAAAATCCCAGTAACTGAGCAGATTGTGAAATACTCAGACCGGCCCGTCTGGCACCAACAACCATGCCACGCTCAAAATTGCTTAAATCACCTTTCTTTCCTATTCTGACATTCAGTTTGGAGTTCAGGAGATTGTCTTGACCAGGACCACACCCCTAAATGCATTGAAGCAACTGCCATGTGATTGGTTGATTAGATAATTGCATTAATGAGAAATTGAACAGGTGTTCCTAATAATCCTTTAGGTGAGTGTATATTCAAGATTTTAATAAACTTTTAACCCATTCATTGTCCTGTGTTTTCATTATAATACAGGGATTTAAATAAAGTAACAAACATTAAATTAAACTCCAAAATAACTCAGTCAAACCATGGTAAAGGCCAAATATGTGAGGTGGGCTACGCACCCGTCACAAACTCTTGCATTAAAGCAGGGTCAGCATTGACCTTGTGCATGCTTCTGAACACCTTGGGCTGATGGACGTGAAGGATGGCTATAGCATGCAAGGCGGACGCGGCCTGGCCTGCAGCTCTATAGGTCTTTGCCACCAAAGTAGACGAAAACCTACAGGCCTTGGACGGGTGCTTTGGGTCACCGTGCCACGTTGAAGCACTTTGAGGACACAGTTGCATCACACCCCAGTGTACGCAATGCCATCGAGAGCAGTGAAGGCGGAGGAGGCCGTCGAGCGATCGTGCTAAGTTAACGCGAACTTCCATGATTTCAACACCTCCTCATGCACTTCCGGGAAGAATGGCACTGGAGGTGGCTGCTGACGTGTGTCAGCATGGGCCGCCCCCAAGAACCATTCGTCCAGCCTCGAGCGCTCGGGACATGGCGGAGGGTTCCACTCAAGCCCGATGCTTTCAGCTGCCCGGGAAAGCATGGCCGTGAGCTCCGGATCAGACTCAGGCAATGCTGGGACTCCCGAGGGAGGCAGCACAGCCGAATCCTCATCTCCGGAAGAATCCAGCCCACCCTGTGATGTTGCGATCGACATGGTGTCATCCACCGGCGCTCTGAATGAAACGCTGGGCCCTCCACGGGACGAGCCAGCGACCTCACCCGCAACACCACGGGTTGCAGTGTGCTAGAGGGGGGTGTGGACCGAGGAATATTCGTCTGATTATTCCACACTGTGACCCTCAGATCACCCTAACCACCAGCCAAAGTATCCCCTCTCGTGGAGGAGATAGATTGGGGTGTGGTAGAGGGGACTCTACCTCCTAGATGAAGGTCGTGGAGTCTTGATCGCAAAACACTGCAGTAGGAACATGACTTATCCATGAACGCTCTCTCAGCATGCACGAGGCCCAAGCACGCAAGACAGCGATCATGCCTGTTTTACTCTGCAGAAATGCCAAAGCGCCCAGGGTGAACACACACACTGTGCTGGATCACTGCACAGATCAGACGGGAAGCACTGACACTCTGGAGAGTTGCTCGTCTTGAAGAGAAGAAAGCTCAGAAGGCAAGTGAACACTCGGCTACGAAGCAGAATTTGTGATATGCAAATTCCGCACACCCATGGCATTGTCATGCCATTGGCTCATAGAACTCGAAGGCGATTGGCTTCTAAGCAAAACCCCCATTCCGTTCCGTCAGTCACTGACGTAACGCGAAGTGACTGACTGAAAGGGAACCTGTGTGTAACACCTTATCATTTATATTATGTAATTTTGGCAGAACGTGACAGAAAAATCTGAGCGCCCACATACTGTAGCTACACAAGCCCACAAGCTTTATAACCCCTAAGATGGTTAAAAATCGTGTAACTCCATTTGAGCCTGGTTTTGGTAAAATATTACTGACATAATGACATATGTCTGACTACATATAAAGCCAAAATATCAACTTTGATAACAGTATTCAATTACTTAAAAAAATACAGTGTTTTCTTTCTCCTTTCACTGAAAAGTAGCTGTTTTGTACATACAAGGTTTGCCCGACAGCGACGATATATAAATAATATATAATACTCTTCATATGAAGAATGTTGGGGTCCGAATATCACTGAACCCATTGACCTTGACTGTATGGAGAAATAAATGGAATTTTTTTTTGTGTGTGTGTGTACCTTTTGGTAGCCAGCCATTTTACAACATGCTCTAACACCTGTTTGCTTTGTCTATGCTTCCTCTCTACAGCAAACACAGATCTAGTTATTCTTGACGTTTTCTACTAGCTCTTGACATGTATCTTTCCTGGAATAATGTGGTTGAGATATGGACAGATCTTCACTTAAGTCCTCTCAGTAAGCATCCTTACCCCTGGTCAAGATCCATACCAACGTATAGATCATACAATTGGCAATCTTCCCACACACTGCTGTTGAATCCTATAGTAGGTGTATGGTTGCATTAAACCTACCCTTACTTGTGATTGATTGGCTTGTGTATATTATGACAAAGCCTCTTCCAGGACTCCATGCCTCATTGCATGTAAACCCCAAATTCCCTCAACTGAGCCCTCTAGCATCAAAATACCAGTATTGTTTGAAGCATGTTGTACTGGGGCCACAGTAAGAGTCTTTACACACACTGCTCCTGCCCCAACGGGCCTTATTATACAGACTCTGCAGACAGAAGCAACACACGCATGTGTATCAGTCTGTGTGTGATTGTGTATGTGGCCTTGAGCATGACTAACAGTTTCACAAACTATCGATTCTTCCTCCCCCAGGCTTCATCTTCCACTGGCTTCCCATTTTCTATTAGCATGAATTATCTGATGTTGTAATTGTAGAAGCATTAGCTCAGCACAAAGTGGTCAACCATTAAGGGAGGTATGCCGTCATTCTTTTTTAGGGCCGCCAACAGGGTCATATTTGTTTATGAGATGATATTCCATCAGGGTGCGATTTAAGAGGGCACAGATTTGAAATAAAACACCATCAGTCAGTTTTTGGACCGAAAAAAGCAATTACATGGATATCAACAGATGCTTGTCGTGACTTTTAAAGAGTGATGACTATCATGATGATTTGCAACACTGAATCCACAAAACCAAAATGTTCTTATGTTTGTGGCTAAAATGTGTAACAATATTCATTGATTCATAAGATTCATAAGATTGTGATTAGTACTAAGTCAGATAGATAAATCAGTAGTCAGTTTTTGAAAGTATTGTGCTCACCAAGGCTGCATTTATTTGATCAAAAATACAGTTAAAATAATTTTGTAAAACATTATTAAAGTTTTTAACTCTATTTTAATATATTTTAAAACATAATTTTATTAATGTGATGGCAATGCCATTCTCCAGTTTTTAGTGTCACATGGTCTTTCAGAAATCATTCTAATATGCTGATTTGGATTTCAAAAAACATTTATTTTTATCATAGTTGAAAACAGTTGTGCTGCTTAATATTTTTTATTGAAACCTTAATACCTTTTTCAGGATTTGTTTAATGATTAAAAAAGTTAGAAAAAGTTATTTCAAATAGTTATATTTTGTAACATTCTAAATGTTTTTACTGTTAAATTTGCATGCTCGCTGAGGTATTCATTTAATTTAATTTACATAATTTACTTTCAGGTCATTCAAAACAGTCAGATATGTTGTATTATTTGTTTAGATTTAGATTTTTGCAAATGTTAAAATAAAAATAAAAAAGTTTATTAAATGTTCATATAAACGTTGATTTGGTTAATAGCTTCATTAAATGCATGAACTGTAAACCCTAGCATTCAAAATAATTAATTGGTAGTAAAGCCAACTCAAATTAAACACATTAGTTCAATCAAATTAACTTTTATGAGTATTTAGAACTTTCTTTTTCTTTTGAGTTCGCATAACTGACACATTATAAGTAATCTGAATTGTTTAATTGTTTTGAGTTTTATAAACTTATTTATTTTAATTTAGAAAAAAATTAAATTTAACTGAAACTGGGCTGGGATTTCTATTTCCCAGCATGCTTTTTTGGGGTGTTACTCTCATGGTGACGAGTGGAGCATGAGCTTGGTTTGAGAACAGATTTATTCTATATTGCTGTACTCATTCAGCAAGTGCTGAATGCTATCAAAAGCATTGTGTTACCAATTAGCAAGGTAGCATTTATTGCATTAGCTAATTAAAGCTAGCCAAGTTTCCACTACAGAAATATTGAAGTTGATCATTTTAATTTAAATGTAAGAATTAGCTTACTCAAATATTTGAAGTTAAAAGCAAATAAAATGTGTGAGTACAAAATAAAAAATCTGCTTGCTTAAAAAGTTCTGCTTACTTAAAATTTTAATTTCTTAACTTAAAAAAATTGATGCAACCGATTGCCTCAATTCTTTTGAGTTTTGCCAACTTAATTGGGCTTACAGTGTGGTAAACAGGTTAACACACACACACACACACACACACTCAGGCATGTATGCTCACAAACACATGTATACTGCTGGCAGTGCTGTCAGTGCTCCGCAGTGAGGAGTCGGTTGAGGCCTCTGGTGTTGTCAAAATGATACAGCCTTCTAGATGACATTAGGCTGGTCGGTGGCTCCAGAACTGCTCAGCATGTCAGGTTAATGAGTTTTACATAATGAACTGCAGGAAGAGCTTGAGCTGGGTATTCAAAGTATTATCTCTATCAAAGTTGTCATCATCATATTAATTTAGCATAATTGCCTTGATCTATCTAAGTTTTGGTGTTCTGTGTATTTTTTTAAAATATTTTTTAGTAGAAAAGTGTGTTTAAGGATAGTCATTTCTCTCCGACGACCACAATCTAACAATGCTCTGCCTTGTTCTTTTCTCACAGCAAGCACAAACTGCCCTTTTCATGCTACCTCTGCGGTAGCCTTTGAGTGCTGGGACCCAAATACTAAATGCTAACTAAAGCTGAGCCGAGAGAAACTGAAAGAGAGTTTTTACAGTCTGGAAAGCAACTCCTGTGTCTGCACGCACACAGAGATCAACTTCCTGTGCCTAATGTGGAGGCTACAGTCATCCTTACACAGATATGGCGCTGTCATACTAGGACATACCTGAGCACTGTGCCCCTCAGCCAGTGATTGTTCTTTTCATTCTCTCTCATTTACTCCTCCTCTTGCTTCCACGGGCTGCTGCTATTAAATACAATGCATCCTAGCCTATCATGCTGCATTTAATAGAGTTAGCTTTCATTGCCACTTTTCGGCTTTAGAGGCTGTTAACATTTATTTTCCTGTCTAATGTATTAGCCCCGGGTGCCTTAATGAAGTGTCCCTTGAGGGAGGCTCTCGCTCGCTCACTTGCTCTCTTTCTTTCTCTTTCTCTCTCTTGCACTACCTCAGTTTCTCTTTTTCCTTTTTTGTCTCTTTCAGAGTTGCTTAAGACAACCGGTTCAGGTCACGTGCTTTTAAAGTTCTGCACAATATTTGCAGAATCACTAGATACAGTGGGGTCCATTAGTGAAAATGAAAAAAAATCTGTCATCATTTACTCATCCTCATTTTGTTCCAAAACCTTGTATTTATTTATTTATTTATTTTAACAGGATGTTCTTTCATACACAGCAAAAACAAAATGTGTTGAGCAGCTTGATATTCTTCCATGAATAACTCATTTTTGGTTCTATGGAATAAATAATAGTTTTTGAAAAACATTGTGGTTAGTACATAATAGGTTTTTCATGTTTAACAGATCAAATTTCAAGAGAATTATTGCTTTGAGAGAATTATAACTTTTCAATATGAAATATATTACAAATTTGTAAATTAAAATGAATTTACACACACACACACACACACACACACACACACACGCCCCTCCCCCTCCAGCATAATTTGAGAATGAGAATGTTGAGAAAGTGCATATTGATCACTGTCAACTATTTTTTTTTATTAGTGCCTTACAAAGCTATGGAGAATCTTGGATATTTAATCTTTTTTTTTTTATGGCAGCCATTTTTTTTCAATAACATTTTCATGTTATTTTCCTTTTTAATTGAAAAAAATATTCTCACTAAGGTTGCATTTATTTGACTAAAAATACCGTAAAGACAGTATTGTAAAATATTATTACGATTTAAAATAAGTGCTTTCTATTTTAGTACATTTTAAAATGTATATAATTTATATTTATAAATATTATATTATAAATATATATTTTAAAATATTTTAAAATGTAGAATTTTCTGTAGCCTTTACTCCAGCGGTGCTCAATAAATGTTTCTTTTTATTATCACTGTTAAAAAACATTTTTTCATAGATCTTTGATGAATAGAAATTTAAATGAAATATATTTTTTAAATTCATTATTTTATGTGTACCATCACTTTTGATCAATCTAATGCATCCTTGCTGACTAAAAATATACATAAAAAAAACAAAACATTCGAATGTAGTATTAATATAAAGGGTATACACAGGCAGTACGATGAGGCTGTGATGGAGTGTGTATGTGTAGCAGTGAATCTTGTCTTAAGATCAGGAAGGCCTCCAGAGCTTGCTGAGCATCTGTTCCTGTTCTGTCTTCATGCGGCGCTCTGTGACCCATGTGATGCAGTCTGCTGGAATTGTCTTTTAATGATGTAGAGCCTGAGTCTTTTACCTCACACACACTACGAAGCACTACAGCGCCGCAGGAGTCCCCGCACCCACCTGCTTACCTCACTGTTCTTCTCACCCTCAATAAGGAGTATTTGTGTGTGTTTTCGCGTATTCATCCAATAACAAACATCGCTCACAGAAGTTTCCCCGTTCTGCTAAGAGTTCCACACTTGAAATGTAGGCTGCGATCAGGCCTGCGGCAAAGCTTGATCCTTTCCATTAATCTCAAAATTCCCCTAAAATCACAGAGCGACGGTGCGCAGCCAGGCGCATTACTCCACTTCAGGAGCCACGCAGATGAGGAGCCAAACAGGCTGTGGCACCCGAGTTTGTCACAAAGCAGGCAGCAGCTTCCATTGAAACGATGATTAAAGTGAGAACAGTCAGGGCTTGTGTTCATCTCACAGGCCAAAAATACATCCTGGAGCAAAAGTGTGCGCGTGGGGCTGAGAAAAGAGAGGGAGAAAACGTTTGCTGCTTTTGTCTCTCGCATCTGATCCCTGGGTTCTACGCTCACATGTGGCAGCTGGGAGCACGGCGATAGAGGCTTCTCGCTGTTTCCGTTTCGGTGACACTGTGCAAAGATAGCAATATGCTACACATGAGCTCCTGCTAATCTAAAGCACAATACACACACTGCACTCTTGCTTTATTCCTTTACTTAAGACCCATTAGATCCAACCTGAAGTGTGTGAATGTTTTACACTGATACTCTCATGCCTTATCTTAATTATGTGCGTTTTTCCGAAGATTAACAGTATTATGACTTTTATATTAGATGCAAGATTTTTATATTTTTAATTTTTACTATTAATTCTGTAAAGCCTAACATATTAAATAATATTCCCAATTTTTTGTAATTGAACAGTTTAATGAACCTTTAGACAAAATGCAATGCAATACAATGATGATTGAGAGATGTACAAATAAACATTCCTCAAAAGCTGCGTCATATTTAATACTCACATTTTAATGATTTTTATAAAACATGATGTATAATCAATTAGAGAGTGTAGGTGTTCATCTTATATTGTATTTACTTACAATATAAAAGTTATTCTTACATTTACTATATAATGTAAAAGTCAGTAAAGATTTCACAGCAAAAAAAGACACATGTACAACGGCCTGAAGATGGGCATTTTTAGAATCATACTCTATTATATTAGTCTTTTTCTCTATTTTTTTTTGTATTGTTTGCTTACTTCTCATTTGCCTATTAGAAGTAAAAAAAAAAGTGCTTGTTCAAAAAGATGCAAATGAATGCACATTTTCAATTGTATCGTGAGCATGTAAATCCTCTGAGAATTAAGGAAGCATCCATCAGAAAAAGGCCAAAAATATCCTTGTCTGCCTTTTTTTTTGCACTCATTGAAGTTTTTAAAAACATACTTGTACGTTCCAGTTAGATTTGGCCATTAGACTCTGTCATTGTAAGTTTTATGCCTCTGTTTATGCATCCTTGCAGCATTAATTGCATGCATTAGCATCCTTCCACCAGAAGCTAGATGAGTTTGTGAATGATTTCCGCCCTGCTCTAAAGCCACAGTCATTTAGACTGTTCACTTAACTAATCACCCTAACCACTGTGGAGAACAACATAGTTCCCTTTCAGTCAGTCACTTAGCGTTACGCCAGTGACTGACGGAATGGGGGTTTCGCTTAGAAGCCTATCAACTTCGAGTTCTACAAAACGAGCCGATGGCAAGAAAATGCCATGGACCTGTGGAATTTGCATAGCGCAACACTGCCCCACCTCGTAGGAAGGAGCTGCACATGCAATCTTGCATTATGTTTCTGCTTCGGAGCCGAGTGCATCACTTGCCTTTTGAGATTTTCTCTAAGTAAGACAAACGACTCTTTAGTGGTCTCTGGGTTATGGTGCGTTCCTGCGAGTTCCACATTCCTGCTGCTGATCTGTGCAGTGATCTGCCACAGAGTGTGTGTGTTCTCCCTGGGCGCTTCAGTGCTGCTGCAGAGTTTTTCCTCTTCTAAAAGAGCTATACGGGCACATCTTTTTCAAGATGTCTCGCCTGTGTGTTTCTGGGTGCAGTTGCGTAATTCTTCCAACTGACAGCCACGAGTGCTGTCTAGCGTGTTTGGGCTTTAAGCACGCTGAGGCAGTGCTCCTGGATGAGTCATGTTCTCACTGCGGCAACATGATTATCACGATGCTTAGATCGAGACTCAGTGACCTCAAAAGGGGTAGAGTTCCCTATCCTGTCATACCCCAATCTAGTTTGCGAGGACCTACTTTGATGGCCAGGGTGACCTGAGGGTTATGGTGTGGGACACCCCGACGTGTATTCCTCGGGCCACACCCCCCTCCACATCGCAATGATTGAGACCATCCCTCCAGCCGAGATGAAGTCCTGCTTTTACAGCCCCTACTTCATTGTACCCAAGAAGAGTGATGGGTTACGACCAATCCTGGACCTGCAATCCTTCACCTGCAATCCTTCACCTTGAACCGATCCAATCCTTGAACTGAATCCTTCACAGGCTTCCATTCAAGATGTTGACAGCCAAACGCATTTTCGAATGTGTTCGTCCATCGGATTGGTTTGCAGTGATTGACCTGAAGGACGCGTACTTTCATGTCTCCATTCTTTCTCGACACAGACCGGCTCTATGAGTCCTTCTACGTTTCCATCGAGGGGCACGCATTCCAGTACACTGTACTCCCATATAGGTTAGCCCTGTCTCCTCGCGTCTTCACGAATGTCATCGAGGTAGCCCTTGTGCCACTAAGGCAACACAGAGTTCGCATCCTGAACTATTTCGACGACTGGCTGATACTAGCTCATTCTCGAGACCAGGTTTGCAAACACAGGGACCTGGTGCCCGCCTGGGCCTTCGGGTCAACTGGGAATAGAGCAAACTCTCCCCGTGCAGAGAATATCTTTTCTTGGTATGGAAATCGACTCGGTCGGCATGTACACTCAGCTTAAGAGCGAGCACGCACAGTCACTGCTGACTTGTCTTCGTCAATTCGAGGGCAAGAGTGCGGTTCCACTGAAGTCATTTCAGAGGCTCCTAGGGCATATGGCATCTGCAGCGCTGGTAACGCTGATCGTATTGCTTCATATGAGATTGCTTCAGCACGGGCTTCGCGATAGAGTCCTGAGATGGGCATGGCAACAAGGCACGCTCCGGGTCCCAGTCACTCGGGCCTGCTGTCAAACCTTCACCCCGTGGTCGAACCTCGCCTTTCTACAGGCCGGAGTGCCCTTAGAACGAGTTTCCAGGCATGTTGTTGTATCAACAGATGCCTCTGCCACGGGCTGGGGTGCCATGTGCAGTGGACATGCTGCCGCGGACTCCTGGAAAGGATCCCAGTGCCTATGGCATGTCAATTGCCTCGAGTTGTTGGCCATACGTCTAACCCTGCACTACTTTCGAGCCCTGCTGAAAGACAAATATGTACTGTTCCGTTTAGACAACACGGCGACAGTAGCGCACATCAACCGACAAGGTGGTCAACGCTCCCGCCGTATGTTGCAACTCGCCTGTCATCTCCTCCTATGGAGTCAGAAGCATCTGAGGTCGCTTCGTGCCGTTCACATCCCTGGAGATCTGAATCGTGCAGCCGACGAGCTCTCACGGTTTCAGCCACTTCCGGGGAAATGGAGATTCCATCCCCAGACGGTTCAGCTAATTTGAGAACAGTTTTTCGGCAAACGGGTAGATCTGTTTGCCTCCCATGACTCTTCTCATTGCCACTGGTTTTACTCCCTGACCGAGGGGAACCTTTGGCATGGATGCACTAGCGCACAACTGCCCGCGGGGCCTACGCAAGTATGCATTTCCCATAGTAAGCCTTTTGTGCAAGATCAGGGAGGACGAGAAGCAGGTCCTTTTGGTCACCCCATATTGGCCCGGCCGGACCTGGTTTTCCGAACTCGTACTCTTCGCGACAGCCCCTCCTTCCCTGGCCTATCCCTCTTTCTCAGAGACTGGGCACCCTCTGGCACCTGCATCCTGACCTGTGGAACCTGCACATGTGGGTACTGGACGGGACGCAGAAGGTTTGAGTACCCTACCACCACAGGTGGTGGCTACCATCACTTCTGCTAGCGCCTTGTCCATGAGACAGGCCTATGCGTTGAAGTGGAACCTCTTCATCACCTGATCGGGTCCGTGCTCTCATTCCTCCAAGAAGGGTTGGATCGAAGGCTGTCTCCTTCCACTCTTAAGGTTTCTGTGGCCACGATATCTGTGCACCACGACCTTGTGGACTCAAAAACGATAGGACAGCACGACCTGGTCAGCAGGTTCCTTAGAGGAGCGAGGAGTATAAACCTACCTCGCCCTCTACAGATGCCCTCTTGGGACCTCTCAGTGGTTCTATCTACCCTGCAGAGAGCTCCCTTTGAGCTACTGCAGTCCATTGAGCTTAAGTTCCTTTCTATAAACAAGGTGGTGCTCTTGGTTGCTTTGGCTTCCATCAAGAGGGTAGGGGACCTGCAGGCATTTTCGGGTTGATGAAGCGTGCCTGGAATTTGGGCTGGCTAACTCTCACGTGATCCTGAGACCCCGGCCTGGATATGTGCCCAAGGTTCCCACCACTCCTTTCAGAGATCAGGTGGTGAACCTGCAAGTACTCCCCTTGGAGGAGTCAGACCCAGCCTTGGCACTGCTCTGTCCAGTACGCGCCCTTTGCGCTTACATAGACAGGACGCAGTGTTTCAGGACCGCAGACCAGCTCTTTGTCTGTTACGGAGGGCAGCAGAAAGGGAAGCCTCTCTCCAAGCAGAGGTTGTCTTACTGGATAGTGGACGCTATTGTCCTGGCATATCAGGTTCATGGCCTGCCATGCCCCCTAGGGGTAAAGGCACACTCCACCTTGCAAACAGACATCTGCAGAGCTGCAGGCTGGTCGACACCCAACACTTTCGCGAGATTCTACAATCTCCGTGTAGAGCCAGTGTCCTCTTGTGTATTCGCTCCCAATGGCCAGTAACTGGACAGGCTTAGGTGTAATCGCTTTTTGTTGCGCCATTCCACTCCACGGACTGGATGCGTGTGCTATTTCACTCAGGTGAGTTTCTCAGTAAGCCCTGAGTTCCTCCGGCACTGTTGATGCCAACACCAGAGTGCATGCCTGCTTGGAGTTTTAGCCCTCGTATTAGGCTAGGTGCCTCCATGTGCATGGTTCCCCCGTTGGGCAACCCCCACATGTGTATTTCCACGATAAGTCTCTCTGAGCCCGTGTCTTCCCTTGACAAGACCTTGCCACCCCTGGGGTTGAAACATTCCACCCTGCGGGGTGGATACCTCAGAGTGCTCCATATGCAGCCTGTACCCAGGTTATGTGTATTCCTAAGTCCTACCTGTGGGCAGGCATTGTGTTGCATATTTCCATGTGTGATATGCTTACCAGTGTAGCTTGGTATTGGCGTTAAGCCTAGCCCCTCGTTTGTGCTAAATCTCATGGCAGGGAGCTCAGGTCAGCGCAGGACGCTTGAAGACAGCTGTTGTGGCGAGATTAGATTGAGGGTTATGGTGTAACGTGTAAGTGATTGACTGAAAGGGAACGGCTCAGTTACGTATGTAACCCTCGTTCTCTGAAGGAGGGAACGGAGACGTTACGTCCTCCTGCCACAACCGCTATACCGGCATAACGTCTCCGTTCCCTCCTTCAGGGAACGAGGGTTACATATGTAACCGAGACATTTTTGCCTTTGTTACTTTCATGGGAGAGTAGAAAGGGTAATGGATGATGTGGAGAAGCAAGAAAGAGGAACTCATGCCACTTGCATATGAGCGGCACAGACAAGATTGGATTTAGGGCCGTTTACATGCCACCAGTTTCAACTAAAAACGGAAGACTTTTTATGTGTTTTGGCCGTTCATTTACATGACAATGGCGTTTTAGGGGCCTGAAAACAAGCTTTTTAAAACGGATTTCAAAGTGCAAGGTTTTAAAAAACGATACCTTTACCATATCAAAATACTGACGTCATGCACATACATGTTACATGTTCACGAATTTGTATTATGTGTTCACAGGGTGTTTCTTGACAAAGCGACATCTCTAACTACTGGCCTGTCACGCATATTACAGCCTTTATAGTCATTTTCGCACAATCCGCAGAACGGGGACCATTTTGGCAATTTTGTTGTCTGTTTTTAGTACATTGTTGTTGTGTAAACATACCCTAATATACGATTCTCCTAAATGTGCACCATGGCTCAATATGTTGACACGCATACACTGACCACTAGACCACAGATCAAACATTTTGTCATTTTGATGAAATGGTAAATTATGGTAGATAGAGATGGGAGGGAATGGATTTGGGACACAGTCAAACTAAAGGGGACACTTTTGTGAAAATTTCTGCAAAATTGTGCTCACAAAAAAAAAGGTCCATTGTCAATAGTGCAGAAATGTATGAAGCACAGCTCACACAGAAGTTACTTTCAAACCAAGCAGCTTTCTGTTTGTCAACACGACAAATTCACTTGAGCAACTTGAACCCAATGTGAAATCTGCATGGGGAGATCCCTTATGCTTTTCATGTGAATTACTTTTGAAATGACTGGATTTTGCCTGTGAAACAGTAAATGTGACCGCACCTTAATTTGAAATTCAGTTCCCATCCCACCTGTGAGTAGAAAGATGACATTGCATAATAATTTTGTGATTTATAATCCAACTCTGTGTATAATGAGCACAATATAATGTTTCCCAGAAAACCAAGTGTAAAAGTGACATTCTTTTCTTGACAGTTTGGTATATTTGACAGTGAATGACTTACTTCATTCCACCCACTGCTCATAGTCACAGAACAGATGAATCCAAACTCTTGACATTCAACTCAGCTGGTAAAACACTGCACTATCAACACCAAGGCCATGGGTTCATTCCCAGAGAGAACACAGGCAGATAATAGGCATTTGTTGAATGCACAATAAGTTGTTTTGCATAAAAGTGCCTGTGAAATGCATAAAGGTATATTCATCAAAAAATCAGCTGTGATGTTACTGTTTGTTAGGATTTCCTACAAAGGTGACATTCAATAATTTCACAATCTAAAAAGGCTTTGAAAATTTCCAGTGCAACTTCAAATATAAGCTCGCCTCAGATTCCCTCAGCTTAACCGCCCTTTTTTACATTAGGGAAATATTAGACGTCATAACAGATGCCATGTCCAATTTGTTAGCCCCCATTTTCATAACACAAGCTCATTTGATCTGTCTCCTATTCTAATACGGCCTTGCGTTCTTTCTTTTTTTTGGCTCTAAGTGAGTTTGAGTTTCTTTTGGAAGCCAGGGTCATGAAACAAGACAACACATAAAAGCATCTTTAAATACCTCCTGACAAGCTTAGTTTTTAAGATCCAGCACTCTGGATAGGCTTTGTTAATAAACAGCTGTTGCGTCTTTGGCACAAAGAAGCGATTGAGATCACTGTTAGCATTCTGCACACTTGATTTACAGTAAGCTTAAATCAAGTGAAACTTCGCAAAGCTTTCATCATTCGCCAAGTGTTAGTCAATGGAATCTCAGTGATGACTCTCCTCAGTCGGAGCCCGAGGCAACAGAACAATCTTCCCTTCCTGGGTGCCAAAGGTCTTTGGATAATGTGTTTTCAGAAATCCCAAGCACACTAATGATAGATGACGGTTAATTCCATTAATAGGTCTGACAAAGAAAATTAGGCCTGCGGAGACTGACTGCATGAAGGATATAAGCTTAAATCCTAAGAGAGAAAGTTCTAGCTGAGACTGACTTTGCAGCTTTTCTGATGATTGAATTATGGAACCGTTCATAATGAGAAGCATTATTTCATTCAGCTACCAACCTCCTCACCAAAAAAAAAAAAAGGAAGAAAGGAAGAAATTTGCAGTGCTGTTGATCAGAATAGAACATTTCCAAAGCCCCCTGTGGTGGTAGCGTTGCACTTACTGTCACTAGTTCTGAAATCTCCCATTGGTAAGCTGGCTGTTCTAGGGATGTTTGCGTCTCCCAATACCCATTAAGAATGAGCCGAAGCTTGATGGGCATGCAACGTTGACTCATACTGATTCATGTGGGACTCACCGCCACACGCCTGTATATCATTGTATCTGTTTGTTTATCACTTGCAATGTTATGAGCTGAACAAAACCAAGACAATGGAATTATAAACTGACAACAAAACAAAAGGAAGCAAAAAGTGGCAATAGTGTCAGTTTCTATATGAAGTTTTGTTGTGCACTGGGGAGCTGCTCTAGTTTTGGGACGCAATTGCCTTAGTTCTCCATGCATAAGCATGGAGCTGTTGGGTACCTCGGTAAAAAGAGGAACAAATCAGTTCCTTCCAAATGCAATGTTATGTGTGCATGTGTATTGCAAGGCAAAGCATTAAAGGGGTGGTTGATTAGGATTTCACTTTTTTAACTTTAGTTAGTGTATAATGTTGCTGTTTGAACATAAACAACATCTGCAAAGTTGCGACACTCAAAGTTAAAATCAAAGGGAGATATTTTCTTTTAAGGAAATCGCTTTTTAAGGTCTACAGCAAACGGCTGGTAGGGACTATGAGCTTATTCACAGGTTAGTGACATTACTAACCCTAAAATTTAGATAAACCCTGCCCCCTGGAACATGCAACAAAGGGTGTGAGACCATGTTGAGAAGAGGAAGAGTTAATGTAGTAGAGCACATTTGAGTCTGCTCAAGCTGTCACATCCGTGTTTTCACATTAATTGCAATACAGTATTTTACACAAATGCAATAGTATGTCATAAAAGCAAGATGACAGTTTCAGACCTTTTCAGTGCGTGTCTGTGTGAGGTAATTCGAGCTGCTAACTTGAGCTCTTGAAGCTCTGCCCTCTTCTTGAATTTGCATTTAAAGGGACACACAAAAACTGCACAATTTTAACACGCTATAACAAACTTATCTGTGGGATATTTTGAGCTAAAACTTCACATACACACTCTAGGGACATCAGAGACTTATACTTACTTGTAAAAAGGGGCATTATAGGACCCCTTTAACAAAATCATTTGGCAAATATTGCTTACTAGAATCTCTAATGCAGCTTCACAGCAGGTCAGAAAATCTTGATCTCCAGCTAATAATCTGCAACCCAATAATCTTTTCAGCGATCCATTGTCCATCGTGATGCTACTGGCACAGAAATTGCCATACCAGTTTGATGAAGAGGTTGCTGGCAGTACAGTTGTTTGTGTATATTATATGAGTAAGACAGGAGACAGCGTTTAGCCCATAGGGGCACCTGTGTTAATGACTAGGGGGGCTTGCCAGACCATCTGCTGCTTCTCTGTTAGGATGTCAGAAATTTGAGAGCAGGTGTGAGAGGAGGTGATGACTTCAGCTAGTTTATATATATATATATACGTTCCTGTATGATAGTGTCGATATGATTCACAACCGTATGTATAAGATATACTGTCAGTATAATCAAAACATGTTTGTACAGGGACTAAACATTAACGTGTAATGTGTAACACAGTTCTTTGTTCAGGCAAGAAGGAGACGGGAACCGGTGAATGTTTAAAAGACTTTAATCAAATAAATAAACAAACTGAAAGTAAAACACAGGCAGCCCCTCACGGTCGGCTGCCGCGCACACACATAACAAAACGTAAACAAAACATAACATAAAATCCAGGCCTTGTCCTCTCTCGTCCTTCACTTCCATCGCTCCTCCTTTTATGCGTCCACGCTCCTCAAACTCCTCCGTGAGACACGAGACCGGTACGGCACGCAGGTGGCGCTCATTATCACTCACCACCGGCCTCGCCTTGTTCTCACGGTCCATCGGCCTCATCCTGCTTGCCACAGCATGCATACATGCATGCATTTGTTTGTTCATTTATTGTCTTGAATGATTTTGTGTTTTTAATTGAAGTCATGCTAAATACTTTGTGGCTGGCAAGAAATATTTGTGACCCGTGCTGGTAAAATGAGTTGCAATGAGCACATTTGAAAAAACAAGTTATTGTTATTTTCACATTCTCTAATTCACATTCTCACATTCTTGGGATCTGTCAGTCAGCATGAGTAAGATCTTTTTATTTACACCAGCATGAGTTTGAAAATCACATTTCATTGGTTTAGACTCATGCCATCGAGAATGCATTTTTCATTAGCAAGGTAAAGGTACTCCTCTCAGAAAATGTACAAATAAAGATACTTTTAGATGTTAAAATGGCTATTTGGAGCATTGGGATCGCTAGTCGAGGGCTTAATGTAAAGTTTAGTGTGAACCTCAAATTCGACAAAAATTTACGTTTTTCACTTCTTTTGCCTGTAGCTAGTAATTAGCCTGTGCACATTCCGACTCATTTTGCCAGCATGGTTCACATTTATACGTATATTTGTCAAGACTAGTAAATTTGCTTAGTTGATGCACCATTGGCAGCTGTGACAAGAAGCTACATTTGTTTTCTGTTTGTAAGTACTGTGATTCCTTCAAATGTTCTTTAAGGTCTCTGATCTTCACAGTAACTTCTGGCTGTGCAATAAGTTGCTGCCGTTATGCAAAATGGCTGACCATGATCTGTCCATCATTGATGAAATGTCTAACCTTCAAGGCCTGTTTGAATAGCACTCTCTCTTAATTGACTTTATTTTTACCTGCGCTACATTAGTTTTATATAAGCTAACGATCATTAGCACCCTGGGGTTAATTACCGGGCATGAAAAGTTGGCCTCTTTTACCTGCTGTGCCTCTCGCTTCTCAAACAGAATTGCTCTGCTGTGGAAAGAGAGGGAGTTAAAATGCATCACTGACTAGAGAAGGCAGGTTCTGTGTTGATCTGCATCAGCAAATTCTTTTACGAATTCACACGACCTGCTCACCACTCCCTGCAATTTGTTAACTCCCTTTTGACTTTGTGAAGTGTCTGTGTGAAGTGAACTACTCATCTATGGAGCATTTGGCGACCGTGTAGGCACGCTAGTACATGGTGCAATGGTGCATTAACCTTCTCGCTGTTGGGCTGCAAGTGGGAATTTTTTTATTTTTTTTAAACAAAATGGTAATACAAAAAAGTAGAGATATAGAGATATAAGTTCAAATATAAGTCCGTCTCCTATCTCCCCTCACCTTCACAGTCAGACTCAAAAAGTGTCCAATGCTCCAGCGAAGCAGACAATCAATTAAAGCCAGGGTAAAGTTAGGATCAGACCGATTCGCTATTTTTCTCTGTTTTTGTCTAACCTTTGAAAATCACCATTTATTTGCTAAGGCCAGGGGAGCCTGTCATTGTGTGAAATAAGAAACATGGGATTTAAATCCATTCTCCATTGTGGTAAGAGCAGAATAAACATAGAGGACCGTGCAGGGACAAAAAACATTTCTCCAGCAGATAGATTCACCCTGCCGATGACTTTACGAACAAAACAAGTTTTTGGTAGAGGAAAGTTTTTTTTTGGGAAAGACTAGGAATGGAGTTTAAAAAATGCATGATATGTGTGGATTTTGGACCAAATACAAGAATAAAATCGTTGACTACAAGTGTCCTGCAATCTGCATCACACTGACAGATTTTACTCCACTTCAGCTAAGAGCCTCTTTTATCAGTGGTCCTGAGTGCCTAGGATTTTGGGAAGATTGGTTTAAAGTGCCGGACTCAGATTCATGCTCCACAAACTGAAGTTGCTATGCTATTATACAAGCCAGCATTTATGTCTTCTGTGCTTCTCATGGACAGTGGATGAATATGTGTGGCTAGCTGCGCATTGTCAAAAAGGATCAGGAAATCAATTCAGCTGTCGCCTGTTTTTGAGAGTAACTTTGGGTCTTGTATGACTGAACCGGCAAACGGGGAGAATTTGTTCCACCCTTTGCTTGTCCACAGGTGTTGGAATGAAGATAAGACCTTTTCCAATGGCCCCACTTTCTTGCAGCACCATGATCTGGCCCATGAGCAGCCCTCCTTGGCCTATTAGAGACATTTTTAGATATGAGTTTGGATCTCAGCTTTGGCTCTTTCCCCTCAGTCCAGTATTTCTTTCTGACCTGCTGTTTTCTGGAACAAATGTGTTTGTAAAAGAGGAATAAGGATCTGCTTTCTTGGTTGAAACTAGTTTTTGGAACCAGAGACCCAGTTATCATACTGGAAATTACAGTGTTTCCTGGAATACTATTTACTGAACATACAGTAACCAGTGTAAACAAATTAATCTTAGGAGTATATTCACTGAATATAAAATATTATATAAAACAATTACTATATAGAAATGCCTCATTCATTCATTCATTCATTCATTCATTCATTCATTCATTCATTCATTCATAAAATGACTCCTAAATCAGCCAGAGCATTTACTGACTCACCTACTTGATGATTACCTTGTCTGAAAGAACAGTTACTGTATTCTTAGGGTCTGTGAGACTTAAATCAGTGTAGTTTCTTGCTGATTGATTGTATGACACCATGCAACGTTTTTGTGAAATGTAATGCAACTTGTTTTATTTATCCTTTTCATGTTACAAATTGTTGGATTGTCAATTTCCCACCTTTACAAGATTCATCGCCTTGTAATATACTCAACTATTCAAAAGTTTGAGGTCATACTAAGTAACCTTGTTTAACAAAAGTCAATACATCATCAATCCTTGTTCCAAAAAGTTTTTTTTTATTATTATTATTTTTTTTTTACCTTGATTCACTATGGTATGCCTATTAGTGCTTACACTTTAGACCTGTCAGGATGGTTTTCACAGGAAATTGTGTACAAACGTCACTTGCCCGTGGGTGTCTCGTCAGTTCCGTAAAAAAAAGTGCTCCTACTACTTTGATGCATGTATGCTGTGGGAGTGGCATAGGTTAATTGTCACAACGAGTAAGAAAGGTTGACATGAAGCACGCCAAATCTCGAACAGAGGAAAGTCTGCTGGCATAAAAGGGAATGTGATACAGCTCGTAATAAAACAAGAATCACCATTGGTTTGGCGTTTTTGAGATTGCGAGAACTGAGGGATTGGAAATGTTGTGAAGTGGTGATGGCGTTTTTATTACTCAACAAGTATTTTGTTGAACAGATAAATTGCCATGTGTAGCTCTATAACAGTTCTTTGTAAAGCATTTACTGTTGTGATGGGACATTTCGTTATGGATGTTATTTTCAAGGAAGTGCCATGTTAATGGGCATAGTACTGTCTTTTTAGCTAGTCAGCTTGAGATCCTTTCCATCTAAACTGGTTATGTATCTTAAGCCCAGTATTGAATGTTTTATTAGCAGTGGGATAATCTCTCTCTCTCTCTTTTTAGTTATGAGAAAGAACCATATTCATCCGCACATTCCCGCAGAGCCGAAAAACAATCAAAACAATGTTCTACTTCAAAATGCTTGCAGTTTTATTTTTTAACTGCTAGAGGGCCGAAAGTTACATAGTGCACATTTAAGCAAATAATACTTTTATTCAGTAAGGATGCATTGTTTTTTTAAAAGTGACAGTAAATAAATATATGATGTTACCTTACAAAACAATTACCTTACAATATATATATATTTTTAAATAATGCTGTTCTTTTGAACTTTCTTTTCATCAAAGAATCCTGAAAAAAATGTATCGCAGTATCCACAAAATTGAGCAGCACAACTGTTAATGATAATAAATGCTTATTGTGCTCCAAATCAGCATATTAGAATAATTTCTGAAGGATCATGTGACACTGAAGAACGGATTAATGATGCTGAAAATGCAGCTTTGCCATCACAGGAAGAAATTTCATTTTCAAATATATTAAAAGAGAAAACAGTTATTAAAAATTGTAATGCTATTTCACAATATTTCTGTTTTTACTTCTTTTTAATTAAATAAATGCAGCCTTGGTGAGAATAATAGATTTCTTATATAACTGTTCTATTGAAATATGAAATGATAACTTGAAAACTGATCACTTAGGGCAGTAAATGCAAGAAGAATAATAAGAAATACTTCTTCCTCAACAGTAATAAAAAAATCGTTAATGACATCATTAAAGAACGGAAACCATAATTGTTAAATTCCTTACAATTTCAATCCCCATAGTTGAAACTGAAACTTTATTATTTTATTAATCCATTTCCCCCATCGTTTCACATTTCTTTATCTTTTCTACTGGCATTTTCTCCCTCTGCACTCTGTTACTCATTTGTTAGTTTCATTAGTGTAGCTCACGTCCCAGGGCTGAGCCAATGTATCTGCCCCATTTTTTGCAAACCCATGAGAAAAACATGCACATTGAATATACATATACAAACAAGCACATGCTAGCAATGACTAATGCTCACTCTCTATATTTAGGTCTTCCTCTCTTTCTGTCCATTTAATCACTTCATATGAGGTCTTGTGGGAACCATTCATATTCTCTTAGCAACAGAAACAAAATCATGCCACGTGTATATAAACGTTAACCTCGGCTTCCTCCACACAGATGGCAGAAGGACAACTGATGTATATGCATTTGACAGAACAGAATCACAGCTGAGGTCAGGTCGGGGCAACACTAATCACCATTGCAAACTCCAGAGGGAAGAAACAAAAAAGGAAAAAAACATACCAAAATGACAAGGACAGAGAAATGACAGCTAATTGATAGAGGCGAATGGTTTGCTGGCGGCCCATAACTAAAGACAGCAACATGTAATTAATAGATTCTGCAGAAATAACACGAATGGCGTTCTGAGAGCCTTGTGGTCAGAGTTTAGAAATGCTTGTACACCCTAAAGCCAAAACTCTCCACCCCTCCTCCTTTATGCCCCCTCTACTTTGTCTAATTCTCTCTAACTCATAGCAGAACCATCGGGCTGTATGGTCAGATACTGTCTAAATCAGTAAAGATTTACTGTTTTTCTTTGGGTCATTGAACTCATTGTTTGTTATTTTGTAAAATAGCTTATGCTTTTGCTAATTTTAATTAAACACATTTGCTTTGAATTAAACAGTGAGTCTTTAATTCTGCTGCTTTTGTGCAAATTAAATTGAAATAAAAATATAACTTTGTTTTTGCATGCATTAACCGAGCAGGTTTAAAATAGTAGTAGTAGTAGTAGTAGTAGTAGTAGTAGTAGTAGTAATAATAATAATAATAATAATATAAATAAGCATTATTATGAAATATTATAACAATTTAACATGACATCTTTATTCCATAATTACTACATCTATTTTCTAAAAAAATATATTCACCATCACATGATCCTTTAGAAACTATTCTTATACGTGAATTAGTCCTCAATAAACATTTCTTGTTGTTATTATTTTTGTTGTTAAAAACAGTTGTATAATTTCATATTTTTGTGGAAACTGTGATGCACTTTTTTCATCTTTTTGATTCTGATCGAATGAGCAGTCTTTAGTAACATTGTTTTACTATCACTTTTGATCTATTTGCATCCTTTCTGAGGGAAAAGTATTAAATAAATAGATACATACATACATCTACCCCATACTTGAACTGTAGTGTTGTATGTTATGGAACACAACAGCACACTGTACAACAGGTACTGTATCCCGCGATGTGCTTGAGGTGACCTTCAATTTCAAGTGTGATGAAAGAACTGGAAGCTATTTAACTTTTTTTTTTGTATTCATTATTTCAAATTGTCAGGAGACATTTTAAATTGGATTAGAAATACCTGCAAAAGAATCATATTTGCTAAATGAATAAATGTAAATGAGGTGATAACTGGACTGCGCTCACTGAATTAAACATGCAACGTGCTGACAGCGTCGTGTACCATGTCGTGTTTTTACTACAAACATTTTTTTAACCGACCAGCCTCCCACTGCCATCAGCTTACATTCCGGAGAAGGGAAAACTCAGCGGCCTACATTCAAAAGGATAAGAAAATGCCTCTTCTAGTTCAAGAATCTACTTGCTGCACAAATTGCCACAGACTTTTACAAAGGATTGCAGTTCTTGAAACAAATTTACTTGCAGAACACACAGCAGAGCTTCGTCATGGACGCCCTTAGCATACAGCCGGTGAGTCCCATGAATCTAATGCTCCTCAACGGGCCATAATGAGTGTAGAGAAACAAGCCATTACTGATCAACAAACTTATCAATTGCACAAACAGGGGGCGAGACCCAAAAGCACTCGAGACATCAGATTGTCATGAGCATCACATATTGCCGCAGTAGCATGCTCCACCCCAGACACAAGGATTGCAAAGACTGGATTCCTACCACCGCCTATACATCTTGAAAACAGATTGGAAGTATTAATGAATGTGGGTGAGGAATCCCCAAACGTGATGAATGTGATCGAACACAGATCGAATCAGCCCGCAGCTAACACTGATGCTAACAGGCACTTAAGGTCGAGCAGACAGCGGCACTCAGCTCAGCGCAGCCGAGCCAACAACTCTGATAGTGGGTGACTCCATGATCAGAAACATTAGCAGTACGGACACAACTATGTGCTGCCTTCCACAAGCAACAGTTTCTGATGTAAACAGGGAACTTCAGAACATTCTGATGAAACATAAGACTGCAAATCGACTTATCATTCATGTGGGGAAGAACGATATTCAGAGAGAGCGGTCAGAACTCCTTAAGAGGGATTTCAGTGAACTTTTTGAAACACTTAGAAGACTGAAAGTTCAGCTGTTCATCAGTGGAGCACTTCCAGCAAGAGGAACAAATAGGTTCTCACGGTTGCTTGGGCTTAATACATGGCTGCGGAAAACCTTCAACATAAAAGTGAATTTCATCGACAACTTCAATCTTTTCTTGAGTCAGAGACAACTGTTTACATTAAATGGCCTCCACCCAAACAAACTTGGTGCAAGAGTGCTAAAGGACAATATTTACTTCTCCAATCATCCTTCAGCAGCGTGTGCCAACCCACTCCTGGCACACACACACCTGGACAGAGTATGGACGACCACAGGATTTCATTTCAGCACCTGAATGGACATGCGGTTGACACACAACACAAAGGCAATGATAACACCACGCAGCCACAACAACCACTGCTCACAGACACATTCCCAGCTGAGCCCTGCCCACAGAGCTTACCACAGACATACTGTGACGGATTAGAACTGCTCCAAGATTCAGCACCCAAGGATGACTTTCTGGAAAGCAGCCAAGGAGGCCAGGACAACATATAACAGCCTCCAGTAACACCAGAGCAACAGCCCCTCTCACCAGATATGTTATTCCTCTCTCCAGCATCCCCACTTCTGAGCTTCTCAGAGAAAATGGAGGAACTGGTGTATGCTGGAACTAAACTGTCAAACTCTATCGCTGCGAGTCCCCAGATATCAAACAAAAAGCAGCGTCCCCCAAAGGCGATGGGCCCAGCTTGTCCTCCCCCTCCTCCTGTGAGATTTCTCACAATGCCAGGGCCCACACCCTCCTCCATCTGTTGTAGGTGACACATAATCGTGGACACTAGATTTATTAAATCAGTAAGGGTCTAAACATTTTATTGATTGTTATTAAGGATGTAGCACTGCCTGATCATTTCTGTATCTTTGATATATTGATCTCTCATACTATTGAAGCTAAATCTGTCTTTGTCAAAAAGAGATGCTTACATGAGAAGGGTTAGCAAAGAGGTCTGAAAACAAAAAAATCTAATCAGGAATCTTGGTGTGATTTTGGAGTCAGACCTGAGTTTCAGTATGTAAAAGTATGTAAAAGCAATAACTAAATCAGCATACTATCATCTCAAAAACATTGCAAAAATTAGATGCTTTGTATCCAGACAAGACTTGTTCATGCTTTCATCACCAGTAGGGTGGACTATTGTAATAGACTCCTCACCGGCCGTCCCAAAATGACCATTAGACAGCTGCAGCTCATACAGAATGCTGCTGCTAGAATTTTGAGCAGAACCAGAAAATATGACCATATCACTCCAGTCCTCAGGTCTTTACACTGGCATCCGGTTACATTTCGAATTGATTTTAAAGTACTGTTACTTGTTTACAAATCACTCAATGGCCTAGGACCTCAATGCATTGCAGATATGCTCACTGAATATAAACCTAACAGATCACTCAGATCATCAGGATTAAGTCAGTTAGAAATACCAAGAGTTTACTCAAAGCAAGGAGAGTCTGCTATTAGCTATTATGGCAGCTGCAGCTGGAACCAGCTTCCAGAACAAATCAGATGTGCTCCAAGTTCAACAGTAGTCGCATTCAAATCCAGACTCAAAACACATCTGTTTAGCTGTGCATTTACTGAATGAGCACTGTGCCACTGTATGTCCGACTATTTTGCTCTTATCTGTGCATCGTCTTTTTATTATTTTACTTCTTTTTATAACTATTTTAATTTAACCTTGTTTTTATTTTTGGTTACAAATTTATTTTATTTTTGGTAGTGCTGTCTGGTTGGGAGAGTTGAGAGAATTGGGAAGTGAGACGGTGAGTTTACGTACATACTCAGACATGAGTGTGGAACACCAGGTCCTTCGATGCAGGCTGGTGTATTGCTGAAAGCCTTCAGAGGCAGACGGTGGGTGATAACTCCACTCCATTAAGGGGTTAGAGGACTCCACTCCATTGAGGGGTCGGAGGGACACACACTGGAAGCCATCAGAGGCAGAAGGTGTCAGAAAAACTCCTCCCTATTGAAGGGCAGGAGGTCACTAGGAAGGCGGGCTGCTACTAGTGTGTCTCACTAACCGAAAATCTGTGACTCTTCTGTTCAGACAGGGGAGCCCCGAATTTAATTATTTTGATTTCTGATACATGATATTTCTATTTCTTATGCATCTGTTGATCTATATATATAATTTTATTCTTTAAAAAAAAATGTACAACTGTTTTAATTATCCTTGTTTTTTTTTTTTGGTTAAGATTTTATTTATTTTTAGTTAAGGTTGTCTGGTCGGAACAGAAAATTGGGAAGTGATATGCTGAGTCTACGTACACACTCAGACGTGAGTGTGGAACACCAGGTCCTTGGATGCAGGCTGGTGTATTGCCGAAAGACTTCAGAGGCAGACGGGGGGTGATAACTCCACTCCATTAAGGGGTTGGAGGACTCCACTCCATTGAGGGGTTGGAGGGACACTGGAAGCCATCAGAGGCAATAGTTGTCGGAAAAAACTCCTCCTTATTGAAGGGCAGGAGGTCACTAGGAAGCCGGGCTGCTACTAGTTTGTCTCACGAACCAAACATCTCTGATTCTTTTGTTCAGACAGGGGAGCCCCGAATTTAGTCAGGAATAGTATTTTAGCCTTTAGTTAAATATGATTGTTATTTTTATTTCTTATACATGGTATTTTTATTTCTTATGCATATGTTGTGATTATTTTAATACATTTTCTATGTAAAGGACTTTGAATTACCATTGTGAATGAAATTAGCTATATAAATAAACTTGCCTTGCCTAATCTTGTTGTTGTTTAGCTTTTTTCAACTGCATTACATGCAGCTAATGTCACTGTGTCTGCCAGTGTTAAGCTCATGTAATCACCTGCTCTCTGACACCCACACTTTATACCCCTATTTTCACTGTTACCCCCCTTTCCTCCCTTCCTTTTCTCAAGCACAGAGCTTCATCTATCTGTGAGATCATAGTACGCTTGTATGATGCAGCTACGGCAGATATCGAAGTTGCCTCACTGTTAAGCATGTGCACGCTGGAAGGCAGGGCCGATAACAGTATCCGTCTCATCACAGAGGCCATTTTATTAGCGCCCCACTCATTTACAACAAACACATTTCATCTGAAGCTCGCTGAGCTGGGAAATCATCCAGGAGATAGCTCTTAGAAATCAGGAAGCAACAGTGTTGATACTTTTTGATGAGGATGTTGCAAAATGAGCCTGCGGGGGTTTCTGTAATCACTCCATTCTGATTCTACTCCAGGGTTTTCACTTACTCCACTCATTCCATGCTTCCCACTTGCTTTTAATAAAAACTTCAGCTTGTTCTGTGGCAAAATGTGCACTGTTATTTAAATTTTTAAACAATTATGATGATAATAATAAATAAATATTATTTTATTATTATTTGACAGAATACATTATTATTAGTATTAGTATTAATAACCGATTTTCCGGGTCTAAATGCTGAGAGAACATTGAGCAAACAATGTATGTGCTCTTGAGACAGGTGCGCTCACATCAAACATGAATTTAGGTTCATGACCAAGAACGTGATGCTCTGCGGATGGAGCATGCTCTTCTGCATGTTGATAGACAGCCCTAGGAACTACAAGTAATCTAGAAGCTGATGTTTGTGGCAGAAGCTTGAGCTCGGACCGAATAGGGGGAGCACCAAGCCATGAGATTTCCTCAATGACCTTGGGGAAAAATGGAGCGGCTATCTGGGGGCGGCGGCTTGATGACACTGCTGCAGTAACCACATGTCCATTCTGTTTCCCGCTGGCTGTTCCGGAGGTGACCAGTCAAGGCCCAGGTTATTAACACCCTCTGAAAGGATCCTCAATAGCTCTTCATACACCGCAGCCGGACGCTTTGTCACCTCAATGTGGGGAGCCTCGGACTCCTGACAGGACCAATCAACTGAGTCAGAGGCCGCAGTTCAGGACTGTGAAAACCCTTGCACGGAGGGTCCTGACTGTAATTTCCTTGCAGAAAGGACAGTCAGATCTATCCAACGGGGCCTCTGCAAAAACACATGCATCATGTTCAACGGGGTGCTCTGTGGGTCCGCCACACATGACCTTCCTTGATGGATATCTTCTTCCTGCTGGAACGCAGAAGGGGAGTGGTGAAAAAGTGCTCTTAATGGTGAGATCAATGGGGAGAATAAATCCAATGCTAGATTCGTGAAGGAGAAAGATTCTGAGACTCGTTTAACTTACAACAATGACAAATCGTGGTTCACTGCAAAACTCAGGAATGGGGACAGAGTCTTGTATAAACAGGCCAAAAACAGACAAAGGAGATCAAAGTAACTCTGAAAAGCTGAAAAAACAGTTTTCAGCCAATGACCCTGCATCAGTATGGAATAGCCTCAAAGACATCACCAATTATAAGACACCATCCCCCAGCACTGTCGAATCAACAACTGGTCGACAATTTGAATGATTTTTATTGCAGGTTTGAAAAACCCTGCCTCACACCCCACACCCATTCTGACCATCTCTCCATGTATCCATCAACATCAGCACATCCTGACCAGCTGGCCCCTATATTCACACAGATCTAACAGATCACTGGAGCCATGGGAAATTCATTCCCGCTTCAAATGCTCCACCATCATCCCCATCCCAAAGAAACCCAAAATCACAGGACTGAATGAATACAGACCTGTTGCCTTAACGTCTATGGTCATGAAATCATTTATAAGACTGGTGTTGGCCTACCTATATGCCATTACTGGACCTTTGCTGGGCCCCCTGCAGTTTGCTTATTGAGCAAACAGGTCTGTGGATGATGCAGTCAACATGGGACTGCATTACATTCTGTAACATCTGGACAAACAAGGGACTTACATTATATTGGCAAAAGTATTGGGACACCCCTCCAAATCATTGAATTCAGGTGTTCCAATCACTTCCATAGTCACAGGTGTATAAAATCAAGCACCTAGGCATGCAGACTGCTTCTACAAACATTTGTGAAAGAATGAGTCGCTCTCAGGAGCTCAGTGAATTCAAGCATGGTACCGTGATAGGTTGCCACCTATGCAATAAGACCATTCGTGAAATTTCCTCACTACTAAATATTCCACGGTCAACTATTACAGGTATTATAACAAAATGGAAGCAATTGGGAACAACAGCAACTCAGCCGAAGTGGTAGGCCACGTAAAATCAGAGAGCGGGGTCAGTGCATGCTGAGGCGCACAGTGTGCAGAAGTCTGCAACTTTCTGCAGAGTCAATAGCTACAGACCTCCAAACTTTGTGTGGCCTTCAGATTAGCTCAAGAACAGTGGGTAGAGAGCTTCATGGAATGGGTTTCCATGGCCGAGCAGCTGCACCCAAGCCTTATATCACCAAGTGTAATGCAAAGCGGTGGATGAAGTGGAGTAAAGCACGCCGCCACTGGACTCTAGAGCAGTGGAGACATGTTCTCAGGAACGACGTGTCACACCTCTCTGTCTGGCAATCCGATGGACGAGTCTGGGTTTTGGCGGTTGCCAGGAGAGCAGTTTTTGCCTGACTGCATTGTTCCAAGTTTGGTGAAGGGGGATTATGGTGTGAGGTTGTTTTTCAGGGGTTGGATTTGGCACCTTAGTTCCAATGAAAGGAACTCTTAATGCTTCAACATACCAAGACATTTTGAAAAATTTCATGCTCGCAACTTTGTGGGAACAGTTTGGGGGTTGCCCCCTTCCTGTTCCAACATGACTGCGCACCAGTGCACAAAGCAAGGTCCATAAAGACATGGATGAGCGAGTTTGGTATAGAGGAACTTGACTGGCCTACACAGAGTCCTGACCTTAATCCAATAGAACACCTTTGGGATGAATTAGAGCGGAGTCTGCAAGCCAGGCCTTCTTGTCCAACATCACTGCCTGACCTCACAAATGCGCTTATAGAAGAATGGTCAAAAAATCCCATACACACACGCCTAAACCTTGTGGAAAGCCTTCCCAGAAGAGTTGAAGCTGTTATATCTGCAAAGGGTAGGCCAACTCCATATTAAACCCTACGGATTAAGAATGGGATGTCATTAAAGTTAATGTGCATTTAAAGGCAGGCGTCCTAAAACTTTTGGCAATACAGTGTATGTGAGGATACAGTTTGTGGTCTTCAGCCCGGCCTTAAACACCATCATTCCAAACCTTCTCCTGTACAAATTAACCGAGCTCTCTGTACCCACCTCCAGCTGTCAATGGATCACCAACTTCCTGACAGACAGGCAGCAGCAAGTGAGGCTGGGAAAATTCTCATCCAACACCCATTAGTTTGCAGATGACACAACACTCATCAGCCTCATACAGGATGGAGATGATTCTGCTTACAGACTGGAGGTTAAAAAACTGGCTGTCTGGTACAGGCTTAACACCCTGGAGCTGAACATGCTTAAAACAGTAGAGATGATAGTGGATTTCAGGAGGAACCCCCCTAGCACTCCCCTCACTTACCATAATAAACAGCACTGTGGAAGCAGTAGAGTCATTCAGGTTCCTGGGCACCACCATCTCTCAGGACCTGAAGTGGGACAATCACATTAACTCCATTGTGAAAAAGGTTATACTTCCTTCACCAGCTGAGGAAGTTCAACCTGCCACAAGAGCTGATGATGCTGTTCCACTCTGCAGTCATTGAGTCTCCTATACTTCTATAACTGGTTCATCCTAGCTACCAAATCGGATAGTCCTGACTGCTGAGAGAGTCATCGGTACATCCCTCCCCACTCTCCAAGTACTGTACTCATCCAGTGTGAGTAAAAAGGCTGGCAAAATCACTCTGGACCCCTCACATCCAGGCCACGTCCTCTTTGAACTGTTGCCATCTGGCAGGCGCTACAAAGCACTGAGCATCAGAAAAGCCAGGAAAAGTTTCTTTCCTCAGGTCTTCTACCTCATAAACAGTTAAATGCCCCAACTGGGCAATACGCATGTGCAATACAAACACTATTTATTCTTATATTTATTTAGCACACCATACCTCATTACCCTTACATTTGCATACACTGTAACATACCTACACATATTGTCTATTGTCTATTTTGTCTATTTTTATATTTTTAGATATTTTGTCACTGTCATTCTGTCTGTGCTGTGGAAGCTTCTGTCACCAAGACAAATTCCTTGTATGTGTAAACATACATGGCAATAAAGCTCATTCTGATTCTGATTCTGATATGTTCCAGTCTCAGCTCAAGCCCTGAAGACCTGAGTGATAAACGCATGAAAACAGTTTTGCAAATACAAAATGACATAGCTGTTGGTTGCTTGAGGTCAATCATTAATCATATTAGGCTATCAGCAGGTGACCAGCCGTACTGTGTATACTACTGTGTACATAGTGGATACTATGAGAAAGAATTACCATGAGCCCAGCGGGAGGTCAAACAACATGTGTGGTAGCAGTAAAGATGGCCTCTTCTACTGAAATGACAGGGAGATTGGAGCTCTTAAAAGAACAGCAGACAGTTTTGTCATTAATTATTTTCTTTCTTCTAGTAAACACACACGTACAGACACACACACACACAAAAGTTTTAAATAATTGAATTGGTTGCTCTATTCCATGCAGTTACAATGCATGGGAAATGAGACTTTCTTTTTTTTAAGGTACAAATGACATTTTTATTTATTCATTGATACTTTACCTACAGTCAGCTGTTAACCACTGAAACCAGATCAGCCTGATTTATGAATTAATCATTCATACCAGTTGTCTGAACAGATTGATTATTTTGAAAAGATCCAACTTGGAATATATTTCACAACCCAAATGGACAACTTTTATATAATGTTTTGGTGTATTTGAGAGTGAGTAAATGATGAAAGAATTTTATTCTTGGGCTGAACTTGGATTTAGATTAGACCGCCCGGATATCAGATGTCATAAATTCCCTGTGTGTTTGTGGACTCTTTTGTTATTTCCTGTCTTGTGCCATGTTTTGTAGTCCTTTGTATCCTTTGTTTTTCATGTTGATTAGTCTTCCCAGGTGTTTCCCATTTACCACACCCCCTTGTTATCTTGTTAACCTTGTTTCCCTTTATGTATATATACCCCAGTGCTTCAGTTGTTCGGTCGTTGCTCCTGTATGTGTGTTTTTGTCGTTGCGCTCCTGCCTGTTGTTGGATACCCTTGTTCTTGGATCTACTGTTGATGTTGTTTGTTATTAAATCGTTCATGCTGCATTTGGATTCTCACTCCGCTTTATCCCTGCTCACACGTTACATCGGATATAAACTGTGTCTGATTTAAAATGACATCAGAACGAGTGCATATTGTGCAGCCTTTGACTCAACCAGAGTCAAGAGCATCTCCATAGCCACACCTCCTTCAAAATACATAAATGCGTACAGCAGGGAGCAGACAAAAGCGTCATGAGAGATGTTGTTAAAATACCTCATGTCTCAAAATACACAACTTTACACAACTTAAAGAGCACTGACCTGTACCATGTGACTGCTGCATGACTGCATGTCACTGATGGTGTTGCAATTGATTCGCATGTGAATCACAGACCGCCCTGAGTATAACGTCACAGGTTTCCATCTTTTACAAATTACAGTAGTTATGGCGTGAATGGAGCATAAGCTTGTTGTTTTGGTTCAGGAGGAACTGTAAATGGTGGCTGCCGTTTTGTTTGCAAGGTGTTTTGTTTGCAGAATGTCTATGATTGGACAAACATGTTATGGTCCTACGCCTTCCACAGATGATATAAATACATTTAGACCACTTAAATTAGTGATTGCTATCGGGATGTGAAGAGACTTTCAACCAGTATAACAAAAAAATGTTTCTGAAGCAAATCACCCAGCCTTTAAACATGGAACAAAAACAATTATTTGTCTTGGAGAACATAACATTTGATTTCACACTACTGGTTAGAAGTTTGTGGTCGGAAAGTTTTTTTCACCTTGGCTGAATTAATTTGATCAATTGGATTAATTGGATTAATTAGAAAAATACAGTAAAACAGTAATATTATGAAATATTATTACAATTTCTATTCTATTTCTGTTTCTATTTTTAAATATTTTAAAATATAGTTTAATATAAATATGTATTTATATGAATATTTCTGTGGAAGCCTTTCTATTCTTTGATGAATATAAAGTTTAAAAGAACAGCATTTATTCTGTCACTTCTGATACATTTAATTGCTCCTTGCTATTAATTTCATATTTTTAAAAAAAATCTTAAAAATCTTACTGACCTAACTGAGTCTGCTTCAATTTTATTCCTCACTAAAAAACAAATGTGATGTCCGCACACTGATATAACTGCTCCAATTTATTGCAGTGTTTTGACCAACAGGTCTTCGTCAGGCATTTCTCACTAAAAAAACATAAAATAAAAACATTTTTGTGAATATATTGCAGGAATTTAGACCTTAGACCTTTTTTTTCCTCCCCACAATCATTTACCATTGTGTGTGTGTCCTGATAAACCCTACGTTATGGGGTCAAAATGTCCCTACAAGGACAGTAATACCAGGAATTTTTGGTGAAACAGCTTATAAATCAAATGCAGAACATTTTCTGTGATGGTTGTGTTTAGGGGTAGGGCTAGGTTTAGGGGATATAATATACAGTTTGCATAGTATAAAAAAAATCACTATGTCTAATAAAAGTCCCCATAAAACATGAAAACTCAATGTTCGTGTGTGCGTTTGTATGTGGACATGCAGGGACCTGGAACATTTATCTCTGTAGGTTATCCTCCTTCACTTATAATGATTTATTCAGCAAATACAGTCTCATCAACATGCCTAATAAGATTTTGCAGCACTGCAGACGATGCCGAGGGCACAGGATTAGGTAAACAGGGGCTTTAATCAAAGGCTCACATTAAAGGCTCATTACAATTAGCAGACCTTTTTGGATTTTATTAGTGTTATGGCACAGGAGCTCTCAGGAGCACTGTTGTCCGCTGTGAGAGGCTGTCGTCGGGTTTATGCTGAGGTGAGTGGGAGGGAGTCGAGGATGAGGGTGTCCTCTAAAGGGGAGTTAGCTGTAACTGAGTGCAGGTGAGGACCAAATGATGGTGTTCAACCGTGCTGGGATTGTTATAGTAATTCTTCTCCCAGTATTTTTTGTTTTAGAACAAATTCTTTTGTAACTGTTAACCATAAGGTTACCCTCTGCCTCTAAAAATAATGTTATGGAACATCAGATAAGTGAAATCTTTTAATTTAGATCTATGGCAGGGGTTTTTCAAAATGTGGGGAGCCAAAGCATGTCAGGCTAGGCACGCAGAGTGGTAAAATAATTAAATTAATTAATGAATGGTTAATCATTTCAATCAATAAATTATAGCGAAAACAATACTTTAAAAAGAGTAAAGAAGCAGGTTTTTAGACAAGAGACAATTTTATAATTTTAAACCGTAAACTCCTGGAAAGTTTTCAGTCCAAGGATCCAGTAAGCAAATGCAGTCAAACTGTCAGTCCAAAACAGCCCTAATGCAGAGAAAACCTGCATTAGGTTAATCAAAGATGGTGGAGAGAATAGTGTATTTGGATTTAAAGCACAATCTCTCTCCTATTCTGTAATTGTTTCGGAGCAGCCCAAGCCAGTTCTCGTTGTGCTAAACGGCGGCTAAAAACACCCAACTGCTGCTTGAGCATAATGATACGCAAACAACATATCTCGTTTGGATAAAGCAAACAAGTGTTGTGCTAGTAAAGTTTTGATAAATGACAGCTGTAATCAAGGTAAAAGCGATTTATAGTGACATACAGGAGTCGTACATTAGACACACACAAATTGTGTGTGTAAGCAGCGCTCTTGGTCGCTATTAAACTTTTTTAAAAATTGGGGGGTGAGGAGGTGCCATTGTATACGTTCTGTCAATGAAGACCCACTGTTTTGACCTTGAAAACCCCTGGTCTATGGGATTTTGTGCATTTTAATTGTTCGTTCCGAAGGCAATCAAGGATCTTAAGAAAGAGCGAGTTTTGGTCTCTTTTTGTTTTAATAACAAAATTGTAGTACCAAACATTAGCAATATATTGTTTATTAGTCATTATGAAATCAAAATTGACTTTTTTTTTTTTTGTGCATTTATCCATGCATATCATTATTCATCATTATTAACCCTCTGAACCCGGAGAACGCGCAGGCACGTTTTGCTTTATTTTTCCTCATGACAGTGTAAAACAACTTAAAATACTCATAAAAGATATTTGTCTTTACAAAGCTTAAAGTGTCTACTTTTATTTGTGTACACTCAAAATAAAAACTAAATGTTGTGCTTTTCGCTAAATAAAGAAAACAAACAGGATGCGCATTCTCCCGGCTGTCTCCCCGTGAAGTCCACTCTGAAATGCATCTCTGAAAATGAACTCAGTGAATACTTGCCACACAGACACAACAGATATCTCTTTATAAAGCTTGGTATGTCTACTTGAATTATCATTTATATAAAAAACAAGTATTCTATGTCTATGTAATCCGTATGAAAACAGCGAGAGGTACAGTTTCTCAAGCGAGCCTCATTACCACACCCTGCACATGTTCACATTCAAATCGTCAATGTTAAAGAAGCAAACCTGTAAACGCCCCCCATCACCTCAAAACAAAGAATCAGCTTAATCCTTCTTCTGCTTTTCTTCGAGTTTGGAAGACACGCTGTGAGTTTCCTTGGATTTACCTCAGAATAAGACGAACAACAACTTTTCACTTATATTAGTGTTATTGATGCATAAACTTCATATTGTAGGCTACTAGTTAAACTATTGCCAGACTAAAATGTGTGAAATCAACGGAAACATGCTATATTTATGTATTTTTATGCTTTATAATATTAAACACAGCATGATATAAAAGTAGGACTGCCAACTGTCCCGTATATTGGGCCCAAATGTCCTGTACGTGACCTCCCTTGTCCCGTTTATTGACTGCTACACTCATCTAACCACTGAAGGGTTGTTCACATGTGTTGTTTATGCAGTGCGTTTGCTATTTTGAGGCAACTGAAAGCGACTGTGCCATTGACCAACTGAAACCTGGTCTAAAGTCAATAGCGCAGTATTTGTTGTGTTATTTAAAGGACGCATTAGTAATATGTGTCTATAGGCGGGTGCACAACTCACATACACTCTGCTTATTACACACACAGGGACGTGCAACAGCCCACAAACATTTTTAAATATTCAAAATAAAAGGATTCCTCTCTGGAGAAGTGTTCAGTCTTTCCGCTTTCAAATTCTGCCATGTAAATAGCGAATCCACCATGGTGCAAGCGCACCTGGCTTTTAAAGGGAATAGGAGATGAGACTCTGATTGGTTTATTGCACGTTACACCCAAAACACACCTGTGACTTATTAAGATACTAGTTACAACCCTTTTGGACCATTTTTTCCATGGTTAAACTAGCAAAAGTGGATTCGGACACGCCCTAAGTGCAGCTGAGCCATGCACTTCAGACCATGGGCACAGATCATTAAAATAGGGTCCAATAACACTCTTGCAGCGACATCTCTTCTCTGGTGCGGGGGCAGGACAACCTGTTGCTTACATGAGATCACACCCTAATTTTTTTCTTGCTCGAGAAGCTGTTTTACTGGGATATACGTCACAATAGGGAAGAAAAGACTATCTTAACTATTTAAGACCAAACTTTTCACTTGTTTTAGAACAGAAAAACAGAACAAGACAACAACTTATTTTTTTTTTAATGACCCAAAGTTTCCTTTGCTTCTTAGAGCACCACATTGTGTAGTTTATTTCCCTGCAGAAGCGTCCTAGGTGATGTTGTGAGATGACATCTCAATGCAGTCCTCCAAATGACGAAAAAAACAGAAGAAAGAGATGGTACATAAACAGAGCTGAGCTACAAAGAGTCACTGCAAGGTGCACATACACACGTATCCCAGCTGAGTTGTGTTGATGGAGAGTCAGTTCGCTGCTGATCGGCCTCATACTGCGTTTCCTCCCACACGGTCTAGCCGAGCCATGCTCCAAGCCAGCAGTTTACTGATCTATTTTTTGTTTCCCTGTCTCTCTCTTTTTCTATCAATGCTCAGATATTTCTTGTGTTCCTCGTGATGTCTTACTTTTGGTATTCCGTGTGTAAACCTGCTATTAAACATACAAACACTCGTTAATTAAAAATCTCTTCAAAATCTACAGTTTTTTTTTTTTTTTTTTTTTTCCAAATAAGTTTGATTGGAAAACAACATTTTTTAAAGAAAGGTTTGAAATCTTCCACAAATTCCATTTCTGTCTTTTTGTGTGTGTGTATATATATATATATATATATATATACAAAAACACATATAAAAAATTAAATAATGAATAAAATAAAAACTTCCCTTACCAGACCTCTTTACATTGAATTTAAAAGGTATGATGAAGCATCCATTTGTTTTTATTTTCTCTTAATCTGATTGGTTGACTTTACACATTTCAGTATTCCCTATAATTATATATAAATTATAATTATATATTCCCTATAAAAAGTTGTACTTGATAAATCTTCTGCTCAATAATTTTGTTACTGGTAAATTTTATTTATTTTATTTTATTTATTATTAGTTTTTATTTATTATTTGTGAATTAAATGTTTAATGGTCACTTTAAGATTTATGATGTACTAGGATCTTGATTAAAGCTAGTAAGAAAAGAAAAAAGCTTACTTCAAGTACGCTTTCAGAGTTATATATATATATATATATATATATATATATATATATATATACACACACACACACATTATTCATTCCCTCCAGTTTTCTATCGGCTTATTACTTTTAGTTTTTCCTATACATCCCAAGAAGATGAGTTGTCAGAAAGAGTGTTTTCAGACTGTTTAGCAATCGCCCATATATTTATTGTTCGTTTATAGTTGCAGGGCTTAGCAATTAGTGTCACGCCTCTATCTGCACTTCTCTCCTTGGCTTCATGCTTGCGTTCACTGCAATTAAGAACAAACTGCTCATGTGGATCGATGTGGCCTTCCATTTTTAATTAGCAAAGCTAGTGTACATAGCCTAGACAGTTTGACCTGCATGTTGATGAGTTTGTTTGCTGTCTTTCAACAAGACCGAACAGGATGCTGTAATTCAAACATTTCAAATCTAACAAATTAATATGATTGGAAAATAGTGATGAATGTGCAGCAGTTTTAGTACATCTTTTGCACCAGGCTTTTTTTTTTTTTTTTTTTTTTTTGTGATAAATTACGGTGTTGTGAAATCAGTCCATTGACTGGCATTTTAGGCAGGATGAAAATGAGCCTGCATGAGTTAATGTGCTGGTTTTGCTGACCAGTTCAAACACATCAATAATAAATATAGGTTGTAATACAAGGCAATTGTAACGTTTACTCTAATGAAGATGATTAGAAGATATAACAATGTTTAATAGATATTTCCAAGATAACAAACCAACATGCGAAACAGCATGCACAGGCACAGACAATAGGCCCTTTTCACATTTCCGGGTTTCTCAAAGCGGAAGTCGTCATAGTTTGGTTAACTATTATAGCGGTGAATGAGAGAATACATTAAATTTGTTTTGTGTCCCCATTTGCTCAAATAGCAAAAGAAAAACTCCACAATAGTGATTTCACAACTTTCAAAAAGAGGGAAAAAATAGAGTGAGATTGATAACAGCAGTGAAAAGAGAGAAAGATGTTATTTTTACCATCACTCCCTTAGATGCTGTATTAGAAACACCCTCACAGCAGCGGTAAGTAGTTTTTTGTAATTTGATGCAAAAGTAATATAATACAAACTATTAGTGTTATAAATGTACATACAATTTTTTAAAAATGAAAATACAAAAAAAAATGTTGCAGGATTTACGATATTGATGACCGTTAAAACGCATCATCACAGTCTGTGAAAAGGGTCCATACCGGACACAGGACAGAACACAAGCAGGAACTAAATACATGGAGATGATTAACACAAAGACAAAACAGCTGTGATGATCGTTAGTGTCCATGGTGACTGATGAGTGGCAGGAATACGGAACAAAAGAACACATGTAAAGACTGAAGACCAAAACAAACAGAACATGACTGTGACAGTAATATAGCCAGTCTTTAAAATGTTTGTATGTCTTGGAGCATTTGAAACAGCCCTGGTTACATTATTGATAGGCTGCCATGCTCAAAATTGAGCATTTAATCCAGTTTTTATGAGTCTAAAGCAGGCTGCTTTTTAAGGGTGCTTCAAGAACTTTGTGCATGGATAGAAATTACAGGATGCAATCAGCAAACCTCCACGACTGCAAACTGTTCAGCAGAACACCTATTAGTAATAGTGTGGGTTGTGCATTAGAGAATCAAATATATGAATCAAATTACGGAATCAAATAGTTTTGGTTTGAATTAAATAGAATAGAAAGTTGCAACTCCCTAAAGCACACCTTACAGTTGTACAACAACATTTTCAGAAGAATAAGCAGCGTTGCTCTCTGCCAAAGTTATTTTTTCAACCATGGCTTTCTGGTGCTATGAAGTATTTTTTGTGACAAACGTCTGGCTGTGCCTCCTTTTACACAAGTCAATTTTTAAATCTATCCTGTGTATAGCCTGTCCTTAAATGAACTCAAAGTTCTGATGTTAAACTAATAGTGAGTAAAAAGTTCTTGCAATGTTGTGAGCAGGGTCTCTCTTGTGTGGACAAGGTGGATGACAATAAGTGTATAGTAGGCGGACGTAGTCAAAGTTTGCTCTCACTCAGACATTGTGTTGTTGCTCAATCATTATTAGTCTTTCATGGACTTAGTCTTTTAGATTATTTGCACTTCATGCAGGCAAATTAATCATCAGATTCATCTCCTAACTTGCTTCAAATGCTTTTGCTTCAAATGTTGTATTGTTCTCTGTCTCTGGTCCTCTCCCTCTGTGTTTTCAGCTTATCACTCCTACATTAGATTTTGTTGCATTAAGGGATTGTTCTTTAAATAGGTAGATAGATAGATAGACTTTTTGGAGCTTTACAACTGTCATTGTATGGAACAATGTGTACATTATATTTTATTCTACAGAACATATAAAGGCAGTTGAGATTGTAAGATTGTTTAGTAGATAATGACAGAATGGTCTTTGTCCTTATCTTTGTATCCTATAGAGATGCCGAGAGAGAGAGAGAGAGAGAGAAAGAGAGAGAGCAGGTGATCTCAAACGAGCCCAAACATTAGACAATGCTTGATATTTTGCTATGAATTTTGTCACTGTTTGTGAATGTTCGTTGGAACTATGGTTTTGGGAAACACCTATTCATTGAACTATGCTGATAACGACAGATCTTGCAACCATAGTTGGCTAACAATGCTTTCGGGAAACGCACCCCTGATTGACAAGTCTTAATTTACTTTATTTTCAGCTATAGAAGCACACAACATCCGGTTGGTGAAGCTTGCTCGCTCTCATTGGCTATCTTAAGTCAGAGGTAGACGGCTCAAGTGTTTATTTGCAATCATGCGGGCTCAGACAATTGTTAATTGACAATAAGTCCAAATAGTGAGAGAATCCTTAAATCGGACCATAGCCCTGAGAACGATGGGGGTTGCAAATTGGTGTGTGTGGCCAGCCTTAGGTGTCCCTGCTTTTTCTCCTTGGTTGCTCATTATATGCTCATAGGTTGCTATTGATTAATGTCACCTGCCTTTCATTTAGCTCCCTTTGTTTTCCCTGTGTATTTATAGTGTTCTCAGTTGTCCATTCTCATCTGTGTTAAGTGGTTGTTCTGCTCCTGCTTGTGGATAAGTGTTTGTTATTTTGCTCTATTGTTTATTAAAGTTTTACTGCTGTATCAGTCTGGTAATTCATTGTATTCATGGTATTCGTTGACTTGAGGAGCAATTGAACAAACGAGAACCGATTTACTCTCCTTCCTTTACTCCCTCAGGTGATACATGCTCCAGAGCACCATTTATTTGACTGATTTGATCTAATCCAATTGGATTGGGTTTGATTCTCTTCTTTGCCCTTCCCGTCAATTGGACCTGATCTCTTATTGAGAGTTGGTAATGCGATGGAAGGGGAGGGAATCAACGCTCGTCTTTGAATCGTAGAAGAACAAGCTCATATGAAATGACATTTTGGCCTGCTTTGCTAAATTAATGCACCCTAGTGTCTGATCAGACATCACGTATACCTGTCAGCAAGGGCTCGTTGGACTGCCGGATGCCAACAGGCGTTTGCTAAGCTCCTTGAACACGGCTCCAAAACATATATATGACACAAAGGGTCAAGAAGGATTAGATTACTTCTGCCTGCAGTGCCGCCCACTCCCATCATGAATAACCGCGTTGTGATACATATAGTTTGTAGCAATAAATATAGTATTACTGGGCCTGCTAAATGCCCTGGAGATTGCCCATGACATTGATTAAACCTTTCTTTCTCTCTCTCTTTTTCTCTGTCCATGACTGTTGCTTTTGTAGTGCTTCTGAGAAATGCAGGGAGGCTGCTCCAAGCTTCTGATAACACCCACACCAAATCTGTATGGCACAGCAGAAACACTGGAGTGCATATGCAAGTCACTTAACTAATTGATGGAATCAGACTAATACGCTTTTACTTGAAGTTCCAGAATCCCTGGGGACACGCTCGCACACAACCATATATCCAGCACACTTCTTTTTTTTTGGTCCTCACTCAGTCTATATATAGCTATACATGTACTTTGACTCTATGTTGAGATCATTTTCTAATGATCTCATTTGTTTATGCTTGGTTGTCTACATTTGCAGAAAACACGCGAATTTGAAAGTTTCATAATGAGGATTATTCTTGCACTCACTGTATTCTTGAGAAAGTCTGTTGCTCACTCTGTTCTCTTTGCCAATAAGAATCTTTTGTAGTTGTCAGCAACAATTGTAGTAAGGTTAGCAGCCATTTGAACAGAAGTATTATCATTTATCTGCAGTTTGTGGCACTTCATTAGTGGGTGTTTTACTTAATCTCTACTGTCAGTTCTTCTTTAACATTTATCTGTAGTGTGGCACTCATGTCTGCTGTTGGTGTTGGTCTCATGACAGATTGAGACCTGTTCGCCGCACAGTAAAACCGGCCTGTTGGGTTTGAGGTACTCAAGGCAGGATTACTGTATGATCTGAATATTATGGTCATGCTGGATGTGATATGACTTGAATTTAAAGAGGCCATATTATGCCCTTTTACAAGGTCTTGATTTAGTTTTTTGGCTTTACTTGAATAGGTTTTTATGCTTGAATGTTGCATTGTTTAGTCTGTCAGTAACGTCTCAGTTACGTATGTAACCCTCGTTCCCTGAGGAGGGAACAGAGACGTTACGTCAGTGACTGACGAATGGGGGTTTCGCTTAGAAGCCTATCACCTTTGAGTTCTTACAAAACGAGCCAATGGCAATGAAATGCCATGGGTCTGCGGAATTAGCGTAGCTCCGCCCCACCTCGTGGGTATATAAGGAAGGACGCTGGCAATCTCGCATTGTGTTACCTGCTGAGGAGCCGAGACTGAACTCCTGGCTGTTCCAGCGGTACAGCGGAAGTGGCAGAGGGACGTAACGTCTCCGTTCCCTCCTCATGGAATGAGGGTTACATACGTAACAGAGACATTCCTTTTCATTCAGTCACTCCGTCTTCCAGTGCCCTGCACAAGTCTGAGCTCCCTGTCGTGAGACTAGCAAGGACGAAAGACTCGACTTAACACAGGAATAGCAAGGTACACTGGGAAGCATATCCCACATGGAAATATGTAACACAATGCCTGCCAGTAGGGAGGACTTACAGAATACACACATGACCCGCGAGCGGGATGCATATGGAACACACTGTCTCTCTCTTTCTTTAAATACATTAGGGTGCTGCTGACTGAGCTGGCGGCTGGATATGTGTTTAATGTCCTTTAATGGCGATCACGGGAAGACAACGGGGACTTCCAGGATCACATGACCTCACCTCGGGAAAGAAAGGTATTGGGGGCGGGGCCTGACAGCTGTCAGGACGCACCGCGCCCAAAAACCAATCATCCAGCAGCGCGCGCTCGGGACAGGGCGGAGGCTTCCACTCCAGCCCAAGGCTCGTTGTTGCCCGAGATAACATGGCTGTCAATTCTAGGTTGGACTTGGGCAATGATGGCACGCCCGAAGGCGGCTGCATAGCCGAATCTTCATCCTCCTTCATCCCCAAGACTACAGTTGAGGCGTTTCGATTAATGTTTGTGAATCTTCTTATTTTAAGCTGTATACTAAAAAATGACACTTAAAATAGGTCACATATACCACCCAGGCATCTACATGTATGTGTTTTTTATCTGGAAGACTGCTCATCTACATTATGTCTCTGCAAAACCATCTGTTGAATGTCATTCTGACATCCTACAGGGAATGTTTTAGTGTAAAATATGAATCAGTTTTTTAAAGATGTTTATCAAACAAAACAAACAGTTTTTACAACAACTACAAAAAAAGCACTTAAAATTAGCACAATGCTTTCCAGATTTGTTCCCCGCCTGCTTACAGAGTTGGTTTTTTTTAGTGTTTGTTTAGTTGCTTGTAGTGAATCTTTTTGAGTTCCCTGAAAGTAAGGATGACCTTTCTTTTTGAATATTAAAAGCGCCATGCTTTGCATTCTATTCAGAGCATTAGAAACCTTGATAAGCCCAAAAATTCATAGATGTCTCTCTTTTCCCCCAGCTCTTAGGCATATAAAGAGAACTCGTTTTATCTGCAATGCAGCAGCAAAGCAAGCTTCTTAAAATCATGGAAATATTCATGAATCACAACAGCATCACAAACACTCAGTCGAACTCCCCTCGGCTCATTCTGCTGTGCAGGGTAATGAACAAAGCTGAATGGGTGACCGGTTCCCACACACAAACTCACCCTACATATCATAAATAAAGATGAAATAGTTGTAAAGCACTATGAGAGCTGAAAAGAGTTGAGAAAAGTGTTACCCCTTCGCCTCTTTTTCTCAAGTCCGCCTTGAAAAGCCGGTTTTCTCATTGTCTGTCTCTGATCCGCCTCGTCTGGCTGCTCAAAGGCCAGCAACTTAGCTCTCCATTGATTTTTTCCAGATATATAAAAAGCGATTAGAAGGTTAGAGACCAGCTTAGAATTAAACAATCTAAAACTGTAATGACCCATCGCAAACCTTGAGATCACTTTCAGGCCTCCATGTAGCCAGAGGCAACAAGTGTAGTGTTGCTTCCCCAATGACAAATCTGGCCTTCTCAAATGCATTTTAAAGGGGTCTCCCTGAATTAAACACAAGAACATGTACTCATGTCCCAGAACAATTAACCTAAACATATTGTGCTTCAGTTCAGCTGTAAGTACGTTACAGAAACATAAGAATGAGCTGTGCATGCCGAGTCAGGGCTGGGACTTTTATTAATCGAGCATTAATGCGGCTGTAGGCTGATAATGATGATGTATGTGAGGGATTGTGGCCCATGAGGGTTGGGCGATACATTAACGTATGTGCCGTTGTCAAAAGAAAAAAAAAGCCACTACTTCTCTATATGGGTGCTGTTTGTGTGGCTGAAAAGCATTTATTGTTTTAGTATAGTATCTCAAAATAAGTTTGTTTTTGCCTCAGATTAAATAATAAAACGGGTAACTGTGAGTGTAAAAGTGTAAAATAAGAAGTGATTGTGACATTACCAGACATTCTCATTAGCCCCTTTCACACATACAGTCTTTACTAGTAAATTACCAGTAACAGATCATGTGTGAATAGGACCTTATTCACAAATACCAGTAAATTGGTTCCAGCAATTTACCAGTAAAGGAAGTTGTAACATTGCCAGTAAGCTTTTTCCAGTAAAGGAAAAAGCTTTCCTGTAGTTCAAACAGTAGAGCGTGGCGCTAGCAATGCCAAGGTCATGGGTTCGATTCCCAGGGAAAGCAAGAACTGACAAAATGTAAAATGTGTACCTTGAATGCAATGTAAGTCGCTTTGGATAAAAGCGTCTGCCAAACGCATAAATGTAAAATGTAAATGACTGGTAATGTGCTCTGTGTGAACGCAGAATGAAGATTACCGGTATATTCATTTATGAAATCAGAACGCGCTGACGTAATAAGTCTGCTTTGGGCCAATCATAAAGACTTGTGAAGTTGACGTGATTACGCCACGCTGTTTATAGTAAAAGTTTTAATAGTTTTTCTACTTAAATATGCGCTAAATTATCACCTTTGTCTGTTGCGCCACGTCTCGCAGCTTTTTTAATGTGTCGCGCTCGAGACCCAGCCTTCTTTTCCATTCATCAGCGCTGCGGCTCTCAGATGGATACTATTACGCGATTAATAGTTTTTAAGAGCAAAGGAGCGTTCTGTTTGATCAGACATCAAAAATATTTTGTCAAACTGAAAAGATAGTGAAACTAAAGCGATTCTCATCATGTGGGCGGATGAAGACCACGGCACAACATTTAAAGATAATTTCCGATGACTGACATCACAGAATTTACTGGTATTTTGCTGCTGATGTGTGAAGGGTCTCTTACCGGTAAAAAGCCAGAGCATCGTTGCTTGTTTGAACAGCATATTTGTGTATTTACTGGTAAAGTAATTCCGGTAATTTTACGGTAATTTACCAGTATTGCTGTGTGAAAGGGGCTATTCATAGTTTTCAGTCATGTGGCCTGGAGGGCAAAACAGCCATAGAACTGCAGTACAAGAAAATATGTGAACAAGATGCAAGTTTTGGCACTCGTGAGCACTTGTGATCCATATACAGCACGTGCAATAAGGATTAAATTAAGCAAAGTTTAAAGCTAATCAATGATTTGCTGATATGGGTTTTGGATATGGGTTGTGTTGCAACACTAAATTTACTAATGACACTTAACAAGAAACCTTGTGTTGCATTAATATTCTGTGTTCATTTGTTTGCCTGTACAGTATGCAACATCAAAAAGGTGTATATTTGTATATTGAATTTGGTCTTTTAATATCACTGTCTTACTACATTAAAACGTACTACAAACCTGATAAAAATGACTGGCGGGCAGTGGAGGAAAGCCTTGTTTTGCCCTCCAGGTGGGCGTTCCTATAAAGATGTGACATCAGGTGAAAACTATGCATTGTAAGATAAAGTCACTATTATTAGAAATGATGTTGCAATTACAAGAATTAAAGTGAAAATTATGTTTTTATTACAATTTTGCCTCAACAAAACAAGGGTCTTGCATGTAGAGCGTTGTCAGCATGTTAATTAAAAAATATATATCAAACTTTTCTGCTCCTAATCAAGTTGTAGGCTGTTTGATAATTAGTTGACTAATCAACCATGGACACTTTTCACATTTCCGGAGCTCTCAGAAGTCGTCGTCATAGTTGGGTAAACTTCTAAAGTGGTGAACGAGAGACAACAGCAAATATCATTTTTGTCTTCCTATTTGCTACAATTACAAGATAAAAAAAAAAATCATGATAGCATTTCCATGACTCTCCAAAAGAGGGAAAGTAAATAAAGAGAGACTGATTAGCAGAAACACCCTCACAGCAGTGTTTATTTTATTTCTAATTTTTGTTATTAACTGCCAGTGTAATATAACTATGGATTGCAACATTTTATCTCTCAGAACTTATGACTTGCAACTGCGAGTTTATATCTCGCAATTTTGAGACATAAAATTGTGAGATAAAAACTCCTAATTATCTTTTAAAATGTTTTATTCCATGGCGGAAACAAGCTTCCACATATAACACAAAGTATAGAGTTATAAATGTATACTACAATGTTGATAACTGTTTAAACACATCATCACAGTCTGTGAAAAGGGTCCATGGTGACTCATTTTAATTTAAAACACTATACAAAAAGTGTATAAAAATATACTTTGCTCTTCTAGAATAATTTTCCGGATATCAAATGACAATCTGTGACCAGTTCCGTTCTCTTTCTTTCCCCTATTTATTATTATTTAAATTTTTTTTGGTCACACTTTATTTAAGGTGGCTTTAACTACCATGTACCTTTTTCTTCTACTGCAAATAATGTTTCATGAGTACTACAAGTAACGTGTCTTTTTCTCTCTTGCATGCTGCTGTCTGAATGATCAAAACATAAGGTAAGTGCTATTGTCTTTCTACTACCCCTGAGCTTTATAATGACTGTCATTGAAGCGTTATTATAGCATGATGTATAGGACTCGAGGTGAATGTCTTTGAAATCTGTGCTTGCATGTATTTGATGGTCTGGTGCAAACATGCATACGGATGGTTGCTTAGCAACAACACTCAAAACATCAGTGATTTTTAATTTTTTTTTCTCCTATAGTCTTTAAACCCTCCTGGTGCGTTGAAGGATTTGTCTTTAAAATTATAACATTTAGTGTTGATATCTACTCATTGGAAAGAAACAAACAAGAACACAATATAAAATAAAACCTCCCATCTTCTCCCTCAATTCCATTTGATCAAATACCTTTTAGCATTGCTCTGTTAGACTGAACTTTGCATTTACTTCTCTGTCGCTCGTATTTAGGCCTGTGCCACTCAATGGCATATTGAAAGCGGCATTTCTTGTGCTGCCAAATTGTAGCCTCCTCCTGTGGTTTTCATTCCCTCCTCCTCTTCTTGCTTCTCTCTCTCTCTTGCTCTCTCTTTCTCTGTTCTTTATGTGCAAAGCAGGTTTGATGTAGACTGGGTGCTCGCAATTGATCTAAAGCGCTTTTACAGAATAGGAAACTTTCTCCTCTCGTTTGATTTGGCCATGTGCAGCAGAGGGAAAGAACAGATAAACACCTCTGTCTCTTCTGATTCTCCCAGATGCTGTGTGAGGCACACAGACCACCACGCACGGCCGCGAATGCATGCGTTGTAGTTCTTTAAGCACAAGTGTGCGCGCAGCTTTTGTGTGTTTCCTTGGTCTCTGCAGTTATTTGCTAGCTCATTAGGCTTTCCAGCTAGCTTAAACAGAGCACCCTCAAAGACCAGCCTCAGCACTGGCTCTAATAATACATATCAGCAGATGTGTGTTTGTGTGAGTTTGTCAACGTGAGAATGTGTGAAGATGTCTATCTATAGTCGAGTCATTGTCGCACTGCATTGCAGTCCACAACCACGTATCTAATGCCTGCTACAGATAGTGAGATTTCTGTAGTCCTGTAAGATTATTACATATCACACTGTATGACATGGATCTAATAAACTTGGGTACAACATGTGTGTAGACTGTGTGATGATGTCGTAAGTTAGTGTAGAAGAATAAACGTCATCAGCATGCGCTAGTGGTAAACAAATAGAGCAAGATGAATCCCACTTTGGCAATTGTGGTTTTTATGTGTGCTGAAAAAAGAGGAGGAATTGAAAGAGGATAATATGGCAAACTTGGCATGCCAATTTTTCAAATGGACCTTTTCAAAATGGACCATTTCATGTTGCATTTTTATTGGCTAGTTAGTAGACGTAGGCCGTAGCAGCAAACACACTGTGAGGTGATCATGTTACATTTCTGACACTGTCAGAAAATGATCGCAGGCTATCTTTGGTCACAAGACCGTGACAATGGCCGTCTTGTAACCTCTGTAACTGTATGACGTAGGACCAGCATTTAGGTGCCCCAACCACAGAAATTGCCACGTTTTCCTTGAGGTTCACTTATAATGTTAAAGGGTACATACCATTATATACTGTATGTTGTTTACATTAAATGCACTTACGCGGTGATTGCAAACAAAAAACAGACATTTGATGCAGTTTCACTCACTGCCTGCAGTTTCAACGCATGACCGGGAACAAACAAACACACATGCAGAACTCCGTTGCTGCTCAAAAAAAAAAAAAAAAAAACTGCATCCACTCTTCCCTTAACGCTGGGTTACTTGGGAAGCTGAACAAGGTTATCTTTCCCTCACAACCAGAAACACACTTCTTTAGTGACATTGTTGATTTTGTGGTCTAAAAACAAAATGACAGCGCTGCCGACGGCTCCCATAACCTGAACAAAGCTCGTTGATGGGCGTGCTCTTGCTCTCGCTCTGGTTGATGTGTGCGTGCATTCATCTGGAAGAAGTGCCCATACAAGGAATTCCGCCCTTTATGAAGTCATACAGGGCCATATTCTAAAAAACACTTTCAGAAACTTGTTCGAATCCTGAAGGAGTGTATTTGGCACAGAAATACTCTGTCATACGTCCAACTCGTTTTTTGACATTTGTTTTTGGCCATGTTTAGCATGAGAATCCAACTCTTTAACAGTGTAAATAAGTCTGAATGCATGAAATAGCATTAGACATCCCCCCTTAATAAAGTTTTTTTTTTTTTCACATATGTATAGTTTATAAATTTAGAATGTCATCAGGAAGGAAAAAGTTTAAGAAAATAATTTAATTGTTTATTGCATTTTGATAAATTTATGTCAAGTCAGGTAAAGTGAATTTGTGATATCAAAGACAACTGTAGGGCATATGTATAGACAGAAGTATGACCAGACTGTACTTTCTGGCTCTGTGTGGAGGTCAGAGAGAAGATTGCATCGGCAGGGCTCATGGTGCGGCGCATCAGCTTTCAGGTCCATTCCATCAGGCTGACATGCCGGGATCAATTTTTGAGAGGGGCAGAACCATGTACAGCCCGCTGTGCCCACTGAAGCCGGTTCTGACCCGGATTACTGAGTGCAGGTGCTGGGTACCAACCAGCAAACTACCAGCAGCTGTTCTCTTTTAAGAACCTGTCACATATCTTCACATTAACTCTTGACATGGCTAAAGCCTCACAGTGAAATTTATTGCCTTTTTTGTGCATTTAATTTTTCTTGCCTCCCTATTCTGTTCTGTCGTCAGGAAATCTATTGTGGAAAGATTTGCCTTTCAGACATTTACCATGGTAACCATAGTAACTGTTAAAATAACCTGCAGTGGCTCCAAAACTTGAACACCAGTTATACTATGGCCCGGTTTACAGACAGGGCTTAGATTAAGCCAGGATTTGGCCTTAGTTCAATTAGGACATTGACGTAGCTTTTATAAACATGCCTTAGGAAAAAAAAAAAAAAACATTACTGGTGTGCATCTTGAGAAGTAGTTTTCAGTTAAAAAAGCTCAAACATGCATTTTAGTCTGGAACTAGGTTTAAGTATTTTGGACCATTTTTGATTTTTCATTTGTTAACAACCACCTTGAAACCAGTTGCAAAAAAAAGAAAAAAAGAAAATGCAAATGCAATGACATTTAGACATTTTTAAGTGGGATTTAAGTGTTCAAAACTGTCCAAATTCATGGCAATGAGCTAAATTCTTACAATTTCAAGATGTGAGTGGTTCCATCCATCCATCCAACCATCTATCCATCCAGATAACAACCAGTAAAACTGATGACAAAGGCTCATCCAGGTAACTAAAGTCAGCACTATACGCTTGCTAGGAACAGGTTTTCTTCGTGGAAGTTTTGCGTTTGGTGAGCTAATAAAATATTAAAGCTCAAATCAATATTTTGTGTACCATTGTTTAATTATGTCATCCGTTATTGTGCACTCGCTCTCTTTTATTTCATACAAAGGCAGCTGCTGCCATTTTGCGACGATTGTTTTGTACACTGTAATGGATTGTAAGTTAACATACAGGTAACAAACAATGTTTTATCTCAAATCAATATCTCTTATCCCCATAATTATGTGGTAAAATACCATGTAACGTGGTATGAATGTACCGTATCCCTGAAATGTCTGTCTAGCTTGCTAGAAATAATGTATTTCAACTCAAGTCAATATATTGTGTCTAATTATTTACTTATGTGGCAAGTAGCCTTGTAATAAGCGGGATAATGTACATCCAGCCAGTTGTTATCGCAGGATAAACCCCTTCACCCCTCTGACTGGATGTACATTATCCCTTACCTATATAATTACTGCAAAATTAAGAAAGATGCATTGTCATATCACAGGGCATTGCTGACGTTGCTTGGTGTGTTGTGTCAATTTCATAAAACATTTTTAATTGTAATTTATTTATATTGTTAAATTTACATGTATGCATTTTGGCAGACACTTTTATCCATAACAACTTACATTGCATTCATGGTACACATTAAAATTGTATCAGTTCTTGCTTTCCTCCATGACTTTGGCTTTGCTAATGCCACACTCTACTGTTTGAGCTACAGGAAATCTCAACAGGGTATAATCCTAAATCAGATCACATAGAAAGGTAAATAGCTAATAAATAGCTAATCTTAGCTGATCTTAGCTGGTGTTTTGCTTGTTTTTAGCAGGGGCACTTATCAACTTATCAGGCTGGTGCTGGTTTAAAGATTGTTGTTTTATTATACTTTTCCCCTGAGTTACTGTAGTAACTGGTATTCTTGGCAGAAACTATGGTTACCATGGTGACCATGGATGTTTGTAAGGCTTAGTATACGGCACTTTTTTTTTGTCCTTTTTTTTTTTTTTTTTTGACTGTTGTAGGGGTGGCTCTTGATGTTGGCTCAGTCATCACTCTTATTCTACACTGCCAATGAAACGCCCCTCCTCTCAATATGTCCACCGAGAGACACACTGGCCACAGTCAGGGGAAAACGTCCTTAAAAGTATTCTTCTGTTCTCATAACCATAATCCACTTTTTACTCATTTCTCAGACCGTTCTTAACTTCCTGTCACATCCCGATTTCCTCCATCATTTGCTGTTCCTGTCAAGCCTGAGAACACATTGCTGCGATGCAAAAACTCATCTGATACACTCTAGTGCTTAGCTACACAGAAAATAACTTAATAGGAGTTGTTTTAATGAAATCTTTTCCCTCTCTGACTGTTCTTCTGCTGCTTCTGTGTACCCTAGTTATTAACTCATAAAGGTAACGTTTAATAATGCTTGCACACACACACACTGTCATTTCTGTGTCCTTCCTGTTATGCCTCTGGGGGTGTGTGGGTGAAGCTAGCCCCCAGTGATGCACATTAAAGATGAAATATGCCATACGCAATTAAATATTAACCACGCAAACATGTTTTATTTTTTTATCTTTTCTTTTTTTCTTTTTCATCTCTTGTAGAGATAAGAATTCCGCCACTGAATATGGAGAGAGGCTTATCCTTCTGTTCAGCATCTCTCTCTCTTGCTCTTGTTCTATTCTAAAGCTTCATACTAACTGATATGGAACCTTATAAGTGACACTATACGTGTGCATCAGTAGTGCATTTGGAATTTAACTTATAACTTGTTTATGCTCTCATTTTGTACTGTCATATGAATATCTGCAGAGCGCATGTGCAGCTCACAAGCTCTTTTTATTTGACACGCTTGCTGTCTTTTCTTATTTTCAGAATAGAATATAGAGAATAGCCTACATTTTTAATGCAAGTGTATTTACATGCAGCTTTCTCACACTTTTTTTCCACTTAGCTTGTCGCAATGCATTATGGGATTACCTTTTCCTGATGTGTTCATTAGAGTTTCAGAAAATTCTGTTATCTTAATGCCCGTTGACATCAAGTACGATAACGATAAAGGTATAGTTTTAAAAATGTTTTTAAATATTAAAGAATATCAGAGTTCACACCACAGCGATAGCAATAACGGCATAGAGAAACGATATTGTTGGAATCACTTTGAGAATGATTTTATCCATTTGATGAACAATAAAAACACTGACAGCCAATCAGAATCCATCCTGCTGTAACAAGCTTGAGCATTTAAAGCGGCAGACAAGCAAGTGCTTAGAATAAACAGAACGATATTGTCCGCTGGTGTGGATACTATCTTTATAGTTATTGTTCTTGGTGTGAACGGGCCTTTAGAGGGCAGGACAAACTATTATAACCACAATGCGTGCTTAGTTTAAAATGTTGCTTTTGTAGGCAGCTCAGTTTCATTTAAAACCCAGCTTCTTTATCATGTATTTCCTACTGTTATGCAGTCACAGTCATTCCTTGTACATATACGAGACCTTAAGCTTGTGAGTGTGTCGTTGTGTGTGTTACATGTGTGATGTCTCTAATTTCAATGTAGTTGTAGAGAGTAAAATCTCAGCACTTCACTATGAGGATGCCAGTGCTCTCTAAAGGTCAGCTCACAATGCAGGCCGAATCCTTACTGGGTCCTATCCTTAACAAAGCCCACCTGTTCATTCTTACAATTCCCTTTTACAAACAAGAAGAAAACATACTTAGTATCTTACCTCACCCAAAACCTCAGCAGATAGTTAAACTGCAAGTCTGTAATTAACCTAAGTGTTTTAAATGTTCCTAATGAGTCTGTGTTACTGGCTTAACTGATAAAGAAAGATCAATGCGATGAAGGGTGTAAGAGAGCAAAATTAACCCCACACTCTTCAGGTGACCCGAGATGTCTGTCATCATAATGAGAACCTTGTTTAATAAAATCTCAGTTTATCTCAGCACTCCCATATCAGGAGCAGTTAAGATTCAGATTGCTTTTGGTTCGTTGGGCAGTTTGGGTTCTTTTTAAATCCCTAAATTGAAAGACAAATTATATATTTGCTTCAATAAGTGTCTTTGAAATACTTATGAACACATTGATTAAGACAGAGAGGGGCATCTCCTCCATTTAGTTCTTTTCTTGACCAGACTAGGAAAAGCAAATGAAGGAGGAATAAGAGAGAAAGGGAAGATGACTGAGCAAAACAGTGCAATAAAGCACTGCTGTGGGTGTCAAACTCTGTTTTTCTATTCATGTATGCCATCATTTATTTACAACTGGGTTATGGTGTACATTCTCTGCTCATTCACTCATCTGCCACCTCCTATTTTTGACACTTTGTCTCCCCTTCACTGCCGCATAATTTGTTTTATCCAATCAGAGATGTGGAGACAGGTGTGCTTCAAAGGCAATGCTGAACATAACAGACCAACGGTCATTCTTAAGCTATCTGTCTGTCTGTCTGTCTATCTATCTATCTTTTTAACTTTTCCTGATTTATTTTGTACTCCTGCACATTGCAATTTGTATGAGGTCAACTGCATGTACAGTAATTCTGCAAAATTTAGGAAAGTGCATTGTCATGCTGCAGGACATTGCTGACGCTGCTTGCCGTGTCATGTCAGCTATCCAACTGCCGATCCAGGTGATGCTTCTGCAAGCGAATAGCACAACCACTTACCTCCGCAGCGCTCTAGATCCCTAATCGAACACCCTGTACAGTCATTGTGACAGCTCCAAATCCTTCTAGAAGCAGCAAAACCTGGTTATGGCAGAGAACGAACTCCAGTGTGCTGTTATATTTAGCAATGAAGTACTCCAGTTCATTATCATTACTGTATACCTCTATGAAAATCTTTCATTTTCTTTATAGCAAAGCCACAAAGGTATAAATGTGCCCTTACAGTGATGATCAATACCCTTGTGAGATTGGCCAGTATTTCAATTTATTTGAGGTTTTCTTCCTAGTCGTAGTTTGTAGTAAACTTTTCCAAATGCGGTTACCAATCAAAGACCGTGATTAGCACTATGCCAAACAATAAAAGGTTGTTCAGGGTAATTTAGCAATTGAATCATTAAATTGATCTCTTATATTGCAGTGGATGTAGTATGCTTGTAAACATGATCCAAATTGACCCTCTCCAGGAGTCAAATGTGAGTAAAAGCAGGCTTTTACAAGTTAATTAAACAAGGTAATTGGCTAGTAACTTTATTAACTGATGAAAGATCAAAGTTAAACCGTGTACTTTAAAGAAACTGCCATTCTAAATTTATCTAGGATGCATTTTGATTTTCGCCAGAGTTTCCTTTGAGTGAAACATATATAAGGGCCTGTTTCCTTGGTTCCGTTTACACTTGGCCACATAAATGTGTCAATTCAAATAAATCTTCAATTCCTGTGCTATATGCAAATTTAATGGGGTTCACGTCAATGAACGCAACAACTATGTGCTGCATTTTATTTATCATCAGCTAATATCAAGATCAAAGACCACACTAGGAGAGAGATTATCTGACATGTTGAAAATGTTAAATAATAAGCCTTTAGTGTAGGTGCCAATATGAGTATGTCTGGTCCACCATTGAATTGAGAAAATATGAAGTAATTCAGCCAATCACCCTTTGCCCGGGAGTTTGATTGACAGGCGATCTGACGAATCGTAATCTGCCTACCGCCATCCGCCGAATCCGCCATTTTGTCCGACAAAGCAGTCAGGAGAGTCTGAGATTAACTTCGATGGACTTGAACTTGAAAAACTGTGTTTACTTACATCTTTCCACGGTTAAAAAAAAACATTCCTTCTGATGTTCATTCATGTTTATTTGATGCTATAAATGAACTAGAAGGAAGAGATGATCAGTCCACGAGCAGCTTTAAATAAGGCACTACAGTGATCTGTCACGACACATTTAAGAGCCACAAAACAGTATTTATTGTAAAAAAATTTTTTAAAAATGACAAAATTTGAAAGTTGAGAAAGTCAGTGTCCTCTTTGCTTCATGATTTATTTTTCAATACATGAGAACATGATGTGTGACGTGAGAATGCCATGGCTTGTCGAACATAGCAACAGTAACTAAAGGATTTGTGATTTGTCAATTAATAAAGATTACATAACTACTGGGAGGTTTCAATAAATGGTGGATTGTTTGAGTATTTTGTACTCATTTCTTCTTAGGGCCCAATATCCCTTCCACGCAACTTATGAACAGTGGCTCGCACAATCTTTCCCATGACTTGGTTATTGGGGATGACCTTTCCAGATTCATACTCCGTGAAGATACTGTGGCTGCTCATTAATTTTAGTAGCCAGATCTTTCTGGGTGAGGCCTTTATTCTGGCAGTCCTGCTGGATAACGTTCCCCACTTCAAGAGGTACTCTCTGGTGGCTGAGCTCTTCTGTCTCTCTGTCCAGCTTGGCTGTGTTCACATGCACATGTTTATTTTGCCCAGCAGCCCATTTCTTAGATGTTTCGACTTCCTCTCCCTTCCTCTGAGAAGAAATTATAGCCTGCTTAGACTTTGACTGCACAGTTGATGCTTTCTTCCTCAAAACAGTCACTGAATCCCAGTCACTCTCTACCATGTTGTTGAGAATTATTTGCAGAAATGTTTCATGATAGCCAACAACAGAACTTTGAAGTTGTCGAGCACGTCTCTGCTCTTTATGCTAGTGAACTAAACCGGATATACGTCATGAGGAGGTTATCAAGATTATCATTTAGTCTCACTACTTTTAATGAAGAGGAGTTTGTCTCGATGCTTTGATTAAATGCCTGTTTACACCAAGGATGATAACTGTAACAATAACTATAAAGTTTTAATAATAGTTAAAGTCCACACCAACAACTACCGTATTGTTCCGAATATATGACATTTTTAGAAATACATCTGAAAAAACGGGTTTGTCTTATATTCAGGGTCTAAACTTTTACAATAATACGCCCGTAACAATAGGTGGCACCAAATACACATAAAACGAGTGTGCCAAGAAATACGGTGTGCAGAGTGTAATGTTAGAAGGTCGCGAGTGCAAAAAGACAGTCTTAAAAATGCAGACAGTCAAAGAAAAGCTTACCGTCTAAGAGCCTCGTGACTGTCATGTTTGCGTGCCTCGCTAACGGACCAAACTTCCCCCGTATTATGATTTTTTAAATGTAAGACGGTACCTAGATTTCAAAACTAATAAGATTTCACTTCTACTGTTAATGAAATTTTGGTAGGCTACATGGTTTTCACTATGAGATAACCTAATTGTTACATAATTGCTACAGGTTATTTTTATGGTATGCCAAAAAGTGTTCATTTTTAAATGTGATCATTGGTACATTTTACCAGTATTAACTATACTTGTTCTTGATCAAAAAGCATTTTCCACAAGCTGTATCTTGGAGGTTAGGGGACGTCTTATAATCAGCATCTTATATTCGGACACATTATTCCGAAGAGCCATATCATGTTTTTTTTTTTTCAACTGATGAATGATAAAAACATTGAGAGCCAATCAGAATCCATTGTGTTTTAAAGAGCTCAAGCATTTAAAGCAGCAGACAACATAATTGCAATGTAAACAGAATGTTATCACGTTGATGTGGATGCTCATATAGTTATTCTTGGTGTGATCTGCACAAATATACAGGGAACAAGCTAAATACTTTCCTTTTATGATCAAAACATATTTTTTAAATAACATATCATGCAAAATACCTTTTTATTTCATCTTTCATCAGAGACATGTATGGTCATAAACATCCTCAATTAATGCAGGTGTGCCCCTATGTTTACGAATAACCCGAGAGGAAGAAAACCAAGGGAAAGACGAGTATTTTGGAGTGAATTTAGCTTGCACCGCATGACCAGGATCTAGTGAGTGAGAAGAGGACCTTTGTGCTGGCTTCACTCCAGCCTGCCTGATGGCCTTGTCTCTAAGGAGAGCGAGGAAGAGAGAGAGACAGAGAGATGGCTTTACAATCACCCCACCAGCCTCGGACTGCGCTGGCATCTCTAATCAGCTTCCCTCGCTCGCCGCATCCTGTTGCCCAGGCAACAACCAAGCCTGCTCGTGTCCTGCTAAGGAGTGAGGCAGAACGTTGAGAAATGAGAAACAGCGATGGTGAGAGAATACCGCTGCTTACACAATCACAAAACAGGACGGATCTGGAATGCTTAACGGAATAATTATTACACAGTCTCGCAGACGAGAGATTGCTCGCAGTTCCGCGTGTGAATTAGATCACTCCAAATTCTGTGTGAAGGTGAGGGAGGAGCGTGCATCAGCCGGTGTGTGTTTTTGTAGTTTCGAAGGGTTACTTATTAGGCTATTCCGCAACCCTTCTATTGAATTCTCGTACACGCTCTTCTAATCTGATGACTGCTTCTCACAGGGGGAATCACCAGCTATATGTGGCCCTCCTCATTGCCTCCCCATCCGTTGAGGGCAGAAAGGTGCTTCGGAGGAGAGAGGGAAAGAGAAAGCGTATTGATTGGTTCTTCAGTTAGGCTAGACTAAATGGAAGAACGTGGATGGCCGTGCCACTAGAGGCTAGCCGCACAGGCTCAATTTTCTGAACCTTGTTCTTTTGGTGTGTAAAAGGTCGGGAGAGGTTAGTGAGTGTTAGCGCTGGATTCGCCATCTCACTGACTCTTTCATTACTCTCCTTATTCCCCTTTCTTTATCGGTTTCCTTCTTTCTCCATCCTGCCACTTGACAGCACTGTGTGAGTTTTATTTCAATCTACCACAGGGGGACAGTCTTTCCCTCAGCCGTTGTGTAGCCAGACTTTGGACTGTCAGAGTACAGTCTGGTCAGCTTAATTTGGCCAAGAAGGTTCATTTGAGTTAACCCCTGTTGGTAGATGTTGTAACTACACAAACCAACAAGCAGCTTTATGCATTAAGAGCCATTCATAAGTAGCTGTGTATTCTGAGTCAGTATCATTTAAACATATATTGTAAAATATTATTACAATTTAAAATAAAAAGTAATTTCTTCTTGTGGTAATTTTCAGCAGCCATTACTTCAGTCTTCAGTGTCACATGATCCTACAGAAATCAGTGTAATTTGCTGATTTGGTGCTCAATTATTATCAGTTATTATTGTCTCTCTTGTTATCACTGATGAAAATGTTTTTGTGGAAACCGCAATTGATACTTTTTTTTCAGGATTCTTTGATGAATAGAAGTTTTTTTGTGTGTGTTTTTTTGTTTGTTTGTTTTTCAGGATTCTTTGATGAATAGAATGGTTTTTTTGCTTGTTTTTCAGGATTGTGTTTTTGTTTTTTTTCAGTTTTATTTGATGAACAGAAGTTCTTTTGTTTGTTTTTCAGGATTATTTGATCAATAAATTTTTTAATGTTTTTATTTTTTTTTATTATTTTCCCAGACTTTATAATGGTAGTGTTTCACCGTTAACATGCACACACATATGCACACACACACGCACACACACACACACACACAAAACTGCAGCACAACTGTTTTCAACAATTATAATATTAAGAAATGTTTCATGAGCACCAAATCAGCATATTAGAATGATTTCTGAAGGATCATGTGACACTGAAGACTGGAGTAATGATACTAAATATTTAGCTTTGCCATCACAGTAATGAATTATATTTTATAATTTCACTATACATTAAAACAGAAGATTTCTTTTAAATTGTAATATTTGACACATGTAGTATAACACACACAACTCTGAATGAATGCAGAAAATGGTTTTTGATTATCCAGAAGAAACAAACGAACAGGACACCTGTGCTTTAACTTAAACCATACCAAACAAGGAACAGAATGAAACACATGAATGATTAATCAAAAGAATGATTAATTAATGGATAATCTAGGTGGAGAACTAAGAAATCAGATCAGATAATGACAGGGAGACAGAACAGAACTGAATCAAATCACACTAAAGAAAACCATGAACCTAACAATACTGTTCCACACTTATTGTTTTACTTGATTTTTGATCAAATAAATTCAGCCTTGGTGAGCATAAGATACTTCTTTCAAAATCATTTAAAAATCATAAGTGTGTTTCTTATTCTGCTGCTTTTCATGTCACAGCTCCGAGTCGTCTCTAGTGAAGGGCTTCGGACTGTGTGTGGTCTTGGCTTTAGCGTTGACAATGCTAAAATACTTCAGTATCTGATTTCAAGAATGTTGTTGCCAGTAACCTTGCAATATGTCTGTGGAAATTAGTTTTTTCTAGAAGGTGCTTACTGTACCGACCTTGAATATGATTTCATCTCCTGGGGAACACTTTCACCCTGCTTCCGAGAAATTTTCTATAGCCAGTCAATCAGATTAGAGCTTTTCAGATCGAGAATTTTTTTTGAATGAAGTATGAATCAGATGGACAATTAACCTATCTGTGATCGATCCATAGGGATGCTGATGCTACCTTGACCTCTCTGTTTCCTCTGGTTTTAATTTAAGTGTTCTATTTTAACCTTTCACTGTGTATTTCCAATTCTGCTGAAAAGTCTTCCAGGGGGCTCTTATTTTAGTATAATTTATGTAAAGTACCTTTCAAAAGTTTGGAAACTTTACAATGTTTTAAGTCTCTTATGCTTACCAAGGCTGCATTTATTTAATCAGCAATATTGTGAAATATTATTACAATTTAAAATAATTGTTTTCGGTTTGAACATATTTTAAAATGGCATTAATTTTCAGCATCATTACTCCAGTCTTCAGTGTCACGATCCTTCAGAAATTATTCTAATATGCTGATTTGCTGCTCAAGAAACATTTATTATTATTATCAATGTTGAAAACAGTTTTTGCTGATTCCACATTTCTGTGGAAACAATGATACCATTCAAACATTTGTGGTCAGACTAAAAAAAGAGAGAGAAATTAATACTTGTATGTATCATGGAAATCTTTTATGTCACTTTTATGATCAAAAGTGACAGTGAAGACATTTATAATATTACAAAATATTTAAATACATCTTTAAAATAAATGCTGTTAATTGAACTTTCTATCCATCAAAGAATCCTGAAAAATGTATCACCATAATTTAAATATCAACTTAAATATTAAGCAGCACAACTCTTTTCAACAATGTTACCTGAGCACCAAATCATCATATTAGAATGATTTCTGAAGGATCATGTGGAACTGAAGACTGGAGTAATGATGCTGAAAATGTAGCTTTGCCAAAATAGGAATAAATTACATTTTAAAATATGTTCAAATAGAAAACGGTTGTTTTGAATTGTACTGTTTTACTGTATTTTTGATCAGATAAATGCAGCCTCTGTGAGCATAAGACAAAATTCTTTCAAAAACATAATAAAATTGTAGTTTCCAAACTTTTGACAGACTGTACTATTAATATTTATTAACGTTTTGATTTAGCTTGTATTTAATATTTTCAGTTTTCATTTGTATTTTTTTATTAAATATTTATTCAATCATTCATGCATGTGTATTTTTGTATGAATGTTTAGGTTTTATTTTTTATTTCAGTTTGTCTTTATTTCAGTTAGTTTCAGTAGTTTTAGTTAACATTAGTGCTGAGAATGTTGTGTGTGTTTATTGGATAAGGTCTATACTTTTAAATATATTGCTGGAGCATTTCGCATTGGTATCTCAAGTACCAAATCTTGGAGTTAGTTAAATTGTTATACATTATATTGTACAAAATCCTCCAATTAGACTAGAAGTGCAAATAGAATATGGCTCAATGGAGGATTCTGTTTTCTGCCAGGCACCCCCTAAAGGAAGGCCAGATTTTTAGTGACATAGAAAACTACACATTGCTACACTATAGACTGCCCACCAAGTGGAATCTCCCTCTCACCTAATCACTTTGTTACATTATTCATAATGGTTTTCACTGCCGTGCATCTTACTTAGCCTCCAGGATAATGTGGTAACTCCCAGGTGACTTTCAAATAACTCATCAAGGATAATCTCAGCCACCCACTATAAATGCATGCTTCAGTGAACACAACCCATCCTCAACCTATCCTTAAGTGTGATCCCCTGAAAAGGTAACCTTGCCATCGTCGAGGTGTTAGTGTGTGTGTTTGCAAGTGTGGGGTTATTCTATATGTGAGACTTTGTCTATGCACACACACACGCACACACACACTGAAATGGGAGCATCAGGCTTGCAGTCAGGCCTCTGGGTGATGAGCCTGTAGACTAATTAAAAGATATGAGATCTAGCATATGGGCTCAGTTCTTCCTCTCCACCTGACACTTCTCACCTCCGTCCCTATGCTGGGATTTTCATTAGCTCTTAATCACGACCTATTCAGCTGTGCATCACACTCTAATTCAAGTAATATGACTCTGTGTGATATACTATATAGCAAATTTTTCCCTTTTTATTGAATGTATAGGTTTATTTGTTTAACTGATACAGATATCACTGTGATGAAATGACAAGTAAATGCATTTTTTTTCTTTTTACCTACAGTGGCACCAACACATATCTGGGCATTTAATATAGGAATCAATTAAGACTCCAGATTTTTTTACATTTTTACTTTTATTATAAATATTTTTCTTTAATTGTTTAACTATTCATTTTAAATGTAAATAGTTATAAATAGCATATTATTATTATTATTATTATTATTATTATTATTATTGTTTTTACATATAGTCACACCAAAATATATTTGGACATCCACAGTAATGTAAGAATTAATTAAGATATTTTTTGGTTTATAATTTTTTACATTTATTATACAACTTTTACTTGAACTTGTTTTTTAATGTATTCATTTTAAATGAAAATAGCTTATTCCAAATTTCCAAGTTGTATTGGACAATCTAACTACTCTAACACAAAGTTGCTTTGCATAATAATATAACAAACCAAATGTAATTTATTATAATATAGCACAAACATACTTTTCAAGCAACATATTTAACTTTTTTTATCTGTAAAATTATAAATCAATAGATATATTGAATACAAATTAAGACAAATGAAAAGACACTTTGCAGAACAAAATACCAAACCAAGCACTTTAAAATTTAGCAAAGAGATTTCAAATTATACAGTGATAAATGCAAAACTTCTGGAGGCCACTGTAACTTTCAATTAAAAAAAAAAAACATTTGTGTGTGTGTGTGTGTGTGTGTGTGTGTGCTGTTTGGAGTCGTATTATCCAAATAACAGCACAGGCCAAGATCCGTGTCTAATCCTTGAGCTTTGTACATGTAGGCGTGCGTGTGTGTGGTTTGTAGTAGCTCTGTGGATTATTCATACTGCTGGTCTGATGCAGAATTAGCTCCTCATTTTCTGTTCCAGTCTGTTACTGCCAGGGCCCACGTGCCACTTATTAAAGCAACACAGACTCATTGGAAAAACGTACCTGTGGCAACATTTTTTGCAAAACACAAAATACGCACCAATACATACATATCACTGCAGTTCCCAACAGAAATAATCGCTAGAGGCAAAAAAGAGCAAGCCTTTTCATACAAAATTATGATTATATTAGAACGTGTTCCTCCCGAACTTTGTTAATAAAACATCATAATGAGAGCATTTTGATTAATATTTACTTTGCTTGTTTGTTTTTAATATATTTCACGCTAAATATAAAAACTGTGTTCAAGAGGAAAACCCTGATCTTCCATATATATATATATATATATATATATATATAATATAAATTCTTACACACCACTGATTTGGCTCTCGGATTCTTTGATGAATATTTGGACTGTTTAGGATTTTCTTTTACAAAGTACTACTGCTGCCCAGATGGAAATATATATATAACTGTTCCACACACACACAAACACACACACACACACACACACAAAAGCGTTGATCAGACCTCTACTGGGAAGGAAATACAGAAACCTCTTGGAAGTTTCATTGAATATACCTGGTCTACTTGTTTGTTGGTTGGATTTACTACGCGAGTAATGTGATCAGTGTGTGTAAATTGTGCATAAAGATTACCACAGTTATAACAATTTGCCATATTCGTGTCTTTTGGTTATTTGTCATTAATGGACATGTATAATGAATGTCAGTAAATTAATTTATGCTGTGATGATATGCAGTCATAACTCTGTAACCTCTTCTAGGTCATGCTGAACTTACTCTGCGAAATAGTATTTATTGTAGCTCAGATTCAATCTATTGATTACTTTGACATTTCTACTGGCTTTCAGAGCCATAAAATATACTCCAAACCAGCTGAATTCATCAGGAAAATCAACACATTATTTGTGCAAACCGTGGCATTTCCATGAGTGCAAACAGATAGAAATGCATCTTAATAGCAGAGCATTCCCAGAGATCCCGTAGACGTACATTTCTAGCTGTCAGAGAGCATGCCGGCATGTCCTCGTACAAATTCAAATGTGTGCACATCAACTCACCAGGGAGGCCGTCCCTGACTTACCCACGATTGTCTTTTTTTTCCTTTCTTCCTCTCTCTCCCCCTCTTCTGATCTTTCAATCACTCGCCCTCTCCGTCTCCTTCCTGCCCTGAGACAGCCATTAACAGAAAGGCAGTGTTTAAATGGCTTTGCTAGCACGGATGACATGGCTGTCAGTGTCCCAGAGATTACCCCCGTCCCCTGTCCATCCCACTGAGAAATGATGGAAGGGCCATGACAAAATAAAGGGAGGAAAAATGGACAGAGAGCTGGGGAAAAGATTGACTGATTCATTACAGGCAGCAGGAAATGGTGAATGACTGTTGCCAGGGTGCCCATTATGAGGTCCTCAATGCATCTATGCCTGTTATGAGGTCATCAAACTACATTTTAAACATGAAAACTCAAAACATGAACTCAAAATTGAATAGTGTGTTTGTCCTTGTAATATTTAATCAAAATGCTTTCATACACTGCAAAAAAAAGTTTCAAAAATAAAAAATGGTCAAAAATACAGTAAAAATACAAAATTATGTGAAATATGTTTTCTATTTTATGTATTTAAAACTGTAATTTCTTGATGGCAAAGCTGACTTTTCAGTCTTGTCACATGATCCTTCAGAAATCAAAAGAAAGTTCAACAGCATTTATTTGAAAAGGAAATAAATCTTTTGTAACACTATACATGTCTTTACTGTCACTTTTGATCAATGCAATGTGTCCTTGCTAAATAAAAGTGCTATTTTTTAACAGTAGTGTATTTATAAATGGTTATACTGGTATATTTTTTTGGTGTACTTTTTCTTTCACCCTGTTTGGATTATATTAATTTATAGCCAATTTGTTTTTTATCATGTCATATACTTATCTTTTTCATTGAATATCCTTTTTTTTTATTTTTATTTTTTTTAGAAACATGTCACTGCAAATGTGCAAGCTGATAAGCCTATTTCATTTAAAACTAGGGCTGTCAAGCGATTAAAATGTATCTAATTAATTACACAAAGTGGCAATTAATTAATTAATCTAATTAATCACAAATTATTCGCACATCAAATTGTCAATTCGCACATTCACATGTCAATTGAACGTCAAAACATTTGACATTACAAAAAGTAGCTTCAGAACGAAATATTTTTGGGTGAACTATACGTTTAATGTTTGTTTTTATTAATATGGAAATATGAAATAATTTTTTATGAAATTATACTCTAAATATGAAACTAAAACTGACAGTAGGTGGCGGTAAATGTCTAATTGAGTTTACAAGTCATTGAGTCATTTATTCATGTGTTTCGTTCAAACAGCTGATTCATTTAGGAGTGAAGTAAATGGTTCTCTTTATGAAAATTGTAAATGTAAATGGTTCTCTTTATGATCCACTGAATCATTGGTTCATCCGATTCGTTCAAAAAGCAGATTCAGAAATTAAACCACTGTGTATTGCTCGGAGACAAACAGTTCTGCTATGTCTTTATATTTTTGTTGGCAAAAACTGAGCATTGTGTCTAAAACAACACAATATTAACTTACTTATTTATTTTATTAAACTGTTCATCAGTATCGCATTTGCACTCGTCTCGTGCTATTCTGGACAGAAAAACTGAGCTTGTGTGATATTGCACTCATTACTCATGATATAGGCCAGGGATTTTTAAACTTTATGATGCCAAGGACCCCCAAATATGATGAACCTTTTATGAGGGACCCCCTTCCTAAAACCTTCTATATATTTTTATGTATGAAAAAAAACATTTAAACTGTTATATAAATAGTAAGTGTGACATTATAAATACAACATATTGGCTTATTAATACAACATAAATTGGCTATACTTAATGTTGAAGAAGAACATTTTCAATTTAAAATGATTTATATAAGCAACTTTCACAATAAATGTATGCAAGCAGCTTACGTACTGCGTTAAGAATACTGCCTTACAGCCCCAGTGAGCAAGATAAAGGCGACGATAGACAGATACAAAACATACATATACGATTCTGGAAAGTATGTATATGGCTAGAAAGGAGAGAAACATTTAGAAATGAAAGAGTTAGAATATTCGGTAGACTTTAAACATTTTTGCTTTGTCTATTTATTCTCTGAAGTTTTCTGGGGACCCCTTAGAACCTTTTGGAGGGCCCCTGGGGGTCCCCCGGACCCCATTTTGAAAACCCCTGATATAGGCTATGCTTATATCATGATGTAAATGTGAGGGCGTTTTCACACTGGCAGTTTAGTTCGAAACGGGGCACAGTTCACATTAAAAATTGGTAATGTAAAAGCTGTCATGCGAGCTCTGAGCTCAGAGGTACCGAATTCGAGACTGCCTGAAGGAGGTGGTCTGTGCCGCGATTCACGCGAATGTGAAAGCAACACGGACTTGGGTGCGCAAGAAAAGTAATATGTGCATGCGTTTTATCAGATGATTAGTTCAATTAAACACATGTAAGGGATGATAGTGTTGATGATTTACCTTGGATACGAGCGAGAGTGAGCCTGCAAGTGTATTCACGCAGGAACAATCACGCTCTAATGCGGACCACAACAAACGTGCCCAGTGTAAAAACGGCCATTTTTGCCCCATATCTTGAATTTTAGGGACATTCTAACTGTATTCTATAGGCTTCATCACACAGTGAGCTGTTGCCCTGCATCGTATTCTTTATCAATAAACTGTATGAAATGTAAGAAGACCTAAGTGGGTCTGGGGCGGGGCAAGTGTGTTAAATGCGTTAATAATTTTAACGTGTTATTTTTTACCTTAACGAATTAATGCGTTAAATCGACAGCCCTGTTTAAAACATGTGGTAGTTTTTATTTTGCATAGTGATGCATTATATTCAAAGAAAACTCTGTTGTGATGAAGCGATAATTTGTTTCATAAACAGTCAATTATGTCTTCCTTTAGTCCGTTAGTTAAATTTGCATTTGTTTCAACTCTATCAGCTTCTAGCAGTTATTATTCATCCGTCATGGATGTGTCCTTTTTGTTTTCCGGAAAATCCAGCAAGACATAACATGCCAAACCAGTGAAAGCATGAAGAATGAAACATTCAAAGAGGAACGTGACAGATGTCTAATGATTCTTTATCTCCAAATTCTTGTAAGATTAGTGTCACAAATTGAAAAATGGACTAGAAGAAGTGAAAGGCAAATCACAAAGCACTGACCATGAATGAATGTGAAGCTAGTTGGCATAGCAGCTGCTTCTAGTCTTCCTCGTGCCTTTACAGATTGCATACTATCAACTTGGATAAGACAATTTCTGTTTAGATATACAAACCTTGAATCATATTATAATACGGTGGTCTTTATAAGCTTTGTGTGTTCATTACATTACATGTCTCAATATCAAATACGTTTAATGCTTTAACAAATACATAACCATATTAATGGGTTTTGAGCAAATATTCACTCTTTACTTACCATTCACCCAAAAATGCACATTCTGGCAGTTGCTCTGCTGCAAAAATTCTGAAAAGTGAAGCCAAAACGTCTCAATCGCCCCCAGGTGGTTGGTCCCAGTATAGGTCATAAACCCAGCCCTCTCTGTGTAATCAAATTGGACATGTGACAGCTGAGATTGACAGCTTCTCTGAGTTAAGTAGTCACTGAGGCCCCAATGGACTTTTTTCAGGAGGTGATTGGAGATTTAACTTTTTTCACACCAACATAATGAGTTTTTTTGGAGTAAACCGATTCTGTGGGAGTGTGGCCGGAGCCTTAATATCGCGGTTCCACTTCATGTTCACTACACGCAGACTCGGGTGCCGAATCTGTGTAAGATGTCAGCGCCATATTGAGCCATTGGTGGCTTCACTTTTCAGTGGAAGAGAGTGAAGGTGTGTCGTCCACCTATTTCCACATATTGTTTTGGCAGTCTATGGTTCACATGCAAGTAACCAAACGTGTTCTTGATATCGAAGATGCTTTGAGTACGGACTTGAGAGAACTGAACCGTAAACTCTTTCCCCACCATTGACGGACATTTCCGTCATTTATGAGACAACGCTTCCCCGCCAGTGCTATGACGCATCTTCTGAAAGAGTACAGAATCTCTGTGAAGAAGCAGAAACAAGCGATAACAGATTTAAGCAGATGCATATGTAAAATAACGCGATTATCAATATTAAACAGTATATAAATCAAAACTGCCTACTGTTACTGAATTAAATGTTGACCCAAGGTGAGGTATATGACTGTGTAAGCTTTGGAGGTGTTGATGGACTTGATCGACTTGAGCTTTGTGTTCAAAATGTTGCTTTTTTTATGAAACTTACCCACATTCAAATGTTGATAAAAAAGAATGCATAAGCTAGAAAATATTCTGGGGGCCATGAAACTTTTGAAAATGATAAAAAATTCTGGCAGTGGCTGGCAACTTTTTTCAAAAACGCTGGCAGGGAAAGAGTTAAAATTCTTGTAAGTCATCGCGGGAGGGCGACAAACAGTAGTCGGTAAGCTTTAAAATTCTCGTTCTCACTCAAGAAATTCCCACTGAAAGCTCGCAAATACTTCGTTTTGTTTGGCATCATTTAATAAAGTGATAAATACCTGGAGAAAGCATGCAGTACTTTTTAATTGGCATATTTAAAAGAAACTTAACATTGACAAACATTAGCATTGACTCGTTTGCACAAATACTAACATGCACTAACTTGCACTATGTTAAATAAAAAGGTATGAAATTACAGTAATATATGTAAATACTTTAATAGGTTGACATCTGCGATGCGATGTTATGTTTTCTTTTGTGTGCATTGAGTGGTGCCTAATGTGTGCTGAATGGTCATTTGAGCAAATAGATCACAACACATCTCAGTTCTCACAAAGATGCATTCTGTGTCCTTGTGTCCTTCTGAGTTCCTTCTTTCAAGGTAGAATTCTACTCGCCGAGAATGCAAGTCCATTCTTTGCTTTCTTAGAATTGAGAAAGAGCCTCTGTCATAATTTACTCACCCTCATGTCATCCCAAACTATTTGGCTTTCTTTATTAAATTTCTTTGTTGAACACAATATGTTTTGAAGAATTTTCATGCTGGTACTACACTCACCTAAAGGATTATTAGGAACACCTGTTCAATTTCTCATTAATGCAATTATCTAATCAACCAATCACATGGCAGTTGCTTCAATGCATTTAGGGGTGTGGTCCTGGTCAAGACAATCTCCTGAACTCCAAACTGAATGTCAGAATGGGAGAGAAAGCAATTTGATTTAAGCAATTTTGAGCGTGGCATGGTTGTTGGTGCCAGACGGGCCGGTCTGAGTATTTCACAATCTGCTCAGTTACTGGGATTTTCACGCACAACCATTTCTAGAGTTTACAAAGAATGGTGTGAAAAGGGAAAAACATCCAGTATGCGGCAGTCCTGTGGGCGAAAATGCCTTGTTGATGCTAGAGGTCAGAGGAGAATGGGCCGACTGATTCAAGCTGATAGAAGAGCAACTTTGACTGAAATAACCACTCGTTACAACCGAGGTATGCAGCAAAGCATTTGTGAAGCCACAACACGCACAACCTTGAGGCGGATGGGCTACAACAGCAGAAGACCCCACCGGGTACCACTCATCTCCACTACAAATAGGAAAAAGAGGCTACAATTTGCACGAGCTCACCAAAATTGGACAGTTGAAGACTGGAAAAATGTTGCCTGGTCTGATGAGTCTCGATTTCTGTTGAGACATTCAGATGGTAGAGTCAGAATTTGGCGTAAACAGAATGAGAACATGGATCCATCATGCCTTGTTACCACTGTGCAGGCTGGTGGTGGTGGTGTAATGGTGTGGGGGATGTTTTCTTTGCACACTTTAGGCCCCTTAGTGCCAATTGGGCATCGTTTAAATGCCACGGCCTACCTGAGCATTGTTTCTGACCATGTCCATCCCTTTATGACCACCATGTACCCATCCTCTGATGGCTATTTCCAGCAGGATAATGCACCATGTCACAAAGCTCGAATCATTTCAAATTGGTTTCTTGAACATGACAATGAGTTCACTGTACTAAAATGGCCCCCACAGTCACCAGATCTCAACCCAATAGAGCATCTTTGGGATGTGGTGGAATGGGAGCTTCGTGCCCTGGATGTGCATCCCACAAATCTCCATCAACTGCAAGATGCTATCCTAACAATATGGGCCAACATTTCTCAAGAATGCTTTCAGCACCTTGTTGAATCAATGCCACGTAGAATTAAGGCAGTTCTGAAGGCGAAAGGGGGTCAAACACAGTATTAGTATGGTGTTCCTAATAATCCTTTAGGTGAGTGTATGTGTTGGTGAGTAAATAATGACCGAAATATAATTTTAGATGGACTGTTCCTTTAAGTGACTTGTAATACAATAGTTCAATGTGTACGCTATCCCTGGATTAAACCGTTGTGCAGATCGCTGTAATTTGCCAGTTGTTGTCATTGCGTAACATAATTTGCGCCCCAGATACTAATCCACTTACTAGCACCACCTGCAAACCTCAGTGCATAAAAAGAGGTCCAAACATAAATGATAGCCATGTTTAAGGCTATAATTATACTTGATGTGCATATTATATATTATGCAATTTTGTATTTGTTTTGCTAATCCGTTTTACTTACTTAAGACTCCTTGGCAACCACAATATCAGCTAGAAGGCAAGCTCCATTGCTGTGCATAAGCACTGTGCTTATATTCTTTCTTTTTTCACCACAAGTACAGACAGTCTACATATGGCACGGTATGTACTCTATACACCACACAGAATCATCTTAAATTCAATATGATGGGACAGAGAATGGAGGAGAGTAGGAGCTGCTTAGAATCTTGTAATATTTAAGACATAGATCAGAAAACCTTGCAAATATTAGGATGCTTGCATTGACATAAAATCTCTTTTAATTGAGCTGGAATCAGCCCAAACTGCCTGCGTCTGCTGCATTAAACATCGGCCATTGAAATATGGTCTGCATAATATGCCTAAGTGGCTGCAACCTCACCAGTTCAAAGCTCACCACCCTCTGGCACTGTGCAAAATTGTAACCATACTAAGCGTTATCTAATGAAATCAATTTAGCCTAGAGACCTTTCCACTGAAGAGAATTGTTAGTTGCTTTATCTGTCTGGCCACCAGGATTTTTTTAGGCTCTGAGCGAGGAGGGGAGAAGTAGCACTAATAACTGGAATTACTAAACCCGTTTTGTTGTTGTTTCATACTAATCGTTGTTTTTCTAATTTTATTTTTGTGACTGATTTAACCCTCAAATCATTTAAGTTGGATTAGTGCACTTTTGTCCTCTGCTTTGTTTTATCAGCAAATCCCTAAAACCAGCCCCCAAACCCAAAGTAAATCCATCGGAAATGACTGTCAAATAGCAGAGGATTTCGATCGGTCTTGTTGCGCTCCAATGTCATTAGCAGATTCAGGGCCATTTACCATTAATGAAGGCCTACCCATAACATTAGAAAAGACAGAATAAAACTGACTGTAGTTTAGAATAAAATGCCAGCATCAACCCTCCCAATCTGTCATGGTCTGCTGCTCAAGAACAGAGATGTACCTCTGCCTGAGGTCATGTTGATTCTAGGCCAATCAATGAGACAGCATTACTGTAAAATGAGCTCAATTCATTTTCAATAGAGACATAGTGACGATATTAAGTGTTTAACTGACTGTAGCAACAGGATAATAAAAGACAATTTCAGTATGGTACAGAACTTTCTCTCATTCTGTCTTCAAAGTTAACTGATTAAAGACCACTTTTTTTTTTTTAGATGTGGACATCTTTTCACCAAAATTCCATCATTCATTCCATGATTCATTCCATGATTCATTCATTCATTCATTATTACTGATTTATATATGTTTGCTTGTTTGTACTGAAAGTACTGTAGTAACGAAGATATTTTTCAGTGTCAAATTATATCTCTAGTCTTTGCCTCTGCAGAAACATTAAGAAAGCTCTTAAAGACACATTTTTGCCGCTTGATGACACCTTGATTTTGCGGAGCTTTTATTATGCCGCAGACGACCGCTTCCGCTTCTTCCGCTTATGCATATGTGGGGTAACGCAGTGCTGTTTTATCATATTAGATACATTATTTGTGTTGAAAGTTATGTTATAATACTACTCTGTGTGTTCGCTCGGCGGCTGCTATGAGACACTTGTTGAACACTGCAGTAAGCTAGATCGATATTGGGCATGATAAAACATGGTACTCGCGATAAATCATGAAAACGAGATTTAAACAATAAGACTAACTGTGTTGAGCTATATAACAATTATTAGTTTTCTGTCGATGAATGTATCCAAACAGTTGCTCACCTGAAAATTTAGGGTAATGCGGGTATGATTTCATTGATAGGCGATGCACAAAATTTCTTATTTCTCTGGATTTAAACATTCTTGGAATCATTTGGGATAATGTAAATACACAAGTCAACAAAATATATAACATTGTTCTAGTGATTTTTGGATATTTGTTTTTAGGATCTAAAATAATTTTCACGCTGTAACAGGGTTACTCCACTGCACCGATTTTTAATTTTCTTTTAATGTTTAATATGCTAACAGTTTTTTTTCAACACTGTCTGAAAATGTCAATGTGATTGATTTCCATAAAACTTAAAACCCTGTGTCATGTTCAATATAATGAAATTTGACGTTTGTTTCTTGCTTGACTGTAATGATACTTCAGCTTCAATTTCTTTGATGTATCAGGATTCAATGCTAATAGCCTTCAATTTGAATACCAAATGGCAGCTCTTCCTCCTCATCCATCCTCTCTGATAACCAGTCACAACGATCAGTCAATCACACAATCTATATCTGCCTCCATGGCTTTCATTGACACCATTTGCTCTAATCTGGGAACATCAAACTCGATAGCAAATTTTTTTTTTGTTTTTTTAAGTAAAAAAAAAAAATGTGTTGCTTTGTTGCCCAAACACGTGACCGGATATTGTTAGAAATATATATATTATTATAATTTTTTTTTTCAGTATGAAAACTAGACAATACCAATAGCTTTTCTTTAAAAGGCCTGCTTCTTCAAAGACAAGAACTGTCAAAGTGCTTCTCGTATCTCAGCGGAACCCTAGTGAAGCGTCCTGGTCAAAAAGACACCACTGAGCTCTTCACAGTTCGCCTCCATTAGTGTTTTCACTGGATCTTTTTTTCACTGCTCAGCTTCTTTGAAGACACAATCCGACTTCTCCTCCTGCTGAGGTGACATAAAACACAAACGCCTGATCCATCTCGAACCCTCTTCTGCCTAGCATTGCTTTTGTTGCGGCTTTTCTTTTCAGTGCTATTTTTCCCCTGAGTTTCAAAATTGATTCCCCCCTCTTTTTTTTTCATCCCATAGTTCAGGCTTTTTTTGTGAATCGCTTCATTTTTTCTCTCTCTCACAAATTAGAGCACAGCATAGAAACCCTATTCACAAACTATTCTCCTCTGAGAGAGAGAGAGAGAGAGAGAGAGAGAGTAAAATAATAAAATAATGCAAATTCAGAGGATTGGGAATGAGAAATGGACATGAGCGATGTTTCAATGTGAAACCCATTGAATTCTGGAATGTGGGCCTTTGCTCACTGTGCTGCCCTGAGGCAGTTGACCTCATCTATCTCTTACTAATGGATGAAGGAGAACAAAGAAGATATAGACAGTGCCCTTCCATCTGTACACATTGTTTTCATCTTAGGCATCCTCTGTACAGTGACTTTCCATGACAAGCCCCTGTAAGCTGTGACTTCAATGGTATCAGAGCCCTTCTGACTAGTGTGTGGACTGTTCTGATTTGTATTATTCAAGAAATAGTCTTGACAGCACTGTGCGGATGTTTTATTTCAAAGTCATCTAAGCAGACAGCATGCTTCTCCAATGCTTTGTACGAGAGAATGAATGGGGAAAAAGACAAGACATGGAGATTTTGACGTGCCACAAAGCGTAATGTGTCACCAGCAGCCATCACTTTGGCTTAGTGTTACGATGTGTCTAAAAGATCTTTCAGGATGTAGACTGATAGACCATCTGAAGACGCCTCAGGCAAGAGAGTGGACTGATGTGGTTCTCTACTGGTTTTGCTTCAGGGCCAAGATTTTACATTGGACATCAAGTGGCGACCTAACATGATGTCAAAACCCTGTGTTTAATGTGGTCTGGGTCATTTTATTTCATAATTGTTTGTTGGTCTTCCAGGATGAGGGAAACTTGCACAACCCTGCCCGTGTTGACATTGATTTATTATTATTTTATGGCACGTTCTCCCTCAAGATCACCCTTCTGTTTTTCCAAACCTGTATGAGTAACTTAGTACCTTTTTTTTTGTTTGTTTTGTTTTTTTTTTACATTGGAAGTCTATGGTCTTCAGTATTTAAGTATCAAATGTTCATAAGACATAACAGATAATGTTTGCATGAATACTCACCAAGACAGCTATTTTGAAATACTGTAATTCTATATGTGTATATCAGGATTGCACGCTGTCTGAGAGGCGTCTTTGTGCGCAAGCTTCAGATGTCTCAGTCAGCACGTGTAAGATCGTTTTTATTTACATCAGCATGAGTTTCAAAATCACTTTTAATTTTGTAAGCCATTGAGAATTCGCTATGAATATTCAAAAAGTTTAAATGCTGTGCTTTACAACGATACCAAACTTGTTCTGAGGGGAAGCACCAGTTGTCGAGAAGTGAGCAGAGATATACTCTGGAAAAGAGTATATTAAGGAAAGAGTTAAGTAATCATTAATTGATGAGAGAAAGTTTAATCTTGGGGAAAGAAATCTTCAAAACAATTGGACTATGGCTCCAGAAATCAGAAAAAAAAATCTAATTATATAAACATATTTAATTTATCACATGGATTGGATCTGATAAAATCAGCCTATAATTTTCTGAATTCAATGTTCTTTAAACCTACACTCTCAGAAAAAAAGGTACAGCACTGTTACTGGGGCAGTACCCTAAGGTATAAAAGTGTACATATTTGTACCTTACTTACCTCTAAATTGTACATATATTATACACATTAGTACTTCAAAAGTACATATTAGTACCTTTTCTACCACCTGGGAGAGCACAGACCGTTTCGATCAGCTTGGTCATCTGCATCATCCGGATCAGATTCGGGCTTGAATTGATAAGGTAGAACTGTCATTATCATCTGTCAATATTGCTTTGCTTTGGGAGCTGATGTTCCAAATATGGCAAGAAGCGTGACATTTACGTCAGACGCATTGGGTATTCGGGCCAATCACAATGCACTGGATCGCTGGCCAATCAGAGCACACCGTGCTTTTCAGATCGATGAGCTTTGAGAGATGAGACTTGTTAGCTCATTTTAACGTTTGTTGAGAATCTCATATCTTATCTCTATTTAGCTTTGCCTTATGAGGCATGTTTGTTAAACCGTTTTGTTAAGCTTTTGTTAAATCGCATATTCAATTATATGCAGCACCTCAAGGCACCTTTGTTTTCTCGTTTAATTAGTGTTAATACTGTAGGCCAATCACTTTTATTTCATTGGGCCTAATGTGGTAAAAAAAAACACGGTTAAATGAATGATACAGTTGTTATTTTGTTTCAAGTATTAAAAGGGACTTTTGTACTACTGCTTGATTTGAAGGCCTGTTGCCTTGTTGATTACAATAAATAGGTCTAAAAATTGTTTATTGTGTTTGACTGTTCAGTACTGTTCATATTTACATTTAAAAAGCAGACATAAAAGTAACTTAAAAGTTACTTTCCCTAGTAACTAATTACTTTTGATATACAGTCATTGATAAAGTAATTCAGTTACTTTTAAAAGAAGTAACTAGTAACTGTAACTAATTACTAATTTTCATTAACTTGCCCAACACTGCCGGTGACTCACATTTTGTTTGTGACCCACCTATTGAAAACCACTGAAAACCATCCTATATCTCACCAATCACACTCAGATGTGTGCCTGTTTCTTTCCACTCTATTTTCAGAATATGTTACACATCCTCAATCTTCAAGAAAAGAAATAGAAAGGTTAGAAAGGGTTTTTTTTGCACTTTAAAGTGTCATAGCCCCCCTGACTGTGGTCCATTTGCACCCCTGTAGGAAGGTGTCCGCTCATGATTTCTCATGTACAAATGTGTTTCCTGTTGTCTCTAAGAGGTGTTTTAGTGTCATTACAGGGTTTACGTAACCTGGAAATAGGGGTCAGGTTTTGAAGATGCATCCTTTACAAATCTCAGTCTATAACTACAACACTTTATATCCTCCATCTGCTGGACAGATGCTGCTAAACAGGACCACTTTTCTCTCCCTGTTCTTCTCTTTCATTCAGTAGGTTTGGATGTGAGCCTGGACTAGCCATCCTCCATATTTTATATCATCAATGAAAGGAAACTGGCTTCACACTCAATCAGCTTGCTGCCTCTAAGCCCTGGAGAGAACATGCTTAGAGAAAGAGAGAGAGCTAAAGAGAGAAAATGGGAAGCAGAGAGACTGGTAAAAAGAGATATAAAGACTGAGGAAAAGAGGATGTAAGCAGATAAGAGGTTCTCTTTCCTTTGCATAGTCTCGTCCTGTTTTGCGGCTCTAGGTGATGCTCTGTTTGCGCTCCATGGCCCGTCTTGACCGGGTCATTGGTTGCTTCTGCTAGATAGCTGCATGGACAAATGCATGCTGAGGGAAAGTGGGGTGCATTTCACAAGCTGGCCATTTTTCTTTGCCAATAGATTGGCCGTGCGTGCTTGGTACCGCTTTCTTACCAAATGGGATCAAACAAAGAGCAGCACAGTTGCTCGTTCTGAATTTGTAAGGAGAATTCATGCATTACTTGTTTCCAAACAGTTTCTGTCTACAATATTTTCTGCACTTAACTGCAATAAATGTGTTATAAAAATATTAATGGATTTTAAAGGTCAAATACATGCTTTCAGATGCTATTTGATTTTATTTGTTGCCTTTTTCTGATTCGGTCTCTGACCAAAACCTTCCCAGATTAGAAAATAATTCTTCATATACTGTTTTCCATTCACAGTGGATTGTAGTCATTTAAGATTATCCTTAGATTGTCCTACTTCTGTCTTGAAGCTCTTGTGACAAAACAACAGCATTTGGGGCCTGGTGCACATTTCATTCCATATTGCTTTAGTATGTTTTAGAGACTTTATAATTGCCTTTTATTTCAGTTCAATGCCAGTTTGTGTTATGGTAATGCCAGACATTACATTTGGGAAATAAAGTCCCAGTAATCCTCAAAAGTGTGTCCTTTTCGTTGGTTGTGTCAAACCCTCCCCCAATTCTGGCACAAAGCATGTTGCTGCTTTGTGTTCCCCTTCCCCCTTTTTGCAAGCACTCCCAAGTGCAGCTGGGATATAGGGAATGATGGAAAGCGGGATGCATATTACACACAAGCACATTGTGTGAAAAGTTACTAGAAAAGAGGTTCCGTTAGACTTTCACGGTGTCCATCATTTTATCATAAAATTTCCATCATAATCTGTTATTATCTTTAATTTTAACTCTCATATTTTAATTAAGACATTTAATAGTCTTCACATTTTCATTACTAATCATAAACCTACAGGACAAGCTTGTAGGCTAGATGATGTACTTGTTTATGAAGAGAACAGATAAACAGAGACTGCGTCATTTTTCATGTTTGACACCACACGAAGCAGATGAATGTTCTACGCTTGGGCTAGGTAACAAAATATATTGATTTCTCGATTCTAAACGATTCTCATTTTTATGAACTGCTATTTGTTCTTAAATCCCAAGAATCCATCTTTTGGTCTATGTTGTTTTCAGTTTATGAATGGACAGAACATTGTTGCGTGCCTCCCATCTAATAAATCACAATAAGCTTTGTGCTTTGTTACTTTTGATATGAAACAAAGTCTTTCAAATTCTGCCCATTTTATTCTGAAATTTAAACAATAAATACTGTTTTAGCGCTCTTTAATGTGGCGTGACAGATCACTGTAGCGCCTCTGATCAAGCGAAGTGGAAGTGTGTGTGAACGGATCAGCTGTTTCACTTTACTACTTATTACAGCACGAAATAAACATGAATGAACATCAGAAGGAATGTTGAAAGATACAGTACAGCTTACCAAATAATGGCTCAATTAGTGTTTCAGCCGCGGAAAGACATCAATAAAACAGCTTTTAATGTAAGCCTAACCATTAACCATTTTATCAATCTGTTTGTTCACCATGTAGTAAACTGAACCATAGAAAATCGCCCTTTTTGAATGAGTTTCTTTATAAAAACACAACCTCGAACCAAACAACACACAGCTTGTAAATATGCATACAATCAGTAGGATAAATAAAAGATGATGAAGATTATGATGAGGATCATTGTTTAGTTCAGTATACATTGAACAAACACAACTGAATGCACAAACTGGTGTAAAGATAAGTGCCAATCTTCTTTCCCTTTTGAGTCCTTTGTGCAAACGTCCAGATACAGAAAAAGTGATAATCCTGATTTGTGGCGTTATCCGAGTTTGGATCCACAAACAAAGGTAAACAACAAAAATGATGTCAACAGGCATTGATAACATTGAAGAATAAATTAAAAGTCCTTCTACAAGAAATAAAAAGAACACATTAGAAAATATGCTGAAATGGACTTAAGTCACCATAAATACAGAAAAAGAGTAAGTATGCTAGGATTGAGCAATAAACCATTTCAAGTTTCTCAACCAGGACTGTGGCTGAATCCGAAATCGCCCCCCTTTACCCTCAAATAGGGCATTATTTGAGGGGACAGCCATTTGTAGCGGTGTCCTAAACCATAGTGGACGTTATCGAGTGCACTCAGCTCTATCCCACATTGCACTGCAATAACGAGTGTACAGCTGATGTACACTCAGTGACTGTCCAAATTTGCTTACTCATTTTCATTCGCTCCTTTAAGTGAACTGTATTAGTGGACTAGGGAATAGTGATTGAGGGTTCAGCCTGTGTTTGTGGTTTGGAGTAGTAGGTCATGCCAGCTAACTCTAGTAACAAAGCTAACTTTTTCTTACATATGTTACATAACTGACGTGAGCCTGTTACAATGTCACGTAGTTACATTTACCTCAGAAAAGCCATTCAGTCAATCAAACGTATTACTTATTAATTTCAGCTAGATGGCAAGGAAAATGCATTTCTCATTTTCATTTCTTAATTTCATTTAGTACTTAATGTACTAAAATAATTAAAACTAAGACAAAATAGAAATATTAAAAATGACAAAAACACAATAAAGTTACTAAAATGTAAAAAAAAAAAAAAAAAAATGAAATTATTAATACATACTATAATAGTATCTCAGCGATACTAAAATAACAATGAGTGGTAATGCTTACTTCTGCTGACAAAGGTGTTGGTTCCCAGGGGTCGGGACTGTGGAAGCTGTGTGACTATAACAGCCCACAACATGTGGCCAGACCTCCATCACCGCCACTGCTCAAAGAGAGAGGAAGTATTGGAAGACATGCGACCACAGCAGAGCAGTGAGAAATCCTCTCTAGCTTATCGTCCTATGCTTGTGGCCATTGATACCACATCTTTATCAGCCAGATCTGCCTTGCCAACCCCCCAGATTATAAAAGGTCCCTCAGAGTTGGGAGAGGATCAGATAGTCTTCTCCGGCTTATCTACATTATAGATGGCTTTCTTCCTAGTCTCACAGTAGTGTTAGTTTTACAATCAGCAGCAACTGATCTCAGACAGAACAGGCAGAAATAGCTTTTATCCCCATATTTGGATTTGTATTGTTTTCCAATTAAAGAGGCCCTGGAATCGTGCCCTGACGTTGTAATTGCCTTTGAAAATGCAACTAAACCAAACAGCGCAATTCAAGTGTCTTTGATTGAAGTGCGCTGAGGAAACTGACCGTATATGTTTAGCTTGTTAATAATGATTTTTAGGCAACAGCTTATTTAAATAAAGATCAAAGCCAAATAGATATTGTGACCAGGAACAAACACAAATTCAAATGTAAATGAATCGAGACACAATTTACATACATTTAGAGAGAGAGAGAGAGAGAGAGAGAGAGAGAGAGAGAGAGAGAGAGAGAGAGAGAGAGAGAGAATTTCATGTTTATCCTAAATTTACATGAATATTGTACTTTAATTTTATTACATATATTTTCTAATTCATAAATTTGTTCTTTCTTTCTTTTATTAAATCTATATTTTTCATTAATATGTGAGAATCTAATATAGTGGATTGAGTCTAAACTCATTCACCTGAAAATATGCAACTTCAATTTAATTTCTGATAATTTCTCGAATTATGATATTAAGTTCATAAAAACATTTACTTTTTAGATGCTGTTAGTGTTTAAATTGTGATAGATTGTTCTTATAGTTTAGGATAGTGGTTGCTGCTTAAATTACTTCCTAAAGGGTAGGACAAGTCACAGAAGAAGTACAGTAAGGAGAAAGGGATTTGGGGTATGAGGAATAGGGATGGGAATGTGGCGAAGGTCTTGATTTACTGCCATCCATCAAAGCAAGCCAGCATCTGGCCTGGCAAGCAGAGGGCACCGGTAAAGCCAGCAGCTTCACTGAGACAAAGCCTCTCTGGCTTGTCATTACCACCGCTGCAGGGTTATGCTGCATAGGACCATCTGTATTAGCAGGTCGTCTGACGGAGCTCCCAGAAGAAACAGAATTGTATCCCACATGACTCTAGCAGGCATTTCCCTGGCTGTAATTAAGCTCCTAGCTGTGGCATCGCTTGCCAGGCTTGAGCGCAAGGAGACCCAATCCTGCTCATTAGCGTGGCACCCAGAGTCAGAGTGCTAACTTTGCTATAATTACAGCCCGGACTCTAGATCCAGAATGCATTGACTTTGGTCTGAGACTTTATGTAAAGTATTTAAATGTAACTAAAGCAAAGCTAGAGGAAACATTTTGATCACCTCTGCGTTAAACGGCTAGGATGCTAGCCATCATCGATCGTGGGTATGTTAGCGTGTGGATAAAGCTGTGTTTAAGTGTCACACAAGTGATTTACCTGCTACACCAGTTGCCAGCAGTGGTTGTGCTTTAGCTGGAAGGCCTGCAATTAGAAAAATGAAGCGTTTAGAGCCAGTTCAGTGCTTTGAGCCAGCTGGCCTGGGTGTAAAGAAATTTTTCTCTGTCGAGGCTAGCTGATGTAGACTTGCATACACGTGGCTAATGGGAAGACTAGACGACTGTATGCATGTGTGCGTAAACTCAAGAACACATAAAGACTCCTTTTCTGAGCCGGAAGAGCCGCTCTTGTGGTCACTGGGAGCCTGGCAGACATAATGACACCATAATGATCTCCCAGCTTGCTGTAGGGCTTCTGTGCCATGCTGGTCCCATGACTGGTCCAGGTCAGCCAACAAATCATGCAGGCATATTGAAGCACAGGGACACAACATGGCAGTGCATGCCCTTCCTTTGTATGCGTCATTCGTTGTTGTTTGGTCTCTGCCAGTGGAACTCTGGACAGGCACTAGCCCTCGTCAGGCATTCAGTGGCTATTTTTTTAAGGACACATTAAATTGATCAAAAGTGACAGTAAAGACATTTATAATGCTACAAAATGTTCTATTTCTAAATGTTCTATTTCAAATAAATGCTGTTCTTTTGAACTTTCAACAAAATGTTAACTGTTTTCAGCTATGATAATAATAATGAACGTTTCTTAAGAACCAAATCATCATATCAGAATGATTTCTGAAGGATCATGTGACACTGAAGACTGGAGTAATGATCATGAAAATTCAGCTTTGCCATCATAGGAATAAATTACATTTTAAAATATATGAATATAGAAAAGTTATTTTATATGATATTTTTATTTTTTACTGTATTTTTCATTAAATAAATGCACCCTTGGTGAGCATAAGAAACTTATTTCAAAAACATATTACCGACCCCAAACTTTTGAATGGTAGTTTATGTCCAAATTAAGACTTATATGGATGTATTATTAGTTTAATACAATAGCACCTTTTTTTTCATTTATTCCCATTTTTCATTATCTCCTTCATCCAGTGAAAGCCATCAGAGAAGCAAATATTCATTCTAGGCTTTAGAAGGCTCTGATGCATGAGACAAATTGGGATGTTTTAATCTTCAAGCTTGGCCACCAGTCCTGTTTTCCCTCTTTATCTTTGTGCTGAAGTCTGGCCATCCCCCCTTGTTTCTGTGAAATCAAATCACATTAATAGCCGCTCCGATGCGTCCTTTGTACCTTTTCTGGGCACTGATGCCTAATGACCCATACAATATTAATTGAATCACTTTAGGGTGGCCAAATAGTTTTGTCAAACAAATTTTGCAATTTGTGTAATTGTTAACCATGTAGTCTTCATTTTTTTTTTTTTTTTTTTTTTTTTTCATCTTTTTATCCCCCTGGAGAACAAAAAGTGTGGGGTGTACATAAAGGGACAATGAACAATGAATTTCCACTTTCATTAGACATTTAATTGGATTGATAGTGATGAAGAGGAGAGGAGAGGTGGTCAGGCATGGAATACCCAAGCCATCTTTGTTCTGTCAGCTTATTTTGGTGGGATGAGTGGCTGCGAGCAGCAAACAATAGATCATGAGTGCCGTATTGATCCCTGAGGGGAAATTCAGGTGCAAAATAGGAACAACATAAAAAAAATAAAATAAAATTAAAAAAAAACACCATTATACATACAGTAGAATGCAATTAAGAATGTGCAAGAAATAGAGTACAGTTGCATCAAATGCATAGCTTGCAGTGTGAATCCATTGTGTGGTATTATCATGTTGCAACATGAATGGGGAACAATATGTCCTTGTTGAATGTCATTGTTCCTCTCAGGAACGTGTGAGCAAGCATGGCAAAGCAGTAGGCAAACACAATCAACTGTAGGGCTTCAAAGATCACAGTGGTGGAATAAGTTGGTGGCTGAAGGTGCTTCAAGATCATTGTTCTCCAAGGGTACATTGTTCCTAGTAAAACCAGGATAAGTCTGGTTATTCATTTGGCATTTGTGATTAATTTGTATACGGTGTTGTTTCCAGCATAGAAAAACACACCGGCCACTGCAGACTTGTAAAACATCTGTTTTGGCTTGCTACACACGGGCCAGTCCACACTTCCAGATGCTTGAAGGATTATAGCACCTCCACAATCCTGCTCTGGGCCCCGTTTCCCAAAAGCATTGTAAGCACTGCTTAATCTCATGCAAAATGATTGTAGAAAATGTGTGACAGTCCCAAAAGTCTCACTTTCCCTAAAGCATCTTAACTGCAGTATTTGAAAAACATCAGAGATATGATTCAATGGCTACCGAGTGAAAAAATCTCAGCAACTATTAGGTAACATGTGAAAGGCAATCTCACATAATTATGTTAAGTGCAGTTTTGGGAAAAAAAAAAAAAAAAATAATAATAATAATAAAATATTTGAGAAATGTATGTTTTTGTCCATATACTGTTGTTTTGGACCCCATTGATGTTCATTGTATGGACAAAAACATTTCAAACTTTCTTCAAACTCTCTTCTTTTGTTTTCTGCAGAAGAAAGAATATTATACAGTTTTAGAACAACATGGGTGGCTAACGGATGAAAAAAGTTTCATTTTTTTAAAGGGTCCTATTATGCTTTTAACATTTACAGTGTTCTTTCATGTGTAATGTTGCTTTTTGAGCATTAAAAAGGTCTGCAAAGTTACAAAGAACAAAGTCTCCTTGAAAGGCAGTTATTTTCTATATCAGTATCCAGCAAGCAATTTTGCATTTAAAAGACTTCTAATAGCCGTCCAAACACAGCCCTGACGTCTAGGCTAAAACAAAGCGAAATTTGGGCTGTTAGTGAAAATTGAATAGATGTCTAACCAAAGAAATGAAACACCTTGTAATCGCTGTTGACTTTGCTTACATGATGGAATGTCATACATCTCACAAGTTATTTTGGCAGAAATGACATGTAACCAAATTCACGGTTATTTTGGCTAGAAGTGGGTTACTCATAGCCTGACTATATCGGGTCTATAGTTAACCGAGACGGTGAAATTACGGCTATTGCTTGCTGGGTAAGCACTGTTTCTGAAATCTTTGAAACGCCTCGATTGTAGATTTGAGTTTTCTTCCTGGAACGTACAAGTCACAATATCCCTCATTTAAGTAATTCTCATTCAAGACATACACAAAAAGCAGACAAGGCCTGGTTGAATTGTGTTCGCAGTGTGTTGAAACTCACGGATATGGTAAGTTGTGTGACATTTCCGAAACACACTCAAAGCCATTGACCAAATACTTATCCAGCTGACCAGTCAAGAAGAAGGGGGTTCGTAGAGACAGGAACTAAACTGAGTGTTACTGACAGACTGGGGAGAGAGTTGCTGCAACAATGTAAAAACATTCAAGCATGGAAATTTATACACCAAAAGCAAAATTTTGACTTTAAAAGGGCATAATATGGCTTCTTACATGGGCAAAAGAGGACCTGGATCTTTACTGGTTTTAAAAGGTTCTGTGACATGGCAGATATTCACCAAACAATCATTTGTCTTGCTGATGTTCAGCTGCAGGTCATTTCCCCTGAAACACAAATACATTAGCTATAGCTGCATTAGCTATTCAAAGCTATTCAAAGAGTATGTTTATTACTTACACAAGGAGAGCCATGGATGGAAGTGGTCTTGCTTATGTATTCACAATATGCTTGTGAACTACAAAACAAACGAGAGTTTTGAGAATTGCTTTATTAATTTAGTTAAAGTTGTCTATCAGAGACCGTTTTCAAAGTTTTATTCTATGCGGTTCAGATTTAATGTTAATGAATTTATAGTTTTTTTTTATCATTATAATCATTTGTCTCAATGGTTGTTCCTGGTTAATGCAGTTTTGAATTGAGTGGGAAACGGAACAGATGTAAAGCCTTGGGGCAGTTTGCAAGGCTCAGTAAACTGTGCTTCAAGCAATCAACATGATTGAAAACAGAGAACAAATGCAAGTTTAAAAATTCAACTCCATTGATCCCACAACAGATCATATTAAGTGCACAATGGGACCTTTTATCACAAGGGCTTGTGTTTGTCATTATTGGGTAATGCGTTGGCAATACACTTTACACGTTTGCTGTGTTTATTTTGCCCATGTTTGAGCTGCATTTTTAATCGGTTCTATTTATTTACATTGATCCATTTAGCAGACACTTACCCAAAATGAGGAATACTACAACAAAAGCGATCCATCAGAGGATCCTTATAGAAGACTATGAAATAAAAACAAATATGTAGGTAATATAGATGAGACATTAAGGTAATAAGAGTACTTTTCCTCCTTTGAGCGTATCTTGATCAAACTGTTATGGCATTGCAATTCAGCTAGCACAACAATTATACAATTCACATACAAAAATAGTTTGCTAAGGTATTGTTTCTCTATAAGGGGCTGAAGGTTTGTTTATTGACATCTGCACATTGCTCTAATCATGTTAATAGCATAGGTTGGTGGAGGGTTGGTAATAAAGTGGAAGATGCTGTGGAAGTGAAGGGAGACGCCCAATAAAAGTTTATTGACTCGCACTTGTTCCTCTGAGGTAATTGTTTAGTGGCTCTCTTCTGGATATTAGAGTGACACACTTTAATGAGGTCATTACTGACGGATTTGAGCCTCGCCACAACAGGTCTTATGTTTGGTGACATTGCCTCTGCACACTGACCTAGGACCACTTTCTCCCTTTCCTAACTAAACTGTGTTTTATGATCAATTAGCAAATTGCTCAGAGTTCAAAGTTAAAGGAAACATCTACAAATTCAGTGCAGCTGAATTTCGTTTTCAATGCAAATACACAAATGCAAAAATACACTGCAAAAAATGCTTTTCTTACTTAGTATTTTTGTCTTTTTTTTCCAGTCTAAATATCTAAAAATTCTTAAATCAAAATGCATTTGCTAGATAAGTAAAATGACAATATATTTGTTCTTGTTTTCTGGGAAATCAAATCAAAATGAAGTGAATTTTTGCTTTTGTTTAAAACAAGCAAATGTATCTGCCAATGAGGTAAGAAAAATAATCTTGCTTCTGTTTGAAATTTTCTTTCTTGTTTCTGTCCCAAAAAGATTATTTTTCTTTCCCCATTGGCAGATCATTTTACTTTAGTAATCTTAATTTAAGAAATTTTAGATATTTGGACTAGAAACAAGACAAAAATACTAAGTAAGAAAAGCATTTTTTGCAGTGTACTTGGCTATTGGCAATGCAGCATTCAAATAATTTTGCAATGTAATTTTATTTATTTATTTACAAGCAATAATTTCAATTCAGTTTATTTAAGATATATCTCTGATAGTCATTTACAATAAATAAATACATTAAGTTAAATGTTCAAGGAATCACTGCCAAGTTTGTTCTAAATAGAACCACCTATTTTTTTCTTTTCTTTCTTTCCTTTTGGCAAAATTACTCTGGCTCGAATAGGATGGACAATTTTTATGCAATTTTTATAGACATTCCAGGGGTGCTGTATTGAATTGAGGTCTGGGTTTTGACTGAGCCTCTTCGGGACATGAACCTTTTTTGGCACTCAGATGCGTTTTTTGCTTTATGTTTCAGGTCTTTGTCCTACTAAAGGAACCATCATCTTCTATGTCCCAGTGCTCTTGTCTATTGCAGCATGATTTCCTCCAGGATTTTGCTGTTCTTAGTGCACCTTCAATTTTTCCTTCTGCCTTCAAGGGTTTTACAGACCTTGCCGCAAAGACGCCTCCCCAAAGTGAGATGCTGCCATCACCGTGCCTCAGTGTAGTTAATAGCTTTGTGTTGAAACCTAAAACACCACAGAATCTCTCACCACATTTCTGAGCCTCTCACATGCCTCTGGGCAAACTCCAGCAGAGATGTGACATCAGGCTGTGTTTTTGTTCCCCAAAAGAGTCTTTCTTCCTGACACTTTCCCATGCAAGTGAATTGTGTTTGCTATTGTTGTCATGTGAACATTTCACCAGGGTCATCATAAAACAACCTGATACAATATTTTTTTCAGTTGGTCCCATAGAGGACCTTAGTCCGTGGTACCTGGGAGTTCATAAAGGTTTCAGGGGCACAACGGAGGTTATATATAAAACATGAAAAAAATATTTAATGGTTTTTCTGTTTTGCTGTACATTTATAATGACCTGATAAGCATTCTGTAGTGTAATAATGTTAATTTTTAATGAAGTGAAATGCAGAAAATCTAGCTCTGTTTTATATTTGAGGTCTCTGGTTTGGTTTACAGCACCGGTCAGAAGTTTAGAATAATTAAGATTTGTTAGTGTTTTTGAAATAATTCTCTTATGCTCACCAAGGCTGTGTGTATTTGGTCAAAAATACAGTATAAACAATAATATTAGTTTCTGTCATTCCTGTAATGACAATGCTGATTCTTCTGTGTGACATGATCCACCATTTTTTGTGGAAAACATGATACCATTGAAATGTTTAGGGTAAAGAAAGAAAAGAAAGACTTTTTTCTGCAAGGACACATTCAATTGATCAAAAGAGACAGTAGAGACATTTATGTTACAAAATATTTCTATTTCAAATGACGTTCTTTTGCACTTTCTATTCATCGAAGAATCCTGAAAAAATGTATGTTTCCACAAAATATTAAGCAGCAAAAACTGCTTTCGACATTAATAAGAACTTCCAAACTTTTAACCGGTAGTTTTGTAATGCAAAAACTTGAAATAACACTGCCTCCATGTGAATTGCTTACTCTTTAACCTTCACATAAACAGTATGCTATAAAAAGAAATCTGCTGTCTGCATAGCTTCCATATATTCTTTCACAATTGTTCTGGGCATTGGGAGAACAATTATGGGTAATTGGCTTTTGCAAATTGAATGGGGTGCGGACGGTTAATTCCGTGTTTGAAAGATGTCTAGATGTTACTCATCCGTGATGACTGAACTTTGATTACAGCACATAAAATATTGTATTTGGGGTGGAGTCAAATCACTGTCACCAGTGTTCATTTGATTGGCCCTATTTATCTGACTGTGAGGAGGAACTTGTCAGAGGTTGTGACGGGTTGGGGTTTTGGCCTGTATGGCCGACAGTGCATTAAAACTGGCATTGAGAGGCCAACTCCATCTGCATTTATTTATTCACTTATTAATGCAATGAATTAGGGCTGCTGCCAGGCTCTGCCAAAGTAAGTCTGTCAGACTTGGCACCAAGAAACTAGTTGGGAGATGATGTGGTGAGGCGGGGATTCAAGCGCCTCAATAAAGCTCCCAACGTTAATCTCTTTATGTCTGAAATCTGACTGAGGCTTTTAACTAACCGGTGTTCATGAATCGAGGCCAGACATTGGCAGCCCCCTTAATCCCTGACAGTTTGGATATGAAGATCTTGGATCAACATTTGCTCACCAGTGGCATCTTCTGTCTTGAACCTCAGCCAAACCACACCACTCTACTATACAAAACTATATGACAGACAAGATAGACAGCTCCTTTGGTAAAACGTGTGTGCTCTAGTGATGAAATGCATTGTTTTATTGATTGTGCCAGTTTGGATCCAGCTCATTTTGAAGCACTAATAGAAAACTAGCGGTTTGTGGTAATGGTGCAATTACACACTGAAAGAGCCTTAAATGAGAGTCTGGGCAGATTTAAACCAGTAGACCGTGTTTGGTTAATGACCAGTTTTGGTGCTGTCCTGTGGGTTTTAACCTTGGTTAAAACTGTGTCCATTATGATACTATTCACTGCCTGATATTTAATTGTTTCCTGCCATGTATGGCCTTTTATGACTAAAGAGACGAGAAATACGTAGCAAGAAATTTAACAGCCTATCATACGCTTTAACTGGTTGTAATTTAAAGATACTGTTCTGATGTTCAACCAAACAAAACAAAAAATAATGAATCTATCTATCTATCTGTCTATCTGTCTATCTGTCTATCTATCTATCTATCTATCTATCTATCTATCTATCTATCTATCTATCTATCTATCTAAAGTTGTGTGTGCAATACAATATGATAACATTAAAACAGCAATGTAGCACTTCATTGGAAAATGTTGAAAAGTTTGGGGGGTTGGGTTCTAAGACAAAAGAGGGACTACTATGATGCTACTGAAAAATGTGTAACTAAATTATTTAGTAAGTTGCAGTGGTACCCTGTGAATATTTGTATCTATGTTCATAGATGTGTGTGGCTGGGGGAGTGTTATCCCACAGTTCTCGGCTCTGAGAGCTTTAATGAAACGTGGCTCGCACCTCACTCGAGCATTCCCTCTTCCCTCCATCACTCCTTTCTCTTCTTCTCCCACAGTGAGGGGTGGCAGGGGGCTCTGTTTCCCTTTCTAGTGCTTGCTTTTGTTCTGTTTTTCTCTTTTGTTGAGTTTGTTTTGACAGCGTGTATTACCACAGCTCATGAGGGTTTGAAGAGACTAGCTGTTCCAGGCTAACATTAGCATTGTAGCGTATTTGCTTTCTGCTCACACAAAGCCATCTTTTTGATTCCTCCTAGTTTAAAAGACTCTCTAGAGCAGCATATATATTGTGTCTAATATATATTTTAAATTGCATAATAATCTGTTGTGATGTAGGTATGTATATATTTTAGTTTTGTATATCGAATTTAGGTGTTTTTTTTCTGTACCATCAACCCTATTTTTCTTTCTTTTTTTGCATTCCTTCCATCAAATCAGTTAATTATACTCACAATTACTTGTGTTTCATTTGCATTGTGAAGAATGAGTCACCTCAGTGATTAAAGATTGCCTTGTTTTTAACCTTGCTACATTTAACATATCACCAGAGGCTGTCTGGCCTTCAATCAATTGAAACCTCAATTAGATCAATCAGCCCTCTTGGGTACTGACCTGCACATCGATCATATAAGGCCCTTGTGATGTGCGATGTGCTCCACTGCTTCATTAAAAGCCTATTCCATTGCGACGGGTGATTGTGGATTACCATGGAAGTCACCTATTCTGACCTGCCTCAGGCCACTAAAGGCTGATCAGTGGGCTCTCAGCACCTATAAAGCCACTAACGATTGAAAAGGCTTTAAGTTGGGAGTCATTTACTCTTGTTACTGCCATTCATAAGCTCATAGGTTCTGGATCACACTATCACTTTTTTCTCACTCATTCATTTGCCAGACCCACACTCCCACAAAGTTTTCACTTCATTGTAGGGCTGCACAATTAAATGTATTAAGCTGAAACATTCTCTAGTGTGATTAAACCTCAAAAGTATTTGATGTTATTAAATATATAATCTGTATACGCTGCATGCTTCAAAGTGACTTCAAAGTTATGCCATCTTTTCCATATACGTATGCCTCATATAATGTAACCACTTATTTATAAGTTGCATTGAGAATAGCATAGAGATCCACTTTGTTTTCCAATTCAAATTAATCCAAACATTTTCTAGCAACAAGTTATTATTCTATTATTATAAAAAATAAGAATTTGATGACATTGTTATAACAGGAAAAATAACAGCAACAACAACAACAACAATTATTATTATTATTATAACACTTTAGTTTAGGGTCCGATTCTTACTATTAATTAGTTGCTTATTAGCATGCATATTACTAGGATATTGGCTGTTTATTAATACTTATAAAGCACATATTAAAGGGACAGTTCACCCAAAAATGAAAATTAGCCCATGATTTACTCACCCTCAAGCCTAGGTTTATATGACATTTTTCTTTCAGACGAATACAATCGGAGTTATATAAAAAAATATCCTGGCTCTTCCAAGCTTTATAATGCCAGTGAATGGGAGCCCAAAATTTGAAGCCCAAAAAAGTGCATCCATCCATTATAAAAGTAATCCACACGGTTTCGGGGGTTAATAAAGGCCGTCTGAAGCGAATTGATGGGTTTTTGTAAGAAAAATATCCATATTTAACACGTTATAAAGTAAAATATCTATAGTGATAAATGCTTAAGCTACCTCCATCGTCATCGCCGCGCCAGTTATGCTTTATTACGCTACGTCCAGCATCATCATCGCACAAGTTATGCTTTTTTTGTACGTTGAATACGGAAGACGGTCTGCCGGAAGCTAGATATTTTACTTTATAACGTGTTAAATATGTATATTTTTCTTACAAAACCAATCGATTCGCTTCAGACGGCCTTTATTAACCCCCCCAGATCCGTGTGGATTACTTTTATAATGAATGGATGTGCTTTCTTGGTCTTCAAATTGTGGGCTCCCTTTCACTCCGATTGTATTTGTCTTAAAGAAAAATGCCATATACACCTAGGATGGTTTGAGGGTGAGTAAATCATGGGCTAATTTTCATTTTTGGGTGAACTATCCCTTTAATACCTTATTCTATGACCATATTCTACATCCCTTACCCAATTCCTACCCATTACCTAAACTTAACAACTATTTTACCAATAAGTAATTAGGAGTTTAGTTAAAATTCCCTCAAAGTGAAAAGTCAGCCTAAAGTGTATTTAATTTTAATTCTATTTCAATTTATTACTTTTTTTTGTTCAGCACTAATTCTTTGTATCTATAAATGGTTCCCAAGTTCTGACAATCCATTCCTGACAGACTGTCTCTGTCTCTTCCTTCCAGCACAGGCATACAGCAGCAGTAGAATGATGAAACAGAGCAACAAACCAACGAGTCATTTCGCTCAATGCTTCAGCAATTTCTTTTCTTTAAATAGTCTTCTTTTTTTCCAAAAGCCCTAATTCTGTTTGACGGGCTCAAGATGCTGTGGTTCCCGGCTATTACCAGGTCGTACATCATAAACATGAGGATTGAATGTCTGAGACTGAAAAAGTGAGTCCCTCTGTCAGAACTGATATTTGGAGATCCGCTGTGTTTGCCTGTGGCTTGGCTGAGGGTGCCTCTGAGATGTTCTTCTAATGCCTTTGCCTCTTTTACTCTTTGAGTTTTTAATAGCCAGAGAAAAAGCTATTTTCTGTCTGAGTAAGCTTAACATCATATATCATAAATATCTCAAAACTCTGAAGATAAATGGTTATAGTTTCTTTCTTGAATTCCTTGGTTATATAAGTATAATTCTGCTTTGCTGGTGAAATAGATTCATAGATACTTTGCACAATTGAACCACAAACTATTTGGATTTTGTCACAAACTTCCTCTCTGTTTCCTCTGTCCTTGGGTTTTTGCGTGGTATCTGAAGTAGATTTGCTTCCTACTTTTCTCAGTACCCCTTTTTTTGTATTCAGCGTGGAAATTGTGTGCACTGTGAGAGTTTCCTCACACCCAGACTGACTTAAAGAGATTAAAGACAAACAAACAATTTGATCCAGCATTACTTTTTCATCTGGATATTATCTGCATAATGGTCTCACTTTCTTAATTTTCTGCTTAATATTTTCATCTATAATGTGACTTGATACTGTTAATGATTGAATGCGAAAAGGCTGTACATTCAGATGGTGGCCTATTATCGCTTAATGACAAAATGGATTTGCATTTCTTGACGGAAGCAGTGCTTGTTAGTAAGCCAAAGAGTAGTGTGAAAATTCCCAGTATGCTTTTAGGCTTTTAAGTTTTAGGCTTTAGTTGCTTACTATAGATTATTACATTGAAAGGCAGACAAGACACATTAAACACCTTTGAATGGGGTTATTAAGCAGTTCATGCTGAATTAATTGCAAAAATGCTATGCAACATACCGTGTTAATTTTGTATGTCAATAGCTGTTTCTTTGTCTGTAATATCACAGTATTTGTTGAAATAATCACAATAGTCACAGTGTCTTAAAAATGTAGCACTCGTGCCCTAGGACAAAGGAAAAAATACAGATTACACGACTGAGGTATTCAGCTAGTGCATGTTTTAGACCAACAATTAAAAAGAGTGCAGATCTTTTGAAAACTCTATATCCAAATACAAAATAGCTTTAAAAAGCTCTATTCATAATGCTACATAATTGTATATTACCAGCAAAATCATTGTGAATACAGTAAAACAAGAACATTCAATTGCACTGTTTTTACTCCAGTGTTATAGTGTACACTGTATATGCATGAACAAGTTCCATCACTCAGCATTGTTTTCAAGCCCATAGCTTACATAGACTCCCTTTGTTCCTCAACCAAAAATTGTGAAGTAACCAACTGGCAGTTTTTAGACCAACACACTTTGAATCACTATTCTGTCTGTGCTGTTATGCCTCAGGAGAGCGTGTAGGTGTGATCGTAGACAAAGGTTAGCAAGCACTTACTCATATTAAATGTTTGATGGATACTGCATAATACAAACAGACACAGTTCTTTTCAGCTATGTGTGTATGTGTGTGTGTATGTGTGTGCCTACTTAACCATATTTTGGGAATACATTTGTACCCAGAATTGAGCAAAACCTGACAACATTTCCAAATCCTCCTCATTTGTAAAACTGGTATAAAATAAAGTAATTTAAGTTTTTTTTTTTAGATGTAAAAATACAGATAGTTTTCTATGATGGGTAGGTTTAGGGTGTGAGTTAGGGTTAGGTTATAAAATGTACAATTATCTGTATATAAAAACAATAGAAGTCTATGCAATGTCCCCATTTAGATAGCTGTGTGTGTGTCCTGGTTAACCCTACGTTATGACCCTTTCTCGACCCTCTACGTCGGGGCTTGCCGTTTTTTTCAGACCTCCACATTAAGGTGTCGAGGTCCTGGAAGAAACTGGTCTCGCATTGTGTCTTTAGCCCACAAACCTCCACTTACAGTAACATTGTGGGGCTAAAGAAGCACGGTTATCCCTAAAAGCCCCGACATTACCCACCTTACTCTGCGGCAGGTCAAGCCACAGCGTGTCTGCACACTATGTCTATCGTGCAGGCATTCCAGGCCGACCTGCTAAGGGACCTGGGTAATAGTGATGAGGTGGGGGCTGACATAATCCGTGAACTGCGTCAGTCAGCCGATCTATCTCTCTGGGCCACTAAGGACACAGCCAAATGTGTGGGTCATTCTGTGGCAGCCCTGGTGGCCACGGAGAGGCATCTTTGGCTGAACCCCACCGAAGAGGGATAAAGGTTTTTTGCTTGAAGCCCCGATCTCACCTGCTGGCCTCTTCGGTGATGCAGTTCAAGCTGTCACTGAGAGGTTTCAAGAGTCGAAAAAGCAGGTGGTGGTGCTCAAGCAGTTGTGTCGAGGTCCCTGGGGCTGCTGGGGCGTCGCTTCCCGTGCTCCCCCTCAGAGAGACTGACACTCGCAGGCGAAGTCTTTGAGGGGTAGGGCTGATCTGAGGACAGTGATTATTTCCAAGAAGGCTTCGTCGAAGAAGTCCTGACACCAGCAGTGGCATCAGGACTCTGAGGGTAGTCCCCTCCGATACGGTGCCTGTCTCTCTTCGGTGCCCTCAGAGGGCCATGCTGCCAACCCCACCGCAATGCCGGGGCATGGATGGTCCTCGTGAGCCACCCGAGGGCTGCCCGCCCCCTCGGAGGAGGATCTCAGAGCAGTCATGCCAGCTGTTCCCTGCTGGTCCGCCGCTTCAGGGCAGGTCAGAGGACTGGTTTGTCACCATAGATCTCAAAGACACATACTTCCATGTATCCATCCTTCCACAACACAGGAAGTTCCTGAGGTTCGCTTTCGGGGGAGAAGCGTACCAATATCAGGTGCTTCCCTTCGTTCTAGCTTTGTTACCCCACATTTTTGCAAAGTGTGTGGATGCCTGTCCTCCTCCTTTTCGCACGTCAGACCAAGATAAACTAAATCTGCTGTTTTCCCCTACTAGGGCGCTGGATGCCTATGTCCAAAGAGCTGCCCTGTGGTGTAAAGCTGAACAGTTGTTTGTGTGTTATGGTTCACCTAGGAAGTGGTACCCTGCATCTAAGCAGAGGGTGAGCAAGTGGGTTGTTGAAGCCATCTCACTTGCTTATGAGGCAGCCGGTCAGCCTTCACCATTGGCTGTACGGGCTCACTCTACTAGGGGTATGGCTGCTTCTAAAGCTTTATTATCAGGAGCTTCCCTTCAAGATGTGTGTGATGCGGCAGGTTGGTCCTCGCCGCATACATTTGTCAGGTTCTGTGAACTTGATGTTGGCTCCACTCCTGGGGCGCAGGTGCTATTGTAGTGGTGTGCACTTCGGTTTCACACATACGGTCACTTGTTCCTATGGCGATGTGTGTATTGTGTTCTCACAGCGTTTCGATGCAGCGCGAGTTCCCTTGAAAGGGAACATCTCGGTTACGTATGCAACTTTAGTTCCCTGAAAAGGGAACAAGATGCTGTGTCGCCTGGCCATACTCCATGCATGCCCGTGATCGACTTACTTCAGGCTTATCAGAAGCTAGCTCTGTTTGTTTTCACGGGTGCTTTATAGTTTCCGGTCTATGATGTCACCCGCCTATGACGTTCCGTCTTTCCACTGGACTTATTCCACACGTGCTTCACAATGCAATCACGTTTCGACGCAGCATCTCGTTCCCTCTTCGGGGAACTAAGGTTACATACGTAAACGAGACCTTTTTACAGTATACAAATCATCGTCTATAGAATGTCCCCATAAAACATGAAAACACGTGTGTGAGTTTAAAGTCGTGAACTGTTTTACACTGATACAGCTGAATTTACCTCCTGCACATACTGTAAGCATTAGAATGCAAACTACAACATTCAGATGGCGATAAGCAGATAAATCTTTTCTGCTCTGAGGCGCGTGAACTATGGAGACATTTAGAAACACACATGTACAAGGGCAAGGCACCTCTATGTCACAGATTCAATTTCATGGTGATGATTTAGAATAATTTCTAACTTTTACATGAACGTTTTCCTCCAAAATATCTTCTTTTTTTGTGTCACAAAGATGACTTATTGTTAACAGTATCACAAACGTGTTCTGAAAGTCATCAGTAGTCAGTTTTTTTATCCATCTATTTTTATGCAAATTTCGGGATATTGCATTAAAAAATGCTCATGTGCTATGATGCTATGATGGCTATGATGGAAGCATTGACCAAATAATTCACTCTATGCGCAACAAAAAAATCATCTGACTTTGCCTCAACAGAGGATGTGATTGGATAACTGAATAAACCAGCAGACCAATTGTGTTGCACAGAATCTCATGTTGGTTTGGTCATTCTAAAATACCTGAGCCATAGTCTGTCATCAAAATGGTTGGGTATAATTACTTGTCTCGCACACGATTGCGTTCCCAAACACCAGGCTTCCGCCTCCGAACGCAAGATAACATGACTGCGCTTATTGTGTTCTCTAAGGTGCAAGAAATTGTACGAGAAAAGAGCCACAGTTGCTTCCTCGATGTCTGTCTTTTGTATTTATTCTTTTTTAGATATTTTGTGCCAATAGTCCAAGAAGTGACGATTTTGTTCTCTTGAACACATGGGATGGAAACCCTTAAACCCATACCTCGGGTCTTTAGTGACCTGGGACGTCATTCACTACCCTTCTCCTTGTTCATTTTTTAAAGTTAGACATCAACCTAGTATTCCAATCAAGTATTCCTCAATCAATTCATTATAAACAATATAAGAAAAAAATAATACAATTATAAAAGACTGCCTGTTTTCGAATTAATTTTTTTGTAAAAATTGTAAAGGGTCACTAATGACCCAAGGTGTGTAACAGTGTAAGTATATTTTACAACAATAATGAATCTTTAATGACTGAATAAGAGCTATTAACCTTTATTCCACAAGTTGGCAATGTCTGATACACAATGGTGAAGTGGCATTTCACTCATAGTTACCGCAGGCAAAAAAAAAAAAAAAAGAATAGGAAGTATCATCAGCAAAACTTGAAATGGCTCAGCGATTTACTGCAGAGCAAGTACTGAACGCAATCAAATATTAGTGTCACTGTCACTTGGTGGATCTGGTGAAGAAGCTGTCAGCGATCAAAATATAGATTTTTAAGATGTTGAAAATGATAGTTGTTAGAATATGTTTGAGATGCCGAATATGAGCCAGATGCTGAATATACTGGGAAATGAGCTCTGATGAGGACAGTGATGATGGTGTAAAACATCTGCTCAAACCGAACTCTTCCAAGCTCCAAAAAGTAACAAAATATGCTTTATTTTATTCTTCTGTAATTGTTACTCTAATATCAGGAGAGTTTTATATTATTGCGACAGGTAGACGCCAAAGACCCGAATATTTAATAATGATTGGCAAAACATTCATGCATTTAAGGGTTGATGTTTTATGTGCACTTAAGGGTTTAATGTTTTATCCAATTTTGGTAAATTCATAAGTTAAATTCACAACTGGAAACATGTCTTCAAAGCAGTACCCTGTACCATGAACTTAAGCTTTGCATTAATCTTCACATTTGCCATTCCACAATATGGTGTTCCATATGTTCATTTCCACTAAATTTGCATGGGGAATGCACATTTGACCCCAGACGTGATTTGAAAGTGAAATCTCACTCGGTTTCTCATTGCTGAGAAGGACAAGACTGCTGAAGTCTGTTATCTGGCCCTGAGATGCCTCACAAGTCAGACTCTCTCTGCCCCTTCAAGAGTGAATGGCACATTTAGGTTGTTGCAAATCCCAACGCTAAAGATCTCGTGTTCCTGCCTATCCACTCAACCCTTCGTCCCCTAACATTGTGGGATTGGGAATTGACAGGGTGATGCCTTGCCCAGTGATTAATTGTCCTTTAAAAGCAGGCTGATGTTAGGCCAGTAGTGTCCCTCTGCCTCTGGAATACCCTGGTAAGATAGCCAGTTGATGTATCGTGCGCTGGAAGGCAGCCAGGGTGTTTTTGGTCTAGCTTCAGTCAGTTGTGACACAGGTCACAGAAGGTCAAGTTCAAAAAGGGACATCTCCCATCATGCCACCGCCTAGCATGCGCTGCTTGTATAAATTGACCGAACCAGTTTCAAATGGCACAATGGTCAATAAGCTGTTTATGAAAAAGGAATATGGGTTATATTGGCTCATCTTGTCTTGTTTCCCCCATTGTGGTTTTGAGTCACACGCAGTCGTAACCTTTCAAAACCCATTTCCATGAAACACAGTAACCACATCAGAATTTAAGATGAGCTCTGTAAACACGCAGGGGTACCTAGCAGAGCTTGGTGAATTGCTCGTTCTGTTTGCCTGAAGTATGGCCTTGGTATTTTCAGGAGCTGTTTATGTGTAGTAGGATTTGTGATGTTCAAAGAGAACCGAGCACAGCAAACTGCTTTTAGAACAAAAGAGCTGCATTATGGAAGGCCAAAATTGACACTTGTTTTGAGAGAGAGTTCTGTTTCAGCCAGCGTATGAACACTTTGTGCACACAGCAACATTTTGAACATTTAATGTCAGTAACATTTGACATGATGGATGGTTAGTATCAAAATATCACTGTGTTGTGAAAATTTAAGTTACACACCATGTGTTTTTTGGTACATGGTGTCATTTGTGTGGATGTACTATAGTGATTTATTTAATTTTATTTGTATTTTATTTTATTTTATTTATCTGGAGTAGCTACTGACAAATCTGAAGTGTTTTGTTTCATAATTTAGGACATTTATTCAATTCAGCAATATATGAAAAATTACTATTTGATCAGTATGGGTTTCTTCTTCTTTTTCTGCTTCTCATCATAATATAGAAATACACAATTTGAACTACTTGCATCTTGATGGTGTCCTAAAAAAACAGCGCTCATGGTGTGATGTGCAGCATAATGGCCAAAGACCATCTGACGTCCATCTGTATCCATCTGATGAATGGGTACACAGGCCAAGAATTAGAAAAAAAAAAAAAAAAAATAGTGCAGAAAGAATGGAAGAATATGTCCTGTGCCTCTTTCATGAAACATACATAGAATTAAAAAAAAAAAATCCATGTATTACAATGTAAAATCTACTAGAAAAGAAAATTATTATTTTTTAGATGGCACTGTGTTTGTTCTGTGCTTTTTACATTACATTTCTCACACCTATAGCACTTTGCTTGACTTGAATTTATCGCGATACAGAAGTTGCTGCAGTTTTTCTACTCACATAGGCACTTTACTCAGCAGCGTCCTATAAGCTTCCTCCACACTTTTAATCCCTAATGGCAGCATGGCACTTAAACTGGTGTAAGAGTAGCAACAAGTGATTTCCTGATTTCTCCCTCTCTCCCTTTCCTGCTCAACACATGTTGGCACCCCCCACCTGGAACAGTTCTTAAAGCGTTATACAACCCATTTTACATTTCTATAACCGCTCTGACTACTCTGTAAGATCGCTCTGACCATCCACCCCTCATGTGATTAATTGTGTTTCATAATACATATATTTCATAAAAGGCTATAACATAACCCATAAAAACTCAAAGTGGCTGCTCTATTACAAATAATTTATATTTAAAAAAATACCCAAAACAACGGCATTACAAGATGGAAATATAGACTAGAAAATATAGACTTGCTCTGCCCTTACGTCATTGACTCACTGTGGAGTTGCCAGTTTTGACGGTCTTTCCAGCTCTTAACGTCTGTCATTAATGTTAATCACTCACTGCTTTTGACTAAAGAACTTTTGCAGCTTTAATAAGGATTAATCTATATTTAATTCATAATTTATGCAGTGCAGACTGTTTGATAACTTTATTCAATTTCTGTAGCCTATTTTCTGTTAGACAAGAAGGGCACAGGTAAATATGACATGGGTTTATGTGAGGATTGTTTTAAGTTGAAGTTTGAAGCCTAATAAATGTTAAAAAGCTTTCAATTACACTGTAATGTTGAGGGGGGGATATTTCATAGAGACATATCTGTATTAGTATCAGTGATACTGGCCTTCATTCATTTAAAATATACTGTCTTTATGTTTTTTCTACATTCATTTGGCGATTTACTGTGAAATTATTACATCATAAAATATATTTAAAACATATAAACACTTGTTTTTAATTGTGAAAATATATATTTTTTTTAATCGATTAACAGCACTAAAAGAAAGTTTACATTAAAAAATGCATGTATATGCAAATTATGCATATACCCACTATCTGTCTACCTTTTGTATTTATTGCATTGCATATTGTATGTTCAGGGATGACAGATTAATAAGCAGATATGCTATTTATGACTGGATGTAGGGCCTAACTGTTGATGCTTTGAGGTAAAAGTGGCTCTCCTATTGATTTTGTCCTATCAGTGTGGCTCTCATGAAAAAAAATTGCGAGGACCACTGCTCTACACCCTTGCGTCATTTAGTATACGCAAATCCATAATTATGAATATGCAAATTAGCTCCACTCAATCGCACCAACTCAGAGATCCACATGGTCAACTTTACTCAAGTTACTATAGTAAACGCTGCACTAAGGTATCGCTCTTTACAACATCGGACACATGTGATTAGCCTTTTGCTTGACTCCGTTATCATACAGCTAATAATGTGTTGAGTCTGCCTCCTAAAAATCAGCATCCTTAGAAACACTTTGAACAACTTGAAAGGCATATTGTTCATCATAATATACATCATATACATAATTCACCCACTGTATTGCTAAATGTACCAGATTTTTCATATCAACAGAAAATATACCTGGATACCTGGGCTTCTCTTAAGAATCCCCTGCTTTTTAAGCGGTTATAGTTAATTATATGATAAAGCACACCCACACGTTGATGTGATTGGTTCCAAGGTAGTTTGTGACGTCAGAAACACCAGCGATTTCAAACCGTGTCTTTGGTTCACTGCAGTTTTAAGGAGAAATACTCAGCAATGGTGTTGACTTATGAATTTGCACACGGAATTTGCACAGAGCACATTATATATATTTTTTTTTTTCTCACATTTTCACTTTAATTCAATCTAGATGTGCACATACACATATTCAATATACACTCACCTAAAGGATTATTAGGAACACCATACTAATACTGTGTTTGACCCCCTTTCGCCTTCAGAACTGCCTTAATTCTACGTGGCATTGATTCAACAAGGTGCTGAAAGCATTCTTTAGAAATGTTGGCCCATATTGTTAGGATAGCATCTTGTAGTTGATGGAGATTTATGGGATGCACATCCAGGGCACGAAGCTCCCGTTCCACCACATCCCAAAAATGCTCTATTGGGTTGAGATCTGGTGACTGTGGGGGCCATTTTAGTACAGTGAACTCATTGTCATGTTCAAGAAACCAATTTGAAATGATTCGAGCTTTGTGACATGGTGCATTATCCTGTTGAAAGTAGCCATCAGAGGATGGTTACATGGTGGTCATAAAGGGATGGACATGGTCAGAAACAATGCTCAGGTAGGCCGTGGCATTTAAACGATGCCCAATTGGCACTAAGGGGCCTAAAGTGTGCCAAGAAAACATCCCCCACACCATTACACCACCCCCACCAGCCTGCACAGTGGTAACAAGGCATGATGGATCCATGTTCTCATTCTGTTTACGCCAAATTCTGACTCTACCATCTGAATGTCTCAACAGAAATCGAGACTCATCAGACCAGGCAACATTTTTCCAGTCTTCAACTGTCCAATTTTGCTGAGCTTGTGCAAATTGTAGCCTCTTTTTCCTATTTGTAGTGGAGATGAGTGGTACCTGGTGGGGTCTTCTGCTGTTGTGGCTTCACAAATGCTTTGCTGCATACCTCGGTTGTAACGAGTGGTTATTTCAGTCAAAGTTGCTCTTCTATCAGCTTGAATCAGTCGGCCCATTCTCCTCTTACCTCTAGCATCAACAAGGCATTTTCGCCCACAGGACTGCCGCATACTGGATGTTTTTCCCTTTTCACACCATTCTTTGTAAACTCTAGAAATGGTTGTGCGTGAAAATCCCAGTAACTGAGCAGATTGTGAAATACTCAGACCGGCCCGTCTGGCACCAACAACCATGCCACGCTCAAAATTGCTTAAATCACCTTTCTTTCCTATTCTGACATTCAGTTTGGAGTTGAGGAGATTGTCTTGACCAGGACAACACCACTAAATGCATTGAAGCAACTGCCATGTGATTGGTTGATTAGATAATTGCATTAATGAGAAATTGAACAGGTGTTCCTAATAATCCTTTAGGTGAGTGTGTGTGTGTGTATATATATATATATATATATATATACATATATATATATATATATATATATATATATATTGAATACTTTGCATATTAGAAACAGTGAAATATTTCTGCTTTAAATCATTCTGGTTTCCTTTGTAAGTGAATACTTGTTCCCTTTCAGTCAGTCACGTTCGAAGTTACGGGACGGGATCCCAGTACGTTGGTAAGGTCAATGTAACATCTCCGTTCCCTCCTTCAGGGAACCAGGGTTACATACATAACCGAGATGTTTTTTACAAATAGAAATAAATCTGAATTCTTTCCTAATTTACAGCAAACCACTGTCTGCAGAGGTTAAATCATATTTATTCTGGTTCATTCCTTTAAGAAAGGAAATCTGAATAGTGCCCAGAAATTAAATCATGTGGCTGCATAGCAGGTCGACAGGGTCAAACATGCCATATCAAGAGGCTGTTAACCCGCGCATCCTTAAACCGAGAGTGTAATACACAAATATTACTGCAGTTACTAACTCAGCATCCATCCCAACCATACCCCCAAACTGAGTAATTATTTAACATGGGGGTATGATTAAAGGATCGATAGATTTTATTTTACTGTGCAGAATGATTAGAGCTGTTCAATCACAGTTCAATTTAATTAAATTGCTTTTGTGATTCAATTTTTGCTGTGGGTGTCAGGGAGATGGTCTGGCCATTAAAACGTGTGATTGATTGATGAATTTTAATCTTGACTATGGTCAGGGCGACTAGAGAGCTAGAGAGATGAAGGATAAGAAAAAGGGGGATGATTTTTTTTTTGCTTTATAATTTGGCAGATTAAATTATTTGTTCTGCTTTGTAATATTTTGATTATGTGGGTAATTCATCTTGTGGATTTAATGGACATCAAAACCTTGGCTGTGTTGCTACTACTATACAAAATTACAGTTTGCATCTAAAGTAAATATTATGTTCGCTCTTTATCTGTTTTGTAAAATACAGTCTGGTACATGTACACAATACATATCACAGTAAATAATTTCATCAAAAGTCTTTTTTTCAGGGTTTAATGCTTTTTCAGCATTTTTAAGTCATGCAGGACGGGATGCAACATGCCGCCATATTTCCCTTCCCCTATATAGGGCATTCATGCTGGTTTTCTCCTCGCCAAGGGAAAGGAAAACATGACCTCTCTCATAAGTGTAACTTGTAAACTAATTAACCAACCCCTCCTGATTGCTAATTCCCACAGTCCACCTCTGCAGAGACAGATGCCTCTTCACCTTCCATCCTGACATCCCTCTTACCTTGTCTAATGGTGTAAAGGGAAGAAACCAAAGCGATAGAGAGAAGGGAGAGTGCTGGCCTTGGGCAGGACTCGTTCTGAATGCCATCTGCTTTCATTAGATTTTGTTCTCATTTGTCTTCGCTCCATCTCTCTCTAACCTCTTAATCCTTGCATTTCCCTCTTCGCATAACAAGACTAAATTTCTGCACCGTATAATGTATCTTTGATTTAATACAAGGTCCCTTTGACTAATTAAAGCTGTATTGGTTGGCTTTATTTTTGATGTTATGCTTGATTTGATTTCAGGTTTTTTTTTTAATTACACCTGCCCTTGTTGGCAAGGACAAGCTGGTTGTGCAGGCCTTTGGAAACTTTGGTCAAATGAGACAGCAGTATCAGGGCTTAATAAAATGTTTTTGGTTTTTTTGTTTGTTTGTTTGTTTTTTCTCCTTTGGCCTAGTTGGGCAACTTAAGATTTTTACTTAACATGGTGCAGATATGATATATAATTATTTGTTATATAGCAGCATATTTTTTTAAAAATATATTTTTTTCATAATATCTAAACAAATATATTTTTTTTTTACAGAAAAAATAAAAAATAAAATAACATTTGTAAAATGTTACAACTAGGACTGTCAAAATTAGCACTTATATAGCGATTATATTTTTCAGTTTAACGCGTAAAAAAAATTTAACGCAATTAATGCAGCATCGTTTCTTTTTTTCTGTCCTCCTTTGGCTGCGCTACAGTGTATGATCACGCTATCATTCATTCAAGTGCTTTTAAACCATTTAAGCACAATAAGACGCAAAAATAAGAACTTAATTTTGTACTGGCGTGCTGTCAGTGAATCTCCTCTCTGTGTGACACACACACACACACAGAACTCCTGCGTACAGAATGTCGCTTCAGACAGCGCACGGTTGCGTTGAGTTCTCTTTCTCGCTTGAACGGAACAAAAACACACAAAAGCATGCCACAATGTCTGCTTTGTCGAGTATCCTCGTAAGCAGTTTCTTAAATGAGTTAAAAAGTGTTAAATAAACGCAAAGAGTTGTGAGGACATTGGATGCGTGTCAGGTCCGGATCCGTGATCTTAAAGTGACAACAACCTAATAAACCTGCTGCTGTGATGTCTGTCATTAATATGAATTAAAGAACAAAAGACAAAGCCTGCAATGTGCATACTCTCCATTCTGAATAGTATGTGACATTAGTAGTATTCAATACTATTTAGGGCGGATAGGGTGGATAGTATGACCATTGGGATGCAGGGAAAGAGAAAAACACTCAATACTTTTGACTGAACTTTTGTTTAACTTATATTTAATTTATCATTTATGCAGTGAAGACTGTGAAGTGTTTAATAACTTTATTAAATTTCTGTATGTTTCCTACCTGTTAGATCAAATATTTAAATTATACTGTCTTTGTTGTTTTAATTAATTTGTAGATTAAATGTGAAATTATTACAATATAAAAATATATTAAAAACGTTAATGTTATGTGTGATTAATCGCGATTAATTACAGAAAAAATTCATTAGTTCATAGTTCGATTGACAGCACTAGTTACAGTACATGATGAACAAATGTAAACTGTAGTGACAGTCCAGAACTGGCTCAAATAACAGTTCTGTCAGCCAGCCTGAAACATTCATTACTGTAAAGCATGACATAAAATAATAGTCAGAATTTTTTTTCTTGACAGTTAAGGCGAGACACTACAGGTGAATAGGGATTTTTTTTTTTAATTAGAAGATATCCGTGTGAAACTTCTCCAGATTATTACTGGCATAAACAAGAAAAAAACAAAAAAAGTTTTGTGTAAATTAATGTTTTAATATGCAAATGAAGCCGCATATACTTAAATATACGCTCATTTGCATTTCCTAAAACAAAATCTGGAAATTGGAAAGGACCAGGTTTAAAATTCTTGGATTTATTTGTTGATATATTGGATGAGCAGGCTTTTACAGAGGGGATTCTGAATATCTTATTTTGTGCTTTAGTAAATTAGAGAATACTGACAATAGCCTTAAAAAATCTATTTTTTGTATTTGTAGGTGCTACTGAAGTGGATATATCTGACTCTGAGTGTGAGAGAAAACTCATTTTGAGAAAACGGCCTTTAAAGTTTTATATTGTATAACTTCATACATTTCTATTGAAACCCCCAACCTACAAACAAAATATATATTCAGTTCATTAATATCAGTAGTGTATAATATTTAAAACACATGGAAATTGATAAATTAATACATTATTAATAGCAATAGCATCAAGCTGAAGAGAACTAACACACATAACAACAGTCACACAAACTGCAAACGAACTGTCCCTGTTTGTTGTGTGTCCATCTATAACTAAATGAATCTAATTCGCTGACGGGGTTTCATCGCCAAATCTGTTGTCGTTTACTTTCTTTTTACTAGTTCTTGCAAGTGACAGCTGTTGCCGTCTTTTCTGTGAACATTTATGAGCTGATTTCAGCATTGTCTGCATTTTCTCTCAGGCAGAGAATAAACAAGGAAGCGGCAGCGCATATCACATCACGCTTGAGAACCAATCACATAGTCGGAAATTCACACCGACTAATGTGGTTTTCGGCTGTAGATTCCCCGGCAAACTTTCGCGGTTGGTTATTTCACAAAGGAAATGCCCATATTTGGATTAGACAGCTTTACAATGATACCAGGCATGACTTGTTTTTGTGAATGGAGACGGCACGGGAGCTCGCATTAGAATGCTAACTTTTGGTGATTTCAGGTAGAAATCTAAAGGTGCAAATTGACAAAATATAATGAAATAACTACCTTAATGTGTAATGTTGACATATTTTTTATTTTGACATAAAAGCTTACGTGTTAAGGGAGCAAACTGGCCCAAAATCTCAAAATTGACCACTGCATGTTTTTACCTGCCGTGTCTCGCCTTAAATCTGACATAAAAAAAAAAAAAAAAAAATACATCTTAAAACACTTATCCAATTAGCAGACACTTTTATCTAAAATTACTTACAAATGAGGAAAACAAGTGCAGGTAATACAAAGTTTCAGACATCAATGCTGAGGAATTACAGTTGCAACATATCATAATGAACGTAAAAACTGAGTAGTGTATTACTGAGAAATGTCCTGCTCGAGTCGTCCTTGTGATGGCTGTTCGGGTTGAATAACTAGTTCTTCCAATGTTTTATCATCGGACTCAAGCTCGGATTAATGTTAAAACTGACGCCATCGTCGATGTGTACATGTGTACAATCGCTGAGGACTGAGGAAGCCTCCAGAGCTGAAGTTAAGTTATGGTAAAAGGCGTTTCGTTTTTCGACAGGCGCTGTAAGCAATAGACCAGTCACAACAGACTGGCCAATCAGAGCAGAGTAGGCTCTCAGAAAGGAGGGTTTCAGAAAGACTGAATCTTCGGAGAGCCGCTTGAGAATCGTATTCTTTGGCAAACATGGTGATGTGCAATATATATTATGAGAAAATTAAAGTGTTTTTTTTTTTTGTTGTTGTTGTTTTTACCCGTGATGCATGTAAACCTGTTGAACCAGACCTCCAAAACAAAATGAAGTACCTTTAAAATAGCATAATAGGGGCACTTTAAGGAATAGTGAAAGCATAGGGGAAGATTTTTTTCCCCCAGATGCAGTTAAGTGCAGACAGAAGAGATTTTCAGCTGTTTCTTGAATATTGTCAGGGATTCGGATTTCCGGATAAGGTTGGGAAGATCATTCCACCAGCAAGGAACAGTGAACAAAAATCTATTAGAATTTCATGTAAATCAATTATATTTTTATATCAGTTTAACAGACTACTTGCATAAAATGCGTTTAAATAACAGTTGTCACTCTATATCACTCAATATGTTTTAGTGAGATGATATTTAAATGCTTATTTTTATAATCAAAGTTCTGTAGTTTGTATTGTGGGGGGCAAATCATACAATGCAATGCAATACAGTGATGATTAAGAGATGCACAAAGAAACGTTCCTCAAAAGCCTGTTAGATCATATTTGATGCTCACATTTTTTGTGTGGAAAAAAGTATTTTGCTTTAGTCCAGTAACTGTTCATCTTGAAATATCACTAAGAATGTTTACTTAATATAAGGCATTAAAGATTTCACAGTAAAAACCTGATGACAGAAGGCATGTATTAGATTGTGTTAGTGTGTTACATATGATACAGTAGGCTTTATAGAGTTAAGAAATGAGTCTGCAATGAGGGGAAATAAAACCAGTACATGTGGTCTTTTCCCCCCTAACATCAACATTTCACCAAATGAACCCTTCAATGAAAATGCACATCATTGTTTATACACCTATAAAACATATAAGGCAAAAGGACTTTGACAGATTAGGTTGATAGTTAAAGGACACTTTAGATTTGCTCAGCAGCAACTGAGAGCAGGCTGCATTAAGTGGCTGAATGGTCTGTGTAAGACTCCCACAATCCATTGCAGCTTTGAAGTAATTCCCTTTTCACATGGCCATGCCCACAGGCAAGGTTCTCACACTCAGCCGAGCCAGACGCTTTTGTCTGCATTTTCCATCCATTGCCATCCAGTTGTCATGAACGAGAGGGGAGGGTGCGCAGTGAGTGAGTGAAACCAACGGAGGAGGGAGTGCAAGCAAGGGATGAAGTGATTGTTTAGCATGAAGAAGAGGCGGACGACATTCATCAGCTGCCACATAACCATAAAAAGAGAGCTCAGTCACACATGTCACTAAGTGTTTGTAGGTAACAGGTAAAGCCCTTGGGTCTGAGCGCTGTGGGCCACATGCATACATCTGTGTTAAGATTCAGACAGGGCTGACCGAACTTTGAGTTCTTGATAAATGTGTCAATCTGACCTTTCTTCTAGGCAGTGAGTGTGTCACCAAACTTTTGGTTAGATGTAGCATATGTACTGATAGCATAGTCTCTCTGAGGAGAGTTACAAGGGTCATATCATAGAAAACAGGAGCGAGAAGAGTTACAGTAAATGAATTCTCTGCTCTGACTCAAAGATCAAGCACACTATTTACTTTAAAATGAAAACATAAATAAAACATAAATTTGGGCTTGAGTCGAGTAGAAGGTCTCTAATACCAGTGCCTTTTCAACATTCAGCAACTTGGTAAGGACATTGTAACTCCTTTCATTCAGGCTAGCCAATCATAATAGAGGTCATTTGCATATAAATAACACTGCAAAAAAAAAAAAAAAACTGAAACCTTTGCTGTTGTAAGTAAAATTTTGCTACAGAAGTGTAAAATATGGTTCATTTAAAGGGTCTTGAAATGGATTTTTAAAAATAATTTGTAATACGTACACTCACCTAAAGGATTATTAGGAACACCATACTAATACTGTGTTTGACCCCCTTTCGCCTTCAGAACTGCCTTAATTCTACGTGGCATTGATTCAACAAGGTGCTGAAAGCATTCTTTAGAAATGTTGGCCCATATTGATAGGATAGCATCTTGCAGTTGATGGAGATTTGTGGGATGCACATCCAGGGCACGAAGCTCCCGTTCCACCACATCCCAAAGATGCTCTATTGAGTTGAGATCTGGTGACTGTGGGGGCCATTTTAGTACAGTGAACTCATTGTCATGTTCAAGAAACCAATTTGAAATGATTCGAGCTTTGTAACATGGTGCATTATCCTGCTGGAAGTAGCCATCAGAGGATGTGGGTACATGGTGGTCATAAAGGGATGGACATGGTCAGAAACAATGCTCAGGTAGGCCGTGGCATTTAAACGATGCCCAATTGGCACTAAGGGGCCTAAAGTGTGCCAAGAAAACATCCCCCACACCATTACACCACCACCACCAGCCTGCACAGTGGTAACAAGGCATGATGGATCCATGTTCTCATTCTGTTTACGCCAAATTCTGACTCTACCATCTGAATGTCTCAACAGAAATCGAGACTCATCAGACCAGGCAACATTTTTCCAGTCTTCAACTGTCCAATTTTGGTGAGCTCGTGCAAATTGTAGCCTCTTTTTCCTATTTGTAGTGGAGATGAGTGGTACCCGGTGGGGTCTTCTGCTGTTGTAGCCCATCCGACTCAAGGTTGTGCGTGTTGTGGCTTCACAAATGCTTTGCTGCATATCTCGGTTGTAACGAGTGGTTATTTCAGTCAAAGTTGCTCTTCTATCAGCTTGAATCAGTCGGCCCATTCTCCTCTGACCTCTAGCATCAACAAGGCATTTTCACCCACAGGACTGCCGCATACTGGATGTTTTTCCCTTTTCACACCATTCTTTGTAAACTCTAGAAATGGTTGTGCGTGAAAATCCCAGTAACTGAGCAGATTGTGAAATACTCAGACCAGCCCGTCTGGCACCAACAACCATGCCACGCTCAAAATTGCTTAAATCACCTTTCTTTCCCATTCTGACATTCAGTTTTGGAGTTCAGGAGATTGTCTTGACCAGGACCACACCCCTAAATGCATTGAAGCAACTGCCATGTGATTGGTTGATTAGATAATTGCATTAATGAGAAATTGAACAGGTGTTCCTAATAATCCTTTAGGTCAGTGTATGTCAAAAGATCTAGGCAAATTAGACATGTTCACATCATGACCACCTTAAGTAAGGAATAATTGACAACGGGCCATTGAATTATTTGAAAAATAATGCACACCTGAGGTGGTAATGCGGTCACAACGCAAAGCGGAGGTAGACTGAAATAATTTGGCGGAGTGTAATGGAACTGTAATTTGGCGGAGTGATATGGAACTGTAATGCGGACAAAACCTGCCTTGAACTACTTTTGCCGTGCGTTTCCCTGAAAATAATTGCACACCTTAAAACGTTCATCAGCCAATCAGATTCAAGCATTCAACAGCCCCATAGTATAAGGGGGAAATGCAGCAGATCTATGCGTTCCAGAATAACATTTATGACAAGATTATATATGTATGTAAACATGTTTGAAAGAACACTGTGCAAGCTGTCCACGGACACGTTTGTTAACATCAGTTGCATCCTCTAAATGTCAGAGGTCGAGTCACATATATTTGACTGCTATTTTTTTCAATGCGGACACCCGCGGTCCTCAGCATGACTGTATCTTTTAGACAGTCTGAATGAAGCTCAGAGAAAAATGAACAAGATAGAGTTGTTTTGTCGATAGTGAAAAGTCTCTTTTCCACCAATTTCCTGGCCAATTTCCTCCAGCTGCATTCTGCTCAGTCTCTAAAGTTGACAAGTATACTCTGAGGCATCTCCCTTGAAGCAGCTACAAAGTGCTATGGTTCATTTCACAATTCATCCTCACTGCTTCAGAGTTATTGTCCTCTTTAGGTTTGAGGCTACATTTCATTTCTTTCCAGTAAGTTATAAGATCATGATGCAAATGTTATTTGGTTGAAAAGATGTGCAGGTAAAAAAAATCTAAACATTACATAATATGCAGTTGTTGTTTTTTTGTTTTTTTTTGCTGAGCAGACAAATTTGCTTGCGCCATTGTCGTTTTTGTATACATTCTTACATAAAGTGTGCATGTTTGATTGGATTAACATTGACAGAGACATTACCAACATTAACAACATCATAAAAACCTGCTTTATGAATCTGTGACATTTACTATTTGTAAATGAAAATGGACTATTCCATTAATTCACTATTATATCAACCTTAAATTGTTTGTAGACATTTGTAGTTGTTTGGATTGTAAATGGGTTAATATTTAGGATACTGTAAATACTTTGACATTGTACATTTCTATCTAAGTTCACACAGAAATGTATATGTGCTAGAATCACATAAGAAATTGAGATGACATTGTAATTATTGAGAATAATTTGCGTTCTGTCATGGCAAAAAATTAACTCTCAGTTGCACCACTGAATAAGAGACAAACCTTAGCCAATTGTCTTTATAAAGATTTATTTTCTTGCAAGAAAAGAGTCACAGTCATACAGCCATCCTGAATGTCTGTAGAGTGCTAACTGAAGACATAACAGAAGCTGCAATCTCTTATACCCCCCAAAGTGTAAACAATCCTTCTCAGTAGTTTTCCACACATGGTAAAAGTAAGAAACACAGCACACAGATTTAGAATTAGTTCTGCCCGACACCTTTGGTACAGGAGAGCCCTCAAATAAGGTGTCCCGCATGGCAGAAACACGTTAGCTCTTGTATGATCTCAAATATATATCTTAATTAATCTTCCTCTATGATTAAATTTTTCCACCACAGTTCCAAGTCTGTCATTAGTTTGGACTCGTGTTGGAACATCTCAATTACTGTATGTGCCCTTTAGAGCTTCATTGTGTACTTGGCACTTTACTTAATTTGGCACTGTAAAATATCCAGCTCTGAGTAAACATTTTTTTTGTCTTTAGAATTAATAGGACAGTATAAAATCATCAGGATGTAATGGGTAGAAGATGGCAAAGTGCTTTGAAAATAATCCAAGCTTGATTCACACTTCAACGATCATGTTTAGGGTTAGTGGTTAGTGAAAGGGTTAGTTCACCCAAAAATGTTGTTCCAAAACTGTAAGACCTTCGTTCTTACATGCATGCATTGGGTTGCTTATGTGAATTGCCTAGGAGAGTGACACGAAAGTGAAGAGATTGTTGAATAAAGTTGTAATTTTTCTTTTGCGCACAAAAAATATTAAAATAAAATAAAATATTCTCGTCACTTCATAACATTAAGGTTCAACCACTGTAGTCACATGGACTATTTTAACGATGTCTTTACCAACTTTCTGGGCCTTGTAAGTTGCAATTCCATTGCTGTGGTCAGAGAACTCTTGGATTTCATCAAAAATATCTTAATTTGTGCTCCGAAGATGAATTAAGGTGTTACGGGTTTGGAATGACATGAGGGTGAGTAATTAATGACAACATTTTCATTTTTGGGTGAACTAACCCTTTAAACACTGTCAAGTATATAAATAAATGTTTATAAGTTTTACAAGAAAATACCATTCCAGTCTTTCTACTTTGTTTAGTTCAATATGTTACTTACTACTTCATTCTAATTATTTGTGAAATTTACTACCAATTTTCGAGGGAAAATTTTCAAAGTAAATCCTACTCCATTTTATTCAAACATAGACATTAAATATTGAAGAACAGTAAAAAAATATAATGAATGTGCAATATGATGTACATATCCTCTCTAGATTTAAATGTTAAACAAGTTTATGGTCTCTAAATGGCTTTTCTGAGGTAAATGAAACATTAAATGACATAGTTTACAAGTTGCACTGTATCTTGTAAGATACTTCCTGATGTTCATTCATGTTTATTTTGTGTTGTAACTCGTAGTAAAGCGGAAGAGATGATCCATTCATATGCGAACAGCAATGAGACGGCAACAACGAATTGTCACGCCACATTAAACAGCGGCAAAACTGTATTTATTGTTTGAATTTCGTAAAATAAAATGGACAGAATTTGAAATCTACTCATTATAGTAGTGTCACATGTCTGTCTTGTCTTTGTGTGAGCACATGGCTGGTATTTGTCATTGCTGGCCATGTGTGAGCACATGGTTTGTCACGTGTTCCTTGCGCCATGTGCTCTCGTGTCTATTGTCTTGACCCCACCCCTCTTGTTACCTGTTTATTGATTAATTTGCCCCACCTGTTCTCCCTCATCACCTGCCTTGTTTACTCCCTATTTAGTCTCCTTGTGTTTGCTGTACTGTGCTGGATCGTTGTCTTCTGTTCCGTGCCTTGCGTCATGTCTCCTGGTTCCTTGCGTTTGGTTTGGTCTGTTCTAGTTTTCCCCCTTGTGGGTAGTTTGTGTTTGTTTTATTTTATTATTTAAATAAAACCTTATTTCTTCCTGCACTTGAGTCCTTGCTCCTTTTCACCCATACCCACCGTGACAAGTACATCTTGGTGTAATGACACATTCATCTCCACTCAAATTATTGGTCACAAATGATTGCACTTATTTTGTGGTGGAAAATGTGGCAAAATCTGCATTAATTTAATTTATAATCATTTAGTTTTTTAATTGATTGTTTACGGTAAAATAAAGAGTAAGTCCTATGCTCTCATTGTTATCAGAAAGCCTCCAAAGTGTTTAATAAACAAACACACAAAAAGAAGGGCGATGTGTAGTACTTTGTGAATGATATGTGGTCTAATCCTGTTAAAATCTTTGAAGCTTTCTGCGGATTTCGTATGGGCATGACACAGCAGAGTGGAGTGGCTTATCCAATCAAATTTCAGATGCAGAACCATCTGATATATACTTTATACTTTATATAGACGTCACCATCAATGTCAAATTCCTCTCTCATTTCTCGTCACAGATCATACATATCAAGCTATGCATATGTCTACATTCAGCTCATTTTCCTGGACTTCTGCCTTGGATCACATTATGGCTTGGCAGAACACCACGCCAGTTTAACGTTATTATAGCAGACTGACTCACATAAGCTGACACTGACTGATCATGTTGCACGTAGTGTGGTCTCGCCCAATTCATCTGTTTTAAAACAAACTCCCTCCAATTTATCTGGCGCCTCTAAGCCTGGACAGCATGCTTATGCTCTGATAAAGTGTGCTAAGTTAAGAGTTTCCCCATTCATTAGCATTAGTTATCCCCCCTAGTCCGAAACCTGTTCAATATTTACACTAGAGAGGATAAACTGTGTTTTTCTGCAGGGGATTTTGGCTACGCTACAAACCAAAAGCCAAATGCACCCCACCACACCAACCACGCATCTGGCCCCATCGCCTCCAGCGTCCTTCGTGCTGAAATAACCCTCTGAATGGAATTCCGAGGTGGATAGATAATCTCAGAGGGGTAAATATTCATTTGGGTAGTTGAGCCGGTAGTTTGGGACGCAGGGAATGGAACTGAAAAAATATATATTTTGCGCCTGCCATTATTTAGAGTGCGAATGGGGCCGCTCTTTGCCTGAGTCTGCATTCATAAATCTCCCCTTGGCTCCATGAATGTAATCAGGTGCTTTGCAGAGGACACACACTGGCACAACACACTCCATCTCTCTTGTCAACAGCCGAGGAAACTATATAGAGGGGTGTGATGGCGAAACTTGCATTTTTGGATAAAAAAAAAAGAGGGAGGGAGGGGGGGTGTCTGAGGGAGATGTATAAAGCATAAGCTTTTAGTGATCTTTCCTTCCATGTAACGCAGGAAAGCAGTTTTGTTTTTGTTGTTCTTTGCCATGCCATCCCATGTCATGTTTTGCAAAAGGAAGAGGACAGAGTTCAAAGAGTGGGCAGCAAAAACAATGTTGTTTGTGCCGTATGTGTGTGTGCGTGTTAATCTTTTGAACACTCACAAATGTAGGCATAGACACTTGCTTTAAGGATTGTCAGGGGCCCGAGCTTGAAAAGTACCATCTGTCTAAACTACAGCACCACGGGTCTTTGACACCTCTTTATTCTGTTTCATCTTCACTCGCTGCACAAGGTTTTCTCTCTCTCTTTATTTCTTTATTTCTCTCTGTCTTCCTCACTCTTGTTTCACCATCATACAGCCTAATCACAAATTCATTTGAAGAAATGCTCTGTGTTATGCTTTTCTCTTTTGTTCTTCTTTTGGCAGAATTTGGAAAAGTCTTGCCCTAATTTCTATTTTATCCTAAGTCTGCATGTGTAATAAATAAATGAATGAATAAGTAACTGATTGCTATGAGGGATTGATTAGCTAGTAGTATGTGCGTGTTTGTTCATCCATCCATTTAATTATCCAGGGTCCCATTTTTATAAAAAAAAAAAAAAAAAAAAGGTTCTTGGTGCAACTGCGTAATAACTTTTATTAAAACATGAATTGTATTGTAATTGTATTGTTTAAGTAGCTTCATTGGTCTAAAGTGTAGCATTCTAACCATGTTTCTTTTCTTTTTGTTTTTTCACCTATTCCTGCTGTTCTGAACATCTCCTGTCTCATGTCTCCATACAAAACTCTTCTTAAATAGGTAAGCCCTTTATCTTTAAATTCCATCATGCTTTATATGGCTTATTCCTACTTGAAAACCTACTCTACCATGAGTTCATTAATATTGAGAAGCACTTGTTGATTGGAATATGTAAACTTTATTTAAACAGTTTAACTTCCACGTTCCAAATGTTTTGGAATGTTTCACTTATTTTCTTCAACTTCAACATTAGTTTTATATCAGTTTAAATATAGCTTATAGCTTACATTTTCTAATCCAAGTGTTGCTGGTTTACCTTCTCTATAGTTGTTTGATACTTTCATGTTCTATATTTGACAGTGAAGTTGCACCAGAGTATCCTCTTAAAACTACTTGGATTCATGAATTTTAAGCTGTCCGGCAGTTCTTTAGAGTGTCGGTCCCATTTATTACAAAAAAGTGAAATTAGTTGATCATCTGGGATGAAAGAGTTAGAAGAAAGATGCAGAGTGTTTGACTCTGTTCATGGTGTTAGTGATCTGATCATAGCCAGTGATAAATTGAATCCCTCTCTCTCTCTCTCTTTATGTGGATGTGCATCTGTGCTGACACTGACACTTTTTCACTTGAAATCCACTTTTGAGGAATTTTAGCCCCAATTTGAAGACTTTTTATAACTTTCTTTGCTGGAAACATATTAGCATGCCATAATGCTTGCAGAATTCATCATGAATATTTAAAAGGTCCATTCATAACACATAAAGAGGCTTTCAGCTCACACATTGCATATAGCACAAATGTTTTGTATTTTTTTATTTTATTTATCTGAGCACTACTCCACTGTTATTTCCTCGTTGTTGATTCAGAGATAGAGAGTCGGTGCATATATAATGTACAATCTGTTCCAAAGCCTTGTGAACTTCCTATGGAAACAATATTTGTAGATGTGCTCCTAGCATGAAGCCTGTTCAAAAAATAGGCAGCTTAATTATGCTGTCTCGTAAGGTGTTCTTTTGACCAAATTCAAAGGCAGCATTACATATTTCCTTTCTAGACAAGGTAATCCCAGAATGCATTGTGCCAAGCTCAGTGGAAGATAAATCTAAGATGGCAGATGATGTGAGAAAAAATTTGATCATAAATATATTAATTCAGTACAAAAAAAATTGGTTTGAATAACCAAAACTTTTATTTATGTATATTTACAGTATGCTTTGTAAAGTTTCAAATAAGTAAATTATAACGTTAGTATTCTTAATAATCATCATTTATGCTTATTAATCTGCCAATATTTAGGCATTTTTAAATACCGGCATCTGATTGACAATATACAAGGTATTATTTATTTATTTATTTTACATTAGTTAGAACATGAAATGTTCCATAAAATACTGTATGTGTTTACAGAAGTTCACTTTAGCTGTTTTCTGTACATCTTAAGTTCTATATATACACAATGCTCTTTGAAAAACCCATACCCAAAACAGTAGTTAAATATATATATATATATATTTTTTTTTTCTGCAGCATTCATTGTCCTTCTCAACGCAATCAAGATTATTTATGCTTCTCCCCAATCCTATTTTTATGCAGCGTCTTTGATATCCCGTGGGGCAGAGGAATTACTGTGGAAATTACAGCTCTGCAAGGTTTCTTTTTTTCATCCTGTCAGAGCAGAGAGTGTTTAGCTGTTTAAACAGAGATATCAGGTGGTTTATTTTGATTTTGTCACTTTGAATCTCATAATCTATCATTTGTACTCAAAGACACTGAAGAGTGATGCAATCGTCACATAATAGATAAATCAGCAATATATAACCTCAAATATAGCAATTAGTTGTTTTGGTCAATCACATTTCAACAGTATTGATATATAATACTTACATTTTCTAGAGAAATTGCTAGATTTGGAATGCATGTACTTAATGGCAAGTCGCTTGAAACCCACATTTAACATTAGAGTCTATAGACAGTCTTACGTTCTAATTTCTGTATTAGAACGAATGTGTTTATAGTTTGCAAACTTTTAAAAGCCATGTCCACTGACCTGTCTTTTATGAGAACATTTTAAAAGATTTGACCTACAATACAAAATATTGGAGGAAAAAAAAAAAAACATTGCAGAGCTTATGGCTCCTCGAGGTAAATTTGTTCCTTGTAAGTAAAAAACTAATATATGTGAAATTGTAAGACTCTAAATGCCCGTTCACACCAAGGATGATAACTATAAAGATAACGATAAAGATATGGTTCTAAAAAACGTTCTCAATATTAAAGAATAGCAGAGTTCACACCACAGCGATAACGATATCACTGGAATCATTTTCAGAACGATTTTATCCAGCCAATCAGAATCTATCCTGCTGTAATGAGCTGGAGCATTTAAGCAGCAGACAAACACACGCTTAATAAACAGAACGATATTGTCCGCTGATGTACACGCTAATAGAGTTATCTTTTAGGGCTGCACGATATTGGAAAAAAACGTACATTGCAATATTTTGTTTTTCTGCAATATATATTGCAAAATAAAAACAATTTCACCAGATGATTTCAATAGCTCTATCTGAAAATAATTAATCATTCTAAAATAATTGGGGTGATATTGTAGGGGAGTGAATCTGCATCTGAAAATAATAAACAGATTATAAGCATTGATAAATACAATAGAAGAAAGACAATATTGAAATAAGCAGTGATTTATGTTTTTCAGGTAAAGCTAACAGTATTCAGGTACAGAAATTGAATAATCAAATGTAAAGTAACAGTCTTCACTGTATAAATTAAATATAACTAATATAATTAATTAATACATAATAGTTTTAACTTTGTCAAAGCTACAAAAGTCATTTTCTCTTTCTCTTTTGTTGTTTGATCACCATCTGTTTTCTTTCTCAGTTGTTTACAACACATAACCCGCTGTTTACGAGGATACTTGCTGAGATGGGCATTTTGACTTCATTTTGTGTGCACGTGTCCCGATTTGACAAAAAAAAAACATGGAAATTATAAACTTTCACTCTATGATGGTTAAACTTTGCAATTAATCTGCGAATCACATGCGTTCTGAACCGGGGAGCAGCTGACTAGTACGGATCACGGATCAACTATGATCCTTATCCTGCGATGTGACTATTGCGGATGCACACAACGCGATATCGATACTGAAACGATATATTGTGCAGCCCTGTTATCTTTATAGTTAGTTCTTGGTGTGAACGGGCCTTAACTCAAAGAGGATAGCAGGGCTTATGTTCTGAATATTGCAAATTGAACTGCTAGTTGCTAGGTAACCACAAATTCTATCCATCCGATAATTCTACAAAATGCAATAGATTTCTGCAGGGATGATGTATTTTTGTAGGCCAAAACCTAGAAGCGAGTTAGCTTTTTAACACTTCCAGTTCCATCATCCTGAAGTCAATGTTTTGTTTTGCTTTTTGGTTAAATGCCTGATATAATGTCTACACAATATGAAGTACATCAATAATATTTACTTTTTTTTTTTTTCAAACCTTTCACGTCTTGAAAAAGGCATAAGCTAACCAGGCTACATGGGACTACAGAGGTTTTCAGGGATATTGAACATCATCACACCAAACAGGAATTCCCATATGCTCATTGTCTGCTTTTACAGCCTTTTTGTGTTTATAATCTTGCTTTGCCAAAAGATTCTAACTCAAACTTTCAAGGAAATGTTTATTAAATAAAGACTGAAAGAGTTGTCAGAAGCGCTGATGTGGAAGTCATGCGACCGTGGTGTAGTTTCTTTACAGCCTACATTTAGCTTGTTACTTTTGGCGGTTGCATTTAGGCAAAAAAAATCATAAAAGTTGTGTGTAGGTTATTTTCTACAATAAGCCAAATGCCAATGGAAAAATCTGTGTTCCCTTTCAGTCGGTCACGTTCGACGTACGTCGGAACTGACCGACGAATTGGAATCTGTTTTCAGAGACCCAATCTACTTCGAGTGATTAAAAACGAGCCAATGGACATTGGCATGCGGTTCACGCATTCCACGCACCGCCCCGCAGCGCGGGTATAAATACGGAAGTGGAACACCGCATCATTGCTTTTAACTTCGGAGCCGAACGGTTTGCTGTATCAAGCTGTTTCTACGAAGAGTGTTTAGACGAGTCTCGAGGAGGATCGCTCTCTTACCTGGGTGCTGGTGTGACGGCGCGAGTCAGCGAGTGGCCGCTGCAACATACACTTGTTCCTGTGTTGGTTACCGTTCTTTGAGTGCTCACACGCAGGCTTGCAATTGGACTGCTGTGAGCCGCGGCCATCTCCCTGAGTGCTTCAGCACTTCTAAAAGAGCATTTCCCTCTAAAAAAGCAACACGGTTTGACCCTGCGTCTTTTTCAAGATGTCATTCAAACCGTGTGTTTCTGGATGCGGTTGTTTCCTGTCCTCATTTGACGGCCACGATCTCTCTCGCATATTAACAGGTGAGATTGCGTTCGTGGGTGATTCATGTTCTCTCAGGAGAATGTGATCACGTCGGCGCGTTGTTCGTCTCACCTTTCTCGTAATGGCTTGAGCGCTCAGCGCACCGTGTGCCGTCGAGCGCCTGCTGACAGCGGGGGTTGTCACGGCAACCCAGCGCGTCACTCGGCGCTCTAGATGCGCGGTCAAGACTATGAAACCTCAAACGGGGTTGAGTCCCTTCGCCTATTCCCCGATCTAGTTTATTTTCTGGTGCACCAGAAAAGGGCTACTTCGGCTAATAAGCCTTAGTGACCTGAGGATTACAGTGGGGCTTCCCCGCCGGGTACATCTCCTCGGGCCCCCACTCCTCTATCGCATCACGTGCGTGCTGAGACTTTGTTCGTGGGTGGTTCATGTTCTCTCATGAGAACATGGCCACGTCGGCGCGTTGTTCATCTTGCCTTTTTTTATAGGGGCTTGAGTGTTCAGCGCGCCGTGTGCCGTCGGGTCTGACGGCCACGCTCACTGTCTCACATGCCTGCTGGTAGCTTACAGATGGGATTGCTGGTCCTAAAATAAATAAATAAAAATAATAAAAATTTAAAAAAAAGGGGGCCAGCGTTTCGTTTGGGGCTCTGGCAGAGGACAGATGTCAATTGCTGCATCAGAGAGAGGGCTGTTATGCACTGGAAATGGTAATGCTGAGTCTCACACTGTAATAGTGTGTGCTCGTGCTGAATCAGATTCAGAGTTGACAGCCATGCTTTCCTGGGCGGCTGAGGCATAGTGCAATGCGTAAATCGCCTTGCCTTCCCCTGTGCCTTTTTTTTCCCGGATGTGCATCGGAAAAGTGTGGAACTATTTGGTGTCAATATATGGAACACCAAAAGGGCCATAAACTGTATAAATGTTTTCCCTCTCTCACTACCCTCTGTCCTGCATGCACGAGGGTAGTCCCGGCCCAGGGGTTATGCAGGAACTGCGTGCGGTGATGGACCTCGCTCTCTGGGTGACGAAAGTCACTGCACACTCCCTGGATCAGGCGATGTCCACACTAGTGGTCCAGGAATGTCACCTGGGGCTAAACCTGGCAGATATGCGTGAGCCCGACTAAGTGCGGTTCCTCAACGCCCCTGTCTGTCAGGCTGGCCTCTTCGGCGACGGCATCGAGAACTTCGCCCAGCAGTTCTTGGTGGCCCAGAGGCGGACGGAGGTGGTTTAAAAAAAAAAAAAAAAAAACATCCTAACCCAGTCGTCGGCCGCAGCGCCTCCGCCTGCTTGTCGCCGAGGGCGTCCCCCTGTGTCTGCCTCCGGCCCTGCTAAGCCAAGCAGCAGCCTCCATCTAGGCAGCAGGTGGCTGGGCGCAAAGGAGCAGTGTGGGCACTTCTCACTCACACTCTGCCCCACCCTGGAGTACTCAGGCAACACTCCGGGCTGCCTCCGGTCCTCCCAGGTCGGGTCTGCGTACTCCACCTCGCTGCCCCACCCCGGGTACGTCTGTGGTGCCGTTGGTCCCACTTGTTCGGTCTCTGGGGGCCTGGCTAGGTCCCCCAGACCATCTGGCTGGCTCATCCGTACCATCAGACTCGGCTACGCGATTCAGTTCGCTTGCCGGCCTCCCAAGTACAGGGGCATCCTCTTCACCACCGAGTGGAGTAGCGATGCCCATGTCTTGCGGTCAGAGATCGATGTCCTGCTGGCGAAGGACGCGATCGAGCCGGTTTCTCCAGCCGATATGAGGTCGGGGTTCTACAGCCCCTACTTCATTGTGCCCAAGAAAGGGGGTGGGTTAAGACCGATCTTGGACCTGCGTGTCCTGAATCGGGCCCTGCACAAGCTCCCATTCAGAATGCTAACGCAGAAACGCATTTTCGAATGCACCCGTCCCCAGGATTGGTTCGCAGCGATCGACCTGAAGGACGCGTACTTTCATGTCTCCATTCTCCCTCGACACAGACCGTTCCTACGCTTTGCGTTTGAGGGGAGGGCATTTCGGTACAAAGTCCTCCCCTTTGGGCTGTCCCTGTCGCCTCGCGTCTTCACGAAAGTCGCAGAGGCAGCCATTGTTCCGCTCAGAGAACGCGGCGTTCGGATTCTCAACTATCTCGACGACTGGCTCATACTGGCCCAGTCCCGGGAGCAGTTGTGTGAAGACAGGGACCTTGTGCTACGTCACCTCAGCCTGTTGGGCCTTCGGGTTAACCCGAGAGAAGAGCAAACTCTGTCCCACGCAGAGGATCTCTTATCTTGGTATGGAGCTGGACTCGGTCAACCGGACTGCGCGCCTCACAGAGGAGTGAGTCCGGTCAGTGTTGAACTGCTTGAATATGTTCAAAGGCAGGACAGCGGTCCCACTGAAATTCTTTCAGAGGCTCCTGGGGCATATGGCATCTGCTGCTGCGGTAACGCCGCTCGGATTGCTTCATATGAGACCGCTTCAACGCTGGCTTCACGACCGGGTACCGAGATGGGCGTGGCAGCGCGGCAAGTACCGGGTCTCAGTTACTCCTTACTGTCACCAAACCTTCAACCCGTGGGCGGACCCTGCCTTTCTACGGGCCGGAGTGTCCCAAGAACAGGTGTCCAGGCATGCTGTGGTCTTCACGGATGCCTCTTCCACGGGTTGGGGGGCCACGTACAACGGGCACATCCCAGGTGCGCTGAACCAGACAGCCGACGAGCTCTCTCGTCAGCCGACACCTCCGGGAGAGTGGCGACTCCACCCCCGGAGCGTCCAGCTGATATGGGACCTCTTCGGAGCCGCGCAGGTAGACCTGTTCGCCTCTCCGGAATCGACCCATTGCCAGTTGTATTACTTCCTGTCCGGGGGCATCCTCGGTACAGATACACTGGCGCGCAGCTGGCCCCGGGACCTACGCAAGTATGCGTTTCCCCCAGTGAGCCTTCTCGCACAGATTCTGTGCAAGGTCATGGAGGACAAGGAGCAGGTCTTGCTAGTTGCGCCCTACTGGCCCAACCGGACCTGGTTCTCCGAACTCTCACTCCTCGTGACAGCCCCTCCCTGGCCGATCCCCCCTGAGGAAGGACCTGCTTTCTCAGGGGCGGGGCACTCTATGGCACCCGCGTCCAGACCTCTGGAGACTCCATGTCTGGTCCCTGGACGGGACGCGGAGGTTCTAGGTGGCCTGCCGCAGGCAGTGGCAGACACCATCGCTTCAGCTAGAGCCCCCTCTACTAGGCGCCTCTATGCTCTGAAGTGGAACCTGTTCGTTGAGTGGTGTTCTTCCCGCCGGGAAGACCCCCGAAGGTGTTCGATTTAATGTCGTGCTTTCTTTTCTGCAAGATGGGTTGGAGAGAAGGCGGTCTCCCTCCACCCTCAAAGTCTACGTCGCCACAATAGCGGCGTATCACAATGTAGTTGAAGGTAAGTCTTTAGGTAAGCACGACTTAATCGCCAGGTTCCTCAGAGGTGCGAGGAGACTGAATCCTCCTCGTCCAACCTCGGTACCCTCTTGGGACTTAGCCCTGGTGCTTAGAGCGCTCCAGGGCCCTCCCTTCAAGGCTTTGCGGTCAGCAGAGCTAAACATCCTGTCAATGAAGACAGTGCTCCTGACTGCATTGGCCTCAATCAAGAGGGTAGGGGACCTGCATGCACTTTCGGTCAACGAATCGTGCCTAGAATTTGGGCCGGCCAACTCTCACGTTGTCCTGAGACCCCGGCCTGGATATGTGCCCAAGGTTCCCACCACTCCCTTCCGGGACCAGGTGGTGAACCTGCAAGCGCTGCCTTCGGAGGAGGCAGACCCAGCCCTAGCTTTGCTCTGTCCCGTCCGCGCTCTCCGCGCCTACATGGACCGAACCCAAAGCTTAGAACCTCAGAGCAGCTCTTCATCTGTTACGGAGGCCAGCAGAAGGGAAAGGCTGTCTCCAAGCAGAGGTTAGCCCACTGGATAGTGGATGCTATCGTCTTGGCTTACCAGTCCCAAGACGTGCCTTGCCCGTTCGGGGTGCGAGCTCACTCCACTAGGAGTGTAGACTCCTCCTGGGCGCTGGCTCAAAGTGCCTCGCTGACAGATATATGTAGAGCTGCGGGCTGGGCGACACCTAACACGTTCGCTAGATTCTATAGCCTCCGTGTAGAGCCGGTATCTTCCCGCATCCTCGCCCCCAGTGGCCAGTAGCGCTAAGTACCCGTTCTAGTGTCGGCTTGCATACGCCACTCCCGCCTCCGGGCCAGATACGTGCGTTTATTGTCTCCAGTTGTGTTCCCCGGAAACGGCTAACCCTGTCGAGCTCCTCCGTCACCCCTTCGGTGTCAGACGTTGCGGCCGTTTGACACCAGGCCTGCACCCGTATGCTTGTGGAACGTGTGTGTAGGCTGGGTTCCATATGTAGCGGTTCCCTAACGGCAACCCCATATGTGTATTCTCCACGGTACCAGCTACCCTACTCGGCTAGCCCCGTGTCTTTCCCTTGACAGAGCTCGCTCTGTCATCTCTGGTGGTGTTCTTTCCCCCCTGGGACCAGGTTGGATCCACCCCAGAGACTGCCTTAGGTAGCACTACCCTGCTAGGTTAGTCCTTATGAGTATTTCCACCTCTCTTTCCACTGAAGGACGTGGCTCCGCAGCGTACCATCTCCCCGAGACGGGCACACTTCCCAGCGTTATCCAATAGTCACGCTGAGTGGGTCTTGCAGGAACAGCTATGACTGGCCTCCCTGCCCGGAGCCCTGACTCCCGCACCAACGTAGGTGTGGTCCAGCGAGCTCGGGCAGGGCGCTGGAAGGGCCAGCATCTCTGGCGTGTTAGTAGGGATCCCAATTCGTCGGTCAGTTCCGACGTACGTCAAACGTGACCGACTGAAAGGGAACGTCTCGGTTACGTATGTAACCCTCGCTCCCTGAAGGAGGGAACGGAGACGTATGTCCCGTCGCCAGGTGCTGTGCTTCAGCTGAAGGCCGAGTCACCTATCTCGGCTCCTCAGTTGAAAAGCAATGATGCAGTGTTTCACTTCCGTATTTATACCCGTGCTGCGGGGCGGTGCGTGGAATGCGTGAACCGCATGCCAATGTCCATTGGCTCGTTTTTAATCACTCGAAGTAGATTGGTCTCTGAAAACAGATCCCAATTTGTCGGTCAGTTCCGACGTACGTCTCCGTTCCCTCCTTCAGGGAACGAGGGTTACATACGTAACCGAGACGTTTTGTTAAGGTAACCAGGATGATGCTAACTTCTGGTTTGGCCTCCAAAAAATATGTCATCACTGCAGCACTCTACATAGGGAGAAACAATAGGGAGGAACAATAGGGCTTCACATTTCGAAAACGCTTTAGCTTGAAATTTACTTTAAGTTGTTTGGTGTTTACATTATGTCAGTAATTATGTATATGCACAGTGTGTTTATATAGCTTAGACACAAAAGAGACAGCGAGTCAAGAGTGAAGAAGGTTATCAATCCTCCTTATTGTGCCACATCTCTCTCTCTAGCTTTAGATACAGACCGCAAATCATTAATATGTCCTGATCTCTACAGTGCTGAAAACTCCACCTGTGCTCTCTCCCGCGTGGTAATCATTAAAAGTGCTCTTGGCTAACTCTGTCCTCTCAAGGGTTACTGGGAAAAGTCACTGTCAGGGTCAGCAAATAAGTACCACTGTTTTCTCATATTTCAGATCTTTTTCACATATCTGCATAAATGGAGAACAGCGAGCTGTGCGCTGGGGTGCGACCCATGAGGTATTCCACTAACTTGCAGAAAATAACAATCGGCATTGTTTCCACCCTACGACACTGTGCACTCGGTGCAGCTCCACAAATGTGAGAGCAGATGTTGCTGAACATTACCATTCAGCCATATGATATCTGACTTTAACGGCATATTATTCATTTATGTAATGCCCAGGCCATTTACATTGGGTGTGACTTAAATTGCAACCACATCAGCCACTTTTTTGCTGTCATGAGTTGTTTCGTAAAACGTGTTGATATGTATGTCCTCTTCCCACTCACTTCAATGTCTCTGCATCTTTGAATTAAGCGTGGGTGTTTAAATCTGTTTAAATGAGCATTAAAAGCTATGCCATGCAAATTAGTCTTATCTGACACTGTATACATTTATTACATATAGCTATTTTAATGATTTGGTTACATTTTGAAAATGGCACAATGCCCCTGCGGCGACAGTTAATGCGACACCAGTGATGCAGATGCACATATAAGAATGATGATGATGATGATAGTAATTATAATGATGAGTTGGAGGATAATAAAGCCTTCTTGCTCAGTTTACTCATATTCCAATAAAAGCAAGTTATTTACTACAACTTTATATTCCAAATAATAAGGATGATATCGACGTAAATACATTTATGAGTCACTGAGGGAACCAACAGTCAATTCTTGTGTAGATTCTTAATGTCCTCTTCTAGAGTCTCGGTCAGTCCTGCATTTTGGCAGGATTTCTGTTTACGTGTGGGTGTTTTATTATGCGAGACCAGAGGCAGGGAATGGCACACAGGGGCATTCAATCAACACTGAGAGACAGCAAGCAAGGTTAATTAATTTGTTAAGCATCTGGTGCTCTATCAAGAGGCTCTGATGAAATATCTGGATTTTTATGTATGCTGATACCGTGACACTTAATCTAGTTTTCCCATATCACCGACCTTTTATGAATTTATGCAAGCCATTCCTTATTTCTTTTGAAATGCAATCTGTTTGTGTGATGCTCGAGGAAACTTGGAAAACGTGGTCTGGTTTATTAGATTTTTGAAAATTAGATGCCAACCCTAGTGAAAAATAAATATACTAAAATGTATTTGAAATACATTTATTTTATGCTAAGTATACTATAAATACATTTACAGTACTTCATATAAATTGTATTTTTGGTATACTAAATTGGTAGACTTAAAGTCTGCTAAATTGGAACAACTGATTTTTCACTAATGTACTTTAGATTTAAAGATATAAATAAGTATATTTGTTTGTGCTAAAGTGGAGGTATTGCCAGTATACTTTAGGTACACTTTAAATATCTTGCATTTAAAGACATTTGCATTTATGCAGTGATCATACTATCCTTAATAGTGATATTAAAACTTTTTAAATGTTAAGCTTAATATTAATAAATGTGCGTTGTGCAATAAAGAAGTACTCCACATAAAGTTTAATTATAATAGTTATATCTGTAAGTCTCAAGCGATATGTCAGTAAATATGTTAATGGAGTATGAAGTAAATGTATTTTCTTCACTAGGGAATACACACAGGTTTTTACACAGAGAGGAAAATGTTTTGCTTTTTTTAGACATAATGTTTCATTTAAGTATACATTTTCTTTCAAATGTTTCTGAAGTTCCTTAGGAGAAATCAAATTGGACAGAAATGAAAGTTTTTGAGAGTTTTTGACATACCAAATTAGAGATATCAAATTAATGTGAATCGCTTAACTTAGGTCACTTGTTCCCTGAGTATTTTGTTGAGAAATTATTTGAGTTCATTTTTAAATGTCTTGCTTTTGATTTAACCTGTTAGCCAGCACCCCCGCTTTTGAAAAAATCCCAAGAAATGGCATACCCAGACTAAAACAGATACAGTTCATGATTGTTTTGAGGAACAAACTGCCCCATTCAGTTCCAGTCTCCCCAGCACACATTCACACCTCTCCGTCCTGGTTATGGTTCTAATTATTATTCTTTTGTCTTCATTGTAATTACTGACGACTCTCTATTCAAACTGTTCTATTCAAACCTCATTTCATTGATCAAACTTCTTACTTCACCTTCAAACTGTATCAAATGGCCTTCTTGAAAATAGAAACATTTTAGTGAGTTTTACTATTCAAAATTATTCATAAAAGTAATGTATTTGCTCAGGTGGCAGGTGAATCTTAGGCCAAGCTAGCATGTTAGCTTAGCACACCATCAATACACAACAATTTATGAGATTAAAACCATGTTTTTACTCCAAACTTACTTTAAATCACAAGTCAAGTGTTTTAAATACTTGTCACATAGTATTCCTCTTCTTTATGCGTTCCATATATGGACTACATGTGCACAGAGCGCCCTCCGACTGTTTGTATGAACTGAAAACAGCACATCAGAGTATCCAGCGCTCATAATGATTACATCTGCGCATTTTGGGGAAGGACTGAATAAATAATACTTCTCTTTTAGAAGTATTTGACACAGACGTATAAGACAAATAAGAATCTATCAATATTTCTCCACAGCTGCACACTTTTGAACTAAAAGCCCCGAGGGATGTTGTTTTGTCGCGAGTCTTCATGACGAGCATAGAGGAGTTTTTTATGAATGGGTAGTAATTAAAATTACTACAACTGCAATAAAAATAATAATGGCTATTTAGCACAACAAAAATAAAATAAGTAAATAAATATAAAACTAAATAAAATGAAAGTGAAATATAGAAAAATAAAAACTAATTCAAAATATTAATAAAAAGTATAATATCTCAATGAAACTAACATAACATTGATCTGAGCAGTTTGTGATAGTTGTTCTCTTCTAAAGTTATATAGACCATTTGTGAGCAGACGTCACAGACATGTCATTTGCAGCTGCGCACGCATTGTGGTAGCAGAAAAACAGTGGTAACAAGTGGAGGAAAATGGGAAAAATCCAAAATGTCTTGTGAAAAATGTGAAAAAAAATTCTTGTTGTGCGTTTGGATGTAGAACAGAATGCAAAAAATATATATATTTTATGTAAACATTTAAGTCTGTGAGATTGTTCCGATATTCATTATCCACATGATTTGCATAGAATTTGTTTTAGTTTTTGAGAATTTGTTTTAGTTCTCTATGGGTATTTGTAGCATCTCCCCATCTTGCTTTGTTTACCAGTATTGACCCTCTTCAACTCAGTTCTGTACAACATGTAAACACTACAATCCTCAGTAATCATTTGAGAGCTTCATATTTAGCTTCTGTTTGCATGTAGCGCACACATGCACACACACACACACACACACACACACACACACACACACACACACACACACACACACACACACACACACACACATGGTTGCCCAGGCTAACAAGGTCAAAAGATAATTGCCCCCTATCACTTGGCACAACTGCCTCCCCACTGATCCGATGGCTCACGCCCTTTCTTACTGCTTGAATCTAGGTCTTGGAGATCAACCATTGCTCTCTCTCTCTCTCCTACTCTGATAGTACTGGGCATATAGCCAAGCGCTCCCCACACTAATTAGCCAAAATATCAATAAAACATTGTTGTATAAATAATCCATATCCACCCCCCCCACACTTTTTTCTCTCTGTTGACACCAACACAAGATGTTTTTTGGTTTTCTGAAAAAGTAACAGGGAAGAAAATCTGTAATAGGCTAGAAGCTATCCATATCGATCCGCCTCAAACCTCATCAATAATGGTATTAATTATTAGAGTTAATTGTCAGTAGCAGTAACTTGTTGGAGTTGGCCAAGGGGTTTGTAAGCAGCATAAGAAGGAGGAGAGAGATTCAGATTAAACAAAACCTCCCACCACTTGAAATATTCATTTGCTCCTTGTGAAAAAAAGAAAGAAAAAGAAAATAATAATATTTAAGGGAAAAGGAAATTCAAAACAACTCCCAGCAGCACCAAGATGAAATGACAAACATGCAATATTGATACAAAGCTAGAAGAGCTAAAATAGGCCACAGAAGTGCTTTGATTGGAGCAGGGCTTAAATTTGTTGTGTGCTAGAGAAGAGAAGGGTAAATGAAACCAAACAACTTGCTCTATGTCTCCATTGTTTCCTCTGTTACATCGCCGCTGGTACGGTTAACAGGTATTGTTAGTTAATGACATGTTTTTGTTTCCCTCAATCCAACCACCTGTTTTGAGAAAGGAGATCGTGAATAGCTAAATTTTCTTTCCTTTTCTTTTTTACGGCTATACAGGGAACAATGCTGTAATTTCATTGTTGTTTTGATACTAGAAATCTGCCACTCAGTCAAATAGAGATGCTTTTTGAGTTTTTTTTAATACTCTCCAGAGGATTCATTAAAAAGCCAGCCACATGTTGTACATGTGTACATATTTAGGGGTTTGCTTCAAAATATGTCATGAACAATATCATTCAACACAAGGAAATAAAAAAGGGGGGGGGGGGGGGGGGGGGGGTAGAAAGATTGTAGTCCAAGGAGTGTCAGACCAGAAGTTTTGAATAATGCATCTTCAGCATCTTCAAAACATCATATTTGACAGAAAACAAGCATAAACAGCAAAAAAAACTAAACAAAATAAAAAACAGCATGACTAGATTAATCAGGAAAGGGCAAAGCGTGTCACAATGCTTATCATTTACAACAGTAGGAATACATTTTATTGGTTTAGCTTGGCTTAGCTTCATATACGCATCAAATACAGTGCTGAAAATAGAACAGTTTCATATCAAGTATTAAAGGATTCAAAGGGGGTGGGACTTTGGAATCCATAATAAAACTGTTTGATTTGATTGTAAAAATATTTGCTCAGCCTTACATTTTCCCTTTAAGGCATATCCCAGTCATACATGACAAATTAATACAACTTCACACATGCAGCGGAACTCAATTCCACCTTTTCAAGAGAGGACAAAAAAATAAAAAAAATAAAAAAATAAACACTCACTTAAATAGTCAAATGTAAATGCATACACACACATTCACACACAAACATACACGTAGTACCCCCCCCACACACACACACACACACACCATCTTCACAGTGGCATGTCCCCTATTCTTACTAAACAGATCTATTATTATAATAGCCAAGTGAGTGAGGTGACAACACAGTCAATGCAAAGTGAGATCTCCCTTATTTATAACCAGCCTGCTTTTGTTGTTTAGTCCAGATACTTCACGCTGGGGCAGTAATCCTGAGCTGAGCTTAGAGAATGCATATAGAAAAGCAACAGGCATATACACGAACACACACAAAGCTTGGGCAAGAGAAATTCAAGGGCTTGTTGCTGCGGTATCTCGTCTTCCTCTGCTGCTGGTGTGAACACTAGGGAGCAGCCTGTACCTTCTCTCCGAGGCCCTGTGCTTTTACCAGCTAAATAGCCACTGATGCGGGAATCGGGATGTGGACAATCTAACAATCCGTCAGGATGATCACTCACACATTAACAACAGGTGACCACAGGGCATCTTTTAAAGTAGTCACATTTAAACAGAAATCCACAATGAAATATACATCTTGAATCAGCTAACCTTTTTTGGGGATAAAAAAAAAAATCATGGATTATTAATCACACCCATTTCAAAAATTTTTATGTTTAAGGCCTCCTCTCATTCTGATTTTTACCCCTCGGTTGAGGCGCTCGTCTCTAAATCTGTGGAAGCAGTGAAGGAATTAAGGTCTTAGACACTCCTTGTCTTGTTTATTTGCACAGCACACAAATGTTTGACTTTATCATGTGAGATTTGTTGTTTTGTTTTTGCTAGTTTGCTTAATCTATTCAGGATAGGTACAAGGGGGGCAACTGCAACAGCCATAGCAATCAAGCTTTGCACAGTGATTATATCTCGGAGAGAGACAAGGAGATCTGAATCTTAGACTGAGGCTTAACATTTCAAATGAAGTGAAGTGCTCCCAACAGCCCTGCTTATTTACATCCTGCAATGCTGCAGAGCTTTCTGAACATCTTTCCCCGGGATCACAGACAAAAAAGCAACCCTCCAACTCACCTGCAATAATGAGTACTGTGAATTGCAATTCATTTATTTAAACATTTGTATTTTCCTCTTTTTTCTCCATAGATTACAAAAGAAATAGGATAACATCTTGCATTTTTATCCCTACTCTTGCATTTCTGCTGTTAACATATTTTACATAGAATCTTTTATTTCTTTAAGGGTTTATTTGTTTTGTTCTTTTCCTCTCCAATTTTGTCTTTTCATATGGTTGTTTCCATGGTAAAAATGTTGTTGTGAATGTCCTTGGTAGCTTTAGAGAGTCCTATAATATCCTGAAGTAGAAAGACACATTAAAGCTCAAATATCCACTCTTCACAAGAGAAGCCAGGACAGGTCAGCATAATTATTCCACATCTTTTGCATCAAGTACACAGGTTTCACAGTCAGATTCTCCCACAAGGCTTTGAGGCTGATGAAACCAGCACTAAATCCCTGTTTTCAGTCCATTTGCCCTCCAGAAATGTAGCTTCCTCCTGAAAGCAACAAAATGAAGCGCCAAGTTTAAGTGTTTTCCATATCCATCCATACATTGAAACCATTGACTTTTAAAAACAACATGGGTGGGATTTCACACCTCACACTCTCGGGATGTCTGCTGCTGGCACGTGCAAGAGCCATACTCGTTGATGATGACAAGTGCCCCCTCAATATGGTTGGGTTTATAGTCAACGTAGTACTCGGATGCAGACGTAGTAGCCATCTGCTGCATGGTCTGCTTCTGCTTCTGCTTGCGACGCTGGCTGGTGAAGCACTGCCTCAACTGCCTGACACCTGCTGGGAAACATTTCCAGGACACATAGAGCATGAGGACCATGATCAGGAAAGAGAAAATGAGGGCCATGGTGCCTGTCACCACCTTGTGAATCTGCATGGTGCTCTCCAGGTCATCAGCGGATGCAGTCACTGTTAAGGAATTGGTCACCACTTCCCCGCCCTCCACGTCCTGCAGGTCGTACGGATTTCTCGTTGGGCCATCGTATATGAAGCCTCTGGCCCGGTTTCTGGTGGCGGTGAAGGACTGTGTGGTTGCTTCCACATTGTCCTCGCATAACTGGAAAGCGTAGACGGCGTCCAGAATGTCCTCACCCTGTGCAATGTCCGGGCTGGCGCACAACAGGCCACTGTCACGTTGTCCCTGGAAGTTGCTAAGCCAGGACGCCAAGGCACAGACATTCCTGCTGCATTCCCAGTCATTCCCCGACAGAGAGATGCTGCTCAGGGATGTCCATGAGTCCAAAATCCGCTGATCTATGTAAGTCAGTTTATTAGAGTCCAGCATAAGAGTGTTAAGGTTGGGCACACTCTCAAACACATGTGGCTCAATGTACTCAATCTCATTATTGGAGAAGTCAATCTTCTCCAAGTGGTCCCAGGTCCAGTCAAGGGTGCTGACCACAATGGTGGCCTTATTGTTTCGCATGTAGAGGGTCCGCAGGGATATGAGACGGGGGAAATGGGCCAGATTGACTTTCACCAACTCGTTGTGCTCCAGATGCAGCTCAGTGAGCTTGAAGAGTCCGGCGAATGAATTACGTGCCAGGCTCTGCAGCTGGTTGTAACCCAGATCCAGGAGTTGCATGCTCCTGCAATCCTGGAAAATCCGCACAGGGATGAATTTAAGGGCATTGTAGCGCAAATGTAAATTGGTAAGCTTCCTAAGGCCATGAAAAAGGTCTGGCTCCAAGGACTGAAGTCTGTTATAGGATAAATCCAATATTCGCAGGTTGGGCAGAGGTCTAAAGGTCCCGTTAGGCAGGCTCTCTATCCGATTGGTGCTCAGATCCAACTCTTTAACCCTTCGCAGCCTTTCAAAGGCGCTCTCCTCTACAATCTCAATATTGTTATGATCCAAGTAGAGCCAGGTAAGCTGTGACAGGCCCACAAAGTTCCCCTCCCGCAGCTCAGATATGTTATTCTCACGCAGAGACAAACCAATGGCGCTGCTCAGGTTTTGAGGGATGTCGGTCAGGTTGAGCCCCTCACAATACAACAGCTTATTGTCGCATCGGCACAGCCTCGGACAGCTCCCCCCCACCAATGGAACTATTTTCAGAACAATGCCTAGGGAGCACAGAATCAGCCCAGGGGGCTTCCTTAGCGGCCACTTTAGGTACAGACCAATTAGGAGGAAATCCATTAGCATGAATATCCTGCAGTGTCGTAGAGAAAAAGTCCATTGAATCTTTCAGATCTTGGTCATTTTGGATTTTGTGATTTGTAACTCCCCAAGTCTTTTTGTTGATAAATATTTACAGAGAATATGGATGGTGATTTGTTACTTAAAGATACAAGAAATCCTGCCACATTGAAAGGAGAAGAGCGACAACAAATAAACGACAAGTCACTTTGCTCATGTTAGATCAGAGAAAGGAAAAGAGAGACAAGGAGGTAAAAAAATGCACTCCTCGAGAATCAATCTCACATGAAAGGATGCCTACTCACCCCTTTCCAGAGGCTGACAACCTCTATTCAGTTGATCCCTTTGTGCCGACACTAATTATGTGCGAAACTAAAAAAGACCCCAGTGTGGTACAAATTCAGCCCCCCCTCCTTTTCATCGGACACCAGATCCTGGCAGACTTACAATGTCTTAGTTCTCCTTGTGTGAAAGAGCCAAAAAGAGAACGAATCCAAGTGGCATTCAGCAGGCTGGGAGGAAGTGCAAGTTTCCCGGACTGCATGCATGAGCGCTGTCCTCTCTCCGCCGTTGCTCTGCATTGACTGCTGCGCCGATCTGTGGGAGAGTTGAGCGGGGGAAAAATGCGCACGAAGGAGGGAATAATCCACTCCAAACTCTCACTCTCCCTCTCTTTCCTCCTTTCTCATCAAAGACTCCCGATCTGTCGTCGCAAATCACCATCCATAACCTAAAGTGATCACTGACCTGCACAATGTACATTGAGTGAAGCTCGTTGGCATTCTGTCAGTGGTCGTTTCTTCACAATTATACACATGCAAAAGCTGTGTGATCTGCATCATATAGCTCTCTTTTTCCTTTCCTTTGCTTTTTAATTGTTTGTATAGTGATATCCAAAGATCAATGATGAAAGTGTTTCTAATAAGACTCAAATCTTCAGCAAGATCTTCTTTGTATGAAGCTCATTTCCAGTGGGCTGCGGAGGCTGTAGATGCTGAGGCTGAAGGCAGGCACGGAGTATGGGGAGGCGAGAGATGCTCGATCCCTTGCAGCAGACTAGTGCACTAGCAGTGCATGCAGAAACACCTTCTGTTCACTGAGTGTCGTAAGCCACTCACAATTCAGCCCAGGCTCTCTCTCTCTCTCTCTCTCTCTCTCTCTCTCTCTCTCTCTCTCTCTCTCCCTCCACCTCCTCCTCCTGGTGCTCCTCTGCTCACCCTTTTTTTTCTTCAGTGTGCGCTCTCTTTTCTTTCTTTCCTTCTCTCTTTCTCTCTCTCTCCCTCTCTTTTCTCTGTGCCTGAGACCATTTGATATTTAAGAGAGGCTGGGCTTAAACTATAGTTTAAATGAACCACATTTAAACTACCCCCCCACGCCATCTATCTGCCAATGTCTACTATTGTTAGTATGTGGTTTGCTTATTATTGCAGATTAATATCCTTCTAATGACTTAAACAGTGTGTCCATTCTCTGTGGCTTTGATGTGTTGGAATTCTTGCGTAAACAAGAGGATAATTGTATTTAAAAAAAAAATAAAAAAATGTATCTGTTATTAGGCACAAGTGCATGGCTACTGGTGGCCAGAACTCTCCAAAAGGGTGGTCTGCTTAATAGAAAATATAATAAAGTTGTATCTGATCTTTCTTTCTTTCTTTGCTTTTTGTTTTTTTCATTTATGTTTTTTTTTTTTTTATTTTTTTTATCATTAATTCATCATTATTCAACTGTATATGTAATGCAATTGTTTCTTTTTTTGAAAGAAAAATAAGTTGTCCACCCCACATATCCAAATGCTCACCGTGGGACGGCATCGACAGGATAGTCATTTGTCTTTCTTAAATCTAGATTTATATTATTGATTATTTTTTTAAACTTGATAAATAACAGCATATCACTATGTGAGTTTCAATGGTTAGGTACTCTCACTAGCCGATAAGCTATCCTAGACCAATACTGATATGATCTCTGAGAGAGATGAATGTGTTTTTTTTGCCAGACTCCAAGCGGACCATCCGAGTGAGTTCAAAATGGCATTGTAGTGTAAGCATTGCCTTTTCAGGCTGTTAGGTTGTTGAAAAATGAGCTTGTCCGCAGCGAGCATGGTAATGGCATCACGCGCCATATGTTATAGCAGTTAGCTGGTAGTACACGTAAGCTTAGATATAGTTCAGGGCATGGCGACTCCCCTCTCCTCCTCCTCACACCCCCGCCCCACCCTCACAAACCCTCATTGGCCTAATTCTGAACCCGAACCGCTACATTTACATTTCATAATGCCGCCTGCCCAGGCTTGTTTATCACAGCCATTTCAAGTCCCGCCATCCAGTTGGAATACAGATATCATCTGTTGCCACTTAGCCAGGCTTACATAAATATTCTGCTCAGGAGCCTTGTTGCAGTGCACCGCGGATTGCAGTCCCCAGGCTTGTCATTTCATTCCGATTAATTTTCAAGGACAATGAGCTGTGACGATCCCGTACATGAAGCTAGCGTGCGTCTGTTGGTTTGCCTGCTTTCTGATGGCTGCCATTATTTTAAGATCAGTCTTTTCCTTTGCTTAGCACACTGTGAAATATGAATTAATCTCATGTTGAAAATATGCCACACATAGTCTCCTTAGTCCGCTAATTGGTGCAGGAGTCTGCAAACAAGGGCAAGTGAACAGCATCTGCTCAGATTACCTTAACTTGTGACTAAAACTCCTACGCCTTGAGGAAAAAAGCCCACTAAGCTTTTTTAGCTCAGCATTGACTTGAGAGAAACACTGGGGTATTGGACCAGCCTCAGCCTGCTGTTGGGGTAAAATCAACAGATCTTAGATTAGCTGACAGGACAGCAACTATTCTCAGCACATCCATATGTACCCCATCATATCTTTAAAAAAAAAAAAAAGCTTCCACAGAAAAATTTGAATTTGCTTTCTATTCTCCAGGTGATTATATAAAATAGTTTTTCTCTGCTGTTTTAATATTTTGTGCCTCAAATCTATTACTTCTTTTGTCACCTAAATGCTCAGCAAAGATTTGACAGAGAAATAGATGTGTTGAGCTCCACAGGCGGAAGGAAAAAGCCTGCAACCGTGGCCGTCCTAAAGCCTGATCTGTCTCTCCTCCACCTTGCCCATCGCTCTTTAGCTGTAATAAATGGGTGCACCATCAGCTAATAACTTGGTGCCGAGTAATGACTTGACACAGCTATGAGGAAATCCAAACCATTCCTTATAGTGGCTCTGAAGCACTTTGGCTAGAGAGAACATAGACCCCAGATGTGGTTCCAGTGTTTCACTCTTAAAGGAATAGTTCATCCAAAAATTAAAGTGATGTCATCATCTACTCGCCCATTTTTTGTTATCTTTGAAGCTGAAGAATTGATGCAAACCACCATAAAAGTATAAGATTTGTCCACACAACTCAAGTTTCTGAAGGCATATGATAGCTTTTGTAATGAAAAGACTGAGACCAAATCAAATCATAATTTATATTGCCAGTTTAAATTTCTTTCCCCGCCATTGATGAGTTATCTCGTCTTTTATGAGAAAATGCTTCCTTGCTATTGACAAGATTTTATGGCTTTCCGTGTTATTAATGTTATAAGGAAGGGGGCACTATTATGAGTTCTGAATCTCCTGATCAAAACACAGGAAAAGAAGCAGCAGAAACGAGCAATCTCATATGTAAGGAAATGCATATGAAAAATTATATATTTTTTGTGAAGAAGACCAAAAACGCTGGTGGTGACTGGCAACTTAAAAAAAAAAAAAAAAAAAAAAAAAAAGACATTAAATACTAAAAATACTGACATCTATATAGAAATATTAAAGCAAATAAATTATTTCCCTGCCAGTATTTTTGCCAAAAAAAGTGTTTTAGTTAACAACAACACTGATGGAGAACTATTATATTGAATTCATATGGGTCTAAAATAGCATAAAGTTCATATTTTTAAATTTTTGGATGAACTATTGCTTTAATGAGATTCAAGAACAAATATAATTATAGAAATAAATGCATTCAAGAGCAAGGTGTAATATTATCAAAATGTTACTGTGAGGATATATTGATAATTTAATATAAATGTTGTTTAAATGATACTTTCATTGTTCAGAGCACAGTTGTGTCAATATTGTACTCCCCATGCAATTCAAAGCGCTAAATAAGTAGGTTGCCTAATGAATATGACTCATCTTCATTTCCATACATTATAGAGATGACACAGATGAGGTGGACCTGAAATTATTTTGATTGTCAATTAGATGTGTATTGTGTTTATGCATTATAAACCTAATCAATATCCTGTTATGTTCCATCTTAATGTTTTCTGCACCGTTAAGTGTTTAACCCCCAGATCCCCCTATCCTGTGGAACTAAGCCAGTGAACAGCCAATGCTCAAGTCCACCGTAGCTCTCCTGCCTTTATAATGGATACCTGCTCTGCCCTGTCCTGATGAGACTTAAAATGGCCGCACTTGCCAGGCAGAGCACAGCATTTAGGGACGTGTTCAATCAATGGCTCTGTTCTGGATTAGCAGTCCTGTCAGTGAGGTCTACCTTCCCGTCTCAGTCGTGCTGCAGAGATTTGCATGCAGACTTGCACAAAGTCACTAGTATTCCTGACCTGGGGAAGCTTTGCCTTGAAATGTCTGGTCTTTTTTGCACTCTCTCTGGCATCTTGGGTAAAAATAAATAAATAAAAAAATCACATATTTCCCTGAGGACCTGACTTCACATGACTACTCTCAGATGAGAATGAAAGGGTCAGTTCTCTCAGTAGGTCATTTGGACACTGTGAGCCATCAAAGGAATGTGAGGGTTTTCTTGGAAACAATGAGTACTCCTGACCCTCCTCTCTGCTCATTGGGCCATTGTAGTGCTTTAGGTTTGTAGGCCCTTATTAATGCAAGTGGGATACTTTTGAGTTGTCAGAACAAAACAATATGGGGAATAATCACACCTCTCTCTCTCTCTCTCTCTCTTTGTCTGTGCTTTTCACCTCCTCCTTTGTTCTTAGCTCAATTCATTTTTCACTAAACCCTTATGGAATATGCACTCATATAGACAAAAACTATGCAGATTTTGGAGGAATCTGAACTTTTGCCATTAACAATATTCTACAAGTTCCTCACCACTTGCATGTTAAATTTTTTTCTCATTATAATTGCAAAGAGAACACCTATTGGGTAAAAATAAGATATATATTTTAATGCTTTTACCTATTTACAGTATAAGTCTGGTACTCTCAGCTCTGTTTGATACATTTTAGCATATTTGAATCCATTCCACATAATTTCACAGATTTTTCTTCTTTTTCTCTCAACTGGGGGATTCTGTGATTTCAGTCTCTCTTACCTGAGAATGAGATCAGATGAATATTTAAGTGTGCGGTGCTAAATTTAAGTCTTTTTTGCCTGACATTATATGATCAATTAAATGCAGCCTTAACAGTAATAGAAAACACCATACAAACAGTAAAATTGTGAAATATTATAATCGTTTGACAGCCCTAACGATTAATTGGGATTAATGTATACATGTATATATTTATATATAATTTATATAATATATAAATATCAATCTTTTATATATACTTTTTTTTTTCTTAAATATATACATACTGTGTGATTTGACACACACATGAATTATGCAAACACAAAAGACTAAAGACTGATAGTAATAGTCTTAAGGTAGCAAAAAGCATGTTTGTGAAGGTCCAGAAGCCTTTGCTGCTCAGCCCCTATTCCCTAGCTGGTTCCTGCCCTGTGGCAAAAGGCTTATTGATTTGGCTCTCTAAGCAACTCCATCTCCACTGAGAGGTTCTTTAGGTGGACCGCAGCTGAGGCCTCCTGACCAAAATAATTTGGTGTGATAAAATTGTGCAGTGTTTGTTCAGCATAGCCCCACTTCATGTGTTTGTACATTTACAAGAGGACAGTTACCTACAATCATGGGGAACACTTAACTGAGGGCATGGAGATGTATTGCATGTGTGTAGATTAGATCCGCTTAGTTGGGATTGTTAATTGATTCATTGAATCAATGATATGATATGCAAAATAATTTATATGATTGATCTAAATGAATCAATTATATCTGTATTTGCTGAGAAAAAAGCCAGCAAATGAAGAATATATATATTATTATTATTATTGTTTAAATAATTTAATTGACATTACAAAAAGTGACTCACAATGCCTAAATTGCCCACTTAGGGGTTGTTTACATGACACCGTTTTCAACTAAAAACGTAAAAGATTTTATGCATTTTGGCCGATCATTTACACGACAACAGGGCCAAAAAATGCACACTTTTGAAAACTGTGCGTATTACATGTTCAGTTTACGTGTTACAGTTCAGTGACATCGCCAACTACTGGCCTGGCATAAATAATACAGCATTTTTAGTCGTTTTCGCAGATCCATGTAAACGGGGATCGTGTTGACAATGGTGTTGTCTGTACGTGAAAAATGCAAAGGAAAAAAATATATTTTTAGTACATTGTTGTGTAAACGTCCCCTAGGCAATGGTTTCTCTGATGGTTGTAAAATTTCATATTAGGATACATGATTATGTATGTATGTATATTTATTTACAACAATAATAATGATAATAATAATAATAATAATAATAATAATAATAATAATAATAATTATTATTATTATTATTATTATTATTATTAATATTATTATTTAACTAAATAGACCTCCCTGAATTAAATTCAATGGTTTATTTTATATCCTGATAAATTGCCTTACTCTTTAAAGGTTTTTGGTTTCCGTCTATATTTTTAATCAAGATTCCAAACAAGAAACCAAAACCAACTTCCCGTTAGAGAAAAGAGGTAAACATGATGGAGCCTTGTTGTAGTCAACTGTTCATGTTTAGATTCCGGTTTGGATCAATTCATGATGCATTATGATGTGAAAAGGAAGACCGTTTACCCATCCATAATTGCGTAGCTCCTAACTTGGAACAGATTGAGAGATGTGTGATATATTTCATATGCTGTTTTGTTATGACATGTTGTCTGATTTTCCTGGATTAAAGGATTCTTTGTTTTGGCATAAGATCTTCCCACCAGCCTGGGCATGTTTTTGGCTTTAATATATTGAGCAATTTGAATTAATCTCACTTCAATCATTTTTTAAGTATCCTCAATGTACTGTACAAAAAAAGATTAGCATGAAGAGCCACTGAGACAGTTTGAAACCAATATTGTTATAGCATGTTGAATAGCACCTTTGTGATCAAACTCTCATCAGTGACAATAAATGTTGGACAGTCACTCTATTAAACATGCAAAAAGAACCACATCTCATGAGTTCCCCATAAGCTCAATATTCAGACCAGCTATTTTGTCTGTCATTAACATCACAAAGCAACTTGTCATTACCAGTCAGTCGCTGTCATCATGGCTGCCCATAAATCCTGCTCATGAATCATTCGTTGAATCATTCAATGAATCATTTTTTGATGCGTGATGCTCCAGTCTCTGTCTACCCCCCCCTTTAAATGACACTGTCACTGGGGCTTGTCACACAAGTTCACGTTATTGGGCAGGTTTTCATGTCGCCTGACAATTAACAACATTTCCTATTAAACAGCCTCTATGGTAATGTGTTATTGAGCCCAGCGGTGGCTAAAGTGGGGTCTCTGTGTGTATAATGTGGTTTATGTCTAATTGGCCCTCTGCTGAGATAATGTGGAGGGGTGACAATGAAGGGTCAGGCCTGACTGAGGCTTACGCTGCCTAGTGGGAGGGAGGGAGAGAGGGAGAGAAGGGACCACAGAGCTTACCATGAGCTGGAGTTTTCACCAAACAGCTGATCCCATTTTGTATAGTCAGAGGAAGGAAGGAGAGAGGAGAGGGTGTTGTGCATTGGTTAATGATCAGGGCTGCACACCGTAAGGTTGCTGGTCTGATGCCCACTTGGAGTGAGTCATGGGTCATCACCATTTTTCCCTTGACCAATGCACTTAACCTCATTTTGCTCCAGGGGGATTTTTGGTTCATGGTGTCGTTTTATGGAGACATTGTGTGCAATATGTGGAAATTCCACTGTCCCTGTGGTCATAAATAAAGATTTTAAAGATTCCTGTTCTATTTGGAGAGAAGAGACAGGGAAGATTTAGATGGATAGATGGTTGGATAAACTACGATTATGCCGTTTTGGTTGAAAAACTGTGTGAAAAGATATTAATAAAAATATACGTCATTTATGTATGTATTTATTTATTTATTTATAATAATGCATTAGTAATTATTAATGACAATACTATTTTATAAATACAATACAAATATTTATAGTTATATTGTACTAATGTCAAAAAATATTAAGCATTATCCAATATTTACTTTGTTTTAAATGAATAGTCTTTATCCATAACCATGTAAAAAAATGTATTAATATAATGATTTATTTATTTGTCTTTGTTTGTTGTTTTAATAATAATAATAATGTATTGTTTATTATAAATGAAAATAATATTTTATAAAATATTATACAAATCTTTTGTATTGTACTGACAACAAAAGTATTCAAATATACTAGTGTAAAATAGAGAAATAAAATAGTATATAAGTATACTATTATACTTATACTTATTTACTTACTTATAAGTAAATATTCCATGATATAGTCCAATTATTCGATTTATGGATAGATAGATAGATAGATAGCAGCCAGGATGGACAGAATAGACGTTTGGACAGGGTAAGGTTAGATGAGAGGTAGAATGACAGTAAGTGATGTCAGGGCTGTTGTTTTACTAAGCAGTGGGGGAGAGCTGTGTCTTTAGTGACCTCTAATCAGTGTTGTGCATTCAGAAAGACCCTCATGAATCTAAAGCTGGCGGTAGAATCAGATCTGTCCTTTGACACCGGTCAGCCCAGCCCTATGAAAGGCCTGTAACCACACGCACTCAAGTCAACTTCAGCTAGCAGTGAACCAACACATACATGTCCTCAGTCACCGGAGCATAACTGGACTCCATCAACACAGACATCACCTCAAGTGGGGTAAAGCACTCACTTTTGTGTGTATGAGTGTGTTTAGCCAGAATTTAGCCAGATCCCAAAGGAATGTGCGGTGCTGTACGTGCTCAGAAAAGCACCCCCTAGTTTCCCAAATGGGAAAATCAATAAAACTTCATCTTTACAGTCTTGGATATTTGCCTGGTGGGAGAATGTGTCACAGAATCCTTATACACTCACCTAAAGGATTATTAGGAACACCATACTAATACTGTGTTTGACCCCCTTTCGCCTTCAGAACTGCCTTAATTCTACGTGGCATTGATTCAACAAGGTGCTGAAAGCATTCTTTAGAAATGTTGGCCCATATTGATAGGATAGCATCTTGCAGTTGATGGAGATTTGTGGGATGCACATCCAGGGCACGAAGCTCCCGTTCCACCACTTCCCAAAGATGCTCTATTGGGTTGAGATCTGGTGACTGTGGGGGCCATTTTAGTACAGTGAACTCATTGTCATGTTCAAGAAACCAATTTGAAATGATTCGAGCTTTGTGACATGGTGCATTATCCTGCTGGAAGTAGCCATCAGAGGATGGGTAAATGGTGGTCATAAAGGGATGGACATGGTCAGAAACAATGCTCAGGTAGGCCGTGGCATTTAAACTATGCCCAATTGGCACTAAGGGGCCTAAAGTGTTCCAAGAAAACATCCCCCACACCATTACACCACCACCACCAGCCTGCACAGTGGTAACAAGGCGTGATGGATCCATGTTCTCATTCTGTTTACGCCAAATTCTGACTCTACCATCTGAATGTCTCAACAGAAATCGAGACTCATCAGACCAGGCAACATTTTTCCAGTCTTCAACTGTCCAATTTTGATGAGCTCGTGCAAATTGTAGCCTCTTTTTCCTATTTGTAGTGGAGATGAGCTGTACCCGGTGGGGTCTTCTGCTGTTGTAGCCCATCCGCCTCAAGGTTGTGCGTGTTGTGGCTTCACAAATGCTTTGCTGCATACCTCGGTTGTAACGAGTGGTTATTTCAGTCAAAGTTGCTCTTCTATCAGCTTGAATCAGTCGGCCCATTCTCCTCTGACCTCTAGCATCAACAAGGCATTTTCGCCCACAGGACTGCCGCATACTGGATGTTTTTCCCTTTTCACACCATTCTTTGTAAACTCTAGAAATGGTTGTGCGTGAAAATCCCAGTAACTGAGCAGATTGTGAAATACTCAGACCAGCCCGTCTGGCACCAACAACCATGCCACGCTCAAAATTGCTTAAATCACCTTTCTTTCCCATTCTGACATTAAGTTTGGAGTTGAGGAGATTGTCTTGACCAGGACCACACCCCTAAATGCATTGAAGCAACTGCCATGTGATTGGTTGATTAGATAATTGCATTAATGAGAAATTGAACAGGTGTTCCTAATAATCCTTTAGGTGAGTGTATTTCTCAAGTGGATAAACCCAACTCTCTCGCTCTCTAGCAGGGACTGAATTAAAGCAAGTAGAATGATGGAAGCCTGTGTTTAGTCCTTCCATTATTTACCAAACCAGCAGTAGATACAGTAGGCTGTATTATGGTAATGATTATGATAAGATGCAGGGCCATGCTGAGGGTTCTGGGTACTGGCTTCATCATGACAACTGAGGGTGGATAGGCAGGGTTCTGCAACAGAAGTCCAGATTGGACAAGTAAGCAGTGTGATCCTAGCTTGAATTGTGTCAGTATGATCCTAGCTTAAATCTATCTGTCTGTCTGTCTATTGTTATGTCTCTCTATGAACTAATGATTTTGAGTGAATAAGTGAATAGGGACATTCCATTGCAAATAAAGTAATATTAGTTAGCATGTTAATGTAATTGAAGAAGTTTGTCACATCTAAATCTTAATTATCAGCAGTATTCAGACTATTGGTGTACAAGTATAGATACAGTATGGCCATGTGTCCACCAAAGTGTTTTTTTTCCCCAAGGCTAGAAAATGTATCCTATTGTTTTCAATGGGAGCACTACATTTTTTAAAAACGGCAGCAGTGTGACAAGGAGCTGAGCAACTTTTTCATGCCGAGTGTTCTGCGTTTTTTTTTTTTTACAGCTCGCCGAGAGTTGAAGAATTTTCAACCTAGGGTAAAAAAAAAGCACTCATAACTGTCACTTTTTACCCAGCCATCCAACCTGGTCTCATTGGAAAAAACGTACCTGTGGCAACATTTTTGCAAAACGCAAAATATGTACCAATACGAACATATCACTGCAGTTTCCAACATAAATGAACACTAAAGGTAGTAAAACAGCAAGCACTTTTTATCGTTTTCATACACATTTATGATTACAGGTGCAGATGATGGATCAATGACTTGTTTTCACGCGGCTCCTTGTACAATATTATGTTATGACCTCAAAACTTTTTTTTTTAACACCATAGTGCAAGATTTGTAAATGAATACATTTTGGAGTTTGCATTACTTAACCAGCTCCATATGATACGTACAAAAAACAACGTAATAAAACGTTGCCAGATTCATGTTCATCTGTTTTCTGAAAAAAAACACACTTTTAGCACCACTCACTGGACATTTCACTTTGAAACTGTAGTGAAACGTGCACGACACATCGTATTATGCTTTTTGCAAAAATGTTGCCACAGGCACGTTTTTTTTTATGAGCCTGGACTGGTCCAATCACAGTGAAGGACGGGGGCGGTACAAATACCACACTGACCAACTGTCACATTCTGCTTGTACAGCAATAACAAACGACAACAACTAGCACATCCAAAACTATTACCAAGCAAGTATGTTGCATCATTTTGACATTTTTATATTCCGAAACAAACTATTTACGAAGTCACATACTAAGTAACAGTTCCGTGGATATTCCGTATTATAGCACATATAGCATCTCAACTGAAAAAAACCCAGCTGCATTGCCGAATTGCTCTCAAGCGCCCGCAGCAAGGCATCTTCTGAAGAGCGCTGGCGTTTTCAGCTGGCTTAAAACAATGCTTTGGTGGACACACGGCTTAATGTGTCTATAGAAGCTCAGCTCAATGCTTTTAAAATACACGTGCAGTGTGCTTTGCAAGAGTCTTGCAATATAACTTTATTTTGAAGTGAGGCAGGCTTTCTGCTGCCAGAAACCTGGAATCCTTGAAATCCCTTGTTTTTCGATGAGGTAGTACAACATGCATGCTTGGATAATAAGACACTGCCATTTATGTGTTTGTTTATGGTGCAAGGTGAACAAACAATGCAGCGCTCTAATAAGTTTTAATCCTTTTATACTTACATATGTTGACATTCTTTATGGGCATATTGGTGTTTTGACGGTTTATTGTGGCAGGCAACATATCTCGGGCAAGCCAGCCACTTTAATTACTGCAAAGCTAACACCCCCTCTCCTATTCCATGGCCAAAAACCCACAAGGCAAACACAAACACACACAGTCTCTCTCTCCATCTTAACATACCACATACAGTCTTAGCATGTGACAGTTTTCTTTTCTTTTTTTTTTTTTGATCATCATCTCACCTGTTGTCATGGTTACCATCAGGGCTTTATTGCGAGTCAAATACAACCACAAGGCCCAATGCACTCTCACTCTGCTCAGGTTGAGTGGATCATTTTCTAGCCCTCATAAGTCACAACCCTTCTACCCACCAAAGCACCAGGTTTGTTTGGTTTGCACTGGCTTCCTCTGTGTTCATGTGACGTCAGGCACTTGTGTGTCAATCAACATTTAAAAGTAACAGAGAGTCACAGAACATGAGTGGAAGCAAGCAGGAGGGAGAGATGCTTGTCACGATGCTGCTTTGTGAATGTGTGCTTGAGACAAAAGAAAAAATTGTATTTACCATCGGTTGTTTTGCATGCAGTGGGCGTCTTTCAAGAGACAGTTGGAAAATGTGACCTGCTTCTCTGATATTAGTTAAGAACTATGAAATCCATCATAGCAGAGACTTTTACAAACACATTATGATTATGACGCCTCCCTTCAGATGTAAAAGAGTACATCTTACATAGAAAGCATTATTTTGATGGGTAAAGTTTTAAATGTGATGTTTGAGTTTTCAAATCTCCAAAGCAAATGTGTTATTGGGCTGTTGATTTAATTAATTAGTTATGTGGGAAAAAATAACGTGTTCAAATTATTAATGCATTTAACGCACACGCCCCGCCCCAACGTAGTTCATCTTACATTTCACACAGTTGATTGATGATGAACATGGTGCAGGGCAACAACTCACTGCGTGATGGAGCCTATAGAATGCAGTTAGAATGCTCCTAAATTACAAGGGATCAGGGCAAAAATGCCCCTGTATGAGTTTATGTCTCATATCATGATATAGTTCAGCAATATCACACAAGTGCTGTTTTTGTCCCGAATATCATGAGTGCAAATGTGATATTGATTTTATACAACAGTTCAATAAATAAGAAGTTAGTTTTGTGTTATATTATAGACACAATATTGTCTACTTTTGCTCATTTTTTCCAATGAAAATATTACCTATAAAGTCAGAGCAGAACTGTTGTGCTTCACAGAGCAACACAGAGCTGTGTTCAATTTATGAATGAATCCGCATTTTGAGCGAATTGATCGGGTGAACCACTGGCTGCGCCCGAAAAATGACTTTTTGCTTCGCTGCCTTATCAGTTTGCGCACGAATGTACCCCACGGACTTCTGAGGCAGCGTAATGGTTTAATGATCTACAGCAAAAAAGAGCTTTGGTCAGAACTAAGCAAATATTTAATTACTACAATAGTAATTGCTCGCTAGAAATGAAATCAAAAGTGGAAAACGTTGGTCAAAAACGTACATTTACACACAAACTGACCACCAACCACAACTTTCAGATCTTTATTTTTCTAGCTCAGCTGTCACAGAATTGTGGGATATCAAAGGCAGCGAAGGATACATCTATGCTGCCTTCAAAAATCCATCAGATTAAGGTATCGTTTTTGAAGCTAACATTGGATTTGTACGGGCCTTGATGCCTTCCTACCTTGGAATGCGTCCTCCAAAGGCAGCATTCATCAGTTTTCAGACGCAGACAATGATTTAATGGTCCATTCATGAATAGAGCCATGTACTGCAGTCCTGACTGAATCAGCTGTTTGAACGAATGGAATGAATGAATCGATAACTAATGCTGCCTTCACGTGCTATCAGAATTATCGTAAATACTAGTTTGCTAGGTATAGAAATGGTACATGAACACCCTCTCAAGTCCAAATTTGAATGCGATTAGCTCGTAATCTTGACTTCAGAAGTAGGAATTTCTGTTAGCACATGAAGGCCATTACTCATTTAGACATTTACCGCCACCTACTGGCAGTTTAAGTTTCTTATTTAGAGTATAATTTCATTTAAAAAAAAAAATTCCATCAAATATCACATTACAGTTTTTTTAAAATTGCTTACACACAATTTTTTAAACTATGGCTCCATTTCTCGAAACGCTACACAAAACTACAAAACATGTACACAGCATGCAAAACGTCACACATCTTTTACAAAAGCAAACACTTCATCTAAAACTATTTTTATTTTGTTTTTGTATAGTAACTCGACACACTCATCAAATGATTAGCCATAAACACGTCAAACTAGACACAGTTGAGAAAAATGTAAAACACTACTATGTGTCTTTTGCTTGTTCATTGTACAGTGGAGTGTGCAGAAATGTGTGTGTGCATAAATACACTATATGTATGCACAATTGTTACCAAGTTGATGAATATTACAATTATTGAACTGAACTGAATCAACACCAAACTGACTTGAGCCGCTTTGAAATCATTTGTATTGTATAAAGCGCTATATAAATAGTCTAGTGACTTGACTTGCATGCATATTTATTTACAAAATAAAAATAAAAGCAAGGGTGTTGAGTTTTGTCAATGATTTCTAAGTGAATGAATTTCTTGCATGATCATGTAAGTAATCAGTAAATGAGAGTGCCATTTAAATGCCAGTGTGTTTAGCATTTTGCAAAGAGTTTGTTTTACAATTGCAAAATGAGTGTAAAGCAGACAATGTTCTTGCAGGTTTGCAGACTTGGTCTGAAAATAAGGTAAATGTGAAGTGTATATGTGAGTGGGCCTCATGTACTACATTTAGCGTGTAAGAAAAAAAATGGGAATAGGTATAGTATAGTAATATATTGGGGTTCACCCAAAAATGAAGATTCTGTCATCATTTACTTACCCTCACTGAAGCCTAAAGGTTTGTGTGTGTTATTTTCTAAAGCTACTGTTTGTAATGTCTATTTGATGTTTTTATTTTTTCATTTAACACAATAATGACTTGCAATTGTAATGTAATTTCTCAGGCAAATTTGATGTGCAATTAACTAGATTAATTAATAGCCACATTGTGTAATTATTAATTAGATTACAATTTTGAATCGCTTGAAAACAATATGTATACAGTTTTATATACATTTTTCTGCTTATTGATTTAATTTTCTTTTTACTTCAGATTGTACTTCAGCACAATCATCCGTTATTTTACCAAGACAAAAAGTTTTGACAAAGGTGAAAATAAGTGAGAAAAAGCATTTATAAAATATATAATTTACCAGAAATCACAGACATTCCTATTCAGATGGGATTAAAATCGTACAGAATGTCAGTGAAACATACATTGGTTACACTTTGTTTTTTAACTTACTATAAGTAATTTTGCAACTACTACTCAAATAACTCTCATTACTTTGCAACTACATGTCAACTAACTCTCATTAGAGTATTAGTAGACTGTTAGTTTAGGGCTACGGTTAGAATAAGTTGAAATATAGTCAGTTTAATGTCTGTTGGGGAGCATCAAAATAAAGTGTTTTTACAGTAGATATTACGCAGACAATTATTTATATCATGGTAGTTGACATGTACTTGCAAAGTTACTTATAGTTAGAATATCTAAAGTGGACTTTCGAAATAAAGTGTTACCCATAAATTTGCTTTACGCCCTTAATCCCATTCTAATAGGGCTTCATTTGGTAAGTGGCACTCTGAACTGGCTTCACAGGTTGCAGATACAATGTTTTGTGCATGATGTAAATCTCAACTCTTCAGAAATCAAATTCTACTGTCACAGAATGCACACTCTACTGACGAAGGCTGAAATGGTCTGGATGTCTCTTACTGCAGTGCTTTGAAACATACAGAGTCAGAGCAAAAGAAGAGCATTTTAATGAATATTTACGTTCTTCCTGTCTTTTTGGAAATTGTAATTAGACGCTCAGCTTTCTCTTACAGGGAAATCAAAGTCAATTATTGCTTTGCTTTTTGACGGCGACGTGACTCAGTCCTTTTGAGCCTGCGTCTCAATGAGAGTCTTCTTCTTGTCAAGGCCTCTACCTTAAGATACACTTAAATTATTTAATCCTGATGAAGATGTGGCTTAATGGTTAGCACTTGTGTTCCAGACAAATTGAGCTGTGGTTCTCATGTGGGTTTGGGAGTTTGAAGCCGCCCTCTACATTGTTTGCTGTCATCTTTTCACTTTTATAATCAATCAGATTTTAAAGGGGTCATGAACTTCATTGCGTTATTGTTTTATAATGTTTCCTGGGGTACACTTATAATGCTAGTATGATTTTCACATCAAAAATAGTCATAGGTTAAATAAAGTCATAGTTGGAATTAAAGGCATTTTTCCTACCCTGATTTTAGCCCTCTGATTTGAACGCTCTGTTTTGAGGGGCGTGTCTGCTGTGAGACTTTAATGTAAACGCCCACTGCTGTGATTGGATAACATCTTTGCATATGAAATAGCTACTATTACATGTGGAATTCTCTCGAAAACTTGTAGCACGTTTTTACTATTACAGCTCTCAAGGTTAGCTAGTCGTGAAAGTGTTGATTTTAGCATTATATTCAGATTGTGACATGAAAAGTTGCAGTGATGAGCATTGTAGTCAATCACAGACATGTTGAGCGCATGAATGCACTGATCTTGCATCTTCTCTCCTCTCACTAACATGCCAGTGGGCGGGGCCAAAGTTGTGATGATGATGTAAACATTGATTTTCTTTTGCAGAGCCGGTCTTTCACCTATCTATAAATTCCACAATGAGTCGTTCGCTGGGCTTGGTTACAATAGAGTGGTGCAGGTATGACGTCACTTTGTAGGCCAAATGGCAGTTAGCATGTGGTACCCTCGGAAAAAAACCCAATAGGATTTTTTCTATTTTAGGCTTTTGGATTCGCAAAAAACAAGCTCTGTGATCAACAAAAGTTTATGATACTTACACTTTTTGTCCATAAATATAATTTTCACAGAAATTTCACTGAATTTTCAAGCCTAAACGAATTCAACGTCACCACCATTAATCTTCCGACAACTCTTTCAGTTTTTCCCTAAAGACATTTTCCCAGAACGTTTAAGTTAAAATAGTTTATAAGAGCACAATTATAAGCATAACTATGCTATAAAAGCAGACTGAGCTTACCTTTTCGGCGTGATGACGTTTAATCTCCTCGACAGCCTCTGTAGTCCTATTTAGTCACGTGTTAGCAACCTCCTTTTTCAAGACACATAACAGCTTCTAAGCATCACAAGTGGGGTAATACTGATGTATTTTATGTCGTAGAACAAAACGTGAAAGTGTTTTGTGCCTGTGTTCACCACAGACTTTATTTCAGCCATTTAAACGAAATCTCATTTAAAAAACCCACTGACTTCGGGATTAGGGAACCGGAAGTGCTAAAATGCTAACTTGCTTCTGTGTTTTGGCCTACAAAGTGATGTCATACCTGCACCACTCTATAAAAGCTGTTTTTGGACTAACAAGGAAGTTTTCAGTTCTGAAAATTACAGGATGTTCTTATAGTATGATGGCCTCTTATATGTCAAAAGCTCAAGGAAAATTTGGTTTCTCAGTTCATGAAGTTCAGAAGTCCACATTCAGCTGTTGTTGATAAGATCACTTCCAGGTTGGGCAGTAGCCTATAACTTATTATAACTAGTGAATTAATTTATAACTACCATATTGTGTAGAATGTAAGTTTCATTTTTTTATCATCTGAAACATGATGTGACTTGTATTCTAAAGCGACTTCTTGTGCTCCACTTGTTGTGGAGTAAAGGGAAATGCTTATAATGTTTGTAAATGTTTCATTTTATTTAACAGTTTTTTATATTATTTCTGAATATAATAATAAATGTAACTTATACACCGATTATTTTTTTCCCCCTCTCAACAATGCAATTTAGACCTCAGTCAGTTGGGACTTATTTTCCTGAAAATATGATAGATTTTTATTGTTGTGTATAAAAACTGTAGCAAAATCTATACCGGACTACCTCTATACTGTCTCATCATAAAGCCCGGGACACACCAAGCCGACAATCGGGCAACGTCAGGCCATTTTTGAGCGTCGGCCGACTTTTTCCGGTGTGTTCTGCACCGTTGGCTCTAGTCGGACGACATTAGGGTTTTTTGGGCCGATTCAACATGTAGAATCCATGTCGGGCCGTCGGTGAGAGTGAGAACTCTGATTGGCTGTTCAGCTTAGTGAATGAATTAGTGCATGAAAATAATAGCAAAACATCGAGCAAAGAAGTCAAAACGATACAGATAGAAGGCTGTTCTAATGTTACGTCATCTTACCAAGTGTTCCTGGGCAAATATTTTAATATTAACATGAGCTGAGTGGAATAAAGAAAGTGATCAGCAGGATTGATATTCAAAACAGTAAGCATGCGCTGATGTGTTTACGGTTGGTGTATCTGCAGGCTGCAGCATCGGTTTCCCTCTTTGAATGACAAATATATCAAGTGCAGCTTTTTTCCTCCAACGCAGGCGACAACACAGTCGGCTTTTATCAGCGCTAGTTCTGTGGCGTCGGTTTGGTGTGTCCCTACCTTAACCCCTGCCAGACTCTTTCCTTCCATAATTTTAAAACTTTCCAGACTTGCTCTCTTTCTCTCATGTTTGTGCTCGGTTTAGATGGCAGCATTTGATGAGCTGTGCATTTTAAAGCCAATTACTTATTAGTTGTTGTTAAAGGTCCAGAAACTGGAGATCCCGGGGGCCACTGGTCTTTCTGAGGCTGTCCACACATGGCAGTTGTGACTGCTGCGAGCCTCTCGTCCAGCTGCTGCATTGGCACACAAATGATCCCGGTGCTCACGCATCTCCATGGAGACATGGTTGGATCCTGTGTGGGCACTGACTCTCTCCAGCTTAGTCCAGTCCTCTGGCCTGCATTATTTGGCCTGCTTTGCACATCCTGTGTCTGCAAAACGTCAGCGTAGCAGGAGTGTAATGGCGAGATCAGGTACTGCTTTAACTATGAGCACTTTTGGCTATTCTGTACGGTGGCCGAGAGAGCTCAACGCGCTGCAGCTGAAGAAAACACATGGAAATAGAAAAAACACACCAACAAATAGAGAAAACATCTGCATCTGTTTGATAACACGTGATGCAAATATTCACAACACCCAAATACAGAAACACACTGCAAATAGCATACAACGCAGATACGATCAGGATTATATTTAAAATAAACAAAAAGTTGCAGCGCAATGAGCATTGTGCTATTTCCAGCGTGTTTCTGTATTTGGGTGTATTGCGAGTATTTGCAGCACATGTGTTGTCAAACTGATTAAGATGTTTTCTTATTTTTCTGGTGTTTTTTTTCTATTTGCATGTGTTTTTTTTTTTTTTTTTTTTTTCAGTTGAAGCTCTCTTGGCCACCGTAATTATTGTATATATTCATTCCATTCATTTCATATCCATTTTGTATATTTCTAATAGCCTTCTTTTTTCTTCTGAAATGTAAATGTTTAAAAAGTGTGTATATAAATATACTTAATTGTGTGTGTGTGTGTGTGTGTGTGTGTGTTCTGGTATATGTGGTTTATGAGGACACAAATGTGTGTAATGACATGGGTATTACAATGTAAACATGGTTTATGAGGACACTTCCTGTGTCCCTGTAAACCAAATAGCTTTAAAAACATACTAAACAATGTTTTATTAAAAATGTAAAAAAGCAGAATGTTTCCTGTGATGGGTAGGGGTAGTGTAGGGGGATAGAATGTACAGTTTGTACAGTATAAAAACCATTACGCCTATGGAGAGTCCCCGTAAACCACATATACACACGTGTGTGTGTGTGTGTGTGTTGCAAAATCCAACATTAAGGGGACAAAAGATGGTAATATCCAGAATCCTTGTCCTTTTGGTCCCCATGAGGAAAACTAATTATAATTCAGACTAAATTATGTTTTTTGAAAATGTAAAAATGCAGTTGTGTGTGATAGGTAGGTTTAGGGGTAGGGTTAGTGTAAGGGGATAGAATATACAGTTTGTACAGTATAAAAATCGTGTCTATAGAATGTCTCCATAAAACCAAACGTGTGTGTGTGTTCAGTTTTTCATGTCTTTTTTTTTTTCTTTTGTTACATTTTGTTCATAGAATTCTGTCAACCATACTGAACAGAAAACTGTGACTGTCACTTTTTTTTTCAAGCAATGAAAGAAAAGGTGTGAAGATAACTCCATTATATGGTAAAAGCCTGTACTGGAAAAGATTGTGTTGATCGATGCAGTGCAATTTCACAATTTTCACGTTTTTTTGGTGGGAGGGGGGGGTGGTTTGTGAGTTCAGTGTTTATTTGTGCAGTGCTGATTTTGCTACACAGCGCTGTGCTGTTTACACTTGTAGTGGTAATGTAACATGTTAATATAGACGCTGAAAAGCCACAAATGCAGGATGCCACCCAGCCTCACAATGGTTCTGACCATTAGCAGCATTATGCCTCTGATGTTGTGAACAAGAAACTGTAGTATTAATTGGACAATAATTAATTATTTAACCTGTTTTCAGACAACATCAAAAAAACATTGATCTACAAAAAAACTTTTGAACAATCTTTCCATTCCTTCTTGTATAAATGTCTCCTCAGAATGGCGAGTGCACATCCTTTTGAGCGTAATGAATGAAATGTGCTTGTAATGTCTAATTCCTATTTTCAGAGTCTCCCGGGACAACTCGACTGTAATATTCAGCTCTTCAGAAACTTCCACTCCCATATAGATGAAATATGAAAGAGTCATATACGACTCATTTTAGTTTTTTTTTTTAGTCTGCACATTTTTGTAAGACTTTTTCGAGGTACAGGGACTTTGTACTAAAGCAAAGAATGATAATTTTCAAGGTTTTGTACAGAACAAAAAAGAACCATGTGACCTGTATTACAACAAGAATGTACAGTGTCAAACGTCTTAGCTGTGTGCGAGTTTTCAGGAGCAAATAAGTCTTCATTTGCTTAGGTAATGATGATTTGCTTTCTTTCTTTCTTTCTTTCTTTCTTTCCAAATGTCTCTGTTATCCCTGCTTGGAACAACTTAGTGTTTGAATCTTTTCCGTAAATAATTTTGTTTTCAGTCAAGCAATCGTTTTGGAACGCATGTATGAATTTGTCCCTGAAAATGAAACACTTCTGTGTTCTGTGAATTATTTATTGGCTGATCTTTAATGTTAGTAAGGCTTAATGTTCCAGATTTATCCAAAAATGTTTCACCACTAGAGTTGAATTAAGACCAGAGACTCCTGTTGTCCAAGGACCAGACTTTAGCCTTAAGATTTTTGTTAAAGACTTGCATTCAGGAGTAGCGTTGTTCATTGATATTTTGGAAATCAGAATAATATAACGCAGCAATCCTCCTTCAACCTCCCTCTTTTCTGTAGTTTGAGTTCGAGCTGAGTGTTGTGCTCCATTACAGACTGCAAGCCAGTCCTGTCTGGCGTCTTAGTGGGTGTCATCTATCACTAAAGCAAGTGTGATTTACACCATTGTGCTGACACGGGTCCATGAGACACGAGCATGAACTTACCACAGCTGCAGTGTAATGGCACTCTCACCTTCACTTGCCAGCGAGAGACACTAGTAAAATAACAGTAAATACATTGTTTGTTTTGTGTACCTCTGTCTGTAAGCATTTTTTATCGAATGCCATTATAATGACAGGGCCAAATACCATGCCAGTCCAATCTCTTATCCTAGTCAGATGGGGGTGAAAAATAAACAAATTATATTTAGTTATTTTTTAACTGCTCCACATTTATTACCGAAATCCACTATGTTTTTATGGCGGGATAATTGACTACTTTAAATCTAGTGTAATAATTGTATATGAATATTTTACCAGTGTAGCAAAAGAAATTAAGAGCATTGCATTTCTCATAGCTATTGCATGTACTATTTTGGATTACCAATGCAATATTATGATGCTAATAATTATAACTAATAATTAATAACTATTATTATTATTATTATTACACAATAATAATTACAAAAAACAACAACATACAAATAAACAAACACCAACAAACAAACAAAAAAAAAAATATCCATCAACAAAATAATCCTGTATTTTTTAGTATTGGAGGTCTTTCTGTGTGGAGTTTGTATGTTGGATTCATCTGGAGTTTAATCAGTTTTTGGTGTAATTAGTTACTAAGTAATTAGTTACTGTAATTTTATTATTTTCCCTTGAAAAAGTAAAGGATTACTCTTATTTCTTCTGTAATTTAATTACAGTTACTTTTGATGTAATTGAACTAAATACTGTATAGACTGTAGAACAATTATATACAATACAGTAGTGGAATTAACATCAAAATTTAAAGTCTAACTTTAAAATGTGTGTTTTTATGTATCCTTTTCACATTTGTAATAATTTGGTCAGTTAATAAGAATAATTTATGTAGTTTTATATTATTTATTTGAATGAATTAAAATAACCGTTTCATGTCTATCCTTGAATTACTTAACTAGTCGAGGTTGATATAGGATTTAGAAAGTAATTAGTAATAAGTAATTAAATACTTTTTGGAGAGAGTAATTTGTACACTAATCTAATTACACTATTGAAGATGTAATTAGTAACTAGTAATTAACTACTTTTTTAGAGTAACTTACCCAACACTGGGTTTTACCCCACAATCCAAAGTCATGACAGGGAATTGGAGACTCTAAGTTTGCCCTTAGGTGTGAGTGTGAATATGAATGTGTGTGTGTGTGTGTGAATATGAATGTGTGTGTGTGTCCTCCCTGTGATGGACCGGCCATCTATCCAGGGTGTTTTCCTGCCTTAGACCTGTGACACTGGGTGGGAAAGACTCCAGCCTCCCCACGACCCTATGCGCTTTGAAAAATGTATGGATGGATGGACAGTACTGTGAGGGTTCTATTCCTCCCTCTCTCTGCCACTCTTCTTTCCCTACCAATGTGAAGCAATCATAAGTTTTCAAAATATGACTGGGAAAAAAAAAATACTACTGTAATAGAGACTGAAAATAGGATACCTGGGTCGGCTTTCAGCTAAAATTGCAGTTAGTTGTGTTTGGAATAATTATTAATTTCATTGTAAATATTTTGCTAAGATTTTATATTTCAATATAATTACTGCAGACATGCAGAGTTCCATCATTCTGATATGAATGTGCTTTTATCAGTTTTGAAAGCACTGAGTTCGCATTCAAAAAATGTGCTGAAAATATATAGTTTTGCAGATGGTGAAGTATGAATGACAGAAGTGTTCATGGATTTTGTAAAATGTGGTCACTGAATGCATTTTGTGCGAAAGCAATGAAAAATGATTCACAGTTTGGTCTGCATAGACTTCTGTTGCACTGAATGTGTGAAGAGTTTTGAAAATGTGGCTTCAGTATTGACCAATGCTTTTTATCAATTGAAAAAAAAAAACAGAAAATGTTATGTAAATGCATTATAGTTTTATTAAATGAGTACTTATACCCCCTTTCCACCAGCATGAACAGGGTGCTTTGCCTTTCCACATGCTAGAGAGTCAGGTCTTACATCACTGTATACATCTCCTCTTTCTCAGCAACGCTAGCGAGGCAGCGGGAAACGCAAACACACCAGGCTTGTTTGAGATGCATCAGCGTTGCGCAGAGCGTTCAGTGTATGATATCAAGTACTGCAAGAGCAATTTAAAAGCATAAGGAGTTGACTTTGATGTTATACAGCATGGTGCATCTCAAACAAGCCGTCCATCAACAGTGGCAAATGTTGCGTTACTATTGATGCACATGGCTTTGCGATCCTACATCGGCATCAAAACAGCAAATTCAATGCATTCGTGCAGCTCGCCATAATTAGTATAGACGGAGATTACAATCGAGCAGCTATTAGCTCGATTAGCTGCTATTTAAAAAATGGCGGTCACAAGTTTGTGTTCATCTTGTTGGTCACAGTAACCCCGTCCCCAGCCCCTGACGCAAGCGGTTCTTACTTTTAGACCAGCAATGTTTTGGTGCTACTTAAGAACCACTTTTCCCGGTTCAGAGCTGGTGCTTTGGGTGTCGAAGACAAAGAACCGATTTGAAACTAGGCTCTGGCTCCGAACCAGCACTCAAACTGCCTTGGTGGAAAAGGGGTAATAGTGAGAAGTCCTAATGAACAAGAATTGTTTAATATGCACACACACACAATATTGTCCCAAATTTTGTGGGGGTTGGTAAGAATTTATTTTCTTTTTTTCCTTTTTTTTTTTTTTTTTCCAGAAATTTCAGAAGTACTGCATTTATGTGAAATAGAAACACTTTAAATGACTTTACCGTCACTTTTGATTAATTAAATTCATCCTTGCTGAATAAAAGATTTGACTTCTTTCAAAAACTTTTAAACCTTTCATAAAGTCTTATTGACCCAAAACTCAACCCAAAAAAAGAATTACAGTGCAGCTGCTGACTAATGTTAAGCTAAGTTAAGTTAAGCTATTAGCTCACTTCTATTATTAGTCAGTTACCCCCAACACTGTTAAAGGGATAGTTCACCAAAAAATGTTGTCATTACTTACTCACCCTCAAGTTGTTTCAAAACTTCGATAGTATTTTTTTATTCCTACTATGGAAGTCAATGGGTGCAGTCAACTGTCTAGTTACCAACATTCTTCAAAATATATTTTTTTGTGTTCGAAAGAAGAAAGAAACTCATACAGTTTTGAAACAACTTGAGGGTGAGTAAATGATGACAAAATGTAAATTTTTCAGTGAACTATCCCTTTAAGTAGCGCAGTCTGTATGCAATGTGCCTTTCCTACAGTTGTTTGTGGAAGAGAAGAAAAAGAAGGAGAGGAGAAATTAAGTTAGTGAGAGGAGAAAAAAGGTGAGCCGCAAGCTGTAAACTAATAGAAGGAGCCTGTCTGATTTGTCTGATGCGGTGGTGGGAATTGATATTTCCTGCAAGCCTCAGGGGCTCGAGTGGAAATTCCTCCTCTGAGCCGCATCGTTCCCACTCCATCACCCTGATCCATAACTCAAAAGGAAAAATGAAATGAGAGCGGAAGCGTCAGGGGAGAATGAACTGATGAAATGGGATTATGTCCCTGTATTAAGAGCAGTTCCTTAAAGGGATGCAGAGTCTTCCCTTGAGTCCCAGTGTCGGAGTCAGGCCTCTGCATTCCAAGTTTGTGTGTGTTTAAATGCAAGGCTGCGTACAGCATCTGATTGCTGGATCCGCCAGACATGAGAGACATGCAAATGTGAGGATAGTGGAGCCAGAGGAGTTATGAGTGTTGTGTATGGGCATAAGAATGTGTGTAAAACAGAATGAACAGTGGACAGAGACAGATGAAAGCTGAATCTCAATTCAAAGTCTTCGACCAAGTGCAAGAAGTATGTATTGTTATTGGGGGTGAAATACATAATTAATGAAAATCTCTCATCTTTGACACATTCACCATGCCATCCTAGACTTTCTGACTTAATGACTTTCTGTCTTCAGATGAACAGATTACAGATTTTTTTTTGAAAAATAATACATCTCTGTGAATCCAGGTCCGTGTACTTCTGCGTCCATTCCTTTTTCCTTTTTTAACCACGGCGAGAAAAACAAAAAACGAACGGTTGTTGTATTTTTAAATGCTAAACGGTATACGCAAATATATAAATTAAAACGGTATACACAAATTTCATGCGCATTAAATAAAATATTGACTTCTTTTCAGATTTTTGTTTATTACGTTTTGCATCTTTAAACCAAAATTAAAAATGGACAGATTAAAGTCGAAAAAAATTCAATTTAAAAGAGTTTCCTTTTGTAAATTAGGCCTACTGTTTCTCCCACACTTTCGATAGCCTGAAATCATGATAATACATGCTTGATTTTAAAACTGAAACGGGCATTGCAGATGCAGAACACCTGTCCCAAAATGGTGACAGGCGAGAATTCTCACTCACGAGGGGTCCGATACTGCTGCATGTCCAAGAGAATGCTGGCGGCAAACTCGCCCAGCGAAGCGGGACACTTTAAGCGCTTAACGTGAAAAACGTAAACCCTTAATGCGGCTTAATGTACTAGTGGTATTGGAGGAGCAAATGTAGTACACATTAATAACACGTTAAGCATTTTCCTAGAAAATAAAATACAGTTATGAAGAAATTTAAGAGCCCAATAAAGCTATACAGACAAGCAGGTCAGGCCGCATATGAAGGCAACGTACTTAAACATTCAGCGTTTTCCACACTTAACTTAAAAATATTGTCCTTCCCCTTTGTTTACATTGCCATTGTCTCAGCAGTAGCCTATGCTGTTGATTGCCAAAGGGTATGGGAATTTTGTCTTCATGAAAATTACATATTGGGGTATAATTTTGTCATCATTGGTATATTTTCAATTTGAACAGCAAGACATAGGCTATAGCATATAAAGTGACTCCTAATCCTAAACAATTTCTGGATATAAAACAGTATAAAACACCTAACAGCCAGACAAAAAAGTCACAGAAATGTATGTCGTTCATATAAAACAGAGTAAAAAGCAAAAGGACGGAATCGAGACCACAAGCGGGAACTCGATAATGTGTTGGAGCACTAAACAAGAGGCTATAAGGTTTAGAAATGGTCTTGTTTAGGTTAAAATATAAATGTAATAATAATAATAATTTAATGAATAAAATTTTCCGTATTTCATTTCTGGTTTAAAAAAGGGAAAACGAATGGACGCAAAATTACATGGACCAATCCATATAATGCAAGTTGATGCTTCAAAAACCATCAAAAATCAGTGTTTTCTCAAAATACTTCTGAATAGGTGTATAGAACAAAAAAAAATCTAAAACTTTTTTTTTTTTTTTACTATGAACCTGATCAAATATGTGGGTTCAAGAGTTCACACTTGACATAAACGCCAGCACGTTGCGAAGTGTGATGTAAGCCTGTTTTCGAGCTGAAAAAAAAGAGATACAATTTGCCATCACAGGAATACATTACATTTTAAAATATATTCAAATACAGTTATTTAAATATATTACAATTTAACATCAATTTTAAATCTTAATATTTCAAAATATTACTGTTTTTAGTGTGTGTTTGATCAAATGCATCCTTGGTGAGCATAAGAGACTTCTTTCATCCATCCATTCATCCATCCATCTATCTATCTGAGCAATATCACGGCTGTGATTCGGCCAAGGGCAAGAGGCCACAGGTAATGATATAGGCATAGGTGATATATAGGCATATCGCATGGCTACGAGTGTGATATTGCCAGCACAAGAAACAACAACGAAGTGTCTTTAAACACACTCTTTTGTGCAGAACTACTTCCTTCCACCATGGGTTTAAATCCGAAGTTGACAGTTTAACAGTTGAGCCCAAGCCTCTGTTACCAATTCTAAAACGCCACTTTAGAGCTAGTAACGAAAGAAAAGTTGAGTGGCTTAATGAATCTTATTGTATTTTGGTATTATGAGAGAGAGATCGACTAAACGAGTGTATTGCCTGCATCTGATATACAGTGGTGGCCAAAATTATTAGAACACTTGGCATCTGGGAGTCATCTTATTGGGCCTGGATTTATTTTCCAAGAAGACAATGACCCAAAACATTCTTCTAACTATTGCCGGAACTACCTGCGGCATGGGATAACATTAGTGTTGAAGTTCTCAGAGGAAATATATTGAAATTTGATATTTGCCAGAGAGATGTGCTGCTGTAATTGCTGCAAAAAGTGGACATAGCAATTATTAAAGTTAAAAGTGGATAAAAACAGTACGACTCACTTCATCTGATATTTGATGGTCAAAGCAACCATCTGCATGTTTCATGAACATTATGAAATGAAATCATGTTTTGGAGGCAAACAAAGGTCAATATTTTCAGATCTGTCAGGTGCTCTAATAATTTTGGCCACCACTATAGTATTCATTCTTCAGTTCGATGTCCATAATATTATATCCATTATAAAAAATAAGTTTGAATGTCCGCTAAGGAAAGCGATATCTTTGTCTTTGTCCTTTTAAAAGATTTCCCAAGACAGCGCTAAAATAACTTACTTGTTTACAACCAGTCACTCATAAAGACAGTCTTTGCTGCCATCTAACGGTTTAAAAATGTAACTGTCACTAAAGTCGAAATCATAATCACTAACAGACCCTTTCTCAATACCAAATATGGCATATTATTTATATACACTCACCTAAAGGATTATTAGGAACACCATACTAATAATGTGTTTGACCCCCTTTCGCCTTCAGAACTGCCTTAATTCTACGTGGCATTGATTCAACAAGGTGCTGAAAGCATTCTTTAGAAATGTTGGCCCATATTGATGGGATAGCATCTTGCAGTTGATGGAGATTTGTGGGATGCACATCCAGGGCACGAAGCTCCTGTTTCACCACATCCCAAAGATGCTCTATTGGGTTGAGATCTGGTGACTGTGGGGGCCATTTTAGTACATTGAACTCATTGTCATGTTCAAGAAACCAATTTGAAATGATTCAAGCTTTGTGACATGGTGCATTATCCTGCTGTAAGTAGCCATCAGAGGATGGGTACATGGTGGTCATAAAGGGATGGACATGGTCAGAAACAATGCTCAGGTAGGCCGTGGCATTTAAACGATGCCCAATTGGCACTAAGGGGCCTAAAGTGTGCCAAGAAAACATCCCCCACACCATTACACCACCACCACCAGCCTGCACAGTGGTAACAAGGCATGATGGATCCATGTTCTCATTCTGTTTACGCCAAATTCTGACTCTACCATCTGAATGTCTCAACAGAAATCGAGACTCATCAGACCAGGCAACATTTTTCCAGTCTTCAACTGTCCAATTTTGGTGAGCTTGTGCAAATTGTAGCCTCTTTTTCCTATTTGTAGTGGAGATGAGTGGTACCCGGTGGGGTCTTCTGCTGTTGTAGCCCATCCGCCTCAAGGTTGTGCGTGTTGTGGCTTCACAAATGCTTTGCTGCATACCTCGGTTGTAACGAGTGGTTATTTCAGTCAAAGTTGCTCTTCTATCAGCTTGAATCAGTCGGCCCATTCTCCTCTGACCTCTAGCATCAACAAGGCATTTTCGCCCACAGGACTGCCGCATACTGGATGTTTTTCCCTTTTCACACCATTCTTTGTAAACTCTAGAAATGGTTGAGCGTGAAAATCCCAGTAACTGAGCAGATTGTGAAATACTCAGACCGGCCCGTCTGGCACCAACAACCATGCCACGCTCAAAATTGCTTAAATCACCTTTCTTTCCCATTCTGACATTCAGTTTGGAGTTCAGGAGATTGTCTTGACCAGGACCACACCCCTAAATGCATTGAAGCAACTGCCATGTGATTGGTTGATTAGATAATTGCATTAATGAGAAATTGAACAGGTGTTCCTAATAATCCTTTAGGTGAGTGTAAAATCAAATTTATTGAACAATAATATTTAAATGAACAACAATAGCCATTATAAAAGACAATAGGAAATAAATACAAGCAAACAATTCAGTCAAGCGTACAACTGCAGCGCTGTAGTAGGCCCTAGAGGATTTAAGATAAATATAACTAAATATAAGGTTATGAAACTTAATTTCCCCCTTAAACCAAATCGGTTTGCTCTGGAACAAGTAATAGATTAATAAGACCAAAAATTGCCCGTTTGATATACCCCAAATGAATTATATCTCATGTTTAACCTCTATCTACATAGAGTAAGAGCCAGCTGCAAATTCCTGAAGGACTGGCCGAGATGAAGCGACTCTCTGCGGGTACATGAGCGCTGAATGGCCGCTGGTGGTCTGGAGCTTGCATCTGCGAAAGCTTTTAAACATATTGTAAAACAGGCGCTATGTTTATTTATAAATCACATATTTGAGGTCTAAATGACTACATTCTCTCCTAAAAAAAAACTCTTAAAACTACATTCCGTGACACAATAAGTAGTATTTGTAAAAAATATGGTGGACAGTTGCCGCAAGCAGAGTGATACAAACGGTGAAACTGTACCAGTGCTGATACTGGGAGAATATCGCACAGCTGGAAAAGGCTCTCAGCCAATCAGATTCGACAACCAGAAAAAATTGTTGTATAAATATATATAAACCAGAAAATCATTGCAAACCAAATCTCTTGAATATCACTGGATATTGCATGGATAGAATCCAATAAAATAAAAAGGAAAAGATGGTCATCCAGGCATCTTTCGACATACTGTTCCACATATGATCTGGGATTTACTAATCCTAATCCCGCACAGTAGGACAGATAATATGGGAACTGTGTTTCTGCTGGAGTGTGTTAAAGACAGAGGGAAAAGATGAATTGTTGCCTTGTTTCTCTCAATGTGTTGCTCATGTCACTGACCTGGTTCACCGAGCCCCGTGTGCCAAAAATAGTCTCCTGTTGTTTCTGACAAATAGTTCTTTTCAGGCCTTCCACCACAGCCTCCAAACAGAGCAGCATTCCCAGACTACTTATTTCTCATCCCTCTTAACCTTTCTCATTCATTAGTGTAGGTCTTTGTTTCCCTGTGCACTCATTCTCATTGACCTCCCTCCCTTTCTTTCTCTCTTTCTTGCTTTCCTAAGCACCCACTTGCCATTCAGTTCATGCTTCCTCAGACTGCATGGCTGCTATGTGCTCCGCTCTGCAGCAGGAATAGACAATCAGTTTTGTGTTGGCCTAATAACTCTTACTTCTCCTCCTTCTTTTCTCCGGCCTCAGATCTTGTAGCGCGTCCCCTCCCCGCCTCCATGCATCAAGGCATGTCTATTTTTAAACGTCTGCATTACACCACATTATGATCCCTGGTAAGTGTCCTGTCTTTTCAGGGGACCATCAAAAATGAACACATCCATCAACCAGTCACATTTAATTTGTTTTGCAAACTCCTCGATGCTCAGGAGACTTTAGCTCAAAAAGACAGTTGTAAATGTGTATTCCAGGTACGCTGTCCTCTTGTATTTCTTGTACAGTCATAGCAGAATGATGCTACTGTAGATTTGATGGATTATGAAAGTGGTAATCTATTTCTAGTTTAGCGCTAATCTAGTAAACATTATTTGTTGGACAGATGCTGACTGTACTGTGTAAATTTGAAGTTCAAAATTAAATAATAAAAAATATATTTTACATAATTTGTTATTAGATTTTTATTTAGGCATTTTTATATGCAATCCCACCACCAGAAAAACAAGCCAAGATTTACTTTATCTTTATATACAAATAACGATACTGTAAATAGTCTCTGTACTTTAAAAATCTCAGTACTACAATAATAATGCTTTATTCCCTTTTATTTAATTTTTCTATCCCATCTCCATTATACACTGCCATTCAAAAGTTTGCTCACTGTAGCTGCATTGATTTAATAAAAAAAGTTTTTTTTTTAAAAATCACAATTTCACAACAACTTAAAATAACTTATTATTAGTATTATTATTTTATATTTAACCTTTAATATTTAACATTTTCTTTTCCACAATCTTCAGTGTCACATGATGCTTCAGAATATAATATGCTGATTTGATGCTCAAGAAGTATTTCTTATTATTATCTATGTTGAAAATAGTTTGATATTTTTTGTGGAAACCATTATACTTTTTTTTTCAGGATTCCTGAATAGAAAGTTCAAAAGAACAGCATTTATGTCACTTATGATCAGTTAAATGCATCCTTGTTGGCAAAAAGTAAATAAAAAAATTTAAAAATCCTAAAAATACAAAAGTTGCATCAACTCGTGCATCATCAAGATTTAAACTCACTTAAAACTCACTTTACAAAGAGTCCCAAAGTCAGTAATGTCTAAATCAGCATATGTAGCCATTGACATTTGCCCATCATGTAATGATTACAGAGTCGAGAGTTTAACTGTGATTATGGGAAGTATTTATGGTGCAATCTGTCTTACAAGCCCACACACACACTGTGCAGTTGTCCCTTACCCACTCACCCTCATCAAGTCAGAGCTGGGGTATAATTACACCTAAATACCCTTATTAAAATCATCTTTTCATCGCAGGACTTCAACTCACTCACTGGGCGACTCTCTCTTATGAAATCAGTGATTACGTCTGATAAAACACACAAGACAATGAAGGTTCTATTGTGCTTTGCCTCCTCAAACAGCCAGTCTGTAACAGCTATTCTTTTCGAAGCAGAAGGGCGAAACTATCGTCACCTCCCTCGATTCTGTTCTCAATCTTGTAATCACAATATTCTCACTATTCTGCACCTCGCGGCAATGCTTAACACAGGCCCGTCAAAGCAACACTTCCTGTGAATTACAGCTCTGCAGCTGAACGGATCTTAATTATGATCTGACTTCCTATTATGTAGAGTAAACTTAACAAATCTCTCTCTCTCTCTCTCTCTCTGCTAACACATGCCATGCCAACACAGAGCTGGTAGTGTTAGCTGGTATTTATTTCAACTGACAACATGACAAAGAAAAAAACTGTTGTATCAGCACAAATCTTTGCAACTACATGTCAACTAACTCTCATTAGAGTATTAGTAGACTGTTAGGTTAGGGTTATGTCTTAGGGCTTGTGTTAGTGGAATAAGTTGACATGTAGTTGCAAAGTTACTTGTAATAATCAGTAATGTCTGTTGAGGAAGCATCAAAGTGTTAGCAGATATTAAAGGGTTAGTTCACCCAAAAAATGAAAATTCTGTCATTAATTACTCACCCTCATATTGTTCCAAACCCATAAGACCTTCGTTCATCTTTGGAACACAAATGAAGATATTTTTGATGAAATCCGAGAGCATTCTGACCCCACATAGGCAGCAACACAACGACCACTTTCAAGGCCCAGAAAGGTAGTAAAGAGATTGTTAAAATAGTTCATGTGACTCCAGTGGTTCAACCTTAATGTTATGAAGCGATAAGAATACTTTTTGTGTGCAATAAAATAAAATAAATAAATAATGACTTTATTCAACAATGTCTTCTCTTCATTCTCCTATGCGATTCACGTAAGCAGCACAACGCATGCATGTGGTGCTCAGCCAATAGTGAGCCGGCGATCTGCTGTATGCATGTTAAATATATTACAGTTTAGTTACACTTGCATATACAAGGCTTTAAAGCTACTACACTGATAAAAAATATTTTGTGATGAAGTAAATACTACAGAAAAAACTAATGTAATTTCTACATGATAAGGTTAGTTCAGCCAAGAATTAAAAAAACTAAGTAAATTCTATATTAGTACTCAATTCAAGCTTTTAGAAATTAAAGCGTAAATATTAACGTTATAAAATTAAGTAAAACTACTCAACTTTTCTGATACTGGTGTTCCCATCATGCACTCACGTAATGTCATCAATTCTATCATCCCGGCGGATGGAAATACATTCAAACACATTCATATAAAGTAATTTATAATCATAACTTAGTATAATAATAATAATAATAGTAATACTAATAATAATAATAATGCAACCTGAATATACAGTAAACAAAACTAAAAAGTCAAAGCATATTTCCAGTATGTTCAATATTGTACTGTTTTGATTAATACATTTTAAGATTTATATCAAATTATTTAGAAATTAAATAAGCTGTTCCTGAAAATATCATGCATTATTGATAAAACAAATAAATGTTTAGTTTGAATGTTTTACAATCCATTCATTGTGTTTCCAAACTTTAAAATATTACAGTGATAAGACAGCAATTATGTGATGAACATGTTTCCAATGTTTTATTTTGATATGCTTGAAACATGCATTTCATCCCTCTGAACAAATTACACGCATGCTCAGCTCATCGGTTTTTAGTATCAAACGTGTCTGAAAGAAACAGTTCTCAGTTCGGATTCAAGAACTGTTAACTCGAGAACCGCTGTACGTTCGGTAGTACACGCGCATGCTCAGTATCAGCTGCTCGTGAGTTCTCATCAGTTCTCTCAGCACAACATGTCTCAGTTCAGTGAACTGTTGGAGTTACTAGAGTAACATATATTTAAGGATATTGGTTTATTTCTAGTCGGAGGGACTGTCACTCATGTCAGAAAGTTAGTAACTTTAGTAACTTTTGGATCAGCGCTGACTCGAGACGCGATTAAGTCCGATTTGGTGAACTTGTTCGACAGGTTCACTAAAAAGAACCGGTTCAAAAGAATGATTCATTCGTGAACCGGCCATCACTAGTTACTTCTATTATGTAGATAAAAATATCTACACAATGTCTATTGTGTTATTTACTTAGATATTTCTAAGTAAAACATACACTTTAAAAGTGTAGTTTATTTCAATGTTATATTTTTTGAGTAAAATGTATTGCAAAGGAAACTTCAACTAAATGGAAATTACTCAACCTTTTACTGGCCTAGTTAAAATTACTTATTTTCTTTGTTCATTTTACTTAACTTATTTAAATAGAGTTCACTTAATTCCATATGTGAAAAAGAAAAATTAAGTAAATCTTACTTATTGCTTTTTTTTCAGTGTAGACATGGACTAAAGCTTTGATTTGATTCCATGAGTTAAGGTTCAGATGTCTGCTCTGCAGAGCTCATTTTTGGCCACAGCAGCCAAGAAAGTGTAACTGAATTGTTCTCTGTAATAAGATACCATACTCGTAGAATGCTACAGGCTTGCATGCCAGTCTCTTTGTGAGCATTTGCTTCCCATCGGGTGCACACTGCTTCTGTCTAATTAACATTTGGCCCAAGGGCTATATATTTGTTGATCTTAACATGTAGCTACATTTTCAAGTTAAAAGTATGCAAAGATGGTATGGTACTGTAGCTGCTAAAAAATATGGTTTTAACAGTTGGCTAGATATTAGATCAGCTGTCATCCATATATGTACTTTGTCAATTTTAATTAATACTAAGGTGAGATGCATTGTGTATTTATGCCTCTGCTTCATGGATTTTAAAGAAGCAGATGGCTTTACTTGGGTCTGGGGCCCAGCTAAACCTTCCCTCCTAGTGATAGGTAAATGACACATTAGCATTTGGCTCTGAAAGCAATAGGGGGTTGAGTAACGATGCTGCAGCATCTTGGGCTGGGCTCTGCAGACGTAAGCAGCCTGCATCTAACACTCGCTTTTGGCACCAGATCAAAGTGAACAGAAATTTGAATCTGAAATTCAATCTTCAAATGTAAGTTTAAACAAATCTAATAAAAGAGATGGTTCAGCCAAAAATGAAAATCCTGTCATCATGTACTCACCCTTGTGTTGTTCCTACGCTGTATGACTTCTGCAGAACAAAAAAGGAAATATTTTGAAGAACAACTGTTTTTGTCTGAAAATAAATGGGGTCCAAAACAACATCTGCTTTGAAATTGTATGCACAAAATCAATCAATCAGTCAATAAATCAATCAATCAACCACTCAATCATCCAATCAATCAGTCAATAAATCAATCAATCAACCACTCAATCATCCAATCAATCAATCAATCAATCAATCAATCAATCAATCAATCAATCACTTAATTAATTAATCACTCATTAACTCACTCACCAAATCACTCTCAATCAATCAACCAATCAATCAATCAATCAATCAATCACTCATGGACTCAATCAATCAATCAATCACTCAATCAATTAATAAATCAATCTCTCAATCAATCAATCAATCACTTAATCACTCAATCAATCAATCAATTAATTAAACGATCGCTCGATCGATCAATCAATCAATCAATCACTCAATCAATCACTCAATCAATCAATCAATCAATCAATCAATCAATCAATCACTCAATCAATCAATCAATCAATCACTCAATCAATCAATCAATCACTCACTCAATCACTCAATCACTCAATCACTCACTCAATCACTCAATCAATCACTTAATCAATCAATCAATTACTCAATCAATTACTCAATCAATCACTCAATCAATCACTCAATAACTCAATCACTCAATCAAGCACTCAATCACTCAATCAATCAATCAACCAATCAATCAATCAGAAACAATCATGATTATATCCTTATCATATACATTGACACATAAAATGTTCACTTTCCATCTATACTAGAAATAGGTTAAAGTCATATATACCCAACTACCAGACACCCGATGAAGTCACACATTTAAGTAGCTGATCAGTATAATTTATTTCATAAATGCAAATAATGTTGGCATGAGAACTAAATAATAAGTTGGCAGAGGTCCAGTTGGCTGATTCTCTGCTATGTTTATATCTGTCGTCTTTCCAAGGTATCGTGTATTTCGCAGGAGTCCAACTGTGATTTGTGTACCTACAAGGTATGAATTGCGCTTCTCTCTGGGATGCCTTGGGAAGGTGAAAGATTGGATCCAAGCTTGTTTGCTCTTTCCTTTAAATTTTGAAAAGGAAAATCGATGAGAACTTATTTAAATTCATCTGACTGAATTCAATATGGAAATCGGCATATGCTTATCTTTTCCATTTCTGAATATAAGCTACCTTATTTGTTTGAACTATTAGCAATTTATAAAACTGAATAATTTAGATATAGATTTTTGAGTGCCGGTATACAGTAAGAATTCAATATATGTAAATATCAAAGATTCAGAGTAAAAATATTCAGTAATATCAAATTGCATTTTATTTCAGGCATCATGCCTTTCATGGCTTTTGAAAGTCAGTTTCTGTTGACTTTGATCTGATGTCATAGCCTCAATTTCCTCTCCAGCTCATTCGCAAAAGTAAATACAGTGTACAATGCATGTATAGAGTGAATGCTTGTACACAAACCAATGCCAACTATACTGTATGTGCAGTGGTGTCCAAAATACCACAAGTGAAAATATATTTAGGATAGACCATTTATATCTTCACCTGTCTTCCATCTAGTAAAATGTTTGAGAGTGACATGAAGAGTATATGCATATGTTCACAGTGAGTCCTCTGTGAGCCAGCATGCTCATCAAGTTTGACTTTGACTATATGTAACTCCTGCTGTGTTGCAAGATGTCTTGGGAGATGTGCAAGATTACTTGTTCATGTGTGTGATGTGTTTGAGTGTATAAGGTGTGTATATATCTGGTTTGCAGTGAACACTTGAGCCTTCCAAAAAATGGAAGCACTGCTTTAGTGTTTGTTATTCTGTCAAGTAGGGGTCATTTTGTCTTCTTCATATCTGTCTATTGTTCCTCAGTGTTCTTAGTCTCCCAAAAGACCATTGCAATATAGTCTGTAATACTATTTAAATTGGCATTTAGGTGGTGTGGCGTTGATAGCTGCATTCAGTGTGGAAATGGTCTTTAAAGCATTCTTCTGGGGTATCCTTAATTGTCTCCTGCTCTTGATCGAAGCAGTTTCTCCCCTTAATGTGAAATAATGCTATTTATAACTGAAGACTGACAAACACATAAGGAGTGACAAAATGTTTTACCCTTTATATCCAAACAGGGAGCAAGAAGGCAAATCAACAACAATTCAACAGTTTTTATATCCATTACATGCATTCAATTATTAATTAAATGGTAAAAAAAAACAAAAAAAAAACAAGCATTTCAGTGGTCTCAGATGTTCGGACCTCACACTGTAAACCCGAATAAGTTGGCAAAACTAAATAAAATAGAGGAAATCAGTTGCATACAATTATTAAGGTAATACATTTTAAGTTTAAGCATTTGAAGTGCTCTTAACTTCAAATATTTCATTAATCTTCATACATTTAACTTAAAATGATCAACTTAAATATTTTTAGTACTGGAAACTTTAACTAGCTAATTCAGTAAAGGCTACCTTGCTAATTGGTAACACAATGCTTTGATAGCGATAGCATTAGCATAGCATAGCACTTGCTGAATGAGTACAGCAATATAGAACTGTATATCTGTTCTCAAACTAAGCTCATGCTTCACTCGTCATCATGATAGTAACCCTACAAAAAACAACAACATAACAGAAACTTCTCTAAACTAGCATAACAAAACATTAAACACTACTAAATCTCCCACTTAACATTAATCTTACACAAATCCCAGCCCAGTTTCAGTTAAGTTTAAGTTTGTCTAAATTAAAAGAAAGTTCATAAAACTCAAAACAATATAACAATTCAGATTATTTAAAATGTGTCAGTTTTGTGAACTCAACAGAAAAAGAAAGTTCTAAATACTCATAAAAGTTAATTTGATTTAACTAATTTGTTTAATTTGAGTTGGCTTTACTCAAACCAATTAATCATTTTGAGCGTTAGGGTTTACATTGTACTAGACTATGCAAATTCCAGCTAATTTTAGTTCAAAGCCCTTAGAAAAATGGAATTTCATGTGGCCAAATTATTATTGTTATTTTTGTTGTTAAACTATTGACGCATAAACACTTTATGTTAAAGGAACACGCCGACTTTTTGGGACTTTAGCTTATTCACCGTATCCCCTAGAGTTAGATAAGTCCATACATACCATTTTTATCTCCGTGCGTGCCATAACTCTGTCTGACGCACCCACCGCTAGCCTAGCTTAGCACAAAGACTGGAGGTAAACGGCTCCATCTAGCCTACTGCTCAATAAATGACAAAATAATGCCAACATTTTCCTATTTACATTTTGTGATGTGTATAGTTACATTGTGTACTAAGACAGACCGAAAATTAAAATTTGCAATTTTCAAGACCGATATGGCTAGGGACTATACTCTCATTCCTGCGTAATAATCCAGGAACTTTGCTGCCGTACCATGGGTGCAGCAGCGCAATGATATTACGCAGCGCCTGAAAATAGGCTAACTTCCGTCAACATAACCAACGTGACAACCTGCTTGCACAGAGAGCATGCTGGGGACTATTTTCAGGTGCTGTGTAATATCATTGCGCTGCTGCACCCATGGTTCCTGGATTATTACGCAGAAATGAGAGTATAGTCCCTAGCCATATCGGTCTAGAAAATTGCAACTTTTCATTTTCCGTCGGTCTTTGTACACAATGTAACTATACACATCACAACATGTAAATAGGAAAATGTTGGCGTTATTTTGTCATTTATTGAGCAGTAGGCTAGCTGGAGCAGTTTATCTCCAGTCTTTGTGCTAAGCTAGGCTAGCGGTGGGTGCGTCAGACAGAGTTATGGCACGCACAGAGATAAAAATGGTATGTATGGAATTATCTAACTCTGGGGGACACAGTGAAGAAGCTAAAGTCCCAAAAAGTCGGTGTGTTCCTTTAACTGTTTCCCTGCCATTTGACGGAATTTTACGCTATTTATGACACAACGCTTTCTCACCATTGACAGAATTTTCCGCCTTTCCATGTTTCCACTGTTATATGGTAATAGGGTGTTATTACGTATCTTCTAAAAGGGTAAATAATCTCTGGATCATCACAACGCTTTAAAAATGCTGGCGGGGAAAGAGTTAAGCTCTTTGCAGCTATAACAATCTGTTTTGGAGCAGTTTTGTCTATTATCTGTGTTAACCAATAAATAATTGTAACATTGCAGACATGTCTTATCTTTTAATAGTAATACAGCTAAAGTAAAGCCAATGTTTTTATTGCTTTCTGACACCATGATCTATATTATCTCCAGATGCTGGTGCAATATATTTACCCTCACAGCTGCAAATATATCAAAGTGGAGTTGGAAACTTCATGTACATCTCAAACTCTGACAGGAAGCAGAAGAGTGCGAATTCTAGTTTGGTGAAAACTTGGAAACAATTCTGAAACTCACTTCTTAGTCCTTGTGTGTTTTTCCCTTTTACCTGTCCATGTCATCATTTCAATGAGAGTCATACTGAGACTTCAAAGAGGGGAAATCTATTGAGTTGCCTATGGGTATACCTGTTTCCTTTAGATTTCAGCTGAAAGACGCTAATTCAATGATATTCTGTAACAATTTTGTTGTGGCCTTGCCATGGTTGCTTAAGAATTGGCTTCCTTTCAATTCAGACGTTAGAAATTGAAGTAAACTGTCCACACCCTACAGGAACACATAAAAGACTTCATAAAAAATTAAACAGTGAAACAACAACAAAAGTTTTCTTACAAAAATGTATCCCTATTTAGTTAGACATTTTTTTCTGTTCTTTTTTTTTTTGGTAACACTTTAGACTTTAGACATTCTACTAACTATAAGTAACATTGCAACTACATGTTAGCAGTCAATAGAGTATTAGTAGACTGTCTGCTTAATATCTGATAACACTTTATTTTGATGGTCCGCCAATAGACATTCTACTGACTATAAGTAACTTTGCAAGTATTTCAACTTATTCTACTAAGTTAGAGGGACAGAGGTTAGAGAGTTAGTTGACATGTAGTTGCAGAGTTACTTATAGTTAGTAGAATGTCTAAAGTATACTATAGAAATAAAGTGTAACCCTTTTCATAATTATTTTTTACATTACATATATACCAAGACTTTTCCTTTTCCTGTTTCTTCAGATTTCATGCTCTGGGAGAACTTTCTCTTGTAACTACACAACACCTGCCATTTTCCTGACTATGAATGGTGCACCATCTGTTGCAAACTTTATTTATTTTAACAATCCTGAAGGCTGTATTTGTGAGAAACCCTTGTGTTAGAGTCACATACAGATGATTGCCTTGTCATGGTGCACTTGTAGAACAAAGGGAAATGTCTTTAGATAGTGTCTTCTTCTGTTGGGTTTGCTGATTCTGAATTCCGTGGAGATTTGCTTGCCTCTTCATCCAGTTTAAGAATATTGATTGAACTAGCCAATTTAACGTGAGCCAGCTTACACTTCCTGTGTAATAATAACATATAGGCGGAACTGGAGGACGGTTGCTTGGCAACATGGTCATTAATTTTGAGCAATCTCATAACACTCAGGCTGAATACAACTGTTTTTGCTGTTTCAACTGTTGCCTCTGATTTGCAGTTCTCTGGTCAGATGCCTCGCCTTTAGTCAGCATTGATGAAAGATTTAATTTCAATATACAATGATGGAAAAGATGTTGAAACTTTTGTTGAATTAGCCCTCTTTCAATCTCTCTCTCTTTCTTACCGGCATGATTGTTTCACATTCAGTATTGTCAAAGCATCAGTACACTCAATACAAGTAGAGCAAATAAAAAAGAATATTAAATAAACAAATAAAATAAATAAAATAATAAATATACAGGCATCTCAAACAATTTGGCTCAAAGCAATGGCTGGTTTGTAAAGGTATCCACTTCTTTTCTTTTTTTGCAATAGATGAATGAGTGCCCTGGTTTGAAACTGATGTTTGTTGGACGTTTGTGAGTTTCAGACGGAACTGATTTAGGGCTTTTCTCTTTAGCTGCAGTGTGTTAGGAGAGCTTAATTTCAGATGTGTCCAGAGCTGTCTTACCCTCTCTCTTTGCTGAAAGGTAGAGGGGGTTAGTGCTTGGCCCCCTAATTGCGCTCCATGGTGCCACCAAAAAATAAATAAATAAATCATATGCTGCTTTTAAAGATGCCATTTGAAATGGCAGCTACGGTAAAGGTTATGATGGCTTCAGTATTACGTATTTATTCTGAGGGTCATCTCCCTCAGAAAAAGCGGATAGCCTAATTAACAGTCTGCTTTGAATATCAGTTCATGCCTGGCAAAAAAAAAATCCTTTGTACATGAATCATTATGTATCTAAAATAATGTCCATTCAGACTCAGAATCTGATTCTGACCTTTCACCATTGTAAAAATCTAATTTTATGTCACATTCTGCTTGTTTATTCAAAGTTGTCTTGGTTTTAGGTTTTCTTTGTGATGGTTAATTTCACTGTTGATGAAAACATTATTTAGGTTACACATATGTTGAATTTTATGTATTGCCTTTAGGCTAAATCAATCTGTCAATCTATCTGTCAATCAATCTATCTATCTTCATTGAAAAAAGCAACTCCACATGAAAAGAGTGAGAAGTAATTATTTTCATTATTTTGGGGAACTGTTCTTAATAAAACATTTTAAATAGATTTCAAATGGCCTCTTAAATGTCCCTGCATTGCACCATCATCTTGTCCTCTCGTACACTCTCAACATTGTATCATTTTCTAGCAAATTTTTGCAGGCATTTAGCAGTCCTTCTGTCCATGTTTAATAGGATACTGTTTGTGTTTAAACGGAGCCACAGCCTGCAGTCTTGCTGCTGAGAGAGAAAGAGAGAGAGTGAGAGAGCAATGGGACATGTGTTGTCATCTACGATGAGAGTTTCCTCTGACACTGACATACAGGAGCCAGCTGTGAGCTGTCTGGCAGATCGGACCTAGGGGAGATGGCCGCCACCGCTGCAAAATCTTTAATTACTCGCTAACAAGAAGAACCGTCCTCATTTCAACCCGAGCACATTTCACCCGCTCACTCTGACAGGGGAAAGAGAATCCATTTTTGAGGGCAACAGCCACTGGAACAATCAGACAGGAAGCAAACAGGGGCATTCAGATTATATGGTGCATGACACTCCTAAACTAGGCATGCGTAGCCAGACTTTTCCCTTACGGCATCAAGTCTAGTCCACATCGCAGCTTATTCTGGCTAAGAACTGCCTATTTAGTCAGGAAGAGATAGTCTGACAAACATATAAAGTGACCTTTTGTGTGGCCACTAGGGGCGGGGTTTATCTGAAACAACAGTTGTACATAAAACAATGAAAAATGTGGGGGACCCAAACAAAGACATACAGTTTATTTCCCAGACATTACTCCTAAACAAAGTAGAAATATGCAGTCCTGCTGGTTTACTTGCTACTAAGTGCCTACATACATATATATATATATATATACACACATATGTATTTCAACAATAATGTTGTAAAAATCCAAATAACTTTACAGATCTTCATTGTAAAGGGTTTAAACAATGTTTTCCATGCATGTTCAATTAACCATAATCAATTAATTAACATGCACCTGTGGAATGGTCGTTAAGACCTTTACAGCTTACAGAGAGTAGGCATTTAAGGTCACAGTTCTAAAAACGCAGGACACTAAAGAGACTTGTCTACCGACTGTGAAAAACACCCAAAGAAAGATGCCCAGGGTCCCTTCTCATCTGCGTGAACGTGCATTAGGCATGCTGCAGGGAGGCATGAGGACTGCTGATGTGGCTAGGGCAATAAATTGCCATGTCCGCACTGTGAGACGCCTAAGACAGCGCTACAGGGAGACAGGAAGGACAGCTGATCATCCTCGCAGTGGAAGACCACGTGTAACAACACCTGCACAGGATCGGTACATCCGAATATCACACCTGCGTGACAGGTAAGGGATGGCCCCAACAACTGCCAGGAACACCAGGAACACACAATCCCTCCATCAGTGCTCAGACTGTCCGCAATAGGCTGAGAGAGGCTGGACTGAGGGCTTGTAGGCCTGTTGTAAGGCAGGTCCTTACCAGACATCACCAGCAACAACGCCGCCTATGGGCACAAACCCACCTTCGCTGGACCAGACAGGAGTGGCAAAAAGTGCTCTTCACTGATGAGTCACGGTTTTGTCTCACCAGGGGTGATGGACGGATTTGTGTTTATCGTCGAAGGAATGAGCGTTACACCGAGGCCTGTACCCTGGAAGCGGGATCGATTTGGAGGTGGGGGGTCCGTCATGGTCTGGGGCGGTATATCACATCACCATCGGACTGAGCTTGTTGTCATTGCAGGCAATCTCAATGCCTTGCGGTACAGGGAAGACATCCTCCTCCCTCATGTGGTACCCTTTATGCGTGCTCATCCGGACATGATCCTCCAGCAGGACAATGCCACCAGCCATACTGCTCGTTCTGTGCGTGAGTTTCTGCATGACAGCAATGTCAGTGTTCTGCCATGGCCAGCGAAGAGCCCGGATCTCAATCCCATTGAGCACGTCTGGGACCTGTTGGATCGCAGGGTGAGGGCTAGGGCCATTCCCCCCAGAAATGTCCAGGAACTTGCAAGTGCCTTGGTGGAAGAGTGGGGTAACATCTCACAGCAAGAACTGACAAATTTGGTCCAGTCCATGAGGAGGAGATGCACTGCAGTACTTCAAGCAGCTGGTGGCCACACCACATACTGACTGGTACTTTTGATTTTGAGCCTCCCTTCATTCAGGGACACATTATTCTATTTCTGTTAGTCACATGTCTGTGAAACATTTTTAGTTTATGTCTTATGGTGTTGACTTTTTTATTGTTCATACAAATATTTACACACATTAAGTTTACTGAAAGTAAAAACAGTTGAAAGTCAGAGGACGTTTCTTTTTTTGCTGAGTTTATATATATAATTTGTTACATTTATATAGCGCTCTTCTGGGTACTCAAAGCGCTTTAAATATAGAAGGGGGGAATCTCCTCATCCACCACCAATGTGCAGCATCCACCTGGATGATACGATAGCAGCCATATTGTGCCAGAACGCCCACCACACACCAGCTGATTGGTGGAGAGAGACAGAGTGATGAAGCCAATAAGTATATGAGGATTATTAGGATGCCATGATGGACAGAGGCCAATGGGCACATTTGGCCAGCGTGTCGGGGTTATACTCCTACTCTTTTTCCGAAGGACATCCTGGGATTTTTTATGACCACAGAGAGTCAGGACCTCGGTTTAACGTCTCATCCAAAGGACAGTGCTCTTTGACAGTATAGTGTCCCCATCACTATACTGGGCTGTTAGGACCCACACAGACCACAGGGTGAGCACCCCCTGCTGGCCTCACTAACACCTCTTCCAGCAGCAACCTGGTTTTCCCAGGAGGTCTCCCATCCAGATACTGACCAGGCTCAGCCCTGCTTAGCTTCTGTGGGAAACCAGTCTTGGGTTACAGGGTGATATGGCTGCTGGCAAAAATAAATAAATAAATAAATAAAATAATAATAATAAAAAATTATAAATAATAATAATAATAATAAAAAAAATAAAAAATAAAATAATAATAATAATAATATATATATATATATATATATATAGCCTATATATATATATATATATATATATATATATATATATATATATATATATATATATTTCTTTTTTTTTTTTTTTTACACACCAATGGCTGAAGAATAATATACAGAGGTCACTTACAATGTTAGGTTGGAAATACAAACATATAGCTGGATACAAACAGGACTGAGGAATGCAAAAAAAAAAAATTTGGTCATTGAATTAACCTGGTACCTTCAGGCGAATTCATAAAAATATGAAATATTTCAGGAAGTTGCGTCAAGCCAGTCAATCAGATTAGTCAGTGAATGTACTTTCTGGGCAGTTTGGAACTGTCTTTCTCCCTTGGCTCTCTCTCTAAATCAAAGCTTAACTGCATGTTATAGGCATATTGTACCACACACATCGAGTGTGTCATTAGGGGAGTTTAGTGTTGTTCAGCAACTGTGAATTGATGATTCAGAAAGCATGACCCTGGTCAAATTTGTTAATTTTGCAAACTGAAGTTAATCTATCGGAAGATTAGAGAGGTTTGGAGAGACAAAAACGCAACTGACTCATACAAGGAATTTAATAGAGAATTACCTCTGTTGTAGACCCCCACCTCTGTAATCCTCCAAGCTGGAGTTAGTTTTATGTTAAGCTTCAATTCATTATGGAAAGAACATGCAAGTTGTGCAGCATTCAGAGTTGTGTGCAATTTTCAAATGGCTCCAGGCTATAGTGTCCTCTCAGCTTCATCAGATGGAGTTTTCTGCACCCCACGATGTGGCTTTTATATGTCTATAAAGGTTTAATCCCTGTCGTTTTAGGACTTGCCTGTGGCCAGCCGTTTTTGTAGAGGAGAAATGTAGCACAGAGGGTTCTTTCATGTCAGTCTGTCTACAAAATCTGCTACTGTGCTCTGTCTTTTTTATCGTTGGTCGTGTCCACACTCTATCGTTTCTTTATGAGGCACTTGCTTTATTTCATCCCTGCTGTGTCTACATTTAGAAGCACTTATAGGCCTCAGGTTTCAAAGTGTTTCTAAAAACCTTCACCAAAGCCTACTCAAGGCCGACAACACTATTTGACTTAATTTTCTTGTGATCTCGACATAACAAAAGTTGTTCTTTTTACAATAATTGTTTGATTCTGAAACATTTCAGAAGTTTACTGTTGCTGTTGTAACGCAACTTTCATGAGCATCTGATCGACAGTGCGCTCTTATATGTGACCCTGGACCACAAAACCAATCATAAGTCATTATTTTTTAATGAATAAGCTTTCCATTGATGTGTGGTTTGTTAGGATAGGACAATATTTGGCCGAGATTCAACTATTTGAAAATCTGGAATCTCTTGAGGGTGCAAAGAAATCTAAATATTGAGAAAATTGCCTTAAAATTGTCCAAATGAAGTCCTTAGCAACGCATATTACTAACAATAATACATTTTTGATATATTTACAGTAGGAAATGTAAAAAATATATACATTCATGGAACATGATCTTTATTTATTATCCTAATAATTTACAGAATACTATATACAGTGACATCGACATTAGTTTTAATAAGCAATGAGTTTAGTATCACATGAACGCTATTGCGGTAGTGAAACTGTGATGAGTCATGCATCTAGCAGTTAGAACGTAACGATAACAAATACACTTCAAGCTAAACAATCATATTGATTCAAGCATTTGTAAGTTAATTACTTGTCAGTAGCGGACACAATACTGCACAAATTATAGCGATCACAAAGAAGTATGGTATTTACTCTCTCTGTCCCAAATGCATACAATCTAGTCCAATATGAACTAACACAGTAACACCGTGTCTACACACGACGCGACCGTTGACGCGTCACAACAGTTAGAAGCTGTCTACATGACACGACAAAGCAACCGCTGGATATCACTGCAAGTCAATTTGTCCTCTCTATGAGAAGTATCGTGAGTGCTTGGGGTACGTCATAAATAGAATGAGGCATCCATTTACTCGCATCGCGCCGCATCCAGTGTAGACAACATTACTGATTATAAGGGGTTCTATTGTCTTTTGCCCCATCACGCCGCTCGCATCCGGTGTAAACACTGTGTAAGGTAGATATACACTCACCTAAAGGATTATTAGGAACACCATACTAATACTGTGTTTGACCCCCTTTCACCTTCAGAACTGCCTTAATTCTACGTAGCATTGATTCAACAAGGTGCTGAAAGCATTCTTTAGAAATGTTGGCCCATATTGATAGGATAGCATCTTGCAGTTGATGGAGATTTGTGGGATGCACATCCAGGGCACGAAGCTCCCGTTCCACCACATCCCAAAGATGCTCTATTGGGTTGAGATCTGGTGACTGTGGGGGCCATTTTAGTACAGTGAACTCATTGTCATGTTCAAGAAACCAATTTGAAATGATTGGAGCTTTGTGCCATGGTGCATTATCCTGCTGGAAGTAGCCATCAGTGGATGGGTACATGGTGGTCATAAAGGGATGGACATGGTCAGAAACAATGCTCAGGTAGGCCGTGGCATTTAAACGATGCCCTATTGGCACTAAGGGGCCTAAAGTGTGCCAAGAAAACATCCCCCACACCATTACACCACCAGCCTGCACAGTGGTAACAAGGCATGATGGATCCATGTTCTCATTCTGTTTACGCCAAATTCTGACTCTACCATCTGAATGTCTCAACAGAAATCGAGACTCATCAGACCAGGCAACATTTTTCCAGTCTTCAACTGTCCAATTTTGGTGAGCTCGTGCAAATTGTAGCCTCTTTTTCCTATTTGTAGTGGAGATGAGTGGTACCCGGTGGGGTCTTCTGCTGTTGTAGCCCATCCGCCTCAAGGTTGTGCGTGTTGTGGCTTCACAAATGCTTTGCTGCATACCTCGGTTGTAATGAGTGGTTATTTCAGTCAAAGTTGCTCTTCTATCAGCTTGAATCAGTCGGCCCATTCTCCTCTGACCTCTAGCATCAACAAGGCATTTTCGCCCACAGGACTGTTGCATACTGGATGTTTTTCCCTTTTCATACCATTCTTTGTAAACTCTAGAAATGGTTGTGCGTGAAAATCCCAGTAACTGAGCAGATTGTGAAATACTCAGACCGGCCCGTCTGGCACCAACAACCATGCCACGCTCAAAATTGCTTAAATCACCTTTCTTTCCCATTCTGACATTCAGTTTGGAGTTCAGGAGATTGTCTTGACCACCCCTAAATGCATTGAAGCAACTGCCATGTGATTGGTTGATTAGATAATTGCATTAATGAGAAATTGAACAGGTGTTCCTAATAATTCTTTAGGTGAGTGTATATACCACATCCCATCAGTTATATTCAGTTCTATACTGCCACCTGTTGGCGCAGTTATGTAACTTAGAGAACAACTTTTATGTCCAGATCACAAGAAATTTAAGTCGGGATAACTCAAAAACAACTTTTGTCGAGATCATGAGAAAATTAAGTTGTGATAACGAGAAAACTTTTATGTCAAGATCACGAGAAAACAAGAGAGAAAAATAATAATAATCCATCGCCTCTTGGTGCTTCCGTACCAATCTCTCATGATTTGTTTGTTACTCTCTCATGTTCTTTTGGTCTGAATTTGTAGGCCAATAAATGGCAATATTGTCCAAGTAACACATTTCTCAACCTTTCTCCCCTTTTATTGCAGACTGGAAGAAAAGAAAAAGGAGACCCACTGAATTCAGCTATTGACAAGATGACCAAGAAGACCCGTGATCTTCGCAGACAGGTGAGTCAGTCTTCTGTCTGCTGTCTTTCTAGAAATTAAGAAGATAAAAAGACTATGACTATTCCACTGAAAGGAAGAGACTCATTAAAGGTTTACAGCTGTGGTTCTCTTTTTTTTACCTATCATGAATTGTAAAAATGTAGAATCGCAAAAAATGTAGAATCATGGATGGATTCAATACAGTCTCTCTGACTGTATGTTCCATTTCATTTTCTTTTTTCACAGAAAACATACATAACATACATATATATATATATATATATATATATATATATATATATATATATATATATATATATACACAGTACTGTGCAAAAGTCTTAGGCGTTGGTATTTTCACACGAAAAATGTTTTTAAGCCAGTTATTTATATATTTTACTGTAGTGTGTCAGTAGGAAATATCAGTTTACATTTCCAAACATTCATTTTGTAATAATCCAGTGAGATTTTTTTTTTTTTTTTTTTTTTATGCACAAGAAGTCTGATAGCAGTCGGTATGATCTGATCTCACCATCATCGAGTCTGTCTGTGATTACATGAAGAAACAGAAAAAAACTGAGACAGACTGAATCCAGAAAAACTAAGGCAACGTCTCCCAGACACTTGAGGAAACCTTCCTGCAAAACTACAGTACTGTGAAAAGTTTAGGCACTTGTCAGAATGCTTTAAAGTGAGAATGCTGTCAAAAATAATAACATAAATAGCTTTTATTTATGAATTAACTTCTATTAACTAAATCAAATCGATATTTGGGGTGACCACCCTTTGCATTTAAAACGGCTTTTGTCACATGCATCTATTCCTACACCTATTCATGTAGTTTTGCAGGAAGGTTTCTTCAAGTGTCTTGGAGACGTTGCCACAGTTCTTCTGGATTTAGTCCATCTCAGTTTTTTTATGTTTCTTCATGTAATTACAGATAGACTCAATGAAGATGAGATCAGATCTCCATGTGGAGCATAGAGACTATTGTCAGACTCTTTATGCATACAAAAATCGCACTGGATTATTAAAATTAATGGCAATTAATTTATAAATGTAAACTGATATTTCCTACTGACACACTACAGCAAAAGATATAAATAACTGGCTTAAACACACTTTTTGTGTGTAAAAATACTAGTGAGCCTAAGACTTTTGCACAGTACTGTATATATGGGTGAGATGATGGTGATTGCAACTGTCAAGCTCCAAAAAACAAAAAAGTATCATAAAAGTTGTATACAACTTGTGCACTATATTGTAAGTCTACTGAGGCCATATGATAGCTCTGTGTGAGGAACAGAACAACATTTAAAGTCATTTTCACTGTAGATCTTCCGATTCACTGTTCAAGTCCCTTTACAATAACTACACTTTGAGATCCGCTGGTTTACTCAATCGTGTTTTGTAAAAGTTGATGCATCAAGTATTAATACTTGCATAAGGAAATGTTTCCTTTGAGCCTGCAGATGGATTTAAACCTTTAAATATAAACTGACAAACACAATGCTAAAAAGAAAGTAATCATAATGCACAGCACCAAACTATCTGTGTCCAAGAGGAAAAGTCTTTGAGAACAGTTTAGGCTTAAATAACATTTTACTGCCGTGCATAAGAGCATCAAACAGCAGTATGTCTCTAACTCAAGAAGCTGAGGTCCACGCTCTTGACTTCAGCAATCAGCAGAGCTTAAAAGCTCTTTTGATCACCATGACAATGGAAGACAGTGTCAGATCGGTCAGCAATGGTCTAAACCGAAAACAAAGCCTAGAAATAAAACTTCAATGTGTTAGACAGAGGGGGAATTCCCATCAGACTGAAATATAATTATCTGTCAAGTAGAGTTTTTGCTGTAAACTTAATAGAGAATGAGCATTACATAACGCTATTATATTATACTATTACCTGACATTTGCATCAAAGAAAATGAAGCATTCTATCAGCTCATCCGTGTAAGGAACAAGGCTAGGTAAACTTATTTCACTGATTAAGAGAAACATACAGTAGGTTGCTCCTGTCAGCCCAGTTATGGCAATATTTTTGATAAATGGCTTTACAAATTTCAAAAAAGTTGTTGTATGTCTTTTGAAGACTTGACATACTTTTATGATATTTTTATAGTGCTCTTTGTCATTCTGAAGTGTGATAGCACCCACCCAATTTACAACTTTTTATGGAAAACAGCAGGTAGGATATTGTTTACCTAAAAAAAAAAAAAAAAAACATCTTTTGTGTTCTATAGAACAAGGAAAGCCATATTCTAGGTTTGGAATGGCATGAGTCGTGGCAAAATGGTGACAGAATTGTCATTATGGGCGAACTATTCCTTTCATAAACTCACCATATAACACATTCCGGTAAGGCAAAATTGGCCCAACACTCTAAACATCAAGATGTCAGCTGTCAGAGAGCATACAATCACCATAGTCACCCTCTCATTTGTGAGACTTCACCATATTATATACGAGATTTTCCCTGTTTTCTGAGATTGTTGTGTTTGAACAATCAAAACTTGTTTTGTATTCTGCGAAAATGCCATTGTTGCACAATTCTATTATAATAGATGTTTTATCGGTGCCTGATTTTTTTTATATATATATATTTTTTTATAGGGCTCTTTCATGCTTCACATTGACTGATTTTTCCCTGTCTGCTGTCTTTGAGACATTGTTGTGTGGTTTCATTGGCCAATCACAATGTAATTTACCTGCCATGTTTTCCCCACTTTGCATTTTCTCCCTGGTGTGTTTTATATGATTTGTTTAGGCATATATAAAAACGGCAATCGTGTTTGGATCCACACCAAAACAACTGGTCCGATATTGCCTGAAAGAGGTGTCTTGGCCTGATTGTAAATGCACTCTGTTTGGTTGTGGTGAAAAAGCTATCCAACCCAGCGGACCAGTGAACCAATCTGTATCATAATTCATAATGGAAAATATGCTGCGTAAAAAGCAGCAGTGTCAGAATCTATAGGTGAGCACATTAGGTATCCCAGTTGAAAACCAAAGAATGCCTGCCCATTTTATACTGTTGCCTTGTGAACTGAACCAAGGAGAAAATGCTACATTATTGCAAGAATTTAACTCCCTGTTACGAAACAAAGCCTACAATCTACAGGTTTGAAAATGCCCTTAAATGTCCTACGTCTACATTACAGGTTTTCTCAATCGCTTTAGCTCAATTCTAGAATTAGATTTTTTTTACTCATAACAATAAGTTTCTTGTTCATATCAGATTAGAATTTCTTATTGATTTAAGCAAATTGCATTTGTTTTGGTGGAAAAGAGTTCAATTGTCTACAATTTGCACAATGACTAAATGCACATGGCCTGTTGATCAAAACTGATGAGTTGATTCTCAGTGAAACTGAGAAACTCTTCACAACTTCTAAACATCCTTTCATCATGTGAGCCATCACATGCAAAATTATCCATTCAGTGATCAAAATTAGTCAGACATGTTATATTCCATAAATATTTATGATATGGAATTTTGTTAAATTGCAACACACACATACTATACAACTCTAGGAAAAATTAAGAGACCACATTGATTTCTGAACTTGAAGTGGTCTCTTAATTTTTTCCAGAGCTATATATACACCGATCAGACATAACATTATGACCACTGACAGGTGAAGTGAATAACATAGATTATCTCTTCATCACGGCACCTGTTAGTGGGTGGGATATATTAGGCAGCAAGTGAACATTTTATCCTCAAAGTTGATGTGTTAGAAGCAGGAAAAATGGGCAAGCATAAGGATTTGAGCGAGTTTGACAAGGGCCAAAATGTGATGGCTAGACGACTGGATCAGAGCATCTACAAAACTGCAGCTCTTGTGGGGTGTTCCCGGTCTGCAGTGGTCAGTATCTATCAAAAGTGGTCCAAGGAAGGAACAGTGGTGAACCGGTGACAGGGTAATGGGCTCATTGATGCACATGGGGAGCGAAGGGTCAGTAAATTGGTGTAAATTACTGATACAATAACTAGGTTTTAAAGCATGAATTAAATGTTTTGGGTGAGTAACTACATTTTGCAGATATACAGTAGAGTTCTGATGTTCCAGCAAACAGTTGTGACAATTGCACTTACAGTTTAGAGAATATTAAGACTGTTTTGAAAAATGTGCCAAAGCGATTGAGATAATCTGTAATCCGGATACATTTGAAAACGGCGTTTTCATTTTAAAACGCTCTCCGTCCACACTAGCGTTTTCAAGTGTTTTCCAAAAGTTTCTCATCCACACTGAAACGTTGGAAAGCGCTAAATTCATAAATTATACAGATGGAACAGACATCATAAAGTTATCACGCAATTCTTCTGTCAGGATAATTTTATTTAGCAAAATATCTCTATGCATCCAGGTCGCTTTCAGTCACCATTATATGTTTGATCTAAAAAGCTATTGCTCTCATGTTTTGCCGCTGGACAGAAAATGTTCTGTCATCTTTGCAGGACTGTGATATGAATAGAAAGTAACATATCTTTAGCAACAGTTAAAAAAAACTGAATAGCACATAACAGGCACAATACCTCTATAAACATAGATATCTATCAGTTCAATATGCTTCACATGACTAAACATGCATCATCTTTTTTAAATACCTCCGTTTTCACAGTCCACACTATAAAACAAAACCATGTTTTCAAATTTATCCCTGGGAATGTGGTTTCAAAAAATTCTGCTTTCGCAGGACAAAAACGTTGTCTCAGTGTGGACAGAAAAAGATGCGTTTTCAAACTAAAACGTATTAATGTGAACAAGGCCTTAGTCACAAGTTATTGGCTATGTGGGGCCATGAGCAAGGATGGTAGATTTCAAATATCACACTTCTGGGTGGTCCAGGATGAATATTAATGCTAACAGATAGCTTTCTCCAGGTATCATAGACCTCATTGGCCTGCCCCTTCTATGAGAATACCCTCTTCACCCCACATCACAGTAAATCCACAGAGAGAGCAACTACTGTGGAATAGATGTTCGTTTTGAGCGGCCTGCTCTAATTACACACTTGGAGTTCAGGAGTGTGTTAGTGGGTGTATAAATCAACCGTTGCAGAGGTTAAAAAACAGTGCACACACACAGCTGGAGTTAGCTTGCCGTTTACCCTCCACCTGATTTGTACAATCTTTTATAATTGGAAAACATCTTTTAAAATCTTCCCACTCCCACCCCCTTCACCAAGACTGTAAATTCAAGGGTCGCTTTTTCAGACTCAGCAGTCGTACATCACCTTCCTCATTTCTACTCCTCTACGCTCCTTCCCCCTTCGCTGAACCTCACGGCCGTCATGTCCCTGCATCTTCTGTCACCCGCTTTGCTGGACCAATATTTGGAAAGCTGTAAACTTTCCCTGACACATGTATTGTAGTTACGTGTCGGTCGAGGGAGCCGGTTGTTTACAGATTTGCCAGGCCAAGCATTTTTAATCCTCTTAAGACATTTATTTCATTATCTATCATAGTCTGAGGCGGGGCAAGATGTTTCCCTCACGGATACATGGAGGTTTTATTGTACAGTAAAGTGGTTTAAAGGAAATGAAAAGTGTTTGATAGCCCAGATTTACCCCAGCTCACACATCTCCAGGTGATTCAGACCAATCACTTCCTGTTTCCACTTCAGGTGGGCTCCATATGCTCTTGCATCTGATAAACCATCTCTCACCTTAGCAACATGTCACTAGAATCTCATCGCAAAACAAATGAGATTTTAATCACTTTAATGGGGTTTGAGATCCCGAAAAAAAACTTGCAGAGGGATCAAGGAGGATTCTAAGCAAATTGCAGACCAAGCTGTTGATATATCCAATGTGAAATCCTTGCACATATGTTGGATGTTCTCATTACATATTTTAATTTCAGGCAGTGATCAACGGGCAGCAGTCGCCTGCTGTGTTTTTGCTGTTGTTTACCGACCCTGCAGAACAGCAGCCGTGGGGTTTATAACAGAAAAAAAATGACTTGATTCAATCAAAAAGACTTATTATGATTTTATTAGCTGATTGCAGAAAGATGACGCATTGAGGGGTTGAGGCTAACCGATGCACAACTCACCATGCATAACACAAAACAACCCACCTGGCACACTGGGGAACGGGATATTTGCATACATTTGCACGTATGGATTTGGGTAAATATATGTGCTGCTTTTGGCATGGTTTGTGTGTAAATGAGTAAATGCACTTCTTTTTCAGAAGATATGAGATGCGAACCTCTGTGATCTGCTCAGGGCTTTTCAGGCCCCTCAGTCAAATGAATGGAGGCATCGCCATCTCATCAAATCAGTCTCACCGGGGGAACATTCGAGTGTCTGTGGCAGCTGGCTTTGAGTTATTACTGTCTACCTGGCAAGAGAATATACCACCCCGACTATTGCAAATCAAGCTACACCGGCAATCCTGTTCACGATCGCAAACATTGTGGAGGACCGTGGTTGATTTTCGTATTGCCCTGTGTTGTATTACATTTGCACAGACAGACAGACAGACGTACAGACAGACACATATATATATATATATATATATATATATATATATATATATATATATATAGATAGATAGATAGATAGATAGATAGATAGATAGATAGATAGATAGACAGACAGACAGACAGACAGACAGACAGACAGACAGACAGACAGACAGACAATAAATCTGTTTTGAATGAGGTGTGAATGTTGTACAGTAGGTAGCTTGACCTGCAATGACTTGTTTATGAAATTCACAGAAAGATGTAGACAGATGTGAAAATTGTGGTAAACTCTTTCTTTGATCTAATTTGAGTGGATCAACAAATCAAATCTAAGAGAAAGAGAGTAATGTCCATACTGCTTTGCATAAATGAATAAGCAGGTCCTTATGCTACACAGGCATGCATGGAATAACTATGAAACTTGCAGTGAGCGCACTGACTAATACACAGCATCGCTATCAAATCCATCAATAGTGCCGCAGAACAGATTAGACTAGTTCATATATACCAGTTGAGATTAACCTCAACGGAGTCTTTAGCCTCCTGAGTACTTATATCTCCTTCCACATTGCACAGAGGTTGATTCCCACACAGTCTTCTTTATTTATTGATTTATTTATTTTTTATTAATGGAATGATGTAGTGGTTCTGGGCTGGTAACCAGAAAGTTACTAGTTTAAACACTGTAACCGGCAATCCATGAACTATCACCATTGCGCCCTTGAGCAAGACACTTAGGTTGCTCCAAGGGGACTGTCTCAGTAATGAGTGTACTTCAAACATTTTGGATAAAAGCATCAGTTTCCTGACAAAAAAGTACTATGGTTCAACTATGGTACCAATTTAGCAGACACTTTTATCCAAAGTGACTTAGAGCAAACTTATTACAGGGACAGTCACCCTCAAGCAGCCTAGTGTTAGGAGCCTTGCTCAACGGTACAATGATGACAACTTATGCCTCAGTCCCTGAGGAGTTTAAACCACCAAACTTGCACTTTCTGCAGGGGAATGAATTTTAGAGTGGGGAGGGGAGATGGAAATTTTCATTGTGTGTCAGTCTTAATAAATGTTCAAGACACATTACCTAATTAAGCCAATCAAGCCATTGCCTTTGTACTTGGTAAGAGTTCTTATAAATTGTGTGGATGGATGGATGATGGGATGGATAGATGATCCCCACTTGTCTAAATATCAATGTTTTTCTCTGTGTCACGTATAGTCCGATGATTAAGAAGAATGGCTTTAATTAACAAAGTAAAAGAGTTTATTTAAACAAAGTAAATACAGGTAATCCAAATCTGAGCAAACACAAACGAAACCGTGTGCATAGCACAAATAATACCGGGCCCATGACTGAAAGGAAATGAGGAACTTGAGTAACATGGTTATGAACTAAATACAGACAGGCGTGCTCGTTAATGAATGTCCACGACAGGAAACGAGAACAAAGGAAAGAGCTAACTGAAGTAAGACCATGAAAAAAGTCCATGAAAATCTAACAAAACAGACTAAACTAAACACAAACACTTATATTTGGAAGCTTGTTTCCGCCACAGAATAAAAAGTCAGAATTGCAAAATATAAACTCACAATTGCACGAAAAAAGTCAGAATTGCGAGATATAAAGTCAGAATTGCGAGATATAAAGTCAGAATTGTGATATATAAAGTCAGAATTGTGAAATATAAAGTCAGAATTGCGAGATATAAAGTCAGAATTGAGAGATATAAATTCAGAATTGTGAGATATAAAGTCAGAATTGAGAGATATAAATTCAGAATTGTGAGATATAAAGTCAGAATTGTGAGATATAAAGTCAGAATTGAGAGATATAAAGTTAGAATTTTGAGATATAAAGTCAGAATTGCGAGATATAAAGTCAGAATTGCGAGATATAAAGTCAGAATTGAGAGATATAAAGTCAGAATTGCGAGATATAAAGTTAGAATTGTGAGTTATAAAGTCAGAATTGAGAGATATAAATTCAGAATTGTGAGATATAAAGTCAGAATTGCGAGATATAAAGTCAGAATTGAGAGATATAAAGTTAGAATTTTGAGATATAAAGTCAGAATTGCGAGTTATAAAGTCAGAATTGTGAGATATAAAGTCAGAATTGTGTGATATAAAGTCAGAATTGTGAGATATAAAGTCAGAATTGAGAGATATAAATTCAGAATTGAAAGATATAAAGTCAGAATTGAGAGATATAAATTCAGAATTGTGAGATATAAAGTCAGAATTGTGAGATATAAAGTCAGAATTGCGAGATATAAAGTCAGAATTGCGAGATATAAAATCAGAATTGAGAGATATAAAGTCAGAATTGAGAGATATAAAGTCAGAATTGCGAGATATAAAGTTAGAATTGTGAGTTATAAAGTCAGAATTGAGAGATATAAATTCAGAATTGTGAGATATAAAGTCAGAATTGCGAGATATAAAGTCAGAATTGAGAGATATAAAGTTAGAATTTTGAGATATAAAGTCAGAATTGCGAGTTATAAAGTCAGAATTGTGAGATATAAAGTCAGAATTGTGTGATATAAAGTCAGAATTGTGAGATATAAAGTCAGAATTGAGAGATATAAAGTTAGAATTGTGAGTTTTAAAGTCAGAATTGAGAGTTATAAATTCAGAATTGAGAGATAAAAGTTGAAATTATCTATTTTGTGCCGGTAACAAGTTTCCATACTTTAAAACCTATATGATTTTATTTTATTTTTTTAATTGGGAGTCAACAGAGTTTGGATACAAATTTAAAATCAGCCTACGGCAATGAGTGCTGAAAGTGGTGGGGGTTCTGGTGCAGCATGAACAAACTGCAGGATAAAGATCACATACCAGCACTACACTTTTGGGTTCGGTTTAATATGGACAAACCCAGCAATTGGGTTGTTTTAACCCAGTGAATGGTTGTTTTAACCCAGCTGTTGGGTTAAATGTTTGCTTGAAACAACCCAGTTGTTGAGTTTGTCCATTTTCAACCCAACTTGGGTTGTTTTTAACCCAGCATTTTTCAGAGTGTAGATGTTAAAAAAAGTTTTTTTTTTTAGGTTTATCTAGTATAGTATAATCTATTATTATTATTATATAATTAAAAATGAACATATTAGTGCTACGAATTTGATAAATATGTTTTATTATACATATTTTTTAAATTTAGGATTTGTAAACATTTTCTCGTCCTTTGTTTCAAGATTCTTAAAAAATAGAACAAAAACCTATATATTAAGTGCTATATGACTACTTTATTTTTTCTTTGCCATTATTGTATATGACGAGAAAGAAGAAAAGAGAGAAATCGTGTCACATCAGAGGGTGTTTCTCTGAGCTAGTGGACCTCCTAGCGGAGTAATTCTGCAGTCATGGGGCCAGTCACAGAACTAAACCAGGCATTTGTCAGACCTCTCCCCCAGAGGCGCACCTCTCAGATGCCACAGAGTGCTTGAGCTCCCGTAATGCTCTGCCACTGAGAACTACGGAAAGAGAAAAAAAGGGAATGAATAAATAAAAATAAAATAAATCGTTGGTATACAGACTTGCAGCTGTTTAGAAACTAGATAAATAATAATACTGGAGGTGTGAGAACGTTAATTATCTGTTCCTATGCAATTAGCAGTCCGCAGACACATCCCTTTACACTCTTTGAGCTATGTGTCATCTGTCATCACATTCCTAATAAATGTGTCTGTCAAGTCCTCCCTCCCAGCTCTCTGTTGACGGATAGCTTACTCCAGGATGCTCCTCCAGTGCACAACACTTCTCTGAACATATGCTTAAGCAAGTTCACTCTCTCTCTCTTTCAGTTTCTCTCAGTGGGGATCCATTTTGTAAAGTGCAAACAGAAACAATCTTGAGTTCCTGCAATATACATTATATACTTTAAAACATTTACAAATAATTAGTTATCCTGTAGATACACAAAGCTTTCAGTTCCCTGTCAGTCGGTCACGTTCGACGTACGTATCGGGATCACTTCTGGGAGCCCCTATCAGCTTCGAGATATAGAGAACGGGCCAATGACCATTGGCGTGCGAGATTTGCATCTCGCGCTCCGCCCCGCGCTGCGGGTATAAACAGGAGGCGAATGCAGCACACTATTGTCATTCACTTCGGAGCCGAACACGGTGTAGACGAAGGAGACTGTTCCTGCTTCAGCAGAGAGAGAAAGAGAGAGAACGAGAGAAGACACTTCTTTGAGTGCTGGGAGAGAAGGCACGATCAGCGGCGGCCACGAGCTCACTGATACAGTGATAAACTGCTGTTTTTACAGCACTGTTGGTTGGTGAGGGCGTTCCCAACGGTGAGTGCATACACAGGCTGCACTACTCTCCTGTGTTTTGCCGCGGTCGTTCCTGGGTGCTTCAGCACATTTAAAAGAGCTTTCTTCTAAAAGAGCAGACGTCATTCCACCCGTGCGTTGATGCGGTTGTTTCCTGTCCTTTGACGGCCACGATCCCTCTCGCATAAGCATGTTGAGATTGCGTTCGTGGGTGGTCCATGTTCTCTCAGGAGCAGAGGACAGATGTCAATCGCTGCATCGGAGAGAGGGCTGTTATAAGCTGGAAATGAAGATGATGCTTAGTTTCCCACTGTAATGGTGTGTGCTCATGCTGAATCAGATTCAGACTTGACAGCCATGCTTTCCCGGGTGGCTGAGGCGTAGTGCAACGCGTAAATTGCCTTGCCCGCCCCCTTGCCTTTTTCCCGGATGTGCATTGGAAAGCTTTGGCAGTGTGGAACTATTTGGTGCCAAAATATGGGGTGCCAATAGGGCCATAATCTGGATAAAGTTTTCCTCTCTCTCACTACCCTCATCGGTGAGGTGGCAGTGCCACTGGCAGGCCACCTCCGCCCTGCACTCTATGCCTCGCCCTATGCCTCGCCACTCTTGTTCCCCGCTGAGGAAGGAGGTGAGGTAGGCAGTGTGTGACGCCACAAAGCCTTGCCACCCTCTGCCCGTCCTTCAGTCGCCAGCGGACCGCAGCGTATGGCTTGAGAACGCTACCATGCCTTCTCTCATACCCTCTGTCCAACCGTGGGGGCAGGTAGGTGCTGCGTGCACACTCAGACCCCACTTCAGGACGCTGTGCCTCTTGGGTCGGGTCCCTGCCCTCCACTTCGCTGCCCTACTGCTGGTACGTCTGTGGGGCGGGTGTGTTCATGATACGGTTTCCGGAAGCCTAGCTAGCACTTCCGGGACGGTCCCGCTGACTCACCTGCACCACCAGGCTCGGCTATGCGATTCAGTTCGCACGGCATCCTCCCAAGTTCTGGGCGTCCACTTCACTGTTGTGTGGAGCTGCGATGCCCATCTTGTGGAAAGAGATCGAAGTCCTACTGGTGAAAAACGCGATTGGAGCCGGTCCCTCCAGCCGACATGAAGTTGGGGTTCTATAACTCCTACTTCATTGTGCCCAAGAAAAGCAGTGGGTTATGACCAATCTTGGACCTGTGAGTCCTGAACGGGCCCTTCACAAACCGCCCGTTCAGATGTTGACGCAGAAGCGCACTTTCGAGTACATCCGTCCCCAAGATTGGTTTGCAGCGATCGACCTGAAGGTCCTTCCCTTCAGGACTGTCCCAGTTGTGTGAATACAGAGACACGGTGATCAGTCAACTCAGCCTGTTGGGACTTCAGGTCAACTGGGGAAAGAGCAAACTCTGCCCCGTGCAGAGGATCTCTTTTCTCGGTATGGAGCTGGACTTGGTCAATCTGACAGCGCGTCTCACAGAGGAGCGTGTCCAGTCGGTGTTGAACTGCTTGAATTGGTTCAAATGCAGGACAGCGGTACCACTGAAACATTTTCAGAGGCTCCTGGGGCATATGGCATCCGCAGCTGCTGTAACACCGCTCAGATTGCTTCATATGAGACCGCTTCAACGCTGGCTACACAACCGAGTCCCGAGATGGGCGTGGCACAGCGGATCCCTCCGTGACTCCGAGGTGCCACCAAACCTTCCGCCTGTGGTCGGACCCTTCGTTTCTACGGGCAGGAGTTCCCCTAGAACAAGTGTCCAGGCATGCTGTTGTCTCCACGGATGCCTCATCCATTGGCTGGGGTCCCACGTACAATGGGCTTGCAGTTTCGGGTCTGTGGACGGGGCCTCAACTGCAATGGCATATCAATTACCTCGAGTTGTTAGCAGTTTGTCTTGCGCTGGGCCGCTTCAAAACGCTGCTACTAGGCAAGCACGTTCTGGTCCCTACGGACAACACTGCGGCCAATGGTACGTCAACAAACAGGGTGGTCTACGCTCCCGTTGCATGTCTCAACTCGCCCGCCATCTCCTCCTATGGAGTCAGAAGCATCTGAGGTCGCTTCGTGCCATTCACATTCCGGGCCTGCTCAATCGTGCAGCCGACGAGCTCTCACAACAGCCAGTGCTCCCCGGAGAGTGGAGACTCCATCCACAGGTGGCTCATCTGGAGTCGCTTCGGGACTGCACAGGTAGACCTGTTTGCCGCCCCGGACACGACCCACTGCCAGTTGTTTTATTTCCTGACCGAGGGGACTCTCGGCTCGGATGCGCTGGCACACAGTTGGCCCCGGGGCCTACGCAAGTATACGTTTCCTCCAGTGAGCCTTCTTGCACAGACTCTGTGCAAGGTCAGGGAGGACGAGGAGCCTGTTGGTTGCTCTGTATTGGCCCAACTGGACTTGGTTCCCGGAACTAGTGCTTCTCGCGACAGCACCTCCCTAGCCCATTCCTCTGAGGAAGGACCTCCTGACTCAGAGACGGGGCACCCTATGGCACCCGCATCCGGACCTCTGGAAACTCCATGTCTGGTCCCTGGACGGGACGCGGAGGTTCTAGGTGGCCTACCACAGGCTGTGGTAGACACCATCACTTCCGCTAGAGCTCCCTCTATGAGGCGCCTCTATGCATTGAAGTAGAACCTGTTCGTCGACTGGTGTTCTTCTCGCCGAGAAGACCCCCGGAGATGTTCGGTCGGTTCTGTGCTTTCCTTCCTACAGGATGGGTTGGAGCGAAGGCTGTCTCCCTCCACCCTCAAAGTCTATATTGCCGCTATCGCCGCTAATTATGACATGGTAGGTGGTAAGTCTCTAGGGAAGCACGATCTGACTAAATCCGCCTCGCCCTCCCTCTATACCCTCTTGGGACTTAACTCTGGTGCTAACCGCACTGCAGAGGGCGCACTTTGAGCCTTTGCAGTCAGCTGAGTTAAAAATCCTGTCTCTGAAGACAGTACTCCTGACTGCATTGGGTTCTATCAAGAGGGTAGGGGACCTGCAGGCATTTTCGGTCGACGAATCGTGCCTGGAATTCAGGCCCGGTAACTCTCATGTAATCCTCAGACCCCGGCCCGGATATGTGCCCAAGGTTCCCACCACTCCCTTCCGGGACCAGGTGGTGAGCCTGCAAGCGCTGCCTTCGGAGGAGGCAGACCCAGCCCTAGCTTTTCTCTGTCTAGTCCGCGCTCTGCGGACTTATGTGGACAGAACGCAAAGCTTCAGGACCTCAGAACAGCTCTTCGTCTGTTATGGAGGCCAGCAGAAGGGAAAGGCTGTCTCCAAGCAGAGGATCGTGCCCTGCCCGCTCAGGTTAAGAGCCCACTCCACTAGGGGTGTAGCTTCTTCCTGGGCGTTGGCTCGTGGCGCCTCGCTGACAGATATTTGTAGAGCTGCGGGCTGGGCGACACCTAACACGTTCGCTAGATTTTATAGCCTCCGTGTAGAGCCGGTATCTTCCTGTGTGCTCGCTTCCCATAGTCAGTAACACCGAAGTGCCCGTTCTAAGTGTCGGCTTGCTGCGCCACTCCCTTCCCTATGGAACGGATACGTGCGCTTATATGCTCCAGTCGAGTTCCCCAGACCGGCGAACCCTGTTGAGTCCTCCACAACCCGCGGCAGTCGGATGTGTCAGAGCGTCCGACGCCAGGTCTAACACTCGTATACATTGGTGGAACTTGTGTTAGGCTGGGTTCCATATGTTGTGACCCCCACGGCGGTCCCACATGTGTATTCTTCCACGGTACGGCTCCCTACGGCGAGCCCGTGTCTTTCCCTCGGCATAGCGCTCTGCCGTCTCAGTTAGGTGTTGTTCCCCCGCCTGTTTGGCCGGGGCCACCCCTGGGACTTCCGTATGTTGCACTGCCCACGGCCAGTACATACGTGTATTCTCCACATGGTAACTCCCTTCGGGCATGATGTGGCTTCCGCAGCGTCTCTCTGGGCACGCATTTCCAGCGTTATCCAATAGTCTGCTGAAGTGGGACTTGCGGAACAGCAGTGTGACTTCCCTGCGTGAATTTCCCCGCCCGGAACAGACGGGGTCTGAGGGGCTCTCGCTGGGCGCTGGAAGTGGTAGTAACTGTGGCGTTTTCCAAAGGGATCCCAATTCGTTGGTGATGTCCGACGTACGTCGAACGTGACCGACTGAAAGGGAACGTCTCGGTTACGTATGGTAATCCTCGTTCCCTGAAGGAGGGAACGGAGACGTACGTCCCGTCGCCACAGTTGCTGTACCATCACTGCATGGCTGAGTCACTAGTTTGGCTCCTCAGTGAAAAACAATAGTGCGCTGCATTCGCCTCCTGTTTATACCCGCAGCGCGGGGCGGAGTGCGAGATGCAAATCTCGTACGCCAATGGCCATTGGCCCGTTCTCTATATCTCGAAGCTGATAGGGGCTCCCAGAAGTGATCCCGATTTGTCGGTGACGTCCGATGTACGTCTCCGTTCCCTCCTTCAGGGAACGAGGGTTACCATACGTAACCGAGACGATTTTTCTTATTATTTACACTGTGTGGATGAGTGTAATTATTGCTTTTGGCATATGGCTTGTTTTTGTGACCTTGTGAGAGTGTTGGCACTGACTGCTATTCTGACGGTGTCTTGTTACTGCAGCCGCTTTGACTTCTTTGGAACTGTTTAGCTGACAGCTTCTCTTAATCTACATCTAAGAAATTCTCCCAGAGACAGACACAGAGAGAAGCTCATAAATCTTACCTGCTCTCAAACTAAAACTGATTTTCAAAGCTCGGTTTTTTTACGTTTCTGAATCAGTTGTACATTTCCCACATTTATGAAATTCTTGAGCAGAAATTGTTTGAAATTTAAACAGTTGCCCTGAGTGATGTCTGCAGTCTGGAGAGTTTAGGTTCCCTCAGCGCTCTGAACTGTCAGGCTACTACATTACAGTGTATGGCAGTCATTTCTTTAAAAAGTAAAGGGGATTGTTTGTGCACAGCACAATACTGTAGTATGCAAGCTTTGATATTTTATGTGTCATCATATGCTATTCCCAGGCATCCGCATAAGCATCTTAACACTGACATGTGTATGCAATAAGCTCAGTTTTTGGTATATTTATATATTTCTTCTGTGCTTTTAAAAATGTTGGACTAAGTTTGTTACAAATCCGGCGTTGAATATTGGTGTTGTATTCAGAAGTTCTGCTGAAATGTTTTAAACAGCTGTTTCAGAATCCCACAACATTAGCTGTACTACTGTTTAGGAAGATGTTTTATTGTTTTTCAAAGAAGACTCTTATGCTCACCAAGGCTGCATTTAAAAAAAATATAAAAATATAATTATATATGTATATATATATATATATATATATATATAAAAACTGCAAAACAGAATAAATACAGAGTAAACACTGCAATATTGTGAAATATTATGGCAATATAAAATAAGGGTTTTCTATTTTAAAATAGAAATCAAATATTTAAAAAATGTAATTTATTTTCAAAGCTGAATTTTATCAGTCTTCAGTGTCACATGATCATTCATAAGACAGTGATAACTTTGATCAATTTAATACATCCTTTTTAAATAAAATCATTTATTTACATTTATGCATTATGCTTTTTTGTCCAAAGCAATTTACACTGCATTCACTGTTTGATTTCCAAGGAAATACATTAACTGATCAAATAAATATTGATCAGTTAATGTATTTCCTTGGGAATCAAACGCATGACCTTGGTATTGCTAGTACCATGTTCTATTCTAGCTACAGTCTTTCAACTGTTTTTACAATTATAGTCATAGAACGGACCACTTGTTTCAAAATTTGAAAAAATGAGTGTTTTGCATTCTAAGCATGGCCTATTATAATATGCACATAATGCCATGTGGATCTATTTACATACTGTTTTATGATGCATAGATTGCAAATCCATTAAAATAATCGTCAATGTGCAGAGCCATATACTTCCACATTGCATTTCAATGTGGGAAGGACAATGAACCATTTAGCTGAATATTTGCTTTAGTTGAGGTTAACTTAATATTGTATTTATTTTTTTTATTGTCACAATTATTGTCAGACCCCTGCAGTGCCACCACATTCCCCATGTTGAAGACCCCTAGGCTAATATTCACACAAGGGAAATCTTTTGTAAAGAAATAGTTATCCCCCCCAAAAATGAAAATAATTATATTTTCTTAGCATTGCATCTGCAGTTAGATTGAATTGATTCATACTGACACAAATCTGTGCATGTAGTCAATGTCACAGAGACAGACACAGAGCCCCAGAGAGGCGCCACTCCCTGTTTTTTGCTTATAAAAAAAAGCCCTGCATTGCAGCGCAGTCAAGGCTGAAGTCAGTGGGCAATACATTAATGCAGGCAGTGGGACTCAAGCTGAAAGTACAGCGTTCCTACTTGCCGATAAAGTCCTCAGTGGGCCCTCACCAATCAGGGATCAGGTTGCAGTGGTTCCTCAGTCTGTCATAGTGGAGTATGATAACAGCAGCCGCTGATAAACCCCTGTGCACACACCTCCTCACACTGACTCTCATTAACAGTCTAGAAACACCTTCCCACAGCCTGTCTTCTTCTTATTTCTATTTCAAGAAATTGCCAATTGTCACACTGCCACAGCATTTGTCACATCCGCTCATAGATGTGTGTATTGACTCCAGTGTTACGTGATTCTATATCAGAGATGAGACCTCTTTGTTATGTGAGCGATGTTATGTGGAATGTGTAATGTAAGGAACTGCTCTTAATTTCATTAGAGTTATTATTCTTAAAAGATATTGTAGCTTGCATTACATGTACAATTTCAGTGAACTAAAGAAATTTAAATGCCCATCATGTTTTGATGAAGTATTGTACTTTGTGTCATTTGGCTGAATCATGTGCATGCTTGCTCTGCAATCTATTGAAGTTTAGTCATGACACTATATCTCATTTGAGGTAGATTGTGGGAAAAAATCGAACAGCAGTAAACGTTAACGAAAAATGGCAACATGAGCACAATATAGAAAAAGATTTTTAAAATTAGACAGTCAGATATTGACAGATGTAGAAACATTTTAGTATATTTATTTTTCACTAGGATAGGTAATAAAATGTTTTTGGAGTAATTCTTTATTGCACAATGCACATTTCTTAATATTAAGCTTAAAATGTGTTTTAATATCACTATTAGTAAGGATAGTATGATCACTGTATAATATCAGTCTTTAAATGCAATGTAAGTACATTTAAAATGTACCTAAAGTATACTTGCAATAGTTTCACTTTAGCACAATCAAATGTACTTAAGTACTATTTCCGGATAACTAAAGTGCATTAAGTACAAAATTAGTTGTTCCAATTTAGCAGACTTTAAGTATATCAATTTAGTATATTAATAGTACAATTGCAGGGTATTTATATTAAATGTATTTGTAGTACACTTAGCATAAAATAAATGTATTTTAAAAACATTTTAGTATATTTATTTTTCACATGATGAATGAATGGATGGAACAAGTAACACATTAGGTATCTTTTTAAGGGACTTTAGATAGCACATGGGGTGTACCTTTCAGTTTGGCAAGGAGCAAAAACATTTAAATCAATTCTAAAGCTTTAACCTAAATGCCATCTATCCAGAGCAAGAAAATAATTTCTCTGGCTTTCTCCACTCTGCCCTAAGACCTCTGAAGGGGAGGGGGCTTGGCTATCAGATTCATTTACAGACATGACAGGAAGATCAAACAGCACATCTCCGCTTGCTCTGTTTCTTTCTCTCCATTCCCTTTCCTTTCCATATGTCATTGTTAATACTATATAAGTTCTGTCACTTCATTCTGATTTGTATTGGCTGCCTTTTCTGCTAACCAGGTACAGAAGCATATTTATCCTGTGATTACCCTTGACATTTTAGTAGGAAACGTTGAGCTCTTGACCAAATGCTCTTGACCCAAAGCTCTTGCCACTATTTGACTGAAAGGCAAAGTATAAGGCCCTCATCGTTCGTTTTTGATAATTGTATTTTGTCATGTTCTATTGTGCTTTGTGATTGTAAATATTGAAATATCTTGGTCTCTCAGTCGTAAAACAGGAATAATACCAATAAAGGTTTTCAGAAATTGGTGGAGAATGCAGGAATAATTCAACAGCAAAATGAACTGCTCTTGTTTTCTCGGATTAAGAAGTAAAACATCTGTCGGCTTTGTTCTGAGCCTTACACTGAGTAAATTACAGAAGATCACCTAATTCCTTGGCCAGTTTGACTTTCTATCTCTGTGGCATCTGTTTTCATGTTCTAGCAGGTGGTTAATCCTTGTAAATACACTTTCCTGTTTATAAGCGAAATTAGCAAACACAAGCTAATCTCATCTCTAAAGATATCCCCCATTTGCGACAATAAAAGATATATCCTCTGGCTTGGCTAAGTGCATGATTTCTTCCTTATTTTGTCTTTGTTTCCTTCTGAATTTGACTTGATTAAGTTTGCTATGCTGATTTTTACCGGTGCTTCAATTCCATTTGGATGAAGAGAACAAAGGAATAGAGAGAAATTGGGAAGAGAGGCAGAAAGACAGAAAGGGAAAGATGACAGGTAGGATCACAAGATTTCCATTTTTTTTCCAGTCCCTCTGAGCAATTTAAAGCAAAGCACTTCCTTTCCTCAGTGTTTCCAATTTTTGGCTTGCTGTTTTTGTAGTCTGCAAGGAGTCGGCGGCGCACTCCATTCGTCAAGCTTTTTTTTTTCCAATTTAGTCCTGAGATTACATGACTATAACTTCAATTCCGTCTTTGAAAAAGACATTAGACATGAGGGGCTTCTCCGTGGACTAGACTTACTTGTTGTCTAGCCAATGCTATATGCTATTTTGGGACATTTAACAAGCTTTTGCGAGTGTGTTTGATTCAACATGTTGGAATATTTGTAACACACTATATTAAATAAAGGTTTAAAGGTCTGCAACCTGAAAATGAGATTTCCCCAGTAAACAGAAATTAATCTCACTGGCATAATGATGATAAGATGCAAACGGAACTGACCCTAAAATGCCATGGTCGATGTCAAAGGAAAATAATTACAGCTTAAATAATCTTAATAAAAAAAGCAGAGACAGATGACTTGCTCTCAAGCTCCGTGAGAACTGAAAAATAAATTTTAAGAAGGGTGGTGGAACTGAAATGCCGTCAGACTGAGTCCCAGTTTAAGATTATTAATATATTCAAATACTAGTATGGTAGTGTTCTTCTTTTTCATGTCCTTTTTTTCAACACACATCTCTAGTTTTTCAGTGCATATCTTTATTCAATATAACCAGAAGAATTAAACATTTTGGTCACTTTTTTTTATTTCATTTTCCCTGGGGTTGCACCCAAACCATTACGAAGACAAGCACACATCCTTTACCAGAGGTTATTAGAGACATAGCGCCAAGGTTCATTAAAACATTTCAATTAAATCGTCGGCACACAAGGAGAAGGATCATTACCTACGAAGTGTGCTCTGTTTTCTGAATTTCATGCTCAGGTGGCCAAGAACTCCTCCACTGAGTGCTGCACATTGATTGAAAAGATGACATCCTCATGCTTGGCTCTGGTTTCATGGCCTGTCCAACATCCCAGCATGGCCTTAAACTTCCTTACATGCAAGCGAGAGGGGCCATATCTTACTTTTTTATTTGTGGCAGTTATTGAGTTACACAAGGTCCTTGCAACAAAAACATAATTTGCTTTTACAAATAATTTTGTGACATTTTCCATCTGACTGTTTTTTTTTGCTATTGTACCTTCAAATGTATTACCAATCAAAAGAGTTTTACAAAAATAAATGAGTATAATTTTTTACAGAAGATCACAGGCCTCATGTGCATAGAAACCGTCCTTTATTTGATCTTACATTAATGATTAAAGAACGAACATACACACAAAAAACTTGCATACGCCAAGATGTACCTTTTGGAAAAGGCTTTTTGAAGAACTCTTGTATTTGAAAATTATTAGCATATTAGCATATTTTTCATATTACAAATTTTTATTTTGTATTTAAAATATGGTAAATACTGGTAATATGTACCAACAATCACATTCAGAAATAAACACTTTATAGCATAGCTACCATAAAAAGTACCTAAAGTTCTCATTAAGTACATTATGACTGAATTCTCACCTTTTTTATGTACAGTGAGAGATGCTGGCATCTCTAGGATGTCAAAAAGATGTTTAATCCGCATAACCTACAGTATCTGATCCAGGGGATATGAATATTATTTCCTTAGGCCGATCACATAGCGCTGAAAAGACAGCAGTTTCTTCCTCAAGTCGGAGGACAAGTGCTAATCTATGCATCAGTGCAAGTGCGTCAGTGCTGGATGACGGCTCTGGTTATGGGCAGCCCCTCATTTCTTTTTCTAAACATTAGAAAGCTAAACACTTGCCTGTCAGTTTCTAGTATTTACGCGTAAATACAATTTTATTAAAAATAATTAAATAAAAAAACATTTACAAAACAAAGTTTAGACCCCAAATATAAGACAACCCCATATTTTCAGGTGTTTTTCCAAGAAAAAAAACTAAAAAAAACATTGTCTTATATTTGGAACAACACAGTATTTATATTTATGAGCTGTTAATGCATAAAATTTAAGGCTAAAAATTAATAAAAAGATATGAATTATCCCATGGGAACCAATAAAAGGTTCTTTGAAGCGCCTGACACAACCCTTTAAGGTTCTGTTTGCAATCAAATCAATCACAGTTTTGAATAGTGCATTTCTAATGATGGCTAAAATCTATGCATATGAAAATGAGCCCAGCCCAGTTGATTACTGAAAAGGTGCTGATTTGTAAACATTATTATTACAACCATCATTATTTCATTTTTGCATATTTATTAGGATTGTTAGACTGAAAATCCAGTTTTTTTATGACATGTCCCCTTTAAGGGCGGCTCAAGTTCTGACTGGCCAACTTTCTTGCAAGTGATGGATAATGCGTTTCCTTTAGCCATAATTCATCATTACCGTCTACCCACCATGGCCTTTGGGGTTTTTAATTGTTTAAGATATGTGTGTGCCTCACTGAATGATAATTATTGCTTGTTAGTAGTATTTCCCATCATCCATTATGTCCATGTGTCGTGGGAATCTATCCCATTAGAATAGCCCACAATGTTTTTTTTGTACTGCATATAACTGCAAATGATGCTGATGTGTGTTTCTGCTAAACTAAAATCATCTATTAAAGTCACAAAGAAATCAAAATTGACCATTCTTATTTTTTTATGGAATATTTCAGTATTTATTATAAATGATTTATCCGTGTACATTTTAAAAAAATGAATGTGCCCTCATAATTTTTAATCAAAATAACTTCCCTCCCTCTTGCAGTGACATCTCCTCTCTTCTCTGATGAAGTGTTTACATGCCGTGAGGGCGGGACAACCTGTCACTCACATGAGATCACAGCAATAGCAAACACAACCATCCAATCAATTTCTAATGGACAAAATCAAGTCCCGCCCTACATTTTTTTCTTGTTTGAGAAGCCATTTCACTCATATATACATCACAAAAGATTACTGTGCCTCCTATTTCATGCCAACTTTAAATAATACGGATTGTATAGCTATAATTTGTAAATGACTGAGATTAAGCAAGATTGAGCTTGAGCCATTAAGCAAGGCACCTAACCCAATCGCTCCACAGCAAAAATAGTTCCCAACTTCTGTGTGTGTGTGTGTGTGTTCACCACTCCTAATTTGTGTGCACTAATTTGGATGGGCGAAATGCAGAGGACCAATTCTGAGTATGGGTTACCATACTTGGCCTTCACATGTACATACATGAATAAGAACATCTTGTTAATTATAACATATCCTGTTTCAGGAGATATATTAAGCTTTTCTCTTACCTTGAGGTAAAATGAGTGCCTGTGTGTTTTGGGTTGATGTGATACTGGCTTATGCTTAGCGATAGTGACCAAAAGGTTGCTAGCTTGATCACTGCAAATAGCAAGCCATGTGATTTCAGCATTGTGCCCCTAAGCAAGGCACTTTCTTTTTAGGTACTATAGAATTTTCACCTATTCTCATAACTAACATTCAACATAGCTAACATTATAAAAAAATAGATGTGTTAGGTTCTTTATTTTAAGGCCTCTTTGACATTACCACTCCGGAAATATGCTTGTGAAAGGTTTGGAAATGTGCCATCAGACACTTTACCTATGAGTAAAATGCCAGATTTTTTGTCATTAGGATGGATGTCAATGGTAGCTTTTTCCAGGTATTACAGACCCTCTAGAAGCATCTTAAGGATCAAGTGTTTACATTGCTAATTCCCCTATAAACGTTCTGTTCAATTCTGCTGCGCTCCATCTTTTAACACAAGAATGCACTTAAGATCTCCATTAGAAAATGTGTTAAACCTGGAGTTTACCGATTGTAAATACCCTAAAGTAGGAGCTCCAAGTACAAGTTTAAATACCTGACAGTTTATGTAGGACAGCAGTTGATCCCAGCTCTCTCTGTCTCTTTTCTCTAGCTAAGGAAGGCTGTTATGGACCACATATCTGACTCTTTCCTGGAGACCAATGTGCCTCTGCTGGTGCTGATAGAGGCAGCCAAGAGCGGTAATGAGAAGGAGGTTAAGGAGTATGCGCAGGTCTTCCGTGAACACGCCAACAAACTGGTGGAGGTGAGTAACATATAACACGCCCTCACTCAACTCCCTCATCTCATTCAGCCCGAGCGGATGATTCTTATCTGGGGCACCACAGGCCACTATCAGTCAGAGCACGAGGTGGCCTTTAGGAAGTCATCTGCCAAGCCAAGGCAATTTAATGCTGGAATATGGTGCAGTGGAGCTCAATTCTGTAATGACAAATTTGTGTTTGATAACATGGATTCAGATCACAGAGTGGGAATGACACCAGGGAATGGCTTTAACACCCCCCCCCCCCCGCTTATCTGAAGAGTAATGTTAGAGGTTGATATGTCAAAAATGCAACAGGGCATATAACGTATACTGAACAGAACTTTTCGAAAAGATCTTATGAGTAAAACTGATACATCCTGACACTATTTCATAACTTATCTATGTAGTCTATGATACAGGGAGACGCGCCATATATGGACAGTGTTCAGGAGGCATACTATAAGGTTTTGTGAGAAAGAAACTGTATTATTCAGTCAAAATACTGAGCTCGGCCGTTACTCTGTGAGTGCGTGCGAGCCGTCAGCAGCCACTCATGCTTACTATAATTTGCACTGTTGTCATGGCACCCAGGATAAGCACACACACGCATCATTTTGAGAAATCAGGCTCAATAGAAACAAACGCGACTCTCGTCTTTTCTATAAGGTATATTATAAGAAATAATACAATAATACTATAATGAGGTAAACCTCCTAAAGTGAATGTTGTGCACCGATTGTCATGACGGCTGCTGCTGATGGCTAGCACGCACTCACAGGAACGCGCACAGAGTAACGGCCGAGCTCAGTATTTTGACTGAATAATATGGTTTCTTGTAGTATGCCTCCTGAACACTTTCCATATATGGCGCGTCTCCCTGTATCATTGCTTGATACTTTTGTATCCTTTTTGTAAAGTTTTAGCCTGGTTGCCATTCACTGCCTTTATACGGAGGAGCGTGTGCAGGACATTTTTTTTATTTCTGCTTTTGAGGTCCGAAAAAGATAGAAGGACAAATAGGGCATTGGAACAACAGCAGGGTGAGTAAAAGATGGCTTTATTTTCATTTCAGGCTGAACTATCCCTTTAAGGAGAAATCTGCTTTTGACTTAGGAACACTGGATTCAGCACTCAATTTTGAGCACGGTATCAATAATGTAACCAGTCTGACAGAGCAATACCCAGCACTTCTAGACAGATGGGAGAAGTTTTCAGATCAAATTCCAAAATATATATTAACTATTAATGTGCTTGAATTGGACTTCAAAATACGCATATTATCGCATACAATTACATTCAAATCTTTTCTAAAAGAGTTATTATTGTGATGTATGTGTGTATTGTGGTAAAGTACTTGTTGGGCCTTGAGGGTCCTGTAGCAGCATGATTTATCTGACTGATTGGAACACTGATATTAAAAGTATACAAATGTAGTTCATAGGCATTTTGCGGCAATTATGTATATATACTGTATATATATATATATATATATATATATATATATATATATATATATATATATATATATATATATACACTCACCTAAAGGATTATTAGGAACACCTGTTCAATTTCTCATTAATGCAATTATCTAATCAACCAATCACATGGCAGTTGCTTCAATGCATTTAGGGGTGTGGTCCTGGTCAAGACAATCTCCTGAACTCCAAACTGAATGTCAGAATGGGAAAGAAAGGTGATTTAAGCAATTTTGAGCGTGGCATGGTTGTTGGTGCCAGACGGGTCGGTCTGAGTATTTCACAATCTGCTCAGTTACTGGGATTTTCACGCTCAACCATTTCTAGAGTTTACAAAGAATGGTGTGAAAAGGGAAAAACATCCAGTATGCGGCAGTCCTGTGGGCGAAAATGCCTTGTTGATGCTAGAGGTCAGAGGAGAATGGGCCGACTGATTCAAGCTGATAGAAGAGCAACTTTGACTGAAATAACCACTTGTTACAACTGAGGTATGCAGCAAAGCATTTGTGAATTTTGGTGAGCTCGTGCAAATTGTAGCCTCTTTTTCCTATTTGTAGTGGAGATAAGTGGTACCCGGTGGGGTCTTCTGCTGTTGTAGCCCATCCGCCTCAAGGTTGTGCGTGTTGTGGCTTCACAAATGCTTTGCTGCATACCTCGGTTGTAACGAGTGGTTATTTCAGTCAAAGTTGCTCTTCTATCAGCTTGAATCAGTCGGCCCATTCTCCTCTAACCTCTAGCATCAACAAGGCATTTTCGCCCACAGGACTGCCGCATACTGGATGTTTTTCCCTTTTCACACCATTCTTTGTAAACTCTAGAAATGGTTGTGCGTGAAAATCCCAGTAACTGAGCAGATTGTGAAATACTCAGACCGGCCCGTCTGGCACCAACAACCATGCCACGCTCAAAATTGCTTAAATCACCTTTCTTTCCCATTCTGACATTCAGTTTGGAGTTCAGGAGATTGTCTTGACCAGGACCACACCCCTAAATGCATTGAAGCAACTGCCATGTGATTGGTTGATTAGATAATTGCATTAATGAGAAATTGAACAGGTGTTCCTAATAATCCTTTAGGTGAGTGTATATATATATATAACATTTTGGTTTAATGACAAAACTAATTCCAGATGGGATTACTGCATTTTGGTAGTAAATATTTTGGTCATATCGCCTACATCCAAGTATTTTAATTAGGGAACTGTTATAAAGTTATTCCATAATAAAGCTTTGGGTTGGTAAGATTTTTTTGTTTGTTTTTGAAAATCTGTTGTGTATGGAAGCTTGTTTCCACCACAGAATAAAACATTTAAAAAGATAATTGTGCAATTGCGAGTTGTAAAGTCAGAATTGTGATAATAATAATCTTTCTTCTTTTTTCTGACTTTATATCATGTAATTCTGACTTTATAACTTGCAATTCTGACTTCATTTCTCAGAATTTTGAGATATAAACTTGCAATTTCAAGTTATAAAGTCAGAATTGCGAGTTTATATCACACAATTCTGACTTTATAACTCACAATTCTGAAAGACATAGGCCTTATTTACACTGCAGGTCTTGATGCACAATTCCGATTTGGTGACTATATCCGACCCGCTTACATCATCTTTTAAAAGTGACCCGTATCCGATATTTGCATTTACACTGTACACTGGCGAAACAGCCCAAGATGTTCTGACCCGGAAAAGGAAGTAAAACGGCGCGATATGCAATTGACGCAATGGATGCAGACGAAATGATTATTCAATGTTTTGCTTTCCGCACTTCCACATCTTTAAAGGTCAGCAAAACATTGCTCTCGTCTTCCATCGCGCAATTAGTGTCATGTGATCACAGTTCGTGTCCACCTGAGTTGGCATCATTCGCCTCCGTTCCTTTTTCAATGACGTATGACTCGCATTTACTGGGGAATATCCGATTGGACCGCTTACATGGCAGACGCAAATGTACGTATCCGAATCACATCGGATTTATTACCACATATGAGTGACGATCTGAGCATATCGGAATTCATGCGTTTTTTTCCTGCTTACACGTTCACATGTCATATCCGATCTATGCCACATAAGAGGGAAAATCGGAATTGGGTCACTTGAACCATGCAGTGTAAATGGGGCCATAAACTAGCAAATGCAAGAAAAAAAAGTCAGAATTGTGAGATAAAACGTTGCAATTACCTTTTTTATTTTTTATTCTGTGGCGGAAACAAGCTTCCATAGTTATGCTCACCACAAAAATACAGCACAAATAGTATTTGATATATACATTTTAAACAGCTGTATTCTATTATTACATTACTCCAGTCTTCAGTGTCACATGATTATTCAGAAATCACCCTAATATTCTGATTCGGTGCTCAAGAAACAGTTGACAACCGTGATACTTTTTTTTTTTTTTTTTTTTTCAGAATTCTTTGATGAATAGAAATTTCACCTTATCAGAAATAAATATGTCTTTGCCATCTTTTCTGATCAATTGAATAAAAGTATTCTTTCAAAAAATATATCTTGCAGACCACAAACTTTTAAATGGTAGTGTGTATATATAAATATATTACTTATCCACCTCTTTTCCCTTTGAGGACGTCCTCAAAATGAGTTTTGTCAGATTTAACTACATTCCGGGGACACTTTCTGGAAATTTGTCCCCAAAGCATACCTTTGTTAGGAACACACACACACAGACTCGACCTGAAGGGAGTGCCGTTCCCTGACTTCATCAAATAAAATGTTCCCTCACTGGTATGATCTCAGAATAAAGAACAGCCGAGCAGCTCATGTCCGTTTCTCCAGCCGATCAATAGTCACTGTTTCTTGCCAGGGTCAAGGAGCCTGATGAAATAGAGGTCACGCGTCACAGCTCTACCCTGATGAAATGTCTGTACTTCTGTAAAAAATCTCTCTCTATCTCTCTCTCGCTCTTGCAATCAATAGCAACAGAAATGAGGACATGAATATGAATATGGACTATATTTTATTCGGATAGAAATAATCTCGGGAAATGTTACAACGATTTCATCCTCTAAGAAATACAAGCCTGATCTCTTTTGAGAGCCATTCTGACATTCACTTAATGGTTAATGTTAATGATTTTGATACATTTTAAATATTACTTTCTCATATTCACTTTGTAGATTAGAAATGATTGCACTACCGTCTGGTTCGAGTGTCTTTTGTATAACATGCCTGTAATGCATTGCACTATAAAATAACTTCCCATTTAAAAGGTTATTAAATTATTTGCAGTACAGCTGAGATGTGGGTTATTAATGTGAACCTGTTGACACACTTTTATTGTCTTGCTCTCTTTCTGTCTCTCTCTGTTACACGCACACACATGAATTGGCACACAAACACACCATCCCACACACATATGTCAACTGTCAATGGGGAAAACAGTTTAAACTTTGTTGTTTCATGCACTGGGACTCAATGTAAACTTAAGATTATCCTCCCTTTATCACTTCATGTCTGCTTGGGTTACACTTTTGTGCTTTGCTAGCCAGCATTAAGAAAAGGTTAATAAAAAATGTTTTGGTTTTGAAGGCAAAGCATGCTATGTATGTATGTATGGTAAAATAGTTCTCCTATCCCAGTTTAATGTGGAGAGAGAGAGAGAGAGAGAGAGAGAGAGAGAGAGAGAGAGAGAGAGAGAGAGAGAGAGAGAGAGAGAGAGAGAGAGAGAGAGATTAAAGGAATAGTTCATCCGTTATGTTTTTTCATACCTGTATGCTTTTCTTTCTGTGGAACACAAAATAAGATATTTTGACCATGAAAGATAATGGGCTCCAATTGAATTTCATTATATGGACAAAAACATTTAAAAAACATTGTTTAAAATGTCTTTTGTGCTCCACAAAATAAAGAAATGCATACCGATTTGGAACGACATTAGGGTGAGTAAATAAGTGGTTTTTGAGTGAACTGTCCACTTAAGCCGTATTTGTAGGCCATTCGTTGGGCAAAAAAGAGGACAGACTGTGATTGTGGTGCTTTTAACATTGTGGTTTGTTTTTTGATGTTAACATGTAACACTGTTTGCATCCCATTATATTTCCATTATCTGATGTTTCAAAATGGGCTACTGAATTTTTTTTTTTTTTATACATTTAGAGATTTACAGTACATACAAATAATAGTTGTATCCTTTTGATAAAAGATAATAAAGACAACAACAAACAAAGATAACTTTTTTGTATTAATAGTGCACAATAAGACATGGTATGCGCATTGAAAAAGTAAATTGGTACATTTTGATTTAATATTTAATTTTAAAAGCTCTCATTTAATGTTTAAGATGAAAAGAGAACGATTCATAAAATATCACAGGCCCCAGTCAATCCAGTGTTTTTCAGAACTGTGCAGTGAACAGTTTTCACAGAGTGACCCTTTTATTTAAAAGCAATCTAAAACAAAATCTGCAAATATAATAATGTGTGCATTTACCCTTTTGATGGAAAACAAGTTAAATGTCAATGCTGCCATTCACTGGCAACCCTTCAGATTAGTCTCAAAGCCCTAAAGGTCACAGGTCATGATCAATACTCTTATGTGACAGTGGCACATTATCATTGAACAGTGGCGGTGTTACATGATATTTTTGTCACAAAGGTGTCTGTGTTCATGAAGGAAACATTGTCATTTAGTGGTCAACGTGTGAGCAATGGAAATAGTTTGTATTGTGTAATGTAATGTATTCCCTTTTTGGCCTTGAAATAGAAGTAGAATGAGAGAGAAAGAAAAAGAGATAGTTTTCCAAGCCCAAGGCAAAGCTGCCACAGCTAGCAGACCTTGTGTGGGTGTAGAGAAATATTTATGATATTTATGGGTATGGTGACCTTAATTAGCAGAGATTGCATTAGAGAATGGACTTGTGTTAATAAAACGACAGGACTGAGGTTTCGCTCTCTCATTTCCTGCTCCCTCTCTGTCTTACCACCTGTGACATCACAGCACGAGGGACGAAAATCATCTCTCTTACTGACGAGGGATGATTAGCGGTAAGCACTGGAGAGCTAAGCAAGAATACCTGCTAACACTTGCAGTAGCTTTTTACGCTGACTCAATACTTTTCTTAAATCCAAACAACACATTCTCATAAGGAAACGTCACTCTAGCAACTCTAGCTCCAGATGTTAAACTCTTGTGCTGCATGTTAAATTGAACTGTGGTGCCGTATTTAACTTCTTTCTGACATCATTATAGCTTTATTTGAGGATCACATCCAAATAAAATTCATTATTCACAGAAAATCTTACCCTGATTCTCAAATTAGCACTCTTTCAAACGTCAAAAACTTGAAGCCAAAAGATTGACATCAGCAATGTCAAAAGCAATTGTTTCTAGAATATCGTTGATCTTATTCATCTTTTTGAATTTGATTTGTGAAGAAGAGGACGATTTTCAGCAAATGTGACCCGTGCTGGCAAAAAGAGTCGCAATGAGCAAATTTTCAAAAATGAGTTATTGTTATTTGTACATTCTCTATGAAAAATGATATATGATTTGTTGGAATCAGACAACAAATAACTGAGCTACACCTGGTCGATAGAGTCAGCAAAGTCAATTTTGAGAAAAAAATGTAACATTTTCTGAAGGTTCCAAAATGAAATCACATAGCAACCATACCTTAAAATCCCTGGTAATAACACCATATTTGGCACACACCAAGTCAAAACCAAATAGGAAAAGTATATATTCAATTTTATTTTTTTTCCCCCATGATACCACAATTGTTTGATTGACATTAATTAAACACACAGCCTATATATTAAAGGGGTGGTTGATCAGCTTTGTTCGAAGGCTTGATTGTATTTATGGGGTGCAGTCTAATATGTGTTCATGCTTAGTTTTTAAAGAAACACATTATTTTTCACATAATTTAGCTTTATTGTGTCCCTTCTCGTAAAAACGTCCGGATGGCTTCCGGGTTCTATAAAGCCCCTCCCTCAGAAATATGCAATGGGCTCAGATTGGTTAGCTTGAGTTATGATTCGCTAACCGCCTACTGCACATTGTCCGGAAACATCACACATTACATCACATATTAGTAATATATTAATTCATATTTTAGTGAAGAGGATTAAGCAGAATCTGTGCAAGAACAGCTGATACAGGACGTTTCAGAATGGTATGTTTTTTGTTTTGTTTTTTGTAGTCTAATACTTTTAGATACGCTGTTATTTGTAAGTGCTTCAAGGGATAATTTGGATTACAGACTGTGGATCTATAGTGATCGCTACTACTGTAGAGCACCGTTAGTTTTGTCTTTATAGAACGAGTGTAGCCAAATATCTGTCGCCAGGACTATGAGCACATTACGAAGACTAATCCATGGTTTTACCACAGTAAAAAAACATGTTTACACAGAACCATGTTTAGCGTGCCTGTAGCCAAACCAGCATGTGGGTAAACGCTATAAAAGCTCTAATCAAAGAATAATTTACACTGGTCACAAAAAACCAACAAACACCAACATTCAAAGTTCGCTGGTGGGATTAAAAAGAAGTTTGTTGCTCACATTGGAACAGCTAAAGGCTGTCTACACTGGATGCGACAAAGTTCCCATTGCAAAGCATTTGTCCATCGTGTCAGTACGTCATGAATAGAACGAGGCATCAGTTTACTGTAAGGGATTTACCTCACGTGCCACTCGTTTCCGGTGTAGACACAGTGTCAGTCCAGCATCCCTAGGAAGGCCAAACAAAGAGGACCTGCAATCGGGGTGAAAATGACAGCTTTTCGACAGCATGGCAACAACACTACTACATAACTCTCCCTCTTCTCTAACACAGCCCAACATGGCCTCACCCCCTTTGTTGCTTGTTCCCGAGGGCAAGGTTTATGTCAGTTTTAGGGTTAGTGATGTCACTAACCTGGGAGGAAGCTAGTCCCTACCAGCCGTTTGTTGTAGTCCTTAAAAAGCAATTTCTGTAAAAGAAAATATCTCCCTTTGCACTGAACTTTGAGCATTGTAACTTTGTAGATGTTGTTTATTTTTAAACAGCAACATTACACACTAACTAAATTTAAAAAAGTGAAATCATAATCAACCACCCCTTTAAACCTACTATAATGCACGGATCTATAATGCAACACATCAGATGTTTTTCCCCAATAGTTAACCAAACATTCACTTAAGAAATAACAGATAATGTTTGCGTGAAAACTCACCAAGACAGATATTTTGAAATACTGTAATAATGTAATTCTGTGTATATGTGTATATCGGAAGTTTTGTTTACACTGGAATGAGTTTGAAAATCACATTTCATTGGTTTAGACGCATGCCATCGAGAATTTGCTATGAATAATCATAAGGTCGGAATGCTGCACTTTAAAACGACACCAAACTTGTGCTGAGGGGAAGCATCAGTCGTTGAGAAGCGAGCAGAGAAAAACGGAAATGTTCATTGACAAGGGAAAGATACTCCATTCAGAAAATAAATATTTTTTTTAGACGTTGAATTGCTATTTGGAGCATTGGGATCACTAGACAAGGGCTTAATAAACTCATTTTTGTGAGAACCTCAAATTCAACCAAAATATACTTTTTCTTTTGCCTGTAGCTCGTAATTAGCCAGTGTGCATTCTCATGACTCATTTTGCTAGCACGAGTGAAAAATAACAACATAAATACAGTTTCAAAAGACTTGGAACAGAGTTGTGTGGACCACTTTATTGATTTTTGCAAGTTATCGTGACTGCAAATGTACCCAAACAACCTGAATTCAGTCTATGTTTTGCATTGTGCTAATATCCAAAGATTGCCAATACTCTCAGAATCTCCAAACATAAATCACCATAATATGATTACTTTAGCGATTATAAGAAAGAAAAGCAAAGAGGGTCTCTCTTGTCAATATCTGGCAGACAGTGGATTGTAATAAAAGTCTGTTTTTCACATGCCCCTCATCATTCATGCATCATCAAATAACTGTATCCTCTGTTGCAATCTGACTTTTACACATTCTTTAATTGATGCCCTTACCATAAGTCTATTGGTCTTATTAACAGTCCCTTCACCATGTGCTGATTAAAACATTAACATGCTTTTGTTCACTGAAACACAGGTTATAGAGAGTCCCATTCAAGCCGAGATGAAAAATACATTTCCGCTTTATAGAGGTAAAAAAGGCTGATGGAAAAGCGGAGATTGCAAGGACGTCATAGTCCATCACAAAATTAAAATACTGGAGCGACTTTGGTCCATCATTCTGGCTCTTGGCTGCCAGCACAAAATCAGAATTTTCTATATCCTTGAGCCTTTTCTCCAAAGTTTCTGCAACAAAATTGTTTTCTTGTTCTTTCTTTCTCTGTAAACTTGCACCCTGATCTCACACTGTGTTCATGTTCAGCCAATCGCTTCCTGTCCTTTGACACTTTTGATGATGGCACACGTTTTTCTTTTTCTTCAGAAATTTCAATTCCCTTTCGTTCGGTCACTCAGAGTTACGTCAGTGACTGACGAATGGGGGTTTTGCTTAGAAGACTATCACCTTCGAGTTCTACAAAACGAGCCAATGGCAAGGAATTGCCATGGGTCTGTGGAATTTGCATAGCGTAGGTCCGCCCCACCTCGTGGGTATATAAGGAAGGATGCTGGCAATCTCGCATTATGTTTCTGCTTTGGAGCCAAGAGCATCTCTTCACTCCCGCAAGCCTGAATTCTGAGTTCTCTCTTCAGTTCTTCGAGACGAGCGGTTCTCCAGTGTGTTGGTGTGACGGTGCGTTCCAGCGATTCCACATTGCCTGTCTGCTGGTCTGTGCAGTGATCTGCAACAGCTGTGTGTGTTTCCCTGGGCACTTCAGCACTCTGCAAAGCTTCCTCTAACAAAAGAGCTTGCGCATGGCACGTCTTTTTAAAGATATCTGGCCCATGCACTTCTGGGTGCGGTCAATCTCTGTCGCCGTCTGATGGGCACAATCACTGCTTGACGTGTTTGGGCTTACAGCATGCTCAAGCAGCGTTTGTGGATGAGTTATGTTCTCACTGCGGGAACATGACCATTGCGATGTTGCGGTCGAGACTCAATGACCTTCGTAATGGAGGTAGAGTCCCCTCTGCCACACCCCAATCTATCCCCTCCACGAGAGTTGCTACTTTGGCTGGTGGCCAGGGTGACCCGAGGGTTATGATGTGGAATAAAGCCCCAACGATCATTCCTCGGGCCACACCCTGCTCTTGCACACCTCTACCCGCGAGTGTTCAGACTGAAGCAGCAGGACCGTCTGCGGACGCCCCGCATGTTTTGTTTGGCACTCTGGACGAAGACGAGATGTCGATTGCCGTATCTGAAGGTGGGCTGGAGTCCTCTGTGGATGAAGATTATGCTGCTGCCGTCTGGTGTGCCAGCATTGCCCAAGTCCGACCCAGAGTTGACAGCCATGTTATCTCGGGCAGCAGCAAGCCTCGAGCTGGAGTGGAGTCCTCTGTCCTGTCCCGAGTGCTCATAGCTGGATGATTGGTTTTTGATACAGAGCGTTTCTACGGTTTGCCTTCGAGGTAGACAGAAAACAGTGTTTCAGGACCTCAGACCAGCTCTTTGTCTGTTATGTGGGAAGCTGATAGGGAAAGGCTCTATCCAAGCAAAGGTTGTAGCACTGGACAGTGGACGCCATTGTCTTGGCTTACCAGACGCAGGGTTGTCCATGCCCCCTAGGGGTTAAGGCACACTCACACCAGGCGTGTGGCCTCCTCCTGGGCTTTAGCTCATGGCGCCTCACTAACAGACATCTGCAGAGCTGCAGGCTGGGCGACACCCAACACTCTCGTGTACTCGCTCACAGTGGCCAGTAACTGGACAGGCTCAGGTGTCATTGCTTGCTGCGCCATTCCACTCCACAGACTGAATGTGTGTGCTATTTCACTCAGTTGAGTTTCTCAGTAAGCCCCGAGTTCCTCCAGCACTGCTGATGCCGACACCAGTGCATGCCCGGTCGGTCAGCCATTGTGTTATGCTAGGTGCCTCCATGTGCATGGTTCCCCCTCTGGGCAACCCCCACATGTGTATTTCCACTGTAAGCCTCTCTGAGCATATGTCTTTCCCTTGGCAAGCCCCTTGCCACCCCTGGGGTTGAAACATTCCACCCTTCGGGCTGAATACCCCAGTGTGTTCCATATGCATCTCGTTCACGGGTCATATGTGTATTCTTAAGTCCTCCCTGCGGGCAGGCATTGTGGTGCATATTTCCATGTGGGATATGCTTCCCAGTGTACCTTGGTATTCCTGTGTTAAGTCGAGTCCTTCGTCCATGCTAGTCTCATGATAGGGAGCTCAGGCTTGCGCAGGGCACTGGATCACTGACGTAATTCGTAGTGACTGGATGAAAGGGAACGTCTCGGTTACGTATTTAACCCTCATTCCCTAAAGAGGGAACAGAGACATTACGTCCCTCTGCCACTTCCGCTGTACCGCTGGTCAGTCTTGGCTCCTCAGCAGGTAACATAATGCAAGATTGCCAGTGTCCTTCCTTATATACCAATGAGGTGGGGTGGCGCTACGCTATGCAAATTTCGCAGACCCATGGCAATTCCTAGCCATTGGCTCGTTTTGTAGAACTCGAAGGTGATAGGCTTCTAAGCAAAAACCCCATTCGTCAGTCACTGATGTAACGTCTCCGTTCCCTCCTCAAGGAACAAGGGTTACATACGTAACCGGGACGTTCTTGATGTTCTTGACCAATACAATATTTTCTACTAGGATGATGGTAGCCAAATTGGACAGTTACCAAGTTAAGCTCATCAACAAGATACTTAACCTGCAGGTGTTCTGCAAATGTTCCATAAGTTGCAGGTTACATCACTCCTCCCTGTGAATTTTTAGCATGGTGTATAATGACAAGTCTCTTTGTGTCTTCATAATACAGAAAAAGAATATGTTCTGAGCAGTCCTGACCTGCATCTGTATGCACTTGAATCTCCATAACCTACTTTTCAGCTAGCTGGCTCACTAGGGATCCTATCCTATAGAGAAAGAGCTTTAAGCCTGGGCTTCAAAAGGTCTCTGTGCTCAGGTCTCGGGAACAAAACTCCTCAACGTCGTCCCCTGAGGACGACACCACACACAGTTTTGCTTTTCCTCATTAATTTGACATCTCAACATCCCTTGTTTTATCTGTAATCTGTTTGTATTGCCTCCCATGATAACATTTTATCCTCCTGTAAAGTTTTTGTTTGTATACATTTGAATATAATCTTTTAATGGATCACTCCTTTTATGTCCCGCTTTGCGTTTTCTTTGTGCCATCTTTTATTCTTAATTTTGTTTGCATTTTTCATTACTATCCGAGTATTACCATTGTCTTGTTTTGATCCCCATATCTCTATGGAGAATTCTTAGCTTTTTATGTTCATTATAAAAATAGCTTTAGAACAGAATTCTTGCAGCTGTATCTGAAATGTGCTGTAGTTATTTATCGGAGGTGCCAAGAGGCAGTGTTAACTAACAAAGCGCTGCTTAGATTCAAATGTGCTATGTAATTTCTTAGTCATGATTGTTCAGACATTCAGTTTTGTAAAAAAGTGCTTTGTTCCAATTAGTGCCTAAATAACTTTGATAATCCTTTGCATATTTAATACGTATTCATTTAATTAAAACAAATTAATTGAAATTTGATTAATGTAAAACATAGCGGTTTTAAACTATTGCTATCTGAATGGAATAGAGAATTTACTAGTAGAATCTTAGGCTAGAAAACAACATACAAAAAAAAAAACTGGTAATGGGAATTCTTTTTTTTTTCTTTTTTTACAGGAATGCGTTGTGGCCATTTATTGAGACTGTATAGGGTCAGTTATTGAGGTTTATTGATTTGGTGGTTGGGGTTTGAAGTATGTTATGTTTTTCTCCTTGAGGAAGAAAATGAACTTCGGGTAGTTTGGCCTTCTTGCCCTTGAGTGCTGAAGTACCCTGAATAAAGTCCCAACTTTTCCTGGCTGAACGTTCCTGAATTCATGCATCTATTCATGCATCTAACCCAGTATGTGGCCAAGTATTAAAATCAACCTAATTTTAGAGACTTTTTGTTTCATGGAATGAAAGACCACTGTCTTCTGTTTTGCAAGTCACCTTACCAACGTAGCTCAGGTCTTTTCAGGTCACCCTAATCTGAAGCAGCTCTCCTTCCTTTATATTCAGGGCAAACAGCACCCGTATCTCTTGTAGAGTGTGACTTTAAGTGCCACTCCAGTTCATGAAGTCGCATTGACTGGAATTTAAAGCACTGACCTTCCTGATGAGATGAAGGGTGAAAAGTTGCCTTCTCTAATGATTATGCAGAATCAATATCGACCTGAATGTAACCAATATTGAATCGGCCTTCAGGCCTTCATGATTCCAAACGCACTGCTGCAGGCAGTAAATATTATTTCGCAGGAAGGGGGGGCATGCTGCATTAAATGGTGTGCTGAACACGATAGATGGCTATTGGAACAAGTCTATTTGTGGTGACCCAGACCTTTGGACTGGCGTAATCCCTTATCAAGCAGAGTTATGGGTCTCTGAGGAAATCTAACGCAGAGGCGTCTCCACATTTGGGAGGAGCTCCGAACAGATCGATCAGCCTCTCCCTCCCTCACCTTTTCCTTGGGAGGCATTACTTTCAGATTCCTCTCTCTTCATGGACCATTTGTCATCACATACACCCACATCTTGGTGTTGTACACCTGTACTGCAATGCTGCCCAATGTCCCCTATCAACTTACTTAACTTTATGTCAAATAATGAAAAGTATATGTAGCCTACTCAATTTATTGAATAGTTTGGTTAAAAGTTTACCATTTGCAAATGCTGCATGTGACGTATTACAGTATGACAATGGACAACATTGCCTTAACTAAGCAAACTGCCACAGTCAAGACTGATTTTACTTGCGCAAATGAATGTCTAAAGGTGATTAAGGCATGGACAGGCAGGAGCGAATCAATTGCCTGATTGGATCATTGGATAATTTGCGGTTAGAGTTACAAGGAGTCATTTTATGAGCCACTTTATAGCAGGTATCAATTGGAGCCATAGCGTTATAGCAGGTCAATGCTGTTTAAAGTGCCAATACCAGGACTGATGGTGCTCATCTAATCCTCAGCTGATAAATTAACAATGCATATGCTGACTGACTGATATTTCTGAAGATTCTAAAGCTGGTCAGCAAAAACTACACTTGTCAAACAATGGACCATTTGAGTCGTAAATGTATCGTTCTTGGTATACTGCTCCCTATGATAAATCTTCTTAATAAAGAATCCACAGTAAAAAAACTTTTATTTATGTAGAAAACAACAGTGCTATTTACTGTTTCAGCAATCACACCATATATTTCTATTTGTAATGTTATAGTACATTATTGACATTATGTTTTGACAGCTCTGAAAAGGGAAAATGCTAGAAACAATCTCCAAATGAATATGTGTGAGATGTAAGATGTAAAGTTTACCTTATATTTTTGACCTGACCTGATAAGTCGGTGTGGTATATCTGCGAGACTTTAAAATCCAAGCGAATCTGGATGTGTTTTTACCATATATATATGGCTACAGCTTATAGCTTATATTTAATTAGTACAGTTAATTAGTTAATTTTCATAAGATAAGGCATCATTGTGTCATGACATCACAAGCAATCACAATTTCTTTATGGTGGCACTGGTTTAAGTGAAGATGAAACATTTATCACTAAAATAAGTGCCTGCTATGGAACATTTCTGATCTCAGAAAGTATTTTTTTGAGCAATAGGGAAGTTGCTATAGCCATTTTTTGTTCTCTCCATATGGCAGTTACTCTGCCTGTAACCTCTTCCCTTAGACAGACTTTTGTGAGATCAGAGATGGCGCCAGATGCACTTGTTTGCACGGGTTAATCTCCGGTAATTGAATATCTCAGACAATCGGACAATCTAAAGCTGTCCAATTTCAACTTCTATTGCTCTGGGCCAGGCTAGCCATGTTAAAAAAGAAAGAAAAATAACATTAGAGGGAATCAGAATGCTGGCCCGTGGAATTAGCTTATCATATCCAATTGAAAACACTGTAAATGCCGCTGGTCATTCCCCTGCGGGTGGTCAGCCAGGCAAGAAGAGGACAGAGGAGGACATCTAATGCTGCAGATGTCAGTGTGAGAGGACAGTGGGGAGTTTCTGTTCTGTAATACAGGGTTTTCAAACCTTTTTCATCTCCAGAATAGAGAGGTATTTTGTCCATCAGCGTTCTGATTGTTCCTGGTAATAAGCGCTTGTCAGGGTGTGAATGGAGACTAAACTACAGTGTATGTGTGTAAAATGTATACATGCTTGAATAGTTTAATATACTCTATGTGCAGGGTCTGCGAGAGAAGTTGTTATTTGATGATTGTCAAATACTAGTCTGTAAAATGTGTTTGCTCTTGACTATACCTTGTCAGTTTAAGGTGTGCCACAACTTTTCACTTTGGTTGGCAGTGGAATTTTTGAATTTGTTGCACCGTGCTGTGCTGCTTGGAACTATACAGTATGTTTGGGGGGGTTTTTGTGCAGTTTCCATATGTTCAGCAAATGGGGGCATGTTCATCTATTACATAATTGTGACATATAATTCACATTTCTTCTCTTCCCAGTCTTTCTTGCATTGAAATTATAAATATTACCAATGCAGCCTTTCCCTTTTTTAGTTTTACATATATGTAATGATTTGCAATGATATGCATACACTGTAAACCCGAATAAGTTGGCAAAACTCAAAAAATGTAGCCAATCAGTTGCACAGCAATAATACACTTAACATATATCTGTTCTCAAACTAAGCTCATGCTCCACTCGTCACTATGATGGTAACCCTACAAAAAAAACAACATAACAGAAACTCTTTTAAATTAGCATAACAAAATATTAAACACTACTAAATCTCCCACTTAACTCTTTCCCCACCAGACACAAAATTTTCCATTATTTGTGAGAAAGCGCTTCCCCGCCAAACACGGGTTTCCGTGTTTCCGCTGTTATACGTTAGAGGGCGCTATTATGCATCTTCTGACTGAGTACAGAATCTCCTGATCAAAACACAGGCGAAGAAGACGCAAAAAAACAAACGATCGTATGTAAGCATATGTAAAATAACGTGATCATCAACATTAAACATAAATCAAAACTGCCTAATGTTACTGAATCAAATGTCGACCCAGAATGAGCTATAGGGCTGTGCAAGCATTATGGGTGTTGATGGACTCCATCTACTCCATCTGTGTTTGATCATCGTTCTGAATCTGATCTGGATGTAGTCTTTGACAAAAACTTGATTTTCTCAGCTTTTTATTCAAAATTTTGTTTTTTGTTTTATGAAACTTACCTCATAATGAAATATTTAAGTGTTGATAAAAAATGAATGCATGAAGCTAGAATAAAACTTTTTTTTTTGTTTAAAAGCAGAGGGTCTGCTCTTTTTGATATATTGCATGCTCAGATATTTATACAACAAAATATTTTATGGGCCATTACATTTTTGTGAAAATGATCAAAAACCCTGGCGGTGGCTGGCAACTTTTTAAAAAAATGCTGGCGGGGAAATAGTTAATGTTAATCTTGCACAAAAAAAAACAAAAAACATAATATAACTTTTATATTATAGGGCATTTACCTTTTGATTGTCATGGCAAAGCATGCTGGGAAATAGAAATCCTAGCGCAGTTTCGGATATCCCATTAAATGCCCAAAAAATATATATACATTAAAATTTGAAATAGGCAGGAAATTAGATATTAAGCACAATAATGCAAACATTAACTTTTTATGACAGTGTATGCAAATTCAACCACTAGTTTTCTGAAGCACATGCATCCTTTTGTAGTCTTTAGCTAATCAAAGTAAACTTTGTTGTGTGTCTGGCGCAACGTAAAGCATAAAAGCAGCCTGTACCTTTCTACAGCAGAACCTGTGCGCTTTTTAAGCCTGACAATCAGTTTTTCGTTCACAATGTTTTCCCATATCTATAAAGAGACTGCTTGTACCTAGGGGCCCGATTCTCTGTGATATTGAGTGTGGGTGAAACTGGATGCTAATACGCATGGAATTTATGACCTTGCAGATGGGCGATTCTCAAGTGTCTGCTGCATGATGCTCCGTCTCCCCTGTGCAATTGGTCTCAAATTAAAGGCTATCTCTATTTCCTCCTACAGGATCCTCTCTGCGCATTTCTCTGCCTCTCTATGCTCCATCTGCTTCCTCCCTACATCTGTATAGCTCCATGTCCTCCATCACCTCAACATTTCTCTCCAGTATCTAAAAAAGACAAGACCTCCTTACTCTTTTTCTTGTTACTCTGACTTAGCTCTTTTCACTTTGTTCAGTGGCGAAGAGACACTCATTATAACATAACAAATGTTATTTTAAATTGGGTGATGCATCTGTTTTCAGGACCCTTTCCAAACTAGGGATGCAGCGATCAACCGATTTCTCGATTAACCGCGCTTAAAAACGTCACGGTTAATTAACCGTAAAGGCTCTGCTACACCGAGTGTTTCTTTTGCGCGGAACAGAACTGTTGACATTCGCGCAAAACAAAATACACACTGGATTAACTGTGGCAGAGGGACCAAACAGCGACGCTTTATTTAAAGAAACGCCTGAAGTCGGCAGCTGAGCCCCCAGCGAGTTTTTATTTTATTTTAGAAGGTAGCCTATTATTTCCATGCCGACGCATCATGCAGTCACAATACAGATAAGTATCGCGTTTATTTCGTTTTTCCTTTTTTATTCATTTTTTATAACTTATGATATATTGATATATAAATTATGATATATTCCGATTGTCAAATATGTGGATATGGTTTATAATGATCATGTTAGTTGATATAACACGCAATGAGTTTGCAATTCAGAGGATCTGTTTTCATCACGTTAATTCATATAAGTGGCCAGTGAACATTGGAGTAGAACAAACTTTATTGTTTCATGCACAATGTGTATCTGATATGAATAAAACATTTATTTAAATTATAATTGAAAGCATTATTATTGCAGCTTCCATAGATATCAGTGTATGAAATTTAAATTTAACAAACTATACATGTCTTTTTTTTTATACAAGCTAGTAATTCATTTAAATGTCTATTTAAATCTCTAAAACCTCAAATAAACATTATGTGGTTGAATAGTGATATATGCATAGTGATATATAAAAAAGCACTGAGCGCGTCGTTCCTGGCTTAGCGCCTGTCAAAGCACAGAAGCACGTTTGAATTTATCAGTGACGCAAACAAACAAACCAAAATAATAGACATGACTTTCTCAGGCCACATGTAAAATTAGATGAATTATTAAAAAGATTATTAAAATGAATACATATGGATGACAGTTAGTGACAGTAACAGTTCAGTTTATTCCCCTCACACTGACATGGACATGGTCAGCAGAGGTCATCTTTCTTTAATTTGTGCTGTATTATTTGGTTACTGTCTTATTTCTGGTTCAAAAGATATAAAAAAATAACACTTTTTAAAATCTAAAGAGTGTATATGTGATTTTATACATTGCTGTGAAATTAATGAATGCATAATAATCGTAAAAACCGTGATATTTCTAAGACAATAATCGTACCAACAAAACCTATAATCATTGCATCCCTATTCCAAACAATTACAACTGTTGAAACAATTTCTATTGTGGGAAAAAGTTATTAGTCATGATGTAACGGACGAAGAGAAACTTCTTTTTCTTCTGTATTGTCATGTACACTGAAAAAAAATGTAGGACAGAGATTTGGTTATATCAGTTCAAGATTGAGTTACGACATTATGATTAAAAAAATATGAGGTCCAAAAAATGAATCATATGCATGGATAAATTGTTCATCAAACGATCAACATACATTTAGAAAATAGATGCTGGCTTTAACAATATATATTGGGCCAGATTAACTAAACAGGGCAAATTAGCGTGAGAGCGCAATTCTGTAAATGCGCAGATGGGAGTGGACAGTTCAACTATTAACAAATTAATGAACACAAACGCAGCCAGATAATTTCCATAATGACCAACGCAATCTACCAGTTAGCTTCTGGTTTTAGCTTCTGGTGGTAAATAATAGTGCGAACGCAAACCTTAGTAAATCACCTTGTATTGATTCATTTAAATACTCTCCTCCCATAAATTTTGCATCTAAAAGGGAAACTCCTACAAATGCATATGCAATGAGGTCAGCCGCAGAAATAACCCTGTCCACGCCTTATCAGCGATAATTTGCGCTAGTGCAAGCTGTTAGTAAATCTGGCCCATTGTGTCTAAAAAAGTAACCATGTGTGCCTACAGCCAAGTCGAGTCTGATTTTCAACTCAACAGTAAACCTGTGTACTCATGTTCTTAATTGCTTAATTGTAAATTACAGTCTGGTGATGCTGAAAAATTATTTATTGTTAATCAATAGCAGAATTTTTCTTTGAGATCAACTGCTACAACTACGAGTGGAGGGATTGTTTCATAGATATGTAGCCTGAATGTATCAAAGTGGCACTTTGTCATAACATGGCATTGATTGTCCTGCCTTTAAAAAACTTTTAAAGTATGTTTAATTAAACTGAACACACTCTGCTTCATATAACATAAATGTTAATATTAGAGGGACTCCTCCAAGGCCGACAGCTCGGTGTACACGATCAGTATTATAGATTGCCACAATAAATGGCGTCTGCTGATTGCGATCATGGTATTTCCTGCGGCTGATATTGATTAAGAGTCATTTCATGAGCACGAATTAATGCACTGCTCTCTACCAAACAGAAGGTTAATGGTTCACCAAAGAGCAGTGGCCACCAGACAGTTATTACTGGGGTGCTGGCGTTGTAAGAAGTAGGTATGTGTGAGTACTGCGTTTACAATTCACAACAAAACAAAATATCACTATTTGTAACACATTCACACAGGTCCATTTACTGTTGGCCGCCTCCATAGTATTTCTGACACTGCAGGATAGCAGCTATGCCACCTCAACGCCAGCTAATACAGTAATCTCATAACGCTCACAATTTGTTCTGTATTTTTCCTCTCCACACTAGCCATCCAAATCTTGGATGACATTAGAAAGTTTTTGTCACCATGCCAATCTGGAAAGGCTTTCAGGTGTCTCAATAGGAGGTGTTGCAAATATTTTTTTCTTAGAATTTGCTTTCTGTGGTTCGTGCACTGACATAAGGAGAGTCTATGAGAAATCTTCCTGAAGAATTACCTACAGTGTGCTCTGAAAATTAGCTACAGTGTGTCTACCCCGTTGCTCTTAACGGTCCTTAGTAATTAAAGCTAATGAAATGACAATTTACCATTATTAGGGCATGTGGCTAACAGCGTTGAGTTCACTGCGCTTCTTAGCACACATCTGCGTCTCCAGTCGGGCCCTTGGGCGAAAGAAACTTTGAAGCATCTACCACATTCTCGCAGTGTATACGTGATTTGATGAGGGGAGCAGGGCAGACTGGGTTGGAGTCAGTCCTTTTTATTTCATTAATTTTTATTTTTATTTTTTTCAAAACTTCTGTCTGCTTCTGATGATGGGACATTATTGAGTTGAATTCTAAATGTTTCTCTACAGATGGTTCTTCAGGGTCTGGCTTTGATTGGCAATCAGCCATGGGAGTATCTGCTGTCGCTCTTAGATATATATTACGGGAAATGTGTGGATATATCATCATTCCTAGCTTTACTTCTAAAGCTTTTTAGAAATAGACTCTTTGGAGAAAACTAAAAAATGTGCAAACATTTTATTTTACAGCATCTTTGTTACATGTCACATGTATTTACTGCAGTAATAACAGTAAAATTATACATAATTAAGAGCAACTAACCCCTAATCCTAACCGTATGGTAAGTACAATTTACTTAATAGGCCTATTAATCAGTACTTAATTGTATAATTACTCTGTAACAAGGGCACCTTAAAATAAAGAGTAACCATTTTACCTTTAGGGTAAAATATCACTGCAGTAGCCATAAATACAACTTTGTACCTAATTTAACCACACTGTAAATAAATAAATAAAAATCCACCTATTTCAACTATAAAGTTGCCTTCATTTTTTAAGTATAATGAAATTGGCTGTACAAGTCATTTCAATGTAACATATATTAAACTGACTAAAAAAGTTGAAATTGCTTAAATTAGCGTGTGTTCACATTTTGTTCAGTTCGCTTGGTTCGTTTGGTCTGGACCAAAAAAAATTCTGTCCTGGTCTACTAAGCGTTTTGAAACAGAACTTACCGAACAACCAAAACAATGCAGTGTGCGTGTAGCCTACATATGGTATTTTGACCAGCTGAGAACTCGTGAAGAGACAGTAAAAACAGTGGCATGAATCCCTCTGTCACACACACAAACAAAGATCTGCGAGGAGATGCGTTTCTGATGCATGTACCAAACTGCAAACTCACGACTATGATGAGAAAAAACAGGTATGTGTGAGCGTCTCATCTTCCTGTTTTGGGTTCGTTTACGTGTCTGGGTTCGTTTGCTCTGTGTTGCCTTCATATATCATTCGAAATGCACCAGAGTTTGTTTGGAAGTGGACCGAGACTCTTCTTTTCAGAGGTCTCAGTCTGCTTGTTTGGTGCGTACCAGTGTTTGGATGGCAGCGTTCACACGTGTTCAAATGAACCGTACTAACAGAGAAATCGCACCAGGGTTAGTTTTAATCAAACCAAACCAGCCAAGTGTGAACACACCCTTAGTCTAAGTTAATGTAATAACATATGTTGCCATGACTTAATGATCATATAATTTTTTACAGTACGTAGAATTTCATATTAGTACTGTAAGGGTACATATTACTACTACAGGTAGATAAGGTACAAAGTTTCCTTTTTAAAGGTACTTGTCCCAGTGACAAACTGTTGTACCCACAAAGGTAAAATTTTTGCACTTTTTTTTTTGACAGTGCATGAAGAAAATATACATTTCTTTCTTTCTTTCTTCAAAATAGGTAGAAGCACTGTTACCAGTGTAAAAAAAAAAAAAAAAATGCAGAGAACAAAAACGTTTCCTGGCAGCGATGTCATCTGACTCTAAAGCGCAGAAGAGAGAAAACAGAGAAGGCAGTCTCCCTTGAGGCAACGTTGTGTTTCTCTTGGGGAAAGCCCTAGTTTTAGCTTGTCCTACATCATCAAAGCCCGGCTTCACATGTAATATTAACAGGATTTCTATCAGAAGTCACCGTGTAAGAGTATTAGAGACAACATTTACTCAACAATGCAGTGGCCAACTTTGTGTGGAGAGATAACAAGGACTGACCCACTGGGTTATGGGATTACTTGATTAAACTTTTACAAGGCTGCCAAATTCTGCTGTGTTTCTTGGACCAGATTGAAGTGAGGTTGGCTTTTATGCTGAGTGGAATTCATTTTGAGATGTGCCAGTGAAGCGCTCTTCTGCTCTTTCGTGCTCTTCCAAAAACGGGTCCTCTGTGTAAATGCAGACTTTAACTAATGATAAGATAAAACGCTGCTGGTCGCTGAGCAGAGTAAAATTTTGACTTGATCAGATGAGCCACATACTAAGCCATAAAATATGCATTATACACACCTGTGATCACAATTAAACTCCAATTTCATCATAGTCTTGAGTTGTGGCACATTGCATGCTGTATTTATAAAGCACACACATACATGTGCAAATATACCATGGTATTAACGCCATCTCTACCAGTATATAAAGTCATGCCGTCCACAATGTGCATGTGGTTTGGTGCATAAGCAAAATAGAACTCTTAACATTTATCTTCTAGGGCTAAAGTCTTTAACAAGGATGTAAGATAAGGGAATAAAGTTGCGGTTAATGGTTAGCGAGTGCGTCAGGGAAGTGACGGCAGTAAAGGGAGGGGTCCAGGGACACTTGTCTCTAAGCTGTTTGACTTTTTGACACAGTCTAAATCTAATCATCAGAAAGCTTTAGAGGTGAAGTGGACTATCATAGCAGAGTCAAATCCTCTGAAAATTAAGCCCATAAATCAAACACACAGGCTCATTTGCCATTTTTATAGAAGAGGCTGATTTGCAGTTGGGTTCGTAGGGACAGCGGACGAGGGGGATGAAACAAAAGAGAAAGGGATTCACGAAGCAGGAGAATATCCATCAATTCTCATTAAAGGAAACTAGATCATCTCTCCTAATTAGAATTTTTTTTTTTTTTTACCACGGTAAAATACAAAGTAAAGCAAGTTAGGCGTTGCACTGCCATCTCTGATTAATTAGGTAAATGCATAGAAGTTAGCAAGTTCATGATAAAGGCTTATTAAATGCAAAGTGTAATTTATAGGAGGTTGAGTCCACAGAGAAAATATTATCACCATTTCTCATGAGGTAATTTACTGATTCTGTCCCACTTTGCTTTTTCATTATCATTTTATTCCATTCTTTGCTTCTCTCTCTCTCTCTCTCTCTCTCTTAAACACACTGACTCACTTTTACTTAATGCAGACATCAGCAAAAGTAGGTCCCTGTGCACCTTAATTCAAACAACAATACAGAAAATTGCTATTATAAATCTGATAGTTTGTTCAATGTGACCTGGTCTTTTGAATCTTTCATCATATCATATCACCGAGCACATCTTTACTGTAATATCTGCTTGCGATGATTTTGTGCCGATGCAACAAATACAATAGATGATGCATTAACTGTTCCTTTAAAAATGGACACTTGGTATACAGTATCCGTCTTGCACTGTCGAAATAACAGCAATGTTTAATTATAAGCAGCTTTCCTGGCTAAGTACAACATAATTCACAGTCAAAATAAACCTTGACAGGATAATCAAGAACTGGACAGCAAGTGGAGGAGTCTTGTATCGTCCTGAAGAGGTTTATTTTGTGATTATGGCCATATTTGTATGTGGACACTTATTCAAGTTGAAATTATGTTGTTGTGCAAGAAGAGAGTGTTACGAGAGACAAATCAGCACAGTTAATATACATGAATATACATAAACATTCTGAACTGAATGCTGTGATTGGCCAGTCAGAATCAAGTATTCCAGAGAGTCGGATATTAATATGCAGAAAACATTTGACACAAGGCATTGTAAATATTTACACAGTGAATTCATGCAGTTTTGAGTGTTACTCTATATGTAAATACATATTACGTGACCACTCTGTTATAAAGTAAGACTGCAAATGTTCAAAGACGATTGCTTACACCTGGAAGATCTGAGGGGAGAAACGTTGCTCTCATTATTTTGCTTTGGTCGAGTTCTATGTCTGTCAACTGGAGAGATTGACAAGATATTTTTTAGCCTACTTCATCAAAAACAACAGTCTTTGTCACACCATCTTCCTTTGATGCTTTCATGTCACGTCGTGCCATCACATCCGACTCGCCCGCCTTGGCCCACCATGTCGAATCTACCATTTTACATGAGCCGTACACGGCCCAAAGATCATTTCAAGCTGCCTCTCAAACAAGGCCTGTTCAATACAGCCACGTATTAACTGGTGTGCTAGGCATATCTAATGCATTCAGCTGACTATCAATGTCAGTGTGAGAGAGGAGCAGGTTCCTGACACTTGTACCACAGACGAGATATGGGTTGGAAATAAAAGTTTGGCCCAAATTGTTTTCAAAAGTAGAGGTTCAACTTTGATGTGTTACAGAGTATGCTATATGATGGGCTGTATCATAGCCTTGAGACAGACAGAATGGTGAAAAAAAGATGTGATGGATCTCAGCATGAGAGCACTAGAACAGAACTTCTATTTTCAACCATACAGAGAAGCACTGTATATATTTTAGCTATTACTGTTAAATAACAACTGGGATAACAGCATATTCTTCCACTGTTTAGGAATAACCGGAATAATGGCTGAACAGGCCAAGTTGATGAGAACAGAACAGTCATCACTGGCATGTGAATGTTTTTTTTGGGTGGCTGATGTTAGTTTCAATAGCTCTTTTGAGCTTGAATAGGTTGAATATGAACTGGGCGCTATCTAAAGAGGCTGGGGCTTTTTTCTGCTGAGTGCAGAGATATTAAATATATAGAGAAGAGAGATGGACTATGTCTGCGTCTGCTGTGTATTGTATGTGGGGCGACTGTCATTGGAAAAAGGTGATGGAGGACCTCATTTTGTGGCCCGCTGTTTCTCACGTACACACACACACACTCTCAAACAAACCATAGAGTGTCTGTCCGGTGGTTTATTAGTGTATTTAGGCCATACTCTTTTCATATATATCTTTAGTCAACAGCCCGGGTTTTCATAGCAGACTGCAATCAATGTACGGTTGAGGAATGCATTGTGCACCCACATAAACTGGTTTATTTCAGTATGGAGTAGCTACAGCGCAGGCCAGTCTCACACAGAGGAATGTGAAGATGCATTCTGTGATAGAGTTCCCTGTTGCTCTGAGGGTTAAACCATGCACTTGGGCAATCAGCGTTTGGTTGGGCCATGTGTTTGTGCCATGCTTGGCAGTGCAGAAAATGCCACTGAGCTGCTTAGCTTAGAGCCACATATTTAAAAAGTCATCCTTTGATTAACTCCTTCATTACCGGCTCATATGTACATGCTATGAGCAGAAATATGCAAAGGCGCATACTTTCTCTGAATTTAAAAAAAAAAAAAATTGTGTGTGACTAACATCCATACTATCGATGATGATTATGATAATAATAAATTGTTTAAAAAGTTTTTTTTTTTTTAATATATATATATATATATATATATATATATATATATATATATATATATATATATATATATATATATATATATATATATATATATAATTGTTAAAAAGTTTGGTTTTTGAAAGTCTCTTATGCTTACCAATGCTGCATTTATTTAATCAAAAATACAGCAAAACAGTAATATTACGAAATATTATTACAAATTATAAGACCTGTTTTTTATTTTAATATATTTTAAAATCTAATTTATTCTTGTGATGGCAAAGCTGAATTTTCAGCATCATTACTCCAGTCTTCAGTGTCACATGATCCTTCAGAAATCATTCTAATATGATGATTTGGTGCCCGGGTAACATTTCTTCTTATTATTATCAATGTTGATAACAGTTGTGCGCCTTAACATTTTTGTGGAAATGGTGATACTTTTTCCAAGATTCTTTGATGAATAGAACATTCAATGAACAGCATTTATTTGCATTTATTAAATGTATTAAATCATTTATAAATTTCAGCTATATTTTGTAACATTATAAATGTCTTCATGGTCACTTATGATCAATGTAATGCTTCCCTGATGAATAAAAGTGTTAGTACTCTTTTTAGATTTTTTTTTTTTTTTAAATCTTACCACAAATGTTTGAATGGTATCATTGTTTCCACAAAAATGTAAATGTTACCAAATTTTTAATCCAATCCTAATTTGTACATTAAATTTTACTTTTGCACTTCTGTAGCCTGTTTTATCCCAAGAAGCAGTGTGGATAAAAGCTTCTGCTAAATAACAAATATATATATTATATTAAAAGAAACTTGAGCTTAAATATTAACACATAAGGTAATATAGGTAGCTATATGATGTTGTTGGTGCTGATGATAAAACAACAAATTTACATATTGTCGCTGTCAGGCGGAAACCTCAGACACGTGCATGTGTCATTATAATAACATTTTATGATTATCACGCTCAGATGGAGTTGCAATGTTTTTGTCCAGCGAATGACAGCTACATTTTGTCTGTCACTGGAACAGCCGCATCTGAGGCAGTAAGTGCATTGCATTACTTTTTCATCAACTTACAGGTTATAAGGTTTATTGTAGCTATATGGGTGCTCAGTTTTTCATGTTGTTGAATACATTTGGACAAAATCTCATTATATAAAAGCTGAAGCGCAATGCATAGGATATTTAAAACAGTATGTTGGCTACAACTCGACGGCAAATACCAGACTAAAACTATTATCCACTCTTCCAAAAAAAAAATAAAAAAAATAAAAAAATATATATATACACTCACCTAAAGGATTATTAGGAACACCTGTTCAATTTCTCATTAATGCAATTATCTAATCAACCAATCACATGGCAGTTGCTTCAATGCATTTAGGGGTGTGGTCCTGGTCAAGACAATCTCCTGAACTCCAAACTGAATGCCAGAATGGGAGAGAAAGGTGATTTAAGCAATTTTGAGCGTGGCATGGTTGTTGGTGCCAGACGGGCCGGTCTGAGTATTTCACAATCTGCTCAGTTACTGGGATTTTCACGCACAACCATTTCTAGAGTTTACAAAGAATGATGTGAAAAGGGAAAAACATCCAGTATGCGGCAGTCCTGTGGGCGAAAATGCCTTGTTGATGCTAGAGGTCAGAGGAGAATGGGCCGACTGATTCAAGCTGATAGAAGAGCAACTTTGACTGAAATAACCACTCGTTACAACCGAGGTATGCAGCAAAGCATTTGTGAAGCCACAACACGCACAACCTTTAGGCGGATTGGCTACAACAGCAGAAGACCCCACCGGGTACCACTCATCTCCACTACAAATAGGAAAAAGAGGCTACAATTTGCACGAGCTCACCAAAATTGGACAGTTGAAGACTGGAAAAATGTTGCCTGGTCTGATGAGTCTCGATTTCTGTTGAGACATTCAGATGGTAGAGTCAGAATTTGGCGTAAACAGAATGAGAACATGGATCCATCATGCCTTGTTACCACTGTGCAGGCTGGTGGTGGTGGTGTAATGGTGTGGGGGATGTTTTCTTGGCACACTTTAGGCCCCTTAGTGCCTTTTGAGCATTGTTTAAATGCCACGGCCTACCTGAGCATTGTTTCTGACCATGTCCATCCCTTTATGACCACCATGTACCCATCCTCTGATGGCTACTTCCAGCAGGATAATGCACCATGTCACAAAGCTCGAATCATTTCAAATTGGTTTCTTGAACATGACAATGAGTTCACTTTACTAAAATGGCCCCCACAGTCACCAGATCTCAACCCAATAGAGCATCTTTGGGATGTGGTGGAACGGGAGCTTCGTGCCCTGGATGTGCATCCCACAAATCTCCATCAACTGCAAGATGCTATCCTATCAATATGGGCCAACATTTCTAAAGAATGCTTTCAGCACCTTGTTGAATCAATGCCACGTAGAATTAAGGCAGTTCTGAAGGCGAAAGGGGGTCAAACACAGTATTAGTATGGTGTTCCTAATAATCCTTTAGGTGAGTGTATATATATATATATATATATATATATATATGGATGGATGGATGGGTGGATGGGTGGATGGATGGATGGATGGATGGATGGATGGATGGATGGATAGTTAAAAAATAGATTGTTTCTTGAGTAAAGAAAACTTTGTTCTTATTTGAAGATCAAATGGTTATTACAAGGTTTAGTCACAAGCTCTTTTAAATCCTTTTCATTGGTGAAATACTTGTAAAACCTACATACAGTTGTAAAGGCCTGTAATGACCAATAGGTTTCTACCTGACAGCGACGATATATTCTTATTTGTAGCATTTGTTTTATTTATTTACTTTTTTTGACATGTGATAATTTTCCACAGAACACCTGACAACCTGTCACACATGCGGCACAGTGGTTGGGAAACACTGTTTTAAACACTCCATTGCAAGCAAGTAGATATAGCCCTGACCTGTCCCTCAACCTCAGAGTAAAAATGTTCTGGGGAATAAAGTGTTCTGACAAAAGAGCTTTGTTGTTCCCACATCACAGAGTGAGTGCTGATCGTTTACTTCCTATTCTCTAAAAAGGCAATACTGTTGCGGTAGCATTATTCTCCTGACGAGGAGGACACTAGTAACACCCATTTGAATTCGAAGGGCGGGGGGGTGATGCTTGATAGAAAGAGTGCCATTCCAACAAATAGCTAGTCGCAGTTCTGCATGGAAGGGAGGTTAAGCACACTAAACATGTTGGATAAAGGGGTTTTATCTACAGTGAGGTGTTGAAGATGTAACACCTCTATTGCAGGCCAGGTGTCAGACCGATACATATTCTTCGTCTTGCTTGTCTTTCACATACGTAACACAAGACACACACACACACTTTTTTCCTTTTTTTTGAATGAGAATTCACTCTTCAGTCTGTTGCTAGGTAGCATTGTTGGGTTCCTTATTGTTCAACTCTCGAGGAAACATCATACATTAAGACCCCTCTGCTTTCCAAACTACATCAATTACAGGGTTTGTTTTGGTTTCATCCTTGATTATCAGCCTTCAAGGACACCTTTGCTTTTATCACTCACATATACTCACTCACAGCAGCGCACACTCACTCATAGCATTCATATATTCAGAATCAAAATCAATGTCTCACAGACAAGACAGTGCCAGGTTTCCATGTCACAATGTTAAGTAAAACCTTTGAGCGCAGCCAGTCACGTGCTAAAATGTCATTCCTTCGCTTGTTAGCGAGAAACTATGGGAATATAAAGCAACATTACAGTTAGACTTGGCATTTCTCGCCTTCAAAACTGATCATGGCAGACAGCAGCAGGGCAGCGTTTAACCTGGATGCCCTTTTGATAAGTGTTGTTTACGCAACCAGCCACTGGCCTTTTAGAGCCAGACTAGCCCATACATCCTAAAGAGTGTCTCCAGAAGAGAGCTTGTAGATAACATGCATGTGACCTCAGTAACCCATTGTAACAGCAGCTAGGAAATTGACATTTTTTTAATTATTACTCGTGACATATGAATCTGTGAGAGACTGCCCGCTGCTATAGTAATTCCAGCCCACTTACAACAGTCTTTGTTCCTCTGTGGTGGAATGACTTTCGAACCTCAGTCTGATCTGCTGATCTGCGAGCCACTCCAGGTCTCGCAAAAATTAAGCACATCAACAGAGATCAGCTTTCGGCAGAAAAAGCAGCCAATTACAATTCCATTGTTGCGCAGCCTACCAAAGTTAATGAAAAGTTTATGGTAATAGTAATATATTTCAAGTTGCACCAGCCAAAGTGCGTGTTCGGTGCTGGTCGCGAATGTCAAGACAGCAATAAACTGCAAACCACTTACGTTTCTGTGGTAACCTAGAGCTCCTGCACTCAGACTCAAGCAGCTAATTAGCTTGTTTGTGGTAATGGCGAAAACAATTTTTAGAACAGCAGCGAAAATGTGCCTGGACTGAAACATTTCCTTTTATTGAAACTGGTGCTTTGCCAAAATACATTTCACCGGGTACTTTCGCTTTTGCCTCAGAGACCTTTTATGTCCTATAAATGTGTCGTATTTATGATAATCTGCGCAGGTTTCTGTTGACAATACTGTTTGAAGTTATTAATAACTAAACATGAATAAATAATGAGAAAGTAAAGTGTGGGATGTGTTTGATATTAAAAAAAATATATTATAGTTTAAAATATTGTGGCTGACCCCCCAGCATGAGTTTTTCAAGGCGACGTCATTTAGAACGCATCACTTTATTGTTTCCATGGTGACGCGTCATTGCTTGTCATGTGACACACCGCAAGTGGATGTGTTTATAATAATCGCATTAGTTAAACTATATGTGCGATAGGCCCCGCCATTTTAGTTTGTGCCGCAATTCAGAGAATCGGATCTATTGGATTTATAAAGCGTGAATTCATCCACCTCTCCCAAAATACATGAAAGTAAGTCACCGGTGAACTGGGAGAAGAATAGAGTGTAAGAATAAATTACTTACACAATGTGTATTTGATATGAATAAAACTTGTCTAATTATAATGGAACGGATTATTATTGCCCTTTCCATAGACATCCGTGTGTATTTTACAAACTTATGCATTGTTTTGCTGGTACTTATGTGTATTTTAAACCTCTGGAGTCGGCAATCACATCGGCGTGATCAACTAACTTTTTTTCTTTTCAGTGCCAAAGAGACTCAAATAACTCGGTCAATTTTTATCATTCAGGCAAGTGTTATACATCATTATAATCTGTTAAGTTTAAATTTTCTGAAATGTCAGGTTTTAAATAATGTAAATAAAATCGAAAACAAATGTTCTGTGTTTATGTAATCTGTTTGAAAAGAGAGAGATGTCAGTCGTTTGCAAGTGTCTCATTATCGTCTCATTATCCGCTAACGCGCCACACCCACGGAGCGCGTGTTCTTTTGAAATTTAAATACTGACCGATCCGTGCGAGAGCCCACGTCAACTCAAATAAACACATCAAGTGTAGTGCTATACATTTACATTTTACATTTATGCATTTAGCAGAGGCTTTTATCCAAAGCGACTTACAACTGAGGAGTACAGGAAGCAATCCGTTATGAAGAGGCGTAGAAACGCAAGAAGTGACTTAAATACCGTTTCGGGCATTGCTCAGAGTAGCGTAAGCTAGAATAGGGAGGGTGTAGAGAAAGATAGAGGAAAAAAGAAAGATTTTAATTTTTTTTTTATTTTATGATGAGATTAAGTGCTCGCGGAAGAGATGGGTTTTTAGCTGTTTTTTGAATGATGTTAGTGATTCTGCCATCCGGATGAAGGTGGGAAGATCGTTTCACCAGCTGGGAACAGTGAATGAAAAAGTTCTGGAGAGGGATTTCATGCCTCTCTGGGATGGTAACACCAGCCGGCGCTCTTTAGCTAAGCGGAGGCTTCTGGTAGGGGTGTAGACTCGTAGGATCGAGTCGAAGTATGCGGGTGCTGAGCTTGTGGTGGATCCATAAGCAAGCGTCAAAGCCTTGAACTTAATGCGGGCAGCGAGTGGTAGCCAGTGCAGAGAGATGAAGAGAGGTGTGACATGGGCCCTTTTGGGCTCGTTGAAGACAAGACGTGCCGCTGCGTTCTGAATCAATTGAAGTGTTTTGATTGCACACAATGGAAGTCCAGCCAGAAGAGCATTGCAGTAGTCAAGCCTAGAAATGACCAGGGCTTGGACAAGAAGCTGTGTTGCATGCTCTGTGAGGAACGGTCTGATCTTTCTGATGTTGTGCAGGGCAAACCTGCAAGACCGAGCTGTCTTTGAAATGTGGTCTTTGAAGGACAGCTGGTTATCAAAGATTACTCCGAGAACTTACCTCTGTAAACTTACCTCTATACTTTAGCTACATCGTTTTGAGACGCGTTGAGGAATAATCCTGGAATAATTTACGTCATGAAAAGCGGTTTATTTCTATTTCTGATTGTGAGGTAAGTTTATTCTGTTAGTGTCTGTAAATATAAAATGCAAAAAGACCGTTTAAATATGAATCCTGCTGCAACATAAAATGTCATAGACGCAAGACTGTTTAGACAAGATTTCTTTGGCCTGTTTTGGACAGATTATGAAGTGTTTACTGTAAAATAGCCTAGTGTCACATCAATACAGCTTTTATTAGCAAATGTCTGCTCAGATGCTATAAATATAGTACCAGTAAAATGTATTTTGTTTCATACTGATGTTTAAATATTATAGTCTAATGGTATTTTTCAATTTAATATACAGTATGTTGATTGTGAAAAGTGAACAGCACAAGTAATAAAGGACACATCATTTGATGCGCAATATATCAGAAGACATGGAGTTTGTCGTGAAGTTTTGTTTTGTAGAAAGCCTTTCTTTAAAGTGAATTTCATTTTGTATAAATTGTATCTTAATTTTAATCAATGTTTTTAATATATTTGCTTCTTATTTAATAAATATAAATCAAATATAGCAGATAATATCCTTTGCGCTGGCGTGATCATGCATTGCACGCGCGTCTCATAAATGAACTGAAACTTGGAATGATATTTGAGTATTGTGTGTATCGTATAGTTTACTAAATCAAATGATTCAGAAAATGTTTGCCATTGAAATGACTGGGGAAAAAGTGTCGCAATCAACCTGAATTCACCCTATACTCTTTGGATTCATAATTGCATTGCATTATGTTGTTTAAAATCCCAAGTATTTTACCTATAACATTCATCATTACCAAGTATTTAGTTATTTGTATTAACTGAATACTGAATTGTGTTTAGTGTCACAATATTACTATTTTTTTTAGCATTTTTTTTTCTTAAAAAAAAAAATAGTACACTGCCAAAAATGCTCTTCTTAGAATTGTTGTCTTGTTTCTAGTCTAAATATCTAAAAATTCTAAAATTAAGATGCATTTACTAGATAAGTAAAATGACATAAGATATTTTTTCTTGTTTTGTTGAAAGTAAAATCAAAATGAAGTGTTTTTGCTTAAAACATGCAAATGTATCTGCCAATGGGGAAGAAAAATAATCTCTGATTGAAATCTTTTTTCTTGTGTCTGTCCCAAACAGAAATAAGATTATTTTTCTTACCCCATAGAAAATTTTACTTATCTAGTAAATGAATCTTGATTTAAGAAAAAATACAAAATAAGAAGAGCATTTTTTGCAGTGTAGTCAAATCTTTTGATAATTTAAAATATAATAGGCTTTTGTAATGTGCCTTTGTTGACTACATTCTAAATAAACTACAACAAAATATATTTCCTTTGTCCTGTTGCTTAGCTCTCAGTCACATACCTGAGGCTCATTCATTATGCAGCTCATTATGGGTTCTTTTGTTCTCTCAGGTGTGATTCCCAGCATTATTCATGATCATTCACACCCCTTCGCATACAGCCTTTGTAAAGAAAAAGTGTCTTACAAAATGTAAATCAATATATTGTGTTATGTGAATAAGTAGGCACAATGATTCAGCAAAAGCAAAAACTCTAGGCAAAAACACTCATTAGTCAAAAGTCTTGTGGACACATATCTACGGTGTGTTTTGAGGCCTTAATTAAAAAAAAAAAATCTGTTTTTTAAAAAAACCATGCATAAACATTATTCTCTCAAAAATACAAGCATGTACATACATGTTGCTCACATATTATGGTAGCCCAGTTTGTGCTGAATACAGTGTAATTACACTTTGCCATTACTGTGTTTATAAGCAACTGAAAAAAGGACAAGCATATCAGAGCATGTCAAAACTTCTAAAGGGCCCAAAACAGCTCAGTTGAAAACACTGAATAGATGTTGTATATGACAAGCACTGAGGGTGTCTGTCTCTGGCTCAGCACATTTGAATTTAGCAGTTGATCACGTGATACACTGACCATTCTAATCACACCAGTGTGATCAGTCTTGGCTGGTCCCTGGAGCGTACGATCACACCGGTGTGATCAGATTTTAAATTAGGTTTTAAAAGCACTATAAGCCGCGGAAAAGAATGCTTTCTGTGCGCATGCTCTGAGCCTTTGTTTTCGGTTGCGCATCTAAACCACTTTGTGCGTTGTGGTAACTCAACCTCACAGTGAAAGCCCTGCACAATTAATTCCATATTGCAACTTGCTATTATTAATTGTTTGTTTTTAGTTGTCAATGGACCTAATAAAGTTACTATTATTTAAATGTTATTGAAAAAATAAAATAATATTAATATAAAATAATAATATTATATAATTTTTTACTGTGACTATTTTGAAAAAAGGTTCTCGACCCTTGTGCTAAAGGCCTGTTCACACCAATAATGATAACTATAAAGATAACTATATTAGCATCCACAACCAGCAGACAATATCGTTCTGTTTATTATAAACGTGTGCTTGTCTGCCGCTTTAAATGCTCGAGCTCGTTACAGCTGGATGGATTCTGATTGGCTATTATTTGGTAATACGATTTTTATCGTTCATCAGCTGGAAAAAGTGAGATTTTAGTTGATCCTGAAGCGCTCATTGTCAGAGTAGTAAACACGACTGCATTCTTCTTCCATGAGGGGGTTTGGCGTCACAACGGCTTTGTTTTCAGGAGGACCGTTAAAGAACATGACACGCGCGTCTAAATCCTATAGAATTCCATCAGATGACTTCTGAGGCTGAGGCTGTTCTTTTGAATTGGATATTTTCAAAGAAATTGGATGATCTGGAATTGTTCACACATTCCTTTGTAATTTCATGTAGACATAGAACAATCATTTCTATAAAATGTTATTTTGTGATCCATGTGCTATTCCTTTAATTATTCCTTCTTCCTGCAGTTACACTTCAGCTTTTGTACTACAATTGTATTGTATGTTGGAATCTTTCGTGAAAAGCTTTTTCTCATTTGTTAGTCGCTTTGGATAAAAACATCTGCAACAGGATTAAATGTAAATGGCTCAGCATGTACACATGAATATATGTGTGTGCGTAGGTATAAACTTCTTGTCATGCAAACAGCTCTCATCTACTGTCAGTGGGAATGGGCTTTCATTTCAAAGTGCTTCTAATATTCACATGCTTTTCTGATAACCAGCGGGATGGTGAGTGTAGGGCTTATTGTGTCCGTGTGTGCAATGTTGAAGCAGTTCAGTAACATGGCCTGGAACTCTTACACAGTGTCTCTGTGGGACAGCCTAAGCGGCTTATATTAATGGGACAAGATCAATGTGAAACCCTCAATGGTGGCGGCAGGCTCATCAAGCCCCATTGTTTCAGTAGTGGCATAACACAGCCAGGTTCTGAGGTCTATGACCATCAGGGAGGGAAAGAGACCGGCATGATTCTGGGCTGCTTATCGGATGGTTATTAAACTAATGATGGAGGAAAGGTGGGGGAATGTCAGAGAAACGGCATTCCTATTGTTTTCCAGAATATTCTGCGGGGAGGCAAATGGCTCAGATTCTCTTGATGGTTGCTTCTGGCAGTTTGCATCCTCTTTCTGCGGTCTCTTTATCTTTTCATTCATATGCATTTCTCTTTCTCGCGTACTCTGCACTAGGTGTTGCACTGCTGATAAAATGAAGCAGAAATGAATGCAGCAAAATAAAAAAAGCAAAGTTGGAAGTGGTCAGAAGGCAAAGAACTTCAAAAAAAAAAATGTTTCCATGGAGAATAATCCTAATACGATGCGCATTGCTGGATGCTGCCAATTACTCAGACTGCTGTTTTTTATTCTAGCGTCGTAGACAGTCTGCACCCAGTTACTGTTGGCGAAGTTTGTAGCCGCTTTCTTTTCCACATGTAAGGACTCAACAAATTCTATACAAGAATGGACTTTTTCAGACTCATGACCTCCGAATTTATCTAGACACACTATAAGAGAGAACACTTGTGTGTACAACATACAGTAAAGATACTTTTTTTAAGAAATTAATATTTTTTATGAAAAGTGACAGTAATGGCTTTTACATAGTTACCAAAAAAAAAAAAAAAAAAAAAAAATCAAATTGTTGTTCTTTTGAACTTTCTATTCATCAAATAACCCTGAAAAAAGTATTGCAGTAAAAAAAAAAAAACTGAACTGCTTTCAGCATTGATAATAATAAGATAATAAAGCAAATCAGTTAATTAGAATGATTTATGAAGGATCATGTGACACTGAAGACTAGAGTAATGACTGCTGAAAAAAAATCAGATGGAAGAGTGATGGTTTCCACCATGTATCCACTATGAGTCCCAGAGTGTGTTAACCTTTAGAGAATGCAGCCCGTGAGGAAATGGAGCTTTATTTCCATTGGGTGCATTTCATCATATGACAGACTCTACCTCTGCCCTTCATCTACTATTGGCTTGTCTGTTTGTTTGTTTTTTCACCCCTTGCTCCTTGTCACTTACTACTGGTATATAAAAGTGTTTTTTTGTATTTTCTGTTTATTTCATTGTGTTTCTCTGAAAGAAGCAATATGCTTTGTGTCTTCTGTCCTGTGCTGGTGTCCTAATCACTTCATTTGTTTAGTTATGCCGCTCCCTGCACGGTTGCTTCAGCATCTCTTTCCTTTGGATCTGAGAGAAGCAGATGGCTTTCTTCCTTTTCTGCAGCTCCCTTCTCTTACACAAAAGCAACAACAAGAACAAAAAAACCTTATGAAGCTTTATGGAAATGCCATCTTAAATGCAGTACGCACATTTGCGTGTGAGAGACATCAAAAAGATGGAGAATGTGTCTTACTAAGAGACACCAGCATCATGGACTATTAGCGTTCAAAGGCTCGTGGTTGTCCTGAAACAAGATCAATTATGTTCTTCGCCATAATGGCATTCTCATGTTTCCTGCCCACAAACAAGCGGGGAAAGCTAAATCAAAGCATTAATGAATCATGATGAATAAAACATAGCTAAATGTAAGCATAAACAACTTTAATTCCAGTTTCTTTTTTTTAAGAGCTCAGTCTATTAGAATAGATGGAAATAGCTATTTATGGTCACAGGACATATTTAAGGCCTATTTCCACAACACTTGCTGATGCAGTACAAATGACTTTGTGGATATTAAATCGAGATCTTGCGAAATGGAAGAATTGTATTCACATTCTTATAATATATCTAAAAGTGCTGACAGGAACCGGCCTTCACAGATTGTTGCTTGCTAAATAGGGTGAGAGGTTAAATATGTTTTGCAATAATTTCAGTGAGAATCTCAGATGTCGGATGTCTAAATTACAAATAAGTCACAAAGAGTCAGTTTTAATGAAGGGGTCACGAAAATCACTTCATGTAATACACAGGACAGCATTTACAAATATGTTTGCATTTGCATTCCACACACTAGACCTTAGTCCCCCTGTAGTCAATCATTTTATCCCTTTAAACTCACCTTTGATCACCAAAATGATTTTTTTTCAGTGAAATTTATTCATGTTTTAAAATAGCTTGAATGTAACTTTACACCCTTGCTTCATTTAGTATATGTGGAGCCATGAATATGCAAATGAGCCCCGCCTCCACTCACTCATACAGGCTCGTCTACAAGTCGGTTTATCTGAATGGTAATGTGTTTTATGTATCGCTCTCTACAGCGTCAGACAAATAATGGATATTGATATGATTAGCCTTTTGCTTGATTACGTTATCAAACTGCTATTAATGTGTTGCCCATGTTACACAAACCGCATGTCAGACAGAGTCAGACAGCTGCTGCTTTCTACAAATCAGCATCCTTAGAAACGCTTTGAACATCATAGAACGTCAGTGGAGAAAGGCATATAGCTCATCATAACATCGTAATATACATTATATACATAATTCACCCGCTATATTGCTAAATGTACCAGATGTTTTATAGCAATGGAAAAATAGTGTCTTTTTTTACTGCAGTTTTAAGGAGTACATACTCAGCAATGGTGTTGACATGGTTTGCCTTAAAGCATATTAAAAACACCACATACACATACAAATAACATTAAAAACTTGGTTTTCCCTACAGGGGGTCTTTAAAGCTGAAATGGTGTGTTTTTGTTCAGGATATGTTTGACCAATTGCAGACAGGAAATGTGGAGAAAGACTTTTCTCAGGGTTTTTTTTGCAACTTTCTTTTCATTAAGTTTGTCCAAAAATACACATACACACAAGAACAATACAAATACAGAACAAAGTTTCCCCACCCCAACACATATAAAAGCTTAAAAAGGGGGATAAATAGGTTATTTATAAAAATGCCTTGTTGATGCTAGAGGTCAGAGGAGAATGGACCGACTGATTCAAGCTGATAGAAGAGCAACTTTGACTGAAATAACCACTCGTTACAACCGAGGTATGCAGCAAAGCATTTCTGAAGCCACAACACGCACAACCTTGAGGCGGATGGGCTACAACAGCAGAAGACCCCACCGGGTACCACTCATCTCCACTACAAATAGGAAAAAGAGGCTACAATTTGCACGAGCTCACCAAAATTGGACAGTTGAAGACTGGAAAAATGTTGCCTGGTCTGATGAGTCTCGATTTCTGTTGAGACATTCAGATGGTAGAGTCAGAATTTGGCGTAAACAGAATGAGAACATGGATCCATCATGCCTTGTTACCACTGTGCAGGCTGGTGGTGGTGTAATGGTGTGGGGGATGTTTTCTTGGCACACTTTAGGCCCCTTAGTGCCAATTGGGCATCGTTTAAATGCCGCGGCCTACCTGAGCATTGTTTCTGACCATGTCCATCCCTTTATGACCACCATGTACCCATCCTCTGATGGCTACTTCCAGCAGGATAATGCACCATGTCACAAAGCTCGAATCATTTCAAATTGGTTTCTTGAACATGACAATGAGTTCACTGTACTAAAATGGCCCCCCAGTCACCAGATCTCAACCCAATAGAGCATCTTTGGGATGTGGTGGAACGGGAGCTTCGTGCCCTGGATGTGCATCCCACAAATCTCCATCAACTGCAAGATGCTATCCTATCAATATGGGCCAACATTTCTAAAGAATGCTTTCAGCACCTTGTTGAATCAATGCCACGTAGAATTAAGGCAGTTCTGAAGGCGAAAGGGGGTCAAACACAGTATTAGTATGGTGTTCCTAATAATCCTTTAGGTGAGTGTATATAGCCTACATATACAACCAAACCAATAAATTAACAATTATGATAATAGTAGAAGTAATAATAATGGTAAATGTTAACAAAATTACTTTTTCATACAAACACACATAAAATTACGAGGATTTTTTTAAAATAAATAATAATAATAATAATAATTTATCACATCCGGAATTTACTCTGTCGATATATTTAACATTCCACTTGATCTATTGTTAACAAATTGTATACAGGAGGTCCATATTTTATTGAATACATCTAACTTGTCTCTAATTATATATGTTTTTCCAAAGCAAGGTTGGTAGACATCTCTTTGATCCATTGTAAGAAGACGGGTCTTTAAGTACTTTTCCATGCTAAAGCAATGACCCGTTTGGCTTGTATTAAACTGAAATCTATAAGCTTACATTTCCTTGCATTTGGAACTACATTTACAGGGTTGATATGCAATAAACACATTTTTGCATCCAAGGGAATATTCTCTACAATTAGTTCACAAATTGCATCAAAAACCTCTTTCCAGAACACCTGCAACTCTCTGCATTCCCACATACAGTGAAAGAGCGTACCCAGTTCCTCTTTACATTTTATGCAGTTATCTGGGATATTCGGATTAAATTTGTGCAATTTAACTGGAGTAATATAATTACTAAGCAGCCATTTATATTGAAGTAATCTGCACCTACTATTAATAGATTGAGTTTGAGCCAGAAGACAGGATTTCTCCCATTCTTCAATGGAGATTTCCACTTGAGCTTGCAATTTCAGCTGATGCACCGATTTTTTTATATTTTTTGGTGGCATAATCTCTCGTAGATCACGTTCCTTAAATGTCAAAACCCATGGACAGGTCTTCAGCTTTTTCAGGATTCTTTTTGAGAGAAAGTTAGCGACAGTTCAAAACTACGTGGTTTATCGGCTACACGCCATAATCGGAAGTCCACTTTCCTCAGCTTTAAGTCAAAAACCTCATCTATTTACTTTGCAGATGTGAGCATTACAATTTTTCTCAGGCCTGTCACTATATGCTACATACATACAGTGAAAATGTCTTCATTACCAAGGTTCGTCTAGGTGGGCACTTCAGTTTGAAATCCCATTCGAAGTATAAGCCGTATAAAAGAAAGAAGGACATAATTCTTGAAAATTAGAAGTAACAGTAGAGCATGTTGAATTTGTAATACATAATCCACAGCTCTTACATTGGCTTCTGAAGTAGGAATAAGTAGAAATCTGAACAAAGATAGACTATATATATAAATCAAAATCTCTCCCCATCTGTACAAAAAGCTACACATATTGCGAATCAGCTTATTATTTTACAGTCATCTGGAGTTTTACGGGTTCTGAGACTGTATATAAATTATGTGCAATCAGCAACTGCACATTTCATCTACAGGATGAAATCAATAAAGGAGGGAGACATACTCTATAATATGAAGAAAAGAAAGGTGGCAGTCACTACACAAACCAAAATGTTCAACTCAGTAATGGTAAGTGCAGGAGAAGAAAGTGACAGAGATTAGATTTTTTTAAATTCTGACTCAGTGTTCTTAAAGGGAAAATTAGCCCATGTTTTACTCACCCTCAAGTCATCCTAGGTGTATATGACATTCTTCTTTCAGACAAATACAATCAGAGTTATATTAAAAAATGTCCTGGCTCTTCCAAGCTTTATAATGGCAGTGAATGGCTGTTTCTGTTTTGAAGTCCATAAAAGTGCATCTATCCTAAAGCTTGGATGAGCCAGGACATTTTTTTAATATAACTCTGATTGTATTTGTCTGAAAGAAGAATGTCATATACACCAAGGATGACTTGAGGGTGAGTAAATTATGGGCTAATTTTCATTTTTGGGTGAACTATCCCTTTAATAGTGAACTAACTACAATTACAAACACAATGAAAATTAATTGGATGCGCAATCAATGTTAATTCACCGTAAAAGAAAAGCACCTTTCAAATATTTAGTCGGGGAGCCTTGGCATCGCAGGGCAAATGTTAACTAGACGTCCACTTAATGGACTAATTGGATGAAGCCATGTATTGCTATGTTAGCTCTTATGAGATCTCTGAGCTCCTTTGGGATTATGTAAATAAATGTCTAAGCAAATGCATTGTTCCAAAAATCTAGAGAGCTGCCTACTAAGGCAGTTTCGGTTAAGGAATCATAGGTGCACTCCTGAGGTGAAAGCTGTTCCAAATGGCAGGCATCCTGTTTGTGTTTCCAAAATTCTTAGCATTATCATTGCATGTATCCTTCATGGAGACGGAAGCCCAAAATGACATTGACTCATCAGTGAAAAGAAATAAAATTACAAGAGAAAAATGTCAATAAATTTACTTCAGTGTAATTAAAAATTGATTATTTTACTTTAATATCTCTCTGTGTGCTGTATTTTTATGCTTATTAGAGCACTGCATTTATCTTAGCAACATACGATTATCCTGTGCAGATATTTTGGCATGGTGTGCCTGTGTAGAGGATTCCAAATCGGTCACTTATGACGCTTTGGATGCTGCCTATGTAGCAGTTCTCCAGGTTTTGGAACGGAGCTAGAACAGGCTGAAAAAGCCAGTGTAGATATAAATGTCAGAACTTCCTAATTAATGTCATTGTATTTTGATAGCATTCCAAAAAAAGAAGAAGAAAAAAAAATCAGCTTTCAAGAACATTTAGATCCATGGTTACTGTCCAACATGTAATTCTGTGCTTTCAGTCTTTCTCTTTCGCTCGCTCTCTGCCCTTTCATTTTCTCACACCCACCCCCTTGTTCACACCACCTCCTAATGGACAACGTGTGAATGTAAAGTACATCCGTTGACGTGTAACATTAGCAATTTCCGAACACAATCTGGACAGTCTGCTCTGATTTAAAACACTGTGCCTTAAATGTGCTTCTTAGAAACCTACTCTTAAGATCTGAAAGCATGTATCGTTTTAAAAGAAATTAAATAACCAGGAAAAAACACAAAAGTATTGTGAGCTTAATAAAACAATCCAGTCATGGTTAATGTACGTTAATATACCGACACCTTAATTGTACTTGAAGCTAGTGAAGGGGAAAAATAGAGACCTTTCTTATTATTGTAACAAGCAAATTGTCTAAACCCTTTTGATTGAGATCCTGAATGTAGATTTTAAATCAAAACTGCTAACTCATTGGGGAGCCATGCAGCTGTGTTATAAATTAGCTCTCCAGAAAGCATTGAGGAAATAAAGTAACCTGCTCCCCTGGTACAAATCATTGTCCGTGTCCATTAATCGAGAAAAGGCACGATGTCTAGCGTGACTGAGCGTGCAGCTGTAGATCAAAAGGCATGAACAAAGGAGACAGAGAGGAGTCACAGACTCAAATTGGCTGTGAGTCTTGAAATGATCAATACATTAGGGATATCAGCGATGCCTTTTGCTCCAAACTCAAGGAAGCTCCACTGTGCAAACATGCAGGGATTGAGAGAGGACATTGCCCATTAGCTGTGAAGATGAATAACATCTCATGATGTTATTTGTCGATGGAGATAAATAATATTCAGCTGATCCATGTCGATTGGAAATTTGAAAATAATCAGTCTCACAAGTGACACCATCTCTAAGTGTTTGGATCGTGGAGAAATAGATTGGATTTGATTTAATCATAAATATATACCCCTTTTCTTAACCATTCTGAGACAATATTTCATCATTTTATATCTGTTCAGTGGTCACATGGCGCACATATCAAACAAATTATATCTCAGAAGTCGATCAAACAGTATTTTAGACATACACTCACCTAAAGGATTATTAGGAACACCTGTTCAATTTCTCATTAATGCAATTATCTAATCAACCAATCACATGGCAGTTGCTTCAATGCATTTAGGGGTGTGGTCCTGGTCAAGACAATCTCCTGAACTCCAAACTGAATGTCAGAATGGGAAAGAAAGGTGATTTAAGCAATTTTGAGCATGGCATGGTTGTTGGTGCCAGACGGGCCGGTCTGAGTATTTCACAATCTGCTCAGTTACTGGGATTTTCACGCACAACCATTTCTAGAGTTTACAAAGAATGGTGTGAAAAGGGAAAAACATCCAGTATGCGGCAGTCCTGTGGGCGAAAATGCCTTGTTGATGCTAGAGGTCAGAAGAGAATGGGCCGACTGATTCAAGCTGATAGAAGAGCAACTTTGACTGAAATAACCACTCGTTACAACCGAGGTATGCAGCAAAACATTTGTGAAGCCACAACACGCACAACCTTGAGGCGGATGGGCTACAACAGCAAAACACTTCACTGGGTACCACTCATCTCCACTACAAATAGGAAAAAGAGGCTACAATTTGCACGAGCTCACCAAAATTGGACAGTTGAAGACTGGAAAAATGTTGCCTGGTCTGATGAGTCTCGATTTCTGTTGAGACATTAAGATGGTAGAGTCAGAATTTGGCGTAAACAGAATGAGAACATGGATCCATCATGCCTTGTTACCACTGTGCAGGCTGGTGGTGGTGGTGTAATGGTGTGGGGGATGTTTTCTTGGCACACTTTAGGCCCCTTAGTGCCAATTGGGCATCGTTTAAATGCCACGGCCTACCTGAGCATTGTTTCTGACCATGTCCATTCCTTTATGACCACCATGTACCCATCCTCTGATGGCTACTTCCAGCAGGATAATGCACCATGTCACAAAGCTCGAATCATTTCAAATTGGTTTCTTGAACATGACAATGAGTTCACTGTACTAAAATGGCCCCCACAGTCACCAGATCTCAACCCAATAGAGCATCTTTGGGATGTGGTGGAACGGGAGCTTCGTGCCCTGGATGTGCATCCCACAAATCTCCATCAACTGCAAGATGCTATCCTATCAATATGGGCCAACATTTCTAAAGAATGCTTTCAGCACCTTGTTGAATCTATGCCACGTAGAATTAAGGCAGTTCTGAAGGCGAAAGGGGGTCAAACACAGTATTAGTATGGTGTTCCTAATAATCCTTTAGGTGAGTGTATATGACATGAGGAAAGTAAAATTATTGGCCACCATCAGATAATTATGTGGAAACGCATGAATTCTCACACCAATGGTTTCCCAAACGCTATCTCACAACCAATTATTTTACGAGGTGGCTAACAGTTTTTTTTTTGTTTGTTTTTTTTAGAACTTGCTCAGCCAACACAGATTTTTCACTTCGACTTGATAGATTGATTGAGCATTTTTAATTAAATATGTTTGGTGAACATACATTTTTTATTTCAAGTGAAGACCTTAAGCTATGATTAGTACAATGCATTGGGGTAAATATTTGGAAGACATTGAGCTAATATGTAATTGTCAGTTTCCACAATTTTTTTACAGTGTACTATTACTTAAACGTTAAGGGCCCTATTTTAACGATCTGGGCGCATGGCACAGGTGCACTCAGGGCATGGTTCTGAATCCACCTTTGCTAGTTTAAAGACGTTAAAAAAGTGGTCGTCGTGCCAGGTGCATGGTCTAAAAGGGTTGTGCCTAGTCTCTTAATGAGTCATGGGTGTGTTTTGGGCATAATGTGCAATAAACCAATCAAAGTCTCATCTCCCATTCCCTTTAAAAGCCAGTTGCGTTTGCACCATGGTGGACTCGCCATTTACACAGCGGAATTTGCGAGCGGAAAGACTGAACACTTCTCCAGAGAGGAATCCTTTTATTTTTAATATTTGGCATGTTTGTGTGCTGCTGCACGTCCCTGTGTGTGTAATAAGTACGTTGTGCATCTGCTTATAGGCGCATATTACCAACATGCCCTTTAAATAACACAAAAAATACTGCGTCCACAGTCGTTTTCAGTTGCCTCAAAATAGCAACGTAGAAACAATGCGCCTGAACACACCTTGTTTTCAGACCAGCATGCCTATGGGCGAACAGATGGGTGCAAGTGCATCTCCTATTTAAACAATGTGGCGCTAAATGTGAAAATGATAACTGCGTCGGGCTGAAAGTAGCAAAAAACCCTTGCATTGCACTGGGTGTATGATAGGGCCCATAATATTATCATATATACAGTATATAGTTATAATATAGTAATAAACATTTCATACATTATATATTATTTTATATATACAATATTGCAATATAAATAATATTGAAATATAATTTATTAAATTATATTAAGGTTATATAGGTATGTGTAGTATGTGGATGTAAGGTCATAGTAATCTGTATATATATTAGGTGATTAAGTCTGATTATGCTCACAAAAAATATCAAGCTATTATAGCAATAAGGTTAATAATGACCATGAATGTTAGCTCTTGAATATTGAACATTGAAACAATGCTAAAGGAGATTGTGTTTTCATGGAAATGCTGGAAAAGTGTATGAGTAGCATGAGCCTCCCAAGTCTACTGTATGTGAGAAGATCAGTAATTGGCTTTCTTCACACTGGCAACACACAAACACACACTCACACAGGCCTCTTTGCAGCTCATCCAGACAGAGCTGTTGAAAGACAGCCAGCAGTTGATTGGCACCGTCTCAGTCTCAAGCTTTGCTCGTTTTTCACACTCAGGTAGAAAAGAAGAGCCATCCAAAACCTGCAACTGCCACAGTTTACCCAAGTAAAAAAAAAAAAAAAAAAAAAGCTGCAAGATATCTTTCTCTTTTCGCTTCAGCACGCTTACCCCTCAAATCCTCATCCGAGAGCTTTCACTTGTCTGGATCTGAAATGCAGTCTATCAGAAGGCTATATCTCTTGCCCCCTTTACTCAATGCGTTTCGTATCTGGATAGTGTCTGTATATTTTTGGATAGATTGCATTTACACCTTGCATTCCGATGCATTTCCAATGTGACTGAAAAAGACACTTTTCATAGGATGAATAAGCCTTTTTTATTTTAAAAACATTGGTGGATAATTTACAGTGCTTACTATTTTGACAAATATCAGCAATATCTGGTCTGTTGTGTTTCTCTAAAACCTTCCCACAGTAAAGGATGCAGATATGGATTAGAAGTGAAGATAAGGTTAGCAAATGACATTTTAAATTCCCCTTGTGATAATAGACCAGAAAAGAAACATGAGTGAGGATCTGGGGAGAAAAACTAGCGATTCCAAGCATTTTCCAGCGGGATAATTCATGTGATATTGTTCATTACATGGGGTGAGAGGATTGTAAGATACGCATGTTTTCATTTTTTTTTTTTTTTTGACATTGCGAGAGAAGAATATAAAGAAAAGGGTAGGAGCCCACAACAGCATTGGTAGGAATAAAAGAGATAGACAGACATACAGACGGGCACTTAGAAAGAATTTGTCGGGCCCTGTTGTCATATTTTAATATGGTCAAGTGCTATGTAATTGTTATCACTGAAATCACATATCAGAACCAAGTGCAAAGGGGGTCTCTCTCTCTCTCTCTCTCTCTCTCTCTCTTTCTCTCTCTCTCTCTCTCTCTCTTTCTCTCTCTCTCTCTCTCTCTCTCTCTTTCTCTCGCTCTGCTTCACTTGTTTTGCACTCCACAAGCATTGTCTCCATCCAAACACTTTTAAATGTATTGTTTATCTCCAAACTGTTTTACATTGGTGGTCCTGGAGTATTCTTAAATATACATAGCAATTACAAAGAACAAGCTTGGCTCCATTTTCATAATTGGGCTTCGCTGCCAAACACAACTGCTTGGCTTGCACCCTCACGAGGAGAGATCGATAGTTCAGTGAAAGCTGAAAGCTGCCCGCTTGTACTTTGGGAAGTTGGGAAGGCACACAATGTCTTCCAAGTTTCTCAAGCTTTTATGTTGAAGACCTATTATCTACTCCAATTTAAAGGCATGTTGGGATCGGAGTGCAAGATGTGAGAGTAACATCAATCAATCCAAATGTTCTCTGTGGGCGCATATGTCCATGAGAGCTGACCCCACATTTGAAGCAGAGCAGCCCACGCAGCCTTGAGCTGAAACAGGAAGTCACTTTACACACTGTGCAGAGATCTTTTTGTAATGATTAAGCTAGGACTTCAGTAGGGCATCTCTGAGTGCCGCCACAGCTGGGTAACAATGAACCACCTGGCCCATGCCACTCTATTACCCTCTCGGGCATCCATCCTTCTCAATTCTCTCCATGAATACATCAGTGTATAGTCCGATTGGACGGCATCTCCGCTGTTGCCCTCGGCGATTAAAGTCACCACCCTTCCCCTTGCCTCTCCACTTGTACAAAGTCAAGCATGTCCACTCTGCTTTATAGATTGTTTATATTGCTTTCAATTACCTTCCCATGTCCCACAATGAAGTCAGTAAAGTTTTATATGCTGGAAATTACTCTCCAGGCACCCATCTCCACCATAACTGCCAGAACCCAGACAGAAGCTCTCCCTGCCCTGGAAAATAAATCATATTTAGAATTCATCAAAATAATTTAGAGTTTATTAGGGTTTATATGCCAATCTGAGCAGTGCTTTGGTCCTCGACTTTTTATACCTAGTGGTCGCTTGTCAGTTGTTAAGCTCATTAATAAAGCTAAAAATCACACTGCATTGCAACTAAATAAAATTTCACAGCGCTGGTTGTTCTCAGTGAAATGTGACTCGTATGAACCTTCTTAAAATAGTCTTCTGAAATTGTTTGATGTTATCTTGGCTTGCTGTGTGCTGTGATATTTTATGAAAGTGGCTAAATATAGCCATGTTTAATATTGGGATCATAGGAAATGTAGGCCTGATCACCATACACACGCACACAGATATTAAATGGTAAAACTGATATGATATATATTAAAAAATATTTTAATATTTATGTCACAAAATGTAAAGCTGCACTTATATCAGACGTATCATTCATTTTATGTAAATGAGTACCTTTCAGTTTAGTAGACATTGTCAAATTAATTAACATGTAAACCACTTTTTCTTTGAATTACCAGCAGAAATAACTACTGAATAAACTGTCGTATAGTATACTGTTACTTTGATATAAAATTCCTTCCACCCCATATATTTTTCTTTACCAACTCAGAGTTTCATATAAAAAAGAAATTAAAAAAACTAAGAGTAAGAGTCTGATTTGAAAACACACTGGCTGCAATCACAAGAATAGCAATCAATATCTAATCTAGCCCAAATCAGTCCTGACGCAACAGAACTAAATGCAAATGCAGTATGAGACAAATGAAAAAGACACAAGGGGGTTTATTTTATTGTAGTCAATAAATGTCTCTACAAGAAGTAATAAGTATTTTGCTGAAATTGCATGCTGTATGGTTTATCAATAACGATGCAAAAAAATTATTTTCTCAAAAATGTACATACATGCTGCTCACATATTATTGTAGCCAGTCTATCCATCCATCCATCCATACAGTGAAAATCAGTGTGCTCTAATGTTGTTTTGGACACTGACCTTCATTGTATTGGCAAAAACAGTTCCTTTGTGTTCCATAAAAGAAAGAACATTGTACAAGTTTTGAACCACATGAGGGCGAGTAAGGGATGTAAGGGTTTTATTTTATTTATTTATTTAAAGTTTAAGTTGGTTTAATATTATTTTGAGTTAGTGTCAGTGGTTGGTTTTACCTGTGCACCACCATATCAAGGAAGTAGCAAATGTCGTTCACTTTGTGAACACTAAAAGCCAACAATGGCAGGCACTGCATCTTTCCTGAAATAAGAAGAAAAGTAATCAACATGGCTTTCGACAGGCTTTCTCTTTTCATTTGGTTGGCTCTGCTTTATTTGCCTCAATTCAGCTTTGTTTATCAACTGGATGATTGTGGGGCACTTAATTATGCCACACTCCAAACTGCAGGTTTCCCAGGCAATAAGCTCCTTGGCACAGTGACTTAGTCGAGGAAAGTGGTGTGGACGCTTACTGACTTCTTAAGCAAGGCCTGTGACTCGCATGATTAAGATTACAGACTCTGGAGACAAATAAGACTCAACCTGGGATGGTGTGTGTGTTTGTGTACCTATGTCCTTCTAGGTGGTTGAAGGCACTTTTGATAGTTGTTACTGTGTCCAAGGTTTAAATTGAAGAAGCTTATCAATAACTCCTGTAGTGAAGTTGGTCTTTTAGCGTTTCCAGCTAACATCTGCAGAGTGCTGAAAGAAGTGTTATCCCTGGTAGCCAGGAATGTAAAAATACCTAGCTATTTTACAGCATATTAGGAGTGAAATGTTCATGGTTTTGTCTAAAATATTACTCTCATTTTTAGTGTTTAAGCTTGCCCATTAACTGCAGCATGTACGCTGATAAAAATAATTAAGATTTTGGTCATGATTCTAAGACAGTAGGCCTATGTAGATTGATAGCACAAGTTTTTATAATACTTACAACATATACTATGTGTGTACTATGCAGGGTTAAAGTTAACTAAAACTAAAACCATAAAACATTACTTAAAATAAAAATAACAAATAAAATATAACATTCAAAGAAAAAATGTTACATTTTCATTGTTAAAATTGATGTACAAAAATAACTTACATTTTACAATACAACTACTTAAATATATTAGTAAAAACTATAACAGTATCTCAATGATACTACATTAACACTAATACTATGCTAATGTCATGGCACTTTTTAAGTACCTTGGTGTGTACAGTGATCATTTAATTTAATAGTTTATTTCAAAGTACCATGGTATTTTCATATTATACCGTACCATAGAAACTTCACATTACTAATGATTGTTTGTAAACCACAAGAAACCAAATGTTCAGTACAACTCTAAGTATTCTCTAAGGTTCAGACATTTTGTGAGAGATTATTTGTTTTTTATATATTAATGGCAACCTTACAAACATGATTTTTAACAGGGAAGTTCCTGTTGATGAGGACAATGGCAACAACAAAAGAAGCCGCACTAGCAAATAACATCAACAGCATCCATAATAATGATAATAGTACCAGTGGTATTTCTACTAAATCAGGTGAAATAGACTAGGAACAGCATTTTAGAGCATAATATTTATTTAATGTTGTTTTTATGGAGAAAGATCAAGGTTAGTCCTAGACTGTTCATGGTGATTCTCCATTAATATCCTTTTAGATCAAGACTTGCTCTTAATGGTCCTCAAAAGCCATTAACTTACACTTTGCTGAAATGTACCCATGCATACACTGAACCCTTCATTTTCACCAAGGCTAAACCTCTGAAGGGGCTGGGACAGTTTTTCATATTGACCTTCATGCCAGATCTCATTATCTCCACATGATATCTATTTATGACAACCCCATACATCAAATTCAGGCCTCTTAGTGCAACTTTGGTGGCAGTTAACATTTCACTGCGGTATTTTGGAGACTTCTGCCTCTAATGGGGACTTTTCTAGAGAGAACAGTGGAAGAAGAGAAGCTGATAGGAAAAGAAAAGCCTCTTGGCTGATGGTCGACCTGCTCCAGACCGCAGCCCTGAGACCCAGTTGTTCGTGCTAGGTGAAAGCGTTTAATGTCGCTTACTGGCTAAGGACAGGTACATTTTAATAATATTGCTCCATTGTGAAATTCAGGCTTACAGCTAGCTGTGACAGGCCCACCAGCATTGACTCCATTACACTCTCCCACATTGAGCAGAAGTGTCAGTGTAAGAAGCCAGAAAGGCTAATTCAGTACCGTGAGATGTCAAATGAGATGCATTTTAATGTACAATCCAATGGCTATAGGCTTTTTTAGAACCTTTTTTAATTTATTATGACCATGGGAAATGACCACAGTGTTTTCATTCTAAAAAGGTGATCTTAATTTACAATATGTTTAGGGCTCTGGGACCAGATTTATGACACATTCTTAATAAAATTCTTCTTTATGTGCAAAAGTTCTCTGAAGTAACACCAGTGATATTTTTGCTGAATTTGAAATTCAGTAACATCTCCAAGTCCAATAGGGACCTCGTTTTTAATCTTAGTCTATAATTAGGCAACTGTGTAATTTTCTGCAGCATTCGGCACATATGAGAGCGCCCATAAACAGGACACATTCACTTAAGGGAGAGTGCAAAATAGTGCACATTTATAATTAGGTGTTTTTCATTGGCTGCATTTGAAATCGCATACTCTTTTGAGTAGGTACTTATTCTGAACTTACTTTACGACAGCTAAAAAAAAGTACAGTATGAATGCGTGTAGTATGAACGTAATTTGGGAAAAACTACACTCACCTTATTGTCATTATCACGTGACCTACCAGCATCAGTTGCATCATTCACACATCCTCTCCCATGGCCTCATGGATAGTAAAGTGTCCATCATATGCATACTTCAGGACTTTTTGCCTACTCTTTCATGAGTACTGTGAATTCTGACATACTGAATTCTGAATTGAATGACAATTCTGAATTCTTTAGGGGTGTAGCGATAAACTTGTGTCACGATTCAATACAAATCGCGATACTAAACTCACGATACGATATGTATCTCAATATTTTAAGCCAAAATAAAGAAAAGTTTATTAAAATACTATTATTATTATTATTATTATTGTATTATTATCAGGACCCACTATTATTCCCCAATTGCATTATTATACATTATATTTAACATTATATATACTGTATATAGTGGTGGTCAGAATTATTGGCACCCCTGGTAAATATGATCAAATATGGTTGTAAAAAATAAATCTGCATTGTTTATCCTTTTGATCTTTTATTCAAAAAATTCACAAAAATCTAACCTTTCATTGAAGTAAAAGAATTGAAAGTGGGGGGTAAATCACATCATGAAATAAATGCTTTTCTCCAAAACACGTTGGCCACAATTATTGGCACCCTTTTATTAAATACTTTTTGCAACCTCCTTTTGCCAAGATAACAGCTCTGAGTCTTCTTCTATAATGCCTGATGAGTTTGGAGAACACCTGACAAGAGATCAGAGACCATTCCTCCATACAGAATCTCTCCAGATCCTTCAGATTCCCAGATCCATGTGGGTGCTTCTGATGTTTGTTTTGGATCATTGTCCTGATGGAAGATCCAACCACGGACCATTATAAGATTTCTAGCAGAGGCCGTCAGGTTTTGATTTTTTTATCTGTTGGTATTTGCTAGAATCCATGATACCATGTATCTGAACAAGATGTCCAGGACCTCCAGCAAAAAAAATAGGCCCACAACATTAAAGATCCAGCTGTACTTTTTATCCCTGGTTGCACCAAACCCATCTGGTGGATTTGCTGCCAAAAAGCTCTTTTTATAGTTTCATCTGACCACAGAACCAAGCCGCTTTTGATTTTCCAGTCGTGTCTTACAAATGAATATGCTGGAGTTTGTTTCTGGATGAGCAAGAAGGATTTTTCTTGAATCCCTCTCAAACAGCATGTGGTGATGTAGGGGACGTTTGATTTTTTTTTTAGGCTTTCTGACTCCAAGACTCAACTAATCACTGCGATTCTCCATCTGTGATCCTTGGAGAGTCTTTGGCCACTCAGACTCTCCTCCTCGCCGTGCATTAAGGCAATATAGACAAACTTCCAGGCAGATTCCTAACATCTTTAGTTGATTGGAACTTCTTAAATATTGCCCTGATGGTGGGAATGGGATTTTTCAATGATTAAGCTAATTTTCTACAGACACTTTCTATTTTGGGAAGCTCAACAATCTTTTGCTGAACATCAGAACTATATTCTTTGGCTTTACTCATTGTGATGAATGATTAAGGGAATTTGGCCTTTGTGTTTCCTCATATTTATACTCCTGTGGAACAAGACGTCATAGCTGGACAATTTCATGTTCCTAGTCACCCTGGTGTGCTAAAATTTTAAATATTAATGGGAATATACTTCAGAGATATTTTACTCATAAAACTTTCTAGGGGTGCCAATTATTATGGCCAACGTGTTTAGGAGAAAATAATTTATTTCATAATGTGATTTACCCCCCACTTTCAATTCTTTTACTTCAATGAAAGGTTAGATTTTTTGTGATTTTTAAAAAAAAAATTTAAATAAAAGATCAAAAGGATAAACAATGCATATTTATTTTTTTACAGCGATATTTGATCATATTTACCAGGGGTGCCAATAATTCTGATCACCACTGTAGTCGTTTAATGTAGTAATGTCACTGAAACTCCGTAAACTTTATGCAGACAATGGATCTCTTAAGCCGTGCACACACAGACTCTCCCAGTCCTCACAATGTCCCACCTCTCCCGGTATTAATGCACTATACATATAAGAATAAACCATCTATAATGCTTTGAATAATCATACTACTAAAATTAAATGTGATCTGGTGATTTAAATGATGTTTGCGCTTGGACTTTGAGGAGTGCCGTTCCAGTGTGTGCGCTTCAGATGATCAATGCAATCAATCACAGTTCTAATCGCAAGAAAGCGTGTCAAAATGACTATTCTCAAACTGTAAATGTTTAGCTCATCCAGAAAATTTGAATTCTGCATTTACTCACTCTCATGTTGTTTTCGCAGCTCACGCAATCATTTGAACGTTGTGTTTACTACAGTATGCGCATCGTGGTAAATTCATTGCTTAAAGCCATTGTGTCTCTTCAGAAGACTTGGATTTGGATTAGACCACTCGATATACCTAGTTATTTTTACGATGCCTCTATGACATTTTTTGGATCATTTAAGTTTGAGAGGAATGGGCTTTAAATGGGGAGACAGAAATCTCTCAGGTTTCATAAAGAATATATTTATTTGTGTTTGGAAGTGAGGGTGAGTACATGATGACAGAATTTACATTTTTGGGTGAATTATACCATATAAATACAGCAAGTTGAGCCTTGGATAAAACAACTATATCGTGAATCATATCGTTTACATCAACGATACATATCGTCACATTTTATATCGTGATATATCGATTAACGATATTATGTTACACCCCTACTACTCTTGTCACATACTGTTTTTCTTCTACTATATAGTAGGGAAGTATGTGATTTCAGATGCAGCTATTGAGATGATCAGCAAGTCTTCAAGCTAAAACCACCATACAATCAGTTTGTTCTGAAGAAAATATTTGAAAACTTCAATATTGGGATTCATCTAAATACATTTCTTAACTTCTTTCTTAAGAAGAATTTTTTTTTGTGCATCCACCCCGTGATCCCTGTAGCAGCACCATGGTACTGTCATGGTATCACAAAATAAATCCTTGGTAAACTGATGTATACTTTGGTACTGAATGATACCATAAATGTGGAGTCACATTAGCACAATTTCAGTAAACTTTCACAGGCAAAAAGTTCCATTGTCTATTGTCAATAGTGTAGCGATGTATGAAGCACAGCTCACACAGAAATCACTTTCAAAGCAAGCAGCTTTCTGTTAGTCACCACAAGAAGTTCACATGACCAACTAAACCCGACGCGAAATCTGAGTAGGGAAATCGTTTGCCCTCACACGGAATTCCTGCATCATCTGCAGGAACGCCACTTCAAAATGTGTGCAACTTAGTATATGCTAACCTCATGGTCACAAGTCTGGCACTTTCTGCAATTTTCCTGTAACTTTGTATTTAAATCAATATGTAAACTTGTCTGGGCCTTTTCAAATCTCCCTGTAGACACGTCAGGGGTCATCAGGTTTCAAACATCTGGGACTTCACTGTTAAGGTTTGTTGCTAGCTCTCACATGGTCACGCTTCACAACCTGTGTTTGTTTCCCCCCCAGTGGGCCGTTCTGCTTCATCTGTGCTGACAGGCTGATTTATTTGCACTCTGACCGGGGTACGGTTGGGGAATAGGGGGAAGCACTCAGGCTAACACCTTCTTGTGCCCCACTCTTAACTGACTCTCTTCTGACATCGACTTCCCCTACTTCTCTTAGATTCTGTCCTTGAATGCTCATTAAATTTTTCCCTTTCCATATGGAATTACAATAAACAATACCTATTTCTTGACAGGAATGTCCTAAAAGGAACCTCAAAAGTGACCAATCTGAACTGAAATACTCTGCATATCAAGTAACTCTTTGTGTCGTACAAATAGTGTTCATCATGTCGACCATGTTGCTAATGCAACACTCATAAGCATAAAAAAAACACACTGAAAACCACACAAATATAAAGTAAAAACTTTTTTTTTTGTACTTTTTAATTATATTTATAATGATAATTTCTCTCACTTTGTTCACTGTCATTCTGGGCAGTGTTGTGGTAGTGTTATTTATATATTGTAGTAATTATTAATATTGTGAATTAGCTTTTATTTTATATTTTCAGGTTGTTGTTTTTTTTCTTTTTTCTATTTAGCTTTATTTTATTTCAGTTAGTTGCCAAGGCCATGTTTCTCATTTTTGTATTTCATCTAATATTTATATTTTATTTTATTTTATATTTATTTCAATTAACATTTTAATATATTTATTTATTATTATTATTAATAGTAGTAGTAGTAGTAGTAGTATTTTTAATTAATTTATAAATAATTTATGAAGCATGGATAGTTTTCATTTAAATTCACATTATAATTTTTTATATAGTATGCATAATTGCATTCTAATATGCAATATTTTGTATTAGTTTTATTGTATATTTATTTTATTTTTTTTAAGAAATCTTCAAGGGTAAAGCTGATACTCTGCAGACTGATTCTCTGGATGTGGTCGTCCAAATGAAACGCTCAGAAATCAAGTAGTTCTTGAAATAGTTCTTTTATAAAGGTCTAACTAGACAACACATAATGGTCGGTCAGAGAGACAACACGGTTACGATGTGGTTTCTTTTTTCTGAAATAGTCTAACATGCAAGGACACGCGCACACATGCTTGTCTCAACCTAGCATGAAACTCATGAATATTATTTTGACATCCTTGGCTGCCTAACAGGGGCCTTCTCTTTGAGAAAATAAAAAGGACTCACAAAGGAGGAGTGGTTCTTTAAATAATTGCAATTAGTATTTTTGGCCGGACACTGTGTCTTGGCTGGGATCCAGCTCTGAGAATTGAGTGCTGGAGCATCGGCCAGTTCTGGCTGCTGTCCAGGAGCTGCTGCTGGTTTAACTGCGTGTTCAGACCATGAAGGACTAGTGAGGACCAAGGGAAGTGAGGAATTACATGACAGGATATTATTTCCTGCAAACGCTGTGAGTGCCACACTGCCAGCCTGGTGTACAAAACAACCCCCTACCTTTCTATCCGGTCCTTTATGCTGCTGTCTCTTGCCCCTTTTCTACCAAAAGGGTGGTGGAACTGGTGGCCACTTTCACTCAGGTCTAACTGCACCTCTAAGATACAAGGTGGACCTGACAGTTTGGGAAGGATGTGGTTGCCACACTCTCAGGAAAAAAGGCACAAAATTCATCACTGGGGCGGTACCTTTTCAAAATATACTAATATGTACTATTTTGGTACTAATATTTACAGTCAAGTAATTAATACACACCTTTTAGGGATAAATACGGTACAAAAGGTATATCTTTTGAAAGGGTACTGTGGCTGCTTTTTTCTCCCTTTTTTCTGAGTGAAAGGCTGGGCCAAACTGGTATAGTATATATGTAAGAAAGAATCCTGATGCATCAATTAATAATTTTGTACCCCCATTTGTACTCTTATGCACACGTTATTACTTGCAACCCTCATTTTAGTCTTTACACTTTTAGCAGCACAGCTAAACACACACAAATACACACATGCAAGCACACTTAAACGCAAGAGCGATCCATCAAAGCATTCAGAGCTGTCAGCGGTAAACAGGAGAAAAGGGCCGTAAGCAAGAATCTTCTAACACAGATTTGATTTGCCTCGATTTACCTTAAAAAAAGAAGAGAAGCCCGCTGATATGGCTTCAGTCATATTGCATTTTCCAGCAGGCATATGTCACTTTAGCGCTGTCAAAATCCTTACTCATGGCTGCGGTGTAATCTGATTTACCATCAGAGGATGAGATGCTTGGAACACCAATTCTGAATCATCAAAACGGCATTGACACGCCTATTAGCGCCTTTCATCGAGGTCTGACGTGTCACCAAATTATAAACTTTCTGAGGAATATTCCGGTGTTTTCTGTTGGATCCGACGTTTCTGGCAGAAGGGGAGGAGGGAGGCAGCCAGGTTTTTAGCATCCAATCTGGCCAGTGCTCTTTGTGCAGATGCTTCTCTGATGATGGAAGCGAGCAAACACAAGAGAGAGAGAGACCTTTTCTTAATGCACACGTGTACGCACCGATCCGGCATTGCCAGATGCACTGCATGATGGGTAACCTGAGGGCTGCAGGCAGGCAGAAATTAGACAAGTAGGTATTGCGCATAGAGGAACCATCTGCTAGTTTAATTACACTTTTTCTGTCACCACCCCCTTTTTCCCCGGTAATCTGGCCTAATAATTTACATGGGAACATGAACTTTAGTAACATTATGAATAAATAAATGTTTTACATGTTAAATTATTATTATTAAACAAACCGCTGTCCTTCTGTCTGTAATATAATATATTGCCAGGGCTGTCCTGAACTGGTGCGACCATTCACAACATCCCAACAACCCCCCCAACCCTCAGGAAGGCGATCACGAAAGGACCAACCGAGGGGGCCACGCTTTCCTAACTCGCACTGGCTAACTTTAACTCTTTCTCTGTATAGTCCCAATCTGTCCCAATATATAGGGATGGCCCAGTATATTGCACATGTAAGCATTATATTGCCCAAGCACGCATACAGACTGTCTGCAAACATTTTTCACATCACCCCAAACCCCCCCTTTTTTTTCCCCAGGTAAACTGGCCTAATGATTTTCATGTGAATGTGAAGTTCAGTATGGAACCCTAGTTATTTCACCAGAGTGCTTTGTGTTCGCAATTCGGATGGAAAATTCTTTACTTTATGAGAGAATAACAGAAACGCGCAACCTCCAATTAGGACCCCTCTCTGTGAACGCTGACATTTTTGGGGTAATTGTGTTTTCGTGATGGGAAACACAGGCACATGTGAACAAACCGCTGTCCTTCTGTCACTGCAGATGAGAGAAGCGGCAGAAGCGGCAGCTTCTAAATGTCCAGGAGATTGGCCGGTAAAAATTCAAATTACAGTGTGTGTGATGTCAATTATTCAAATAGAAGCTATTTTTAAAATAGTAAAAGAGACACCAAGGCGGGGTTATATCGAGCCAGGGGATCGGAGGGAAAGAGGGAACCACAAATCATGTTCTTCACGCTGGGAAATAACAAATACCAATCTAACACTTGAATGAGCCCTAACTCTCTGTACATATTTTGCCCTGACATTGCCTTTCAAGCCAAGCATTAAATCCTTATCCATTGCACACAGTGCTGATAACTTCAAACATGAACAGCAAAAAAGACTATGTGTTTGTATACGTGTGCACTTTGCTCAGAAGCTTTATTTACCCCTGTCCGAAGGCTAGTCTAACCTGCCTGATTTACAGAAATCTGGCAACCAGAACCCCAAGGTCACTTTATACTTTAACCTCGACATACAAATGACCCAGTGGCTCACTAACACACACACTCTCTTCTCTTTCAGGTGGCCAACCTCGCCTGTTCCATCTCCAACAATGAGGAGGGTGTGAAGTTAGTGCGCATGGCAGCTACACAGATCGACAGCCTGTGTCCTCAGGTAAAAGGCCTGAACTTTTGTAATCCACCCAGTGTTCAGTTTTCTAGAACCTCTTGCAGCAGTTTTATATGGTGGTGACAAATAGGAATTCACCACTTATTCTCTACAATGCACCTTATTTGCAAACTTCAAACAATACTTCATATTGCACTGCCGCAACTACCATTGCACTATTACTACCCATGGAAAGCACATCATTTATTTTAAAAGAGATGTTTGTGTGCCTTTTTTATTGATGATGGCAGCAGAAGAGAATATCCAGGCACATATCCAGACCCGTCATATTTATTAAAATATGACTCACATTAGATGTTTTTAGCTATTCAAAGTCAACAAGAAATGCTGTTTTCAACCCATTGAGAAAAATTGTGAGGAAAAATCCATTGGAAGCAGAAAAAAAGAGCATGGTTTTCGTTTCGCCATTTTTTTAAGAGATAACATGCACACTAGTAATCATTCACAATGAGACAAGGAGTGTGTATTAGAAAAGGTATATAAATAGGGTCAATTTAGTCAGCATGAAATAGTGTTGGCAAACCATTTTTTTATTATTTGTAATGTGACATATGAGAAATGTGATTTTATCCATTGAGAATTGATTAAATTATGAAAATTTGTGAAGACAGCTGGTTTCAGGGGAGGTGTTGGAAAAAAATGAGGGCTTGGTGACGTCAGCCAAAACAAAAAAAGTTGATTCAGTGGTGGAGATTTCGAAGACAAACATTCTGTCTCTTTGGAGTAACGTGCCCTAACCAATCCTTCATAACAAGTGTCAGAAAGAAATCTGGCCTCACCATGTAGTGAATTGATTACGTGTGAGGTTGGAATGGAATTAAAGGTTCCAGTAAAATTGACATATTAAGATTCAAGAAACATTTTCAATGTAGTCACTACTAACAGATCTCACATTCTGATTCTGATAAAGTTACCCCCTGCAAGTGAAGCGAGCACTAGGAAACTCTGGAAGTAATTGTGAGTTGCTCAAGATTGTTTCCTCTGAGCAATGCTAGAGCTACAGGCTAGAGAGAATTTTGAGAATTTGGCAAAGTCAAATTTGACTCTGCAGTAGCAACAAGAGACCTTTAGACAAAGTGTCAAAGCGGCAGATGTTCTGAGGCTTATAGGTTTATAAGTAATGCAAAGAATGTGCATAGCTAAATAATTTACATTTTGTCTTAAAACATGCATGGTTTGACTCCAAGTCCAATGTCTTGCATGTGTCTGCACCGTTTGTCAATAGCATGACTCTACAGAGTTTTAGTAAGGTTCAGAATTATACCGTTATCCTCCTCCCAGGTAATCAATGCAGCCCTGACCTTGGCCGCACGCCCTCAAAGCAAGGTGGCTCAGGACAACATGGATGTTTTCAAGGACCAGTGGGAGAAGCAAGTACGCATCCTGACTGAGGCCGTAGATGACATCACTTCCGTTGATGACTTCCTGTCTGTTTCAGGTAAAATGGACACAGAACACAGATCAGAGGTCCAAATCACTGACTGCTTGTCAATGGCCTGTCAATTATTTTATTTTTTTTCCTGTTTCTCAATATTACAAGCACATTTATTATTAGCATAATAATAAGCGAATAAACAGTGTGCTTAAGCCACAGTGTGTGGGGGTTATTATGGCCTGATTTCACAGATTAAGCCAGGATTAGGCCTTAGTTCAATTAGGACATGCAAGTAGCTTTTATAAAAACATGACTGGTGTGTATCTTGAGACAAAACAATAGCACTGACATTTTAAGATATATCAGCGTAAGTTGCTTTTAGTTAAAACATCTCAAACATGCATTTTAGGTGGCTTTCGCTATGGAGGAACCTTTTCATAGTTCCTAGAACTATTGGTGGAAGTACCCGGATGTTGGCGTGTTCGCACTGCAGGAACTAGAAACGATTTTAGTTCTAGGAACTCCTTTTGAGAGAACTAATTTATCCTGGTGGTTCCCGGTGCAAAAATCCCTTGTGTTTTTGTACTTACTGCCTGGTGGTGAACAGTAAATCAAGCAACCATTAAGGCTTTAAGAGCGTTTTAAGCATAGATTTTTTTGAATGTGAATGTCCATCATCCTCCTTTTGGCATCTAAACTCTCCACACTAAGTACGGCGGTAGAATATAGAGATATCTATTTTTCCCTCTTTATAATGGACACTCTAAAATGTCAGCTGCCTCCACCATCAAAATCCCATTATTTTGAATGGGTATGTCCATCTTACTAACAGATGGAGAACAGAACACTGGATAGGAATGTAAATGGCCATATAATTTAACATAAATATGGACAATTATGACCCTTTGTATGTGTAGCCTTGCTTTGTAACAGGGTTCACTCAGATTGTGTTGGACTCAAACCTATGTATTGCTTACATAGAGAATTTATAGTTGAATTATAAAATATATAACTGAATTGTATATTTTAAAAAAAAAACACCTTGCCTGGTGTACAATATAATGTATAGACCGTGAATACGCTCTCTAGTATGGAGATTTATTTTATTTTTTTTCTGATAGTTCACCCATTTTTGCTAATGAATAAGGTAATCATGTTTAACTTAAGAGCTTCATCTTGTAACTAATGTGAAAATTAAATGATTTCACTCTCACAGTTATTTTCATTGCAGACACACCAACTGTCTCACCTTACACCTCACATCTCAGCTAAAACTGTCTCTCCTCTACATCAAATTCTCTTTTTTGCAACATTTTGCTGGATAAAGTGTAGTGTATCCTGCCTGGATCCAGCACAAAAACTATTAGAAATAATAGAACATTCTCGTAATATAGCCAGGGATTTCAAGGCAGGGATTATAATAGTCAATACTAAATACACAGCAAATGAGTGAATGGAATCCTGGTTGTTATGGGCCAGATCCTTTGTATATCTGACAGGTCTATGTGGGCTGTTTGAAATGAAGCAGGAGGAAATATTGGTATGCATCCCACCTCCTGTTGTCCAGAAACTGGTGTAAGCAGTGCATTCTAGTTTGGAAATATTCCTTTGCAAATCCGTGAATAAAACATGTCAAGATTCAACAATAAGGATTTATTATTATTATTCTTGGAATTCTGGTCTGGTCAGACTAGAATTTGAGATTAGTGCTTACCCTGCTAGTTTAGTGCTTACATTTTCACTGGACACAAAAGAAATATACATTTTTAGCAACATATTTTTTTGTATGTGTCAGGAAGAATATATTTGAATAACTGACACAAGGACATGCATTTTTTCTTTCTTTTTTTTATCAACAAACATATTTTTCCCAATCTACTCATGGTCTATTTTTTACACATTTTAATTTACAAGGCATAAAAATGCATATATATGATCAGCCAACATAACACATATTTACAAGGCAGCACTGGCTCAACAAGGCATATGACAGATCTGTCAACTGGCACGAAAGTCTCACACACTGGCCCAGGGCCATCTTTATTGTTGAGGCCTGCATATGATTGTAAAAATTTAGATATAATTGATCTTTTCTGCTTGTAAAAAAAAATCAATTATGTAATTTCTTTCACAGTAAAGCTGTAAACAGTGTGTTTTGCAAGAGCAGTGGAATCATCAATACTTTTACATGGAAAAAATTGCTGAAAAAGGCTGAAAATATCTTTAGCAATAGTGCATATGTGCTATACTAAAACAACTGAATAGCCAAGGGTTTTGTTGAATCTGTGAAACATATACTTTATTTTCACTTGGTTTAGCTTCTGTGCAAGATCATTCCATGTTATTCAGCTACGCTGCTTTATTTAAAACCAAATAGATCAGCTTATACATCCATTAAGGCAGTGCTCTTTTGACCTGTTGCCATAAAGAAATGAGAAGATAAACAAATCATTTTTTAGAAGCTACCTAAAGAACGCTCTTATCAGAATATGGGACAAATAACACCCTCATTAAGAAGACAGTGTACAATGAGGTCCACCCAGAGAAGCATTTTGAAAGCTTTTGGTCTGTTGTCTTGCAAGTAGTTCTAAGAGAATGTCGGAGCAGCACCAACACACAAAGCCATGGTGTTCATGGGCGATTCAGGATCAAGAGTGCAATGTATTCCAAGGGAGTTATTCTCTATTTACATTTATGTGTTATACGCAAAATGACTTGAATTGCATTCAAGGTACACATTTTACATTTTGTCAGTTCTTGCTTTCCCTGGGAATCAAACCTATGACCTTGCTAGCGCCACACTCTATTGTTTGAGCTACAGGAAAGCTATATCAGTAAGCAATGTTTCTGACAATCATGTTAACTTCCTCAAATGCTCAATTGTAGTCTTTCTTCTGAGAACGTACGGTACACGTCACACTCATATTCCTCATTTAAATAATTATTTCCCCAAGGCATACGCAAATAAAGGGGCAAGGCCTGGTTGAGTTGCGTTAGTCATGACATTTTCCGAAACATGCTCAAAGTGGTCGGCCAATCACAATCACTGGACACTGGTCCAGCTGACCAATCAAAGCTCACTTGGAGCTTTTCAGAAGGAGGGGCTTCATTTAAACCTGAACTAAACAGAGCATTACTGACAGAGTGGTAAGAGAGGTGCTGCAGCAATGTCACTGATAAAAATGGTTCTGTGGTGAAGTAAATACTACAGAAAAAAACGAATGAAATTTCTACAGAAAAAAGTTAGTTCAGGTAGAAATTAAAGCGTAAATATCAACGTTATAAAATTAAGTAAAACTACTCAACTTTTCTGATACTGGTGTTCCCATCATGCACTGGGGTTTGAATAATTAATTAGATTGAATTCAAACTGTTTGCCAGCTGTATTTACACTGTTTTATCATTGCTTTTGTTGTTAGATTTAGTAACTTGCCTTTTTGTGTCTTTTGGAGTTCATTTTCTACTCAAAATGACACATTCATACTCAAAAAGACCTATGAAATGTTACCGTCACTGTCTATTGTGTACCAAGTATTGAGGTCTCTGTGTTTAGATGCTGCGTTACTACTATTATTGTATGGTGTCTAAACAATATCTATTGTGTTATTTACTTAGATGTTTCTAGGTAAAACACAAATTTAAAAGTATGGTTTAATTAAGTTATATTGTTTGAGTAAAAGTAGAAATTACTCAACTTTTTACTGGCCAAGTTAAAATTACTTAATTTATTTGTTAACTTAGTTAAGTAGAGTTTACTTAATACCATATATGTGAAATTTACTTTAAAAAATTTGCATGCAAAAACTTGATTAAAAAAATTTAATTCTTGTTTTTTTTCCTATGTAAAATATCTGAAGAAATTATATATTTTTTGAACATCCAAGCATGTAAACCTATTTTAATAGACCCCAAAAACAATCAAGACTTTGTAAGGCATTTTTAAAAGGGAGATGCGTTTGATTTGTTTTAAACTGGCTATTTTTTTTTTTTTTTTTATTTATCTGTATTGCTTTACAAATGTCAAAAGTGACTATTGTTCTTGGACAACAATAATGCTTGAAAATGTTAAATCATTGTTTTATCTCATCTCTCAACAGAGAACCACATTCTGGAGGATGTGAATAAGTGTGTGATCGCCCTGCAGGAGGGGGACGTGGACACACTGGATAGGACAGCAGGGGCGATCCGGGGCCGAGCCGCTCGAGTAGTGCACATTATTAATGCTGAGATGGAGAACTATGAACCTGGCGTTTATACTGAGCGTGTTCTTGAGTCCATCAAGCTCCTCTCTGAGACTGGTGAGAAAGATCACAGACACACCTGGGTCCTGAACTTATCTTATGCTCACAAAGGCATGAAGGAAGTTAGAGGAGAGAGGGGTAGACAGATGAGAAAAGATGGTGAGGCCGGAGATACCACCTGTTCCCTCCTCTGGCACTCATCCTTTGCTCATTCATTTTTCATCTGTTTTCCCCCAACCCCTCCATCTTTCTCAGTCGAGTGCCAGTTTTCAGGAGGTGGCAATTTAGACAGACAAAGCCGAGGGCCAAAACATATGCAGAGATTTGTGCATAGCCTTCCCAATGCTTTCAAGACACAATATCTGACAGAAAGCAAAAAAGGCTGCTATCTTAGGTGGTAATGTGTGAGAAACATCTCACCTGACACTTTTTGATGTAGTTGTTCCATCTAAATGCAGTTCTATGATTGTTTGGAATCAACAGATGGAGGGTGGCTAGAAAATGAGCACTCAAAATATTATTCTGGCGGCGGTGCTTTGTCCTGCCTCCCTTGTTGTGTCTAAAACATTACATTAGACTATTCTGACAGCCGGCTTTGTTTAGAAGAGCGAGTGCAATATGAGAGGAAGAAAATAACAGTCCTTCTTTCATGCTAGATACTGCAATATGTTTTGTTATTATGATATTACCACTTTAATCATATTATTACTGCTAGTTTGACAGCTAAGAGCAAAAAGCAATGAATATTTGTGACGTCTGACCAACTGAAGATACAAATGGATCTTCCTTGGTTCTTATCATCATCTTCTACTCATGTGCCCCATAAAGTTTTTGTTTCTTTACATGAAACATTTAAATTTCCCTGTCAAACAAAGCATTAAGTCAAAGTGATGTGATAATGAGTAGTCCGGTGGTTAGACCTTATCCAGTAATCTGATCCGCAAGGTGAGGAATTGAGCACTTTCAGATCAGATTGTGTTGGTGCATTTGCACTGTATCCTGATTTGCCTAATTCATATAAGTGGGTGCAATTCATTCTTGAGAAATTATCTCCTTTTTGTGTTTTGTATCATTCAAAAATGTAACTCCTTTAATCCACATGACGAGGACATGACATTTATGCCAGAGGGATATGCCACCATCTGCTGCAACGTATGAAAAAAATGTTTCTCATCTCCTCCTTTATCAGGGGCTATTGGAATTATGAGAACCAAACACAAAACAGTATCCAACATTTCATTAACGCATTCAGTCGAATAAAAATAAACCGCCTACTGTAGTCCATTTTTATATAAAGATTTTTTGGAGATCACAAGTTGAACAGTTAATGCTCACTCAGCTTGAATGAAAAACTGTTCTGCTAGTTGCTTCAGTAAAACCAAGAGGAATATCTGCATGCTTGATTGAGAGTGATAATTGAATTGTGAAAGGGCTGGACGCCCAGACTGGCTCTCATCTTCTCTGTATTCACTTTAATGAGGTGGTACTTTTCGTTGGATTTAGCTTTTTCCCTGTTTCTGTCTTTGTCTTGGGATGTTGGTGCCACCCAGGGCTGTCGTCAGGGAGGGGGGCAACTGGGAAAGTTGTTCCAGGCCCATTGACGAGAGGGACCCACTGAGTTCTTCTGTGAGATAGCCTTCTCATTGGGCCCAGGGGAGGGAGGGCCACCCATAAAAAAATTTAGTCTGTGGCCCTATGAATTTAAATGACGTACATGGTGCCACAACATAAATGGAATTGAACCATAAAGCATTGTAGCATTGATTCTTCTAGACCTTTCATTATTGCACAAGACTTGGCACACAAAATGTAAATTAATTTTTGAAAGTTTGAAGGTTTGGGCTAGGCGTAGTGTTGAGGCTGGGGGTTAGCAAATTAGTATAATAGAAGCGTATAGCATTTGAACGTGTTTTCCATTTAATTATGATGTTTTCTACTTAACTAAGTGGCTTTATCAATTTAATAATGGAGGGAATTCACAAGCATAGTGTTCTAGTGGGCAATTGGAGTTAAACCACAGGTACTGATTTTTAGTTTGGAGGTTTATGCTTTTCCACTGAGGGGGAAATGTTAAAAATGTGTCAGTCAGGACAGACATTTTTTTCTTGATTTCAATCACTCACAACAAAAAGTCAGATTATCATTCCTACAATTCACTAAAAACTAGCGGTTCCACTTCCTCAAAAGTGTCTGGCACTTTCCTTTCAATTTCTTCAACATTTTGGTTTGTTCCTTATAGGTAGACAGCCAAATTAGGATGTTTTTTTTACTGTCCCAAGCAGTGTAAATATAGCAAATGTGCAGCTGGTCCAAAGCTCTATAAAGATACACCATTGAAGGACCTTCAGCACATAGCACTCACGAATCTCGAGTCGTGTCCTTGAGCCTAAAAATCAATAGTTAATAGCAAAGCCGTGATGACTTTCCCCTCTCTCTTTATCCTTTCCATCCCTTCCCCGATCCAAACTAATCTTCATGTGGGAAAAATTACCCCATCATTAAGGTTATGCTCAGGCTCCCAGTAGATTAAAAATGAGAAATATGGCTAATGTAATAGTGCCAAGTAGAAGACAGGAGTAGCAATACTGTCATGGAGTATGGCAGAGTGAGTAGGGTTCATGCCAAAGGGTGACCATGCAGAGATGAAATATGGCCACCTAATCACTGCCCTCCGTCTAACACACACACACACAGACTCACATATGATTTTATGGCAAATATAGTGTTTCACTGACAGGTTGAAGGGCATGTTTGCTCAGGTACTAAAAACAGCAATGATTTCATACAGCCATGACCCCACAAAATGTTATTCGTCAGCATGTCACGACCCAAGAGTCTGCATGGTAAGACACAGGAGGCATGCAAAACAACAAGGATAATATAATTAGCCGATGCCTGCCTGCTACAATGAGTCCAATAGTTTGTTTTTGAAAAAGAAAACGGGGGGGAAGAAAGAAATCCCGATCCCGAAGAAAGGGCAGTGCTAACTAATTCCACAGCCTAAGGGGCAAAATGTAAATAAAACCAAACTACAAGTGACCTCATTGTTTTCAAATGAATTAGTTCTCCATGTTGAATTACTTTTGCAGTGTTTTGTAGGTCCTATTAGCATTAGGAATGTCTCATTGCGTTTTCAAGTATTTCATTTTGAGACCATTAGGCTGGTCTGACCTCAGCCTCTCGAACAAAATCCCAGTTTTAACATGCTTTATATAATTCAAAAAAACATTTGAAGGCTTATAGAACAGATCAGACTGCTTGTTTTATCTGGAAGTTAAACACTTTAAGAAAATAATCCCTTCCAACATGCTTTTCATTAGCTCCTTTCATCATTTCTCACTGGTCTGAGTTAAATTTGCTCCTCACTAGCAGCAACTTTACTCATTAATGGCTTGAAGAACATTTAAATATTTCTATTTAAAAGTCACAGCAAAATTCCCTAAAGCTAATTTTTACGCTTTTCCAATAAGTGGATTAAAATTAATTAAATATGTGTTAAAGCAAGACTGGGTTGGAAAGAAGAAAAGGAAATCAAATAAAGAGCCTTTACTGCACCTTTTTTGAATGTTTTGCATAATTTTGTATTTCGTATGTGTTCATTTGAAATTCAAATCTAACCTTTTCTGCATTAGCTGAACTTGTCCAATTCAGAAGGCAAATAGGCAAAATGGCTGTCAAAACTGATCCTTTACTGGTCCCCTTTAAGTCAATCTCAAGTCGGATACCTGTAATCAAAACCATCAGAAATCACAAGACCAATCTTTTCTTTGAGATCTGCATCTGCTATTATTGTGAATGACTCTCTGGGCTTGGATTTGGTAAGATGGCTGATGACACCACTCTAGAATTTTCTTGTCACAGAAGTGTCCTCACAAGACCCACCTTCCTCACGATGAAGTGTATCTTGGGTCATAATATCCCAGTTCCTCGCTTTTAAAAATCTAGAGACCTTCCCCTCCTTGATACATGTGTTGAATATTTTAAGAGCATCACTTTGGAGTTTGCTCAAGGGCTTAATACAAGGCTTTTTACCGTGCTTATCTTTTTTTCATCAACCACCAAGTGGTCTCGGACGTTGATATGAGCTTGACTTGGTGTGAGGTTTAGATCTCAATGCGGTTTCCCTCCACCAGTGACATTGCCATGGAAATGCAAGACTTTTACTTCACTTTGGATATTACTCCCTTGATGTGCTTGGCCACTTCTTCCGAGTAGGCAGGCAGGCCATTCAGTGTCAGGTCCGAAGGTTGAGTGTGAATTGGTGGGCTGCAAAGCACAAAGGTTACCTTACCTGTTGAATACAGTCCAACGAGAGATATTAATGAGCCTATTATTTGCTCCAGAGTCACCAAGCTTTAACCCTCTGAGCCCTGAGCTGTTTTCTGGGCCCTGGAGGTGTTTTGACATGCCCTGACATTTGAGCTTATTTCGGTTACTTGTAACATTTTCATGGCTGAAAAAAAGTCTGATAACACTGTATTCAGCACAAACTCTGCTACAATATATGTAAAAGTTTGTAGTTTTGAGAGTTTTATGCATGGTTTGTGAAGAAAAAAAAAATGTAAGTCACTGAAATAAGGCCATAAAACCTATACTGAATATTTGTTCACAAGACTTTAGAACTTTTGCTTCAAGAAGATGTAAAAATCACTCTGGCCATAAAACAATATATTGATGTAAAATTTGTAAGACATGTATTGTGTCAGGAAGGCTTATTTGGGGAGGGCGTGAATCATCATGCATATTGATGTTTTTCACACCTAAGAAAGACAAAGACCCTCCCCTAATCCTAATGACTGTGAGGGAACTAGAACAAAGAATGTAAAGAGATTTAAAGAATGGCTTTTTGAATTGTTTGCATTTATTTACAACATAACATAATCCAAATATACACAACGAAGGACAAAAAGTGGGACAAAAGTAAGGGACAATTGTGGTTATTTATAAGGGACACTCAAAATGTTTGTACTGTACCACACAGTGTATGTCATTTCAGTATCTGCAGTTAAGTGTGTATAAAAGGCTCTCAAATATAAACACATTTGTTTTGCTTAACCTAATAATGCACAATGTAAAAGAATTTTAACATCATAGAAATTTATGTCAATTGTCACACACAAACCATCTAAAGCTTTTTGTAGCATTATACACTGCTGTTCAAAAGTTTGGGGTCAGTAAGAATTTGTTTTAAATTACTAGTTTTATTAATAATTTTTAAGAAATAAATAGTTTTATTCAGCAAGAATGCATTACATGTGTCAAAAGTTACAAAAGCTATTTCAGATTAATGCTGGTTGTTTTACTGTCTATTCATCAAAGAATCCTGAAAAAAATGTACACAACAGTTTTCAACATGGATTTCTCATTACAGTATCACCGTGGATGTCATAATGATTTGTTTGCAATATAATCTACAAATGCATACACAAACAGATGTTCCTGCCACGTCTGCCGTTGCTTTTTCATCTCGCTGCGCATAGACGCGCCTGGGAAAAACAAGCGCACCGCACCGCATTGAGCGTCATGACAGCGTTGCTCTCTATTTGAGCGCGCTTGTCGCGCGTCTACATTTAAAATAACGAACTTGAGCATGCAAAAGACGCAACGTGTACAGCGGTTAGACAGTGGTTTAGATCAACGTAGCAGTCAATAAACAAGGGGGAGGGTAAACATGGGAGGTCACATATGGGACATTTAGGCCAAAAAACGGGACGTCCTGGCTAATACGGGACAGTTGGCAACCCTACTTTTAAATAATGCTGTGTTTAATATTATAGAGCATATATTATAAATATCCTCATGTCGTACGTGTATCTTTATTTAGCATTTAAAGGTTGAATAATGAGGCTTGAAACTGTACCTCTCACTGTTTTCATACGGATTACATAGACATAGAATACTTGTTTTTTATATAAATGATATTTTAAGTAGACATACCAAGCTTTATAAAGACATATCTGTTGTGTCCTTGTGGCAAGTATTCTGAGTTCCAGTTCATTTTCAGACGCATTTCAGAGTGGACTTCACGGGGAAACCGACGGTAGAACGTGCATACTGTTTGTTTAATTTATTTAGTGAAAAGCACAACATGTAGTTTTTATTTTGAGTATACATAAATAAAAGTAGACACTTTAAGCTTTGTAAAGACATATCTTTCATGTCTGTGAGGCCAAAAATGACAGAGTATTTCAAGTTGTTTTACACTATCATGAGGAAAAATCCAGCAAAACGCGCGAGTGCGTTTGTCGGGCTCAGAGGGTTAAAGCTCAGGATTCATAACAGCGTTGCTATAATGCTATAAACTATAAACATTTTATATTGACATTTCACCAAAATTAAATTGACTTCATTCACGGTCACTACGCAGCATTAGTCGTAAGTATTTTTTGTCAAAACAGTTATGCTAAGAGTAAGTGGTCCAAACACATTTGCTCAGTGTACATGCTGAAATATGGCTCATTAGAAAAAACAGATCAAACTAATGTCACATTAGCGGAACTTTCCCAACCCTCCAGCTGCACTCAATCAACATTGTTCGTACTCAACTCTTGTTCGTCAAACAATCCCTTATTGTAGCCAACGTTTAGTGGTTTTGCTTCCTGTTATTGAGGAACAAGACGGAAGGGTGAATTTAAGAAGGATAAGGTAGAGAGCAAGAAGATGTGGTTTTTGGTAACACTTTACAATAAGGTTCCCTTTGTTAACATTAGTTAACTATATCCACCTTTTTCCTGACAAGCCTACTACATTTTGAATGGGTGACACTTCAGGTTTGGGGAACTTCTATTTACAAACATTAAATGAGTAATTATAAGCTTGAACTAAATAACCCTTATCCGTCAGTTTGACTGGATGAGCTGTCAATTTTGTTTTATTTTCAGAAGTCATGAGAATAACGTAATGCTTGGTATTTTAGTGTGATGTGGCATAACAAAAATTTCTGTTGCAAGAGCTCTTTTCAGTCGCTGCTTTTCCTCCTGATTATTTAATTGTTTTTGTTTTTTTATTCGAATCCCTATTAATAGTGTTTATGGGAATGATTCTAAGACAGGTAAATACAATTTATTATCTGTCAAAATTACAGTTAATGAACATGTGTATATATATACACTCACCTAAAGGATTATTAGGAACACCTGTTCAATTTCTCATTAATGCAATTATCTAATCAACCAATCACATGGCAGTTGCTTCAATGCATTTAGGGGTGTGGTCCTGGTCAAGACAATCTCCTGAACTCCAAACTGAATGTCAGAATGGGAAAGAAAGGTGATTTAAGCAATTTTGAGCGTGGCATGGTTGTTGGTGCCAGACGGGCCGGTCTGAGTATTTCACAATCTGCTTAGTTACTGGGATTTTCACGCACAACCATTTCTAGAGTTTACAAAGAATGGTGTGAAAAGGGAAAAACATCCAGTATGCGGCAGTCCTGTGGGCGAAAATGCCTTGTTGATGCTGGAGGTCAGAGGAGAATGGGCCGACTGATTCAAGCTGATAGAAGAGCAACTTTGACTGAAATAACCACTCGTTACAACCGAGGTATGCAGCAAAGCATTTGTGAAGCCACAACACGCACAACCTTGAGGCGGATGGGCTACAACAGCAGAAGACCCCACCGGGTACCACTCATCTCCACTACAAATAGGAAAAAGAGGCTACAATTTGCACAAGCTCACCAAAATTGGACAGTTGAAGACTGGAAAAATGTTGCCTGGTCTGATGAGTCTCGATTTCTGTTGAGACATTCAGATGGTAGAGTCAGAATTTGGAGTAAACAGAATGAGAACATGGATCCATCATGCCTTGTTACCACTGTGCAGGCTTTCAGCACCTTGTTGAATCAATGCCACGTAGAATTAAGGCAGTTCTGAAGGCAAAAGGGGGTCAAACACATAATCCTTTAGGTGAGTATATATACACTCACCTAAAGGATTATTAGGAACACCATACTAATACTGTGTTTGACCCCCTTTCGCCTTCAGAACTGCCTTAATTCTACGTGGCATTGATTCAACAAGGTGCTGAAAGCATTCTTTAGAAATGTTGGCCCATATTGATAGGATAGCATCTTGCAGTTGATGGAGATTTGTGGGATGCACATCCAGGGCACGAAGCTCCCGTTCCACCACATCCCAAAGATGCTCTATTGGGTTGAGATCTGGTGACTGTGGGGGCCATTTTAGTACAGTGAACTCATTGTCATGTTCAAGAAACCAATTTGAAATGATTCGAGCTTTGTGACATGGTGCATTATCCTGCTGGAAGTAGCCATCAGAGGATGGGTACATGGTGGTCATAAAGGGATTGACATGGTCAGAAACAATGCTCAGGTAGACCGTGGCATTTAAACGATGCCCAATTGGCACTAAGGGGCCTAAAGTGTGCCAAGAAAACATCCCCCACACCATTACACCACCACCACCAGCCTGCACAGTGGTAACAAGGCATGATGGATCCATGTTCTCATTCTGTTTACGCCAAATTCTGACTCTACCATCTTAATGTCTCAACAGAAATCGAGACTCATCAGACCAGGCAACATTTTTCCAGTCTTCAACTGTCCAATTTTGGTGAGCTCGTGCAAATTGTAGCCTCTTTTTCCTATTTGTAGTGGAGATGAGTGGTACCCGGTGGGGTCTTCTGCTGTTGTAGCCCATCCGCCTCAAGGTTGTGCGTGTTGTGGCTTCACAAATGCTTTGCTGCATACCTCGGTTGTAACGAGTGGTTATTTCAGTCAAAGTTGCTCTTCTATCAGCTTGAATCAGTCGGCCCATTCTCCTCTGACCTCTAGCATCAACAAGGCATTTTCGCCCACAGGACTGCCGCATACTGGATGTTTTTCCCTTTTCACACCATTCTTTGTAAACTCTAGAAATGGTTGTGCGTGAAAATCCCAGTAACTGAGCAGATTGTGAAATACTCAGACCGGCCCGTCTGGCACCAACAACCATACCACGCTCAAAATTGCTTAAATCACCTTTCTTTCCCATTCTGACATTCAGTTTGGAGTTCAGGAGATTGTCTTGACCAGGACCACACCCCTAAATGCATTGAAGCAACTGCCATGTGATTGGTTGATTAGATAATTGCATTAATGAGAAATTGAACAGGTGTTCCTAATAATCCTTTAGGTGAGTGTGTGTGTATATATATATATATACGCATATATATTAACGCATTTAACGCAATTGCCCCGCCCCAGACCTACTTAGGTCATCTAACATTTCATACAGAATATGATGCAGGGCAACAACTCCCTGTGTGATTAAGCCTATAGAATGCAGTTAGAATGTCCATAAAATTTAAGATATGAGGCAAAAATGGCCGTTTTACTCTCAGGCGTTTTTACACTGGGCACATTTGTTGTGGTCCATGTCAGAGCACGAATGCGCGATTGTTCCCGCCGGTGCTATGCGCAAATACACTGCAGGCTCACTCTTGCTCGTATCCGAGGTAAATCATCAACACTATCATCCCTTACATGTGTTTAATTGAACTAAATACATTATCATCTGATAAAATGCATGCACGTTACTTTTCTTGCGCACCCGAGTCTGTGTTGCTTTCACATTCACGTGAATCTTGGCACAGTTTTTGCACAACCACATTTTTTTTTTAAAGAAAATTATAAACTAAACCAGTTGTGTAGCATTGCATTGAAATTATACCAGTTTATACTTCAGAGATTTAACTCAACTACAGTGCCTTATGGTGAAGTAAGTTAGAACACTGGCTCAATTTACCCCACAGCTTTTGGCTCACTTTGCCCCATAGCTGCCATTTTGGATAAAAGCTAGCTTACCAATTCAGGCTAATATTTAGCTAAATGATTTGCATGGTTTTATACATTGCTAAATCACCAATATGGATCATAAATATTTTCGACCCAGACAAATCTGCTTTGATGCAACAGCCATTATATCTGTTATGCAAAAATGTTACTTTGACGAGCCAAAGACAGTTTTTAAAATAAATAGGTGCCTTCCACTCCTCCCATGTGCTTCTCATTTTCACAGTCTGGCAGAAATGATGGGTGGTTCCAAAATATATGTTCACAAGACAATTAAAGTGTACAGTTACCAAGATAAAGGGGGTGGATCAACTTACCCCACTCTCGTACCCCTGAGCTCAGCTGAGCTTGCATGACAGCTTTCAAATTACCAATTTTTTCATGTGAACCGTGCCCTGTTTAGAACTAAATTGCTTGTGTGAAACGCCCCCACATTTACATCATGATATACAGTATAAGCAATATCACATGAGTTCAGATTTTTGGTCCAGAATAGCCGAGTGCAAATGCGATACTGATCTCATACAGCAATTAATAAAATTAATAAGTAATAAATAAGTTAATATTGCGTTGTTTTAGAAACAATAAAAATGTTCTGCTCAGTTTTGCCAACGAAAATATAGCAATACACAGTGGTTTCATTTCTGAATCTGCTTTTTGAACAAATCGGATAAACCAATGATTCAATGGACCATTGAATATATATATAAAACCACAGTGATATTTAACCTATCCATAATATTGCTGTGGAAAGAATCATACTTTTGGGGTAATCTATGGTCTGTTGGAAGAGATTTGTTGATGCATTTACACTTTTAAATTTCCTTCTAATGTACAATAGAGTAGAATGATGTCATTTCATTGTACCCAGTTTTTGAAAAACTGTTCATAGATTGAAAATTTTAATGATTGTGTACAGTTTAACGGAAGTTACTCATACTTCGTGCAAAGAGTCATGGGGCGTAGGAAAGAGCTTTTAAAAATAAAAATAAAAGTTTTTGTGTTAATATAATTTAATGGATCTAAGCTAACATGAACTAACAGTTTACAAATATTGTAACAAATGTATTGCTTGCTTATTGTTACAGTAATTAATGTTAGTTAATGCATTGACCAATGTTAACTGATGGAACCTTATTGTAGTGTTAGCTTTTTTTTTTTTTTTTGGGGTAAAGTAGGTCTCACTGAGGCCTTTTATAGAGTTGCTGTACCTCGGCTTACTGATGGTCATATGTTCCCATTAGGGTGAAATGGTTAATTGGCAAACATAGGGCACCCTTTCCACATATTTTCAGGGTGACATTTTCTCTTCTCTTCTCATCTTCTTCTCCCGCTGCAGTCCATGTCCTCAGGCCTGACTGACAGGGAGATGACGGCAGAAATAGTCGTGCCTGTCTGAATTCCGACACTTAGCTTCTTAAGATCACATATTCTCAATTTTTCTCACCTCTCACTCTGTTTTTTTCTCTGATATGTTTGGCACCTGAGGGAAAGGCTGGCTTTTGAGGGATGCATGTAATCCCTTTTTTGATTATTTTTTTTTTTTTCTGTGTATCTGTCTTTCTGTTTTTTTTCTTTCTCTCAGCCTCTTGCTCACATCACTACTCTACATCCTTTTTTTCCCATCAGTGATGCCGCGCTTTGCAGAGCAGGTTGAGGTCGCCATCGAGGCTCTTAGCACCAGCCCCCCACAGCCATTTGAGGAGAACGAGTTCATCGACGCCTCTCGCCTCGTCTACGACGGAGTGCGTGACATCAGGAAAGCAGTCCTCATGATAAGAGTGAGTAGTGTACAAATTAGAGAACCACATGAGGTGCTTCACAATCGGGACTTTTATTCTGCTCATTGCCCCAGAGGTTTGTATTAATACATAACACAACACATTTTATCTGAAAATAATGTAGTGTGTTATGACTTAATCATACAGGGCCAGGGTTTTCAACCTAAGACCTCTGTGAACGTACTCTTCAAGAGATTGTTGGAAAAGTTATATAAAACATAAAATTTTCTTAATTCATGACATTTCTATAGAAATTAAAATAGTTTGAATGAATATTAATGGTCTGTTAAGCATTATCATAATGCAGGGCTTTTGATGCCAAGGCTGATCCTCTATGATGAGTCAGAATAAAGACCCATTTATACTGGGTGAAAAAATAGTGAGAGTGATATTATAAAGAAAACATGTTTCCAAAACTAAATAATTGGCTTTTATATAGTCACTGTAATGAAGCCAAAATACTATATTAAAATATTATCTAAAGAATAATGACTTGCTATTGATAATGTTTTTCTACAGGTTCATACATCTTAACATCAAAATAGGTCAAATGTAATAGTTAAAATGTGTTATTAACACAAAACTACTACAATTTCACATAGAAGTAATTTTCCTGAGAATATTACCCTACAACCTCAGCTAAAAAGCAGCATACCCAAGGCAAAGGGTACAGTGACAAAGAAAAGACACAAAAACTATTCTAATGCCTACATATATAACTACATTATATATATTTTTCTGTTATGATAGTCATATTATGTGATTTTGACTCCTTAATTCTTGTGTTGTGGACAAGAAACCTGTCACACTACACGTTGCTTCCTGACCAATCATTGCTTGTCGTCTTTAACGACGTGCGTGATGTCATAAAGAAGGCGGAACTAGCGACTGACTTCCGGAAACAAGTGCGTAAACATACTACCAAAGCGCTGTGTTAGCTTAAAGGACCACTGAAGTGCCTTGAAACATGCAGCGTTCTTCAGTGTGTTGATGTAATTTCCACTGACACAGGAAGACGGGGTGGGACATATCGAGAAGCTCCTCCCCTTTTTTAGCCAATAGCGTTTTGTTTATATCACAGCTTGGCCAGAGCCTTTGAGCTCAGCAAAGCGGCATTTGAGAGCTTATGACAGCCAGTGTCTAACAGATTTCCCTTTTAGATTTAATATAAAACTGTTACTAAACCAAAACAGTGAACATAATCATGCTGAGAATGTGTAGTTTGAAAAGTGTTCTAATGCTTCTAATGTCGAGTCTGTCTAACAGTTTCTCCTCCTAATCTCCTGCTTAAAATACAGCATTCTATGCATAATTGAAATGGGTCTAATACATTTTGAGGTCTGCACCAACTCACACATGTGCTATTTTGTCTCTGAACCAGAGCAGACTGTGTGTGTACTGCAGCGGTTCACGTGACATTAGAAAACATACTTCATTCACATGAATTGTTCCTTAGCCCCTATATAGTGCATTATGTTAGAAAATAGTAACTGTGTGAACAAGTGACCGGTGTCAGCCGTAGCTTCAGCGTCTATTTATAATGTAGGGGGCGGGACACTTCAGATTCTAGAGAGCATTTGATTGGACGGGAAATCTGATGAGAAGCTGAAGTGCAGAGTGATGTTATCTAAATCATTGATTCATATAGGCGGAAATGAGAGACTAAGTTTTGAACGCTTATATTTTCTTGTTTTGGAACACACTAGTATATAGATAACAGTAAGGCTAACATATTCCTAATAAAAGCCAAAAAAACGCAACTTTAATGCTAATTCCAGTACTCAACGGGTTGCTGAAGTGCCTCCGCTATCGTTTGCCAGCATATCTTTTTTCACTCTGTCGTGGTAGTCACTTGAGGAAACATCATAAAGGCAAGAGTATTGTTGCCATAGCTCCACAAACCTTGTCTCCATTGCATAATTCCACCTAGCAGCTCTAATACCATCGTCTCTCTCGTTTCACCATGTTTGAAAGCTGTGTATGGAAGAGCTTCTGTGCTCCTATTGGTCAACTTCACAGATGTGACGGAACCTGTCATGAAGAAAAAATAAAAAATGCTAGTCTTTCTGTCGCGACATCGCAAAGTGTCTCAGATGCAGCATAGGTTGTCATCCACTGTGACATTCAAGATGAAACGATCGATTCTTGCATTCCGACGGCAATTGTTACGAATCATGCCAAAATCGTGCTGATATTGTGTAGTCTGAACCCAGCATTAAACATATGATAGAAAAGTATTTATTTATTACTGTAGAACAGCTCTCCCTTTTAGAAATAAATAAATTATAAAATGAAATAAATAACTTTGACACCCCTAAAATAACATTTTGTAACATTGCCCCCTTGCAGCCTCTTGGGGTTTTCTTTGACCCCCTTGATGTAATGTAGTAATGTAATATACCAGTGCTGTCAAATCGATTAATTGTGATTAATTACATCAAAAATATTATAATATCAAAAATATATATCTCTTTTTTCATATGTGTGTGTACTGTGTATAATTATTATGTATATATAAATACACACATTCATTTATATATTAAAAAAAATATTTGCATATATATACACTGATATATATATATATACAAACTTTTATTTTGGATGTGATTAATTGCAATTAATCGATTTGACAGCACTATAATATGTTAGTGATCTAGTGAAGGTTATTCTAAAGTGTTTTTAGAAAAATCTAACTTTTTATATTAGGGGTCTCCGGGACATTTGAAAAGCCCTGATTACAGATGAGGATGCACTTAATTGTGAAGTAATGCTTTATGTTATCATATATAGGTGCTTGTCATATAATTAGAATATCATCAAAAAGTTTATTCATTTCACTAATTCCATTCAAAAAGTGTAACTTGTATATTATATTCATTCATTACACACAGACTATGATATATACACTGATACTGATATATTTCAAATGTTTATTTCTTTTAATTTTGATGATTATAACTGACAATTAAGGAAAATCCCAAATTCAGTATCTTAGAAAATTAGAATATTGTGAAAAGGTTCAATATTGAAGACACCTGGTGCCACACTCAGCTAATGTGGCACCAGCTAATTAGCTAAAAACACCTGCAAAGGCCTTTAAATGGTCTCCCAGTCTAGTTCTGTAGGCTACACAATCATGGGGAAGACTGCTGACTTGACAGTTGTCCAAAAGACGACCATTGACACCTTGCACAAGGAGGGCAAGACACAAAAGGTCATTGCAAAAGAGGCTGGCTGTTCACAAAGCTCTGTGTTCAAGCACATTAATAGAGAGGCGAAGGGAAGGAAAAGATGTGGTAGAAAAAAGTGTACAAGCAATAGGGATAACCGCACCCTGGAGAGGATTGTGAAACAAACCCCATTCAAAAATGTGGGGGAGATTCACAAAGAGTGAACTGCAGCTGGAGTCAGTGCTTCAAGAACCACTACGCACAGACGTATGCAAGACATGGGTTTCAGCTGTCGCATTCCTTGTGTCAAGCCACTCTTGTCAGAAGCGTCTCGCCTGGGCTAAAGACAAAAAGGACTGGACTGCTGCTGAGTGGTCCAAAGTTATGTTCTCTGATGAAAGTACATTTTGCATTTCCTTTGGAAATCAGGATCCCAGAGTCTGGAAGAAGAGAGGAGAGGCACACAATCCACGTTGCTTGAGGTCTGGTTGCTTGGTTTGGGGTGCCGTGTCATCTGCTGGTGTTGGTCCACTGTGTTTTCTGAGGTCCAAGGTCAACGCAGCCGTATACCAGGAAGTTTTAGAGCACTTCATGCTTCCTGCTGCTGACCAACTTTATGGAGATGCAGATTTCATTTTCCAACAGGACTTGGCACCTGCACACAGTGCCAAAGCAACCAGTACCTGGTTTAAGGACCATGGTATCCCTGTTCTTAATTGGCCAGCAAACTCACCTGACCTTAACCCCATAGAAAATCTATGGGGTATTGTGAAGAGGAAGATGCGATATGCCAGACCCAACAATGCAGAAGAGCTGAAGGCCACTATCAGAGCAACCTGGGCTCTCATAACACCTGAGCAGTGTCACAGACTGATCGACTCCATGCCACGCCGCATTGCTGCAGTAATTCAGGCAAAAGGAGCCCGAACTAAGTATTGAGTGCTGTACATGCTCATACTTTTCATGTTCATACTTTTCAGTTGGTCAAGATTTCTAAAAATCATTTCTTTGTATTGGTCTTAAGTAATATTCTAATTTTCTGAGATACTGAATTTGGGATTTTTCCTTAGTTGTCAGTTATAATCATCAAAATGAAAATAAATAAAAATTTGAGATATATCAGTCCGTGTGTAATGAATGAATATAATATACAAATTTCACTTTCTGAATGGAATTAGTGAAATAAATCAACTTTTTGATGATATTCTAATTATATGACCAGCACCTGTATGTTGTATATAGTATGTCCTGCTTATACAATAAGAGTATGTTAGACTGTTTATGCCTTTGCTTATTGTGTATATTCTGTCTTTTTGTTCCAAAAAGACAATTTCTAAGATCCACACTTCCTCTGTGGGAACATCAAACAATATTGAACAGTAAATAATAATTTATCAGTAAATAATGTCAAGCTGAGTTTGGAGATGGTTTGGAAAAGAGTGATAATTGTAAACAGAGATGCTACTTATTTTTACTTTTTTATTGATACCCCGAACCACCACCCACCCCAAAAATGAATCACAAAGATAGATCACGCAGAGAGCGTGTAGGAAATGTACTGGTGGCTGCTATTTAGTTTTGAAAATAGTACAGCTCCCAGAGTAGAAGTGAAATGAAAGTACCAGCACACACACAGTTATTTGTCAAAGATTGTATCCTGCTGAAGAAACATGGGAAGAATAATCCAACCGAGATAGGTTTGCGCACAAATGTACACTCCTTTTTTTATAGTCTTTACACTTTCATGTCTACGTGAAATCTCAGTCCACTGGGATCTTCGTTAAAACAAGTAACAAAGAAGACTTAGCCAGTTTGTGATAAATTACTTAGCTGATTTAATCAAAAGAACATCTCTATAAGTTAGTGCCACTGCCGCTTAGAGTGGCTGAACCATGACGGCTGTCAAGATACACAGTCTTTTCTTTATCTCCAATATGCTCATTAGCCAGTTAGTGGGACTGATGTTGAAACTACTGGTAGGCAGAATACAAGAAAACAGATCACATCTAAACCCTGAAAAACCTAGAGGCCTTTCCCCCTTCACATATTGTTTGATCCCACTTTCCGAGGGAACTTTTTTTTTATATTACTCAAGAAAGCCAAAAGGGAATTGAACAATGATGCAAGTCACTAGTAACTCAAACTGTGGGTCGAATGAATTATTTATTGAGATTTGACTGGTTTAATGGTTGACACGTCTTTATGTTGGATCAGAGATGCTTCGCCCCTTATTGTGTGGCAATGCACAGCTGGTCGTAATGTCTGTCAAATGTTGTGTCCCAAACTGTCACCAAGCTGGAGCATTAGGACAGAGGACATTTAAAATATAGAATTAAGGTTAAACGAGGCAAAGAAAGTTGTTCACGATTGAAACCCAAGAGTTGATGTCTCTCCAGAAACTAAAAAGTGGAAGTAAAAAATAAAATTTAGGAGACTTTAAAAGAAATAGTTCACCCAAAACAGAATAATTTACTGTAGACCGTAATGTTGTTCAAAGCCGTATGCACAAAATGTACATTTAAACTGTCACTCTTTTCTGTGAAATTACAAATAAAAATAAGAAAAAGACTTGAAATGACATGAGGGTGCCTAACTGATGACAGTCTTTATTTTTTGAATAAAAAGCCTCCAAGTTATGGTATGGTATTTGGGTTGTTTGTCCTAAAGACAAAACTTTGTCTTTAGGATTTTTTTAAGTTTTGAGCCAAATCTTAATTGTCTATGATGCGACTGTCTAAAGCATGGATCAATACATTTTATAAATTAATAAGAAAAGCATACAAATGTTAATAAGTACCTCAGGCATAATATTAAAAGTGTCTATTTTAGTAAATGACAATCATTTTTTTAGGAACATTTAGTAACATACATTTTTTCACTGAAAACCATGTCCTCTGGTGTGACACCCTATGTTGATTTTAAATCGGGCAATTCCACTGACAAGTTTATTTGTTGAAGGGTCGCATTCAAGGTCATGTTACTGTGAAGCCCATGATATGTGCACATGGTTAACTTTTTTGGAACCGCTATAAAAGTGTTAATTTCTGTTGTCCTTTGGTGCGACACCCCTGTATTCTTAATTGTTTTTATATGTCACACCATAGGACACATTTCAGTAAAAATGTAAAAAAAAAAAACAGCGAAAGAATTGACAAAGTTAGGTGACCCATTATATTTTCTCAAACATCAAACTTCACACTACATACCAATATGCATTTTTTTCTTCAAAAGTGGTGTTTTACAAAAAAAGCCTTTTTACTGCTTATTTGTCAACTACCTATCTACAAGAATGGTCAATATATTTTGTTATTTATATTTCAGACTCCAGAAGAGCTTGAAGATGACTCTGACTTTGAGCAAGAAGACTATGACGCCCGTAGCCGCACCAGCGTCCAGACAGAAGATGACCAACTTATTGCTGGACAGAGCGCAAGGGTGAGTGACTCCTACGTGACACATGAACATCTCTGGTTCCTCCTGTCATTTCCAGCAGGTTTGCACTCACAATACAAAACACTTATCACTCCTGGCTGAGTGTGTCTGCTGTAAAATTACATCTAGTTTCAGAATAACAAGAGGGCCAGTCACTCAAGTGCATACACACAACATGTCTCTCACTTTTTCAAGAACAAAACATTATTTAGCCTTCGCTGCAAATGATGGTGAGAAATTGTTTGTAAATTATTTTTTCCCTTTCAGCACACACTGCCGTTACAAAGTATAATATATGCTTTACATCAGGTCTCCGCATAGCATCTAACAATTATTTTTCTTCAGTATTTAAAATAGCATGGGTTTGATTGAAACTCTGAATGTATAGCTCGGTTACAAATCCCAGTGGAAATTCTAAAGCGTCTTATACAAAGATTCTTTCAAAAGCTAACAAGTTCATACATACATTCATATTTTTAAGCCTACTAAGTCAGCACTGCACTTATCTTTTTTGAAGAAAGCCAAAGCAAGAGAAATGTTGATGGAGAACGATAGATTTTTTGCAAACATTCTAGCTTAGCAACAAGCTAACGGCTAACTGTATATAAATCAATTAGGAACCGAGTCTACATTGCATATCAGATTGCTCACAAAACATGGCTTAGAGTTGCTGCCTGTGTAGAATGTTCAGTCACTTATAAGGTTCAATTTTGATCAGGATGCTAACTTGGAAGGGAATGTAGCTTTTGGAACAGAGCCTATATACAGTAGGGTACAACGGGGCTAAAGGCACACTTTAAGAAAAATGTGCTTTTCACTACTCCTATAATGTATGATATACAGAAAAATACATATGTTTGTATTGAGCATTTATGGAGCAACAGATTTTGTGTGAAAATAAATCATAAAAGTGGTTTGTTTTATTTTAAAATCTTAAAAATGTATGGGGTGGCGCGGGGGGCTTTTACCCCACACATGGGCTAAAAGGCTCCCCAGCATGGGGCAAAAGGCGAACAGTATTGATACAAATACTTTAGCTAAAATAATATGTTTTCAAGTTAATACTTGTTCAAAGCAATTACTTTAGCAAAGTTTGATGATAAATTCATTTTTGATCAGTAAATATGCTGTCATTAAAATATGTTAATATAGAAATATATCTGAAAAATATAGAAACAAAATCATTTAAAAAAGTAAACATTCTGAAAGCATTGAAGGAGATCCCAAAATAATTTTATATAGATTTAAAGTAGTAACAATAAATTATATTTTATTATATGATATGATTAATATCACATTTTTAAATATGGTTTCATTATAAATATGGTGATTATCTCTAAGGTGGACACCCAACTTAATATATGATACTTACAATCATATGGAAAAATGGAAAAGTCAACCAGCTGTTTATTATCATGTTAATTATTGTACCTTTTACATATTCTTCCGTTATTGAAAACTGTTGCTTTAATTACCTTGAACAAAACTGACAAACATTAACAAGATCTTTGTTTCAAAATATATTCAATCATTTTAGCGATTCTTATTTGCTATTTAAATCTACAACATTTTTAAAAACATCAAATATTAGATCAAATGAGCGCAGAATCAACTTTGTGCTGCTGCTGTAATCGCGTCAAAGATCAGACAAATTTCCACGTGCATCATTAAAAGTGGATGTTTTGGAAAGTGCTGAGGCAGTAACATTATGAAATATTATTAAAATGTAAAAAAACTGTTTTCTTGAGCATCAAATCATCATATTAGAATGATTTCTGAAGGATCATGTGACACTGAAGACTGGAGTAATGATGCTGAAAATTCAGCTTTGCCATCACAGGAATAAATTACATTTTAAAATATATTCAAATAGAAAAAAGTTATTTTAATAAAATAAATGCAGCCTTGGTGAGCATAAGAGACTTCTTCTAAAAACGTTAAAAATCTTACCGATCAAAAACTTTTGAACAGCAGTGTACATCTTGGGAAAAGTGGGGGTGGGGGGTCGTCTTATATTCGGTACAATAAAATACAATAATTCCTTCAATACAGCAAGTTAGAAAAGAAGTCTAATAAAAAAAAAAAGACATTTAACCAAATTTACTAGGAAACTAAATAAAACAACAAAATCATACAAACAAACAATTTTGCTGAATATTAGTGAATGTTCGGTCACTAATAAAGTTCCATTTTAGTTAGGATGCTGCCTTAGAAGGGAATGTTGGCAGCAATGTTGGCTTTGGAACAGAGTCTATATATAAGCTTCAATATTTAACATAGCAGAGGATCATGTTTCATGCATAAGATGCATACTTTTCGAGCAGAATCAAAAGCTTTGCATGAGAATCATTTTGGTCTCAGTTTCATAAACTCTCTCTGCAGAGAGTGTAGTTGTTAAAATATGATTGCAAATGAGACTTCTGGCAATGTCACCCCCTCAGTGTGCGTGTGTCAGCCGGCATTTAACAGCAGAGCTCACAGGGGTTCAAGGCTTAATCCACATTAGTGTATGTGTGAATAGTGCACAGTGGGCTGCTTATGAGACATTACAAGAATATCAGTATGTAGCCGTGGAGTACTGCTGACATTCACACACAAATACACACCATAACCCTGTTTGATACCAATTACTCTTGAGAAGAAATCATCTTCCATGAATGAGAGGAAATTATCATTTGTATAGGATTAAAAGACTAGGCTAAAATAGCTGCTGCCGTGGAGATGAAAAACAGGGTCATTCCTTGAGAACAGCAACAAAACAAACAAAAAAAGATGACCGTGGAAAAACATTTTGCCCACTAGGAAACTCGGTTCATTGGAGTTCAAGTGGAGCCGTATGCGTAGATGCTGAATGTTACATAGAGTGAATGTTTTTGCAAATCAAATATGCGTGTCACTACTGTCATATTGATATAGTCTATGACTACGTTTTATGGATTTTGAGTTCTCATAAGAGAGAAATAAGAGCAGGCATTTGTTCACTGACTCACACTACCAGACACACACATATACAGACTTCTCTATCTCTTAGCTCCATGATAGGATAACACTGCTGATAGGTCAACCATAAAATTGAACTCCTGTATCTAGGCCACTTTATTTCAAATGAGAAAAATTAAAAAGCTTTTTTGAGGGATTTCTAATCCAGAAGCACACACACATTCGCGGGCAGACGTTCAGCACACAATGAGTGTGTTGAATGAATCGGCACCGGTGCGTATGGGGAAGGATTTGTTGGTGCATTAAGCTGCCTGCACCCTCTCTTGTTATCGGTTAGGAGCCAGAGAGATTTGGGATAAGTGAATTCTGAGCAAGGCAAGAGGGAGAAATAGGCTCTCCCCCTTCTATTCACCTTCTTCCATACATCACATCCACTAGAGGTGTTGGGATTAACCATGCAGCAGCTCATTAATGCTGATTGGCTGCTTCAAAGACGTGCAAAGAGAGCTGATTGGCTTCTGGGATGGGTATGTTTTTGATTGGATGCACAGGTGGTAAAACAGTGCGGTAATAACTTCCAAGCTAAAACGAGATAACCTTACATTTAAATAATGACCTTTAAATGAGCTTTAGTCATAACCAAGCAAAAATATAGTTACAATCCTTTCATTCGCTCTTTCAGATGCCATCGGACAGGCTTGTGGCAGTGAAGGATACTATTATGCTGTAAAGAAAAAAAAATCTTTATTAGATTTTATTCGGACACAGCCACTGTTCTATCAGCCCTCCATTTGAAATGCCCCGGAGTGTGTGCTATCTGAAAAAGAAATCATTTTCATCTTTTAATCATCTTTTAAGGACTTCTTTTCTTTTTAGTGTGTAATTGCTTGTTAAATAAACAAGCAAAAAGCTACAAATCTTAAATGAGCAGCTGGCTCTCAATTAGCTCTTATGTTATGACATCCTTTGGCTATGATACAAACCTGCGTAAAATATTTTTGACTTGTCACACTACAAATTCAGACTTGCACGCCACAGACTTTTTACGAAACCCATCTTTCACGGTGATCGCACACTCAACAGCATCCAGAGTGCCCTGCCTTGGTCTGTTCCGTCTGCTCCGACAGAATGTTGAACAAATGCATAATTCATTGACTGGTGTAAGAAGTGAGGTAATTATACATTTATCTCACAAATAATACTGCGCCTTAACGGTGCCTGTGACCTTGCAAAGAGATTAATGCCCTTTTGGACTGGCTCAGAATCGCTACGGAGTGAGAATTTATTCCTTGACAAGAATAGGGGGAAAGAAAATAGGATGGATTGTCTCTTTATGAGCATGAGATGTCATGGGGTTCCAGAAGGTCTTATGATTAAGTGTTAAGTTTCAAAACCTTATACAGAGGCATTTCAGTGGGGTTAAACAAAGTCAACCTAAATAGAGGGTACTTTCTTCACAAACTTTTAACAAGAAACAAGGGCACATGTTTGCAGAATGTGGGGAACTGATCTTTATCTTGTGTCGTATCGCTACCCCTCATAGGCCATCATGGCTCAGCTGCCTCAGGAAGAGAAGGCCAAGATTGCCGAACAGGTGGAGAGCTTCAGGCAGGAAAAGAGCAAGCTGGACGCAGAGGTCGCCAAGTGGGACGACAATGGAAATGACATCATCGTGCTGGCCAAGCAGATGTGTATGATCATGATGGAGATGACTGACTTCACCAGGTACATCCATCCACATGTCAACAATGAGAAGGAAATTCTCATTTCAACCTAAAGGGGTTTATTTTATGATAATATCAGTACATTATCCTACAAGTAAATGCATAACATTTGAAATAATAACTCTTTCCCCGCCATTGACGGAATTTTCCATCTTTCTGTGTTTTCACTGTTATGAAAATGCGGTAGTGGGTGCTATTAAGCATCTTCTGATCAAAACACAGGCGAAAAATAGCATATTTACAAGCAATAGCATATGTAATTATATGCATATGTAAAATCACGTGATCATCAACATTGAACAGCATATAAATCAAAACTGCCTAACGTTACTGAATGAAATGTCTACCCAGGGCGAGGTATAGTACTGTGCAAGTTTTGGGGTGTTGATGGACTACTTCATCTGTGTTTTGATCATCGTTCTGAATCCGATCCAGACGTAGTCTTTGATAAAAACGTGATTTTCTCAGCTTTTTGCTTTTTATGAAACTTACTCGCATATAAATGTTGATAAATAAAAGAATGCATTAATCTAGGTTTTTTTTTTTTTTTTTTTTTAAAGCAGATGTTCTGTTCTTTATCCTGATATAATGCATGTTCAGACATCCATACAACAAAATATTCTGGGGGGCATGAAACTTGTGAAAATGATCAAAAATGCTGGCGCTGGCTGGCTTTTTTCAAAAACGCTGGCGAGGAAAGAGTTAAGAACAAAGATCAAATATATATATATATATATATATATATATATATATATATATATTTTTTTTTTTAGGTCATTATACAAAAATATTTGATCAGATTGAAGCCATGTGAAAGAGTATTATTTATTATTTAGGTTACTTGCCCTAGCTGCTTTAGATCTGTTAGCATATGTGGGGAATTGCTTGCTTGCATGCTCTGTGCAGTTTGCTTTCTGCCCATTGTGAGGAATCAGCTAATAGAGTAACAATCTGTTTTTGTGCTACCGCAGGGGCAAAGGGCCTCTGAAGAATTCCTCTGACGTGATCAATGCCGCAAAGAAAATCGCAGAGGCCGGATCCAGAATGGACAAGCTTGCCCGTGCCGTGGCTGACCAGGTCAGAATACTCTTTTATTCCCCATTTGTCTGTGAGCATGTGAGATCACAGTCCTGGGTTGTGTTTAAAATAATGAGCTCCTATGAGGTGTTGAATTATTATTAGATGAGCACCATCTTCAGAACCTGCTGACTGACACTTTTTAACGTTTAATCAACTGTAAAAAAAAAAAGGCTAAGGATGTGCTTATGAGTCCGTCAGTGTGCATGTCTTGATGGCAGATACTATAACATGCACTATCTTTGCTGTATGTAGTGCATTTTCATGTTCTCATAAAATATTATGCACATTTTTTTTTTCTAAAGATGGAAGTCGTACGTTAGTTTTATTTGCTCATAATTAATGGGATAGTTCACCCAAAACTGAAAATTCTGTCATCTTTTACTCATCCTTATGTTGTTCCAAACCTGTACAAGTTTCTTTCTTCTGTTGAACACAAAATATATTTTAAAGAATGTTGGTAACCAAAGAGTTGACGGTACACTCAAAAAAAAAAAAAAACAGATTTACGAATTATGAATTAATGGTAACACTTTACAATAAGGTTGTTTTAGTTAACATTAGTTAATGCATTAGTTAACATGAACTAACCATGAACAACACCTCTGTTCAGCATTAGTTAATCTTTGTTAACGTTAGTTAATAAAAATACAGCTGTTCATGTTTGTTCATGTTAGTTCACAGTTCACAAATCTCGTTTGTGTTGGAGACTTAGGATGTGTTCACACTTGTAATTCGGTTCGCTTGGTTCGTTTGGTCCGTACAAAAAAATTTATACATTTAGTTCTGGTCCGATTAGTGTTCAGATTGGCATTTTTATCACCTAAAGGCACAAGGATTTGTTCACAACCTGATTGGTTGGCTTTTATGATGTATTGCCTATTTTGAGACGGAACTTACTAAACATCCAAAACAATGCAGTGTCCTGGTATAAATGCACTCGCTGTATGTGTGTAGCCTACATATGATGGTATTTTGACCAGCTGAGAACTCGTGAAGAGCTTATAAAATGTCAAAACAGCGGCAGAAAATCCCTCTGTCACAGACACAAACAAAGATCTGGGAGGAGATGCGGTTCTGATGCCTGGATCAAACTGTGATGGACAAACTCAAAACTATGAGGAGAAAAAAATAAAAAAATAAATATATATATATATATATATATATATGCGTGAGCATTCTGTTTTTGGTTTGTTTACATGTCTTTGGTCCGTGTTCGTCTGTTCTGTTCCGTGCTTGTTTGGTGTGCGCACCAGGGTTCGGATGGCAGCAAATGAACCGCACTAACAGAGCAATTACACCAGGGTTTGTTTTAATTGCACCAAACATGCCAAGCGTGAACACACCCTCAGAATCTATGGAAGAAAATTTATGAGATGCAGAAACTCTTACAAAGCAAAAACAGACTCATTTATGATCCATTCATGCATCTCTCACTTACTGTATGAGATCTCACAGCTTGAAGCATCTGTCATTGGAGATCAACATGCACGGTCATGAATTATTAAACAAGATGTCTTCTCATAGGATAAGGACATGCAATCCCATGTATAAAATCCTGTAACATTGACACAAAGAGAAATTTAAACCCAGAAGATAAAAAAAAGCACAAAAAAGGCATAAAATTAACTCGTTTTTTCTCCTACATCTAAATCTAACGGATTATAACATTAATGTGCAACACACATAACGCTGTTAAAATCTAAAATTGTGTGAAATGGAACAACCGAGAGAACTCAAGTAACCAGGTGTGATTGTTTTGTGTGAGGACATGTTTAGACTTGCACCTGTGATATACTACAGGGATGTAGTGAGAGAACATGGCAAGAACATGACAGGAAACACAAGAGTATTAAGAGACAAAAGAAAAGCTGTGGGTTGTCACTGCTCAGTGGAGTCGTGCAGATAGAGTCACAGGTTTTTACACAAGATTGGTCTTCACACAACGAGGGATGCCACTACAGTGCTGACTGCTCAATAAATTCTTGTTCACTGATTACGTAACCTGACTCCAGCTCCTCAATGAACTGCTACTCCAAAAGGACTCCTCTACCAACTACTTAGCCAATCTTAGCTTAGAAAAAATCTACTCATTATCCCGAATATCACTAATCAAAGACACCTCCTTCATGATATCTTCTAGACACATACATACTTTGGTGGGGAACACAAGAACAAAAACTTCATGATTGCTACATAGGGGCCATTTTTAAATGCCAGGGCTGGGCAACTAGGTATCGAGATCCAGATTTCCTGCAGAGCTTATGGTGCATTCAAGTCATGTTGGAAAGATTTTTTACGAGTTGTTCACACATAAACTCTGAACTTTGTTTTTTAGTTTCCGAATTTCAGGCATGTCAGTGACAAAACATGGTTTTCACAGTTGCAGTAGACTCAGCATCTGTATTGATGACAAATTTGTATAATGTATGATTGATTATGTATAATGCATTATGAATGTATTCATAATGTACATTATAACACAATGTATCTTTTTATAAATAATTGTATCCAAAATGTTAAAATGCATTATAATATTTGCAGATTCTTTGTTACTGTATATCTGAAATTGGTTGTTTGTCATGTGTTTTAATATATTATAACACTAATGTTACACTTAATGCATTTTAACTATGGTTACAATTATTCAGGAGACCATACCATGCATTACAAGGAATAATTAATGCAAAAATACTTTTGTTATGCATTATGCACTGCCTGGCCAATATTTGGATTTAAATAGGAAAATGGAGTCTATAATTGGATCATTATTGAAGTGATTATTATGCTTCTAGCATGTTATATGTTTGATAACAGTTCTTCTAACCCTAATTGATGGAGTGTGTAGCTTTTCATTTCTTAAACAACTTAGTAGACTTTACAGAGTGCTTGACTCTTGCATTGTCCATTTTTTCTCCAGCACATCTCAAAGACTTTCAATGAATTTAAGGTCTGGACTCAGAGGTGCCAATTCATGTGTGAAAATGATTCTTCATGTTCCCTCCCAACCATTCTTTCACAGTTTGAGCCTGATGAATCTTGACATCGTCATCCTGGAATATGGCCATGATGTGTCTTCCTACATGGTTGTTTAAGAAATGAAAAGCTACACACTCCATCAATTAGGGTTAAAAGAACTGTTGCCAAACATATAACATGAGCCCTCTCACACAGAGAGTTGATCCCAGAAAAATTCCATAGAATTGCTAGAGTGCCTTCTGTGTGAATGGAAACATCCTGGAGCAAACTTAAGACACTGTGGAGACATGACACGTCACATCCTGATGTCATGTGTCTTTACGGGATCTTTGCTGGATGTGTGTGAATGCACACACAGATTCCAGAAAATCACTGGCAGTGTGAGTGAACCAAAATCAAACGATCCCGGGATAAATCCCGGGACACATTATCAGTTTTCAGAATCTCTGTGTAAAAGGGGCTATGCTAGAAACATAATCCCAGCAATAATTATCTTTAGTATTTAAAATAAATCTAGCTAAGTTGCATGTACAAAATATTACAACAGAATATATAAAAAATCAATTTACAGCACCTTGAAACTGAATAGAAACATTAAAAAACACACACACCTGATGCATTATTTATTTATTTATCAATTTTTAGAAGCATCTGATGTTCTAATTACAACTTCACAACTCATTAATACAAACTTCCCAGGACGAACTAGGGAACACACCATTAGCTCCAACTCTAATCATACACACCTGAACAAGCAACTTGAGGTTTTTAGTATGACTAGAAAGCTACAGGCTAAACTCTGCAGGAAAGTGGACCTTGAAGGCCAGAGTTGTCCAGCCCTGTTCTAAGAGCAAAACTAGGTAACACTTTATTTTAAGGTGACATAATTACACGTTGCTACATGTACTTACTATAGTAAAAACAGTAAATTATGCATAATTACAAGTTACTAATCCTAAACCTAACTGTAACTCTATAGTAAGTATATGTAGTTAATTAATATTACTCAGTACAATGTAACTACGTCATCTTAAAATAAATTGTAACCCTAAACTTTGCTGGAGATTGGTCCTCCAGGAGCATTGAACACCCCTGAGCTATAATTAATAAAGTCCATGAGCTTGACCAGTCTGGTATACCCGTTTAGAGACATATGTCTTTAAATTACACTAGGGCATTCATTGTCAAAAGGGTACTGCATAATAGGAATGACCCTTTTGTTGTCATCAAAAAGATATGAGAAGCCTGAAACCTGCTGTGTCACCAGTGGCCAGGCCTCATGTTGTTTTTGTTGTTTTCTTGCAGTATTTCTTTTCCCTTAGATAAAGGGAAAAGAGTGAGGGGAAACCTGATCACATTGCTGATCAGTGTGTAATCTGAGTGTACAAGCACATCAGAGACGGACAGTTCCTGCTTTCCAAAACAGAACACCCCTCCCTTTAGGTCAATGTGTTCTTCCCATAGCATCCATCCTTTCTACTACCAAACACACACGTTGTGAATATTGGGTAGTCTGAACAGGTGGCTTGACTTGTCCCTTATCAAACCCACTAACACAGTATTTACATCTAATGGCCATCTGGGGTTCTTGGGATGCATCAAGGGACCGCATTCATTTCAGAAAGAATCTCAGAGTAGGCGGTGTTAAACAGAACCGGGCGCTCAATCAAGATGCTCCTCAAGTGCTGGAAAAGACAAAACAATCTAGAAACAAAAGCTGTCAAAGTATATGCTTCATTTACTGTATATAGAACTTTGAATGGTTTGGTGCATGATAAGGTATGTGTAAAATAATAGAATATCTTACAGCCGTTATTGTCAAAAAACAGTGCCATATTAACAGATTAACACGGACTGGACATGGACGGAACTCTAAAGAAAATGCGAGGCTGACTGTCAATTTTTTGGGGAAAAATTCCATTATTGGCCACATTGTTGGACCTTTGCAGATCTGCTGATATTAATAAATTTAAAAGATTAAAATACTTTTTTTTTATTTTGCTTTGTTTACTTTAGTAAACAATTTTGTTGGGTTGCAAAACCACTGCCATAGAGGGATGCCAGGCTGGGTCGCAGTGGTGTATGTGGTCATGACAGCAGTCAGCCCTCTTCAGAAACACTCTTACAGCTCCTGTAACTGCTGCATGTGACATGGCTAAAGCTGCTGGGCCCTGGAGGCGAGAAAAGAGGGTTCTCCATTTCCCCCTTGCCAGCCCATAGCACAGCAAGAGGTTGCTTCCTGCAGAGAGACACTTGAACACTAAACGCTAAGGACGTTACAGCTGCTCAGCCGTGTCAAAGATAAAGCAGCTTCAACAGTTATTAAATGTGTCTCATCAGTCTTTTTCACTCGAAGTTCATGCGAAGCTAGGGGAGAGAAAAAAAAAAACTATACCAACTTCTGACAGGACTTATTGCTTTATGCAAAGTTAACTGCTGTGTCTTGGCGTGCAAGGTGCTGTGTGTTTAAACGTATTTATCCAAAAAAATCATAACATTAAATGGGACATGCTGATGTATTGATTCGAAGGGGAGACAGAAAATAGGGGCCATTCTTACATATAAATGCAGTAGATGAACATAAGTACACTATAGGCCCTATCATACACCCGGCGCAATGCGGCGACAGGCGTGACGCAAGTGTTTTTTGCTAGTTTCAGCCCGACAGCATTTTCACGTCCAGCGCCCACGTTGTTTAAATGGCAAATGCCCATCTGTTTGCCCATGGGCGTGCTGGTCTGAAAACGAGGTGTGTTCAGGCGCATTGTTGCTATTTTGAGGCAACTGAAAAAGACTGCGCCATTGACCATCAAAAACCTGGTCTAAAGTCAGTAGAGCAGTATTTTTTTTGTTATTTAAAGGGCGTGTCAGTAATATGCACCTTTAGGAGGGTGCAGAACGTATGTACACTCTGCTTACTACACACACAGGGACGTGCAGAAGCACACAAACATGCCAAATATTAAAAATAATAAAAGCATTACAATGTAAAAGATTATTATTGTGTACATAAAGATAAAAATGCCTAACCCATGTCACACACCCACACACTCATTACGAGACTAGGTACAACTCTTTTAGACCATGCACCGGGCGCACCGACCATTTTTTCTGTCGTTACACAAGCAAAAGTGGATTCGGACACGCCCTAAATGCACCTGCGCCATGCGCTTCAGACCATGTGCTTAGAGAAAAATAGGGCCCTTTATCTAAAAAAGTAGGCAATCATTCTGCTATTGACACCAGTAATGGTGATTTAATCTGACTGCTCAAATGACAGTTTTGATGTCTCTAAGAAAAGAAAATGCTACAGATCAGATCTCAAGGTAAATATACTAGTAGAATGGGAGTATGCTGACAAATTTAGGATACGTGTCCTTTCAAATAGTTATCAAAAGAGTAAAAGTCAGTTAAATAATGTAAACACAAACAAATAATGAATAATACTGAAGTCATTGCTTATGAATATTGAGTAGTTGTGACTGCAGGAAGGTTACCCAGCACCTTATCATCACAACCTAATTAATATCCATAAGATAAGCAATTGATGTGTCATGACATCAGAAATAGTAAATGCACCCAAGGAAATTAAGGAAGTTTTCATTTACTGTGATATGGGCTGGTGTCTATTATACAACATTTCTTCCAACCCTCAGGGGAAGAAGTTCTTTCCATTTCATTTCACTTGTTTACTGTTTCGCTGTGTATTGATGTGTACAGTGTTCCTATTAACAAAATAAACAATCGTGATGATAGTGGGAGAATTACGAACAAATCTACAACCGCAGACTTTAGCCAATATGTGATGATGACAAACCCCTGAGTCATCTTCGAGATGGAACTAATTTCATCTTCAGTCATCATCGCTTTACCACCCTCCCCTCTATATTTGCTCTACACAGTGAATATGTAAAGGTCAAGTCTCTGCTATGTATTCCCATCTCTTTTAGTGTCCGGACTCAGCCTGTAAGCAGGACTTATTGGCATACCTCCAGAGAATCGCCCTCTACTGCCATCAGCTCAACATCTGCAGCAAGGTCAAGGCTGAGGTTCAGAACCTGGGAGGAGAACTCATTGTTTCAGGGGTAAGATGATTGTGTTGCTATTTAATTTAGTGAAAGCACATGAGGTTTGCAGTGATGCGGGAAGTGGAGTATATTTTTACATTCTGTATTTATTATTAAATGTTGAACTATGGATGTCAAGGTACCAATATTCCAGTAGTCGGTACAATACAATTAAAATTTTACGGTTCTCTGTACCAATTTCAGTACCACAGCAAAATCTATTGGAACAATTTTACTATTTTATTTAATATTTTATTTCTTAAAAATATTGGCGCCGCCAGTGGGATACACTCATAGAAAACAATGGTAACACTTTACAATAAGGTTGTATTAGTTAACGTTAGTTAATAAAAATACAGCTGTTCATGTTAGTTCACAGTGCATTAACTAATGTTAACAGGATTTTAATAATGCATTAGTAAATGTTGAAATTAACATTAACAAAGATAAATAAATGCTTTATAAGTGCAGTTTATTATTAGTTTGTTAACTAATGAACCTTATTGCAAAGTGTTACCAAAACAATGCATTCAAATTTTAAAGACGTGGCTGCGCTTCTTGTCCGGTGTGCGACCCCCTTCAGTGTGTGTGTGTATGGTAAATGAAATTGCGCATCTGCGCCATTCACTCACACAGAGACATGCAGAACATGCACGATTTATATTTAAATAGTCTGGAGCCCTGCGCTTAGATAAACACGGAAGTGACTTAAAGCAGCTGCCTATTAGTAGGTACCAAATATACTCTGTACTACAGAAATGCTGGTATCGTCACATTTTCGAAATTTCAGTACCGACTTGGTACCGAAGTACCGGTAATTTTGACATCCCTATGTTGAACACACACACACACTGAAAAAACAAGTAAAATGTACTTAATTCCATATGTGAAATTTACTTAAAATTTGTAAAAGAAAAATTAAGTAAAATCTACTTAAAGAAAGAATAACTTTAACTTGGCCAGTTTCCTTTGCAATAAATACAGTACAATTTACTCAAACAATATAACAACCTTATTCATTATTCATGCCCCAGTGCATGATGGGAACACCAGTATCAGAAATTTGAGTAGATATTTATGCTTTAATTTCTAAAAGCTTAAATTGAGTACTAATATAGAGTTTACTTTGTTTTTTAAATTCTTGCCTGACCTAACTTATTCAGGTAGAACTTACATTTGTTTGTTTATATTTACTTCACCACAGAATCAGTTTTATCAGTCTATATATATATATTTTTTTTTTTTACATTTATTTAAAAAAATAAAAAATAAATAAGTCACAGAGCCTGATGTCTAATCACAACCGTTTTGTGTGCTGAGAGTGTGATCATGGCTTTAGCCTGACTAAAATCATACTGTACCAGTCTGGTTTTTGTAAAGTCAGACTAACAGACCTACATAATGGGCTTTGTTCAGCACGTACACGTTAATCGAACAACAATTGATCACAGTGTTGCGCGTTTGCTCCAAAACAGCTGTGATGCACCATGAATATTTAATCCTTCAAATATCCAATTAGGATCATGTATACAGTACTTGCACAAATAGTTGAAGACTGTAGCTCAATTATGAAAAACTCACCATAGCTCATTTATACTTGTGCAATCATTGCATACTGTTTCACATACTTTTTATTTTAATACTATGCACTTGGCTAAAAAAAAAGTGTGTTAATACTTAATTCCATGTCATATTTTAATCATGACATCTCTCTGGGTAGCTTTGGCATGTTAATGGATATAAAACATGTATTTTGTCTTGGTGGACTAGATCTGCTATGCATGTTGCTTCTGCAGAGCAATTATGGACTTGCTACTGCCAATATATACACAGACACTCGGCTGTGGGCATGTAAGATATGCTGCTGCTGCATGAATAGGCACACACAATCCTGTAGCAGTTCTAGACTGGTGGAGCTGGGGGAGGTGGAGGGTTTCAGAGAATCTCTGATAGCACACTCCAGCGAAAATTGAGCCAGACTATTCAAACGTTGAGCAAAGAAAAGCTCACTGGCTGCAAAATCAGCAGAGGCCACTCAAGTTTGCCCGTGACATGTAGTAAATTATGTGACTGTAATGGACCAGTGTAATGGATCAGTTTGCGGCAAGTTTCATGACTGAGCAAGTTCACTAAATACAGGCACTAACCTGAATGTTCTGTTCCCCGTTGTCTCATATTCAGCTGGACAGTGCTACATCCCTCATCCAGGCAGCCAAGAACTTGATGAATGCCGTGGTCCTCACGGTCAAGGCCTCCTATGTAGCTTCCACCAAGTACCAGAAGGTGTATGGCACAGCAGCAGTCAATTCCCCTGTGGTTTCCTGGCGTATGAAGGCCCCCGAGAAGAAACCCCTGGTGAAGAGAGAGAAACCGGAAGAGTGCCAGACCCGTGTCAGACGAGGCTCGCAGAAGAAACACATCTCCCCCGTCCAAGCCCTCAGCGAATTCAAGGCCATGGACTCCTTTTAACTCTGTACCACAGATGCCCAAAACTCCTCCTCCTTCTCTCTTGATTTCTTCTCCTCTCCTTGTTACAGCTTATTTTCTTGGAGCTGTATCTTGTTCCATGCAACGACGTGTGTGTATGTGCCCAGTAAATGTCTGTGAGTTGGAGGGTTTGGCTACCCATCCTCTTCGAACCAAATTTCGCTGTAAATGAGAAACAAACAAACTCATGAAGGTGACGTTTACAGTGTGGGCTGCGGTACATTTCATGTGGTGTTCATTCTCGCTGACTGACCATATATACACAGAGATATTAAAGAATATAATCTATGGTATAGTAGTGTCAGCCCTAACTGAGGCAGAGGTGCTGCTTTCCTTCCTAATGATTTGTATTATTATTATTTAAAATGAATATGCCCATAGTAATAGGAATAACTTATGTTGATGCATTTTTCTTCCTTCTTCCCAGTTATCCATATGGTGACCTGATGCACTAGTTTTTGCATTTAAAATCCATTTCTTTAATTATATTACTGTATCACTAACCATGGCAGCCAGGTTTGCTATAGTATTACATTTAGAAAAGGACTAGTTGTGTGGTTTGCTCAGAGACTAGTAGAATCCTGCATACCTTTATAGTCCTGATTCTCTAATAAACCTTGCAACTGTGTGTGCCGAGTCGAGTCCTTTTCCTATGTGTTCCATTCAACTTCACGATGTTTTAGCAAATGTACCAGTACCTGGTGTACTATCCCAGCAAGCAATAGCCGCCATTTCACTCGGTTAACTATATACCCATTATAGTCCGGCTATAAGTAACCTACTTCTAGCCAAAATAACCTTGAATTTGGTTACATGCCAAAATAACTTGCGAGATGTATATCAACTTGGACGGCTATTAGACATCTTTTAAACGGAAAATTGCTTGCTGGGATATTTGATGCCGCTAATTTGTTTTCTAATTAATGAATGATACTTACTGTGTGTTTGACATGCAAGATCTTCTATCAAGCTCATATCCATTACCAAACAAGATTTGTGTTTGTCATACACAGTTTTCTGAAATTGCTTATCTGTGTCTGTACACATTTTTGGTGAACAAGGTAATCACAAATAAAGTTTGCTGTTGTTGGCAAACTTTGAGATGGAAAACAAGGCCGGTTGTAATGATTCAGTCTGACTAAACACTAAGTATTTAGGGGCAGATTTACTAACAGCTTGTGTCAACACAAACCGTCTTTTGGTGTTAAATAACTACTGTCAGGATTTACTTTTATTTGTGGCTGACCTTCTTACATATGTATTTGTAGGAGAGGGAGGACAGTATTTAAATTAATCAGTACAAGGTGATTTACAAAGGTTTGTGCTCAGTGTTTGGGCCATTATTTAACACCCCAAAAAAAGCGCCTCAAACCAGACACACATTTGCACTGCTCTTAGTAGTTGAGTTGGTCATTATGGAAATGATCTGGCTGTTTTTTTTTACTTTTTCCCTGCCAGCGTTTTTTTTTTTTTTTTTTTTTTAAGTTGCCAGCCACAGCCAGCGTTTTGATAATTTTCACAAAAATGTAATGGCCCCCAGGAATATTTTGTTGTATGAATATCTGAACATGCAATATATCAAAAGAAAGAACAGACCCTCTGCTTTTAAACAAAATGTTTGTTTTATTCTAGCTGCATGCATATATATATATATATATATATATATATATATATATAGTCCTCATCCTGGGTTGACATTTCATTCTGTAACATTAGGCAGTTTTGATTTATATGCTGTTTATTGTTGATGATCGGGTTATTTTACATACGATTACATATGATATTATGATTTATGATATGTCATAGCACCCCCTAGCGTATAACAGTGGAAACACAGAAAATTCTGTGTTTGGCAGGGAAGCGTTTTCTCACAAATAGCGGAAAGTTCAGATTTTTTTTGCGTTGTCATTAGATCCCACAGAACTTTCTACTCCCATCAGTGCTTTTGTGTAATAGCGCTCACACGCTAATTTGCCCTTTTTAGTAAATCTAGCCCCTTAGTCTTAAAATAAATAGTCATTAAATGAAAATTAATAATTTTTCTGAATGCATGTTATATTTCACAATTCACTTATGCATACGTTTCTTTTTTATTTAGCTTTACCTCATAGCTGTCCTCTCTCTAATGACATACAGGGCTTCTCCAATTATTTAATCCACTTCAACCCTGGCCTTGCAAGCTTACATTACTCTGCCTCTACTTTTAAATGCAACATCTCAAAATCCAATTAACAATCGATGCATAGAACCAAGTCCCTACATTTTTTTTTCTTTCTATTTTAATAATGTACACCCAGATGTGCGTCACAATACAAAAAAGAAAAGAAAGAAAACATATGTTGCTATCTTTCACAATTTTCATCACAATTTTAAAATCACAGAGAAAAGAAAAAAAAGCTCTTTAAAAATTATTTGAATGAAGTTTGTGAAAAGTCTGTACAAAACATAAGTGATTATATTAGTTCTGGCAGTTTGGAGTGGGTGTCTCAAACAGGTCCAAAGTGTTCCTTTTATGTAATTATCTCAGGGCTACGTTTTGCTGACCAGGATGAGAGAAACAAGCTTCCGGCTCTCAGTCAAAGTCTTGTTAACAGGATTTTTTTTTTAACTGACAAGAAGGTAAGTACGTCAATGCCACACTGCGACCCCCTCCTGACTTCATGTGTGCTGAAGACTTCTCAGCCATTACTCTGATTTTAATACAGTGACCGTTGCCTAATGAAAGGATTATCAGCAAAACTGAGTGTAATTTTTGGCCTCCAGCAGCACCACAAAAAAAGAAATAAGTATTCAGTTATGGTGCACCTATTATATGACTAATGAATCTAGGGCTAGAACTCTGAACAAGATGTCATAACACTGATTGGCTGATAGCACTGCAAGAACAAATATTCCCAAAGTGTTCAACAAGTGGCTAAACTAACTTCAAAAGGACGAGTCAGAAAAATTGTGCCCTTTTTATGCTATTTTAAAGGCTCCTAGGTCTACTAGGTTTATATGCATCAAAGGTAAAAAAAAAAATTTAAAAAAAAAACTTCTCAATTTTCTCATAATATACATTGCACATCACCACAATGTTTAATGATTCTTAAATGACTCATCGGATGAATCAGTCTCTCTAAATCCCTCCTTTCCGTGAGCTACTCTGCTCTGATAGGCACAGCGATTGTTGGAAGCTAAACACCCATTACCATAACTTCCTCCCTAAAGCTCAGCATTGTACACACTGTAAAGACAGCAACGATGGCGTCAATTTTACCATATCAATCTGAGCGCAAGTCCGGTGATGAAATATTGGAGGAAGTAGTTATTCAACCTGAACCTCCATCACAAGGACGACTTGAGCAGGACATTTCTCAGTAATACACTACTCATTTTGAGGTACATTATGAGATGTTGAGAACTGTAATTCCTCACCATCAGCATTAACAAGTCCATGAACAAACTAATGTGTATAATCCTAATTTATTGTGGTACACATGCGGGAACTGTATCAATAACGGTTCACTAACGTGAATGACTGATGTAACAAACGTTTGTAAAACAAATCTTGATCCATTCTTTATCTTTACTCGAAGTAGTACGAACGACAGACATTAATGGACTCAGTTTTAGGTAATAGTAGATACGTATTTTGGTAAGACAGTAATAACGTGCGTTAGCTGGAAACTTACACAATATAAAACACAAAACTACGTCATTGATTAATCATATTCACAGGTTGTGATTCTGAGGAGCAAGCTGGTCTAGATATACTGAGTACTGACCCATCTTTCAAGAACAAGCGTTATGCAAATCTGCATTGAACTCAGAGGTTTGAGGTGTAGTTGTAAGTAAAATGATGTGTTTGTGAGCGGGACAAGTTGTTCATGGACAAACAATGTACAACATAGGTGGGCATTATGCAAATGTATTTTCTAGTGACTTAGAACCATCACGCAGTACGATTCGAAATACTAACAATTCGTATAGGCCGTTCAGAGTCGATTCTTTCTTTTGGGAGACAATAACTTTATTTATCGTGCACTTTCAACTTCACAACTTAGCAAAAAGGTTACATTCACAAACCGCTATATTACAAATCATAATGGGGGCCGGGCACTTCAAGTTACTGTCAAGTTCCCAATAAGTAAATATAACTATTTACAATAGTTGTAACAGTAAATAATGCATAAAATATGCATCACTAATGACTTATTTGTGCAATTATACTGCAACAAGTGTGACCGAATTACTAGTCTCGCATAGCCCAGACGTTCAGACTGACGGCAGAAGCAGAGCCGTATAGAAAGAGTTACGACAATGGGAAAATCAAAATACTTGATCATCACGTGATTCGCATAGAATTCAGATAGTTCCAGGAAGTGCTTTAGTGCCCATTCAAACAGATAGAGTTAGAGAGACAGAGCTGTGATTTTTGTTAATTTATAGTCAATAAATGCATTGATTTACAATATATATGTAATACACTCATATGTGAATGTAGTATGTGTATGGTACAGCAATGTTGTTTTTAAGATAAAAATCTGCTAATATTCGATTATCAGTGTGATCAACCAGTGTTGTCTTCTTAACATATTTCAGGCTAACATTACCTTGGTTAAAGACCATGTTGCAGTTTTGAATCATTTTTATGTTCTTAAACTTGTATGTTAAGGGAAATCCTGTCATGTTCACTATGGTTTCACAAGCACAGGAGACCTGCAGGTGACGGGATTGTCTTAAATCCATTGCAAACAAATGAAATTTTACCATTCCTATGCACCCCATGCACTTATTACTATATGAATACAAAATATATTCAATTCTAAAACTAAACATGATTACATACACACATTTTTAACAATCTGAAAAAATTCATGACATATTTTACTTTAATCTATAAAACCTATAGTTTGAATTCATTTTAAGAACATGTAAATAATACATGTTATTTATATTATTATTTAATTATTATGTTTTATCTTAAACCCCCAAAATGTCAGGTGGTGCAACTGTCCAAACAGACTAAGCAAATAATTTGAAATGGTGTCTTAATAATAAAAAAATAAATTTTAAAGCTGCTGAGATAATTGAAAAACTTTTGTCCAGTAATTTGTATGTCAGGGTAACACAACGGCAAACACAGCTATTTTATAATGTATCGACAAGGTTTGTAAACAAAGCTTTGTAGATCTCTCTCAAATACTGACAAAAACTAATTTCAAGTACACGTGATGTGTGTATGTATGTATGTATGTATGTATGCATGCATGTATGTATGTGTATATATACACTCACCTAAAGGATTATTAGGAACACCATACTAATACTGTGTTTGACCCCCTTTCGCCTTCAGAACTGGCTTAATTCTACGTGGCATTGATTCAACAAGGTGCTGAAAGCATTCTTTAGAAATGTTGGCCCATATTGATAGGATAGCATCTTGCAGTTGATGGAGATTTGTGGGATGCACATCCAGGGCACAAAGCTCCCGTTCCACCACATCCCAAAGATGCTCTATTGGGTTGAGATCTGGTGACTGTGGGGGCCATGTTCAAGAAACCAATTTGAAATGATTCAAGCTTTGTGACATGGTGCATTATCCTGCTGGAAGTAGCCATCAGAGGATGGGTACATGGTGGTCATAAAGGGATGGACATGGTCAGAAACAATGCTCAGGTAGGCCGTGGCATTTAAACGATGCCCAGTTGGCACTAAGGGGCCTAAAGTGTGCCAAGAAAACATCCCCCGCACCATTACACCACCACCACCAGCCTGCACAATGGTAACAAGGCATGATGGATCCATGTTCTCATTCTGTTTACGCCAAATTCTGACTCTACCATCTGAATGTCTCAACAGAAATCGAGACTCATCAGACCAGGCAACATTTTTCCAGTCTTCAACTGTCCAATTTTAGTGAGCTCGTGCAAATTGTAGCCTCTTTTTCCTATTTGTAGTGGAGATGAGTGGTACCCGGTGGGGTCTTCTGCTGTTGTAGCCCATCCGCCTCAAGGTTGTGCGTGTTGTGGCTTCACAAATGCTTTGCTGCATACCTCGGTTGTAACGAGTGGTTATTTTAGTCAAAGTTGCTCTTCTATCAGCTTGAATCAGTCGGCCCATTCTCCTCTGACCTCTAGCATCAACAAGGCATTTTCGCCCACAGGACTGCCGCATACTGGATGTTTTTCCCTTTTCACTCCATTCTTTGTAAACTCTAGAAATGGTTGTGCGTGAAAATCCCAGTAACTGAGCAGATTGTGAAATACTCAGACCGGCCCGTCTGGCACCAACAACCATGCCACGCTCAAAATTGCTTAAATCACCTTTCTTTCCCATTCTGACATTCAGTTTGGAGTTCAGGAGATTGTCTTAACCAGGACCACACCCCTAAATGCATTGAAGCAACTGCCATGTGATTGGTTGATTAGATAATTGCATTAATGAGAAATTGAACAGGTGTTCCTAATAATCCTTTAGGTGAGTGTGTGTATATATATATATATATACATACATTATATATACACTCACCTAAAGGATTATTAGGAACACCTGTTCAATTTCTCATTAATGCAATTATCTAATCAACCAATCACATGGCAGTTGCTTCAATGCATTTAGGGGTGTGGTCCTGGTCAAGACAATCTCCTGAACTCCAAACTGAATGTCAGAATGGGAAAGAAAGGTGATTTAAGCAATTTTGAGCGTGGCATGGTTGTTGGTGCCAGACGGGCCGGTCTGAGTATTTCACAATCTGCTCAGTTACTGGGATTTTCACGCACAACCATTTCTAGAATTTACAAAGAATGGTGTGAAAAGGGAAAAACATCGAGTATGCGGCAGTCCTGTGGGCGAAAATGCCTTGTTGATGCTAGAGGTCAGAGGAGAATGGGCCGACTGATTCAAGCTGATAGAAGAGCAACTTTGACTGAAATAACCACTCGTTACAACCGAGGTATGCAGCAAAGCATTTGTGAAGCCACAACACGCACAACCTTGAGGCGGATGGGCTACAACAGCAGAAGACCCCACCGGGTACCACTCATCTCCACTACAAATAGGAAAAAGAGGCTACAATTTGCACGAGCTCACCAAAATTGGACAGTTTAAGACTGGAAAAATGTTGCCTGGTCTGATGAGTCTTGATTTCTATTGAGACATTCAGATGGTAGAGTCAGAATTTGGCGTAAACAGAATAAGAACATGGATCCATCATGCCTTGTTACCACTGTGCAGGCTGGTGGTGGTGGTGTAATGGTGTGGGGGATGTTTTCTTGGCACACTTTAGGCCACTTAGTGCCAATTGGGCATCGTTTAAATGCCACGGCCTACCTGAGCATTGTTTCTGACCATGTCCATCCCTTTATGACCACCATGTACCCATCCTCTGATGGCTACTTCCAGCAGGATAATGCACCATGTCACAAAGCTCAAATCATTTCAAATTGGTTTCTTGAACATGACAATGAGTTTACTGTACTAAAATGGCCCCCACAGTCACGAGATCTCAACTCAATAGAGCATCTTTGGGATGTGGTGGAACGGGAGCTTCGTGCCCTGGATGTGCGTCCCACAAATCTCCATCAACTGCAAGATGCTATCCTATCAATATGGGCCAACATTTCTAAAGAATGCTTTCAGCACCTTGTTGAATCAATGTCACGTAGAATTAAGGCAGTTCTGAAGGCAAAGGGGGTCAAACACAGTATTAGTATGGTGTTCCTAATAATCCTTTAGGTGAGTGTATATATAATGTATATGTATATATATATATATATACACACACTCACCTAAAGGATTATTAGGAACACCTGTTCAATTTCTCATTAATGCAATTATCTAATCAACCAATCACATGGCAGTTGCTTCAATGCAGTTAGGGGTGTGGTCCTGGTCAAGACAATCTCCTGAACTCCAAACTGAATGTCAGAATGGGAAAGAAAGGTGATTTAAGCAATTTTGAGCGTGGCATGGTTGTTGGTGCCAGACGAGCCGGTCTGAGTATTTCGCAATCTGCTCAGTTACTGGGATTTTCACGCACAACCATTTCTAGAGTTTACAAAGAATGGTGTGAAAAGGGAAAAACATCCAGTATGCGGCAGTCCTGTGGGCGAAAATGCCTTGTTGATGCTAGAGGTCAGAGGAGAATGGGCCGACTGATTCAAGCTGATAGAAGAGCAACTTTGACTGAAATAACCACTCGTTACAACCGAGGTATGCAGCAAAGCATTTGTGAAGCCACAACACGCACAACCTTGAGGCGGATGGGCTACAACAGCAGAAGACCCCACCGGGTACCACTTATCTCCACTACAAATAGGAAAAAGAGGCTACAATTTGCACAAGCTCACCAAAATTGGACAGTTGAAGACTGGAAAAATGTTGCCTGGTCTGATGAGTCTCGATTTCTGTTGAGACATTCAGATGGTAGAGCTCTCAAAAAAGAGAGAGGTAATTGAAGCCCTCGCCCCGCAGGCAAATATCCAGATACTTACATTGCCAATAACACCAGCCATCCCCGGCCCACCCCTATAGGCACATAAAGTAAAATTAAATTCAGAAAATCAAAATACACCAACACTAATTTGGAATATTCAATTGTATTTTTTATTCTAAAAAACAAACTCTTATTGAACTATCTAGCACTAAAAATGAATACAGAGTTGAATATTTTAGCAAAACTGTATCATAACGGAGTGCAAATAGTTCACTCTGCCCCTTTCCAGAATGTCTTGTTTATATGCTGCAATATTTCTCGCCCACTCTGGGGTTGCCATAAAATATAGAATGTTTATGGGTCCATCATTGCCCTGCGCTACTTAAATCATCTTCAGCAGTCTTTTTGCGTTGATTTACATGATAAAAAGGACCTCCTTAAAAAAATAGCAATACCGGCTGTTGATCAGCTAAGCCCACTCACCAGTTTCTCGCCTTTCATAGCTTAAGATATGGTAACGTGAGATTGCGTTAACAAAACATTACTATGAGAAAATCGAGGACACAGATATGGAGAAAAAAGTTATGAGAAGTAATGCTTGACGCAATGCTAGCTAACCAACAGCAAGCAAAGTCAAGGGCAATATTTCTAGACATTAACCATAGTACCATTACCATAGTAAATCCATGGGCATGCACCATTTTAAAATAACGCAGTTTGTCACTCACTTTCGTTTAAATGCTTCTCGATGGCATCAGTGAAAAAGCCAGGACTACAGACACATTACTGAGAGAGAGAGAGGCCTCCGAGTCAGAGCGGTACCGGTATGTTCTGAGGTCAGCAAGCTGCTAGCTTCAAACTAGCATTAACAACAACAACATTGGAAAAGCGATAGCGTAGGGTATACTTTAATATAACTGTACAAGATCGGCGATAGTAGCCAAGTCAGGAATTTAATATTAAAATGCATGACGTGTAGGGCTGCACGATATTGGAAAATACTGTCATTGTGATATTTTGTTTTTCTACGATTTATATTGCGATATGAAAACAATTTCACCTGATAATGTAAATAGCTCTTTTTGTAAAGAATGAATCATTCTAGGATGATTGGGGTAATTTTGTAAGGTAGCCCTAATGACGTGCAAACGAACATGATTATAGTCAAACAACTTTTTCTATGTAGCTACAGCCATCCATAATTTGATCTGCTAGCTAGCACTAGGTCTTTTACGGGTGAACTTGATGTAGCTAAAACGTAATGATATGTAGGTTACACACACACACTAACATATTACCTACCCAATTGAAATAGGCCTAGTTGAAATGTTTAATAAATTACATGACTAGTAGATTATATAACATTATAAACCAAAAATATCCTCACATCCAGTGATCTCACCAGTTGCCAGTAAGACAGGAAAGTGCGGCACAAAACTCTGGTCTCAGGGAGAAATTTGTTGCAGTGGCAGATACCATAGACAGCAAGAAGAAACACTAGTGGTTCACGCTTGCGCACATACAGCTATTTTGGCACGCAGTGTTCTGATTTGCTTGCTTGGTGGAGGTAGGGATGAAATAGTATGAAAATTTCATATCAGATTATAGTGACCCAAATTATCACGATTATCAATATTATCACGGTTTTGTTTAAATGAGATGAAATAGTTCAAAAAGAACTCATGCACACACTGAAAACATTTCAATAAGCTTTATATTTGAAAATCAACAAACAACAAATAAAAAGCAGCTCTATGCACTTTTTTAAATTCTATTCAAGATTCTATTCTGTGGCTTTCTTTTCGAATGACTGTGTAGTAAATGTACAATATTATCCCTTAAATGTCTCCCTACTCTGAACTTGTTCGTTCGTCTTTGGCTCAAGCTTCACTTATTATTTCCCAGACATAGTTTTAGTATTGAGGTCAAAGTCCACTTGCCTTGTAGCCTGGATGCCAGCCGAACTTAGCCCCGCCCACAACATTTGAGGTTGGGCAGTTCGGTCTGGACTTGATCTGTTGTGGAGCAACTATGCCCGGACAGAAGCTGTTCAGACCAATCAAATTGTCAGGGCGGGCTTTATACGGATAATTGACACATGCTAAACAGTAACGTAAACATTCACGTCACCAAAGAGCGCTTGGATTGAATTTGTTCTAATCCTAAACTATTTCTCTTAAAAATGATGATCGTGTTGGTAAATACTCTGTGTAACCTTAAATTATTTTTACAACACCGGTAAAGATCGTGTACACTCATCATCTTCTTTCAGCGTGTGTGCAGTTGAGACCTGTTGACAACTATGCGTTATGATGTGTCTTTATGAACTAATCTTAAATATGACTCAGGAACAACGAGTTGTCTCAGAGAGTGATTCGTTCATTTTGTGTTGACCGTGCATGCACTACATGCCATCGGTTCTGTACAGGATCTTCTGCACTCAGCCTATGGGGCTGTGAGTTGGTGAACGAATGACTCGAACTCGAAGACTCAAGAGGTGAACTAATCAATTCAGTTTTCGGGACTGCACGCATTGCATATGGGGCTGTCACAGCCCAGATCAGACACTGATGACGGAACTAACGACTCGAACCCGAAGACAGGAGAGGAATACTAATCTTTCCAGGGAACAGATGTGATTAAATGTGAAGTGACAAAAGAAAGAACGACTCGGATTCGGAGTTGAGGTTAACTAACAGACTGCATAGCATGAAGACCCAGCTAAGCAATTAATGAATCATTTCTTTCTTAAAGTTTTGCCTTGGCAGCATTAGCTTATTATTATTTTTTATTCCAAATGTGATCATTGTTTGCATAAGAACTAGATGTGTTGGGGAATTTAACATGTGACATTTTAATTATATTCTGCTGAAATGAACTAAATGACTTGAAAAAAAGATTTGTTCATTTTGCTGAACGAGATTCGAAGATCCGAGTCCGTAAAACAATCCGAACTTCCCACTACAACTATGCGTCACTCAACATACATCACTTACTCCGTTGCTCTGATTGGATGTAGGTCTATCCAATTGAGTGCAGAGGCATTTTCTTTCCTAGTTCGGTTGAAACTACCCCAAAAATCACAGCCCAATGGAGCAGTATCAGACTCATATTCTGACTAGAATTGAGTATGACGACGCCAGGCTAATTGCCTTGCATTCGCAGATTTGAAGTGTTTCCCCCTATTGCAGCTACTTTCTTTTTGCATGTTCTGTAGACAGGGGGACCATCCTCGATTGAGTTTCCCTCATGACTTTTGTAAAAGCCAAATTATGACCACATTTCAGATTTGGTCCTTTTAGAAGGCTGAAAAATTTCCCAGCGGTGTCACTGCCTTCCGCCATTTCTTCTCGTTCAAAAAAACAACGGTGCACGCTGCACCTGCACCAGATTGATGCTGGCTGGACAGAATTTACCGGGAGTTTTCAAAATCGTGGTACGGTGAAGAGTGTGTGTTAGTGTGTGTGTGGTCATCTGTGTGTATGTTTGTACTGTTTATGAGTCAGTCCTGTATCAGTGGATACTCCCTAAACCTCCCCATGAAGCACTGCTTGACCAGGACTTGACCAAGCCACATTCACTCCTACAGCCACATTCAAACATGTTTTCATTGGAAATGTGCAATTCTTCCACATTGTCAAAAATCAGAATTTGAGAAAATGCAACAACTTGAGGCAACAAGCTTTAGGATTTTGAGTTTGGAAATATTGTTGTATCAACTTGAAATCCCGCATGAGGGCATGGCAACCTGTCTCTCACATGAGTTCCACCAACAGCAAAGCACAAACATCCAGTTAATTCCCTATGGACAAAATCAAGCCTTGCCCCACTCGATATACGTCACAATAGAGAAGAAAAGACGATCGCAAGGTCCGCTTCATGACGACTTTAACGATTAAAGTTGGTCTTTGCTTTCATCAACACTGCACTGGCTCCCTATTAAACATCGCATACATTTTAAAATCTTGCTAATTACTTACAAATCACTAAATGGTTTAGCTCCCCAGTACTTGAGCGAGCTCTTAACGCATTATACTCCATCACGTCTATTGCGGTCTCAAAACTCTGGCCAGTTGATAATACCTAGAATATCAAAATCAACTGCAGGCGGTAGATCCTATTCCTATTTAGCACCCAAACTCTGGAACAGCCTTCCTAGCATTGTTCGGGAAGCAGACACACTCTGTCAGTTTAAATCTAGACTAAAAACGCATCTCTTTACTATGGCATACACATAAAACATTCGAATTTATATTTTATTCAAATTGTTAGGCTGCATTAACTAGGTCAGCCGGAACCGGGAACACTTCCCATAACACCTGATGTACTCGTTACATCATAAGAGGAATGGCATCTACGCTAATGTTGGTCTCTCTGTTTATCCCGAGGTTTACTGCAGTCAGCCGGATCCGGGCCGTATCCAGATCAGATGGTGGACCTGCGCCCAGACATTACCAACGCATCCCTGAAGTGTCTGCAGAGACCGTGTCAATTAGTCTACCCGCTGAAATTGCTCATCGACATGGCATCCTCAATGGATCCATCTCCGGCGTGATGACTCCGATATTTCGAATATTCCCATTTAATAATTGTTTAATTGACACGCCATCCTCAATAAACCCGGTGTGATGCCTCCGATCTTTCGAATAATCCAATCTAATATTACTTCTGACCTATAAGGCTGCCAAAATTATAAACATACACTGTTTGTTAATTGGCCAGAGGAGAACTGGCACCCCGACTGAGCCTGGTTTCTCCCAAGGTTTATTTTTCTCCATTAGGACACCTGATGGAGTTTTGGTTCCTTGCCACTGTCGCCTCTGGCTTGCTCAGTTGGGGACACAAAATTTTCAAATAAATATCCAAATAAATTTAATTACTAAACTAAATTATATCAACTACATTACTTGAATATATATGATAATTGAAATGAGCTGATGACATCACCGTTTTCTCCAGAGCGGCTGTACAGCCGAATCAAATTCTGTTCATTATTTTCCTGTTTAACACTGTGAAGCTGCTTTGAATCTGCATTGTAAAAAGCGCTATATAAATAAAGTTGACTTGACTTGACAATATAAATTCTATGAACTCACGGTTTTAATGATAAATTACATTTTAAACGATATTACTAACCATCAGTACATTTTATCGTGGTTTATCGTGAAACCGGTAATTGTTCCATCCCCTAGGTGGAGGCAATCCAAAATTACTGTTGGTGAAATTATAATCAAATTCAGACCCTCTCAGAATCACTACTTCCAGGAACTATTGAGAGGCTCCACAAGCCACCATTGCTGTAAAAAAAAAAAAAAAACATTCCATTGGAGTCTATACGGCTCTGGGCAGAAGGTCCATAGTAGCTTTCATTGGCCAAGGACCACCCAAGTGGCCGTCTGACTGACATGTAAAAGGCATGACAAAAACAGGCATGTTTACTACAACAATAGCTGGGTTTCCATCCAAACGTGAAGCAAATCTTTTCAATGTTTGCAAAAATGTTTTAAATACAAATGCGAATTAGGTGCATTTCCATTAAGTTGTTCGAGCAGATGATGGTGGTATTGGTAACCTAGTAACCAACAGTAAATAAAACACCATCAGTGGAAACCGATCTATGAGCCGTGTGTGTGCGCATCACATCAGTTTCAGTTAACTCACTCCGTGACCAATAAAAACAATCCACATGATACCTTTCTTCATGAAAAATCATGATCCGTTAATAAATCAAGCAAATAAAAGAAAAGAAACAAATATGATATCACGGATGCGGTAAAGAAACTCTGCGATAGGGGTGGGCGATATAGCCTCAAAATTATATCACAATATTTCAAGAATATTTGCGATATGACGATATAGAAAAAAAATATAGAAGAAAGTTTTATTGGTTATTGCAGCTTGTAGGCAGCAGCATTTATTAGTGCAAACAAAATGATGGCCATTGTCCATCCTTTGCCAATGAGCTACTGTCATTGATGAGAGAATATTTGCACAGGTAGTTCCAAGTCTGATGAATCATCATTCTATATGCCGTTTTCATCGGGTACGTTTACATGGAGCACTGTAATCAGTTTAAAAGTCCAAACCGAATGAAAATGCTCAATAAACACCTAAATCGGAATAAAAATGCCCAAACCGAATGAAATTGTAATCGGTTTGAGAGGGGTGGGATAAACCTTTCCACGAATCGATCAAACGAAAAATTACACAATGTAAACGACCTGATCCGATTAATTTGAGTGTACCTCCTTCTGTGACGTGATATACAGCGCGCGCCTCCACCACTGAGGAGTGCGCGCTGCTCTCACAGTACATAGGCTATAATGTTGACGAGAGGAAAGTTCGTTTTTCTTAAGTGTTAAACTTTTTATTTCGTAACAAGTTATGAAGATCATGTTGGAATAATTACACAGACATAGCCTGGCTACGCCATCTCTTCTGACAGCGTTTGTGCCAGGCACTTTCTACTTCAACTGCGCCTGACAGAACAAGGTGATTCTTACAGCAACACCAGATCGGTTTAGATAACGTCTCATGTAAACTGTCCACAATCGGAATTATTTTAATCAGAATGACATAAAAGTGTGCATGTAAACGGGGCTATTGAAGCGCGCACGCACACACACGCCACAGGCATAGGCTACAGAGAGCGGAGATCGCGCTGCACATTCAGGAGCACAGAAACTTGTCATCAACAACGCCCCGCGACTTTTAGCAATAAAATAGCTAAGCTACTGGATCACTACATTATATTTCTCAGCAACGATGGGGTTACATCGCTATTCTTAGGTAGCCTAATAAACGCACATCTTCGTTAAGACAGACGCTGAACAGACCCAGTCACGCAGGTACGAATCTCTCTCTCTCTCCCTCTCTCTCTCTCTCTCTCTCTCTCTCTCTCTCTCGATAATTAATTCAAATAAATGCTATAGCTTAATCCATTCATTCAAATAAATGTAATCTTACGCACTACTTCATCTCTTTGTGTGATTCAAAGGAGGCAGAATGCTAGATCTCATGAGCCGTAACTGACGAAAATAACCGTCAATTTTACCCTTCGGGTCAAATATTGCGCTGCAAACATCAATAACAGCTTTAAGTTGTAAATGTTTTGTAAGTTGTCAAGAGGGCTGACCTCTTGTAACCAATAAGTAGCTCCTTTTTTTAGGTACTAAATCGTCATCGGAGGCTGACATGCTGCTTTCAGGTGCTGTTTGTTGTGCGGGCTAGTGAACATAAATGCGCCATATGTCATCGCGTCGCTATATAATTGATATCGCGATATGACACTTTTTATCATCTAAAAATGTATACCGGTGTTATCGTGGACAGTATGATATGGCACACCCCTACTCTGCGATTCTACTCTATTTCCTACAAAGAACCACTGCATCACTTACAGTCGCAATTCGGAAAAAAGGGCCAGTGTAGGCCTACAATTTTAACATGCAACATATTTCAATATAAAATTAGAGAATATTTATCTAAATAGTACACACAAATAAAGAAAGTTTACAATCTAAACTCAAATACTTAAAAACTGAAATGCACCATAATTTGCTATAGGCAATTTGTCAGTGAAAATAAGCAAAATAAGGCTCCTACCGGGCCCTAATTGTTCTCAAACTCTTTGAAACAATTATTTACATTTAAGCTGAAGGAGCCATATTATTTTAATATCTTAAGTAAATACTTAAGTCCAAAGTTACTCAAATTTGGGTTATTCTAGATGTATTGCTTTGACTATTCTCATTCTGCCTCCTGTAACAGGCAAAGTTTTGTTATGGGTCTTTCCAAAACAGAGGTGGACAAAGTACACAACTCTATTACTTGAGTAGGAATAGTAAAAGTACTACTGGTAAAATATTACTCCGTTACAAGTGAAAGTTCTAAAAACAGATTTTTACTTGAGTAAAAGTACAGAAGTATTTTTTTTTTTTTTAAGTATTTAAGTATCAAAAGTAAATTTCATTTTTTATGTCAATGCATTATTTTATTATTGTTGCATTGTTGTATAAATGCACATTATGTCATCATGGTGGTTTGAGCCAGTCAGTGATGCTCCATCCGACATGCTAGCATACGACTACCTTAAACTCATTTCAATACTTGTATAAAAGTAACAAAGCTCTTTACAAAGCTGCTGTCACTTTAAGGTTGAATGCACTGACCCTATACACTGATACACATCCGATATTCTCCCAGACGTTTACATTTTTGAACATTTTATGAGACATGCATCAAGTGTATGCCAACTAAACTAATCTTTAATCTTTTCAGAAAACTGAAACATACTTTCCAAGTATGGCCATGGGTGCATACACTGCGCAGAGGAACCGTATTCTTCCATTTTGCTATAAACTGATCAGTGTTCAAAAAATGTTGGGAAACGTCACATGACCATACAAGAGTGATTACTGATAGGCTGTCCGCAAAAAAATCTTTCAAAGACTGCCTTTCAAAGCTGCTACAGAAACGACTTTCGACTGAGGAACTCGATAGAAATGTAGTGGAGTAAAAAGTACGATATTTGTCTTTCAAATGTAGTGAAGTTAAAGTTTCCCCGAAAAAATTATACTTAAGTACAGTACTCAAGTAAATTTACTTAGTTACTGTCCACATCTGTTCCAAAATGTTAGTTTTTGTCTAGGGATGCGCCTATTTATCGGCCGTTTTTTTTAACAATTTACAACCATCGGCATATCGGCTATAGCATGAAAAAGGCTGATATAACACACAGATGGTTTATTAATGAACTGTGTGAAGGCACTGAGCTGTGTAATGTCTGCTGCATAATCCAAGATTATAATGTAATATTATTATTATTATTATTATTATTATTAATCAAACAAAAAAAAAAATTCACTCAAGTTCCAACAGCATGGTTTTAAATTTCAGAATCCATGCTACAATGCACTGAAGCTTTATCCAAGAGGAGAAATTGTGCCCATGTGAACAGGAATTGTTTTCTGTGTGAAAGTGTCAGGAAGTTGAATGAATTTATCACCATCTAGACTACTAATCTCCAAACAATGTGAGTATTGACTTGTTTTTCGTCCCTCATTGTTCTCAGAAGTATATCAGTCTTTCTTCCATTCACATTTAGTTCAGACATCAAAGCTTCTGTATAGAAAGTGTCTGAACTACCTGGGTCGAGAAAAGTGTAAGTTTTGACCAGATGAGTACCTTTCGTAGTCTTGACCTGTACAAGAACAATTGATAAAGTACAGTCATTATCACAAGAATCTGTGACTCCACTGTTGTCCTTTTCTGCACAGACTAATGCACTTGTAACAGACGGTCTATCACCTGAAGACGTACAGTTTCCTTTGGTTTCATATGCAGTATGGTTGGATGAGGCAAAGAACATTCACTGCAGCTCAGTCTTTCTTTGCATTGTTTACTCATGTGACCATGCTTTAAACAGCCAAAACACAAGCCCTTGCTTCGCAAAACATCAATTTTCTCCTGAGGTGTTTTACATGATTTCTTCTGGCTGGCTGAATGTTTATTTTGTAATCTCGGAACTGAAAGTCCCTCATCTTCAACCTTTCTGTCAATTGGTACAGCACTAGTCATGAAGACCCTTTTTGTTACAGCCCTTCTGCATGTAACTTAGCTTGTCCTTTACTTGTTGAACTATCCTTTGTCTCTCCAAACACTGGGTGGAGAGAAATCTTTGCTTGCTTGTTAATGAAATCAATTAAATCTTTGAACTTCACTCCACCATTTTGCTCCTCTTGAATTTCACATGCCACAGATCACCATTTTTCTCTAAATAGACCCTTTTCACAGACTGTGATGCGTCTGTGAACGGTCATCAATATTGTAAATCCTGCAAAGTTTTTTGTATTTTCATTTTTTTTTAAATTGTATGTACATTTATAACACTAATACTTTGTATTGTATTACTTTTGCATCAAATTACAAAAAACAAGTTGCCGCTGCTGTGAGGGTGTTTCTAATACAGCGTCTATGGGAGTGACAGTAAAATTAAAATCTTTCTCTCTTTTCACTGCCGTTATCAATCTCACTCTATTTTTTCCCTCTTTTTGAAAGTTGTGAAATCACTATTGTTCACGATCACTGTTTGAGCAAATGGGGACACAAAAAATATATTTAATGTATACTCTCATTCACCACTATAAAAGTTAACCCAACTACGACGACTTCTGCTTCTGAGAAAACCGGAAATGTGAAAAGGATCTATTCGTATGGAAGTTTCACCACAATGGCTCTCAAATTTGCTACGTTATCCATCTCTTCCATGTAACTTATATCTGACATCACATTGCAGCATCCTGACAGAAACAATGAAAAGGAGTGAAGTTCTTCTCTATCTTCAGGTTTGATAGAGGGCCAGTGTAGAGTTTTGTTCATGTATGCGACTGCAATCTGATACTCATTTCCAAAATGCTCTCTCAGAAGCTGCTTTGCCTTAAGATAGCCTTCAGCTGGGTTCATATGTAGACCGCTACGAATCAGTTCCTTAGGCTTTCCAGTTGGGTACTGTTCCATGAAATACAAATGGTCCTTATTATCAGTTCGATCTTCAACTCCATGTTCAAAGGCCCCAATGAACAGCTTATAATCAAGAGGATCTCCTTTGAAAATGGGTATGTCAATTGAAGGAAGCATGGAGATTTTTTGATACTTCACTAAGCACTCTCTGATAGTGGCTTGCCACTCCATGGCATTGCATAACGTATCAACTACGTCTCCCTCTCTACTTGAAGAAGGCTCTCTTTGGATGGTGTTATTAGTTGACTGTGGCCATAGAGGTTGAAACAGATTATCAAGCAGACTTTCCTGTTTCAGTTCATCTTCATGAGCCTTTATGCTACTTGACTCCAGGTCTATTTCTTTGGGACTTACTGACGAAGACAGAGTGCTTTCATGCTGCTTAATAACTTTAATATTTGCATCTGATGCTGCAAGAGCAACTTTTAGCTCACATCCCTCTCTTTTTGCCTTTAGCTTTTCTTTTTCAATGCAGCATGTTTAACAAGTAGTGCAGCTCTTTCTACTTCAGCAGATATATGTGTAGAAGAAGTTGTAGAAGCTGTAGATCTGCTATCTACTGATCCATGTTTCTTACTTGAAGTCACTGACACAGAAGAAATGCTATCTTCAGGATTCACTTCTAGATCGCACAGTATTGCTTGCTCAGCATTTTCTGCAACCTGTTTCATCCACTTGTTGACTGCAGTAATGAATCTTTCACAGGAGGAGGAGCTTGGTTCAAACCATGTATGCTGGTCCTTTGCATAATCTTCATCAGACTTAAATTCCTCAATAGCATGATTCAGCTGACAGAACAGTGTCAACATGTGCAGCATCATCCACAAGTTGTTAAATTTCCTTAGATTTCTTCTTTTGCTTTCTCAGTCATTTTTACTGTCCTTTTAGTACTATTGCATTCCTCAAATTTTCTTCATAATATCATCTTCTTTAAACTCCAGCATCAACAAGTAATTGTCCTAATATTATTTATTGAACCTTTCAGTCTGGATTTAATTAATTAATTAATTTCTTTACCTCACGTGGGTTTAAATGTTCGCTGCGTCAGAATTTATTCAGTAAATGTGTTTCCATCTCCCATTTTTGCATTAACTTTTTCACATAAGTCAAAAACCACCTCAAGCGAGCGTACAAACTTTTTTGCGAATTAAGGGATTTTGTTTAAAAATTTGGTGTTTCCATCACTTGTTTCTGATGCGATACTTCAAATGTGCATAAAAACAGGGTGATGGAAACATAGCTAATGGTGCTGTGAACTCCACATGCTTTTGAAAATCCAGCGTTTAGTTGATCCTGATAAGCTCTCATTGTCTCAGCTCTCAAGACGTCTTTCTCTTTCCATTAGGTTTGGCGATGGCTTTGTTTCCAGGCAGATCGTTAAAGAACGAGCGACACATCTCCCGGAAATCCAGTAGAATTCAACCAATCAAACTCCCGAAGTGTTTCCCAATTTGAATGGCAAATGGATTAGATGTTCCAGAGAGTAGAGACTGGGTGGTGGTTGAGGAGATTCCCCCCTTCTATATGTAAAGCGCTTTGAGTACCCAGAAAAGCACTATATAAAATGTAAAAGTATTATTATTATTATTATTATTATTATTAGAGGGAAAAAAACATTTTGTCAATCTTGTCTATGCATGTTGCTCTAGGACTGAGAAATTATTTCAACATCACAAAGGGCACGCCACCTTTACCTCTGCAATTGAAATATGATTATACATGAAGGTCAGATAGTGGTTTCAGATGAGATATTATTCAGGCTTTAGTTTACCTCAACACTGGATATGAACAAAAGCAGAATGGAGATCATTTCAATCAGATTCACGTACGCTAAATGGCAGTACTTGAATGAGCTTCAGGCCTTGATAATCCTCTTTAAAGCATTGCCATCTTATGCAAAAGGAATTTTTGAATATGCTGTTGCATATTTAATAGCCACAGATGTTTCTGCAGACATCCATACCTCATAAGAGTGATTCAATTACTATTTCATCAAATCACTCACATCTTTTGTTTTTTTATATGCAGCTCGTAGCAAAGCTTTGATGTTCAGATGAACTGCATTGTACCTACTAGAACAAGTACAGCCCTGTAGAAAAGTAGACGTGTTACGACATCTACACACACGTTTAAGAGGGATTGCATTAATATCTCAGGCCAACTTCTAAAATGGAGGCCAGGCCAAATCTCAAGGCTGCTCAAGAGTCTTCCCATATTCCATTCACAAAGTCAATTTGTATACAAGCTCCAGTGCACTAAATTCTCAATCTCCCTTTAAATATGTTATGGACAACCTTTAAAAATACCCGGGCTGCAAGAAAAGCCGTGCTCACTGGGTTTTCTGACAAAATGAGCCACAAATAATAAGACCGGCAGCTGTGGGAAGCGGTTACTTAAATGATCATTACCATGATTGGAGGGAAAATCAGGTTGAAAGACTGTTATACTGTACCACAGTCTAAGCAGCATGTATCTGACAATTACAGACCTGTTATTGGCCATAGCATGAAGTCCTCTTTTTAAAACTGAAAAGGACAGAGTACTAATGCTACTCAACACACAAAAGAAGTGGAACATCCAGTTCTCACAGGCTCAGGAAGTTCAACTCAACCACTATCCATCCTGGCAAGTCCTTGAGACAACCATAGAAGAACCATTCTTCTCCCGCTGTGGATTTCCGTGCCAAATGAGAAGCATGCCACGGCTTTTCTTTGTATAATCCATATCTTCTTCTTGGTAAAAAATGTGCTTGGCCACAGTCATTTTCAGGACATCCTCGCTCGAACGTCTGGTTTAAACGTTCCTGTTCTCAGTAGAACTCCTAGATTAGAAAATGTGTATGTTTGCTAATGCATTTGCTCAATAACTTTTCAGGAAAATTCACCATATTTTCTGTAATGGTGGTTTCTTATGGAAAAGACTGCTTTTACAAAGACTAAAGATGTTGACTGGATTTCCACTATGTCTTTTGTACACAATGCTTATTAGTTATTAGATGCATTTCGCCAGAATAATCAGTTTTTAAACCCACTATATGACTGATTTTGCATTAATATCCAATTACAACCAGTTCATAATCTATTAACAATCTGATGTATGAATTAATAAATCAAAATCATTTTTTTCTTCTATTTTTTACTTCATAAAATGTATTTTAATTAAATCAGGTTCATTACTAATGCATTAAATATTAAAAACATATTAGTAAAATGTAGAATTTAAAATTTTTATAGCATTTATTAATCTTGGTTAGTCATCATACACCGTTCTATAATAATAATGATGAATAATTTTACATATTAATTGAAAAAGGATTACTGGCTGAAACATTCACTTATTTTGCATACTCATTTTTCATAATAAGTGTCACTTCACTACTAAATTTAATCACACAAAAGATACAAAAACATTTACTTAAAAAAGCTCTTACGGCGAGACACAGCAAAAACGCCGTTGTTTTTCACGCATCTGTCAATTTTGAGATTTTCTGCTGTTTGGCTTTACATAAAGTGTTTTTTCAGACTAGTGGAAAGAAAACATCTAAAATATACTTTTAAAGTGCGTCTTTTATAGATATCATATCTTTAGAGGACGTTTTCTCAAAATGAGTCTAAATCTCCACTTCAGTAGCACTTACACCAAGAGTTACGCAAGAGTTTGTTCATATATATTTTGTCTGATTTCATCCATTTTATTCCTAAAAACATTTTATTCCTTTTCTGGCTGTTGACACTGATAGTATTTTCTTATTTATGGGGCGATAAAAATAGACATCCAAAATCCCTTCTGTAAAAACATTTGACCCTGTTAAAAAAAAAAAAAAAAAAATAACCTGGCTTTATCCAAGGAGTATTTATTAAAGACAAACAAACTTGATTGTGAAGTCTTATATTCCTAAGACTTTACTTGATACATCACACACTTTCTATTTTGACATTCTGAAAATTATGTTTTGAAAATTGTGTTATTACTTCATTAATAAGAACAACAAAATAAAGAGAAATACTGAATTGTTTAAGGGTCACCCATGGCATCTTGGTTCTACCATTACGCTCTAAATGGGTTCAAATGTCTTTTAAAGAGACCATAGGGACACCATGCCTTAGAGCTGGGATAATTCTGTAATATTAGTAGCTTGGAAATGGTAGCATCACATGACCTACTGCATATAAAAAAATACATATAATGATTCAAACTCATCCACTCAAAAGAAGTAGGGCATTATTCCATTATACAGAGTCTATTATTTAGATTCATTCTTAGCACCTATGTGTGACGCGAGTTACCAGCACACACTAAAATCAACAGGTTTTTCAGGGCTGCCTGTGTATTATGAACAGAAATACAATCTGTAAACAGCTCTAATAGCTTCTCAGTTCCTGAGCGGAGGCACAGCCTTGTATTTGTGGAGATGATATATTCTCATAAATTAGATACAAGGCTGCTTATCAGCATGCCATTTATTTCCTTTCTTATCTCTCTTATTGAAACCTATTCTTATGAGAGCTTTACATTCTCAAGTCCATTAGTAAAACAACCTATCAGGGTTAAGATAAAGGTCATTGTCAATTACTATATCAAAGCCTCATTCATTTTGCATTAAACTAACAAAATTTTGTGGTGGAAGAACATAAGAGTCGCTGGATTCTTGACTGTATGCAGTTGGAACCGTTTCAGCTACCAAAGATATGCTGACCTCCAAATGAAGCATATTTAACACATTGAGCAACTTACAGAATGCAAGCTCCAAAAATGACTAAAATATCAAGAAGCCATCTAGATTACCTGGGGCATTATTGTTGTGTATCAACCATGAAAAAGATGATTTGCCACTTCACTGTGGAGGACTTGTTTCATCCAATAGATGTCAGAAAGAGCCAAATTCAAATTAAATGTTTGCTACCTGCAGATAAGATGGAAGCAGAGACAGAGGCTTGTTAAACCGAGCGCTATCTTCCACAGAATTGTGCAAAGGATATTAAAGAACATCTATTATGAGCTTTCACAACATGCCACACATCCTGGTGTAAAACCGTCCCCAACACACTTGCATGCTTTCATGAGGTGAGATTCAATTCTATCTGAGACGGAAACAGAGGAACAAGTGGTAGACAAATGATTTAAATACAATGGAGCAAGAATAAAACTGTAAAGAGTGAGAAAAAGGCCTTACTATACTGTTACTGGGTGTGAGGTTGAGAAGTGTGCTAAACTAGTGTACCATACATATGTTAGGAGAACGATTTTATATATATATATTGCCCATATTGATAGGATAGCATCTTGCAGTTGATGGAGATTTGTGGGATGCACATCCAGGGCACGTAGCTCCCGTTCCACCACATCCCAAAGATGCTCTATTGGGTTAAGATCTGGTGACTGTGGGGGCCATTTTAGTACAGTGAACTCATTGTCATGTTCAAGAAACCAATTTGAAATGATTCGAGCTTTGTGACATGGTGCATTATCCTGCTGGAAGTAGCCATCAGAGGATGGGTACATGGTGGTCATAAAGGGATGGACATGGTCAGAAACAATGCTCAGGTAGGCCGTGGCATTTAAACAATGCCCAATTGGCACTAAGGGGCCTAAAGTGTGCCAAGAAAACATCCCCCACACCATTACACCACCACCTCCAGCCTGCACAGTGGTAACAAGGCATGATGGATCCATGTTCTCATTCTGTTTACGCCAAATTCTGACTCTACCATCTGAATGTCTCAACAGAAATCGAGACTCATCAGACCAGGCAACATTTTTCCAGTCTTCAACTGTCCAATTTTGGTGAGCTTGTGCAAATTGTAGCCTCTTTTTCCTATTTGTAGTGGAGATGAGTGGTACCCGGTGGGGTCTTCTGCTGTTGTAGCCCATCCGCCTCAAGGTTGTGCGTGTTGTGGCTTCACAAATGCTTTGCTGCATACCTCGGTTGTAACGAGTGGTTATTTCAGTCAAAGTTGCTCTTCTATCAGCTTGAATCAGTCAGACCATTCTCCTCTGACCTCTAGCATCAACAAGGCATTTTCGCCCACAGGACTGCCGCATACTGGATGTTTTTCCCTTTTCACACCATTCTTTGTAAACTCTAGAAATGGTTGTGCATGAAAATCCCAGTAACTGAGCAGATTGTGAAATACTCAGACCGGCCCGTCTGGCACCAACAACCATGCCACACTCAAAATTGCTTAAATCACCTTTCTTTCCCATTCTGACATTCAGTTTGGAGTTCAGGAGATTGTCTTGACCAGGACCACACCCCTAAATGCATTGAAGCAACTGCCATGTGATTGGTTGATTAGATAATTGCATTAATGAGAAATTCAACAGGTGTTCCTAATAATCCTTTAGGTGAGTGTATATATGCTTGTTCTGGATATTCAACAGCAGTATTAGGACAGTGATGCACTTGATCTGAAAATGTGCACCTGCGGTACGGAAGGCTAGCTTTAATTTGACTGCATTTACATCCATAAACCATGAACTGTGTAGAAATTACACCCTCATTTATTCACAACCCAAAAGTAATTGGACAGTCGGCTGTTCTGTTGTTTTCTAGCCAGGTGTGAATCATATCACAATTCACTGCACACGGTTTGATTTCTTTTTTTGGTCATTTGCCACTTCTAATGATAGGAGAGAAGAGAAAGGACAAGAAATAGGGAATGATATCATAAAATGACCTGAGGTGAGCAGGAACTCGCATTGCCTGCATTAGCAACATGGCTTAACTTGTCAGAGCACATGCGACTACTGTTAAACCAAGGCTTAGGGCTCGGTTGCATGAACGCCCTTAAGTTAAGAAAAGTTTTTAATACTCTAATCAACATATATGCAAGATTTATTATTAGTGAAACCATACTCAAAAGAGCATGAAGACTAGACGTATCAAAGGTCATAGATGTTTTTTAAAAGAACTTGTTCATGTTTCTTAAGCCTAAACTTAAAAATTCAGAATAAGCAGTACTTTATCTTGTTTTATAAATAGAAACAGGCGTTTTTACACTGGCAGTTTAGTTCAGAACAGGACACGGTTTGAAAAATTGGTAATGTGAAAGCTCTCATGCGGACCTGGGAGCGCACCAGGGTACCACACCCGAGCCTACCTGGAGGAGGTGTTATGAGTTAGGTTGCACTCGAACTGTGCCGCGATTCGCGTGAACAGTGTGAGAAACATGGACTCGGGAGCGCTCGTTCAGAAAAGTAACCTACGCATTCGTTTTAGCCGATTGTAATGTAGTTCAACAAAAAGTGATGATGGTGTTAATGATTTACCTCGGATACGAGCGAGAGCGAGCTTGCAGTGTATTCGCGCACTGCGCATCTCCTCAGAGTCCCTTTGCAAGCATGCAACAGAAAGCCCCCTTCATCCGACACACATAGCCTACAGTAAACCCAAATGTCATTTAATCAGCTGCGCATAATAGCACTAAATTCAAAATAATTATAAAAAAAAATATATATATATATTGACCCGTGTTCTGTTTTCTATCATGCCCTGTGCATGTTTGTGATTATGTAAGATGCACGCAAATGCACCAGGATTCAATAGAATCAAGTTGAACGGCGCTGCGGGGGAAACCGAGAACTATCGCTTTCGGACATGGACTGCAGCAAATGTGCTCAGTGTAAAAACGCCCTTTTCTTTTATTTCGACCTGGAGTCTAATAAAAGTTAAACAGAAAAAATGGTAGCTTATGTAGGCTATATAACGTCACTTGTTTCAGAATAGTAATGTTAATGTTATCCCTTTTCTTTCCCTATTTCTGTTTGCTGCTGCATCCTTTACGTCTATGGCTGCTCTCGATTTCTCCAACTACGGATCAAACAGAAAATGCGCGCTTCGTTAATCGCGCATTTAAAAAAATTGCGCCGTTAAAATGAATTTGCGTTAATGTATATTCAACTTTTTTCCATGATACCACAAAAACAGACAGCCTACATATTAAGACCTACTGTACCACACAGACCTAAAATAATGTTACACAGATGTTTTTCCCCAACAGTTAACAAAACGTTCACTTAAGACATAACAGATAATATTGCGTGAATATTTTGAAATACTGTAATTCTGTGTGTGTGTGTATATCGGGATCGCACGATGTGAGAAGCATCTTTGTGTGCATGCATACTTCGGATTTGTCAATCAGTGGCAGTAAGATCGTTTTTCATGGACAAAGGAAAGGTACTCCTCCCAGAAAATGTAAAAATAAAGATACTTATAGATGTTTAATTGCTATTGCTAGACAAAGGCTTAATGAACAAATTTTTGTGAAAACCTTAAAATCTACATTTTTCACTTGTTTTGCCTGTAGCTCGAAATTATGCTGTGCGCATTCCGACTCCTTTTGCCAGCACGGGTTACATATACCAAATAATAAAATAAATAATTTTGGCATTGCTACAGATATAGATATTGGCTTTGGTGCACACCATAGGTGTTATAATTGAAAGCTGAAATAAATTGAAATATAAATATTAAATTAAAAAAATTAAACTTATTTCAGTTACTTGCTAAGGCAACATTTCTAATATTTATTTATGTTATCAGTTTTGATTAGTTGACCTACCTGGTTGAACTTGACAATAAACATCAACATTTTAATCAGGTTAAACATGGTACAGTATCTGAGGCGGTAAATATCAAGATATTTGTGAAGAACACTATCATGTGTGAAGTGGATAGAATCGGTGAAAAATGCACACCTGCAAAACCACTACACACACAAATCATACATATGAAATTTAGCACTGAAAGGTCTAAGTGCATGGCACAGACATGATCCAGAGACACATTTGCATGATTACAAAGATGCAAATGTCAGCATGCAGAACAAAGGAGGGTGATGATTCGTAGTCATGGGGGGAAAGTAATAATCAAAGAATTCTCTTTAATGAGAACACACAGTAACTCCAAACAAAAGGTGCCAATCACAGTGACAGCCTCATTGGAAATAGTGTGTTTACAGGGGAGACCAGGGGGTAGTTTATAAACAGACAGATAATAGACAGATAGATAATAGACAGACATACAATAGACAGACATACAGATAGATAATAGACAGACAGACAGATAATAAACCGATAATAGACAGACAGACAGATAGATATATAGAGACAGACAGAGGCAGACATACACCCACCTAAAGGATTATTAGGAACACCATACTAATACTAATACTAATACTGTGTTTGACCCCCTTTCGCCTTCAGAACTGCCTTAATTCTACGTGGCATTGATTCAACAAGGTGCTGAAAGCATTCTTTAGAAATGTTGGCCCATATTGATAGGATAGCATCTTGCAGTTGATGGAGATTTGTGGGATGCACATCCAGGGCACGAAGCTCCCGTTCCACCACATCCCAAAGATGCTCTATTGGGTTGAGATCTGGTGACTGTGGGGGCCATTTTAGTACAGTGAACTCATTGTCATGTTCAAGAAACCAATTTGAAATGATTCGAGCTTTGTGACATGGTGCATTATCCTGCTGGAAGTAGCCATCAGAGGATGGGTACATGGTGGTCATAAAGGGATGGACATGGTCAGAAACAATGCTCAGGTAGGCCGTGGCATTTAAACGATGCCCAATTGGCACTAAGGGGCCTAAAGTGTGCCAAGAAAACATCCCCTACACCACCACCACCACCAGCCTGCACAGTGGTAACAAGGCATGATGGATCCATGTTCTCATTCTGTTTACGCCAAATTCTGACTCTACCATCTGAATGTCTCAACAGAAATCGAGACTCAAATTGTGCAAATTGTAGCCTCTTTTTCCTATTTGTAGTGGAGATGAGTGGTACCCGGTGGGGTCTTCTGCTGTTGTAGCCCATCCGCCTCAAGGTTGTGCGTGTTGTGGCTTCACAAATGCTTTGCTGCATACCTCGGTTGTAACGAGTGGTTATTTCAGTCAAAGTTGCTCTTCTATCAGCTTGAATCAGTCGGCCCATTCTCCTCTGGCCTCTAGCATCAACAAGGCATTTTCGCCCACAGGACTGCCGCATACTGGATGTTTTTCCCTTTTCACACCATTCTTTGTAAACTCTAGAAATGGTTGTGCGTGAAAATCCCAGTAACTGAGCAGATTGTGAAATACTCAGACCGGCCCGTCTGGCACCAACAACCATGCCACGCTCAAAATTGCTTAAATCACCTTTCTTTCCCATTCCGACATTCAGTTTGGAGTTCAGGAGATTGTCTTGACCAGGACCACACCCCTAAATGCATTGAAGCAACTGCCATGTGATTGGTTGATTAGATAATTGCATTAATGAGAAATTGAACAGGTGTTCCTAATAATCCTTTAGGTGAGTGTATATATATAATAGACAGACAGACAGACAGATAGATAATAGACAGACAGACAGATGGATCAGGGTTGAGTTAAGAAGCATTTTTTATTTATTAGCAATTGATACATGAAACTAAGATAAATGAAAAGTTTTAAGTAAAAATGTTTCTTAGATTAAAAACTTAGAATAAAATGTAATTTAATTTTAGTTCACACTCTAGTCAACGAACAAATAAATAAATAAAAGAACCAAAATTCAACACTCATTAATGTACTATGTAAAGTACATATCTACCTCAAGATGAATCTGTAATATCTCACATATGGCACTTTTTAAATGCTTACCGCAAAAAGAGGCCTATTAAACTCCGAAAATGTTAATCTTCACACCTGAAGTAACAACTTGATGTCTATTGACCTATTACCACTTGGTATTATTTCCTGGGTGAGGTCCATAATTACACTGCACAGACAACCCGTTAATGAGAGCACAATTACTGTCCAACTCTTGCTCTGCTCCAAGTCATCACCGCCAAAGGTTGTACAGCAGATAAGTGGATATTTATGACTGACTAAACATTAGGTACACACACGCTCTCTGCACGGGGGCCAGAGGTTCAGTCCCTCCGTTAAAGCCCTGCATAATGAAATAAGCTTGCAAAATTAAAATTAAGTCAAATAATTAATGGCTGCCATTAAACCTGGAGCAAGGTGGCCATAGAGAGTCATCTGTTTGTTTGTTGATGAGGGTTCATAAGAATGCTTATGAATTCAGGACGCTTAGAGCAATATATGCCTGTTTGACCCTGTGCCATGCATCGATTCCCTTGAGACCATCTCAGCGAATGCGAGGTCAAAACACTGTGTGGTTGTAGGGACACGGCCTACATTTTTATTAATATAATGAAGTACAAAGTCAATACTGTTGTATAGTTTTGCTATCGGAAAAAAGAGAGAGAATTCAAAAACAACTGCACTGCATCCTAAAATTTATACGCATTCTCATGAACCCACATCAACAGAGGTTTTTAATTTTGCAAGCTTATTTCATTATGCAGGGTTAAATATACACTCACCTAAAGGATTATTAGGAACACCTGTTCAATTTCTCATTATTGCAATTATCTAATCAACCAATCACATGGCAGTTGCTTCAATGCATTTAGGGGTGTGGTCCTGGTCAAGACAATCTCCTGAACTCCAAACTGAATGTCAGAATGGGAAAGAAAGGTGATTTAAGCAATTTTGAGCGTGGCATGGTTGTTGGTGCCAGACGGGCCGGTCTGAGTATTTCACAATCTGCTCAGTTACTGGGATTTTCACGCACAACCATTTCTAGAGTTTACAAAGAAAAACATCCAGTATGCGGCAGTCCTGTGGGCGAAAATGCCTTGTTGATGCTAGAGGTCAGAGGAGAATGGGCCGACTGATTCAAGCTGATAGAAGAGCAACTTTGACTGAAATAACCACTCGTTACAACCGAGGTATGCAGCAAAGCATTTGTGAAGCCACAACACACACAACCTTGAGGCGGATGGGCTACAACAGCAGAAGACCCCACCGGGTACCACTCATCTCCACTACAAATAGGAAAAAGAGGCTACAATTTGCACGAGCTCACCAAAATTGGACAGTTGAAGACTGGAAAAATGTTGCCTGGTCTGATGAGTCCCGATTTCTGTTAAGACATTCAGATTGTAGAGTCAGAATTTGGTGTAAACAGAATGAGAACATGGATCCATCATGCCTTGTTACCACTGTGCAGGCTGGTGGTGGTGGTGTAATGGTGTGGGGGATGTTTTCTTGGCACACTTTAGGCCCCTTAGTGCCAATTGGGCATCGTTTAAATGCCACGGCCTACCTGAGCATTGTTTCTGACCATGTCAATCCCTTTATGACCACCATGTACCCATCCTCTGATGGCTACTTCCAGCAGGATAATGCACCATGTCACAAAGCTCGAATCATTTCAAATTGGTTTCTTGAACATGACAATGAGTTCACTGTACTAAAATGGCCCCCACAGTCACCAGATCTCAACCCAATAGAGCATCTTTGGGATGTGGTGGAACGGGAGCTTCGTGCCCTGGATGTGCATCCCACAAATCTCCATCAACTGCAAGATGCTATCCTATCAATATGGGCCAACATTTCTAAAGAATGCTTTCAGCACCTTGTTGAATCAATGCCACGTAGAATTAAGGCAGTTCTGAAGGCGAAAGGGGGTCAAACACAGTATTAGTATGGTGTTTCTAATAATCCTTTAGGTGAGTGTATGTATGCATTGCTATTCAAAAGTTTGGGATCAGTAAGTTTTTTTTTAAAAGAAGTCTCTTCTGCTCACCAAGGATGCATTTAAGCAATACAGTAAAAAAAAAAAAATACAATAAAAACTGTAATATTGTGAAATATTATTACAATTTAAAATAGCCATTTTCTATTTGAATATTGTCATGTATTGTCAGTCATGTGTTTCATTTAGTTTCGTTTTAGAGGTCGTCCGATTCATTGGTTTTGGCGATTAATCTGCACCGATAACAATCGGTTATCGGCAAAAGTCCATACCGATAGTTTTTCCGGGTTGCGTCCATTGCTGGAGCGGCTAAAAAGGGTGCGCAAGAGCGGCCTCTAGAGGCGAAATAAAAACTATCACTGACAATGTTTATATTGACCCGTGAGGCTGCGCGCTACACGGAAAGCACACACTGCACAGAGAGTGCTTACACATCAGATGTGCTTTTAAAACACCAACATGGAAACGGTATGAATACAAAACACTTCAGTACATGTTGCCAAATCATAATAAAGTAATTAATTTGTTCACTAGATGCTGTCTCTCGCCCGTTTGGTTCGAAACGGGCACGGTTCACATGATGAATTGGTAATGTGAAAGCGGTCATGCAAGCTCAGCGTATCCGAATTCGAGACTGCTTGAAGGAGGTGGTTTGAGTTCTGTTGCGCAAAAACTGTGCCGCGATTCACGTGAATGTGAAAGCAACACAGACTCGGGTGCACATGAGAAGTTTTATCAGATGATGATGTATTTAGTTCAATAAAACACATGTAAGGGATGATAGTGTTGATGATTTACCTTGGATAAGAGCAAGTGCACACCATTTCGTGTAGCTTACTCTTTCTTGGATTTACCTGCCTCTGATTTATTTAATAAACCTTATTTGGAGCTTTGTGGATTTCTTCATCATCTTCAGACTCTTAGCTTGACAAATATATAAATCCCAGCATTGTTGACAGGGGAGCTGAGGAATCTCTATGATCTATGAATTTCCTCCTACACAGACAATGTAAAAATTCTATAGAGATCAAGACTGTTATCAGTTATTAATCAAAAATTCTGGGCAGATTGCCAGAAACACTACCAGGCACATAGATATGTATCTACTGGACAGGCAGAGTTAAGAGCACAGATCAGCTATAGACTGAGACAACCTGCTATGAAAAAAAAACAAAAATAATGGTCTACTGTAAATTTAGCTGGCATTCAGTTCTTATTGTCACAGCCTCCTTTGAATCTGGAAAAACTTTCACTCCCCCCTCCACCATAATGTGATTGACCATCAATAATGTTGCCAAAATGTAAGCTCTTAGCAAATGTTGAATAATGGAGTGGGGAGAAAAACTAACAACTTACAGTTATTCATTTAGTAGATGCTTTTGTTCGAAGCTTATAAATTAGGAAAAACATGAGAAATTTAACAATGGAGCACACATATTAGCAGTGAAGTTATGTTAAAAGTTTTAATTTAAAAAGAGAGCGTTTAACTCTTGGCTTCAGGATCAGTTTGGAAATATGTCTAAATTAATTAATTTTATTATTATTATTCATACAACTATTGCCACTACTAAACATTATGTCATGCTGCTGTTACAAAACAAATACAACAAACATGTAATAAGAAAAAACTTTGTTGAGATCAATGAAATTAGTGAAACTGAATGAAAAAAAAAGACTTAATTGTATGAGCAATAATAAATCAAATACATTTACATTTATTCGTTTAGCAGATGCTTTTATCCAAAGCGACTTACAACTGAGAAATACAGGAAGCAATCCATCATGAAGAGGCGAAAAATCACAAAAAGTGCCTGAAATACTACGATTTGGGCATTACCCAGAGCAGCACAAGCTAGAATAGGGAGGAAAAAAAAAAAACATTTATAATATATATATATATTTTTTTTTTTTTTTAAGATGAGGTTAAGTGCTTGCGGAAGAGATGAGTTTTCAGCTGTCTTTTGGATGTTGTCAGTGATTCGCCATTCCAGATGGAGGTGGGAAGATCATTCCATCAACAAGGAATGGTGAATGAAAATGTTCTGTAGAGGGATTTCATTCAAAGGTTGACCGACCTTGAGTTGAAAAACTCAAATACAATCTGTAATTACTTTCATCTGTGGAACTCAGATGAATGAGTGGATGGTGACTGAAACTGTGAAGTTCAAAGGCATCACCTTTGCTTAAGTTCATGACTAATGATCTATATACATGTTCACAATATGTGAGTCTCTGGTAATATCTCTTACAATATCTTACATGCCTCACACTTTGATAACCTGCACTATACAGTAATTAGAAGTTATTATATGGAGGTCCATTATGTATCCATGTATGTATGGAATGTGTGTGAGTCAGCAAGTATCTTGTATTCCATGGTTCTGTTTGGGAAAAAGCTTTTAGCTGTTTATTGTCAACACTGGTTAGTCATGATATAGAGCTGGGCTTTAACTGAAATTCAGTGAAATGCACTCTCTCTTTTTCATAAAGTGATGCCAATCTGTTCAACAGTGTGGAGAAGCAGATAGAGCCAAACAGCACGGTAGGCTACCTGTTGATTACTGGCTCAGGAAATTACAAGCAGCCGAACAGCTACAACAAAAAGTAAAAGAACCCAAAGGGATGTTTTGGTGCAGGAGGTTCATGGTGGAAGAAATTGTCTTCTACTGAGGTCTTAAGGAAGGATTAAACTGAAAGAACTGAGCTTTAAAATACTGCATCTCATTTTCCTGAGAGTCGAAATATTCACCAAACACTGCAAATGTCATTCTCCCACTAGTCAAATGGCCATCAATTTCAATTTGTTGAAGTGTCATTCTAGCAGCCTCGAGGGGAAATGCCTGTGAGCGATGTCTAGTGAAAGACGCATCTTCACCTTTTCATCCCGCTCAGAGTGTCATGGTTTAAAGCAGGAGGTGAAGGTGATGCACGTTTACCACCTCTGATGGAGTGTCAGATCAATAAAGCAAACACTAAGGATTTAAGCGCAAATGCCTGGAACATTTAAATGAGAGAAACAGCAGAGATGCTCCGTTTATCAGCATGATGGAAATCTGACGTGTTAAATTGGTAAATACTGCAATATGTGCAGCCTCATGTAGACTTGTAGACTTATTTATTTGCCATTTTCATGCAATACTTGCAGAAGCGATCTCTTATAGTCAACATGAAATCAAAACTGACTGCCATTTACTGCACATTCCCTGATCTTATTGTAACGATGCATGCTGTTCCACAGATTTTTTTTTTTTGTCTTTTTAATCGTAAATCAAAATGGAATACTTTCTGCTTCTCTGAAATTACTTAAATTTAAGCGGTAGCGGTGACTGACACATGAAATCAGTGCAGCAAATAAAGAAATGGCAAGAAGGTGCAAGCTAATGTAATGTAATATAATAAATATCCCAATATGTGGTTTTTAAACACAATAGAAAAAAACCCATCATGCTTTGGTAAATTATAACCATTACAAAAGTGTACGTGTGTTTGTGCGTGTGCGCGCATTTTGACATCTCATAATTATGATATAGTATCTTATAATTTTGACTTTTTATCTCGTCATTTATTTAGTGTCCTAATTTTGGTTACACTTTATTTCAATGTTCCACAATGACATGTAAACAAACTCTCATTAGAGTATTAGTATACTGTAGTAGACTGTTTGGTTAGGGTTAGTAGAAAAAGTTGACATATATTTGCAACGTTACTTATAGATCAGTAGAATGTCTGTTGGGGGAAGCATCAAAATAAAGTTATCAGAAAGTCTACTAACACTCTAATGAGAGTTAGCTGACATGTACGTGCAAAGTTACTTACAGTTTGTACACTGTCTAAAATGGACCATCGAAATAAAGTGTTACTTTAACTTTGACTTTTAATCTCATAATTATGACAAAAACTGAACATAGAAATGTTCCATGAATGTTTAATGTCCTTCATGGATCCATCAATGCCAATTAAGAACCATTATTTTTAAGAGTGTCTGTTTTTGTTTTGGTCTGTGCGATAATGTACGTTGGCAATTTACCCAATAGTATTTCGACACCCCAGTTTGTCAGTTAGCGGAAAACACAGCATATTGCTGCCATGGAAGCCAGCAAACAAACTGGGTTAGAGATCGCAAATTCTACTCAACCTAAAAAGCCTCGGCATCCATCTAAAAGTCTCTATGAACAGAAGCACATTAAAACGCAGATAAATCAACTTGCAGTGTGTAAGTCTCTTTGCGGTCCATTGTCGATTGCGCTCGTTCCTGTTGCGTGTCTGGCAACCCACGTGAGTATCGAGGCTGAGGAGAAGGGGGGCGGGACAAACAATATTTTGAATTTGGACTGCAATATTTCAATCACTAGCTGCCATTCTTTCATACAGCACCTTTATAAAAATTACAGGACTAAGTGGATTTAGCTATTGTTGTGCTCATGCAAATGACTCTTCTGCTGTGTCGGGGGTTACGCATTAGAACGGGAGTTACATAATTAGATGACTTTTTCAAGTATCTAGTAAAGTAACATTAATTTTTAATGTCAGATACTTTAAAATAAACAAAATAAACAAAACTGACTTCAGTTAAACTTCACATTTCATTTAGTGTTTAACTTTTCTCCTGCATTCTATTTTTCTGTGATCCAGAATGGATCCAGAATGCGTCAATTTGCATTTCCTTCAGCCTGAGGCTTATTCATTTCACTTTTAGGGCCAGATTTACTAAACAGGGCAAATGGCGCAGATGGGAGTGGAAAGTTCTGCGCATGATCTACTGACACAAATTAATGAACACAGACGCAGTATTTGTATTTATTCATTTAAATACTCTCCTCCCATTTGCATCTCAAAGGGAAACTCCTACAAATGCATATGCAATGAGGTCAGCCGCAGAAATAACCCTGTTCACGCCTTTTCAGCGATAATTTTTCACTGTGTCTTTAGTAAATCCTGACAGTAGTTTTTAACGCCAAAAGAGGGTTTGCGCTGGTGGAAGTTGTTTGTAAATTTGGCCCATTGTGTGAAAGGGCCTTTATATTTGCCAAAAATAAAACACGTTTGTTTTTTTACAAAACAAGCAAGCCCAGCCCAGGTGAGAAAAAGTAACACTAAAGCAATGTAAAATTACTCTTAAAAAGTAACAATTAGTTACTTTTTTAGGGAGTAACTCAATATTGTAATGCATTAGTTTTAAAAGTAACTTTCCCTAACACTGCTCTTTTATTTCCTGAGTTGTCTATAACTCAGTTGTCTATAATGTCTGTTAGATTATTAAAAAATAGAGTTGATATCTTGAAGGACAAGGCCCAGTTCCTGTTGTGTTTTTAACTTTTTCAGCCTTAATTTCCCTCTCCTTCTCTAAAGTCATCAAAACTACACGCGTATAAAAAGCAGCAGGCATTCCCAAGAGTGAATAGTTTTAAATGGCAAGCATTACTATACTGCCTTTTTACGGCCCACAGTCTTTTTCCACCAGGTGCCATTGTTCCATGTTCTAGAGTGAGCGTCAGGAGCAGGTGTGGTGTGTTACCGGTGATTGAGTAGAGAGACCACGAGTACAAAAGGAATGACGGAGCTGGACTGAGGCTGTTCATCTTTCCTCTTCAGTTCCAGATTATTTTCTTCTTTTTTCTTTCTTTTTACTTGAATTGTTGTATTATTAATTTGACTTATTTTCTATTAAATGTTTAATTGTAAAATTGAGTTCCATGTGTGGCCTTATGTTTCATTTCATTGATACTTTTCAATGTATAAAGAAGTTCCATGACAGTTAGCATGTTGCCTCAGGTAGTAGGCATTGAAGAAGCTCACTATAGGTTTTGGAACAGATCCAGCATCACATCATAGCAAGTAATGCAGATAAACACACACAAAACACCACACAAAGTGTTCAGTCTAAGCATAAAAGATTGACATTTAAGCAACTATTATGTTAGGAAGAGAGCTGAACGGCTGGATTGTGTATTGGTTAGATATGATAGAAGAAATTAATCAAAACAAATTGCAGAATGTCAAAGCCTGGCATGAGGACTCATTTAAGACGTTAACAATAGCTGACAGCTGTTTTGTGTGCTCTGCGGGGAGTTTTGGATTTCATCATTCTTGCTGTCCAGTGCAATACCTATGTGGAGGACATCAAAGAACACAAAAGAGTGTGTGTGAGAAGAAAAAAAATGTAGGGGCTTTGTGAAGTTGCTGTCTGCTTTGATCTGGACGGAGAATAGGATTACCAGGCTGATATACTTTGAGGCAGACCCTAAAAGGATGCTGTAATTGGACAGACGACTGGCAGCAGTGCAACACGAGAGCTACAAGGTCACATGAACAGCAGCCCTATCAGAGGGAGGGCACAGTGAGAACTAGTGATGGGAAGTCCGGTTCTTTTCCGCAAACTGGTTCCTTCGGACAGTTCGTTTCAATGAACCGTTTCAAAAAAACGGTTCACCGGTTCTTTTACGTAATGACATCAATTCCATTATCCCGGCAGATGAAAATACATTCAAAAACATTCATATAAAGTAATTTGTAATCATAACTTAGCATAATAATAATAATCGTCGTCATCATCATCTTGGATAAGTTTCTTACATTTACGTTTTGCAAAAGCACTCAATAGCCTACAGTCACCGTTGTGCAAACGCGGATGTTTTACACAGATTAAATAAATTTACATTGACATAAACTTACACAAGTCCTCGGTTCACCCGTGCTCAGCACAACATGTCTCAGTTCAGTGAACTGTTGGAGTTACTAGAGTAACATATATTTAGGGATATTGGTTTATTTCTAGTCGGAGGGACTGTCACATGTCAGAATGTTAGTAACTTGTGGATCAGCGCTGACTCGAGATGCGAACGGTTTAGAACAATTCAGTCCGATTTGGTAACTGGTACAAACGGGTTAACTAAAAAGAACCGGTTCAAAAGAACGATTCGGCCATTATCATTGAGAACTGAATGATGGAGATTTTAGAAAAAAGTGCCATAAAGAAAAGGACTGACATAGACTATACAACTAATATATGTTTTTTTTTTTTTTTGCAAACTCAAAACAGCTTATATTCAGTGCATTAATAGACAGCATCCAGCAAAAAAAGCAAATTAGAATACCGTTTTTAGAAACTGGGGGATTGAATTAGGTGCTAAAACAACACACAGTAAGTGCAAATAAACCTGAATATAGGTCATATAAGGTCAAAAGGTCACATTTTAGATGTCACATAAAAGTTCTTAACCAATCAAGTGTATTCAACTGTAGCAGGTGGATCTGAGTCTCTTTGATGTTGTGTGAACAGCTAAGGAGCACGTTTGAAGTGTAACCTGAATCCGTAAGCACAGATGTTGTTAGAAACTGCTCTCATCTTTGCTGCAGTTCTCTATTGTTACGCTTAAAATACATTTTCTTTGATTTCCCTACATGCTTTGATAAACAGCAGATAAACTGATAAACTATGAAAAAGTGTGCCACAATTTGATGAAGCATATCAAAATGTGTCATATTCAATCTTAAAAAGTAATCATGCCAGAGCCCATAAAATAATGTGCCGTGCTGGTCACTTAGACAAGGAACAAGCTGCCAAATTTACTAAACTGATAATGACTGCTGGTATTTTCATGATGTCGTGTTTTTATTTTCTGTTCATTTACTGTGCTATTCTTAAATGCCACCAATACCAATAACGCCACCAATAACTGTTTCCGCCACAGAATAAAAAAATAAAAATTAACTTTTTTTCTAGCAATTCTGACCTTTTTTCACAAATGCAAGTTATAAAGTCAGAATTGCATTATATAAAGTCGCAATTACGCGTTTATATCTCGCAATTGTGAGACCTAAAAAAAAGACCTAAAAATTGCGAGACGTAAACACAATTGTGAGAAAAATCACAATTATCTTTTAAAATGTTTTATTCTGTGGCGGAAACAAGCTTCCATAGATTTCTGGGTTACTAAATAGATTATTTCCTTTAACAACATAAATCACAAAATATAATTTGCATGAGGAGGGGTAGCACATTTACGTCTAAATCTGCGACCTCTGGAGGACCCAGCCTTCAAAATGAGACACAGCCAGAGACACCATCGTTAGTTCCCAGCATGCTTTGCATATAGCTGGAAATGAAGAGTTAATATTGAAATTAAGTGTTATTTTATGCATTTTTGAGTGAAGGGAAACATCTGTTAATGTTTAATGTTCAGTTACGTTTTAGTTTTTGTTATGTTGAAGTTTTGACCGTTACCACTGTGCAGAAGAGTAGAGCTTATGGTTAGGTTGTGATGTGAATAACTACATGTACTAATATTATAAAGCATGTTGCTTTGTTCAGTGAGCAATAACAAGTTTGTTTCTATTTGTGCTGTGCTAGCAGAATACAGTCTACTAATTGTATATGCAACTCAAAGTCAAATATAAACAGGTCATTTCCGTTCACCCTTTTTTTAAGTGAAATTAATCGACATGCAACTCAGTGTAAATGCTAAATTGTAGCTATAGACTTTAGAGATGCAAGATATTGGATTTTTGCCGATATTTTTCAACTCATTTTGGCCGATACTGATACACCATTTTGAGCAAAAACTTTTTTTTCCCATTTGTGTTTCAGATTTCTGAGGTCTCCTTACTAAAATGATACTTGTTTAAGATAAATAAATGTTAATACAGTTATTTTTATAATGAGAGTATATTAAAAGCTCTGAAAATAGCAATAATAAACTCAGTAATTGTTTACCCCAGACAGATGCAGTTGTAACCTAAATATTTTCTTTTTTGGATTTAACGTTTGTACACAAGAAGTGGGGGTGGCATGACATCAGTTGATGCTGTCTTTAGCTTTAAATAAAAAATGATTATAAATACAATTATTTTAGAGCTCCTTGGATTATTTTTCATCCTCCATTTCATAACATTTTATTACAGATTAATAAACTGTATATAAAGTATTTAATTTACAAATGTCATGCTTGTGATCATTACCGCTTTATTTATTCAGAAAAAGTGTAACTTCAAGATATTTGTGTATTCTACTTTTCATTTTATTACTATAACAACAGCGCCCCCACTAAATATATAAAACATTCTACCGGACAGGCACTAGGACCTGGAGGAGGCTTCTGCTGCTGTGGAGGCTGCTGCGCCTGCACGAGCTAGACAGTGGGGAGTCACTGTTGACGGCACGTCCTTCTGTAGGCCCATTCACAAATTCAAGGCAGCATTTTAAAACTGTCAATATAAAATCACCATACATGCAATGTATTTGCTTGTTTTTGCTTATTGACATACAAGTTCACTTCAAGAATGACCACACTGTTGGCGTGATCTTATTGCTATAGCACTCCTTGCACGCATGAGTTATTGCAAGCGCATATCAACACATTATCTTATCGGCATCATTTTTTTTGATATCGGCCGATGTCGTTGTCGTACCGATAATATCATGCATCCCGGATTCAGTCTGATTTACTGAATAGAAACGGTTTGTGAGTCAATCACTGTGAGTGTTTTTTACAACCTGCTCAAGCACTGCTTTCTATGAAAGCTTTTTCCTACCACGGAATAAAAAAAATAATAATAAAAATGTAATTGTGACTATTTATTATAATACGTTTTTTCGCAATTGCAATTCTGACTTTTTTTCTCAGTATAATGAGATGTAAATTGACTTGCTTGTATCTCACAATTCTGCCTTTTTTCTCAGAATTGCAAGATTAAACTCACACTTCTAAGAAAAAAAGTCAGAATTAAAATATATAAACTTGCAATTGTGAATTATAAAGTCTGAATTGTGATATACTGATATATACATTTCAGTGAGCTCATTGTTTCTGCCTTAAATTAATACATTCTTTAAATGAATAAGTTAGCTAACTTCGTGATTTGTATATTTACATTTCTGAAATACATAACTTGGACACCTTCACCTCTGATAACAGATCACTCTAAATTGTAATGTAGATGCATGCATTTTCTGTAAAGCTGATTTGAAACGATATGTGACCCTGGACCACAAAACCAGTCAAAAGGGTTAATTTTTGAGATTTATTGAGATATCTTTACCTAATATCCTAATGATGTTTTGGCATAAAAGGAAAATCTTTAATTAAAATCATAATTAAAATCAATAATTTTGACCCATACAATGTATTGTTGGCTATTTCCACAAATACCCATGCAACTTATGACTGGTTTTGTAGTCCAGGTTCACATATGTATTGTGACAAGCACTATACAAACACCGTAAAAAAAAAAAAGTACACTTTACAATAAGGTCTCATTAGTTAATGTATTAACTAACATGAACTAACCATGAACAATACATTTGTTACTGCATTTGTTAATCTTTGTTAACGTTAGTTAATAAAAATACAGCTGTTCATGTTAGTTCACAGTACATTAACTAATGTTAACAAGATTTTAGTAATGCATTAGTAAATGTTGAAATTAACATTAACAGAGATAAATAAATGCTTTATAAGTGCAGTTCATTATTAGTTAATGTTAACTAATGTAGTTAACTAATAAACCTTATTGTAAAGTGTTACCAAAAAATGAATCATGGTGGTTCAGTGTTCACCGTGGCACGATGAAAAGGGCACTTTCACTTTCAAAGGGGCTGATAAAATGAAGGAAAAAAGGCTACCTGTTTATTTTAAGAGAATTAGCTCAATTGTGCAGTTTTATTTAGAAGCTGTCTCACATTTCATTTAATTTCGAAGGCTGCTTCCTCTGGAGGACACATCCTGTGAAAAGTGTCCTCGATCAGAATTAAACGAGACATCCTTCGTAGGACACACAGGCGGAAAAAGAAACAGGAAGTATTACGCTGCTATGCCAACACGTTTACAGTGTCGTTGCGCTCTCACACCAGTTATATGAATGAAAATTATTTATAACTTGAAAACAACTATGAAATGTTTCTTGCCTTGACAGCAAAGTACTGTTCTAAACATTTAAAAATCACTAAACACTTGTAATCCTGTTTACCACAACTATCTATTTGAGGTAATACAGCTTAAAAAACAAAAACAAGCTTGAAACTACTTAAATTTAAACACCACATCTTCGCTTGCATGTATATCTGCCGGCGCCGACATTTAAAAAAAATAATATTTACAAAAATATGACGTTTGTTAATGGTGACGCAAAGAATTGTGGGTTATTTTCAGCAGCAAAGGATAGACCTCATGCACCCTCCGAATTCTTGTGAAAAAAGGGCGCATTTGAAGGTCGCATTCGGAGTGTCCTACTTACTTTTCTGAAATGAGACAGCCTTGATGACGCATGCAGCCTTCGAATGCGACCTCTGGAGGACCCAGCCTTCAAAATGAGACACAGCCAGAGACACCATCGTTAGTTCCCAGCATGCTTTGCATATAGCTGGAAATGGAGAGTTAATATTAAAATTAAGTGTTATTTTATGCATTTTTGAGTGAAGGGAAACATCTGTTAATGTTTAATGTTCAGTTACGTTTTAGTTTTTGTTATGTTGAAGTTTTGACCGTTACCACTGTGCAGAAGAGTAGAGCTTATGGTTAGGTTGTGATGTGAATAACTACATGTACTAATATTATAAAGCATGTTGCTTTGTTCAGTGAGCAATAACAAGTTTGTTTCTATTTGTGCTGTGCTAGCAGAATACAGTCTACTAATTGTATATGTAACTCAAAGTCAAATATAAACAGGTCATTTCCATTCACTCTAATTTAAACCCTTTTTTTTTAAAGTCAACTTAAAATAAATAAGCATATTTCACTAAAAACAATATTTCATAGACTAAATAATTTAGGTGATTTTACATGATTTGTTCAGGTAGATTGCATTAAAAAAAACAAGCCTTAAAAACTACTCAAAAATATTATGTGTAGTAAATAGTAAATAGCACACAACATTTTTTTTTACAGTGAATAAATGCGAATTTAATTTAATTGAGATATAAACTCAATTGCAAAAAAGTCAGAATTGTGAGAATCTAACAATTCAGACTTTATAACTTACAATTGGGAGTTTATATATTTTATATACACTCACCTAAAGGATTATTAGGAACACCATACTAATACTGTGTTTGACCCCCTTTCGCCTTCAAAACTGCCTTAATTCTACGTGGCATTGATTCAACAAGGTGCTGAAAGCATTCTTTAGAAATGTTGGCCCATATTGTTAGGATAGCATCTTGCAGTTGATGGAGATTTGTGGGATGCACATCCAGGGCACAAAGCTCCCGTTCCACCACATCCCAAAGATGCTGTATTGGGTTGCGATCTGGTGACTGTGGGGGCCATTTTAGTACAGTGAACTCATTGTCATGTTCAAAAAAAAACAATTTGAAATGATTTGAGCTTTGTGACATGGTGCATTATCCTGCTGGAAGTAGCCATCAGAGGATGGGTACATGGTGGTCATAAAGGAATGGACATGATCAGAAACAATGCTCAGGTAGGCCGTGGCATTTAAACGATGCCCAATTGGCACTAAGGGGCCTAAAGTGTGCCAAGAAAACATCCCCCACACCATTACACCACCACCACCAGCCTGCACAGTGGTAACAAGGCATGATGGATCCATGTTCTCATTCTGTTTACGCCAAATTCTGACTCTACCATCTGAATGTCTCAACAGAAATCAAGACTCATCAGACCAGGCAACATTTTTCCAGTCTTCAACTGTCCAATTTTGGTGAGCTCGTGCAAATTGTAGCCTCTTTTTCCTATTTGTTATGGAGATGAGTGGTACCCGGTGGGGTCTTCTGCTGTTGTAGCCCATCCGCCTCAAGGTTGTGCGTGTTGTGGCTTTACAAATGCTTTGCTGCATACCTCGGTTGTAACGAGTGGTTATTTCAGTCAAAGTTGCTCTTCTATCAGCTTGAATCAGTCGGCCCATTCTCCTCTGACCTCTAGCATCAACAAGGCATTTTCGCCCACAGGACTGCCGCATACTGGATGCTTTTCCCTTTTCACACCATTCTTTGTAAACTCTAGAAATGGTTGTGCGTGAAAATCCCAGTAACTGAGCAGATTGTGAAATACTCAGACCGGCCCGTCTGGCACCAACAACCATGCCACGCTCAAAATTGCTTAAATCACCTTTCTTTCCCATTCTGACATTCAGTTTGGAGTTCAGGAGATTGTCTTGACCAGGACCACACCCCTAAATGCATTGAAGCAACTGCCATGTGATTGGTTGATTAGATAATTGCATTAATGAGAAATTGAACAAGTGTTCCTAATAATCCTTTAGGTGAGTGTACATAACCGGACCTTAGCGTGTTTTCTTAGGGCATACAGGATTACAGGAACCATTAAAACCAGAAGAGAAAAGCAAAAGGTTGCCCACAGCTTACAGCCTTTCCCTGAGCCATTAGTTCACATTTGCATAAAATGCTGAATGTGAGGTTACACAGGATTTACCCACCCCTCTATACCTAGCCAAAATCTTTTCCGCTTTGATTTATCTAACGCATGTGTCTGGCTAAGTACTTCAGCTGCGTCTCGTTCTGAAAAGTGCAGGGTTCACGCAAGCCCCTTATCTGGTGGAAGTGAGAGAAAGGCTGGCACTGCATGTGGAACTGTGGAAATGACAAATGCTGCCTGTTCTGAATGGTTTTAAAATGGATAAAGCAGGACTGCTGCTGGCCTCTCCTGATGCATTTACAATCCTGTTTCACTCCCAGCATGCTTTGTGGTGAGCAGTGATGTTTTGTGTGGAGTAAAAAAACTCAAATTCGAGTCCGCAGAAGTGGGCAGTTTTAGCCTGACGGTAGAACAGCAAAGTCAACTAGAGCCATATATAATCATTGTCCTACTTTAATCAAGATCAATTTCTGGCAAAATGGCTGACCATAAAACATTCATGGGCTTGTTTCAAGATATTCAACATTGTCTGAAGACAAAGTGGGGTCCAAAAGTCTGACAGTCTATTTAGCCTTTTTCTATCTGCATTGCTATTTAAATTAAAAAAATTAACTGCTTTAGTTTGAGGTCCATGCTGACACTGAAGCAAAATCAAAAATATTGCCAAAAAGATGAATTAATTAGCATACCTAGGCCCATTACTGATATGATATTAAATGAGATTTCCTCAGGTCCACATAGGAAATATTAGGAAAGAGCAGGAGGATGACACTTTAGCTGATCAATAGCTCTACTAGAATCAATGACTCGGATCAATGCCATCATGCTCACAGTAAGAGCACAGAGCACCACTCTACTGCACAAGAGGTCAGCATCTATAAAAGCGAAACACTTAGCAACACTCAGAGATAATCAGTGATACATCACCAAAACAACTCTGTACTTGACAGTGGTTCCCTTTCAGTCGGTCAGGTTCGACGTATGACGTACGACATCCTGGGCGCTGGCGAGATGAAGAGATGATTGCCTCCTCTGGCTGGGTGACACTTAACACATTCGCTAGTTTCCATAGTCTTCATGTAGAGCCGGTTTCTTCCTGTGTGCTCGCTTCAACCAGCCAGTAAAACCAAAGTGCCCGTTCTAAGTGTCGGCTTGCTGCGCCATTGCCCTCCTCATAGTGCACTTTATTGCTCCAGTAAGTTCCCCAGCTAGGCGAACCCTGTTGAGTTCCTCCACCATCATATGGCTGTCAGATGTGGCAGAGCATCTGATGTTAGGCCCAGTAGCGCATGCGCACCTCAGTGCTGCGCCCCCTGCTAAGCTATGTGCCATATGTTGTGACCCCTATGGCGGTCCCATATGTGTATTCTTCCACGGTACGGCTCTGTCTGGTGTAGTCTCCCGCCTAGGTCGGCTGGGGCCACCCCAGAGACTTTCGTATGCTGTACTGCCTGGGTGGCCAGTCCATATGTGTATCTTTCACATGATACCTCCCTACGTGTAGGATGTGGACTCCGCAGCGTTCCAACGGGGATCTGAGGGGCTTACGCAGGGCGCTGGAAGTGGCAACAGCCATGGAGTTTTCCATCGGGATCCCAATTCATTGGTGACATCCGACGTACACCGAACGTGACCGACTGAAAGGGAACGTCTTGGTTAAGTATGTAACCCTCGTTGCCTGAAGGGAATGTCACTACAGTTGCTGTACCATCACTGCACGGCCGAGTCACTAGTTCGGCTCCTCAGTGAAAAACGAATGTGTGCTGCATCCGCTTCTGTATTTATACCCGCGCTGCGGGGCGGAGCACGAGATGTAAATCTTACACACCATTGACCCGTTCTGTATACACTCAAAGCTGATAGGGCTCCTAGAAGTGATCCCAATTCGTTGGTGACGTCCGACGTACGTCTCCGTTCCCTCTTTCAGGGAACGAGGGTTACATACGTAACTGAGATGTTTTCCAGTATAGGTTTAAGCTAATCTTTCTTTTATCGGTTTCCATCAAATGATCCAGTTGTTAAGCTGCCCTAAAAGAGCCAAAAAGACATGAAATAAATACAACAATGTTCCGATTGCTCATGCATTGAATAATAAAAATACCTCAAACTGATTACAGTGTGTAAAACTGGTAACAGAAGAGCAGAATATTTTAGGAATTCTATTGTAGGACAGCTTTAATCAACCTAAACAGAATTATTATTATTATTATTATTATTATTATTATTATTATTATTATTATTATTAAGGCCAATCCACATGGCTTGCATTACAAAGTACAGTAACAAGCGCATGTTTGACATTTAATTTCAACGTTTAATTTTTGGCCCACTCCATCACTCAATAGTCTGTATGCATTGTTTACACTGAAATAACAAATCATCCTTTAAAATTTATAGGCCCTTTCTGTAGGTGTATAAAATTCAGTTTCATGCTTTTATAAAAAAAATTTATTGGATTCTAGAGCACTGGTGAACGTGGAGGTTCACATCCATTAAACCTTTAAATAGATTTTTCCCCCTGACAATTTTTAGAAAGGTAAGTACAGCATTATTAGCCCATCAGCCTATGATAGCACACCCTGCACGTTCAGATTTCCTCATCATTATCGGCTCACTTGTAAAGTATTCGCCTTTTTAAGCATTGTATAGAGAGCAAATACTATGGTGGCCGGGAGAGCTTAATGTGCTGCAAATTGAAAAAAAAACACCAGGAAATTAAGAAAACATCTTCATCAGTTTGTGCTGGAATTACTTTCAACGCAGCCAAATACAGAAACATGCTGCAAATACTCACAACACAACCAAATACAAAAACACGACCGAATACAAAAACGCTCTGAAAATTACTCAACGCAACCAAATACAGAAACGCGTTGCAAAACAACCAAATACAGAAACAAGCTGCAAATACTCACAACGCAACCAAATACAGAAACACTGAAAATACTCACAACGCAACCAAATACAGAAACGAGCTGCAAATACTCACAACGCAACCAAATACAGAAACACACTGAAAATACTCACAACGCAACCAAATACAGAAAAGAGCTGCAAATACTCACAACGCAACCAAATTCAGAAACAAGCTCCAAATGCTTACAATGCAACCAAATACAGAAACACACTGAAAATACTCACAACACAACCAAATACAGAAACATGCTGCAATACAACCAAATACAGAAACAAGCTCCAAATGCTTATAATTCAACCAAATACAGAAACAAGCTGAAAATACACAGAGCAACCAAATACAGAGACACGCAGAAAATACTCACAACACAACCAAATACAGAAACATGCTGCAATACAACCAAATACAGAAATACACTGCAAATACTCACAACACAACCAAATACAGAAACATGACCAAATACAAAAACGCTCTGCAAATACTCACAACACAACCAAATACAGAAACACGCTGCAATACAACCAAATACAGAAACGAGCTGCAAATACTCACAACGCAACCAAATACAGAAACGAGCTGCAAATACTCACAATGCAACCAAATTCAGGAACAAGCTCCAAATGCTTACAATGCAACCAAATGCAGAAACACGCTGCAAATGTTTACAATGCAACCAAATGCAGAGACAAGCTGCAAATACTCACAACGCAACCAGATACAGAAATACACTGCAAATACTCACAACGCAACCAAATACAGAAACGCTCTGCAAATACTCACAACGCAACCAAATACAGAAACACGCTGCAATACAATCAAATACAGAAACATGCTGCAAATGCTTACAATGCAACCAAATGCAGAGACACGCTGCAAATACTCACAACGCAACCAAATACAGAAACACACTGAAAATACTCACAACACAACCAAATACAGAAACACACTGAAAATACTCACAACGCAACCAAATACAGAAACACACTGAAAATACTCACAACACAACCAAATACAGAAACACGCTGCAAACACTCACAACACAACCAAATGCAAAAACATGCTGCAAACACTCACAACGCAACTAAATACAGAAATACACTGCAAATACTCACAACGCAACCAAATACAGAAACGCTCTGCAAATACTCACAACGCAACCAGATACAGAAATACACTGCAAATACTCAAAACGCAACCAAATACAGAAACGCTCTGCAAATACAACGCAACCAAATACAGAAACGAGCTGCAAATACTCACAACGCAACCAAATACAGAAACACGCTGCAATACAATCAAATACAGAAACATGCTGCAAATGCTTACAATGCAACCAAATGCAGAGACACGCTGCAAATACTCACAACGCAACCAAATACAGAAACACACTGAAAATACTCACAACACAACCAAATACAAAAACACGCTGCAAATACTCACAACACAACCAAATACAGAAACATGCTGCAAATACTCACAATGCAACCAAATACAGAAATACACTGCAAATACTCACAACGCAACCAAATACAGAAACGCTCTGCAAATACTCACAACGCAACCAAATACAGAAACGAGCTGCAAATACTCACAACGCAACCAAATACAGAAACATGACCAAATACAAAAACGCTCTGCAAATACTCACAAGGCAACCAAATACAGAAACATGCTGCAAATACTCACAACGCAACCAAATACAGAAACACGCTGCAATACAATCAAATACAGAAACATGCTGCAAATACTCACAACGCAACCAAATACAGAAACACGCTGCAATACAATCAAATACAGAAACATGCTGCAAATACTCACATTTCAACCAAATACAGAAAAATGCTGCAAATACTCACATTGCAACCAAATACAGAAACATGCTGCAAATACTCACATTGCAACCAAATCCAGAAACACGCTGCAATATAATCAAATACAGAAACATGCTGCAAATACTCACAATGCAACCAAATCCAGAAACGAGCTGCAAATACTCACAATGCAACCAAATCCAGAAACACGCTGAACATAACTACAACACAAACAAATACAGAAACACGCTGCAATACAACCAAATACAGAAACATGCTGCAAAATGCTCTGGATCGGCGTATATGACAGCGTGTTCCAGTTCCTGCCAATATCCAGCAACTTCGCACAGCCATTGAAGAGGAGTGGACCAACATTCCACAGGCCACAATCAACAACCTGATCAACTCTATGCGAAGGAGATGTGTTGCACTGCGTGAGGCAAATGGTGGTCACACCAGATACTGACTGGTCATTGGCCGGCGACAGCCTATGTCATTGTCACATATAGACACTTGCTTCAGGCACCGGTCATGCCGGAGGTATTCTCCATAGCATCTTGCAGACAAAGTGTGAGTTCCTATTCAAAAAGGGAACCCAACATATAAAGCAAATTAGGCAGGTTTAATTTCAAGATTTTGAAAGAGCCACCACAGCTGTCATTTAAACCCTGCTCACCGTGTTGTTACATAATCAGTGTGCCAGGTTAGTTTTCTGCACATAAATCAATCTCATGTTAGCTATCAGGTGACATGGTGCCTACATATTTTGACTGTATAATGTTGAGATGAATGCTTATATATGACTTCCAAGACGACTATAAATGTGGGTCCTCTCCTATACTCTAAATTCAAAGTGAGGTATCAGCTGGGATGGGCCACTGTGTTTATTATGATTACATGCTGACAGTGATGTATCCACTATTGGGTATAAATCTTCTCAGTCTCTGCCACCAAGAGCTCGAGGGACTGAATGCAAATTCGCTCACGGCACAAGTGCTGACATCATCAGTGAGGGTGCTCTCAATTACAAAGACACAGTAGAAAAGGACAACATGTGACTGTTCTATATCAAACTGTCACTTCAGTGTGATAGCCATCACATATAGAAATGTATACGGGTGGTTTATGATACAGCAGGCTGACTATCGTTCTGTCTGACAGAAGATTTTTTCCCATTAATTTCTCTACAAGAGGTCCATCTTCCCCCGGTATGCTCTCTTTAATAATAAGTTATTTGCAATTATGGTTGTGGTTGAATTGCAGTACCATCTCTTACCTCTGGGCATGGTTTCTCACAGTACATTTACTGGAGGGAAAAACCTCACTGCAAATATCCAAACATGAAGATACTGTCAAGAGTAGAACAGTCCCACCGTTTGCCCCAGAAAAAAAACAAAAAAACAAAACAAAACTATACTTCACCTAACTAGGCCATGTCCTAGTTTAAGTGCAATGCCAGTATTCATTCAGTTGTTATAGTTTTGTTTAATACTAAATGACTATAAAATGCAGTGTTCACTGCAGTGTTATTTTAGTATTTATATAATGGTTACAGTTTTAATTTTATTTTAAGTTTGTGTAATTTTGCTATGTGCTTTTGTCATTTTTATGATTTTTTTTTTTCTGTTTTAATTCTGTTAATTTGCACGTTTAAGTTATGTAATATTTATATTCTATTTTATTTCAGTCAACATTTTTAATAGTTTTAGTTTTAATTAAGGTTAACAATGCTGTTTCACTGATATCATGCTGTAGGATCTTGTTCAAGGATATTGCAAAACCAACACGACACACAGTAACACTCCAATAACTGGGGGAAAGAGCATGCTGTTGACACAGACTGGCTATTTGCTTCATTTTGTTTTCCAGTTAATTAATGTGGGCCCACACTGTGGTGCATCATTGGACAAATTGCTGAGATGATTCTGTTGAGAAGTGGATACTTTTACTTCAAGGCCTTCATTTAATGATGATTTGTTTTCAGTGAAGCAGATGTTCTCCTGCATTCTTGTGACTGGAGCTGTTAGAGAGTCACTTATGGCGACCCAGTGCGCAACAGCTGTAGAAGGCACACAACACACAGGCACACACACAGTTATTTTTTAATGACTTGCATTGTTTATTGTGAAAACATTTTATTTCTATTGCTCTATACTGTGAAAACAAAACGGCGATTTACTCTGAGAAACTACTCAAACTACTCTGAAAATGTATAATGTGAGGTCCTGTCTCTAAATGGCACACTTCATGTTGAATTGGCAAAATCCAAAAGACTTTAAAGTGTTATATCAAATTTTAGGATCCAAAAAGTTGCTTACAAGCAGACATGCAAAGCCAACATTGTTCTTCAACATAATATAGATAGGCCCATAGGCAGAGCAAGGCTTAGCCTTCCCCTGGCCACAGGTCAAAAACTAAAGGGGGCTTGGACCAAAAACACACCTGCAAATTTAAACTACATCTTGTAATAAAGTGAAAATTAAAATTAAATGAAAAGTGTTAATTGTGGCATTAAATATCGATCTGCTGATGTTGCATCATACTTTGTATGCGTTTTACAGCAAATCACACATGACTGAGCTTATGAATGCAATGGCCAATCAGAGGTGTTTAGATTAGTCATCGCTGAAACGCAGGAGTTTTGTTCAGTGCGTGAGCTGAACTCTGAATTCTGAATTCTGAATGAATTCTGCACTCTTGCGAATACTCTCATCATAAACGGATAAACATAAACAGATTTGGTGATTGCAGTCTTGGGAGTGTCAAAACTAATTTAAATAGGTTTTTCAATTTACAACATATTTTATCAGCATTGAGCAATGTAGCCAATCACAAACATATTTTGTCCAGTGCTTAGATCTGCACACTCAAATCCTCTCGTTATTATTTAACTTGTAACAACAAAAAAATTAGTGTAATGTAGACATTATGTAGGCTAAATAAGATATTTATTGTACAGTCAGATTAATCAATTAGCAGAACTTTGTGAGATCGCAATGAATTAAGAAGAGTGATTAGTGATTATAAAGGGAACGCTTTTATGCGCTTATTCTAGACGATAATCCATTCAGCATTTGAAGAAAACGTATGTTTTTTGCTGCATTAAGCAAGGAAATGGTTAGGCTATTTATTATTCGAACTGTGCATATGCTTGCCTGTTCAAATTATTGTGGTTTGTGAACATAACCACTTTAATAATTGTATGATGTTTTAAACAAGTATTTTGTTAAAGGGATGTTAACTTTCTAAAGAAACAAAATTGTGCAACATAAGAAAATCTTTTCAGAGAAAATCTTTTTTAAAAGTTTTAAAATGCATTCTAAAGTAGCATAAAATGAAAATTCACTTTATCTATATTCTAAATGCACATTATTAATCTTATTGCATCTGATTCATCCATGCGTGCATTTAATTTTTCACAATTAGTTTTGGCCATCATTTGTAATAAAATTAATTGTGTGATAAAATGCAGTGTGTGAATTTTAGTGGCATCTAGCAATGTTGTCGCCGGAGAGAGCAGAGAGTGACTAACGCTCTGTGGAGAAGATTGTCTGTTTAGGGCTACTGTAGAAACATGACGGCACAAAATGGCGACTTCACTGTAAGGGGACCCGCGGTGTATGTAGATAGAAATGGCTCTGTAGGTAATAAAGGTAATAAAAACATAACGGTACATTAAGTAGTCTTTATACACCACTGAAAACATAGTTATGTATATTATATTGCATTTCTGTCAATAGATCCTCAAATACTACACACTGGACCTTTAAATGGGACCTATTATGCAAATTTCACTTTTATAAGGTTTTTGAATACAGATGTGTGTCCACAGTGTGTGTAAACCACCAGCCTATAAATGGTAAAAATACACCCTACAATCCCCATCAATCATAATCATTTCATATTTCCCCCTACTCCTACGTAAGAGTAGGGAAACCCCGTGACTGTTGATGATCTGCCCTTTTAGCACAGACACACACACAGTCCACCTCCTCTCCTGCAACAATACAATGCTGGATTCGCGAAAAAGTTGTTTCTGAAGGATGGGTCAATACCAACGCTTCATTCTCTAACTTCATATCCAGAATAAGTAAGAATGGCACTTCACATTTTGTGAATGTTTGAAAATGTCCTTTCTGAATGAGCTGTCTAGAATGCTGTACGGCTAATATGGCTAAAGTTTCCATAGTCTCTGACTGTATTCACAGAGACTAGAGCTATGTCGTTAGATTTATCCCGAAAACGCACACCATCTGCATAATTCATAAACGCACATTTATTATGCATTGTATAGTCAGGTGATGGACATTACATAAATGTATCCACTAACCATTCAGAAACATCCAGGTGCAGTCTAAAAGTTGCAACCTCTTCCTGAGTCTCTCCATCGGTGTCCGACTACAGTTCAAACATGTAAGGATGCACTCCATAACTGGTTATTTCAGACATTTTGGCTGAGTGAGATTCGCCTGTTTTGTTGTTGAAGGAGTATCCAAAGCCATATAAAAAGGATCCACCCTCTTCTGGAAGGGGAGCGGGGAGCAGCAGCTCATTTGCATTTAAAGGGACACAGCGTGTTTTTGCTTGCACTCAAATAGGGGCAAATTTGACAAGCTATAATAAATTATTCGGGGGGGTATTTTGAGCTGAAACTTCACAGGCATATTCTGGGGACACCAGAGATTTATATTACATCTTGTGAAAAGGGGCATAATATGTCCCTTTTAGTCTAAATTATTTATTCCACTCTGGTGATGTATGCCAGCCACCTTAAATAATTTAGTCTACTTTAACCCAGACCTTTTTTTTTTCATTTTTTTTTTTTCACAATTGGCCTCAAGCTCGCATTAGATCAGCCTCCATTCCAATCAACAACTAATGATAGAATCAAGTCTCCTTGATTCACCTTTTTTCGATAACCCATGTCTCTTAACCCATGTCTAATCCTAAACTTAACCTATTAAAGGAGCACTCCACTTTTTTTGAAAATAGGCTCATTTTCCAACTCCCCTAGAGTTAAACAGTTGAGTTTTAACCATTTTCGAATCCATTCAGCCGATCTCCGGGTCTGGCGGTAGAACTTTTAGCATAGATCATTGAATCTGATTAGACCATTTGCATCTCACACAAAAATGACCAAAGACTTTTATTCCTGTGTAATAATCAAGGAACTTTGCTGCCGTACCATGGGTGCAGCAGCGCAATGATATTACACAGCACCTGAAAATAGGCTAACTTCTGTCAGCATAACCAACCTGACAACCTGCTTGCACACGGAGCGTGCTGGGGACTTAATGGTAAACTTAATTTAATATACATTATCTGAAAACAAGTGGCAGGAATTTTTTATACAATTTTGCTTTAAGTACATTTTTACTGTTATTAGATATTTATTTGCAAAAAGACAAAAACACAGAAAAATGTGTTTTTAACATTGCAGGAAATATATGCCAGATCTGAATTAAACTGAATTGAAATGTATTGATTCGATTTTACTTATTTTTGGATGTTTTTATTATTTTTGTCTTCAATGGCCTTACATCTCAATATCTCACATCTCTCAAATTATTTCTTGAAAAACAAACAAACAAATAAAATGACAAACTAAAAATAATGCAGAGACCTAATTTCAGAGTTATCATATCTTCCATTCTTATTCAAATGTGTAGAGAAGTAAAAGGGCATGTGGTTAAGCTAGATGCAGAATACTGGAAACAGAATGACGGGCAGGTCTCCACAGCGAAAGCAGCATAACCATGGTGCAAATACAAGTATCAGGGCTTAAGAAACAGACAGCCAGAGAATAGCCTGTCAGATACAGCAGCTGTCAGATCCCAGATCAGCTAATTCAAGCGCAGGTGCTAACACACTGCAGCGCATAAGCTAGACTGCTGCTGGAGGAGGAGAGAAGCTTCATTCTATTCATGAAGTCTTATTAGCATAATCAGCTCAGTTCATTCAGGAGTGAACCTGAAGTTCTGTGAAGAACATGTCAATCACGTTTCAGGAGCATAGCCAACACCCTGAACAATTTCACTCACTGCTGCTAGAATATTCAAAAGTATTTTCCATGTCTCTTCCTATCTGTGGGCTTCCTATATAAGTGGCCTCTGTATCTGGATAACAGATCGGATTTCTGTTTCCCACAAAATATTTAAATTAGGTCTTGGCGCTTGAAAGGCAGAAACTTCAAATGGCCTCGTAGCATAAAAACAACTTTTACTTTACCCTCTATCAATGGCAGTGCACACAGCACAGAATTTTTGTGATTTATTCAACAAAAGTAGCGTTACAATAGATCACATATAGAGTAGGCCTACTAATCAATTTATTTAAGTTTCCCAACATTAATCTTGTATGATGAGAAGATGTATCTTTCCGACTCATTTCATGATTAAAAAGAGCACGCAAGCATTTATATTGTGTAATAGCAGTAAAACACCTGCAGAATCTGAACCCCTTTGTATTAAAGAAATTAAAGAACGCACTTCACATTAAAGATCATTAATTAGAACTAAACAAGGGTATAGGCTATAGGCTACGACAACAGATTAAGTTAAATTTTATTAAACATGCTGAAATAATAAAAACATACAACATTTAAAACAAAAAAAAAAAAATGCGAAGTGTATTCCGATTATTCCTCTGGCAAAGCAGCCTGCAGCTCTTCATTAAGATCGCATAACTGTGATTGTACAGGCGATCGTCTCATTCAGATAATGTTGCGCATTTCAAATGAAAGCATACCGTGTGTCATTTATCATGTAAGTCTAAATAAACGGTTTTAAAGATTGACGTTTATCGTAAAGTTCAGAAAAGTTTAATTTCTTGCGCTGAGAGAGTGGGTGGGGATTTATATGACGACGCCTTCTGAATGTAGATACGACGGCTGGATTGCGTTTACATTACACTGAGATCCAAATCACAATGCATCCTCGACTACCTCTGGGGGGTATTCCAGAAAGCAAGGTTAACTTACCGTCACATATACCCTGAACTTTGGGTTGATTAACCCAAACCTTGTTTACTCGAGGTATACTGGTTCCAAAAACGCTGATTCAGACAACTCAGAGTGTGTTAACCGTGAACACACAAGACATTCTCAACAGAGTGACGAATCAATGATTCACCATGGAAACAGACACTAAGAAAGAGCGCGCCATTCTACTTCCTCTTCTTCTTTTGTTTAATGGCGAGTTACATAACCTACTTAAGTGCTAAACCTATTTGGTGGTTGTGCAATACTTTTTTCAATCTCTTCGTTTAATAAGTATTCTTTATTCACTGGTTCACATACTTTTTCTTGCAACTGTATTTTGTAATAATTGTTTTATTTTGTACCCTTTATTATTTTCTCAATTTTTTTTGAGGTGGCACCGCCTCATGCGCAATATGAAACACCCCTGATATTAAGTAGATTGGAGTGACATGATTTTAATTTAAAGGTGGGCTACTCAACTCACCCACAGGTTAAATCAAAGGTTTTAGGGTTGTGACAAGCACATGTAGAGTCCACCTCCTCTCCTGCAAAAACCAATGCCGTCCACTTCCTCATTCTATCTGTACGTTTCCACCTCAGGGCAGCAACGTCCTGACAGGCTAAGGTAAGCGGAAAAGTGGGATATGATTGGCGACTGACTATTTGCAGTTCGTCATCGGGATGACATGAAAATCCATAGGGAATAAGAGATGCTTCTCACGCTGGCTGGAATTGACCATCGATCGATGCAGAGGGAAATTGGTCCTCAGAGTACGGGGAGCTAGACGAGGTTAAGAGAAGCTGTTTGGTGAAGCATTAGCCAAAGATTATTTATGGGCAAACATATATCCTGTTTGAAGCCCTCTTATTCAAGCTCTCCATACTAAAGGTTATGCGTTATTTTGCTAAGTAATGTGAATCCCAGGAGTCTAGGAGTCCAAATGGTTTTATCATTGAGTGAGCATATAATTAAAACAAGTAATAATAATAATAATAATTAATATTATCGTGGGTAAAATGGTGAACACTTCTCTCTTTTTCCTTCCTCCCACTCTGCATCTTAAACTTTGTCATTGCTTGAGGGTGAATAAATTATGGGATCATTTTTTTAATTAAGTTTTGGGTGAACTAACCCTTTAATGCTGCTTTCCTCATTTCCTCATCAACTTTCATTAAACTGAATGTACGTCCAAGATATTCTTCAAAAATGCTCTTTTTATGAGAGACTTGCTCAATTTGTACCCTGTATAGGCCTACAGTATGTTGCTATATTTTCATCTCCTACCCCAAGTTGAATAACTACATAGGGTACGAACTTGACATCAGAGCAGGATGAATGAAAGACGCTTTTGCAGTTTGAGGATTACAGTGTTTCAGATTCACAAAATGACCAACTGACACTTTCACGCTACACACCAAATACCTATCATCTCTGTCCTCAAAGCTGACCTTCAGCTAGTGTGAAAACGATTAAGTTTGGATGTCCAAAACCATTCTTTTCCCCCCCTTTTGGCAGCTGAGTGCAATATTACCTTAGAGATACACTCATCTCTTTCTGCATCAAAGAGCTCAGCTGTCAGACTGGCCAGTGAATACAGCCTAATGTGTGACTCTGGCTGTGAAAGTGAGAGAGAGCGAGTCTGTGCGAGGTAGAGAGAGATAGTGAAAGGCGATGGGCTGAAAACAGGTGCATAATAGATCCTGTGTGTATCCAAGAATGCTTTTGCTGTGTATGCAATGAGTGTGTGGATATTACAGAAAAATAAATGGTGAGCACACAAGTGTGTCTGATGTCTGACATACAACAAATGAATTTCCGTAATGCAGGATCTCTTATTCTGCGACTGTGTGTGTGTGTGTGTGTGTGTGTGTGTGTGTGGTGAAACAGGAAGGAAAGCTTTGGCTCACATGCATCTGTAAATCTCAGTACAAGCCAGAGAGCAGGCAACTGAGCAATGGGTCACTTTAGCAACCAATCAGGCTTTAAATAACCGCACAGAGCAGAACTAGCCAGGGGAGACAGGGTGGCCGTAAAACAGCAGGTAAGTACAAAGATGGGGATATCAATAACCCTATTTTACATTTCCCAAATCTCATTTCAGATATATATGGAAAAAGTTCACTGAGATATTATGTGAAAACTGTGACTGATCGGTTATGGCATCCAGACTTAATAATGATTCTCCTTCTGAAGCCTTGTATCTAGGATACATAAAATTTATAAATAGCCTATACCCTAAATACTCACTGCATTAAGAGGATAATTCACCCCCTCAAATTACCCCAAATTCACCCCTCATTCATCACTTTCTGGACTCTGTTGAAAATGTAAAATTTGTAATATTTGAATGAAAAGATCCAAAATGTCACAAAAAAAAAAATCTTATAAAAGAATCACAAATGTCTGTAGTAGTCATTATATGCATTCCATGTCTTCTGACATATCTGAAAATCTTTGAGTTTGAGAGAAATGCCAATGTCTGATATGTAAACGAATTCTTCATTTGAATCAGTATATGTACAACAATGGAGGTATCAGCAACCCTATTCTACATTTCTAAAATCTAATTTCAGATATACAGTATATGGGAAGATTTCACTAAAATATTATTTGAAAAAAAAAAAAATATGACTGATCGGGCATGGCAGCCACACTTAAATATGATTTTCCCTCTAAAGCCATGTGTCTAGGATACCTAAAATGTATAAATATACCCTAAATATTCCCTGCAAGCAAGGGATCAAAGTACATTCAAAGTACAAAGTACAAATATGGGGATATCAATGACCTTATTTTACATTACCAGACTCTCATTTTGTATATAGAAAGGTTCACTGAAATATTATGTGAAAAAAATGTGACTGATCGGCATGGCAGCCAGACTTAATAATGCATGGATCCCTACCAAGTAAATAAGAAAGTAAATAATTGAGGGTCTAGGATGGGCAAGCATATTCACAAGGGCCAAGCAACCGCACAGTATATTAAACACCAGCCATGACTGTAACATGACCATTGGGTTTGAGAGATACAAGAGCTGTAGTCCCGTTCTTACAGTGCTCAGTACATAACTCCACTTGAAATCAATCATCCAGGTAAACAAAGCACATGCTTTGCTGCACAGCACGACAATGGAAAATGTGAACTCAGACCCACGGTGACCCAAAGTGCTGCCACATGTGGCCATTTGCTGTAATATAAGAAAAGATAATTCACCTGTAAGCTAAAGCAAACTTGTGTACATGTGTACTAGCTAAATCTAGAATTTTATTTAAGTGCTTTTGATAATTTATGATGCTTTTGATAGCATCATAAATTATGATGAGAATGAGAAGACATGCAGATTTGTCCATGCAAAGCTGAATGGTTTTCTCTCCACAACGCCGGAGTTCAAAGCCACCTTGCCGTGCCTGGAAAGAAAATAAGAATCCTGTGCCTGGTGAATCAAAGCCTGGATAGAACAGGCTGGGATCATAGGTCTGTGTCTTTGTGAAGGTGGACGAATGAGAAGGTGTGGAGGAGTGAGATGGCGCAGGAGGGGGTAACACCGCCAGGGCTTTGATCTGCTAAAGCCCTTTCACCCACGAACCAACAGGGAGTCTCAGGCTTTACCCCCTCATGTGATGCTCCATATGAGGGAACATTCGCTCCCTCTGAAGCCTTGTCAACTCATCTTCATGTCTTCCAACCAAACCGCACACAAAATAAGGCATAAACTAAGAATAAAAAAAAAAGGCTCAAATTCGGATAGTGGCATTTTGTGGCTTCACATCTCCTGGTGTATTTAGTCATAAATCGTTTTCGAACTGGATTTGACAAATTAACCAACAAGCATTATTTGTAAATTTTGAAGTAAAGACCAAACGCTTAGGCCCTGTTTACAACAAGTATTAAGATGCGTTTTGGTCGATCAGATCACAAGTAGATGAGGGAGACATATACCCGTTTACACCTGGTGTTTTAATCCTCTTTTGTCCACTTTCAACCACTTCTGTCCTGATTTATTTGAGGGGATGGTCTATGGGCGGGTAAATGTAGCGAACACGCTGAATGGGTGTTACGTCTTGGTACTTTTTTCGTCCAAACGCATCGCAATACCAGGTGTAAACAGGGCCTTAGGGACTGTGTCGCATCAACAAGATCTAGAAAAGCCAACATATAGAATAGCACATAAGTTCTTGGTTTCCCTAGGAATCAAACCTTGTTTTTTGCGCTGCTAGCGCAATGTTCTACTCTATGCAGTTTTATAACAAGTTTTTGAAATAAAATATATATATATACACAGTAGATATAGATAGATCAGGCATAACACTATATTGTATAGTGTGTTGATCCCCCTTTTGCTGCCAAAATAGCCCTGACCCGTCGAGGCATGGACTCCACTAGACCCCTGAAGGTGTGCTGTGGTATTTGGCACCAAGATGTTAGCAGCAGATCCTTTAAGTCCTGTAAGTAGCGAGGTGGGGCCTCCATGGATCGGAGGTGTTCCAAATTCTGGGGAAGTCAACACCTCAAACACATTTTGCTCCATTCCTGAACAATTTTTGCTTTGTGGCAGGGCGAATCAGGGCACAAAGAGGCCACAGCCACCAGGGAATACTGTTTCCATGAAAGGGTGTACACGGCCTGCTACATTGCTTAGGTAGGTGGTACGTGTAACATCCGTGTAACACGTGTAACATCCACATGGATGGCAGGACCTAAGGTTTCACAGCAAAACATCACATTGCCTCCGCCGGCTTGCCTTCTTCCAATAGTGCATCCTGGTGCCATGTGTTCCCCAGGTAAGCATAAACACAGATGTTATGCCTGATCGGTGTTTATATAGAACTTGCAAGCATCTTGTAGTACTTAAAGCAGCTGGTGGCCACACAAGATGCTCACTGTGACTTTTGATATTGACCCCAACATGGACTCATCATTCCATTTCAGTTCATCAAATGTCTGTGAAACTTGTTGAGTTTATGTCTCAGTTGTAGATTTTTTATCTTAATACAAATATTTATATATGTTAAGAAATTAGCTGGAAATAAAAGCAGATGAATGTTAGAGGACAATCTTTTTTTACTGAGTAAATAATGGAGAGCAAGGCGATGAGAAGACCTAATGTGCAACCCATTCACTCAAACAACCTATTAAATGTTTTAGTTATTAAATTTAGTTAATATTAAATTTTAAAGTATGCTGCCTTATTTTAAGTTGGAGGGGTTAATGAATTCATTGAAGTGTTCTGGATGAATGACTATGAAACGTCAATCAGATAAAGTACAGTACTATTAGCTAATGTGAAATAGATGTTACATTCCGCACTCACAGAGGGCCTATTGTTGACTTTCAATCAATATCCTTCAATTAGTGGTTGTCAAGAACACATCCAAGAGCTAGAAATGAGACCCCATTGGGAGCAAACTAACTTGTCATAGACACTGTATATTAACAGACAATCTGTCAAGCATTGAGGTTGCCAAAATTAGTTTTCAATAAAAATATGACGTTAAATGACAAAGTAAGCTGTTAGCTTTCAGGGGAAGTCAAATTCAAATTTGGTATTTGAGCCCCAAGTAAACAAATCTTTCTGCCATAGATGATGGACATACAGTGTATTGCAAAAACATTTTTGAAGTGCTTCGTGAGAGCTAGGCTATGTTGGCCTATAACTTCTTTAGATGAGCACTGACAATTCAGCAGTTTCAATCAGCCACAGTTGAATAGTTGTTCCAAAGACTTATGACTGTTTTCTGTGGAACACAAAAGGTGAATTTAAAAATAACTCAAGAATAAATGGTATCAAATTTTTTCTCCAAATTTAATGAAAGTGATCTGAAGCTGTCCAAGCCACAATCCTCATTCATTACATTGAAAAGCGTATCAAGCCTAATTATAATTTTTTTTTTTAAATGTATCCTTTGTGTTCCAAAAGAAGATCATGTGGATTTGAAATGGCATAAAGGTCAACAATGATTCATTTTTGGGTGAACTATTCCTTTAAGACTTGTGAAATGTTTGGATATAGGAGGATGTGGCTATTTTGAAGACCTGTCTTTGTTGTTGTTGTTGGCTATCTGAAGATAAGGTGGCTAAGATACCTCACAAAGTCCCGAAGGCCAAATTCTGCTTTAGCTTTGATCAAACTGTGTCCTGCACATTCCTCCTCTCGCATCAAAGCAGGAAGGCTAGAAAGAACATGTTGCCTGAAGTGAGAGAGAAATTATGATGACCTCAATCAGTTTCTTAATAAGCCTAAATTCTGATTCAGAAAGGGGATAAACATTTATAACAGACTAATAATTTTTATTTTTATAACTAGTAACTAAATAAAAAGCTTTCAGCTAAAGATACGCTATAAACCTTCCCCAACATTAATTGAGCAAAATGCTAATATCTACCTGTAACTATCTGTCCGTCCATCTTTCTTCAGGATTTCATACCAACCATTAAATTACGGTCAGCTTCAAAAGCCATAAATAGAAGAAGCTTTTATGCTTGCTTTTTTAGTTTTTTTTTAAGTTTCCCAAAAAGCAGGATAAGTCATTCATAGCCTGCGAAAAATGCAATCTCAAGTAGGGAGAATTCATTTTTCTATGTATAAGAAAAGAGCAACACTCAAAAAGCCCACTATATATGCAATTTTTTATTGAGCTTATGGCAGATTGACATGCAATGTGAAGAAAAAGAGGAGTGACATCACAATGAAAATGATATAACAGTTAGTGAAATGCAAATATTAACATTTGACATATTATGGGCACCGAATATAAGCACTGAAGTGTGATCTCGCATGCATTAGCTTATCACCAAGATGATTACTATGCACTTTTCATCGGGCAATCAAAAACATGCCAGAATTCTTCTGTTTTTCTGAATATAACTACACTGTAATAGAAACATAAATAATACAATGCACTGCGCTACTGAACTTATATTGAGGAAAACTCACTAAACACCTCTGTGTTATAGTCTTCTATTACAATTCTGTAGAAGTTCTTCAGAAATTATATTTTACCTGAATTATAAAGGACCATGTTGTTTTTTGATTAACAACCTTAGCAGTATCTTATCCTGCAATATCAGATTACACATTTCACTCTTAATAGGGTGCTGTACAAAAGGTAATGAAGAAAAAAAAAAAAAGGGATCAATGCCCACTAGGCTAGCCAGGATAGTTTGCAAAAACAAAAGGTGTATGGGTTTCAATAGATCGTTTTACATTGGGGATATGTTCAGGTGAGAAAATAAAAGAAGGTTAAAGGAGAAAAGAAAAGAGTCAGTATAAGCAGGGCCTCTGGAGAAGGCTAGATACATGGACACTCAACATATTTAAATTCTTACCAATTACTTGTCTATTTAATCATTAATTCCACCAACGCTAGCTGGAGAAGTAGGGCATGCTTTGTTTTTGTGTCCTTTAGCTACATCTCTGTAATCATGATCAGGACCAGCTCTCTCTGGGACCAGGGGTGCTTCTAAGTGGCCAATGCCCAAATTCATAGTTATATGCAATATCACCAAATACATAGTATATGTATGTTATGACACCAAAATTCACAATCCTCTATTCCAATTTCGATACCACATCTATAGCTTAACTAAGATTGGATTGGGATGGATGGGGATGGATTGGATGGATTGGATGGGATGGATGTGTCTTCTGAAGCCTTATGATCAGTGAAAGGAACGCTCAAAGGCTCAGAAACGACTCTTGAGTTCTTGAGTTAACAGCTCACTGGAGAATACGATTTTCAGTAAATTATTACTTATTATGGTACAACTTTTACGACTTCAGAAGACTTGGAATATAAGCACACAAATCGCATGGACTTTATGATAAGCAGTTTTTTATGCCTAAAAACAGCTAATGGGTTTGGAATAATGATGATGTGTTTTTTATTGGTGAACTGTTCCTTTAAGTAATCCATGAATCCAGGCTCACTTCCTCAAGAGTGTTATCCTTGATTCTTTACTTCAGTTTATTTGGATCATAGCATAACATGGTGGTGGTGCAGATGAATTTGGCAATACATCATGTGAACTCTCCACAGTGACATACTACTATTTTCTACATATGGAGGCGAATTGGATTAAGTCCAATATTAAAGACATGAGGCCTCCAGGTACCATGCAGCTATTGCAAATGTCAAGTGCCATTTTCAGCTATTCTGTACCACAAGTCTGCTTTATAAAAACAAAGTGTCAAAAGCATCACATGAGAATACTTCTACGTGAAAAACCGGCAGTGCACAGCTCTGGTTAAAAAATGTGACGCAGGTATTTTTGACTTCTAGTCAAAAGATAAAGTTGGGTGAAGCCATGAAATGATGGATAGTCGGCTGGGTCTCGCATGACGGTTTACGTTCCCGCTAGGCTTTTTGCCCAAGGCTTGTTCCTCTCTTTACTCCAGAGGGAGCTTGAAGTTATCTTTGACTGTGAAAATAACAGCCGTTCTTCTGACCAGCATGTGTGTTGTATCAGAGGCTTGTTAAATCACCTTGCTGGAGAAATTCCCACTGGAGAATGGGGTGCTGTGATCCTGTTCTGTGGGGATGGTTGGAGGGCATGCCAGCACTGCCTGCTGCATTCCACCTGCTACACATGCATCCCGATGGGCTTTGTCATATGAACATTCATGAAGAGCAATGTAGGTGTGCACACATCTCATAACGGCCCAGAGGAACATTCTGAGAAGGTGCAGATAAGAAAAAACATGCCGTAATGAAATATTCAATAGAGATGAGCATACACACATGCTGTATAAACGCTCTCAGCATATATACATCCAAGACCTTATGACAGATATAGCACACTGAAAGTCACACTTGATAAAATTAGCTTTTCCTTTCAGCTGTGTGTGCTAAACCAGTTCTCACACTCTTAAAAAAAAGTTCTTTATTGGCATCTACACTCTTTAAAAAAAATAATAAAAAAAAAAGGTTCAATGGGGTTCTATATAGAACCCTATTCTTTTCTTGACTAAATTTTAAAGAACCATTTAATGTCAAAGAAGTTCTATATAAGAAGAAATATCTTAAATAAAAAGTGTTCCACCATGATGGAAACCCTTAAAAGGTTCTATACAGAATATGTATGGTTACATGAACTTTTAACATCCATGGAACATTTCCATCGCACAAACAGTTCCTTACATTGGAAAATGGTTCATTTAATAATTGTTAACCGAACAGTTCTTCAAGGAGCCCAAAATGGTTCTTTTATGGCATCACTGTGAAACCCCCATTTTAGAACCTTTTTTTTTTAAGAGTGTAGATGTTGCTCATCGGAAATGACCTTATTTTAGACGCATGCCTACCTTTGCATCAAACTCAAATATTGCATACAATTTTTATTTAAAAGGTGCAGAGTAATCAGTATTGTAATCCTGCCTTCGAATGCAATTTTAAACATTTAAAGTTTAAATAAATTCATTCTAAACCCAAAAATCCATAGTATAATACAAATGCATCAAGCATAGTTTGAATTCCCTTTTATACATAGTATTATTGCTTCCACTGTCAATGTTTGAATATTATCTAAGTGGTTATTATGGGTTCAATAGCTGAAAACTCTTGAACAGTCCTCCAAAATGTTACTTTAATACAAGAGAAACTATTAAAACACCCCGTATATTGCAGTCTAGCCTGCTTCCTTTTTTACTGCTTTAGAAATCACAAGCCATCTCACCACACAAAGCCCAGCTCACCTACATTGTTTTGTAGGGTGAGAAAGCTGACAATGTGCAGCACACTAGACTCTGAGAATTATTTAGAGCAGTCATCGCACACCGGCTCCAATGGCAGGCTCCGCTACCCATCACGTGAGACAAAAAGACAGACCTCAGTTTCCTCCTCGCTGCACAGCATCAAACCTTTCCCGGCTCTGTGTTCTTGTGTTGTACAGAGACGTCACTTGAGAACTGAGAGAAGGAGATTCTGCCAGTGTGCCCAATTCGTAGTGCACCTGCTGTTGAGATGACAGCATTAAAACAAATCTGTTTTTCCTCACCCTGAACAAACGCCCTACAGGTCACTCTCCAACCGAGCTGAGCGATCATTAGAATTCATGGCATATCTCGGAGTCAGAGGATAGAAACAGTGATTATTAGAACTCTGTATTCAAAAAGCACAATAGCAGAATAAGACAAATTTGAGGATGGCAGCCGAGGGCAATACTGGCAGTTATGAGGAAATTATACACATAATCAAGTATAAACTCTCTGCATGACACTAGGCTAATAAAAGGCTTGTGTGTCGTGAGCAACACAGTAACTTTAGAAAAGAGAAGAGTGCTAGTAAGGTCTTGCAGAATCCTCATTGAGATTACTTGAAAATGTAATCTTAGCCTGGAAATTCAAAATTTAAAACACAAAAAAACATTATGATATTGCATTGGTAAAAGACATGACAAAAAAAAAAAAAAGTAAAAATAATGTAATAATAAAAAAAATACATTACAATAAAATATAATCCGGTAGCACTTTACAGCACAGCCCTGTTCTGCATGTACATATTATGTACTTATTTTAGCAATTACAATAATTGGGTTATAACTAGGTACTAACCCTGAACCTACCCCTAAACCTAATCTTAACCCAGGCAGTTACCTCATATTACCAGTACTGTAATCTTGGGTTAGTACTAGGGCTGCACGATAAATCGCAATTAACATGAAATCGTGCTTATCGCAATTATGAAATCACAAAGGCTGCGATTATTTTTTATCTGCAGTTTGTCAGTGCAGGACGGCTCTGTGATTAGTAGTAAAGGCTGCTCCATCTGAAATCACTTAAACCTTTTGCATTTGAAAAAGCAACATCTTGTATCTTTCCAAGAATTTAGTCATGTTTAATCAAAGCGTTTCAATCTTCTGTTTATTCAGCTCACCGATAGTATGATGTTCATAGGGATTTCCTGGAATGACGTGCGCTATTGTACTTCTGCGGCACATATTTGGAGTACCTTATGGAGCAGTATTTACTATTGATTAAATCAATTAAATAAATCACAGCCTTTGCCAAATCGCGTGTGGTTTAATTGTGATTTATCGTGCACATTTTTTAGAGTGGCCAGCCTAAGGCACACCTGTGCAATAATCATGCTGTCTAATCAGCATCTTGATATGCCACACCTGTGAGGTGGATGGATTATCTCGGAGAAGTGCTCACTAACACAGATTTACGAACAATATTTGAGAGAAATAGGCCTTTTGTGTACATAGAAAAAGTCAGTTCAGCAAAAACAAATGGGGGCAAAAACAAAAGTGTTGCATTTATAATTTTGTTCAGTGTGTATATATGCATTCTCATTTAGATTATTTTAGCATAATCTAATGCCTACTTAAAGTTACTCTTTAAAACCACTAATAATTTAATAACATGTAAATGTGATCTTTAGAAAATCTCAAAATGAATAATTTTTCATGGTGTGATTCCTAGATTCAGCATTTAAAATTGTTTAGATTTATTGTTTTACTTTTAGACCAAATAGTATAGAATTTTGATAAAATTAACAATTATCATTTTGGGGAAACTTTTTTTATTTCTTCTTACACACACTTTCTCATCACACCAAAAAAAGGTGATTTCACATTTTTATTATCTTTGACAATACAAAAAAAGCAATGCACAGTCAAAACACAGACATAACCTTCTATCGCACAAAACACTCAAACACTATTCATCACACATGCAACTCCTCACACATCCCTCTGCGAGTGTCAGATTCTCTCTTGACAGCTTAATATCTTTTTGAAGTTGGTCAAACTGTCAGATTCACTTAGCATCAAAATGCGGAGCGTGTGCCATAACTAGCAGACGCCACTTTGTATCTGAATCCGATATTGATCTGCAGAAGCCTCCAGTACAAATTGATTAACTTGATAAGGAGGAGAACTACAAATCAATGTTAAGGTCATGGAATTAGCTCTACATTAAGTGGACTGGAAAGGTGTTAGCTCAGGAAATTAATAGAAGAGGATTTCTTAAAGGGCATGCAAACACATCCTCCCCATCACAACACTTCAATTCACTTCAGAGGCACATGTTTACTTTTCAACTTCTCACACTGAGTGAACCGGGGCTCACAGGACTCGTACAAACTTCTCAGTAAAGTGACTTTTATTTAAAGTTGATGTAAACAAAGCTGAGTTTAAGGGGGCGTGAGGGTGAGTTGTTTTAGAACAGTATGTGATCCCAAGAATACATATGAGGCGAGAAAAACATTTATTAAAAAAATATATTGTTTATTACATTTTTTATGCCATGTTAGCATCAAGGCTATTTACATGGCAAACCCAAGGTCAATATCACAATCCATAAAATGTAAAACATTTCAATTTGACATAAGATGGAAAATCTAAAATACATTCAGGTGACATTCCAAAATATTCCACATAAACATGTTTCTGTAGAAAAAGTGAATGCATTATTATTATTATTATTATTATTATTATTATTATTATTATTATTATTAATTTTGTAAATATTTATTTATTTTTATTCATTTAGATCATTATTATTATTTGTTATTATTATGCAGTAATATATTTTTTATTAATTTAAATAGATTATATTAAATATATTATATAATTATAATTTATTCAGATTATTATTATTATTATTATTATTATTATTAATAAATTATTTTTAATTATTTATTTAATGTATTTACTTTTACATTTCATTTTATTTTTATTATTATTATTATTATTATTATTATTATTAATTTTGTAATTATTTTTATTTATTCCGATTATTATTATTATTATTATTATTATTATTATGCATTAATATATTTTAATTAATTGAATGTATTTATTTATTTACATTTATTTGTATTTATTCAGATTATTATTATTATACATATATAATAATGATTTTTAATATTTTTTTTAGTTAATTGAATGCATTTTATTTTTATTATTTTTATTATTATTATCATTATCACTAATAATAATAATAATAATAATAATAATAATAATATCTTGCCCTACGCTGACACCACAAAGCTCTCCTCTATGTCTCCAACAGTGGCCAAGAAATCAGCATTACCATATATTTGCATAATTGTTAATATACCTCACGGCACCGCATTAAAATTTACCATTCACAAAGGAAACAAAACGGTTAGCGAGTCCTCTGTTCTCATTCCAATAAAGTCAACGAAAAAAGAGAGAAGAGGTTAATTTGCATAATTCGACAATATCCATAAGGCATTCTATTACATACTGGCCTACAAACCACTACCTCAAGCATGACTTCATAAAGTCAGTTAGTGTTTTCTCCGCTAGTCAATGAGAAGGCCCACCACTGTCACCACTCGGCCTGGTAAATCAATGGACTTTACAAGCTTCTTCTCATTACGAAATAGATTAATCGAGAATTGATGTCTTTATGTCTCCCATGAGGTCAGTCGTTTCTGTTATAGCCCCCCCGTTAGAACTGTTTGGGTTTGTGTGTGTTCACCAATGCTGGTTAGTGATTCTATTACATTAAGCATGGCTCATCAATCCTTTCTGTATGTTCTGTTGGCTCTCAAAGACCACCCTCTCCTATTATGCCGGCACCTGGGAAATAGCCTCATTCCAATATTTCCAAATATTCCTCATTCCACTCCAAGCACTCTAATTTTCTCTGCCTTCAAGATGTAAAAGAACCAAAATGAAATACGGAATGAAGTTCAGTTAGGTTACATTCAAGTAAAGAAAACATATTGCTTGAGGTTTTATTTAAAGACATAAGACATCCCTAAGACATAGTGTTATCTACCTTTGCTCAACTGCATGACCCATTGGCGATATTACAGGCCGACATCCAAGTGTGTCACTGATGAAAATCACCTTTTACCTCATTACATACCACTCAATTTCAATACGTTTCCATTTTAAGGGAAGGAAAAATCAAATAATGATGTCTATTAGCAGCAATCAGAGCCTCGAAATCGCATGGCCATTTCATCTTACATAGTGATATTTCATAGTAACTTAACTACTTCATTTACTTTTTTATTTCAAAAGTATAAAGAGGAGCCAGTTAATCTAGTTCATTTCACAATTCCTTTTCCTGTATTCTTCTTATGGTCTTTATTGCTCAAACAAAGGGAAAAAAGAATGAAAGAAAGCAAGCACTGATGTTTCAACATCTCATCTGTCCTGAAATACATTAAACACATAGCAGTTATCATATTGTTCATCAGCACACTGGAGTCCCATGGATTTCAGATCATAGCACCCTGCCTCTCCTCTTGACGAAAAATACATTCACTGGGTTATATTATTAAAAACAAAGATAACTATAGGATTGCCAACTTCAGCAAAGGAAAGTAAGGGACACTTTCATTTTTTAGGTGATAAGGCGACACTCTATATCAATATATCATTATATGAATTCCTGCACAAACACACTGTACATGTGTAGCTGATTCAGTCATAGTTTGACTGAATTAACTGCTAAAATGCTTTTAAGATGCATTCACTTGCATCTGTTGTAAAAAAAAAAAATAATGTCATGCATGTCATTCACCATTAAAAGCCTATTTAGGTTTTACCTAGGAAAATTATAACACTAGAGAATTTTGACAGTTTATAAACATTTCAAGGTGACATTAATTATCTGGTAAAAAATGTGCACCAACTAAATACACAAGAAAATGACTGAAAGTTAATAGATTTGTTATATAAAGGTGAAATACAGACAAAAAAGTGAACAGCATAGCAAGAGCCGATGCTCTCACATCCATCCACACACATCCTTTTACAATTTATTTTCAATTCTAATCTTTAATTTTCAACTTTAAAGGGGTCATGAACTGCATTGTTTTGTTATTTTATAATATTTCCTGTGGTGCACTTATAACATTAGTATGATATTTACATTAAAAAATTGTCAATTTAGAAATAAAATTTTACCTACCCTGATTTTAGCCCTCTGATTTGAACGCTCTGTTTTAAGGGGCGTGTCTGCTGTGAGACTTCAATATAAACGCCCACTGCTGTGATTGGATAACATCTTTGCATATGAAACAGCTACTAATACATGTGGAATTCTCTCGAAAACCTTTAGCACGTTTTTACTATTACAGCTCTCAAGGTTAACTAATCGTGAAGTGTTGATTTCAGCATTATATTCAGATTGTGAAGTTGACATGTAGCCGATCACAGACATGTTGAGCATGTGAATGTAGTGATCTTGATTTCTGCACACTAATGAATGCTTTCATCATAACTAACAGTGCAAACACAATGTCCAAGTCCAGAACTCATTCACTGATAAACTCCCGCTGTTTGATTGACAGCTACAGCGATTGCAAAGGGAGCTTTCTTTGATCGCTTTCTATGTATAATTTAAAAAGTTTAAATAACAGATTATTTTCATCCTACTAAGAGACACAATGTGAAGTTGACTGTTTAGTCACTGGTTTGATTTACTGATACACAGACAAAGAACATCTGTCTGTACATGAATCATATCAGAAATCACTGTTCACACATCAGGTATTAGAATTAACACAATTACTTACATGTTGTCACATTAGTCAAGTCCATATAGTAAAAAAAAAAGTGTTAGCAAAGCCTAATTTACCAGAGAATCCATAGTGAAATGTACAGAACAAACAAATAATGCTCTAATGAGACATTCACATTGTTGAAAATAAATAACCACATTCCAAGCTTTAGGATCCTTGGAAAGGTAATTATTTCAGTAATCCTGTATTGCGCTTCTCTCCTCGTCATCTCACTAACACGCCAGTGGGAGGGGCCAAGAGGTGGTCTGTCACCTATCTATAGGCACATTCCACAACGAGTTGTTCGCTGGTCTTGGTTACAGTAAAAGCTGTTTTTTGAACTAACAAGGAAGTTTTCAGTTCTGAAACTTACAGGATATTCTTTTAGTATGATGACCTCTTATATGTCAAAAGCTTTAAATTTGATTTCTCAGTTCATGACCCCTTTAATGCTTGTATTCTAATTAAAATGCAGTTAATACTGAAGTGTTCTTGGATGTTAAAATACAAGACAAACAGTTTCCTATGGATATAGTACAGAAAAAAAATTAAGGGTTTACTTAATATATGGAAGATAACATTATTTAGCACATTTGGTAGCCCTAAGGATGACACTAAAGTCTACAGTGTCAGCTATATTCTGAATAAAAATAATAATAATAATAATATTAATAATAAATAAATAAATAAAAACACTGATGCCACACGTGGATTAAATGCAGGTCTTGACACTGCAAAGAAACACATTATGCAATGTAGAGCAAGAGAATTACAGGCAACAGCTGAAACAGTTGGAGGTCACCAGTGTAGACGACCGTTCTCACAGAAGCCCGGTTTACTGGCTTATTAGCGATTGTAATGAGCAGGGTCAAAGTTGAGTTTCAACATGCTCTCCATCTAGTTAGCACAGGGGAAATATCTAAGGTTAATAAGATGACACAGAAAGTAAGAAAAGGTTTTTTCCTTATTTTTTTCCTCATTTCAAAGAACTGCTTAAGTCCTCTAGTCTGTATGGCTGAAAACAGGAGTGTGTGGATATAGTAGAAACCCACAGTGCATGGTGGGGTGTGCACAGCTCCTAAGGCTTGTTATTCTATATTCATGGAGCTTAAAGGAGAGGGACATGGGGAAAAATATGCCACAATTCTCTTAAGGGGGTTAGTTCCAGCTGGTTGTTTTGACTTGGTAATGCTTTTAGGAAACCAAGGCATTTATAGTGCTGAAGGATTCTACCAGACAGAACCTCAATCAGACAACAGTGAACAGCAGAGCTTACAAAAAGTGCCTTACAATGAAAGCTATTTATTTTACAGTCTTGTTCCACATGTACAAACTGCATTCTTATTAAAGTATTTACAATAACTGGTTAATGACTAGGTACTAACCCTGGCCTGAACCTAACAATTAACCTAAACTTAACCCATGTAGTTACCTTATACCCAGTATTTTTTTAGGTTAGTACACTGTAAAATAAAGCAACCTATTTTTATTACATACAGCTAAATTAATATATTATTGCAAAATGTTTATATAATAAAATATAATGAACATAATATCTATCCTGACAGAGGAATGGAATATAATATAAAATAAAATGAATACATGCCTATATCCTGACAGAGAGGCAAATTAAGTTATATACTCATGCAGGCAGAGTAACAATGACTGATGCTAAAAGCATGTTCATGGAGTGTTACAGCCATATATTATTATCGAGACAAAGCAATCACGACACGCAGATGGGGACGCCTATGCATATTCATTCCATTTACCAATCAGACATTGTGCAGCTGTTTTTCCAAAAGTGTCTTCATCAAAACAGAAGGCAGACATAGTACAGCCATCCTCCTGCATTATCTACCAGCTCTAGATAACTTAGGGGAGAGCTGCAGAAAAGATACGTAGAGATGCAGTATGTTAATCCTAATGTTGAATGCAGTCCTTACTTTGGTCATTTGATGTGATTAGACGGCAGTTATAAATAAAACTGCAGTCTGGTGCTTTTAATTTCAGTATGTCATGTGTTGTAAATTTAAAGAGTTTGGGAATGTAGGGGGGTGGGGTAGCAGACAATACAGAGCATGCCAAGGCAACATTTAAGAGATTAATAACAATTGGAAACAGGTTTCTTATTCGCTATTAAAATTAATATACTTATTCACATTCAGAAAGTGAGGGGGGAATAAGAGTTCAGAGAGCCAGAGTCCTTACTAGCAGGTACTACTGATGTGGAAATAAGCGTGGCATCTTTTAATACCATTAAAATGAGACCAGCACAGAGTCCTTTCACTATTCCCCAGCCGTGTAGGACACAATAATTAAAGCTGGAAACAGGTGAGAGAGTCCAGATTTAAGCTCATACAGAGCAAATTACTGTTCCATAACCTCAACCTGCGTAGAGCAGGAATAACAACACAAGGTGGCACAGGATCCTTTTAGACTACTCTCAGACTACATATAACTATAACACTACATGAAGTAACACATTTAGACAGATTAGAAAAGGCATTGAGAGGATAATCAGCTCTTTAACAGCAGCACACATCTGCAGTACCGATCCATAGTCTCAGATGATCAGTCAACTGACGCATAATCAACACAAAGAAAGTAATTGCGCAATATGGCAAGCTCTTATCTAATTGGTTAGCTTTACAAAACTTCTGAGAGTAAAGGAACTTAGAAAAGCACTTGGAAAAAGTCGAGTTGATAAAACAAGCATTTTGAAGAAGGTTAGTGGCATCAAATCTTTGAAAGACATGATTCAATTGATAGAAACTACTGAACAGCCGCAAGCAGAACTGCATGTTCTGGTTTGTTTTCCGAGTTGTGTTTTTGAATTTCAGTTGAACTTCAGATGGATTCAGATTGCAAAGTAGTAGTCTCTGTAATTGTTACTTTTGGACTGGCATTGGAAATGTTGATCATATAGTCAGTGCTAGTAAATTACACAATTAATTACAAAGAAATGGCTAGTAAAACATTTATTACAACTTTTATTAGAATTAAATGTGACATTTTGAAATAGAAATAGACTGTAGTTAGCATTTTTTTGTAGAACATATACTTTGAAAAATCATATTACAGCGCATTTCAGATAAATCTGTCGCTAAATTACACATTAAACATGAAAGCCTTTTGTCTTGGATGGTTTTTTGCCAAAAAAAAAAAGTGGTGTAGTGCGATCTGTCCTTTTGCTTTTTAATCAAAGTCTATCCAGAGTTAATCCAGAGTAAGTTTGGGTTCACTTTTGAACACAAAAGAAGACATTTTGAAGAATATGGGTAACAGTTAATAGTTGACCCCATTGACTTCCATTGTATGGCGAAAAAAAAAAATACTGTGAAAGTCAATGGGGTCCAAAAACTGTTTGGTTACTGACATTTTTTTCAATTTTGTGTTCAGCAGAAGAAAGTAATTCATACAAGTTTTGAACAATTCGAGGATGAGTAAATGACAAATTTTACAAACTATCCCTTTAATGTGACAAAACAGGAGGACGCAACTGTGCAAATCGACTTATGTCTTAACCAGATGTCTATGAGACACAACAGTTGCCGTTCCCAGAGAAGTATAGCCTTAATATTAGCATGCCCTAAGAGAATAAGACAATGTCCATTTCTTCTTACAATACTGTATAATGTATAGAATAATGAGTCACAAATAACACCTTTTCATACATTACACTTTTTATGAACATAATTTAAACTCTTAACAAATGTACATGACCAAACTCTGCTGTCATGACAACATGAAATACCTTGACATTCTCACACCAGACTTATACAAGCCATATGTCTGAGTAGGAATCATGCTCTTTTAATTAGAACTTTATTAGAACATATTAGAACTAATATGCATTGAATTTCCAATGGGATGTGCACTCTAACATGCTTACCTAATATATTCTATGAATACATAATGTACCTCATGGAATTATACTAACTTTAAAAGGATTAATTAAGGAATTATCATGTGGGCGCTTTAAGGAATGTGTGACACAGAGCAAACGAAAACTTTGTCAAAGACATACAGTAAGTCATACATGAGGATAAATACACTTAATCCCCAAAAAACTATCTTTTATTTAGGAGACATCACAGCGTCATGTCCAGACGAACATTCTGAGCTCCAACCACAGATCACATGCTGACAAGAAAAGGCCTTGAAGTTTGAGCTTCAGTGCTCTTCTAATGTGAGGTACAAGGCTTGAGTTTCTAATTAAAAGAGGATGTGATGTAATTGCAGGAAATGTTAACTGGGATTAAGTGTATGAGTTATGCAAAGGCAATGGGACATTTTAAGATTCTCATGCCATAAGAACACATTAAGTACCTTGAACTGAAGATGGACTGAAGCTCTTTTTGATTCCAGATCAATGCCAAAATGGTTCCATATAGTTAACATGAAATCAAAATGACCCCATTTACTATTATAAGTTATTACTGAAGAGTTTATTAACCATAAAGAATATTTATATATTCAAATGTTGCTATTGTTAATATATACAAGGAGTGTAGATAAAATGTATTTTACTTTGAAGTCTCAAAGAGTGCATATTAAACCTCTGTGCAGGAATCTTATTAGAGGGGACCTATTATGCTAAATGTATTTTTTTACATGGTGTATAGACTGTACAGAAATTGAAATCTACAGGTAACGCTAATATTAATTCAGTCCTGCATTAACAGTGCGATTCAGTTTGCGCAAACTGTGTTTTAAAATGAAAACGATCCTCATCTTCCACTGTGTTTCAGAAACGATCTCTTCCTACACTGCAGGACCGAAAACGCATGTGACATGACTGTTCATGCACACTGGGCATGCACTTTTCAGAATACGAATTACATTTGTAGAACGCATTCACCATCAGCTAGTCTATGACAGAAAACATGTCCTCACTGACCCTGTAGTGCATACTAAAATAAATTACTACATTACACACCACCAATGTAATATAAGCCAATCAAAATAGGATTGAAATGTGTTCACTTGTCTGATGCAAAAGAAGAAAATGATCAACTTTGAGAATGTAATGTTTTAATGCACCCAAGCCACTGTGTGAATAAGGCGAAGGTCTTTTATTTGGGCTTGTTTTTCTAAGCACTTATGACATTTACTTCCGAAACCTTCACAGGAGTTTTGAGGCACAGCGAGGAGGCCAAACAAACACGGAAAGGCTCTTTATTTGCTTTAACCTCCTCCATGCGTTTGCATTAAATAGGTCAAAATCATCCATTATTCATGGAACCCCGTAAAGAAGAAAGGACTCTCAAACAGCTGCAACGTTTGCTCACTCAACGAGGAGCATTTTGAAAGTTTTGAATAAGCAATGCTGTTTTAACATACATCAATTTTAATTGAGTTTCAACTGCCAAATGAATGCATATCTTAATGATTGATTCCTTTTCATCATGGGTTCAGCAGGTGAGGAGAGACCTTTTCGTTGCAAAAACAGGCAGGATGAACTTTCTTACATCATGTATGCAGCCACCCACCCAATTATCTTTCTTCACACTGCACTACCAAGAAAGGATTTTTTTTTTTTTTTTAATTGCCGTTTTAAATTCTAATATTTAGAGGCTGTTCTGTAAATACGTTTGCCAGTTTGTTTCCTAAGTGTAGTTGTTTTTTTTGTTTTTTTTCACAAGAACTTGCACAAAATATGATTTATACAGTCTAAGATATTCTTTTTTTTTTAGGCCGTGTTTAGAAAAAATATTGTTTTGTGTTTATTATAAACTTAATACCACAGACAAAAACTGCCAGATCGAGCTTCCAAGCAATACACATGCCGTTGAGGATACTGCCCGGGCTCGACAGTAATGCAACATGTAACTGTGTTAATGCTAATGTCTGATCTGAGACCAGTGATTTCTGATTTAATGATTCATGTACTGTCAGATGTTCGTCTGCTTGTCAGTAAATCAAACCAGTGACTAAACATCCACTTGCGTTGTTTCTCTTAGTAGGATGAAAATAATCTGTTATTTAACGGTGATTCAATTCTATAAAGAAAGCAATCAAAGAAAGCTCCCTTTGCAATCGTTGGAGCAGCTCGCGCTGCAGCGGTCAATCAAACAGCTGATCTAATGCCATAGATCTAAATGTCATGCAACACTTTTCACGATTAGTTAACCATGAGTAAAAACGCACTAAAAGAGAATAATACTTAGCTATTTCAAATGGAAAGATGTTCACAGCAGTGGGCATTTAAACTGAAGTCTCACAGCAGACACGCCCCTTAAAACAGAGCGTTCAAACCAGAGGGCTAAAATCAGGGTAGGAAAAATTTCTTTTATTTATAAATTATGACACATTTTAAAGTAAAAAGCATTCTAACATTATAAGTGCACCCCATTAAACATCATAAAACAATAAAACAACGCAGTTCATGACCCCTTTAATGTAGTACTGACACTAAAAAAAATATTTTTTCATCACATAGTAACTATTCACAATACATATTGTCACTATCAATGATACATATTGTTGCATTTTTGAACTGCGATATATTGTGACAATATATTTTTACACCCCTAGACTATAGTTATAGTGCAGCTGATGGCATAGGAATTGCTTGCAGCAAATGCAGCTAATTACAAAAAATTAAAAAAACTCTGCTTATTTTTGGCTGTGTTACATTTTACCAAGCACCCTCTCATCTTGTGTCAGCTACTAAGTGTAAGAGTTGGTTAATTAGCACTGATGCATCCAACTCTATTTTCATAATTCAGTTGTTTTCACTTTACCTTGATTCCCTTTCCTCCATTTGCACCTGCTGTCTAAAACAATGCCTTCAACCAAGGAGAAATGTACTTATAGGGCATCTACCAGCAGGGTACCAGCAACTAGACCTTGTTGACTAGTCCAACCCTGACCACTTCACCACTTTCATATAGAAATACTAACAGACCCCCACTGTTTTCACAGTAGATAGTGGAAAGACCTTTACATTTGTACTGCAAGCAACAGATCCAAACCTGAACTTGTAGTACCATGCCATCAACTTCACTAATAAAGCAACTTTAGCTAACTAAACGCATCTAAAACCCTGTGCTAAATCATTAGAGTGCTGTGTTACAGCTCCCTGAGCTTTTACAGCACACGCCTGCCACCAAAAGCGCACATTAAACTAATTGTACACATTATGACAGAGCAATAAGTACCGTTTCTTTTTTGTCACACAGCACTAGAACATAGTAAGTCACCTCATGCGCTCATTTAAACTATCCTCAAGTCGTCCTCGGCTGTTTTTACCACTTTAAAACAGAAAACAGAGGTAGTTTTAAATCATTGCGGTACAAGCCTGCAGCCGTAGGGTGGGGTTGATGGTCTGGAGACAATATTTACAGGACCCTTGTCCTCGTGTGAGATTTGTGACTTGAGACTCGCTATCAAAACACTTCAGAATGAATCACGTTCCACCACAGAGCCATTTTTCCTTCCTCCAATCTCATACCTTCTCCCACAGGGACATACTTCACATTCGCCACTGTCTTTTTCCCGACTGCTACTCTGAGATGGGTTTGGGAAGGGAAGTATTGGTACCTGAGAGTCCCATTAGCCAGACTCCCACGGGTGCCGTCAGTCTCCCCAGGGATTGTGAAAAACACAAGGCGTATGTTATAATAACCATTTCCACACTGCCAAACACTGAGAATCCGCACAGCTGTTTTGGGTAAAACACACGAGTGTGACTGAGTGTTTCTCTCAGTTTGCTTTCTTTAAATAACATCTTATTCATGGTTTGCACTTTTAGAATTCTTGTCATAATGTTTTAGCGGACAACACTTCTTACATGGGTCTGATAATAGTAACCATGGTCTAATTATAGTAAGTATATTATATCTCATAGCAGAACATTTGCCTAAAATTTTAATTACATATGCATGTTAACAGAATAACACAATATAACACACATAAATAAATTTAAGTTTCAGTTCTATTTAAAGGGGTCATATGATGCGTTTTCATGTTTTCCTTTTTCTTAAGTGTGTTATGTAGCTGCTTGTATAAGATCTGTAAAGTTACAAAGCTCAAAATGTACCACAAAAATATTTATTCTATCTATAAGAGAAGGCAGATCCAGACCTAGATAAAACGCCTCGATCGAATTCTCCCACACCGAGCTACGCCACTGGGTGGAAATATATGCATAATGCAGCCCAAATGCATACGCAAAGAAAAAAGGCGTGGCTTCAGTTATCATAGTAGTGTTGTCTCCGCAATTTTTACAACACTGTTCCAGAACAGTACAACACAAATGTTTGTGTGTGTGCAGCACATTTTACGGGACAGATTTCTGATGTGAAACTGGGCGGGTACAAGGCCGGCTGTGCACAAAGGCTATTTCTAAAAATGGGTAATTCCAACTTTGCTAGGGCAATCTGGCGTTTCTGAATCAGAGCCTGTATGTTTTATTATCTGTTAAAGCGCTCTTAAAATCAAACTTGTAGAGATGGATTTATGTTTACAAACATCATGTATCCTCTGTTCTTCGCTTATAACTTGTGGTGAAAAATGACAAACATAGACACAATACGTGTTCTGTTTCACACTGGCGTGAGCACGTTCAGCTGAACCACATGGGCTTCAGAGCACACTGCACTTTTCGACACGTTTTAGAAAGACGGCGAATAATTGACTGCTTATACTATGATTACCACACATCAAAACATTGTATTAGAGAGAGAGTGAGAGAGCGTAATGCGAAAATTACCTCAGTCTGTGCATCTCTTTCAACAGTGTTCGGCAGCTGCGTCTACTAATATGAAACTGTAAGAACAGCACCATTATAACCTAAGTAGTGAGAAATGTCATGTAGCTTTTAAGTTGCTAAACTATTTTACTGATAAATTCGTCAGAGCCGTTTCTGTGCGAGTGTGTGTCCATACTGTACGTGTGCGTTTGAGTGGGAGAAAGAGAGTATGTGCTTTCCGTACATAATAAAACAATTTTGTGGCAAAAAACATGATTTTTTTTTTTTTCATTTTTACCCTATTGTTTACTATATTTATTTGCTTGTTCTGTTTCATTGTGGGCTTTGGTTCTTTTGCTGTTGTGGTCTGTAAAGGACCTTTGGCGAAGTTATATGGGACTGTAATACAGTCAAGACCTGCCTGGAACTACTTTAGCCGTGTGTTTCCCTGAAAATAATTGCACACCTTAGAACTTTCCCCAACCAGATTCAAGCATTCAACAGGCCCGTAGTATAATGATTTTTTTTTTTTACACCAAATACACAAGATAATGATCTTTGAAAATAGCATCATATGACCCCTTTAATGTTTCCAGGTCAAACATTTACCTTACTATCAACAACCAATAGCGTATTATGTTGTATCTTTATATTTATTTGAACAACATACTACACGTACTATTTATTTATATACGCATCATTAACTATCGGCCAATATATAATAATCGGCTGATATTTAACATTTTTAATTATCTGCATTGGCCGATAACTATCAAGAGAAGGACTTTTATTTTGACAGCACCGAGAACATTGAGTGCAAAAGCACTCGAGTGCCTATTGTCTGTCTTCATTAGTTTGGTGTTTTTGTTTAAAATTTTTGTTGAATAAATTATTAAACAGAAGTGTTAAACAAAGAAAGTAAGCAGTATATGAAAATGTATTATATTGTTTACCTTTCTATTATTACTAAAATAAATGGAAATGCTGTAATACCCTCTATACCGGCATTTAGCAAATACGCATTTACACCAAGTCTTTAAATATCTAATAAATATTTAATTCCACCAACCTCACAAACAGAAGATAATAACCTGCATGATAAAACGTGTGTACTGTGTGCAGGAAGGTGTGTCCGGGCCAATCTGATGTATTCAGCTATCACTGGACAAACTTTAAAATCTAGATTTCTATGCAGCACTATATCCAGGTGGTCATATTCATGTCATATTCACTGTGTGTGTACTGTGTTTAGTAGTAAATATTATGTAAAACAAATCAATTTCATTTAAATTACTATTTTTAAATTAAACACGCATGTAAGATTTTTCTCTTAACACAGTTTATTGTTCATTGACTACTATTAGTATGCCATTCATGGGTTTATCTCCCCCAGATATGTAAATACTGAGTTCCCATGTACTATCAAAACATAGAGAGCATCTGCTCGGATCAATCTCTTTCCAGCTCAACCTATAGTGAGATATTGGGCCGTTGCTACTGTAGCAGACGAAGCTACAGAATGTTTAGCCAGTGAGGGGCCATGGCTGATGTGTTATATGAAAAGACATTAAGCTTTGGTTACAGGAGAACAAGCTAAATTTCGATGAATTTTAGACGGCCCACAGCTTGTCTTCTAAAATATATTATATGTGACCCTCCACACATAAATTTACAAATCATGCTTTCACAATGTCAGTACAAGGCGACAGCGCTAGATCTATCTTAGCTCATTTTCTGTAAGCGACTAGCTAGATTTTTTGAGTAGCTTGACCAACATTGTTTGCACAATGTCATGGTAATAACAAAATGGGTTCTTATGGGACAACAAGACAGGAAGCAGTTCTGCAGTGTAGATGGCTTTGCTGTGCTGTCAAGCCTTTTGACCCACATCTACTGTAAGTTCTTTGATTTCACTAATGACAAAGTGTATAGCTGGTTTAAAAAAAAACAACAATCCTGATTGTTTTATACGGGCAAATGTGCGTGTGCTCAACTGGAAGAGGGAATTGTTTAAGTGGAGGCAGGCATGCGTGGAGGGGGTGGTTCAGATGAATAAATGTATACAGTTTTGGTAAAGGAGCTGAATGAGGCTGAACAGCGCCACCTATCATATGCAGTGTGACTCACAACAAAATAAGCAAGTCTGCCATATGTTTGCTTCTAATTCTTTCCATAAGTGCACAGAGCATTTAAAGCAGTAATGTGCACACATGCGTACTGCAGTACAGATTTACTGTTTTCTCTATATTCAGCAATATCCTAAAGCCTGATTATTTACTTTATAGATTATTATTATTTTATTTTATTAGTATTATGTCATTATTCTTTATGTTAATATTCATAGCAGCTAGTTTTTCATTAGATATAACTAGAGATTTGCAAACAAAGCACAGTTGTACATAAATCCAATACGAAACATTTGCAAGCTAAATCATACTGTTAAATAAGAATAACTCTTACACTCAGAATTATTTGGCTGAATTAAATTAAATTATTGATGGTGGTTGCAGATATTTGAAATGGGGTTTCTTAATGGTATATTAAACTGTGAACTCTACTACATTTTCAAATGTATAAGATAACTGGAAGTTATCGAAACTAAAAAACAACAACTAAACCTACACAGTTAACCACAGTACCAGCTAGCAATAGCACACATTAGCATACTAAATATAACTATTGTTGCCATTTGTAATGCATGGTGTTGACAGGAAGTGCAAGAAAGAAAAATACTAGTTATTCCATTTCCATTAACACAGTAATTGCTTTTAGAATTTAGCCTCAAATCAAAATTCCTGTACTGTCGTCAGCCTTGCACAAGCTGCACTCTTCACCACAATGACCAAAAAAAAAAAAAAAAAAAAAAAAAATCACAAGATAAACTCTTCTATCCCAAAATAACACAACATTAAAAAACCCACGCATAAATTAAAATAGTCATTATTTACTTACCCTCATGATGTTTAAATCGTCATGATGTTTGAGTACTCATACAACAGTTCAAGTCTGTCAAGCTTCATTAAAAACAAAACACCACAACTTGAGCACTATATTCCAAGTCTTCTGAAGTCATATGACAGTTTTGTGTGAGAAAAACACTGAAATGTAAGTCATTTTTGACAGATTCTTATTGTATTATTCACCTCTCCACTGCAGTTCTCATATCAGGTGTGTGCCATTAATGAAGTCAAAACTGGCACCACCATTTTTGTAGTCCGTTTGGATTTTGTAGTCCATTCTAGAGTTTGATGGAGGTGAGAATTATTACAACTTCAATCTAATGTCTGTTCCTTATAGAAAGTTATCATATGGCATTAAAATACTTATATACGTATAAAAAACACTTGATAATATAATTTTATGGTGTAATTAATACTTGTATGAATTTTGACCTTTGTCCTGGAGCTTGACAAACATGGTCACCATGAACTGTCATTGTACAAAAAACAGCAGTACAACGATAAAACAGTAACAGCATATTATATGAACAGCATGAAAGTAAGTAAATAATGATTTTTATTTTTGGTGAATTACAAATACTAACAGGTCTTCATCTTTTCTCACCTTGTTCAAAACACATAAATAACTAAACATTTTAGCGTTCATTCTCATAAAATCCAGTCTCATGCAATTTTAACAATGCTACATGAACACCAATGGAAACTAAATGAATTAAGTGAACTATATACTAAATGTTATTTCATATGAAATTAACATTTTCAAGAATTGTGTTACATTATCTCATTTTAAGCTCAAAACTGAGCATGCACTAACACCTGAATTCTATTCTGTATTCTATACATTACACATAAAAAATTCAATATGTATCATATCATAATCCAAGTACTGTGATAATAATGAAATCTGATCCATCATTCAGTATTCTCCCTACAAGCCTTTTAGCTATGAATGGATTTCTATGCCGTGTCACCTGCACAACATATTAGAAGTGGCCTTAGACTATTCAGTTTATTATAAAGGATTATAAGGCCATGAAAGGAAACAGAGAGGAGTAAAACGGCTTGGAACGCAACCAAACACCAGTAGCTCTCTCTGTTATTGTACATAAGTAAATGCAGGCTGTACTTTAAATGAGGCAAGCAGACAGATTCAAGTGGCCCATCTGATTTGTGAGGATAACTAACTCTAATTTAGCCAGTGCTGTTAATGAAGTCAAACATCATTTGGCGAACAGAGTACATGGAATATTTAGAAAAGAAGTGCCAATGACAATACAAGTTGAATTAAAGGAATCACCAAAATGGACGTTTCGCAATCAAGTTTATCCAACTGCATGTGTCAAATAGGTTTACGTGACGTTCACAGGGAGCATGTTTTTGTATTCCTGACTGAATACATTTGTAAAATGTAATATAAGTACATTTTTAAAATGTTATATGGATCCATCAAGTTCCATACAGTATCACGTTCCTTATCAACTTGCACTGCTGGGGTCTTTGCAGGCCAGTCGCTTTGCACTCAGAATCACAGCAGAGAGACGAAGGAGAGTCATTCACACCACCACAGATGCAGCTGAGAGAGCATCCAGATGGCTCTGGTCAAAGAGGGCAGATCCGTGGGTTGCTGCTATAGGGCACAGGTCGGGATTTGATCAACCCTGGTCGGGTCGCCTGGGCGAGTGTGTATGATATTCGAAAGACTCAAAACACCCTGTGACCCCTGATATCACTGATGATGTGCCCTAGTGTAGCATCACTAAATATGTTTCTGAAAGTACAGTACTCATACACACTGAAATCTACAGTCATCCTTCCATATCTCTCAGTTCGACTTCTTGGGATAGTAAAATTGGTTAGACTTTATTTTAAGGTGATGTAGATACATTGTACTTACTTAAAGGGATAGTTCACTCAAAAATTAAAATTATCCCATGATTTACTCATCCTACTCTGGAACGCCAGTCTCTCGTGAACGCGGGTACAACAGTTAGCGGAAGTTAGAGATTACAGTTTGTAAAGTTTTAAGGATATTTTTCTTACACAAACGCATCGCTTTGCTTCAGAAGGCCTTTATTAACACCCCGGAGCCCTGTAGATTACTTTTATGATGGATAGATGCAGTTTCATGGACTTCAAAATAAAAACAGCCATTCACTGCCATTATAAAGCTTGGAAGAGCCAGGACATTTTTTTTATATAACTCTGATTGTATTCGTCTGAAAGAAGAATGTCATATACACCTAGGATAACTTGAGGGTGAGTAAATTATGGGGTAATTTTAATTTTTGGGTGAACTATCCCTTTAAATAAGTAAATAGTACATGTACTTACTATAGAGTTAGGGTTAGGGTTTGGTTTAGGGTTAGTTACTAAGTACACATAGTAACGTGTAACTATGGCGCTTTAAAAAAAGTGTTCAGTTCACTGAAATCAGACTTAAACCTTTATTTTAAGTATTTATTATTTTAAGTATCTATTATTATTATTATCACAACCCTGATCAAAGATTAGCTGAGTATTTCCAGTATAGCCTACACATTTATATTATATTTTATATGTTTGTGTATCTATGCCAACATTTGATTCTGGGGGTTTAGGGTATGTGTGTAAGAGAATGGAGCTGAGATGAGTGAATGTGTGTGTCTGTGAGAAAGAGTCTGTAGGCGAGTACAGGGAGAAGATTGATGGAGCTGAGGTGGTGCATCTGGACTTGGGGCTGTTTGGGCCTGTCAGCATTCTTCCTCAAGGTTCTGGTAATGAACAGATAGAGCCACGATCATTGGAATGATAAAAAGTTGACAGGCCTTTTTATCAACATGGAGCACCATTAAATCCTCTCCAAATAACAAAGTCATGCAAGAAATATCCAAAAATAAGATTGTCTGAAAAATAACCTATAAATATGTTCTTATCTTACAGAAAAATACTACAATGCTGTTTGAGGAAAAATAAGTTACATAGGTATCAAAATATCATGGTATTACCATCTGATTTACAACAACAGTAGTTTTTTGAAAGCAAATGCTTAGGTCAAATTTCCACTGTTTACATATGTAACCTAAAATATGTGGTATAGTATCTAAATGAAAAATAAATGGTAAAGGTCAGGCCAAGTATAAATATCTCCTTAAGGAAACAACTGGACATTTTCACTTTTACAGGTTTCTTTTTTCTTTTTACTTTTTTAACAAACTTAAAAAAAAACAAAAAAAAACAATCAGGCATACACCGATCAGGCATAACATTATGACCACTGACAGGTGAAGTGAATAACACTGATTATCTCTTCATCATGGCACATGTTAGTGGGTGGGATATATTAAGAAGCAAGTGAACATTTTTTCCTCAAAGTTGATGTGTTAGAAGCAGGAAAAATGGGCAAGCGTTAGGATTTGAGCGAGTCTGACAAGGGCCAAATTGTGATGGCTAGATGATTGGGTCAGAGCATCTCCAAAACTGCAGCTCTTGTGGGGTGTTCCCAGTCTGCAGTGGTCAGTATCTATCAAAAGTGGTCCAAGGAAGGAACAGTGGTGAACTGGTGACAGGGTCATGGGCGGCCAAGGCTCATTGATGCACGTAGGGAGCGAAGGCTGGCCCGTGTGGACAGATCAAACAGACGAGCTGTAGCTCAAACTGAAGTTAATGCTGGTTCTGACAGAAAGGTGTCAGAATACACAGTGCATCGCAGTTTGTTGCATATGGGGCTGCAAAGCTTCAGACCAGCCAGGGTGATCTCAATCCAATCAAGCATCTGTGGGATGTGTTGAACAAACAAGTCCGATCCATGGAGGCCCCACCTCGCAACTTACAGAACTTAAAGGATCTGCAGCTAACATCTTGGTGCCAGATACCACATCACACCTTCAGGAGTCTAGTGGAGTCCATGCCTCAATGGTTCAGGGCAGCAAAATGGGGACCAACACAATATTATCTCATAATGTTATGCCTGATCGGTATATATATATATATATATATATATATATATATATATATATATATATATATATATATATATATATATATATATATATATATATATATATATATATATATATATATATAGAGAGAGAGAGAGAGAGAGAGAGAGAGAGAGAGAGAGAGAATATTAACATTGACACAATTACACACCTTATGCTTTGACATTTAATGAGTACAGATTGAAGAAATTGAATACACAGACCGAAGCCTTTATCTTTCAAAATGCGACATACGTGCACATACATAATAATTGTGTGACATTTTTACTGCTGAGAACACAGATTACTTCTTTAAAAGGAAGAGAAGCTTGATATTCTGCAAAACCATGACACATATAGTGTCAGGTGTTCTTATGGCTGATGCGAGAATCACAGGAATGTCCATGAATATGGTTCCAGAGCACAGACCCAGGGACCTGTCAGTACAGAGACCAGCTAAATGTCATGGGCTTCTCTGGACTCCAAAACATATTGTGCATGCACTTCACAGGAAATGAGGTTCAGCCTTCGGAACGGCATGACAACAATTCACACGACAGCAGTGGCAATGTACAAAAAAAGGGCACCAGGTGTGTGCCAAGGTACACTGCTAGCTATGGTCCATCAGATTACCCTTTCACAGGGTACAGGGTGTTCATGGCCAGTGTTTTTAGCAGATTAAAGCACAGGCTAGTGTAGGCTGCAGCCTAGGGGCCACACATGTGCAGGGGCCCCGGATTGGCCAGACAATTATTATTTTTTTTTTTTATTTACTTTGGCGCGAACAAAAAAGACCCTCATTGGCCCATAAGAAACATAAAAAAATTAAGCAGGTGATTGGATAGATGTGACTTGGGTCACATCTGTTCAATCAGCTGCTGGTCAAATCATGTCAATAATTTTTTATTTACGCCACTGCTATTGCTAGACGGGCAATGCGGCTTAGTGGCAAAATGTCCGAAAGAAAGGGATCCATCGGAGAAAATGACTTTACCCCAGTCCTCAGCAGTTCAGAATATCAGTCTGTCTCTGATGTTTTTCCTGGGCGCCCTGAAGCCTTCTTCACAACAATTGAACTTCTCTCCTTGAAGGTCTTGATGATACAATAAATGGTTGATTTAGATGAAATCTTACTAGCAGCAATATCCTTGCCTGTGAATCCCTTTTTGTGCAAAGCAATGATGACTGCATGTGTTTCCTTGCAGGTAACCATGGTTAACAGAGGAAGAAAAATTATTTCAAGCACCACCCTCCTTTTAAAGCTTCCAGTCTGTCATTCTAACTTATCCAGCATGACAGAGTGATCTCCAGCCTTGTCCTCGTCAACACTCTCACCTGTGTTAACAAGAGAATCATTGACATGATGTCAGCTGGTCTTTTTGTGGCAGGGCTGAAATGTAGTGGACATGTTTTTTTGGGGATTAAGTTCATTTTCATGGCAAAGAGGGACTTTGCAATTTATTGCAATTCATCTGATCACTCTTCATAACATTCTAGAGTATATGCAAACTGCCATTATAAAAACTGCATCAGACTTTGTAAAAATGTATATTTGTGTCATTCTCAAAACTTTTGGCCACGGCTGTAGTATTAGCTGTCTCAATGTGTGTGTGTGTGTGTGTGTGTGTGTGTATGCCAGTTCACCATAAAATGCGTGTGGACTATGTATGGCACTAAATAAATTTTTCCAGTAAAGCATAACGATTAAGGGGGGGGCATGTTATCCATGCTGTCATACTATTTTTCAAAACAAAAATCAAATAAATTTGGTGTAGATTGGAAGATAATGTTGAAGGACAAATAGTCATGGAGGTGATGAAAAATAGGTCACTGTGTCCTCAAGAATGGTGATACAGTGGCGGAAAGTCTGAGAAATGCAGACAGCATGGGACTAGGCTGTTTTTAGAGTTTTCTTTGCTAAGTTTAATCTCTGAGCTTTGACAAAATGGTTTATCCAAAACAACAAAAAAGGAAAACTTTCTTCCACAAGAGCTTCCATATTTTTAAGAATGTACAGCTACTGTGAATGGGGATTGAAGCCTTTAAGCTTGTATTAATGTTGTAGTTGAGGCAAAATGGGGGCAAAATGTCCAGAGGTGTCGTTGTCTGACTAAATATCTCCACTTCTTTTCCCAACTCACAAGATCACTGAAATAGTGGCCTTTAAATTCTACAGAGGTCACACCTCCCAAGGATGGTCTGACCAATGTAAAGGTGTGATTTTGAGCGGGAAAAAGTTTCTCTGTTTTAGTGCTGCTTCATTTGCATGAAGTAGGCTGGCTGTTTTGTGTACCATTAACTCTGATTGATATAACAGGAACATAATGCAAGTTATGAGAAGGTGGTATACACCAATGTGTGGGAAATTAAAAGAGAACTATGATACAAACTGGAATATACTATTAACTGATTTGATCATAAGGCGTGCCTAAAACAGTATATAACAGTAATAATACACACAATGTCCTGTAGATATGTTCATTCATAGAATGTGTCCTTTTAAAGTCCTTTTATGGGTATTATTTTCTGTGGCCTGTGTTGTCACACATGACCACCCTTCCCCTGGCATCCCTTTGATTTGAAGGAAGGTGACACCAGTTTCCTGGTTAGCATAAGAAGGGAGCAAAATGTAGAGATTAGCAACTACTTCTATATACTCATCAGACCCTTTTTGGGTCCTTCCTTTAAATCACTAGTGAGAAGGCAATTGTATGGCCCTCTCTAGGCTTCCTGATCTAAAAGGTGATTGTGCCCAGGCACTACAGCAGCCAAAAGATGGTATAGGTTACATCCATGGCATTCCCATAGCAGTTGCTCTTTTATTAGAACAGCTTAAATTTGTGTTGATCCTCAACTCATTCACATGCTCTACATTTCACTACAAAGAGTAACCGTTTCAAGTCCGTTTAACACGATGCAATCATGTTTGAACGAGAAAACTTTCAGTGGTGTTAGATCAAAATGAATTGTTCAAATAAAATTGTGTTTGTCCATTTTTAGAGAGACCTGTAAACTCGTCAAATTTCAACCAGGAAAGTTTCGATGGCATTTTTCTTTCCATCTTACCTCCGTACAGTGCCTAGTAATGAAGCGTTTAGAAGTGCAGCACTGGTTTGTTTAAAGGGGTTGCCGGTGTAACCGCATACTGCTATAATTCTGCTTTTCCATATAGTGCCACTTACTGGCAGAGAGTGAATTTGCTTATTCAATATATATATATTTGACCCATATTGTTACGCAGCATACACACAGTATAACTGGAGTACTAATACGATAAATTATCGACATAATAAATAACTGAGCTAAAATAACATCTGTGGCCTCTGGTTATATTAAGGCGCCTAGTGTTAGGGGATAGAATATACAGTTTGTACAGTATAAAAATCATTATGTCTATGGAAAGTCTACATAAAACATACAAACCCAATATTTCTTTTTGCTGCTTAATATTTTTGTGGAAACCGTGATACACTACCATTCAAAGGTTTGGGGTATAAATTAATACCTTTATTCAGCAAGGACCAATTAAATTGATCAAAAATGACATTGAGACATAAAGACATTTATAATGTTACAAAAACAAAAGCTGTTCATTGAACTTTCTATTCATCAAAGAATCCTGAAAAAAGTATCATATTTTCCACATAAATATTAACACTTTTGACACTGATAACAATGTTTAAAAAATGTTTTAATACTACTAAATGTGGCCTTGGTGAGCATGAGACTTCTTTCAAAAAAAATTTAAAATCGTAATTGAAATATTCAATTAAAGTAAATATGACATCTGTCAGCATACTCCATCTGAGGTTATACATTCATTATTTCAATTGTTTAGCCTGAACACCAATTATACTGTATTCACTATCAGGTAAATATATATATAAATTAATAATAATACCTACGGTCATGATGCATGTACAGTCAAGTATTTGTGGAGCCACTGATTACCGTATCTGACAACATAATCTACAGTTCTGCAGCTATTTAAGCCTCTTTACTGCAGCAAATGAGGAAAAGGTGTCTGTAATCACATTTATTAATAATTGTATCTCCACGCGGTTATGTTTGCAGTCAATGTTAATGCTTCCTGTTTGCACACTCATTTTCCTCTTCCTCCTTCATTTAAAAACAGCCAATCAACACAGGCTAATAGGCCTGTATCAGTGTCAGTACGCATTTCTCACTTGCAGTGAGCACATTCATTTAGCAGTTTCCTTGAGTGGCCTTTGAATAGACCCAGATTAGTCCTTCGCGTCTGAGGGCCATCTGTACCACTGTCATGGACAATAGTTGTTTGATTGCGTTTTCAACTTTGACAAGCCATTTTGATTCAACTGGCTCTTTGTGCCTCTCTAAAACTCCAGGATCTCTCCTCCAATCGTTCCTCCCACTATCCCTCTCTCTTTTACCGTGTCATCCCGACTGAGGCTGTGAGTAATACGCACGTGGTCTCTCGGTGGATTTGGGCCCAGTGTCCTCTCATGGAGGACGCATGTGATTGATTGGATTGAGGCAAATTTTTGTCAGTTCACCGTGCTTAAGGAGATAAGGCTGCTAATAAATTTCCCCCCAGTAGCTTCTGACACGTGTCAGCTGGTGAGCTCGTATAAAGCATGATATCGGCCAGGGGCAGATAAAGCGCACCACCCAAATTCCCCCGCGTACCCCTCCTGAAGTCCCGCCGAGGCTGAGTTTGGGGATGTGAAGATATATTCTGGGATTTCGTGCCTCTGAGTGAGACCATTACATCCAGTGGTGTACAGCAAACTATGGGGGCTACAGAATAATAACATACAGGTATACATTCCTTTTTAATTGATTATTACATTTTTACATTATTACATTATTACATTATTTAAATAAGGTTTATACATAGTTTCCATGACAGAGTTCAAGATAAATATTTTCATCTTACTACCGGAGCTGTCACTTTGCTAAGTTTCAATTGATCATTAAACAGCAAGCACAAACGATTCAAAAGCGGCAGCCCTTCCAGCGCACTCAGTGTCCGAATTCACTCACTCGTTTTCATCCTTTTCTCCTTCAAGTGGACTATATTAGTAGAGTAATGTAGGAAATAGTGAATGAGGGTACCCAAGGCTTTGAACACAGCCTTGGGTACACTAGGGTATGCATACATTTCAGTGAAATTTACAACTGCATCGTAAATAAGCAGAGACTCTCAAAACTACTTGTGGCACTTCCTTCACGATAGAGATGGGAAAGAGTTATGAGGTTTGACTAACAGTATGAGAAGGCAATGGAGTTATGAGATTTGGTCACAAGCTCTTTTTAATAATTCTCATTGGTTAAATATTTGCAAAACCCACAGACAGACCTTGCCGTGCGAGCATAGGCATGTGCCTAAAACGCCTATGCATAAATCCAGCCCTGCCTGCATTGTCAACATTTTTTTCTTTTCTTATATACCTTCATATTTTCATATATAAAATGTGTACAAACAATAAAGTGAGATAATAGCTTATGAATGTTCAGCATTATGTAAACCCATGTGTTAACTCGTAAAAGACAAATTAATTGATTGAGTCTTTCCATAAAGCTATTACATGTAAAAATGTAGTGCAGTTTTTGTCTTCATTGTATCAATATACACCGATCAGGCATAACATTATGACAGGTGAAGTGAATAACACTGATTATCTCTTCATTACAGCACTTGTTAGTGTGTGGGATATATTAGGCAGCAAGTGAACATTTTGTCCTCAAAGTGGATGTGTTGGAAGCAGAAAAAAATGCATAAGGATTTGAGCGAGTTTGACAAGGGCCAAACTGGGATGGCTAGACGACTGAGTCAGAGCATCTCCAAAACTGCAGCTCTTGTGGGGTGTTCTGGTCTACAGTTGTCAGTATCTATCAAAAGTGGTCCAAGGAAGGAACAGTGGTGAACCGGCGACAGGGTCATGGGTGGCCAAGGCTCATTGATGCACATGGGGAGCGAAGGCTGGCCAGACAAGCTACTGTAGCTCAAGTTGCTCAAGAAGTTATCACTGGTTCTGAGTCAGAATACACAGTGCATTGCAATTTGTTGTGTATGGGGCTGCATAGCTGCAGACCAATCAGGGTGCCCATGCTGACCTCTGTCCACCGCCAAAAGCGTCAACAGTGGGCATGTGAACATCAGACCTGGACCACGGAGCAATGAAAGAAGGTGGCCTGGTCCTTCGCCAAAACCGTCAACAGTTGGCACGTGAACATCAGATTAGGACTGATGAAGGTGGCCTGTCCACCGCCAAAAGCATCAACAGTGGGCACGTGAACATCAGACCTGGACTACGGAGCAATGGAAGAAGGTGGCCTGGTCCTTCTTCACATTTTCTTTTACATCACATGGATGGACAGTTGCGTGTGGGAACACATGGCACCAGGAAGCACTATGGGAAGAAGGCAAGCCGGCGGAAGCAGTGTGATGCTTTGGGCAATGTTCTGCTGGGAAACCTTGGGTCCTGCCATCCATGTGGATGCTACTTTGACACGTACCACCTACCTAAGCATTGTTGCAGACCATGGAGCATTACCTTTCATGGAAACGGTATTTCCTGGTGGCTGTGGCCTCTTTCAGCAGGATAATGCGCCCTGCCACAAAAAAAACAATGGTTCAGGAATGGTTTAAGGAGCACAACAAAGAGGTTTGAGGTGTTGACTTGGCCAACACCTCAATCCAATCGAGCATCTGTGGAATGTGCTGAACAAACAAGTCCGATCCATTGAGGCCCCAACTCGCAACTTACAGGACTTAAAGGATCTGCTGCTAACATCTCGATGCCAGATACCACAGCATACCTTCAGGGGTCTAGTGGAGTCCATGCCTTGATGGGTCAGCATAAAGGGGGACCAACACAATATTAGGAAGGTGATCATAATGTTATGCCTGATCGGTGTATAACCATATATAGTCCTTGCATATATTGCAGTATATTGAAAAAAATATAAGCACTAGTTGCCCAAATACATTATACATGCAATATATTGCATTATATTTGTATGATTATGTTTACATCATGATGAAGCATGGTGATGACAGTAACAGGAGGGCAACAAATGCAAGACAAACAAAAAAAAAAAAAGTGAGATACCACTGTATTCACCCACCTCAGCTCTCCTCCAGCTGCTGTACATAGCAGATGAGGAAAGCTAGGAGAAAGGGGGAATTACATTATTGGCAAAGTGTCATGACAAATTGATTTTCTCAATTAAAGCTGGGACAATGGACAAGAAATAACAGGTTGGCCGTTTCTCCCTCTAAATGGGGCCATTTTCTTTTTTCCTTCACAGATCAGCGGAAAAGACTCATTAGGAGTCCGCAGGGTGTGTGTGTGTGAGAGAGAGAGAGAGAGAGAGAGAGAGAGAGAGAGACAGAAAGAGAGAGAGAGAGAGAGAAAGGGAGGGAGCAACTGGTGCAAAGGCTCATTCGAAGCACACAGGAGGACTGTAGTGTCCCTGCCCACTCATTCTTCAAGACCTCAGTGTGAACGTCTCCACTGTCACATGCAGCATACCCTTCAAGCGAGCAGTCACCCGTTCAGACCGACTCAGAGAGAGCTTTGACATTGGTGCATTTATGACTGCACCTGACCACATCATCAATCAGCGCTTGCCCCCGGTTCAGTCGTCCCCTATTTTCTAATTTTGTCGAGGATAAATGTTTTAAGCAAATGACAAATGTTACAGAAATTAATCTATTTCCCTCTGAAGAATTTGAAATTAATTAGTGCCTTTGGTTTAATTTATTCCTTTCTTGTGACATTAAGATTTTCAGAATGAGAACTTTTAAGAACCAAGAAAAGAATGTGGCCAATTTTCATTTGGTGTGGTAATTAAATTGAGACAATAAAAAATGTGATATACCTGATTAAAGCCAGATTAATAACATGTTTTAACTTAAATGTTTTTGACATTTTAAAATGATTAACTTTCTTTTTCTTTCTTTCTTTCTTTCTTTCTTTCTTTCTTTCTTTCTTTCTTTCTTTCTTTCTTTCTTTCTTTCTGATGGTTTTTGGTTATACAGTCTTTCTTCCTGACTGCATTTGGGTACACATATGCATAATAAACTATGTAAAGTGAAAAAAACTAATACTTAGACTTTAAATTCAGCTAAAACAAACTGGATGACAGGAAAATTTTAATTTCAGAGTTTTTGAGTATGAATATCATATGAATATGAGTGTCATAATGAGTAGAAAATGAACTCAAAATGTAAAAAATAACTTAATTTGTGTTCCAAAGATGAATGAAGGTCTTACAGTTTGGGAGGACATGAGGGTGAGTAATTAATGACAGAAATTTCCCTTTATAAAGATTCAGGTCACTTAACTGGAGACATACACTAAATGGCTTAAAATTTAAATAATTAGTGCTACTCATATTTAAAAGATTTTTTTTGTTTAAAACCAGAATAGGATCAAAAAAAAGAGAAAAATGAGAGGTACAATGACTAAAATAACATCTGATTCAGCTCAATCAAAAGCCCCTTTCACACAGCAATACCAGTAAATTGCTGTACAATTACCAGAAACACTTAATAAATACACACCGTAAATACACAAATATGCTGTCCACACAAGCAACAGCGCTCTGGATTTACTAGTAAGAGACCATTCACAGAGCAGCAAAATACCGGTAAATGATGTGATGTCAATCATCGGAAATTATCTTTAAAGTCCCACTGAAGTGCCTTGAAATGCACAGCATTATTCAATGTGTTGATGTAATTTCCCCTGAAACGGCTCCAGCTGTTAGCAGCTCCTCCCTTTTATGAAACAGCCAATAGCGTTTTGTTAATACCACAGTTTGACTAGAGCCTTTCTGTCTGGTAAAGCCACAGTTTCCTCCTAATCTCTAACCATTTCTCATCATAATATCCTCCATATCGCTTTCAAATACAGCATTCTGTGCAGAATTTAAATAGGTCTGATATGTTTTATTGTATGTGCCGACTCGTGCATATGATCCGCTGCGCTCTCGTGTCTCTAGTCAACAGCTCTGGTCTGGACTATGTGTGTGTGCTGCACGTGAAAACTAACGTGAAACCAGACTATATTCGCCTCAACTGAAAGCATATTCACACTGTCTGAATCGTTTCCTGTCTGCGATGATGTCATCAAAATCTGTGATCCATTTTAACGGAAGTGAGAGACTGTTAGTTTTGAATGCTTATATCTCCTAAATGTGAATTTTGTCATTGTTTTGGAACACACCAGCTTATTCCTAACCTTAAGGCTAACATAGTCATACTAAAAGCTAAAAAACTTCAATTTTGATTTCAGGGGGCCTTTAAACGCTGCGCCGTTGTCTTCAATCTCCCGCATGAGAAGTGCTTTAGTTGAATTCAAGCATAAAGAAAATAAGTAATTTTAGGTTGAGTTATCTTTGCAATACTTTTTACTCAAACAGTATAACACTGAATTAAACCACACGTTTAAAGTGTATGCTTTACTTAGAAACATCTAAGTAAATTATACAATAGACACCATTTCTACATAATAGTAAACTCAGTACCCATCCGAACACAGAGACCTCGATACTTGGTACAATACACAGTGACGGTAACATTCGATGGATCATTTTTGAGTATGAATGTATCATTTTGAGTAGAAAATGAACTCCAAATGACACAAAATAGCAAGTTACTAATCCTAACAACAAAGCAATGACAAAACAGTGTAAATACAGCTGGACAACAGCGAGAAATCAGTTAATTGCGATGAATAATTCAAGCCCCAGTGCATGATGGGAACACCAGTTTCAGAAAAGTTGAGTAGTTTTAATTAATTGTATAACGTTGATATTTACACTTTAATTTCTACAAGCTTGAATTGAGTAATAATATACATTTTAATTTTGTTTTTGTTTTATATTCTTGCCTGAACTAACTTTTTTATGTAGACATTACATTTGGTTTATCTGTAGTTTTTTACTTCACTACAGAATAATTTTTTTATCAGTGATTCTTCTCCAAAAATTCCTCTTGTTTCACCTTTGTTCCAGTAAAATGCTGCAGAATAAATGACAAGCTTAAATGAATTGCACTCATATCCATCCTTTAATAATATTCGAAAGTAGTTTGTGATGTGAGGCAGGCTAATACATTTCTCACAAGCACATACAAACTTACAGTCCCCAATTGCAACCAAATACAAATTGCTTAACTCCACAGCAGTCATTTATTCTTTTTAGTTCTGTGTCAAAATCTATTTTTTACTCTTTAATTTTCTGTACTTTCTCCATAGGGACCAAGGCTAATCTAATGAGTCGACTTTATAAAACAGCCTTACAAAAGATTTTGCATGTAATTGCATGCTAATTGAGTTTCTTATTCTTGATTGTTTGTTTTGTACTGTACCTTGCAGTTTTTGACCACTCATAATAAGCATGTCTAGAGAGAGTGATGAAGACAGACTGAAACTGTATAAGAGAAGCAATTGTGTTATCACATTCTGTTTAGCTGCGTGACAACCTGCTTACAGCAAAACAAAAGTTTTAGAGAAACAAATCGACTAACTTAAACTAAAAAAAGAACAGTTCTTTGACTAAATGGCATAAGGTTTGATCAAAATTGCATCTTATTTTGGTCAAGAACCATGTAAAGCGACTTTTTGTTGCATGTTGTTTAGGAGTGGGTTTAACTGAAATAGATTAATGAACCAATGTGGATTTTTGTTTTTAAAATAATAAAGCTCCATAAATCATTGTCAATCAGTAAGATTAGAACTTGTCAGATGCTTTACAGTTTTATGTGCAATATGAAATCATACTGTGGGCGTTCTATGAGGCCAAGACTAGGTGAAATGTAGATTCATTATTTCTATGTATGCCATGATTGATAGGGAGATTTGGTCACAGATGCTCACTTTCTTTATCCTATTGATTTATGCTACTCACAAAGGTCTTTTGGCGGCAATTTACCTCTACAAATCTCTTACTTAAATTGCCATTTGGAGAACTGGTGATTCTTATTTGATAATTCATAATTTTATATCAATTTCCCACAGAGGGAATGGAAAGGAATGGGGCGAAGAGACAAAGAGAACTGAAGCATAAGGGCAGATAAAAGGATTGATAAAATGAACCTGCAAAATGTAAATTTTCATCCTGAGGACCATGTTAATTTAATCATAAAAGGCAATAATGAGACATAGACAGCTTACAGACAAGCTCTCAACAGGCAAACTACATTTTTATGAATAACATTATAGTCTAACATAAAAAAATATATCAATATATCTCAGACCACTAATGGGCACATGAAAACAAAACAAACCATGTCTGGTCACATTGCATATTGGCTAGACAGTCTTTTCTTGCCTAATTGGTTTGGTCTTGAATAGAAAACGCTGCAATGTGGACTAGACTTTATGGTGAAAGTCAAATATACTGGGAAATAGGTCTAGAGAGCATCTGCAGTTGCTGTTCGCAACGGCAAGAGCTATGATATCATCTCTCTTGTGCATATGCTCTGTGAATTGAGAATGACTTGTGGAAAATAGGATTTTGATAAGAAGAAAGCTCTTAGCAAAGCTGATACATTTACTCTATTAAACTGCAGTCGGTTACACTGTTGAGCCTACATTACATTTTAAGAAATCCTACCATTAAAAGAATAGTTCACACAAAAATGAAAATTATATCATTATTCACTCATGTTGTTCCAAATCTGAATGGGAATTCTTATGGGAAGTGTTCCCGGTTCTGGCAGACCTAGTTAATGCAGCCTATCATTTAAATAATTTGAATAATATTAATTGATAATGTTCCATGTGTATGCCATAGTAAAGAGATGTGTTTTTAGTCTAGATTTAAACTGACAGAGTGTGTCTGCTTCCCGAACAATGCTAGGAAGACTGTTTTACAGTTTACGTGCTAAATAGAACAAGGATCGACTGCCTGCAGTTGATTTTGATATTCTAGGTATTATCAACTGGCCATAATTTTGAGACTGTAATAGAAGTGATGGAGTATAATGCGTTAAGAGCTCGCTCAAGTACTGGGGAGCTAAACCATTTAAAATGTACACAATGTTTAATAGGGAGTCAGTGCAGTGTTGACAGAACCAGGCTAATAGGTCATACATCCTGGTTCTAGTAAGAACTCGAGCTGCTGCGTTTTGGACCAGCTGCCGTTTATTTATTAAGCGAGCAGGGCAACCACCCAGTAGTGCATTACAATAATCTAGCCTTGAGGTCATGAACGCATGAACTAACTGTTCAGCATTTTGCATTGAAAGCATGTGCCGTAATTTAGATATATTTTTAAGATGGAAGAATGCAGTTTTACAAATGCTGGAAACATGGTTTTCAAATGAAAGATTGGTATCAAAGAGCACACCCAGGTTCTTAACTGACGAAGAGGACTTGACAGTGCAGCCATCGAAGTGTTAGAGAGTATTCTAGGTTAATAAGTGTTAAAAATTCCCATTTTTCAGAATTAAGTTGCAGGAAATTACTAGTCATCAAATTTTTTATAATTGCTATGCATTCCATTAATCTTGTGAATTAGTAAGTTTTATCAGGGCGCGAAGAAATATAGAGCTGAGTATCGTCAGCATAACAATGAAAACTAATGCCATGCTTCCTAATGATATTTCTCAAGGGTAGCATGTACAGGGTGAAGAGCAACGGTCCTAACACTGAGCCTTGCGGTACTCCATACTGAACTTGTGATTGGTGTGACATCTCTTTATTTACTGCTAAAAACTGATAACGGTCAGATAAGTATGATTTAAACCATGCCAATGCAGTCTATTCAAAAGAATGTTGTGGTCGATGGTATTGAATGCAGCGCTAACCACGATCGGATGATAAGAGTATATCATTTGTAACTCTAATGAGAGCAGTCTCAGTACTATGATACGGTCTAAATCCTGACTGGAAATCCTAACAGATACCATTTCTTTCTAAAAATGAGCATAGTTGTGAGGATACTGCCTTTTCTAGTATTTTTGACAGAAAGGGTAGATTTGAGATTGGCCTGTAATTGACTAATTCTGTAGGATCAAGTTGCGTTTTTTTAATAAGAGGTTTAATAATAGCCACCTTAAAGGTTTTCGGTACATATCCGATACTGTATATGTGCGATACTGAAGTAGATGGTTGCATAGTTATAATAATAATATCAATCTTGCACGTAAAGAAGTTCATAAAGTCATTACTGCTGTGCTGTTTGCAAACAACAGAACGTACAGAAGTCTGATTTGGAAGTTTTGTTTTCTTCCAGCTGCACTCCATTTTTCTGACTGCTGTTTTAAGGGCCCGAGTGTGCTCGTTGTACCACGGCGTTGGACTATTTTCTTTCATCTTCTTTAAGTGAATGTGCCTAAAGTGCAAATGTTTCTAAAGTGCTGGAAAAGAGAGTGTCAATAGTTACGGTTGCAACATTAAGTTCCTCTAGGCTATCTGGGATGCTGAGGAGATGGAACTGATGAGGAAGATTATTTACAAAGCAATCTTTAGTGGTAGTGGTGATTGTCCTACCATATTTGTAACGAGTGGACGGCTTTGCAGCCTTGGCTATATTAAGCATACACAATACTAGATAATGATCTGAGATGTCATTGCTCTGCTGCAGAATTTCGACGGTATCAACATTTATTCCATGTGACAATATTAGGTCTAAAGTATGATTATGACGATAAGTGGGTCCTGACACGTGTTGCCTAACTTCAATAGAGTTTAGAATGTCTCTAAATGCCAATCCCAATGCGTATTTTTCATTATCTACATGGATATTAAAATCACCAACAATTAATACTTTATCTGCAGCCAGCACTAACTCTGAAAGAAAATCAGCAAATTCTTTGATAAAGTCTGTATGGTGCCCTGGTGGCCTGTATAAAGTAGCCAGCACAAATGTCAAACGGGATTTATCATTTACACTACATAATGTTACGTAAAGCACCAACACTTCAAAATAATTATATTTGAAACTAGGCTTCTGAGTGGTACTGAAGATATTACTATAAATTACAGAAACCCCTCCCCCTTTGCCTTTCAGACATGGCTCGTGTTTATAACAATAATCTTGAGGGGTGGACTCATTTAAAGTAATGTAATCGTCAGGTTTTAGCCAGGTTTCTGTCAAACACAGCACATCTAGATTATGATCTGTAATCATATCATTAACAATAAGCGCTTTTGAGGGAAGGGATTGAATATTCAGCAACCAGAGCTTTATCATTTGTTTATCTGGGGGCGTATTACAGAAACATCTTAACTTTAGAATCCTATCTTATCTGTTTGGTAACCATGGCAATTTCAGTTAGGACCTCATCTAGGACAAAAGCTATTACAGAATGACATTTCTTAAGTGCATAATCTTATCTTAACTATGGATAGGAAACGAGTATTTCAAAAGCATCCTAACTCGACAAAAAATCCTAAAAGCTGTCTTAACTTTAGGACAACCCAACTGGTGTCCTAACTTCAAACCTTTTTGAACTCCAACGGTAAAAATCACAGTACAAAAACCCTTTTCGAGAATGGCGATTCATCAAGTGATGAATTCATGCCCTTTTTTTTTTTTTTTTTTTGCAAAAGGCGATTTATAAAACAGGCTTTAACTTTTTAATGGAGCTTATCAAAATTTCAATCTCTGCCACACTGAAATTAAAAGCACGCCATTGTTTCTCCATTTTGATTTCAGGTTTACCTCAGAAGAGGTTTGCGCGTTCTTTGTTGCTTGGTAACAGACCTGACAGTTGATTACCGAACTCGATGGAGCACGTTTAAGATATCCTAATTACAGATAAGATGAGATTTTGTAAGATAGGATAAGAATCCTAAATCAAGATAAGATTTGCTTCTGTTATACAAAATTGTGAAAAATCCTAAATTAACATATCATATCTTGTTAAGTCCTAAGATAGAAAGTTTCTGTAATACACCCCCTGTATTATATCTGTTGTTTATTTGTTGAACATCAATTACATTTTTTCCTTTAAATAGGTTCGAATGTTTTTTATATTTACTAATTTGGGGAACAGACACAGTCTCTATGTGATAATGGTGAAAAAGTCTGATAATCTGACTTATCTGACTTCTGTGACATGAGACAGCTAGCAGACGGTTGGTTAGGCCAGTATTCCTGACCTGGGCCCCAGTTAGTCAAGGTTCAGCTCTGTGCCAAATTACTAGAGAGAAGAGCGGAACCACCAATAATATGAATACCATCTCTTTTTAACAGGTCAGGTCTGCCCCAAAAGCTTTTCCAATTGTCTATGAACCCTATGTTATTCTGCGGACACCACTTAGACAACCAGCCATTGAGTGATGATAGTCTGCTAAGTATCTCATCAATCCGCCGAATGGGGAGGTGGCCAGAACAAAAATGTTTAGCTGACATCGTACTTGCGAGTTCACACACCTCTTTAATGTTAATTTTAGTGATCTCCGACTGGCGAAGTCGAACATCTTTAGTGGCGACGTGAGTGATAATCTTAGAGAATTTGCGATTTGCATTAGCCAGCACTTTTAAATTTGCTTTGATGTCAGGCGCTCTGGCTCCCGGTAAACATGTGACTATGGTGGCTGGGGTCTCTGTTTTCACATTCCATGTAATAGAATTGTCAATAACTAGGGCACTTTCAACAGGATTCTCAGTGGGTGCGTCACTGAATGGGGAGAACCTGTTTGATGTTCTAATCGGAACGGAAGAGTGTTTTTTGCGATCCGCGACTATGCCATCTTACAGTCACCCAGTTGCCTGGCTGCTCAAGCTCTGCTTCCGGAACTGAACAATGTACAAAGTTCACTAAGCTATTCGCATCGAAAGCAGTGTCTAATGCCCTTGCATTCTTACTATCCTCAAATAAAGTTTGGATGCATGTCTCCAATTCTGAAATCTTCTCCGTCAGCCTGACTATCTCCCTGCATTTATCACATGTGTAGTCCTCACCGCTGACAGAAAAGGTTATGCTAAACATGTGACAGGTAGTGCAATGACAATAACAGGAGAAGATGACGTGACTCACCGTGTTTGTTGACTAATCTAAATCACCCGAGTTGTTTGATGGGCTCGTAAAAGGCACGAGAGAGAAAAAAAGGAGACCCAGAAGAGCGAAATGCTAACATGTTGTGATAGTGATTTAGATTAAAAGCTAGCAATGTCAGATTTAATATGATAGGCAATATTAGACAATATATGGTGATGAGTAAGTTATATTTAGCAGTATAAACAACAAGGAATGATCTATAATCAATAACAATGAACTTCAAAATGCAAAAGCATAAAAGTAGAATAACAATGGTAAGACTCAATTAATTCAACTCACTGATTTAATAAATTGATTCAAATTCAGACTTTATATCTCACAATTCTGACTTTATAACTTGCAATTGTGATTTTATGTCACGCAATTCTGACTTTTTTAGAATTGTGAAAAAAAAGTCAGAATTGTGAGATAAAAAGTTACAATTACCTTTTTATTTTTTTTATTCTGTGGCGGAAACAAGCTTCCATAATAATCTATGTTCAGATGATCACATCTAAGACTTATTATGAGGTTTCAATAATTATTGTAAGCCATAACAACTTACCTTCACCCCATATGTATTTGACATATCAGTGAATTGCCACAAAGGAAGTGTGTCTAAAAAATGGGGCAGAATCACCACTATACCCGTCACAAATAGAAACAAAGCACGATGATCACCAATTGTCTATCCACCATCGGATGTCCAATCTGGAGAAATGCACTTGGGCTCAGAGGTAACCCAAATAAAACTCTAAAAACGATGCGAAACCTTTGATAAGTGCTCAACTGGGATGCAGCTGTCAGGAAGATGAATACCTAGTGTGGAAGAGGCTTTCATTAATATAACAACCTCACTGGTGGCTGTCGAAAAGACTGCACAAAGTTTTGGGGCAGAGAAGCAGTCCGCGGTCCCCTCCTGTGGCGTGATTAAGTCTCTCTTATGGTCTATGCAGAGCTCGCAGCTTAGCTAATATATTGAGGTCTCCTGACAATTACAAAGACACAATTAACTGCTGGAGTGCATTAGTCGTTATGTGCCACACAATCTCATGGAGAAGCCATTTTATCTTCAAACAGACAATTTTACTGCCATTGTCAATCAATGATTAATGTTTGCCTAAATGCAAATGTTGTTGAACATTCACAGCTGAATATGATTAGAATATTTTGATAAAGTTTGGGAAAAACGGTCTTGCAGTCTTGGAAGGAAAAAGGTAGGGATGCACTGATGTGGAAATTGTAACCAATAGCAATAATGATAATTATTTATATTTTGAAGCTGATAATGATATACAGTTTTAGATATACCAATTGCGAAAAAAATAAAAGTCCAGATCTCTACACGCTTAAAATGACATCTTGAAACAGGTACAACTGAGGGAAATAATATTTCTTATCCCACAATCATTTGATAAATGTTTATAATGAACCACTGGAGTGATAAAGAATATAATACATTACATGCCCATGGTCGACTTTAAAAAAAAAAAAAAAATTTTTTATCACAATCTAATAAACAACAATGAAACAAGAGAATTTTTACAATAGGTAGTCCATTTAGAAATGGATATAATTTATTAGCTTTAATATAGACTATTTTATCAAGCTGATACAGATAATATTAAAATATTAAAGCTGGCAATTTTTCGGCCAATGCTGATATGACCACCAATATCTCATGCACATTTGTACTCAATGGTATAATGGTTAAAACACTCTTATTTGTAGCTGAAAGCTCAAAATTGCTCAAAATTTTTAATAAATTAATACACAAGGGATTCATCTGCTGAGTTCTGCTGGTGCAGATTCTGTTCTACAAAATTCAAGGAGCAGTACTGCACCACACTAAATCACCCAACTAACAGTTTCCAACACAAGGGCACGTCCTTGGTGCTATCTTGAGCCAGATGTACATTTGAACTCACACAATACCTTTTCTTTAGAATAAATTATTGGGTTTCATTTGGTATGTGAACCTCTTTACAGTGCAGAATGCAAAAATAAAAACAAGAATAACAGGAAGAATTCGCCACTCACAAGCAGCAACACTAAAAATGGCCGACACTCTTCACTGTCCATCTACTTCTACATTATTAATGTGAAAGTTTGAAAATGGCTACCCTCCTCTAACCTTTTCCTGTACTGGAAACTTTTTTGTGTTTACTAAAGCCATACCCTGTCTGGAAATGGTTACCGGAGGAAAATACACCTTACTCATTGCTATGCATATGCAGGGGCACTAAGATGCAAACAGGGACTACATTTACTTATAAAGTGCATAGTTCCATCTCTAAAATCGAATCTGCTTAAAATAACAAATATAGACATTGAATTTTAAATGTATGTGGCAAGAAACAGTAGCACACCAACAGTTATCCTAATGATTTATATTTCTTGGCAGAAGAATTGTTTATTGTGATTATAATTACTAGCAAATGCTATTTTCTAGTTTCTGTAATCCAGTGGTGGACGTACACAAATCAAGTACTTGAGTAAAAGTACAGATACGTGAGAATCACAATTTTTGTTTTAAATATGGATTATGATTCTCCCACGATTCTGAACAGATAAGTAAACAAAATAACGTAATTATTTACTAGAGGACAAAATATGAATTGTTACAAAAATATTTAATTGAATTGAATTATTTAAAAAAATGTTTTGAATGAATGATTCAATGACTCACACATAACTACTTCATTTGTTTGATTACTGGATGATTCAATGTTTTTGAACAAATCTTTTGAATGAATCATTCAATGTCAAATACACTTTTAACAGTTACTTGTCACCACCTAGTGGCTTAAGCGCCAAGTTAGTTTATGTGATTTGCTCTGTTTTGATCGCTAAAGTAGTAGTGGTTCACTTGCTTTCTCTGGCTCAGACACAGGAAAATCAATGTCATTTAGAAATAAGATTGCATGGGTGTTTAAATTGAGATTGTGATCTTTTTATGATTAATCATTCAGATCTAATTTGTTATATTAATGTTTTTTTGTTTTTTACCTTTGTTTTTTTGTGTAGGCCAGTGGTTCCCAACCTTTTTTAACTCGCGGCCCACACAAACAAACACATGTGTTTCTGCGGCTCACTGCAAATTTTTAACTGACCCTGCTATTTGTTGGGTTAATAAACTGAGTACTCAGAAGCTAGATTGTTAACTGTCTTTATTGAATGAAGAGGAAATGAACAGAAAATGTTGATAACTCGGGATGGTACTGCTCAGCAAAACAGGAAAACCAGATTCAGCCAGCGGAGCAATCAGTCAGAGAACATGCAGAACAGGGTTGAAACAAGCAGTCAAAGCCGGCAGAGAACTGGAGCACTGGACAAAGCAAGACTAGCAAGAGTCAGGCTCGAGGGACAAACGCAAATCGAGAGCTATAGAAGCTTGTTTCCGCCACAAAATAAAACATTTTAAAAGATAATTGTGACTTTATAACTTACAATTGCGACTTTATATCACGCAATTCTGACTTTATAAGACGCAATTGCGAGAGATTGTGAGATAAACTCGCAATTCTGAGAAAGAAGTCAGTCTTTTTTCCCCTCATAACTCGCAATTGCAAATTTATATCTCTCAATTCTGACTTTATAACTCGTAATTTCATCTTTTAAAGTCAGGATTGTGACTTTATATCTCGCAATTCTGACTTAACAATTGCAATTGCAACTTTATATCACGCAATTCTTAGATTAGAAGTCAGAATTGTGAGATAAAAAGTCGCAATAACCTTTTTTATTTTTTATTCTGTGGTGGAAACAAGCTTGAGAGCAGATATAGAGCGAACAATCAAGAGAGAGAAAACCAGAGAGAAACCAATGAGCGGCTGTGCTGCGTTGAAGGCTAAAACAAAAACAAAGACACAAGGGAAACACAGAACTGAGAAGACAGCGATCAAACCCTAGTCCTGACCATTTTTATAAAAAAAAAAGAAAAAAAGAATGGTCTTTTTAAAAAATAAGCAAAAAAAGATTTGCAATGTGTGAATAATTTGAAAACAACAACCATGACACAAACGTATCTAAATGGATAACATGCTAAAAAAAACTTATGTGTTCACATAACAATTAGACCTAACAAACTACAATCTTTGTCACTCACCTAATGCGAAGGTTGGTGTTGTTTGGCATTTACTAAGCGCTATATGTTGGGCTAAAGTGAAGAAAGTTGCAAGCGGAAATCAGGCTCGACATTAATCAGAGCGACGGCTCCATATATTAGAAAGGTAGGACAATTTTGCAAGCCACTCAAAATCACTGAAATGGTCCAAAAGGGGACATTTTAAATCGGATAAAAAAATCCATAATTCGTTGTGTAATTCGAAGAGACAAGTAAGCACCCTATTACATATTACAAAGGGTCCCTATTATTATTTCCAAGAACAGGGATACGTCGTGGATGGAGCCGTCGGGATGCGCTGGCCCACGACTGGTTCTCCGAGCTGACTCAGCTGCTAGAAACAGCCTCATGTCCGATACCACTAAGGAGAGACCAGGTCGCGCCCCTTTCACGGCCAAATTATATATGTAGAGGCCATAGCAGCGTTTAACACTCATGTGTCCAGACAGTCACTGGGGAGAAGCGACCTAATCGTGCACTTCCTCAGAGGAGCTAGGAGGCTGAACCCGCCTCGACCCGCATCGGTTCCTATATGGGACCTTTCCACGATCCTGGAGGCCATCCCCGGTATATCAGAATGGGTGTTGAACATAATAAAACAAAGTTACTTGCTACAGTTTGCTTGCAGACCCCCGCGCTTTTGCGCCGTGGTCAAGACATCGGTGAAGAGCGACGTGAGTCACATGCTTCACACGTAAGTGTCAAAACTGTTAGAAAAAGGGGCTGTGGAAATTGTCCCTTTAGCAATAAGCGAGTCAGGCTTTTACAGTCACTACTTCCCTGTTCCAAATAAGGATGGTGGCCTCAGAACCATCCTAGATCTCAGACATCTGAACACATTTACAATGCGGCCCTCGCCCCCTTGAGGCTACAGGGAGTGAGAGTACTGAATTACCTCAACGATTGGCTCGTTATAGCCCAATCCGAGTCGCAGTTGATAATGCACAGGTCCTGGCTCCTCAGCCATCTAGGAGTCTCAGGATCAACACTGCCAAGACCGAGCTGTCTCCCAGCCAGAATATTTCTTTCTGGGAACAGTCATAGACTCTGTACGGATAAGAGTGCGACTTACGTCACAGTGCGTGCTCACCGCCCAACGCCTAGCGGCGTTGTTCAAAGCTGGCACTTATACTCCTCTCAAACGTTTTCAGAGGATGCTAGGCCTCATGGCCTCAGCATCAGCAGTACTCAAACTGGGTCTACTGTACATGCATCCCCTTCAGCACTGGTTAAAACCTTGCGCATAGCGGTCAGGCCACTTACGCATCAAAGTGAACCATGGCTGTATCAAAGCCCTGACTCCTTGGAAAGCAGCTGACTGGTACCAGTCTGGTGTGAGTATGGGCAAGGTCTGAAAAAGGAAAGTGATCTCAACAGATGCATCCAACCTAGGTTGGGGTGCCCTGCACAAGGGCAGGCCTGTCTCCGGCCTTTGGTCACGCTCGGAGAGATGGCTGCACATAAGATGAGAGCGGTCGCTAAAAGCTTTCCTCCCATACATAAAGGGTCACCACGTCCTGGTCCGAATGGACAACATGTCAGTGGTATCCTATATAAATTGCCAGGATGGACTCAGGTCAAGCAACCTGCACACCATGGCCAAACGCCTCCTTTTACGGGGTCAGCACAACCTGCACCAGGCATTCTGAACCACGGTCCGGACATGCTATCTAGAGACAATCTAGAGGCTATCCGGTCGCGATGTTACCTCAGGTTATCAAACGGATCAGGGAGAGCAAGTGTGCATTGCTTTTAATAGCTCCTCTCTGGAGGAACCAACTATGGTTCTCTGAGCTGATTCAGCTGCTAGAAACAGCCTCATGGCCGATACTGCTGAGGAGAGACCTCCTCATGCAGGCGAAGGGGACGATCTGGCATCCCTGTCCCGACTTGTGGGCCCTTCATGTGTGGCCCATCAACGGATACCCAGGGACCTCCCAGAAGGGGTGCTGAATGCTATTTCTGAAGCGAGAGCGCCTTCAACCAAGTGGCTTTACGCTCTAAAATGGTCAGTGTTCTCAAGCTGGTGTGCAGCACAGAACCTGGACCCACACTCATGTGTTCAGAGCACAGGTCATTTCGCTATCAGCTTTTCCCTCGTCTCAGGACGAAAGAGACGCAAATCTACTCTGTCCCATAAGGGCTCTTAGAGTTTATTTAGGGCGTTCCGCTGCATCTAAGCAGTCAGAACAGCTCTTCATATGCTTTGGCGGCCGCACCAGAAAGTGTGCGATCACCAAGCAGAGATTATCGCGATGGATAGTAGATGCTATTTTGCTGGCTTACAAGTCAAAAGGTCTCTGCTGCCCCTTAGGCATGGCCTCATCATGGACTTGGTCCAGTGGAATACCACTTTAAGATATCTGTGCGGCGGCAGGCTGGGCCTCTCCATCCACATTTATTAGATTCTATAACTTGGAGGTTCCTGCTTTGCAAGCTAGGTTTCTTTCCATATAAACAAATGTATAACACATTTCCAATAACTATAACCCGACTCTGTCCGGTCTAGTTTTTATCTAAACTCCATATAAACAAATGTTTAACACATTTGCAATATCATATGGCCCGACTCTGTCAGGTCTGGTTTTATCTAAATCCCATATTAGACAAATGTATAACACATTTGCAATAACTATAGGCCTGACTCCATCCGGTCTAGTTTTTATCTAAATGATATGACAGGAATATTCATTCCCTACATATACCCTTATATGAGGCTCACCACTCGTTGGCCTCTTTTTGGGACTCTTAAATCTAAATGTAATATAAACAAATGTATACACATTTGCAATAACTATAAGGCCCAACTCTGTTCGATCTAGGTTTTATCTAACTCCATATAAACAACTGTACATATAAACAAATGTATAACACATTTGCAATAACTGTAGATCCGACTCTGTCCGGTCTAGTTTTTATCTAAATTCCATATAAACAAATGTATAACACATTTGCAATAATTATAGGCCCAACTCTGTTCGGTCTAGTTTTTATCTAAATGATATGACAGGAATATTCATTCCCTACATATACCCTTATATGAGGCTCACCACTCGTTGGCCTCTTTTTGGGACTCTTATCAACTTTTACTCTTCTATGGGCTTCGGGCTCTCGTCCCAGGCCATAGTATGGGGCCAAGTTTTTAAGCACGCACAGCGCAAAGCTAGCTTACGCAATAGGAGAGTACTCTCGAAAGGGAATGTCGCGGTTACTAACGTAACCTCGGTTCCCGGAGAGAAAGGAACAAGTATTGCCCTATGGCGTAAGATGGGCTTTTATAGCCATGGGCCACGCCCATTCTGACAGGAGCTGACGTACTAGGGCACAAAGCGACCTGATTGGTTCGCACGCCTCAGCCGCCTCACCATAGGTTTGTGCGGTTGTCGCAGCACAGCCAATCAGTGTGCTGTTGCAGCTCTGCTGCACTGTGTTTTACATATATAAAATTATAAGGATAATTTTGGCTTCAATATTCTCGAGAAAAGGAGTTTTTCCCACAGCGTAAGCTAACTTACGCAATACTCGTTCCCTTCTCCCAAGGAACCGAGGTTACGTTAATAACCAAGATGTTCTCGGTAGTCACTACTGTATTTTCTTTTAGATTTATTTTTTGTCTTTTCAGTGTCAGGCTTACTCGTAGATGGAGAAACATCTGCATTTGTATTTTTTTTTGCGATCCTGTTGACAGCCATTTATCCATGTTTGTTCTGTAGTGTACGCATCAAAAATATGTTAGATAAATTGCCGTTATATACTTAAACCAATCAGCGAGCTTGAAGAGTGAAAGCATATTTTTCATTATTTAATTATATATGAAATTATGACATTATGTTATGACAGATTTTATTTTATTTTGTACATTTTTTTTACATTTTTTACATATTATTATTTCTATTAAAAGTAATTGCCGGCCCACCTGCAATACCGCAGTGCACAGGTTGAAAACCACTGGTGTAGGCACATTGATGTGGATATGTCCGCATTAAAGCATTCCAATGGGCTTAAACAGATCGCCCTTTACAGCACATTTAGTTCACAAATAACTGACAGTTGTGACCAAAATATGATATACAGTTACAATAATTAACCTTAAAATTCGACATTAGTAACTTATTTTTCGCCATCAGTTGCCCACTTCCCCCAGTTTTGGCAAATTTGCAGTCATTTTTTAAAATTCAGTTCACTGGAGACTCGCTCTGAATGGATGTTTGAATCAGTGAGTTGTTGACTCGAGAGCTGCAATCCAATCTGTTCCCGAATAAATTGTTTAATGTGATTTATGAACAGATTTAACAGGATGGTTGAAAAGAATCAGTTTGTGCACAAATCGGACGCAGCTTTTGTCTTTGAGCATGTAACGATTTCTTCATTTTAAAACAATGAGTAACGATATGTTTTATGAAATGTAGTGGAGTAAAAAGTAGCCTACGATCTTATGCTTTGAAATGTAATAAAGTAAAAGTATCTGAACATAAAAATACTAGAGTAAAGTACAGATACTTGAAAAATGTACTTAAGTACAGTAACAAAGTAAAAATACTTTGTTACTGTCCTCCGCTGCTGTAATCATATTGCTACTTTATATGCCACCATTTTATAACAGTCATAAGCTTTCGAGGCAGTACATTTAAGTGATTTTATTAACGTAACCTCTAAACCTCTGAATAACATCATCATGCTTGGTTTTCCCCAGTAAACATTTTGTCCACTTCCTTCTGTATAATCTTCAGCTATTACTTCTGATCGTTCCCAGAAAACAACTATCTTGAGACCCTCTTTGGTCTAAATGTAGATTCAAAGCCAGTAATTCGAGCTTGAGCTCTCTGACAGCGCTGTGAGAGGAGCTAATTTTTCTTAATCATCCCCTCCACCACACATGTCATGCTTAAAGCAATCACAGACCTTGGAGGCCAGCAAACTTTGAAGTTTGTCAGAAGCTGTGAGACCAAGCTAGGGCGTCTAATTAAACAGGAGACACGGACACTATAGCAAACCCTATAAAGCCTACTGTATCATTGAAGCGCAAGGGAATATACCACTGCCTTTTCGGGGAAATATTTAGCACTAAACTAAGGAAGACTGAGTAAGCAATAGATAGCTCCCCAACCCAATGCTCTTAGTCTTTGTACATCTGATGGTTGTAGGGTTGTGCCTATCGTGTTGTGGTAATGCTCAAGATGAGGCCAGGTGGGCTTTAGGATTTATGTTAGACATGGCTGTCACCTGAAGTATGTTTGTGCAGATAACTTGGAAGGTGAGTATTGTCAAAGACTTTATATATAGGAAGACTCTGATTAATTATGAATGGGAGAAAGTGCATCGCCCAATATGGTGAATAAGCCCCGCCTTCTAAATGAAAGAGCCAGTCGTTTTCGCAACTGCCGTTAGAAGCTCCGGTTGCTATAGAAACAGGCAGTGTTCTGAGACACTTGTTTAGTATTGCGCATACACATTAGCTTTGTCCAGGCTGAAAAATTTCTTTTTTTTGTCATGATTCGAGCATTTAGAAACCAAATTTATGAGACAGTTGTTTCATTGGTGATTTCAAATATGAAATTTAATCGTAAGCTTGGCAAACATTTTTGGAAAATTTTATGTTTCCCCATTCAAAGAGATAGGAGCTGCACTAGCATGCCAGAGAGGCATTTCAAAGATGGCCGCTGAGTGAAATGACTGAGTGGCCGCTGAGTAAAAAAAATCCGCCCTCCCAGGATCTAACAGGATAGGCAAGACGCCCCCAGTCTTTAGTATAGGTGACTCAAAATTAGCATGACTCAAAAGGTTTCAGCTTAAAAAAACATTTATTTATGCTAAATAGTTTTCTTTTTACTGGAGTAGTAAATCAATTTCAAGTTCAGTCAATTTGAAATAAAAAAAAAATGTAAAAAAACAATAAAGAGATAAAATGAACAACTTTTTGATTGTTTCGGTGAATCTTAAACGACAAATAACTATCAGTGCTCCTTTTTGACCACACTGACAAGTTTCACATTTACAGTCAGTTTATCTCAAACTTTTGAAAATAAAGTTCACTTCAAAGTTCACTTTCATTCAGCTCAGAAACTCAAAAGTTCACTTCAAAATCCAGAAGAAAAAAAAAAAGGTTATTTAGTCCTTTCATGTTCACTGGTCACAGTTCCACAAATGAAGGTTTTACAACTCAACAGTTATTACTCACAGAAAAGAAACAATTTGTTTAGCATTGTTCAGTAGAAAAAAAGAGGGAAATAATGTACATCACCACTCTTATGTCATGGATGAGGCGCTAAATGATGTCTAATGGATGGCAAGGGTAATGTCTCTTCACTAAAAGAGGTAAAACAAGTAGGTTTATTTGCAGATATGGCAGGAACACAATTCATAAACTGGTAAGAGATGATACTCAAGATCGTTAGCAGATGAGATAGACTTGCATTGTTGATTTTGAGTCTTAGGGCCCTATTTTAATGATCTGAGCACATGGTCTGAAGCGCACATGGTGCAGGTGCACTTAGGGCATGTCCACTAGCGTCGCATTGCACCGGGTGTATGATAGGGCCCTTTGTCTTACAGAATAGTTCGAGCGCACAAACACACACGAGGGAACAACGTTGAGATGAGGGATGGCTGGAAGACGACTTGGGTGATGTGATGACTGGAAAATGACTTGGATGACTGGTGATTGACTTGGATGAGGTAACAACAGTAACTAGCAAGGTAGTCAGGATCATAACACATGTAAGTAGCAATATACTGTAAGTACCCTGTGCAAAAAGCCATGTGTTGACTGTGAAACACAGTCGAGTTTAATTATATTCATCTATGTTGAAAAATGTTCATGTCAATACAGGTTTATCTTTATGTGGACAACGTACTGTCACTTTAATTCAGTGCGTGCAGCACAGCCATAGACTATAGACGGAAACGTTTGCTGCATTGCTACGTACGCGTACCTCTCCTGGAGCGCACTGCCGGACTGCATCCATGTGCAGTGAGAATGATCTAACCTGTTAAGTTGGGCATGGAAACAAATGCGCACTGCAAACAGAGTATGTGTGAACCTGCTGTGAAGCACATTAAGACCCGGTTTCACAGACAGGACTTAGATTAAGCCAGGATTAGGCCTTAGTTCAATTAGGACATTTAAGTGGCTTTTATAAACTGCCTCAGAAAAAACAGTGCAAGTTGCTTTCAGTTAAAACAGCTCAGACATGCATTTTAGTCTGGGACTAGCTTAAACCTCGTCTGTGAAGTGTACTTCATTATCCATACATCACTTGTATATGTAATTATGTATATGTAATTATCAAATATTTTACAACATGCTTTTGAGGAATTGTACATCTGTTAATCATCACTGTATTATATTGAATTGTATGTTTTGTCCCCCCACTATGAAAACTACAGAGCTTTGATTATAAAACTAAGCATTTAAATATCTTAATAAGACATATTATTGGGAAATATAGATTGAACACTGCAATTTTTTTTTATGAATTTCATATAAGTAGCCTGCTAATACACTGATCTGCATTACACATACCAGAATTTCATCTTACATTTTGGCCAATTAAATAATATCTGCACCAAATTGCATATTTTTGCTCAATTTGGGTTTTCAAAATAAAAATGTTGTCCTCTTAGTATGAGCTTCTCATATTATACTATATGAGCCATAAAAGCCTGACCTATCAAACATGATACAAGACAGAAACATAGGCCTATGCATTTTTCTTTTCAATATACTTTTCCATTTTTTAAACAAACAAACAAAAAAAGTTATGGGTTAATAATGATAGCATGGAGGAGTCATAGTAGCTGTTTTATTTTGTTGAAGTATATGCTTCTAGCGCCAGTGACTAATGATGAGAGCAGCAGGGTCAGTGGTGAGGCGGATTATGTGTGGGTTCTGGTGGTCACCCATACCTCGTCTGATGCAGTATGCAAATAAGCATCAGGATCAGGCTGTGATGGGCAGCACAGTCCTAGTCTCAGCCTCAGGCGGCACACCCACAGACCTCCCACAGTCCATTCACTGACCGGCTGCATGCATATTAAACACAAAAATGGTTCTTTTCTTCGTACATTTTTATATATATTATATTTCACATGTTGGTCAGACTGTCTCATCCTGTCTCAAGTGGGCTGTTCTTAGCCTGAATAAGCTTCATGCCTCAAGTCCAAAGTCATACTATGCAAGAAAATCATGGTGACTGGTCCTCTCTGCTTTCTCTCTTTCTTTTACCCAATACACACAAACCTCATTTCCGCATCCACACTCACTAACTTGCAAACACCTGGATTCCTGTATGCAAGAGACAGAGGGAGCTATGTGCCTGTGCCTGGCGTTCAAACATGCTTGCAGCACTAGCGCTAATCACGATGACACTGGGTGAATCCATTCTCCACAGTCAGCTGGCGACTGGCCCAACGCAGGGAGGCTTTCATTTATCATGATGGCTAGTATGAGAAGGCATACATGGAGAGAGAACAAAAAGCTAAAGACTGCAAACATCTGCTGATCAAACCAAATTGTATTTGTTGGGCAAGCACAACAGGAGAAAGCATGTATTACATGTGTAAATTGAAATATAAATGCTCTTTTGATTTTGCTTTAGAGGGCCAAAATAATAAATAAAAAAAATGTAATAAATGAAATGAAATGAAATAAAATGAAATAAAAGAAAGAAAGAAAGAAAAGATTAATAAAAGAAAAAAAAATTGAGGTGCACAATATATTTTATAAAGCCCTAAGTAATAAATATGTTTTATACATATTTTAAATAATTAGAAACATTATTCACTCTCTTATAGCATATTAAATGGAAGGAAGGAAGGAAGGAAGGAAGGAAGGAAGGAAGGAGGGATGGAACGAATTTGAATAATCCACATCAAGAATCCACATGAACAAAGAAAGTCCAAACAGGGAAGATGATAACAATAATCCAAACAGAGAAAAATAATCCAAACAGCATCGTCTTTGTTGTCGACTGACATACAAAGACTGAAACACAGGGGTATAAATACCCAGGATAACAAGAGACAAGACAAGGCACAGGTAATAGAAATGAATTGCTGGTAACTCAAAACTAGTGAACATGTAACAATTATAATGCAGAATGCAACTTTTATTCTAAGCAGCCATAATATACAGTATACAGCTCTGGAAAAAATTAGGAGACCACTTAACATTGTTTTTTTCAATACATATATATATATATATATATATATATACATACATACACTAATCACTAACCTTTCTAATATTGTGTTGGTCCCCCTTTTGCTGCCAAGACAGCCCTGACCCGTTGAGGCATGGACTCCACTAAACCCCTGAAGGTGTGCTGTAGTATCTGGCATCAAGATGTTAGCAGCAGATCCTTTAAGTCCTGTAAGTTGCGAGGTGGGGCCTCCATGGATTGGACTTGTTTGTTCGGCACATCCCACAGATGCTCGATTGGATTAAGATCTGGGGAATTTGGAGGCCAATTCAACTCAAAACCATTCGTGAACCATTTTACCTTTGTGGCAGGGTGCATTATCCCGCTGAAAGAGACCACAGCCACCAGGAAATACCGTTTCCATGAAAGGGGTACATGGTCTGCAACAATGCTTAGGTAGGTGGTACATGTCAAAGTAACATCCACATGGATGGCAGGACCCAAGGTTTCCCAGCAGAACATTGCACAAACCTTTGCAGCCCCATACACAACAAACTGCAATGCACTGTGTATTCTGACACCTTTCCATCCGAACCAGCATTAACTTATTGAGCAATATAAGCTACAGTAGCTCGTCTGTTTGTGAACCGAGTGCACCATGCATCCCATGACCCTGTTGCTGGTTCACCACTGTTCCTTCCTTGGACCACTTTTGATAGATACTGACCACTGCAGACCAGGAACACCCCACAAGAGCTGCAGTTTTGGAGATGCTCTGACCCAGTCGTCTAGCCATTACAATTTGGCCATTGTCAGACTCGCTCAAATCCTTATGCTTGCTCATTTTTCCTGCTTCTAACACATCAGCTTTGAGGACAAAATGTTAATTTGCTGCCTAATATATCCCACCCACTAACAGGTGCCGTGATGAGGAGATAAGTAAGGGATAATGTACATCCAGCCGGGTGTTATCGCAGAATAAACCCAGACAGAGTGATCAGGACGCGAAGCGGAGGCCAAAACATTACTTTATAAAGTTTTAAATATGGATATTTTTCTTACACAAACGCATTGATTTGCTTCAGAAAGCCTTTATTAACTCCCCAAAGCCGTGCGGAGCACGTTATTTGACGGACAGATGCATTATATGGACTTCAAAAACAGAACAACAATTGCTGCCATTATAAAGCTTGGATTATCCAGGACTTTTTTAATATAACTTTGATTGTATTCGTCTGAAAGAAGAATGTCATATACACCTAGGATGACTTGAGGGTGAGTAAATCATGGGCTAATTTTCATTTTTGGGTGAACTATCCCTTGAAGTCTTCCATCAGTCAACGACAGTGGAGTGACACGTTAAGCATATAAGTAGTACTGGTCAAGATAACCCGGATGAGCGGTGTGTTATTGATTATGGCGGTTGTTATCTGGGAATAACATACCGCTGGAATGCACGATTGACCAATCAGAATCAAGTATTCCACAGAGCTGCGTAATAATCAGTTTTATTCACTTCACCTGTCCGTGGTCATAATGTTAGGTATATGTGTGTGTATATATATATATATATATACTTTAATATTTACCATCTATCTAATCTAGTGAATATTATAATTTTTTTACACACGCACGCATGCACGCACGCACATCAGTTTTTGCATTACTATTTAGTGCAGGGAGATGGAGAAGCATGAGTCTGTGGGTCAGTGGTCGAAATGTGTTTCACAGGCACACATGAGGACTGAGGTCTTCAAGGGTGAAAGGAGCAACAAGAGAGAGCATTTGTGCCACTAAACACAGCTATAATAGAGGCCATGGATCAGCGGCTGCTTTCCGTCAACGCATGGCTGCGGCATTGCATTCTATCTGGCCCTTTTATCTGCACTTTTATTTAGCTTTATTGAGCATGGCAGCAGCAAAATGCGCCTCTCTTACAACACACTGTTAGAATCATTTCGCGCAACACCACTTCGTCATGTAAACTGACAGTTTTTATATTGCTCCATGTCCTTGCTTTGTTTTAGCAAACCCATGCAGGTTATTCGAAAGCACAGCCGAGTCAAAGAAACGCTAAAGCGAGCTCATCTCAAGCCTGGGGGAAATGTCTGCAACAAGACCCCTCCAGCTACAGACACATCATTTGAAAGGGTGGCCTGGTAAAAGCTTTTCACATTACATGAAGAGGATCCCATTAAATGGCATGATGGCTTTAACACCTAGCGGACTGTTTCAGCACTTGGGACTCTGGTGCTATTGTAAGAGAGGGAGATGCCAGGTATAAAGTCTTTCAATTAACCCCAGGCCTGTTTCTCTTTAACCGTGTGGCTCTTGGCTGACCTTATACTGAGTTATAGCACTATGAAACTGACAGGGTTGTGAAAATATGGCCTGCCTCAGGACACTGAGGCTTTTGACTAATCTTTAGCAGGCAGGAGAGGCAATAATTGGGGGTGTCAAGATTAGGCAGTGATAAATGATGCCGTCCCTCAAATGTCCCATCTTGATGAAAGAGGAAAGGTAAGAGGAATGGACAGCTGACCACCAAACTGAGTGTGAAGTGCAAATATAATGTCAAGACCTTCCCTCAAAAAACTTTAAATGTGATATGAAGTTCATGCCATTACAGTCTGAAACTACATATACATTATACACATTGTAGACATTATATAGAGTAGGCTACACTATAAAAAAATAATTTGCGATAAAAAGATAAAATATTATATTTTATTAACTGATAAGTCTTCCTGCCTGAACACCATTGTTATAATATGAATGGCATAAATCTGCTTTGTAACTTGATTCTGAAATGTATTGAAAATGTAACACCCTGATGCACATAACAAAACAAAAATGAGACACAACTATTTTAAAAATACAATAAAATAAAAATACAATGCAAACATAATTGTATCAACAATTTGCTGTGTGTATTTTATTTAGATGTAAACTGTGAATAATATGGTAATTCATACTTATTCCCAACAACTATTGCATTCCTTTTCCATCAAAATTTCAAAGTGTGATTATAAAATGTCAAATTTTTTAATGGAACAACATGGAAACATGATATATTTAACTGAGAATTCACACTACCGAGACAATTTGTCATTTTGCCGAAACTGCTCAGTCTCCATCTAGAATGGATGGAGACCATTTGTGAACAGGTGCCAGTCCTAACATCCCTTCAAGCATCACTGTAGAGATGGTGTTCTGAGTATCCACTGTAGAAAAAAAAATTGTGATTTTAATGGTAAAAGACTGTAAAAATGCTATGGTGAAAAACAGTTAATTGGTTAACAGATTAATAGATCTAACCTTACATTTAATGTAATTTTACAGTAAAATACCATCAAATTTACAGTTTTGGAAGTGAAAAAAAATAATTGTGTAATTTACAGTGAAAAAACATAAATAAACATTCCCAGAATTTCCTGCGTGACACTTTTATTGGTTATGTACATTAGGGTTTTATGTTACATTATCTAATGTTGTTAAATTAATATTTATTGCATTTTTAAAATTTCATGCGTGTTACCATGATGGTGTCTAGTGTTTGTGTAAATGACACTGTGCACCTTCTATACTTCTATACTATCGCTGCTTGTGATGAGCTTTTATTCATCATGTGACTCTCTTTACCATTGTGTTTGGTGGTTGTCAGTATATCAAAGGTAACATAACAGATATTAGTATTTCAATAGATTGGTCATTTACTGTAAATTTAACTTAAATCTGTAAAACCTAAAATGCTGCTACCCTATTTTTTATGGAAAATTTCTAGCAACCACAGCTGCCAGTATTTTACCGTAAATTTAACTGATTTTTTTTACAGCTGCAGTGTGTATGCTAGACTTGTACTGAATACAAAGGGTAGCAATGAGTCCAAAAAAAGTAATTTTCCTCTAGTCAGTCAATAAAATCCTCCTCTACAATGTTGTGTCTCTCAGATGCCTGTGGGCAATTTGCAGCTGAGACGATATGAAGTTTTGATTTTTTTTCTTTTTGTCAGCAAGGCTTTCTGCCTGTACAAAGCAAATTTCTGAAAAGTACATGCTGTTTTTGACTTTTGTATGCCTGTACCACCTTTGTTGTGGAAAACTAAAGCTCTTCTTGAGGTCTCCCACATTTCATCCCTGCCTCCAACACCCTTTTCTTTTCATGGATGGCTAGTTCTGTTAAGATTTGAACTTGTTTCACATTTTCCCACTTTTTGACCTTTTCTGGGGTTTACAAAATGAGAGTGTGCGGGGGGTTTTAGATTATGAAACAACAGATACATTGTCCAAAATAAAAAATAAAAAATCTGTATTTGGACCTTCTGGTTGTCAAACTTAGTGGATCATGTTGTTCATCATATTAACTAGGGACATCTGGTTGATCTACTAGGACATCTGTGTGGGACCAGTTAATTGCAATTAATCAAATCAAATCAAATCAAATCAAACAATCAAACAATCAATCAATCAATCAATCAATTTTATTTATTTACTTACTTTTATTATTCATTTTTTATTTTATTATGTCACTTTGTTTTTGTTATCTAATAAAATGAAATTCATACATTTATTCATTGGTTTTAGTATTAATACTTTTTTTAAATCACAGTATGTGACCTGCCTTATCAGTATGATTTATTTACTTCAGAGGTAATTTGTCTGTTAAATCAAAGGTGAATACTTATTGTGTCGACTTGTCTGATCATGAAGTGCAAACAAATAAAAGACAGACAACCAGATAAAAAAAAAGCCCAGCCTTGTGTTTAAACAACAAAGAAAAACACTGCTTTGTGAGTCATTTTCTGCATTCTCTCCTTAAACTGTTGAATCCCATGGTACGTCAGCACTGCCCGCCTTTATAACTGCCATGTGCAATTAAGCTAACAGCATTAGATCCATTAGATGTCATCTCCTATACCACCAGATACAATGTTGCCTTTATTTTATTCCATGAGTGTTTTTGGATGGTTAATTCTGAGAGACAAGAAGACCATTCAGCTATTTAATAAAAGAAAGCGTTCTGGACGCATGTCAGACAGAGGCAACCAATCCAAATCTATTTGCCTGCAGTGTGTTGGCATGTGAATTGATATCGTTATAGAAAAGTGATTTTGGTGTCTTAAAGACAAATGTCTTGGCAATTACAGAGATGGCCACTTGTGTAATACAACTTAAAACCCCTGAGCCAAACACTTAAGAGCTCAAAAAATGCATTCTGAATTACGTGTGTAAAATGTAAGCTGTGGTGAAAGATACAGGATATGCATTTTATCAGAGAATTTATCAAATAAATCATTTTAGTTTTACTGGACTTTGTTTATGGCATGGTAAACAAATGGTTTATACAAATACAGCTATCAAATAACTGCACAATATAATGTAAATATTATTCATTCAATAATAAATAATTTGTACCTTAGATTACAAATTAATGTCATGCTGTTTGTATATCCTGTTAAATGTGAAAAACTATAACCATTGGTTTTCTACTGTACATGCAACCATACATAGATAAAAAAAAAAAAAAACATATCTATTTTTAATTTATAAAAGTATATCTTTTTGAAAATATAGGTATATTATCCATTGTAATGCATTTGTTATTTGAAGGGAAAACCTTCTGAATAAAGCTGATATGAAAATTATACAATAGCAAGTTAAAGGGATAGTTCACCCAAAAATTTAAATTCCCTTTCAGTCGGTCACGTTTGACGTACGTCGGACGTCACCGACGAATCGGGATCACTTCAGGGAGCCCCTATCAGCTTCGAGATATAGAGAACCGGCCAATGACTATTGGCGTGTGAGATTTGCATCTCGCGCTCCGCCCCGCAGCGCGGGTATAAAGTGGAAGCGAATGCAGCGCACTGTTGTCATTCACTTTCGGAGCCGAACGGCATTGATGAAGCACAGACTGCCTGTATTCAGAGAGAGAGAGAGAGAGAGAGAGAGAGAATTGGCTGAGGATCGTTCTTGTGCTGGTCAGGTGGCACAAAACAGAGCGACCGCGGGCTCACCGCTGCTGAAAGAGACCAACTGCTGTTTTCACAGCAACAGTTAAATAAAAAAATAAAAAATAAAATGTTGGTTCGTGAAGCATTTCACTTTGAGAGCAGATACAGGCTGCACTATCTCCTGTGCTTCGGCACTAAAAGAGCGTTTCCTCACGAAAAGAGCAACATGGGTGTGACACTTTTTTAAGATGCCATTCCACCCGTGCGTTTCTGGATGCGGTCGTTCCCTGTCGCCCGCTGACGGTCACAATCGCTGTATCACGTGCCTGGGCATTCAGCACGCTGAGGCAGCTTTTGTGGATAGTTTTTTGTGGATCGCGGCACTTAGGTCGAGACTCGCCTACCTTCGGGAAGGCGGAGTCCCCCTACCCATGCCTCGATCTAGTGCTATTCCTGCCCAGCAGAATAGACCTACTTCGACGGATGGCCAGGGTGACCTGAGGATTACGTTTAGGGCAAACCCGCCGAGCCAGCCTCCGCAGGCCCCTAATCCCTCATAAGCGCTGCTACCGGCCACGGGCGGCCAGTGGTGGCCAGTGGTGACCTTCGGGGCTCCGGCGGATGAGCAGATGTCGATCGCTGCATCAGAGGGGGAGTTCCAGTCCTCAGAGGATGAAGATTCGGCTGCACTGCCTCCCTCTGGGAGAGTGGCAGCGGCCGAGTCGGACCCTGAGTATGCTTTCCCGGGCCGCCGAAAAGGTTGGGCTTGAGTGGAACCCTCCACCACGTCCCGAACCTTCTAGGTTGGATGATTGGTTTCTCGGGGCGGGTCGCGCTGGTTCTCAGCATCCCGCCCCGGTGCCTTTCTTCCCGGAGGTGCATGAGGAGCTCACCAGGTCGTGGACGACACCTTTTAGTGCCAGAAAGAGACCTGGTGGCTCCTCCTTCCTCACTACACTTGACAGCGGGCAAGCCAAGGGGTACGTGGGAATCCTGCCAGTGGAGCGGGTCGTCACGATGCAACTGTGTCCGGCGACCGCTTCCAACTGGCGCGGTGACCCGCGGCTCCCGTCCAAGGCCTGTAAGATCTCTTCCAGTCTAACTGGGAAGGCTTACAGGTCTTGTGGCCAGGCTGCGTCTGGACTCCCCCATCTCTTCGGCTGGGTTGTTTGACGACGCGGTCGAGAGCTTTGCCCAGCAGTTCTCAGCCGCCCAGAAGCAGACAGAGACGATTAAACACATCCTGCCCCAGCGGCCAGCTGCTGCCTCCACCCTGCCGCCAGTCACAGCGCCTCCGCCTGCCCGTCGCCGAGGACGTCCGCCCGCCACCGCCACCGCTCCCGCCCCAGCCCAGCAGCAGCCTCCACCCGGGAGTAGGCATGGAGCCGGCCGTGGGAAGGACGTCCAGCCCTTTCAGGCCGCTGCCAAGCCAGGTGGCAAGCGCTGTCGTAAGAGACCCACCCAGAGATGGAGGAGACTGCTCTTCAGGAGATGGCTGCAACACCACTCCTTCCCCTGGAGGAGGGCCGGGGGAGAATCTTTTCTGTCATTTGATTTGTCGCTTCACCGAGGAGCGCGTCCAGTCGGTGTTGAACTGCTTGAATTCGTTCAAATACAGGACAGCGGTACCACTGAAACATTTTCAGAGGCTCCTGGGGCATATGGCATCCGCAACCGCAGTAACGCCGCTCGGGTTGCTTCATATGAGACAGCTTCAACGCTGGCTACACGACCGAGTCCCGAGATGGGCGTGGCACAGCGGATCCCTCCGTGTCCCCGTGACTCCGAGGTGCCGCCAAACCTTCAGCCCGTGGTCAGACCCTTCATTTCTACGGGCAGGAGTTCCCCTAGAACAAGTGTCCAGGCATGCTGTTGTCTCCACGGATGCCTCATCTACCGGCTGGGGTGCCACATACAACGGGCTTGCAGTTTCGGGTCTGTGGACGGGGCCTCAACTGCAATGGCATATCAATTGCCTCGAGTTGTTAGCAATTTGTCTTGCGCTGGGCCACTTCAAAACGCCGCTTCTAGGCGAGCACGTTCTGGTCCATACGGACAACACTGCGGCCTTTGCGTACATCAACAAACAGGGTGGTCTACACTCCTGTCGCATGTCACAACTCGCCCGCCATCTCCTCCTATGGAGTCAGAAGCATCGGAGGTCGCTTCGTGCCATTCACATTCCGGGCCTGCTCAATCGTGCAGCCGACAAGCTCTCACGACAGCCAGTGCTCCCCGGAGAGTGGAGATTCCATCCCCAGGTGGTCCAGCTGATTTGGAGTCACTTCGGGACCGCACAGGTAGACCTGTTTGCCGCCCCGGACACGATCCACTGCCAGTTGTTTTATTCCCTGACCTAGGGGACCCTCGGCTCGGATGCGCTGGCACACAGCTGGCCCCGGGGCCTACGCAAGTATGCGTTTCCCCCACTGAGCCTTCTTGCACAGACTCTGTGCAAGGTCAGGGAGGACGAGGAGCAAGTCCTGTTGGTTGCTCCGTATTGGCCCAACCGGACTTGGTTCCCGGAACTAGTGCTTCTCGCAAAAGCACCTCCCTGGCCCATTCCTCTGAGGAAGGACCTCCTGACTCAGAGACGGGGCACCCTATGGCACCCGCGTCCGGACCTCTGGAAACTCCATGTCTGGTCCCTGGACGGGACGCGGAGGTTCTAGGTGGCCTACCACAGGCTGTGGTAGACACCATCACTTCCGCTAGAGCTCCCTCTACGAGGCGCCTCTATGCGTTAAAGTGGAACCTGTTCGTCGACTGGAGATGTTCGATCGGTTCTGTGCTTTCCTTCCTACAGAATGGGTTGGAGCGAAGGCTGTCTCCCTCCACCCTCGAAGTCTATGTTGCCACTATCGCCGCTAATCATGACATGGTAGGTGGTAAGTCTCTAGGGAAGCACGATCTGATTGTCAGGTTCCTGAGGGGGGCGAGGAGACTAAATCCACCTCGCCCTCCCTCTATACCCTCTTGGGACTTAACTCTGGTGCTAACTGCACTGCAGAGAGCGCCCTTTGAGCTTTTGCAGTCAGCTGAGTTAAAAATCCTGTCTCTGAAGACAGTACTCCTGACTGCATTGGCCTCTATCAAGAGGGTAGGTGCCCTGCCCGCTCGGGTTAAGAGCCCACTCCACTAGGGGTGTAGCTTCTTCCTGGGCGTTGGCTCGTGGCGCCTCGCTGACAGATATTTGTAGAGCTGCAGGCTGGGCGACACCTAACACGTCCACTAGATTTTATAGCCTCCGTGTAGAGCCGGTATCTTCCTGTGTGCTCGCTTCCCATAGTCAGTAACACCGAAGTGCCCGTTCTAAGTGTCTGCTTGCTGCGCCACTCCCTTCCCTATGGAACGGATACGTGCGCTTATATGCTCCAGTGGAGTTCCCCAGAACGGCGAACACTGTTGAGTCCTCTGCTACCCGCGGCAGTCGGATGTGGCGGAGCGTCCGACGCCAGGTCTAACACTCCTATGCATTGTGTAACTTGTGTTAGGCTGGGTTCCATATGTTGTGACCCCCACGGCGGTCCCATATGTGTATTCTTCCATGGTACGGCTCCCTAAGGCGAGCCCGTGTTTTCCCTCGGCAGAGTGCTCTGCCGTCTCAGTTAGGTGTTGTTCCCCCGCCTTTGTAGTAACAGTGGCGTTTTCCAAAGGGATCCCAATTCGTCGGTGATGTCCGACGTACGTCGAATGTGACCGACTGAAAGGGAACGTCTCGGTTACGTATGGTAACCCTCGTTTTCTGAAAGAGGGAACAGAGACGTACGTCCCGTCGCCACAGTTGCTGTACCATCACTGCATGGCCGAGTCACTAGTTCGGCTCCTCAGTGAAAAACAACAGTGCGCTGCATTCGCTTCCGCTTTATACCCGCGCTGCGGGGCAGAGCGCGAGATGCAAATCTCGCACACCAATAGTCATTGGCCGGTTCTCTATATCTCGAAGCTGATAGGGGCTCCCTAAAGTGATCCCGACGTACGTCTCCGTTCCCTCCTTCAGGGAACAAGGGTTACCATACGTAACCGAGACGTTCTCTCATCTTTTACTCTGGCTTGGTCAGACGTCGTCCTGCCTGCACCTTTGTTTCTGACTGGCTCTGCCTTCCCCCTGGCTACGCCTTCGTCCTCAGTCCTCGCGGAAAGATCTTCTGCGTGTCAACTCCACCTGGGTCTAGATCTCCAGTGGCATCTCCATCGGCCATCACCAGGGTGTTTCATTTTTGGGTGAACTATCCCATTAAGGCAACTTGATAAAACCAGAGAAAAGTGATGTCCATTGGAATGGACACTGGGTCTGAATGGGTTAAAGAGTGAGTGACAATATCTCAAAAATGAGGTCCTGAAGTAAGCAGTCATGATGCAGCAATAATTGCAGCTGCCTACATGTTGCTGTAATAGAAAACCTTGACTAAACCTTAGGTTGCTAAATTGTCTTTAATAATTACCACCATACACACAAGAAGGAAATTATGTAAGCTCTCAGGAGATAAGAAACTTTGCTTTCTTATAAACAGTGGAACATCTTGTGAGCAAAACAAGATAACAAGGTCATAAGTGCTAGTTGTGCTTTAACTTTATTGTCTGGAGGCACAATTCAAGCAAACAGTACAGTTGAAAAACACATTTTGAATGTTCAGAGGCTTTGACCCAAATGTTGTTGTACACAGAGACAACAGTAACATTGTAACATCCTGCATTGATGAAATAATAGGAAAAAAATATTGAATGATATGTTGTCACGCCAGCCCAAGCAAACATGTTAACATACACTATATTGCCAAAAGTTTTGGGACATCTGCCTTTACATGTACATGAACTTTATTGACAACCCATTCTTAATCCGTAGGGTTTAATATGATGTTGGCCCACCCTTTGCAGCTATAACAGCTTCAACTCTTCAGGGAAGGCTTTCCACAAGGTTTAGGAGTGTGTTTATAGGAATTTTTGACTATTCTTCAAGAGGTGCATTTATAAGGTCAGGCACTGATGTTGGACGAGAAGGCCTGGCTCTAATTCATCCTAAAGGTGTTCTATAGGGTTGAGGTCAGGACTTTGTGCAGGCCAGTCAAGTTCCTCCACACCGGTGGTGTAAAGTATCTTGTGCGTTTTGCCTTTACTCACATTTGCCTTAAACATGTCAACAAGGCTACTTTACATGAATGCGAGTGCATTAGCAGGTAGTTGATGAATCACAAGAGTTTGATTTATGAGTTGAGGTCATGACTGTGTAAGCTCCATCCGTTAGACCAAAAAACGGAATCTAACGGCTTGGTTGAAGGATTCTGCATGTAAGCCTTTTCAGCATTTCTGTTAAATTCACTTAATTTATTAATATCTCATTTTAAATCTGACCCCATGAATAAAGAGATCTGACTCCAATTTTATGTGACTTCGTTCATTTTGTTACGTTTGTAATTTAACAGCTGGTGATTCGTTGTGATTTAATTTGGATCGTTGATTTTTCTTAGTATACACTCACCTAAAGGATTATTAGAAACACCTGATCAATTTCTCATTAATGCAATTATCTAATCAACCAATCACATGGCAGTTGCTTCAATGCATTTAGGGGTGTGGTCCTGGTCAAGACAATCTCCTGAACTCCAAACTGAATGTCAGAATGGGAAAGAAAGGTGATTTAAGCAATTTTGAGCGTGTCATGGTTGTTGGTGCAGACGGGCCGGTCTGAGAATTTCACAATCTGCTCAGTTACTGGGAATTTCACGCACAACCATTTCTAGAGTTTGCAAAAAATGGTGTGAAAAGGGAAAAACATCCAGTATGCGGCAGTCCTGTGGGCGAAAATGCCTTGTTGATGCTAGAGGTCAGAGGAGAATGGGCCGACTGATTCAAGCTGATAGAAGAGCAACTTTGACTGAAATAACCACTCGTTACAACCGAGGTATGCAGCAAAGAATCAGAGTCAGAATTTGGCGTAAACAAAATGAGAACATGGATCCATCATGCCTTGTTACCACTGTGCAGGCTGGTGGTGGTGGTGTAATGGTGTGGGGTATGTTTTCTTGGCACACTTTAGGCCCCTTAGTGCCAATTGGGCATCGTTTAAATGCCACGGCCTACCTGAGCATTGTTTCTGACCATGTCCATCCCTTTATGACCACCATGTACCCATCCTCTGATGGCTACTTCCAGCAGGATAATGCACCATGTCACAAAGCTCGAATCATTTCAAATTGGTTTCTTGAACATGACAATGAGTTCACTGTACTAAAATGGCCCCCACAGTCACCAGATCTCAACCCAATAGAGCATCTTTGGGATGTGGTGGAACGGGAGCTTCGTGCCCTGGATGTGCATCCCACAAATCTCCATCAACTGCAAGATGCTATCCTATCAATATGGGCCAACATTTCTAAAGAATGCTTTCAGCACCTTGTTGAATCAATGCCACGTAGAATTAAGGCAGTTCTGAAGGCGAAAGGGGGTCAAACACAGTATTAGTATGGTGTTCCTAATAATCCTTTAGGTGAGTGTATATTATTATCAAATATTCGTTCATCAAGGGACTTAATATCACACAGAGACTGAATGCTCGCGAAAATTACATTAGCTCACGAACACAAACCCGCCAGTTCTGATATTAGTCAGAGGATTGCAGAGTGAATATTTTACCTTTAAGTGGTCGCACCTGCTTACTCAACAAAAAGTGTAATTTGATTAATAGACATGAAAGCTGCAACTTGCTAATACAGTAATAGTCAGAAAGCAGATTATCCCGCATGCTGCGCTCCATGCTTCAGTCATGGGGTCCTCAGTTTGATCTATTCTGGCAAAAGATTTGCGGAAATAACGGACTCCACATTGATCCATACTAGAATAATGATTTCAGAAAATACAAGATAAATCAAGATTAACATTTATTTTGGCCAGACAGAACTTAAATACACATAATTAAACATGAATCCATGGTACACAACTTTCAGCATAAAAATATAAAATACAATTACAAAGTAATATGAAAATAGTTTCAAAGAGTCATTATACCTGGCACAGTACACACAGTGTGTGTGAGTGCCTCTCGGACACTGACACAGCACTGCATGGGGGCTCTGGCTACAGAATGTTCCCAAATGGCAGCCCTGCTACCCTTCCTTAAATACCCAGACCAGAACAAAGGGTGGTAAATATTTGCAACACAACACCTAGTTTGGGGGAGAGGATCAGATATCTTTGAGGAGACCACTCAAAAAGGAGAACATAATTCTCATATGTTTCTCATCCTACCAGCGACTACAGTGAAGTTGAGACCATTTTACCAATCGCACTGAAACCTTTAAAAAGATACCACACATGAAAGAAAACAATAGATTTACAAAATGCATCATCTGTGGTATATCTGCATTCTGTGACTTGAATCAGGGGAAGGGAAGGGAGGAGGGAGGAGGGAGAGGGGGAGAAGGTTTTGGGCAGGCCGATGTCCTGTACTCTTTCTGGGAGATCTTCTCTCCAGATTAGTGAGTTTTATTGTTCTATTGCAGGGGGTTGGATCTTCAACTTTTGTCTTAGCAGTAAAACCGATTCTTACAACTGCAGCCAGTGATGAGTCTGAAACCAGCACATCCACTGCAAGAAGGCTTTGACTATTTAATTTTACTTAACATTATTTTATTTATCCGCTATATTGACTAGACATTTTTGAAGGACTTTGGTTTACTTATGGCCTTTTTGTGCACTTAAAAGTTCGTAGACGTTTAAGAGGCTGTTGTGACGACCTTGATTTATTGCAATATTGAGGTGTTCCGTTTTATTTTATTAAAATTTCTCATATGATTTCTCAGTTTCTGCAGTCAGGCAAGTACCGTTCTCCTGGCAACCGCCAAACCCAGACTCTTCCATCGGATTGCCAGACAGAGAAGTGTGATTCATCACTCTAGAGTCCAGTGGCGGTGTGCTTTACACCACTGCATCCAACGCTTTGCATTGCACTTGGTGATGTAAGGCTTGGATGCAGCTGCTCGGCCATAGAAACCCATTCCATGAAGCTCTCTATGCACTGTTCTTGAGCTAATCTAAAGGCCACACGAAGTTTGGAGGTCTGCAGCTATTGACTCTGCTGAAAGTTGGCGACTTCTGTGCACTGTGCGCCTCAGCATGCGCTGACCCCGCTCTGTGATTTTATGTGGCTGTTATGTTGAGTTGCTGTTGTTCCCGATTGCTACCACTTTGTTATAATACCACTAACAGTTGACCTTGCATATTTAGCAGTGAGGAAATTTCACGAATGTACTGCACAGGTGGCAACCTATCACGGTACCACACTTGAATTCACTGAGCTCCTGAGAGCGACCCATTCTTTCACAAATGTTTGTAGAAGCAGTCTGCATGCCTAGGTGCTTGATTTTATACACCTGTGGCCATGGAAGTGATTGGAACACCTGAATTCAATGATTTGGAGGGATGTCCCAATACTTTTGGCAATATAGTGTATATTATATTTACATGCATTCTATTCTATTCCAAAGTCAAGAAGCTTCCTATACTGTGTGAAATATATTTTCTCTTTTTCAGTCTTTTATTTACACAGTATTGAGTATACACAAAATAATTATTCAAATGAAAATAAATGAATTCATAAGCAAAATCAGCCAATGAACACATAGACACGTCTGGGGTCATGAAGATGTCTGAGAAATAACATCTGCATTGCTAATAGAACACGTTTGAATAAAAGGTGTAACAACAAAAGAACAGTCTGAAAGCAGTTATTCTTAATTCTTCGATATTGCATTTGCAATGTAACATTGAAGAAATTAACTACTCTCTCCTCTCTCTCTCTCTCTCTCTCTCTCTCTCTCTATATATATATATATATATATATATACATATATATATATATATATATATATATATATATATATATATATATATATATGTGTTTGTCTAGTGTTTTCTAGCCAATACAAAATTCCTCTCTTCAAATAAGGATGGAGTGTCACATCAACCCTTCAAAATCCTGAGTATTGATTTCTCCACTCAGATTAAGGCTGAATTTTAAAAAAAAACTTTCCATTCTGGCACTGGAGGGAAAAACTGGCAATAAATTAAAAAGTCCATCTCTTTGAAAGCGTCTCTGAAATGAGTAACACAGAATGACTGGATTTGTACAGACCTGAGAACAATGCAAGCAGCCAATCAATACTAGTCAAGTTAATATTATAAAAATTAAAAAAAAAAGTACAATCCATTAAAGTCAGGTTAGGTAACATATAACAAGCAATGAATAGGAAAATCGTTGCATTGCCATATTGCATATTGGTACAGTTTCTCTATTATATTAACACAATTGATAATGAATTAGCCTGTGGCTGTAAAAGGCATTGATTCAATTAGAGCGGTTTCTGTGCCTACTAAACTATGCAATACGATTTTACCATTCATATTTTGATAAAATGATTTATAACTAACAATTAAACGTTCAATGCTTTTAATGTGAATTAAGTTTGTATTAATTTAACTTTTATGGGCTGAGAGATCCAGAGGAAAAGGCATGTGTCATGAAAATGTGCACATTGCTAGTTCTGATTCCAACTAGCCAACAGAAAACAGATGGTTGTTGAAATACTGTCATGGAAAAAATAACTGTCCTGCTACATAAAAATAGTAAAATAAAATAATAAAAGATTTTTCCTACTAAAACACTATCTATCAGCTCATAAGAAATGTAGTTAAACTAATAATAGATTTGATATTTATACAATATACTGCCCATCACAGGTCATTTATAGTGTTTATACACTCATTCAATTAGTGAATGGCTCATTGAATAATGACAATCTCCAGTCTTCAGACTGTTATTCTGCAGTTTAAATAGAGGTACTAGTTTTAATATGCCCTAGTGGCTATAGTAGACCTCTTAACAACAGGGAACAATAGCCTACATATTCACATTAATATTCTCAAGCTTTCTAAAATCTCAGGAAATATGTGTGAATGTTTTAAGAACACATCCTAGTTTTCTTTCTGTAAAGCTTCATGGCCATGGGGTTCTAAATGTATTCAAAATGCATTTAGTTTAGTTACTTTTACAACAACAATAACGTTCTTGATAATTGAGTTTGGTAGTTGTTGATACAGAAGTCAACATTAATGACCACAATATTTTATTTATCAGTTTGTTTTCCCCGCAAAACATTTTGCTTAACAGCATTACACACATCATGTGGAATAATCAGCTTTTTCTGTTGTGTCATACTGTATTGACCTAGATACACAAACAAACTGTATTCAAAAGAAAAGACAAATAGTCCACGACTTAGAGGGGAAATAATGAAAATAAACTTATGAATAATACATCTGCTTGAGTGTTGACATACTAAATGAGGTGAAAGGTGCTCCAGTAAAAACTTTATATTCTTTTGGCAGTGCCATGAATAATAGCTCTGGGCTTGGCGGCAAAATATGTGACAATATGCATTGCTGTGTGCAAAATACTTGCACAAAGAAAAAAAATGGATTTGTATGGTATTATAATGATTGCTAATTAACATTGTGCAGCATTAGCATGACAAAAGGCTGGTTATAATAAAAAAAAAAAAAAAAAAAACCCACTACCACCAAATGCTAAGTGTTGCTTTCTGTCTGTTTTGTGAGAATTAAAACAATATTTTGAGAGATAAATTTTTTTTCATGGTGAAGTTGGGAGCAAATGTAACATTCATTATGTCAATTAATGGTCCACAAAACCAGTCATAAGTCGCAGGGGTATATTTGTGGCAATTTTTCTTTTATGCCAAAAATCATTAGAATATTAAGTAAAGATTATTTACAAATGACAAAAAATACAAAACTCACACGATGGCAAAGCGTGGTGTAGGTAAAAGGCAGGATGAAGAAGATGAATACAAAATAGACTTTATTAACTGATGGATAAACCATAACCAAACTTAGCAAACACATCAACGAGAGCTGACAAAGGAAACAGAAACACAGGCAAATATATACTAAGCGAAAATAAAGATGATTAGCTAAACTCATGTGTTACAAATGAGGAAACTGATAAGTAACCATGGAGACAAACTCGAAACTAGTGGCAGGAAACAGAGAACAAAGGTGAGTGATGATAAACAAACTTAGAGTCCATGAAAGAGGAACTAACTAAGCATAATCATTACAGTATGCCCTTGTCCGGGAAGGTGTGGCCTTGTGCCGTAAAATGGCTGAGGAAGTGGTTCTGGAGCTGGACAAGGGGCTACAAAGACTGTGGTGGAACCGGGGTACTGTAAGGCTGAGGCGGAGCAACTGAGGGTTGAGGTGCAGCAGAAGGGAGGGCAGAGCCAGACGGAGCCATAGGGGTGGAGAGACAGTGCGCAGCAGACGGCTCCTAACTTCGTGGCATGGGAGGTGTGATGTCTGACCGAGGTGAAGCCGATGGAATGAGGGAGCCCGGTGGAGTCATAAGGCCAAAGTCTATAGTGGAGCTGAGTGAGGGAGGAGCCAAGACGGAGGAGTCAGTGTGACTAGCCGAGGCGGAGTGATGGGACTAGCGGCTGGAGGCAGAGCCAGGGAATCCACTCATTTGGGCAAAGCTGGAGACTGCAAGCTCATCCACGAAGCTCATCCACATAGAACCATAGAACCAACATCCATGGAAAGATAAGACCTGACAATGAACACGAGCAAAACTGGTGTTTAACCCTCTTGTGTTGTTCAGCCATTTTAGACAGAAAAAAAAATGTTTTGTAATTTTAAAAATCGCTACTTCATCGGAATGGTACAAAACTATAATATAAGAAAAAAACAGACTTTATTCAAAAAATCTAGATGATTGTAAAAATAAATTCACACTTGTGTTGTTCATGGTCAAAAATGACAGCCTTAGGTTATGAATAGGAAATATGAAAATCATCTCGGTTACATATGTAACCCTCGTTCCCTGAAGGAGGGAACGGAGACGTACGTCGGAACTGACCGACGAATTGGGATCTGTTTTCAGAGACCAATCTACTTAGAGTGATTAAAAACGAGCCAATGGACATTGGCATGCGTTTCACGCATTCCACTCACCGCGGGTATAAATACGGAAGTGGAAGTATCCGCTTTACAACTGAGGAGCCGAGATAGGTGACTCGGCCTTCAGCTGAAACACAGCACCTGGCGACGGGACGTACGTCTCCGTTCCCTCCTTCAGGGAACGAGGGTTACATACGTAACCGAGACGTTCCCTTTCAGTAGGTCACGTTCGACGTACGTCGGAACTGACCGACGAATTGGGATCCCTACTAACACGCCAGAGATGCTGGCCCCTCCAGTGCCCTGCCTGAGCTCGCTGGACCGCACCTATGTTGGTGAGGGAAGTCAGGGCTCGGGGCAGGGAGGCCAGTCACAGCTGTTCCTGCAAGACCCACTCAGCATGACTATTGGATAACGCTGGGAAAGGGTGCCCGTCTCGGGGAGATGGTACACTGCGGAGCCACGTCCTTGACACCCAAGGGGTGACGAAGGAGCTCGACAGGGTTAGCCGTTTCTGGGGAACACAACGTATGGCGTATGCAAGCCGACACTAGAACGGGTACTTAGCGCTACTGACCACTAGGGGCGAGGATGCGGGAAGATACTGGCTCTACACGGAGGCTATAGAATCTAGCGAACGTGTTAGGTGTCGCCCAGCCCGCAGCTCTACATATATCTGTCAGCGAGGCATCTTGAGCCAGCGCCCAGGAGGAGACTACACTCCTAGTGGAGTGAGCTCGCACCCCGAACGGGCAAGGCACGTCTTGGGACTGGTAAGCCAAGACGATAGCATCCACTATCCAGTGGGCTAACCTCTGCTTGGAGACAGCCTTTCCCTTCTGCTGGCCTCCGTAACAGATGAAGAGCTGCTCTGAGGTTCTAAAGCTTTGAGTTCGGTCCACGTAGGCGCGGAGAGCACGGATGGGACAGAGCAAAGCTAAGGCTGGGTCTGCCTCCTCCGAAGGCAGCGCTTGCAGGTTCACCACCTGGTCCCGGAAGGGAGTGGTGGTAACCTTGGGCACATATTAAGGCCGGGGTCTCAGGACAACGTGAGAGTTGGCCGGCCTGAATTCTAGGCACCATTCGTTGACCGAAAGTGCATGCAGGTCCCCTACCCTCTTGATTGAGGCCAATGTAGTCAGGAGCACTGTCTTCATGGACAGGATGTGAAGGTGGGAAGAACACCACTCAACGAACAGGTTCCACTTCAGAGCATAGAGGCGCCTGCGGCAGGCCACCTAGAACCTCCGCGTCCCGTCCAGGGAGCAGGCATGGAGTTTCCAGAGGTCCGGACGCGGGTGCCATAGAGTGCCCCGCCCCTGAGAAAGCAGGCCCTTCCTCAGGGGGATCGGCCAGGGAGGGGCTGTCGCGAGGAGTGAGAGTTTGGAGAACCAGGTCCGGTTGGGCCTGTAGGGCACAACTAGCAAGACCTGCTCCTCGTCCTCCCTGATCTTGCACAGTGTCTGTGCGAGAAGGCTCACTGGGGGAAACGCATATTTGCGTAGGTCCCGGGGCCAGCTGTGCGCCAGTGCATCTGTGCCAAGGGTGCCCCCGGACAGGGAGTAATACAACTGGCAATGGGTCGAATCCGGAGAGGCGACAAGGTCTACCTGCGCGGCTCCGAAGAGGTCCCATATCAGCTGGACGCTCCGGGGAGGAGTCGCCACTCTCCCGGAGGTGTCGACTAACGAGAGAGCTCGTCGGCTGTTTGGTTCAGCGCACCTGGGATGTGAATGGCTTGAAGCGACCTCAGACGCTTCTGACTCCAGAGGAGGAGATAGCGGGCGAGCCGGAGCATGCAACGGGAGCGTAGACCACCCTGATGGTTGATGTACGCAACGGCCGCAGTGCTGTCCGTACGGACCAGTACGTGTTTGCCCTGTAGCGGCTTTTTGAAGCGGCCCAGGGCGAGACGTACCGCCAGTAACTCTAGGCAATTGATAAGTTGGGGTCCCGTCCACAGACCCGCAACTGTGTGCCCGTTGTACGTGGCTAAGTGGAAGAGGCATCCGTGAAGACCACAGCATGCCTGGACACCTGTTCTAGGGACACTCTGGCCCGTAGAAAGGCAGGGTCCACCCACGGGTTGAAGGTTTGGCGAGAGTAAGGAGTAACTGAGACCCGGTACTTGCTGCGCTCTCGGGACTCGGTCGTGAAGCCAGCGTTGAAGCGGTCTCATATGAAGCAATCCGAGCGGCGTTACCACGGCTGCAGATGCCATATGCCCCAGGAGCCTCTGAAATAATTTCAGTGGGACCGCTGTCCTGCCTTTGAACATATTCAAGCAGTTCAACACTGACCGGACTCGCTCCTTTGTGAGGCGCGCAGTCCGGTTGACCGAGTCCAGCTCCATACCGAGATAAGACATCCTCTGCGTGGGGCAGAGTTTGCTCTTCTCTCGGTTGACCCGAAGGCCCAACAGGCTGAGGTGACGGAGCACCAGGTCCCTGTGTTTGCACAACTGAATCCGAACACCGCATTCTCTGAGCGGAACAATGGACGACTTTCGTGAAGACGCGAGCTGACAGGGACAGCCCGGAGGGCAGGACTTTGTACTGAAATGCCCTCTCCTCGAATGCAAAGCGTAGGAACGGTCTGTGTCGAGGGAGAATGGAGACATGAAAGTACACGTCCTTCAGGTCGATCGCTGCGAACCAATCTCGGGGACGGATGCATTCGAAAATGCGTTTCTGCGTTAACATTCTGAACGGGAGCTTGTGCAGGGCCCAATTCAGAACACGCAGGTCCAAGATTGGTCTTAACCCACCCCCTTTCTTGGGCACAATGAAGTAGGGGCTGTAGAACCCCGACCTCATATCGGCTGGAGGAACCGGCTCAATCGCGTCCTTCGCCAGCAGGACATCGATCTGGACCACAAGACATGGGCATCGTTCGCACGGAGGTGAAGAGGATGCCCCTGTACTTGGGAAGCCGGCGGGCGAACTGAATCGCGTAGCCGAGTCTGATGGTACGGAAGAGCCAGCGAGATGGCCTGGGAAGACCTAGCCAGGCCCCCAGAGACCGAGCAAGCGGGACCAACGGCACCACAGACGTGCCCGGGGTGAGGCAGCGAGGTGGAGTACGCAGACCCGACTCAGGAGGCCTGGAGGCGGCCCGGAATGTTGCCTGAGTACTCCAGGGTGGGGCAGAGTGTGGGTGAGAAGGCCCGGGGGCATCCTCGGTGTCCACACTGCTGCCCCCTGGCGAGGAGGAGAGGAGAGGAGAGGAGAGGAGAGGAAGGAGCGGCAAGGCCCGGGGGTGTCGCACACTGCCAACCTGGTCCTCTCGGGGCCCAGGAAAGGAAGAAACTGCTCTGAGAATGTGGTTACCACTGGACTCCGGAGAGCCAGCAGCAGGACCGAAACCGAAAAATATTCTCCCACCGGTCCTGCTCCGGGGGAGGGAGGGGTGCGGACACCATCTTAAAGAGAGCAGATCCCCTTTTCACTGGGCTGCCCGTTTCAGGGCCGCTTGCCCTTGCGCTTGGACGGGTTGGACGCCTCCCTTGCGCCCGGCCACCTGCTGCCTAGGTGGAGGCTGCTGCTTGGCTTAGCACGGGCAGAGGCAGACGCAGGGGGACGCCCTCAGCGACAAGCAGGCGGAGGCGCTGCGGCCGCAGCTAGTCGTTGGGGCAGCAGCTAGTCGTTGGGGCAGGATGTTTTTTAAACCACCTTCGTCCACTTCTGGGCCACCAAGAACTGCTGGGCGAAGTTCTTGATGGTGTCGCCAAAGAGGCCAGCCTGACAGACAGGGGCGTTGAGGAACCGCACTTAGTCGGGCTCACGCATATCTGCCAGGTTTAGCCCCAGGTGACATTCCTGGACCACTAGTGTGGACATCGCCTGACCCTTCCGTCGCCCAGAGAGCAAGGTCCATCACCGCACACAGTTCCTGCATAACCCCTGGGCCGGGACTACCCTCGTGCATGCAGGACAGAGGGTAGTGAGAGAGGGAAAACATTTATACAGTTTATGGCCCTTTTGGTGTTCCATATTTTGACACCAAATAGTTCCACACTGCTAAACTTTTCCGATGCACATCCGGGAAAAAAAAAGGCACAGGGGCAGACAAGGCGATTTACGCGTTGCACTACGCCTCAGCCGCCCAGGAAAGCATGGCTGTCAACTCTGAATCTGATTCAGCATGAGCACACACTATTATAGTGTGAGAATCAGCATTACCATTTCCAGCGCATAACAGCCCTCTCTCCGATGCAGCAATTGACATCATATTTTTTTTTTAGGACCAGCAATCCCATCTGTAAGCTACCAGCAGGCATGTGAGACAGTGAGCGTGGCCGTCAGACCCGACGGCACACGGCGTGCTGAACACTCAAGCCCCTATGAAAAAAGGCAAGATGAACAACGCGCTGACGTGGCCATGTTCTCATGAGAAAACATGAACCACCCACGAACAAAGTCTCAGCACGCTTGTGATGCGATAGAGGAGTGGGGGCCCGAGGAGATGTACCCAGCGGGGAACTCAGGTCACTGTAATCCTCAGGTCACCAAGGCTTATTAGCCGAAGAAGCCCTTTTCTGGTGCACCAGAAAATAAACTAGATCGGGGAATAGGCGAAGGGACTCAACCCCGTTTGAGGTTTTATAGTCTTGACCGCGCATCTAGAGTGCCGAGTGGCACTCGACGGTACACGGTGCGCTGAACACGGTTCCGTATTTATACCCGCGGTGCGGGGTGGTGCGTGGAATGCGTGAACCGCATGCCAATGTCCATTGGCTCGTTTTTAATCACTCGAAGTAGATTGGTCTCTGAAAACAGATCCCAATTCGTCGGTCAGTTCCGACGTACGTCGAACGTGACCGACTGAAAGGGAAAAAGAGATTTTTTTGTGTACAATCTATAAATCAGCCACAATGCAAAAAAAGTGCACAGCAATGAAGGGGTGACACTCTAAATATCAAGAGTGTCTCTCAACCACCCCCCCCCCCTTTTTTTTTCTTTCAATACATAATAAGGAATCGCAAGAGGCATGGGCTTCCTTGTTAATGTAATGATCAATATTATTATGTCATAGGATTATGGCTAGTAGAATATTCAATATGTACTCAAAAATGTAAAGACATCTCAATCTTGAACACAGACACTCCTGAGTGCTAATGAAAACTCCTTTCTCCTTTCATCAACAAGGTTAAACGAAAGATTTAGGAAAACACATAACCAAATCAAAATTAACGTGATAACTGCAGAGTCAACGCAAGTTGACAAAAGGCCAACCTCTGAACCAATAAACAGGAGCACAAATCAGGCTTACTCAAGCTTAGGAGCTTCAGACAGAGGTTGATAGGGAGATTGCCAGCATATTTTTAGCATGCCTTTTAATTGCCATTTTCACCTTTTCATGTCAGAGATATTCAAAATAATAGGTTGACATGAACCCTGCCTCCCCCTGCTGTAGTCTCGGTGGACGAACCCTCCTTTGTACGTCTCAGAGTCTTCCAGAACACCGCTGCATGCATCCCTGACAAACTTCACTTGTTCCGCCCACGGTATAGGCAGCGAGTCCCACGATGTACCCCAGAGGGCCCCCGCAAACATGACAGCCTCCGGGCTGAATCTGCCCATGTTGTTCTGCCCACATAACCTAATTGCCGTCTTCTGTCATCTAACAGGGAGAATAATTGACCAGCATCAGAGGCAAAGTAAAAGAAGCGTTCCAAATTAAAATGCTGCCTGCTCCCATCTTAGTGAACAGGATAAGGGGCAGCAAGGTGTTGAACGTGAACAAGATTATAGCTCCTCAAAGCAGGGCCTGCTCACAGCATAATGAGAAATCACCAATGGTATTATATGTTTCAGAAACCTGCATCGATACACCAAAATATGCGGTTTGACATTTTTGTTAATGGGAACACATAACATTTTAAGACAATTAACTGAGCTGTAAATTGATGTTGCCTAAGTGAACATGATTTCACCAAGTACAACATGTTCCTGGATAAGCATCATTGTTAATCCTGGAACAACATTCCGAACAACCAATCAGATTTGAGGGAAAACTGTTTGTCAAGTTTATGCTTACAACCAGGGTTAGGTGCTTATACTGCACTTCAGTGTTATTCACCTGTCATTTCCCTCTGATTTTAGTTTGGGTAAGGTTAGGTTTAGTGGTAAGGATAGAGTTAGCGTTAGGACTACATTTTCGGACTGGAATGTTCTACTAGGATCAACAAAATATGCTGTTACTTGGCAAAATCACGGTGACCATGTGACCAACTCTAAAGCAGCAGAAAAATGAATGGCCATCAATGGCTAAATATGCTTTTAAGGATAGTTTAGTATGCATAAAATATTATTAAAATAAATAATAGATATTTTAATCTAAAAAACACATTATATAAATATGATGTGTTATATAATGATGCAGGGATGATGTACAGCATGTTTGTAGGCCATCCCACAAGTTAGCATCACCCTGGTTCCCTTGATAAAATCCCAACCAGATTTTTCCATTGGCTTTTTGATTATTGCAAAAAATTAAGCTCTGATTCATAAAAGTTTATAATTCTTACACGATTTGTTTATTGTGTTTATCTTCAGAACTGAACTGAATTTTGAAGCCTAAATACAGTCGCCAGAAGTAAAAAGCTAATATAGGCTGTAAACGAACAACACCGAAGTTGCACAATTTCAACATCACTACCATTAAGTTCCTACAACCCTTTCAGTCTTTATTTTAAAAATTGTTTGCAAGAGCGTGATTATACAATGAGGCTGCAAAGGCCTCCAGTGATATCGTTCCTCTGTGGGTTTATTGTTATAGTTGTGGTGTGGACATTCATATTCATATAAGGTTTAAGTATATTCCATGCGTAAAACAAGCCTACTGCTGACTGTTAAAGACTGCAATCATACCGTTTGGTACACACGTGCACTGTACCGGAAACCCTTTACCGAAACGATTTGGTACAAATGCATGTACCGTTACACCCCTACTATTTAATTGTGAGTTTGGCAAGTAGTTTTTGAATTTCCAGGATTCACCCATTCAAATAGATAGGACTTGGTCTTTGATGCCCGAAATAGCTGCCCGGAGGCGTTGCGAATATGGCCGCAGAGTGAACAGATTTCCTTGAAAGATACTTTGTTATTAGGACTTTATATTTACTTATTGTCCTTGGTGTGTACAGGCCTTAATACAACAGTTAAAAAAACAAGAGGTTAATATTTAGTAACTTACATTTTAGACATTGCCAGTTCCTTTGTCTGCTTTGGCTCTGCTGAAAATAATGCCAAACAAAACCATCTCTGAATGATTCAGTGTTTTTGAATGAATCAGTTAGAAAACATAGCTGTATCTCATTTTGAAGGTTGCATAGTCTGGAGGTCGCATTTGTCAGCCACATACGTCATCGAGGCTGTTTTGTTTCAGAAAAGTAACCATTATATAATTATGTGCCAAAATTTATTGTAATTTTTTTCTTACTTTGCAAAGTAATGGCTGCTTTTCTGAAAAGACAGCCTCGATGACTGACTATAAATCCTTTGAAATGAGACACAGCCTCAGTCACTTTTAAACTATTTTGAACAAAGCAGTTGAATGAATGATTCAATGACTCACTCATAATACAGTCACTTACCGCCACCTACTGGCGTAATATAATCCTGCAGAACGGCTAAGCATCCAAACCTTGGGCCCCTAAGGAAAAACTGCAACTTCAGTATGCCAGAAAAGAAGAACCTGGGTCTAAATCACTGGCTTCTGAGATCTTCAAGACAGAAGAATAAACTTTTTTTGTCATCTGGCATCTGCTGTTGAAAATGCACAATCCCTTTGACAATACTTGTGGATCCAAACTAGCTGCTATACTGGCTGTGCTGCCATGAATTATAAGTGTGAAATTTGCACAGAGCTTTAGAGAACAGAAGGTAACAACAAATGAGTGTAAAGAGAGTGAATGTGCAAAAAACAACAACAACAAAAACAGTTAAGAGATATTACTACTAGCATCTCAAAGCTATCAGAGGAACTGTTTATCATTTCCATATATTCAATTTCTCCATCTGACTGAAAATAAATAAATTAGCAAAAGCAATCATATGTTTTTTTTTTTTTTTTTTGCACACCCTTTGCATTAGTTCTTTGGGGCACAATAGCTGCCATTTTCAGAATAATTTATTCAACTTTGAATGATGAAGAGCCACATCATCAGATGCTTTGTGATGAACAATGAACCTGATATTAATCTCAGTCCAAACAATGACAAAAGCTTCACGTGGAATAATATATGTCAGATCAGAAAATAAATCTAATGTCATATTCTTTGTTTTACAATGGTACATTTACAAGTCTGTGCATCTGTTTAGGCATGTCAAATCTATCTAATTTCCCTATCTGTCAGTATGCATCAGGAGGTTAAAATCTGAATATTTGTGGCCTGGCCATCCAGATCCACAGACCATGATATTTCCCTACTAAATGTCACAAGGATAATTCTGTGATTTAATGTCACTCTAATTCAGAGCTTCAAAGCATGTGTGTACTCTAAAAAACACTACCACATTCTTAATGGATAATTAAAAATAAATAAAATAAAATAAAATAAAATAAAATAAAATAAAATAAAATAAAATAAAATTCCATAAAGTCATAATTTACAAGTGGTCTGGACATGCCGTCCCATTCCTGTACCTTGAGGACATCTTAAGCATTCACTATGAGAATCTTAGATAAGAGATGGACAGATATCATGTTGGATTTATGGTCTCAGGATGAAGCACAATAGGCACCTGCTGGCATTTTTCAAATTTGTCCTCCTCCTGGCTACACACTCCTATTGTGTGCCTGTACGTGGGCCGGTTGTTAAAGAGATGACAAGACACTGACAGGCAGATAAGTGTTTTTCCACCACAATACTTAGATTAATGGAGCTATTTTGTTTTTTTGGTAACACTTTACAATAAGGTTCATTAGTTAACATTAGTTAACGAACTAATAATGAACTGCACTTATAAAGCATTTTTTGTTAATGTTAATTTCAACATTTACTAATACATTATTAAAATCTTGTTAACATTAATTAATGCACTGTGAACTAACATGAACTAACCATGAACAGCTGCATTTTTATTAACTAACATTAACAAAGATTAACAAATACAGTAACGAATGTACTGCTCATGGTTAGTTCATGTTAGATAATACATTAACTAATGTTAACGAATGAGACCTTACCGTTTTTTTTCAGTGTGCACTGTAAAAGGTATAAGTGGGACCTGCATGTATGTTTATATAACAATTGCTATTTGGTTGCATGGCCTTGTGCTTAGTACAGAAGACAAATTGCTAATTAATTTTGACGGTATCTAGATTTTTAGAAAAAATTGTCCTAAAAAAAAACACCAAGTAATTTAAAATATATATTTTATACTGTAGGTGTTATACTGTAGGAAACATCTAAAATAAATGATACCATAATTCAGATTATTTATGTTTAGAGACTTATATGCCTATTTAAAATGCTTTTCATATCCATTTACCTTATGGTTCCATACCATTCATAAAGGTTTGTAGTACATGAGCAAATTGATTTTCATGTACTGCTCATTTTTAAATGAACAGAGTCAGCATGAATCAGCCATGTTTAATAGACTGGGTTCTAATCCAGCATTTACAACTCTGCTTCTATTTCTAGCTCCAGCTAGTTAGATGGGAAGATAATGTTAAAAGATTTGCGAATACAAAGGTTCTGAGTTCAAACCCCAGAATAGCTGATTTATTCACATGAGAGTGAACAAGGCACTTAACCCTAGGTCTAGGTCCAAAGGGACTGTCCTGCAGAAAGAACGTCTCGGTTACGTATGTAACCCTCGTTCCCTGAGGAGGGAACGGAGACGTAACGTCAGTGACTGACGAATGGGGGTTTCGCCTAGAAGCCTATCATCTTCGAGATCTTAGAAAACGCCCAATGGCAGGCCAATGCCATGGGCATGCAGAATTTACATAGCGTAGCTCCGCCCCACAGCGTGGGTATATAAGGAAGTATGCTGGCAACATAGCATTATGTTTACCTGCTGAGGAGCCAAGACTGAACTCCCAGCCGTTACAGCGGAAGTGGCAGAGGGACGTTACATCTCCGTTCCCTCCTCAAGGAAGGAGGGTTACGAGGGAACATGACTCATCCATGAATGCCACCTGAGCGTGCTGTAAGCCCAAACACGTCAGACAGTGTTCATGCCCATCAGAGGGCGGCAGAGACCGACCGCACCCAGAAGCACACGGGCGAGACATCTTTAAAAAGACGTGCCACGTGTGAGCTCTTTTATGAGAGGAAGCTTCTCAGTGATGCCGAATCACCCAGGGACCGAATACCAGCTGAATGCAGACCATTGCACAGATCAGCAGGCAGGCAGTAAACGATCGCTGGAACGCGCCGTAACACCAACACCGACTGGAAAGCTGCTCGTCTCGAAGAAGCTGACGATACTCAGAAGGCTTGAGGAGTGAAGAGAGAGATACTCTTGGCTCCGAAGCAGAAACATAATGCGATGTTGCCAGCGTACTTACTTATATACCCACACTGTGGGGCGGAGCTACGCTATGCAAATTCCGCATGCCCATGGCATTGGCCTGCCATTGGGCGTTTTCTAAGATCTCGAAGATGATAGGCTTCTAGGCGAAACCCCCATTCGTCAGTCACTGACGTTACTTGGAGTGACTGAACGAAAGGGAACTGCTAAACTATGATAAACGTGCACATTCTAAGGACTTTTTCCATCAGAGGAACACTCAAAAAAAAAAAAAAAAGGATTTGATGCTATTTACTTTAAGCAATTCATCTTGATTTAATACCATTATATCAGGTTTCTGGTTCAAATGTGATTGCTTCATGTTAAATTGACTTGAAACCGTTACTCTTTGACATAACTTGATGTTTTCATTTTGAAATAACATGTTTTAATCAAGTAACCCAATCAAACAGGACTTTCACTTCCCATCATGCTTTGCAACGGGGCGGAATTCGTTTAAATAATGTGCTATTTTATGCATTTTTAACAAGATGAGAAAAGGGAGAGACTTTTTAATGTTTAATGTTTTGTTATATTGGTATTTAAAAGTTTGTGTTATGTTAGTGTTTTTGGAGGTTACCATTGTGGTGAAGTGTAGAGCATGTGCTTGGGGTGAGGAACTGCTAATAACAATTAAAGTTGTTTTAAAAAATAAAAAACAACTACTTTAGCCAATAAGATTTTGTAAATGTTGTAAAAATTGTATTTCACTAAATAAAAATAATCAATTCAATTATTGGATTACTTGTTTTGGTTTGATATTCATTTTAGAATAATTGAATTTAATAGTTTTGGACAAAATTAAGAATGTTAACCTGGTTTAACAAAATGACATTGAATTAACCTTATTTAAAATACTATAAGTTTACTGAAATAAACAATGTTAATTCAATTTAACATAACCCAGTTATGTGGAACCTATTTACATAAACATTTTTTTTTACATTTTTTTGAGTGAACGACAGACAGTGTTTTGGTTGTAAGCAAACATGACTCACATGTGACTCATGTCGTACAGTATAGGGGAAGAACATCAACTAAAGACTTAATTTTGGTCTTCAGTCCTGTTAGGCAACTTTTTTATATATTTATGTGAATATCTAGAACAGTCCAACACTGAGTAATGGCTGCCTACTTATCTTTGTGCTGAGCTTTCTGGGAAATTAGGTATATATTATGTCTACACTAATTTTGAGTTCTGATAGCTACAGAAATCACTAAAACTACTCCTATTACTCAGCCCGGTCCTGGTATGAATGTACAAAAACAAAGATGTGCTATAATATATGTATTGCCATAGAAAACAATAGATTTCAAATTGAAGAAGACTAGATTAGTTGTTTTCTGCAGCATTTTGACTTCGAATGCATGCAATAGTGGCACTGCTCAGTGTAAAGCACACACGCATACATTTCAAATGACAGATAAGGCAACTTAGGTAAAATATAGAGAGCGAAAGCGAGGGAGTTCTAGTGTTCTAATGGAAGTCTATTAATTTTCTGCATTAGACTTTAATTTATGCATGTAAAAATGTTGGTAGTGGAATGTAAATGCAGATGGGTAATGGACTCCTACGGATGCCCTGGTTCTTTTTCTCCCCATTAACCTAAATGCCTATAGGTTGTTTTATGTAGCCTACAGTTTACATCTTGCACAGAAAAAAGGGGTTTGTGCTGTTTGTATACAAAACAATTAACTTCCATTCATCTGATGCAATTTGCTATGCTTATTGCACTTGGTCCATTATATAGTTATATTAGACTCGAAATGAAAAGGGTAGATGTGAAGCCACCATGCAGAAATAATATTATACTTTATGGGAACAATAATACCGGTCCAAAAGAGCAGAACAATGTGCCGCAAATTACTTTCTAAAATCACTTAATAATTTAGCAAAAAGCATTGCAATATTATATCAATGAATACACTGCCCAATGTTTCTCCTTAGGAATGAATCAAGTAAATAATGAATAACTTTTAAAAAAGAGCATCACAGATGTTCATGATGTTGGATGAGTCACACATAGAGATAGATAGTGAGACGGTGAGACAGTGAGACATCTACACAGACAGACAGACAGACAGACAGAGAGATAGACAGATAGATAGATAGATAGATAGATAGATAGATAGATAGATAGATAGATAGATCAAGAAACAAAGCTGGTGTGTGGTGGGCATTCTGCCACAATATGGCTGCCGTCGCATCATCCAGGTGGTTGCTGCACATTGGTGGTGGTTATAGAAATTCCCCCCTTCTATATGTAAAGCGCTTTGAGTACCCAGAAAAGCGCTATATAAATTTAACTAATTATAATGGTTTTTATACTGAACATACTGTATATTCTTGTAGTGTCTGGAGTCTCTCTGGACAGGATCAAAGATGAGTCGATTCCACTATAAAGTCAGAAAGCTTTTAGCCGTATATAAATTAGGTTCTGGTACCGAGGAGTCTGAGGAAGATGGCATCGTGGACAGTTTTGTGGCTTGGCCGAGGTAGAACAGACAGCACCGTTAGAATCTTGTGAGAACTTCAATCAGTATTCAATATTCAATATTCTTCTCTCTTTCTCTTAACCAACGGTGCACAGTAGATGATTATGAAATGCATCACATTATGTTACCCCCCCCACCTTTGGAGTAGAAATGTACCAAGTATGACACCATCATAAATTAGGCAAATGAAGTCATAAATGGAGACAAAGAAAGTGTTCTCCCGCCTAAAACTCCCACATTTGATTGGTCATTTCAGAAAAGATGGACGGATGTTAATGTTTCTTTAAAGGACAGTAACACCAGCATATCTTGGCTCGGTCGGTGCAGTCGATACACAACCCTCTTGTCATCTCGGCTCGTCCCCTGGCCAGGCGGCTTCGGCCCTGGCTTGGCGGCTCAGTCACGTGGGTTGGTTCCTTTTGAAGTTGCGCGCTCCACAGCCAGACAGACAGGCAACGCGCACCATCTCAGCACGCTCCATCTCAGCGCTCAGTCATCTTCAAAAAACTCAGACGAGACAATCTTCTTTTCCACCCTTTTTCGGCATTCGCTCCAACCACCTTCAAACTTCCCGCGGATGGAGAACGCTCCGGAAGGACCAAAAGAGAACATACTCCAGCTCAAAGAACGCTCTGAGAAGACTCACACGCATTCTTTATACTCAGCACAAAACAACCCATGCAAGTAAAAATTCCATTGAAATTTAGATACGTTTTAAGATGTGTACCCCTGTTTAAGGTGATATTATTCGTTGCTGGCTCTTGGTGGTTATGTTTGTGAAATTGCCATTCCTGAACCTTTCCTTCCTCTCTTTCATTCTCTTCTTTTCATTCTCTTTCGTTACTATTCGTTGTTCTGTATATACATGTATTCTTTGTTTAGTCGTATGTATTCGTAGTATCAATTATTAAAACCATTGTATCCACGTTCGATTGTCATTGTTGCCGCTCACAAAGCACGGTCACTTTAATGTTCAGATCTAGCTACGAGCTCTCATAAGTATCTTTGAATACTTTAATTAATATCCTAATAATTCGGAAAGTTTATTCTTCGTGACCAGAAGGATAACCTTCCCGAAGATTTGATAAGAAAGAATAAAACTTTGTGAGAATTGATAAAAGATTGTAGTACTGTTAGTTCGTTAAATTAACGGATCAGATGAATTTTGAATTAATTCTAATTCAAAGGTTATTCTGTAATGATTTAATATATATATTTGTAGTTAATTGCAACCCATTGTTGTTAACCATATATATATTTTGCATAAATACCTAGGTTAGGTATTTCCCTTTTTGGGTGATTTGGAGATTTATAATTTAATCACAACCTGTTGCGATTAGTTATAAATAATTGAATAACCATATTCAATTCCCTATTGAGCTAATTTAATTTATATGTAGCCGAGTCGCTACATTTTATGATGGAGAATGCGGGCACATTTTAAAGTTTGTTTTGTGAGCAACAGTGTCAGTTTTATGTGTATATTACTAGTATTAATTTTTCTTTTTGTATGCACGCTTCAGAAAGTGAGAGAAGGAGTTAACTCACATATCTAATAACTGGCCCAAAATGGCCCAAAGCTGATTTCAGTTCAGTTAACAGCTGCTATGTGTCAAACATTTGAGTCACTGTTAACTGCTAAAAATAAACTGCAGTTCATAATATTAAAACTGTTTCTGTGAAAGAGAAGGAAACTTCTTTACAGCACAGTTTAATATTATCAAAACCTGTAAGAATGAAGAAATCTTCTTTCAGTGTGATAAAATATTGATTTGAGCGATGTTCCTCATTTCATCTTAGTGAAGGCCTCACTAATGTATCGTAGTTGATTTAATTGCGTTTAAGTGTATTATTCAACTAAGCGATCTCTCTCCTTTAGGTTAAACTTTGGCGTAGCTAACCAAATGCTTATACCTTATACAAATCAATCAGAAAAACTGCTGGCCAGTGTCTGATTGATGTGTAAATGGGATTATTTATTTTTAAACCTTGATCAAGTTTAAAATTTGTAACAGAAAAAAATATTCTGTTCCATACATTTGCGCGTGCGTGCGGAAAAAGAATTCCGGTCACATATTCTTTGTGCTTACAAATTGGCACAAAAAGGAGATTTGAAAACAAATTCTCTTCTCACTCGTGATTGTAAATCGCCGCGTATAGGAAGAAAAAAAAAAACTTCCTCTCTTCAGACGCTCGAATCTAAATCACCCTTTTTAAATTTTTTATTTAAAGTGTCGTAATACCTCTGACTAACACAAGAGGGCAGCCTGTCAGGTGTTCAGCACCTCTCAAATTACGCACACCCCCACCCACTCCTTGGTGTGGACTCAACTACGCCATCTTGTGGGCATCTGCGGATGTTTCTTTCCTTCCCTCTATCTCGTTTGTCAAAGTGAACTATCTTTTCCGCTATTTTATTTGGTTACTATTATAATCATTTTCATTTATTTCCTGTTATTACTATTATTTTTAATTGTTCAATCCTTCTGTTTTGCTGACTTCTCACACTTATTTAAATCTGGTTTAAACTAAGTTTAAACATGAATTTAAATTAAGTTCTCAGTTCAGCCATTAATGTTACTTGGTGGGAGTACGCCCCTATGTGACATTCTCGGCTAAGTCAGTTTTCCTCATTTTCTCCTGTCGTTTTAATTTAAATTATTTTGATTCTATTTTCCATTTTAGTTATTTGATTTCCCTCATCAATTTATCATTACCTTATTTCCAATTGGTACCATTCTAGTACTCCGCACTTATTTCGATTTTAGTGTAGATAAGTTTGAACTTAAATTTAAATTAAGCCTTCTCTTTTCAGCCTGTGATAGCCACTTATCAGTAGCACGCCCCCTACTGGGTGTCCTCATATGGGTGGGCATTCCTCTCTCTTCTCCTTTGGCTCCATTTTTCTGAATGGATTTATTTCGATGTCTTCCTTTTTCAAGGTTATTCTGATAATTACCATTATTATCATAATTCTTTTGTGTTTTAGCACCATTTGGTAAATAATCCTTTACCTATCTTACCGTACCTAACTATTTAAATTTGGTGTAAACAAGTACTAAGCTTAAGTTGACGTTACGTTGGTGTGTACTTACAGGTGGTACCTCCCCTAGTGCTTGGTGGGGAAGTGACGTTACCTTCTGGTTGGGTTTCAAGGGGTGGAGTCACCTGGCCGCCGTTACTGACACTGGCCGTGTGTGAATTTCGGGCACCTCTGTCCTCGTACCATTGGCACGCACCCGACATCAGCAATTCGGGCACTCCAGGGAGAAGTCAACGAGTCCAGCTGACCACCAGGGCAATTTTGGTTAATTACTCTGATCCACCCATTTGGACTCCAAAGGGGTCTCAGAGGAAACCCAATTTTTGACCCTGCAGACTGGCCATTGACCCGCCTTACCTGAGTGCTGCCCAGTTGTGCTAAGAGTCACAAGCTGTTTGAGTGGGCGCACCGTGGTAGCAAGGGGACGAGGATCCGGGGACACCACAGTCGAGTGTCCAGGGACCGCCGGTGAGATTGACTGATTCTCCCCTGAGTGACCCCAATTCACCCCAGGCATAGTAAATCAGGTAAAGCCCATTCACTTATTGCAAGCCATAGAATATACATATTCCCTGGTCATTTAAGTGTTTGGCCCAACCTTCCTGTCTTAAGCCATACCATCCCCCTAGGTTTTATAGCTCAACAGCGCCTCCCACTCGCTTGGCCCTGCCATAAACCCTAGCCTTGGTATTAAGCTGAGACCTTTTCCCTCTCTATCTCTTCTTATGTTCTCATTTTTGTTAAATTTTTCATTTCATGCCTTTTCTTTTAGTTATTTTCGGTTATTTTGTTTTGTTCTATTTGCTTTCCTTTAATTTAGTTTTCTTCCAGTTCACCTAAAGACAGAACCTGTGAGAGCCATCAAAGAAAGCTGAATAATAGATTGACGACCCAGTAGCCAGTGTGACCCAGTAGGCTACCGCACTGTCAAAATTGTTATTTAGATCCGACACTTACCCACACAAATCAGCCCCACCTGGCCACTCATGGCCAAGACAATAGGTGCCCGGCCTAGATTTCACTAAATGTCTGAACCAGTTAGCCAAAATGACACAAACAAATTAAATAGTCACATATTGCTTTAGCTCGCTAAAACCCTATACAGACTTGCATTGGCCTCTTTGTGTTGTCTTTCTCTTGCCTACAGCCCAATATGTCCCGTTCATCCAGCCCCACTGACCACTGGGATCACGTTGAGACCTGGTTGACCGCCATGATGCCTGCGTTCCTGCCTAAAGCCACCGGCGACCTGCAGCACCTGAGCCAAGAGCAGCTGGACGACGACTTGAACCGGCTGATGGAATGGGCCAAGATCGTCGGGGGCCTCGCTCACAACCTCATCGTCCAGGCACGACTCAGCGAAAAGAGCAACATCCACCTGGAGCAAGAAGCAGCAGCATTGAAGCTCCAGGCTGAGGAGGCCCGGAGGAACCAGGCCCACGCACAGAGTCGTCTAGATCAACTACTCCTCGAGGCCCAGGACCGGCGCGAGAGAGAAGATGAAACGGACCCACAGAGGAAGTGGAGAGACTTCAAAATGCCCTGGCAGACCTTCGTGTAGAGACAGAGCACAGATAGCAGTTGGAGAGAGAATCAAAAGAGGAACTAAGGGAAAAACTCCAACAAGGTGAAGCTCTCCTAGCAAGAGCAGAAATTGAACTGAAAGAAAGGGACGGCAAGGCCAAAACCTGTGAAAACCACTTGCAAGTGGCCCGTGCCCAGATCCATGATTTGGTTCAACAAAAAGACTATTTAAAAGAAGAACTTGAAGCTGTTCACAGAGAACTTAAGTATGCTTACAGACTGCAGAGTGACCAGCAAGGGGAAACACACACCACAGAGTTTCCCCTGACAAGTGGGCCTATGCCTCCCCGTCAAGAGTTCTGAGCTCAAAAGGGGGGTGAAAGCCCACTGCTAAAGATGTCACCAGCCAGTTTCCAAGAGCCCCCATCAGCAGCAAAGGGGTGGGAGCCCGTCCAGAAAATCTGTGCCCCGAGTCACGCCATGGCTCCCCAAGAACTCTACAAGCTGGCCAGAAACATCCCAACTTTCACCCCAAACCCTGCAGGAGGCCACGACGTGCACGCCTACCTGCAGGACATAGACTTTCACCTGCAAACTATGGCTAACGTGACCACATGGGACAGACTTTATCTCCTTCGAGGTATGTCCAGCCGTGAGGTGCGGAGTTTCCTCGATCGGCAATCCGAGACTGTCAAATCAGACTACCAGCAGCTGCGTCAGGCCCTGATTAGAGAGTTTTCGGACCCTGATTCAGACCAAGGGATCATCAGCACCATGGACTTGAGACAGGGCCGACTGGAAACCCCACAGGCCTACTACAACAGACTCCACAGGCCTACTACAGAGGCCTACTTTGGAGCACAAAACGAGCCAGGTATGGAGGAAGACTTCAACTTCAGAACTCTATTCAGAACTTCTGCTATCCTTTGAAATCTGCATCCAACAGTAAGCCATCACTTCAGAGTCCTGGCCTGCCCACGTAGCATGTCCACCCGACAGCTACGGGACTTAGCCCATAAAGCTTATAGACTGCTTCTGAAAAGACTGTGAGAAATCCAACAATTTGCCCCATCTCTGACCACCGTTCAGAGCTGGCTCTAGAGGGCGCCCAGCAACACCACAGTGACAGACTTTTTAACAGAGAGTCAAGACCGTTCCAAGCCAGCAGAGAGCAGCACAACCGGGCACAAACGACCTTCATCAGCCAGAGCCTGATCTCACTTTAATGTCATCTCAACTCTTTGACAGACTCCGAATTGAAGCTAAGAGACAAAATCGAACATTGAAATCCCAAAAATGTGAGCTAAATGTGCAGTCATACAGCCAAAATGAGATCCAACTTGAACGGATCGTTCCCATCCATCTAATGATTGGTCCAATGAGTCTGGTACACCCTGTGTACATCTCACCAATGGACACATACCCCCTTCTCGTCGGCAAAGATCTGCTAGACCGCTTCGAGCCCCTATTGGACTTCAGACAGCTGAAAATTTGGGCTCAAGTGCCAGAACCTCTGCCTCTCCAGCCGCCCAGATCACCTAAGCCAGACTGTCAGGCCACAGAGGTCACAAGAAACCTTGCAGCCAGCCACGAGAACATTGTCTCAGCACCAGAGCAAAGTTCAAGTTCGCTACTCTGCACTTTTCAACTCACCATAGACTCTGACTGTCACTGCCCCAAGGTCATGACTGACCTCCAGCTGAATGATGTAACAACTACAGACATCATGATCGCACTATGGGCAGACAACTCAGCCATCAGCCTAGCACTGTTCAAAGCCCTCATGGAAGACACACCAGACCTTCTGTCTGCCAGCAAGCGCACCCGCTTCCCTTTGTACTCCTGCCTATCAACCATGGTAACTGCCAAGGGCATCTGTGCTTTGAACTTGAAATGGAATGACCGGTGCCTCACTCACTACTTCCTGGTCCTTCCAGACCCGCCGCATAATGTCTACATAGGAGCAGACAACTTGATTCGCCTCAAGGCTCATGTGGATTTTATCAATGAGGTGGTGTGGGCCCCACCGACATCACAGCCCCCTGTGGTTCCTGTCAACCCTGAAAACCTCCTGTCAAGCCAGACCATTCCAGAAGTCTGCACCTTAATAAATGAACAGGAAACCACAGTACCAGCTTACACCAAAGGGGTCGCTGTTCGGCTCAACATGCGATGTGGCCAAACACTAAACCACACGCTGGGCTTCTTCCAACCTTCACCTGAATGTGTGGGACTTGGACTCAGTCTGGAAGCCACGCCACTCACTGAACCGTCATCCCGTGTAGTCTACATCCTGTTCAACAACTGCACGGCAATGGACATCAGGATTCCCAAGGCCTACCACCTGGGATGGCTAGTGAGTCACGACTTCCATGACTTTGAACTCACCTTACCAGTCATTGGTCCAATCCCATCTTCGATGATCCCAGAAGGGAGCACATACAACACAGTGTTCACAGCACCCTTCAAAATCATCTCCATTGCTTCTGTCATGCCGATGGCCAAAGATCAAGTGTGCAGAACAGAGCTGACAGAGGACCAACATCTTGCAGTATACACAGTCACTAGCCAGCCTGCCTGACTAATGACAATGCTGCACCTCTGAGTGCCAACACAACAGGCAACACAACAACAGAGGAGCCGTATCCAGGATTTGAGACACAAGTCCAGCAAATCCTGAAAGAAGACACCATAAAGGATGATGCAGAACGCGAAGAACTCAGACAAGTCCTTTACAAATACAAAGCGTCATTTGCCAAAGACTCTTTAGACTGTGGTCTCACTAACCTCCACACAGTGCGCATCCCAACGCACCCTAATGCTCCTCCCACTTTTGTCAAGCAGTACAAGATTCCCATCGCCTCACACAAACCAGTGCAGGAGATTGTTGACTCTATGCTTGAGAAAGGTGTCATCCGTCCATGCAACAGCACCTACTCTGCTCCTATCTGGCCCGTCCTCAAACCAAACGGCAAGTGGCGACCCACCATTGACTACAGGAAACTGAACCAACTGGTGCCACTATCACAATGGCCCATGACCCAGCTGGAGCAGGAAATACCCAGAATCAAAGGAGCCACAATCTTCTCTACACTCGATGTGGCCTCAGGATTCTGGACCATTCCAGTGCATCCAGAAGATCAACACAAGCTTGTGTTCACCTTCGGCAACCAACAGTATACCTTCACAAGGTGCCCGTTCGGCTATGCCAACTCACCAGCCGAGTTCAACATTTTCCTGAACAAAGCATGCCCAAACGCAAGAATCAGAGGCAACCTCATCTACGTAGATGATGTTCTCATGAAGAGCACAACAGTGGCTGATCACCTGAAAGAAATAGACCATGTTCTGAACCAACTAACCACTGCCGGCGGCAAAATTGCCCTGCACAAAGGACAGTGGTGTCGAACCAAGGTCAATTACGTGGGCCTACTCATTGGATCACGGGGCATCGAACCGCAATCCAGCCGTATCCGAGCCATTCAGAACATCAAGCCACCCACTAATGTCTCAGAGTTGCGAAGCTTTCTTGGGGTGTGCAACTATTCACGGCAGTTTATTGAGAACTACGCGGACATTGCACAACCACTAACTGCTCTTCTGAAGAAGGATTGCCCATTCGTCTGGACAAAAGCTCAAGCAAATGCCATGAATGAACTGAAACAACATCTGTGCATAGCTCCATGTCTTGCTTACCCTGACCCACAAAAGGAGTTCCACTTGGAAGCTGAATTCTCCAAACACTGCCTTAGTGCTGGTCTATACCAAAGGCATGACCAAGACAAAAGAGTGGTCGCATATGCCAGCAAGACACTTCTTCCACCAGAGAGCAAATATTCTGACTGTGAAAAGGCTCTACTCTGCACTGTATGGGCCATCCAGCGATTCTCCAACTACATCGGAGCACAGAAGGTTATTATAGAGACATGCCACCAGCCTGTAATGTTACTCAACAGCCAACGCATCCGACATGGCGTTGTCACCAACTCACGCATTGCCACGTGGTTGATGGCCCTCCAGGGGCGCAACGTTGAGGCACGATATGCTCAGAATCACAAGTCTGCGCTTGCCAATGACTTGGCTGCCTGCCAAAACTATTCTGACCAACGGCGATGCTGGACACAGAAGAAGAAGAAGAACAACAACAGACCTGTCACAGGTACTTTGAAGAGAATACGTGTCAGGGACCCACCGCCTACGTTGATGGATGCTCTTACAACCAAGAGGGCATCCTAAAAGCAGGTGCGGGCATACTATGGCTGAATGACCAGCCTTGCCCTCCACAGCACTTCAAGTTGGGGCCTCAGTCATCGCAATATGCTGAGGTAGCAGCCATCCTAATAACCCTCCAAACTGCATCGACCCATAACATCAGAGAACTCCTTATTTGCACAGACTCCAACTATGCCAGACTCAGTTTCACATGCCATCTTCCAGGTTGGAAACAAAATGGGTTCAAAACGGCAAGCAACAAGTCAGTCAACCACCAACACCTGTTCCAAGCATGCGACGACATCACAAGCTTACACGACATGATCGTCTATTGGAAAAAGGTGAAAGGTCACTCAAAACAACCAGGCCTTGACAAAGACTTGAAGGACCAAACTGATGCCCTGGCCAAAACTGGCGCACTTCACGGCAATTCATGGTCACCTCCAAACCACCCACCCACCCTTAATGTTGCAGCAATAACCCGCAGCACACGACCTATTCCTGCGATGGTTCCAACATCACAGCCGCTTGCGCTGGCTCCACAAATTTCCAACAACGACATAGCTGACATGCAAGCCTCTGATTCTGCCATACAAACTATGCTAAACCACCTCTCAGACCCCTCCAACCACCCTATTACTACATCTGAATTCACTGCTGCCTCAGGCCTCAGACGACTGCATGACGTCAAACACATGCTGCGTGTGAAAGACAACATTCTGTGGTATGCCCCTGATGACCTCACAGCGCAAAGGCTTGTGGTGCCACATTGCCAAAGGGGGGTCATGCTAATGTATGCCCACGTCGCACCATGTGCCGGACATCATGGTACCAGAGCCACTTACGAGACACTGAAACAAGTTGTATACTGGCCGGGCATGCAGCAAGACGTGGCAGAATATGTTAGAGAGTGCCTGGTTTGCTGCCAATTCCAACCAGCAAACCCAAACCATAGAGCCCCACTGCAACGCAGAGGAGTCACATTCCCATGGTCAGACCTCTAAATAGACTGGGTAGGACCCCTGCCCAGATCGACGAGGGGCAACGAATACTTCCTCACGGTTGTGTGCCAGTTCACCAAGTGGGTAAAGTGTCTTCCAGCACCAAACGACACTGCCCAGACCACGGCATACCTCCTGATGAACCACATCTTCTCCAGGTTCGGACTGCCACTTAAAGTGAACTCGGACATTTTACAGCTGAGATCATGCAGCAGAGTTGGAAACTCCTGGGAGTACAAGCTCAACTGCCCATCAGCCACCATTCCATCTTGTCCAGACATCCTTTTTCAAGAATCACAACTTTACTCTAGATCTGGAACTGAAGATTGAGGAAAGGGGGTCCCAGCTAATTGACATTACTCCCATCGACATGGCCCTCCAACACTGTCTCGGGTGCCCATCCTGACCAACTCCCCTATGGTCCAAGCTTGGACCGCCGCCGACACAGCTCTTTGCCTCTCTACGGCATTAGGCTACACCCTGACACTGGGCCTGGCCTTCATCCTGTTCAAGAAGGTCCACGAGATGCGAGAGTCTATGACCAAGAAAACGGTCGCTCTCCCCAATAGGTTTCAAACGAAACCCACGGAAAAGAGGTACCAAAACAGATACCATGCCAAACCTCATCGAGATGGACTCTCAGCCTGAGGAACCAAAGGTTGAGAACAATTCGAAACCACCTGCCACCCGACCATCATGAACCACCTGCCATCCGACGATGTCACACGGACTTCGTCAGACAAAAAGGAGGACTGTAGCGTCTGGAGTCTCTCTGGACAGGATCAAAGATGAGTCGATTCCACTATAAATGTCAGAAAGCTTTTAGCCGTATATAAATTAGGTTCTGATACCAAGGAGTCTGAGGAAGATGGCATCGTGGACAGTTTTATGGCTTGGCCGAGGTAGAACAGACAGCAGTGATTCTGAACTTCAATCAGGTTACAATCTCTCCCCCCCCCCCCCCCCCCCCTCAATCAAAAAGATAGGGGGGGCCTAGACACACAGGCTCCTTCCAATACACAGACACAAATATTTTCTTTATGTAACTTTAATTAAACTACCCCAGAATGTATATGATGATCCCTGTGTGTACGCATGCTCCCTATGTCATTGCCAACATAGTCATGATGTATGAACAATGTAAAGTCATTTAAAATGCTTGTATTCATGTGTAAGAATGTATCTCTGCTCTAATATCTCCCAGCCATACTGTTTTTGATATCTAAATGTTCCTCTCTCTTTCTCTTAACCAACGATGCACAGTAGATGATTATGAAATGCATCACATTATGTTACCCCCCCCTTTGGAGTAGAAATGTACCAAGTATAACACCATCATAAATTAGGCAAATGAAGTCATAAATGGAGACAAAGAAAGTGTTCTCCCGCCTAAAACTCCCACATTTGATTGGTCATTTCAGAAAAGATGGGCGGATGTTAATGTTTCTTTAAAGGACAATAACACCATCATATCTTGGCTCGGTCGGTGCAGTCGATAAACAACCCTCTTGTCATCTCGGCTCATCCCCTGGCCAGGCGGCTTCGGCCCTGGCTTGGCGGCTCAGTCACGTGGGTTGGTTCCTTTGAAGTCGGCGCGCTCCGCAGCCAGGCGGACAGGCAACGCGCGCCATCTCAGCGCGCTCCATCTCAGCGCTCAGTCATCTTCAAAAAACTCAGACAAGACAATCTTCTTTTCCTTCCCTTTTCGGCATTCGCTCCAACCACATTCAAACTTCCCGCGGATCGAGAACGCTCCGGAAGGACCAAAAGAGAACATACTCCAGCTCAAAGAACACTCTGAGAAGACTCACGCGCATTCTTTATACTCAGCACAAAACAACCCATGCAAGTACAAATTCCATCGAAGTTTAGATGTGTTTTAAGATGTGTACCCCTGTTTAAGGTGATATTATTCGTTGCTGGCTCTTGGTGGTTATGTTTGTGAAATTGTCATTCCTGAACCTTTCCTTCCTCTCTTTCATTCTCTTCTTTTCATTCTGTATATACATGTATTCTTTGTTTAGTCGAATGTATTCGTAGTATCAATTATTAAAACCATTGTATCCACGTTCGATTGTCATTGTTGCCGCTCACAAAGCACGGTCACTTTAATGTTCAGATCTAGCTTCGAGCTCTCATAAGTATCTTTGAATACTTTAATTAATATCCTAATAATTCGGAAAGTTTATTCTTCGTGACCAGAAGGATAACCTTCCCGAAGATTGGATAAGAAAGAATAAAACTTTGTGAGAATTGATAAAAGATTGTAGTACTGTTAGTTCGTTAAATTAACGGATCAGATGAATTTTGAATTAATTCTAATTAAAAGGTTATTCTGTAATGATTTGATATATATATTCGTAGTTAATTGCAACCCATTGTTGTTAACCATATATATATTGCATATATACCTAGGTTAGGTATTTCCCTTTTTGGGTGATTTGGAGATTTATAATTTAATCACAACCCGTTGCGATTAGTTATAAATAATTGAATAACCATAGGCTAATTCCCTATTGAGCTAATTTAATTTATATGTAGCCGAGTCGCTACATTACACTCACCTAAAGGATTATTAGGAACACCTGTTCAATTTCTCATTAATGCAATTATCTAATCAACCAATCACATGGCAGTTGCTTCAATGCATTTAGGGGTGTGGTCCTGGTCAAGACAATCTCCTGAACTCCAAACTGAATGTCAGAATGGGAAAGAAAGGTGATTTAAGCAATTTTGAGCGTGGCATGGTTGTTGGTGCCAGACGGGCCGGTCTGAGTATTTCACAATCTGCTCAATTATTGGGATTTTCACGCACAACCATTTCTAGAGTTTACAAAGAATGGTGTGAAATAGGAAAAACATCCAGTATGCGGCAGTCCTGTGGGCGAAAATGCCTTGTTGATGCTAGAGGTCAGAGGAGAATGGGCCGACTGATTCAAGCTGATAGAAGAGCAACTTTGACTGAAATAACCACTCGTTACAACCGAGGTATGCAGCAAAGCATTTGTGAAGCCACAACACGCACAACCTTGAGGCGGATGGGCTACAACAGCAGAAGACCCCACCGGGTACCACTCATCTCCACTACAAATAGGAAAAAGAGGCTACAATTTGCACGAGCTCACCAAAATTGGACAGTTGAAGACTGGAAAAATGTTGCCTGGTCTGATGAGTCTCGATTTCTGTTGAGACATTCAGATGGTAGAGTCAGAATTTGGCGTAAACAGAATGAGAACATGGATCCATCATGCCTTGTTACCACTGTGCAGGCTGGTGGTGGTGGTGTAATGGTGTGGGGGATGTTTTCTTGGCACACTTTAGGCCCCTTAGTGCCAATTGGGCATCGTTTAAATGCCACGGCCTACCTGAGCATTGTTTCTGACCATGTCCATCCCTTTATGACCACTATGTACCCATCCTCTGATGGCTACTTCCAGCAGGATAATGCACCATGTCACAAAGCTCGAATCATTTCAAATTGGTTTCTTGAACATGACAATGAGTTCACTGTACTAAAATGGCCCCCACAGTCACCAGATCTCAACCCAATAGAGCATCTTTGGGATGTGGTGGAACGGGAGCTTCGTGCCCTGGATGTGCATCCCACAAATCTCCATCAACTGCAAGATGCTATCCTATCAATATGGGCCAACATTTCTAAAGAATGCTTTCAGCACCTTGTTGAATCAATGCCACGTAGAATTAAGGCAGTTCTGAAGGCGAAAGGGGGTGTTCCTAATAATCCTTTAGGTGAGTGTATATCCCCTTACACTAACCCTACCCCTAAACCTAGCCTTCACACAAAACTTTCTGCATTTGTACCTTTTTAAAAAAACTAATTCTGTATGATTTACACCGATCAGGCATAACATTATGATATGAGTTGAGGCATGGACTCCACTAGACCCCTGAAGGTGTGCTGTGGTATCTGTCACCAAGATGTTAGCAGCAGATCCTTTAAGTCCTCTAAGTTGCGAGGTGGGGCCTCCATGGATCGAACTTGTTTGTTCAGCACATCCCACAGATGCTCGATTGGATTGAGTTCTGGGGAATTTGGAGGCCAAGTCAACACCTCAAACTCGTTGTTGTGCTCCTTAAACCATTCCTGAACTATTTTTGTTTTACAGGGTACAGGCTGATTTATACTTCTGCGTCCTTGTACGCGTTGACCTGCAGTTACACATGCAGAGGGAGCATGTGAACCCCTGAGGGAGGGGTTCTGGCAGAACAATTACAGCGCTTGCAGTCCGCGTAGTTTGCGGTCCCATTTTTGGAGAGGTGCACTACAGGGTACGACATAGCTATGCCGTACACTCGATGCAGAAGTATAAGTTGGGCTTAAGCTGTGAGCGGATCGCTCGCCCAAGAGGAAAAATGTGATCTCTATAAACGAAAATCACATTGTGTTTGATACAAAACTAAATGGACTAGAAAAAAGTAACTAGAACTATTTTCATAGTATTTTATTTTGTCCATAGGGAATTTTTTTTTATTTTTACAAAAACTGTTAACTGTTAAAAACGGACCTACTGTAAGCAGACCTGTAACAATCCGAGGCTGTTAATCATAATCTATGTGTCAATTTGCATTATTTCAAATAATTTTTTAAAAGAATAATTATATTTTTATTATACTTAAATTTATTCTAATGATATTTTACTTTAATTTATAAAAGGCTACTAGTATTTATTATATTACAGCCTACTTATTGTTAATGATTTAGATGCGTGTCCTCAGCCGATCTGCTGTACTGTTTAAAGGTAAAGCATTTAGTTTATGCGACATTAGTGCCACCTATACTGAAATTACAAAAATACAGCATACTTTGCAAACGCACCTTCCGCACGTCGTGCCTGACTCAACTCAAACACAACTCAACAGCTTTTATGGGTTCTTGTGGAGGCATCAACAGGTAAATGTAGTCAAATATATTAGGAAACTTTTAGCTGTGTTGCTATGTGTAATGAGAGTAAGCAACTGAGCGAACACTCTGTCTAACGTGCAGGTGCATTTTTGACATAATGCTTCACCCATACCGGGTAAAAAAGCCACTGATATGTATATGCATATATACTGTACATGGGCAACATTTGACTCTCGAGTTAGGGGGGGCAAGAATTTTTTTTTCTTTCTGCATCAACAAAGTATTCGCAGAAATTTTAAGAAAACTAGTTTAAGTTGGCTTGTTGCTTGTTTATTTACCTTCTTTTTAATTTAGGCTATTTATTTAGCCTATTTAATAATTCACTTATTTTGTTATCATAGGAAATTGAATGATTGCTTGTCCATCATTTTGCAAGCAACTGGTGATAAAGAAAAATGTCACGTCGCAGTATTGAAGATATTTGCATCTTAAACCATGAGGTGGATATCATATTGCAATGTGCAAACTTTGTGCGAGAGTTAAGCCGGTGAAGAAGTCTCAAACACCAGTCAATTATTCACTACAGAAAGTAAAAGTAAAAACTAACTGAGCTTAGGGCATCTGATGCTGCATTCACGGCGCATATAGAGATGATGAGAGATAAATCAAATTTATTTTCTAAATATTTCACTTGTGGCCCAACCGAGAAGTGTTTCATGTTAAATAAGTTGTTTTTGAAGGAGGAGTAAGCTAATCTAATCTTTCCTTGCAGTGCGTTGGTTATGCATTGATGCGCTGTAAAAAATTTCGGGGAAAATGAATTGTAATATTAATTTAATAATAAAATTAGCCTAATCATAATAATAATTTAATATGCCCTGCGTGCCCGTCTGCTACTTCACTGTGAAGGGCTAAATTACATTTTGTCCTCAAAATTGATGTGTTAGAAGCAGGAAAAATGGGCAAGCGTAAGGATTTAAGCTAGTTTGACAAGGGCCAAATTGTGATGGTTAGATGACTGGGTCATCTCTGCAGCTCTTGTGGGGTGTTCCCGGTCTGCAGTGGTCAGTATCTATTAAAAGTGGTCCAAGGAAGGAACAGTGGTGAACCGGTGACAGGGTCATTGGTGGCCAAGGCTCATTGATGCACGTGGGGAAAAGGCTGGCCCATGTGGTCCGATTCAAACAGACAAGCTACTGTTGCTCAAATTGCTCTAGAAGTTAATGCTGGTTCTGATAGAAAGGTGTCAGAATACACAGTGTAATGCAGTTTGTTGCGAATTGGGCTGCATAGCCGCAGACCAGTCAGGGTGCCAATGCTGACCCCTGTCCACCGCCGAAAGCGCCAATAATTGGCAAGTGAGCATCAGAACTGGACCACGTAGCAATGGAAGAAGGTGGCCTGGTCTGATGAATCATGTTTTCTTTTACATCATGTGGATGGCTGGGTGCGTGTGCATCTATTACCTGGGGAACACATGGCACCAGGATGCACTGTGGGAAGAAGGCAAGCCGGCGGAGGCAGTGTGATGCTTTGGGCAATGTTCTGCTGGAAAACCTTGGGTCCTGTCATCCATGTGGATGATACTTTGACACGTACCACCTACCTAAGCATTGTTGCAATCGAGCATCTGTGGGATGTGTTGAACAAACAAGTCCGATCCATGGTGGCCCCACCTCGCAGCTTACAGGACTTAAAGGATCTGCTGCTAACATCTTGGTGCCAGATACCACAGCACACATTCAGAAGTCTAGTGGAGTCCATGCCTTGATGGGTCAGGGCTGTTTTGGCAGCAAAAGGGGGACTAACACAATATTAGGAAGGTGGTCATAGTGTTATGCCTGATCGGTGTGTGTGTGTATATAAATATATATATATATAGTATAATCTTTTTTATATAATATATATATATATACACTCACCTAAAGGATTATCAGGAACACCATACTAATACTGTGTTTGACCCCCTTTCGCCTTCAGAACTGCCTTAATTCTACGTGGCATTGATTCAACAAGGTGCTGAAAGCATTCTTTAGAAATGTTGGCCCATATTGATAGGATAGCATCTTGCAGTTGATGGAGATTTGTGGGATGCACATCCAGGGCACGAAGCTCCCGTTGCACCACATCCCAAAAATGCTCTATTGGGTTGAGATCTGGTGACTGTGGGGGCCATTTTAGTACAGTGAACTCATTGTCATGTTCAAGAAACCAATTTGAAATGATTTGAGCTTTGTGACATGGTGCATTATCCTGCTGGAAGTAGCCATCAGAGGATGGGTACATGGTGGTCATAAAGGGATGGACAGGGTCAGAAACAATGCTCAGGTAGGCCGTGGCATTTAAACGATGCCCAATTGGCACTAAGGGGCCTAAAGTGTGCCAAGAAAACATGCCCCACACCATTACACCACCACCACCAGCCTGCACAGTGGTAACAAGGCATGATGGATCCATGTTCTCATTCTGTTTACGCCAAATTCTGACTCTACCATCTGAATGTCTCAACAGAAATCGAGACTCATCAGACCAGGCAACATTTTTCCAGTCTTCAACTGTCCAATTTTGGTGAGCTCGTGCAAATTGTAGCCTCTTTTTCCTATTTGTAGTGGAGATGAGTGGTACCCGGTGGGGTCTTCTGCTGTTGTAGCCCATCCGCCTCAAGGTTGTGCGTGTTGTGGCTTCACAAATGCTTTGCTGCATACCTCGGTTGTAACGAGTGGTTATTTCAGTCAAAGTTGCTCTTCTATCAGCTTGAATCAGTCAGCCCATTCTCCTCTGACCTCTAGCATCAACAAGGCATTTTCCCCCACGGGACTGCCGCATACTGGATGTTTTTCCCTTTTTCCACACCATTCTTTGTAAACTCTAGAAATGGTTGTGCGTGAAAATCCCAGTAAATGAGCAGATTGTGAAATACTCAGACCGGCCCGTCTGGCACCAACAACCATGCCACGCTCAAAATTGCTTTAATCACCTTTCTTTCCCATTCTGACATTCAGTTTGGAGTTCAGGAGATTGTCTTGACCAGGACCACACCCCTAAATGTATTGAAGCAACTGCCATGTGATTGGTTGATTAGATAATTGCATTAATGAGAAATTGAACAGGTGTTCCTAATAATCCTTTAGGTGAGTGTATATATATATATATATATATATATATATATATATATATATATATATATATTCTTTCTTTTTTTTCAAATCCTGCTCGAGGCACATGAAACGGGTGAGATGTAAAATCAAAGCTTTCTGTGAATGCAATCCATGTGTCTGGGCTATTCAGCTGCTGTAATGGTGGACACTGGCCTCTGATTTCCCTTGGGTATGAAAGCTATCATATCATTCAAGCTTTCCTTTCAAGTTTGTATTCCAGTTCTGATGGGCAACCCGGAACAGAGACATATTGGATGTTAACATTCAAAGCTTTCCAGAACTGAAAATTCTCAGTATTTACTGGTATTGAAACAGGGTGTTAATATGACTTATTCTTATTACAACACTCTGTAAAGACAGATAATAATGTGTTGCATTTAGCCACCATTTCAGTTATTTTTCATAATTAAAGAGAGAGATGTAACAAAAGACTTCAATTGATGAATGCCCATAGTCTGTGCAAACGGTTGCATATTACAATATGCAACATTCATTTCATAGCTACTATACCAAAACACCTTGTAATATCCTGCACAACTGAGAATTATTCTAAAAGACTTTCAGAGGGGGGCGACTTTGTAAAATGATTATTTTTCTGCATTTCTTACACTTACGTAATGTAAGTGTAAGAAATGCAGAAAAATAATTATTTATTAGTGCATTTTAACATAAAATTAAATTTAAGGAAGTCAAACCACAGACCACCACTGGCCTTCTTTTTTATTCTAATGGCAAATGGCATGCTGGGAAATAGCAAACGGGATAAAAACTGGCAAAGATTCTAAGGGCCAAAACAAACAATTCATCAGTGTGTGTGTGTGTGTGTCCACAAAGATGGCCGTATCCAAAATGCTTGTCCTTGTGGGGACATTTTTTGGTCCAAATGAGGAAAACTGTTTTTTTTTTAAATGTAAAAATGCAGGGTAGGTTTAAGGGTAGGGTTAGGGGATAGAATATACAGTTTGTAGAGTATTAAAATACGTATGTCTATGGAATGTCCCCACAAATCATGAAAACTCAACCGACCCAGCTAAATATACAGCCAGGAGCCACAGAATTCCTATGGGCAACATTTCCCAAAACTGGCAAGATTTAATTGATTCCATTTACATTTGTTGACCTTTCTGAAGAAGAAAAGACCCTTTGAGATTCATACTTACATCTGGGACAAATCACCGACAAGACGCTTAATAAAAAGAACTGTTTAAATCTTTACAAGATTTGACTTGTTGCATTTCCATTTTAATAAAGCTGTCATGCTCTGCGTTATACAAGAGATACTGTTTTTAAAGGCACCCAGAGAGCAAACCATTTACATCACAGCTAGCATATTAAAGGGGTCAATGCAATTAATCGGCTGGTCAGTGTAACATCAAGCACCAGAACAAGTGTGTGCGTTCCATTGACACAGCTGTCAAGCTCGGCAGAGGCAATATGTTATTGCATTGGGAGTTAGAAATCAATACTGTCATAGATTCATGTTGCATATGTTGTCCAAATGGATGTTATAGGCATTAAAAATGATTTACACATGATGGACGACCCTTCAGGGCAAATAAAAGCTATTTTGTTATGTCACCTGTATATGAAACCATCTGTTGCAGAGAATAATTAGGAAGGTTATAAATGTACATACACTCACCTAAAGGATTATTAGGAACACCTGTTCAATTTCTCATTAATGCAATTATCTAATCAACCAATCACATGGCAGTTGCTTCAATGCATTTAGGGGTGTGGTCCGGGTCAAGACAATCTCCTGAACTCCAAACTGAATGTCAGAATGGGAAAGAAAGGTGATTTAAGCAATTTTGAGCGTGGCATGGTTGTTGGTGCCAGACGGGCCAGTCTGAGTATTTCACAATCTGCTCAGTTACTGGGATTTTCACGCACAACCATTTCTAGAGTTTACAAAGAATGGTGTGAAAAGGGAAAAACATCCAGTATGCGGCAGTCCTGTGGGCGAAAATGCCTTGTTGATGCTAGAGGTCAGAGGAGAATGGGCCGACTGATTCAAGCTGATAGAAGAGCAACTTTGACTGAAATAACCACTCGTTACAACCGAGGTATGCAGCAAAGCATTTGTGAAGCCACAACACGCACAACCTTGAGGCGGATGGGCTACAACTGCAGAAGACCCCACCGGGTACCACTCATCTCCACTACAAATAGGAAAAAGAGGCTACAATTTGCACAAGCTCACCAAAATTGGACAGTTGAAGACTGAAAAAATGTTGCCTGGTCTGATGAGTCTCGATTTCTGTTGAGACGATCAGATGGTAGAGTCAGAATTTGGCGTAAACAGAATGAGAACATGGATCCATCATGCCTTGTTACCACTGTGCAGGCTGGTGGTGGTGGTGTAATGGTGTGGGGGATGTTTTCTTGGCACACTTTAGACCCCTTAGTGCCAATTGGGCATCGTTTAAATGCCACGGCCTACCTGAGCATTGTTTCTGACCATGTCCATCCCTTTATGACCACCATGTACCCATCCTCTGATGGCTACTTCCAGCAGGATAATGCACCATGTCACAAAGCTTGAATCATTTCAAATTGGTTTCTTGAACATGACAATGAGCTCACTGTACTAAAATGGCCCCCACAGTCACCAGATCTCAACCCAATAGAGCATCTTTGGGATGTGGTGGAGCGGGAGCTTCGTGCCCTGGATGTGCATCCCACAAATCTCCATCAACTGCAAGATGCTATCCTATCAATATGGGCCAACATTTCTAAAAAATGCTTTCAGCACCTTGTTGAATCAATGCCACGTAGAATTAAGGCAGTTCTGAAGGCGAAAGGGGGTCAAACACAGTATTAGTATGGTGTTCCTAATAATCCTTTAGGTGAGTGTAGATGTTAATAAGTGGCATTTATGAGTGTGAACGTAAAGTTATTTAGCAGACAAAACATTATTACAAATACATATTTGGGGAAAATAATACCAAATGTGTATACACATATTTGATAGTTGCTAAAAGGGTAAAAAGCACTAAATGTATTGATCAGACTTTATATGCTATGAACAAGCAGTGGAAAACACTCCTCAATTTGGTGACTGATGAATCTTCACTTCATCAGACCCTATGATCTCTATTGAATCGCTTTTTGCACTTGAAATGTATGTGAAACAGCCACAGCAATCAACATATACATTTTCCAACACAAAGGATATTTAGCTAAACTCAGACACTCACAATCAGTGGCAATCCGAATAATGTCTTTGACCTTCTCTGAAAATTAGAAAGCTAAACATGATGGGGACTAGTAACTGACATTTGGACCTAATAAATTGTTCTGAACTAAGAATGGAGGTAATAGTTCAATATCAAGCTTTAGAATACTGTGAAGGGAGTAATAAAGTCTTATCTGGACCTGACTTACAACTGGTTCATTGTAAGCATAATAGGATGTTTAGACCATTTACACTGTCTATAAAGGAGCAAATTGCAGCAGCTGTTTCCATGGCATTTTTTACAGAACTACTGCAACGTCTTCATCAGATAAACTCTTCCACTCTTCCACACATCTTCTAAACACACATTTTCCCCAGCGAGTTGTGTGTCATGTTCCCCTGTAATACTGATTAATTGCTCATTTCTAGCAGTGACTTGATAGTGTCTTGCCAAAAAATTCAATTATGAAGCACTTCTGTTGTCACGCAACTGGCAATCCAATGGTATTATTACAACACAATCAGCGCACTGACATATTGTAAATGGCAAATAATATGAGACATGTGCTGAAGTAATAACCTTGAGAGAGTGACGGATGGTAGTTGGGTTTTTATGCTAATGACTGCATTATTGTTATTTTGTGTTCAGAGACAGATGGATTGAAATGGCTTTAACTTCAAAGGAGTGTTGCTGAGCCAAAGCAAAGCCTGGATACTGACAGTGGATGCTGTCGAGGCTAAAAAAATAAATAAATTAAAAAAGCCATGCAAATGGTGTTTTTGCTCTTGGATCACATGCATTACAAAATTGAAAATTGTACTCTTGGATCTAGTCTTTTTGCAACAAAATGTTCTGATACAGGAATACAAAGACTATGGTTTCACAAGTCTTTTAAACAGACAATGTCTTGTCTGGAATAGTCTATTGAAAAAATAAAAAATAAATCATTTACTCACTCTCATGTTGTTGCAAACTTTAGAGGAACAAAAAATTATATATAAAATGAACATAAAAATAGTCCATTTTAGTCCATTCTTCTTTCTGCAGGTTAAATTGTAATGCCAGTAGGTGTCTGTCTGTCACAGACACGTCAGGCTCCCATGCCATCCAATCACAGCGCACACCTTCTCCAGAGTACTAATCACGATCATCTGCATCCCATCAGCACAGAAATCACCCATAGCACAAAAGACACTTTCTCACACCCAGTCACTGTCCGGTCTCGTTAGCACGTAGATTTGTTTACCTCCATGCTCACCTTACAGACTTCCACAACCTTTACCTGTCTCCTGAGTGATTCCAAGTCTCCATCGTGTTCCCTCGTCCTGTGTGATCCTCCAGTGTCTTCCTCGATCCAGTTCTGTCTCCACTCCGCTACATCTGCAAGTACAAAAACTGGTCATTCATATATCTTCATCAGACGCCCACGAACTTCTATTCCACTCACCTGCACTTCCGTTGATTCATCTGGTCCTCAATAAAACATCACTAACCTGTACACCTTGTCTCCGTCCCTTCTGTTATGTAACAGAAGACTGGACCACAACCGCTGAGCACCAGAATGAGCACCCTGGATCCCTTTCAAGAGCTCGTGGACGCTGTCCGCCGAGCACTGCCATCCAGTCCACCAGCCCACCAGCGATCACTTCCGCAAACACTGTCACTTCTCCTTCGCCACCCATACACGCCAGTCCCATGGCCCAACCAGCGCCATTCTCTGGTTTGGCGGAGGATTGCAACGGATTCATTCTATAGTGTTCGCTGGTCCTGGAGATGTAGCCGCACTTATTTTCCAATGACAGTTCCAATGGTAGCCTTCATTCTCTCACTATTGACTGGGAAAGCGCTTCGCTAGGCAGAGACACTGTGGACCCAGAATAACCCCATTGTTCAATCTTTTCCCGGCTTCGTATCACATTTTAAGGAAGTTTTTGGAAAACCAGCCTGGGATGCTTCTATCGGTGAGCAATTATATCATTTAAAGCAGAATAATATGTCTGTCAATGAGTATGCCCTCCAGTTCAGGACACTGGCTGCCGCCAGCGGATGGAACGAACAATCCCTACTTACCACCTACCGTCAGGGTCTGGATCCCCGCGTGCGGTTGCATCTTGCTGCATATGAGGATACCATCGGGCTTGAACGTTTCATCCAACTATCCATCCACTTCGCCCCTCGTATGCAGTCGTGTCTCGAAGAGCACCAGGGCCAGTCACTATTCTCTCCTTCCCTCAGCCGACCAGAGTCCGTCAGCCCTCCAGAACCAGTTACCGAGCCCATGCAGCTAGAGAACACTCGGCTAACCCCGTCTGAACGACAGATGCGGCTGGCCCAGAGTCTCTGCATATACTGTGGTTCCTCTGAGCACTTCATCTCCAAATGCCCCATTCGTCCTCCTCGTTCCATGGTGAGTGCTATTATTCCTCCCGTTCCTAAGATGAAGCCACTCACTACCATTGTACACTTAACTGCTGCCGATGTCACCCTTCCAGTTAGTGCCCTCCTCGACTCTGGGTCAGCCGGCAACTTCATCTCTGGCGCCCTCTGCCGTCAGCTCGAGCTCAAGACCACCGCTACGCCATCCACCTACCAAATCCACTTGGTAACGGGCAGACCCCTCAGCCGGAAACAGGTCCGTACCATCGCAGGTCCCATCTGGCTCCGAGTGGGTATTCTGCATGAAGAACAGCAACATTTACTGGTTCTGGAGAAATCCACCGCTGACGTGATCCTAGGGTGCCCATGGTTAGAGCAGCGCAATCCCGTCATCTCATGGAAGACCGGGGAGGTCCTGAAGTGGGGCGATAGCTGTTTCCCTCACTGCTTCTCTGCTCTTCCTGTCCCCTCCATTCCACGTACCGAGGATGTCCCAGTGTGTGCGACTTCCATCGAGAGTCCAGTTGAGAATCGTTCAGTGGATATTCCACCATGCTACGCCCCCTTCAGCGACGTCTTCTGCCCCCAGCGAGCTTCCAAGCTGCCTCCCTATCGGCCATGGGACTGTGCCATCGATCTGCTTCCGGGTGAGTCAGTGCCTCGTGGGAAAATATACCCTCTGTCACAACCGGAGGAGAAGGCCATGGAAGAATACATCCAGGAGGCACTGGATCAAGGATACATCCGTCCGTCTACTTCCTCTGCTGCTTCCAGCTTCTTCTTTGTGGCAAAAAAGGACGGAGGCTTGCGGCCCTGTATTGACTACCGATCCCTCAACAGAATCACCGTCAAATTCCGCTATCCCCTTCCTCTCGTCCCAACGGCGCTGGAACATCTCCGTGGTGCCACTGTTTTCACCAAGTTGGACCTCCGCAGCGCCTACAACCTCATCCGGATACGTGAGGGGGACGAGTGGAAGACAGCCTTTGTGACCCCTACTGGACACTATGAATACCTCGTCATGCCTTATGGACTGGTCAACGCCCCCTCCGTATTCCAGGACTTCATACATGAGGTACTCCGGGAGTTCCTTCACAGGTCATTATTGGTGTACATAGATGACATCCTGATTTACTCCCGGAGTATGGCCGAACATCGCCACCACGTTGCGGAGGTCCTGCAACGCCTGAGGGAGTTCCAGTTATACCTCAAAGCCGAAAAATGTTCCTTCCATCAGCCCTCAGTGCAGTTCCTTGGGTATAACATCGACAGCAGTGGCATCCGGATGGACGAGGGGAAGGTGGAAGCCATCAGGAACTGGCCCACACCATCAACCATCAAGGAACTCCAGAGATTTCTAGGATTTGCCAACTTTTACCGCCGTTTCATCCAAGACTACAGTATCATCTGCGGTCCCCTCACTAATTTCCTACGAAATAAGCCCAAGTCTCTGTCCTGGAATCCCACGGCCACTCACGCATTTGAAACACTGAAAGAAGCTTTCACCTCAGCTCCCCTCTTCGTGCATCCAGGTCCAACTAAGCCTTTCGTCGTAGAGATAGACGCTTCCACCACAGGAGTGGGAGCCGTTCTGTCACAGCAGCAGGGGAACCCGAGTAGACTCCACCCATGTGCCTTCTTCTCCCACTAACTGTGGGACTTCTCTCACAAACTTCTCCCAGGCCCGCTGGGCATTGTTCTTCACACGGTTCAATTTTACCATTTCTTATCGCCCTGGCCCAAAGAATGTAAAAGCGGATGCTCTTTCCCGTCTCTACAACCCCCAAAAAAAGTTCCAAGGAGTCTGAATCCATCCTTCCAGATTGCCCACCAGGTTTGCAGTACATCCCATGGACACGGCGCACTCCCCTCATCCACACGTCCCACACGTCACTGGGCACTGGCCACCCAGGGGTCAATGAAACCCTCTCACTGCTGAAGGAGCGCTTCTGGTGGCCCAACATGGCATCGGACGTCAGAAGGTACGTGAGAGGTTGCAAGGAATGCGCCATCTCAAAGAGCCCTCGACATCTTCCCTCCGGTAAGCTCCATCCTCTGCCCGTTCCCAATCGACCCTGGCCACACCTAGGAGTTGATTTCATCACCGACCTGCCAGTTTCCAACAAATGCACATGCATCCTCGTAGTCATTGACAGATTCTCCAAGTCATGTCACCTGATTCCTTTGGAGGGACTACCTACTGCCATGGAGACGGCCAAACTTATGTTCAACAAGATATTCCGTTACTATGGAATCCCTGAGGATATCGTGTCTGATAGAGGACCTCAATTCATCTCCCGGATTTGGAAGGCCTTCTTTTCACTCCTAGGTGTGACCGTCAGCCTCTCCTCTGGGTACCATCCACAGACGAACGGGCAGACGGAGAGGAAGATACAAGAAATCGGTCGCCTCTTCCGTACCTTCTGTCACGGCCACCAGGACTCCTGGAACCAGTTCCTGGGTTGGGCCGAGTACGCACAGAATTCCCTGCGTCAACCTACCACCAGTCTTACTCCATTCCAGTGCGTATTTGGTTACCAACCTCCATTGTTCCCTTGGTCCGGGGAACCGTCGGATGTTCCTGCTATCGACTACTGGTTCCGGGAGAGCGCGAGGGTCTGGGACTCCGCACACCATCAGCTTCAATGGGCCCTGCGCAGACGCAACATGACAGCCGACCTTCGTCACTCCAACGCCCCCATGTTCCTACCTGGTAATAAGGTCTGGCTGTCCATCAGGGACATCAGATTGCGTCTGCAATGCAGGAAGCTAAGTCCCAGGTTCATTGGCCCCTTTCCCATCGTGAAGCCGATCAACCTGGTCACGTATCAACTCCAGCTACCTCCACAGTACAGGATTTATCCCACTTTCCATGTTTCCCTGTTGAAGCCTCACTTTCCCTCCGTTTTTGTTCCCACAGAGCCTGGCGTAGCCGCTGAAGCCCCCCTTCCACTCATCGTAGAAGACGGTACCGCTTACCAGGTGCATGACATCTTGGACTCCCGGCACCGTGGTGGTCTTCTCGAGTATCTTGTGGACTGGGAGGGGTACGGTCCAGAGGAACGCTCGTGGGTACCTAGAAACGATATACTCGACCCTAACCTGCTTGAAACTTTCCATGCCTCTTATCCCAACAGACCTGCGCCTCGGGGCAGAGGCCGACCACCACGACGTCGGGGTCCTCGGCCCTCAGGAGCGGGCTGTGGAGGGGGGGTTATGTCACAGACACGTCAGGCTCCCACGCCATCCAATCACAGCGCACACCTTCACCAGAGTACTAATTACGATCACCTGCATCCTATCAGCACAGCAATCACCCATAGCACAAAAGACACTCTATCACACTTAGTCACTGTCCGGTCTCGTTAGCACGTAGATTTGTTTACCTCCATGCGCACCTTACGGACTTCCACAACCTTTACCTGTCTCCTGAGTGATTCCAAGTCTCCATCGTGTTCCCTCGTCCTGTGTGATCCTCCAGTGTCTTCCTCGATCCAGTTCTGTCTCCACGCCGCTATATCTGCAAGTACAAAGACTGGTCATTCATATATCTTCATCAGACGCCCACAAACCTGTACACCTTGTCTCCTTCCCTTCTGTTATGTAACACTGTCTTTATGAGTGTGTCAATGAATCATTCATTCGACCAATTCACTCAAACAACTTATTCATTCAGTAACTACAAATGATTGTCTTAATGAGTGTGACATTAAATGAGTCAGTAAATCATGTTCAAAAATGCTTATTCATTTAGGAACAAAATAAATGATTTTAGAAGTGTCACTGATTTTAGCATTCATTCAACTGATTTGTTTAAAAAATATGTATTCATTCAGGAACCAAACTAAACGAGTGGCTATCTGAATCATTGGATTATTCACTGAACGATTTGTTCAACAACATTCACTCCCTCAATTAATAATTCAGTAGATGCACCCCAGGCAACAATTACAACTTTGAGTCTGCATAGATAGTTCTCTTATCAGCTTTGCACGTCTGGCCATTTCAGCCAGGTTGCATGGAGATCGTGAGTGGACAGCTATTTTGGCCACATCAGATCATAAAAAGGCTTCAGAGCCTCAGCAGGCTTCAGAGATTCCCACATGCCTTCTGGCAAACAGTAGCTGAAATGTGATATGACATTTTTAACACATTTCCTCTCCTTTTTAAGCTGTGACTGATGAAGCATCTGGGTAACAGTTAAAATCCATTCACCTCACACAAGTGATCACTTGAACAGAACACTGGCTAATAATATTGCTTTTTGAACATTCAGGGAACATTTAGAAATAAAGTTTTCATGACTTAATAGGAACATTAGCAAAACATTAGTATATATTTTTGTTAGCTGGGTAGCTATTTTTATTGATTTCATAATACTTATGAAATCTGTTATTTAACATTAATAATTAATTATTTGTTTTCCCTTTTACATTAACTACTGTAATCAATTGCTGTAAAACAACAAAACATGCCAAGGGGTGAATATATTCAGTAGCAGTAAAATGTATTCTAGCATTACTGTCTTAATGAGATTAACAGTGAGTTACAGTGGGAAAGATTACAGAAGATTTGCTATTGCATTACTAACTCACTGTATGGGATAAGAAACTGTAAAGAATGTGAAAAAATATGGCCACGACGCATATAGTACCTTATGTATAGTAAATGACACTCAGAGTTCTCTTCTAATTAATAAATTGAGCAATCTCCAATCAAAGGACTAAAACTTAATTAATCATGCTTGTCTGCAGTATGTAGACAAATGACTACAATTGGGATATGATCAGGAAATGGCAAAAGTCATGGAAGCACTCCTGATTCATCCAAGCATGAGCAATTAATATTCTGTACACTTCAGATATGCTAGGCCTGTAAAATGGGACAGAATTACAATAGAATTAGAACTTAAGTGCAAATATTCACTAGAGCGTCAATGAATATTCATATCCTTCTGTTATGGGCATGAGATAATCCTTGTTAACTGTCCTTTACACTGAAACGTCCTAATCACCTTTTCTTAAGCATGTATAACATGGGGATACAATTGGGTGCTATAATAAAAATAGACTTGAGTCAGTAGTTGGTAAATTCGTTTTTTTTATTTTATATTGTATATTGTTCCAGTTCTGTAAAAAGAAATGTACATTGTTATTGTTATTCGACATGTGACATGTTTAATTAATTTTATAAAGTGAAAGTCACGTGGGCTCATGTGTTGTGTGGTAAGCACCGAAGGAGAAAACAAGGGAGAGAGAGCACAAGAAATTGAGACAGTAATATGTGAACAACATATTTCTCGGGCTGCGCGGGACTGGGGCAGCGAGCGCGATCAGACATTGCTGTTGTGCAACACATGTGTGGTAAGCTCATTCGTTTATTTTCTTTTGCTCTACAGAGTGAAGTAGCTATGAGTTTTTGGCTACAACGAACCCGAGCATCGATCCAGGCCTGCAACGAGGACTGTGGTATTTGATTTGTGCCAGCTATTAGTCTAAATAGGTGTTACACTGCCAATTATCTTTCGAGTGTTTGCCAATTTATATTCTTGTTTATTTATTTATTTATTTTTTTATATTCAGTAAAAGACTTGTCCATTTGTTTTAATTGTTGTTGCCATTATTTCATTACCATTTACTTCGGTGGGTTTATTTGAGAACACTAGCAACCTTATTAATCATTTTCCCTTATCATAATAATGGACAGTTTAGGGAATTTTAGAGCTTAAAAAAATTCAGGTTAGCCTTCCCTCACGAGTGACTGATGGGGGCGCTACAGAAAATTGAGGCACCGCTGGGATAAGGGCTTTTGGTTAGCTGTTTCAAGTGTTGTGTGTGGCAATAGCAACACCAAAATGGCAGACAGATCAGAACTAGTAGCTGAGCTTAAAGGCTGGTGTCATGGTAAGGGTCTAGATGAAACTCACTCGCTTATGGTTATGGTGCCTGAGGATGTTGAAATCGCTCAGATTGAGGATACACTGCACACAGTAAAATATCTTGGCCGTGTTCGTGTGCGAGGAAGGACATTTAGCGTTAAACATAACAGGATAATGGCATTATGTGAGAGTATGGAACAGTTGAAAACTGAAAATGTTCAGTCACAAACTGTTGAGTTTGTTGCAAGCAGAAGGAAAGACGTTGGAAGATCTTAGTGACTTTTTTCCAAGTTCTGAACCGACTACCAGCACTACAGACATTTTACAGATAGTGGGCAATCTGCTGGAAAAGACTACAAAGCCACCACTTGACATGGGTAGCCATCGCTGTCTTCATCTTTTTTCTGGTGTGTTGCCAACTCCATGTGGAGAAGAGAAATGTTATAACTGGCTAGAGCAAGCTCAGTTAATGGTTGAGGAGAGTGAATGTGAATGTGTTTTTGAGGCGGCTAGAACAGTCGTTAGTTAAAGTGGTGCAGCAAGGAGGTATTTACATCACCTACATGGACAGAGCCAGGCTAGAGCAAGTGCTGAGAGGAGCTACTGCTTATGACCTTATGCTGGTAAATCTTCGCTTAAGAGAAGGAAGAAAGAAACCGCCATCTTTCCTTCAATTGTTGAAGGAGATAAGGTCTGAGAAGGAATATGAGCCTTCAAGAAAGAAAGTTGATCCTTTTGTACAGTGTGTTCAAGCTAAACAGGAAGTGGATGTGAAACAAGTTGAGATTCAGAGTCTAAAGGCTGAGGTGAAAGAGCTTAAGACTATGGTGATCTCTGTGGTAAGGAAACCCACACCTGTATCACAGGAGTGTGTCGGAAAAAAGCCTGTAAAGATCACATATTGTCCAAATCCTATGAATGCTGAACTGATAGCATTAAAGAAACAAGTGAAAAGATTATAACAGAACGTTAGTAACAAAGAAACCGAACTTGATGTCACAGTTGCAAAAGTTGAAGTGTCATCCCAGAAACAACAATCTCAAAAACCCACAGAGGAACAGTTTTGCTATCGGTGTGGGGGAAATGGGCATTTTGCCAGTAGGTGTCCAAACTCAGAGAATTCAAGCAAAGTGATTACAAGACTGATTCACTTTCACTCTGAAAATCAGCAGGAATCAGCAGCAGACAGGTGGTGCTGCAAACGCAAAAGGGGACTGCTTTGTGGAGAGAAGTCTGGTGAAAGCAGAGAATTCTGCTGTCATTCCAGAAGGGTTGGTTGGTCCACCCAGCCTGATTCCACTAAAGGTAAACGGACACCCTTGCAAGGCATTGCTCGATAGTTGTTCCCAGGTAACCATTATTTTTGAACAGTGGTATCAGGAACACATATCGGATGTTCCGATACAACCGGTGTCAGGTCTAGCCTTATGGAATACCCTGAGGAAGTGGTAGGCAGTAACCAAACTGTGACTGTTCTTGCTTTGATTTGTCCAAACACCAAGATTGCAGACCAATCTCCAATCATTTTGGGGGACGAATGCTAGTCATGTCAGGTGCTTAGTCCAGCAATGTCATGAGAGAGGTGTCAACCTTGCACAGACATTGTGCATTAAGGATGATGCTGCCTCATCCAATCAGGTATCTGCTAAGGGGAATGACGAACAGGATGTTGGGTGTGTAGTTTGGAAAGGATCTGATTCATTGAGTATAGATCCTAAGAGGGAAGCAGAAGTGGTGTGTAAACTTGAGCTGAGTCAGAAGGTTGATAAAGAAATACTGATGGTGGATTCTTCCATTGAGTCTCCAATACCTGGCGGGGTATTTCTTCAGCCTATGGTTGTGCCAGGGCAAGTGGTGGACTGTGACAGTTTCCGGGTTCTGATCAAGAATGAGTCCACAACGCAAGCGTCTATTCGGACAGAAACAGTGGTTGGACGTGTATCTGGCATACTCTGTTTTTACTTGATCCCCTTTGGACAAAGCTGTATTTGATCCGAATTTGATTGAGTTTGGAGATTCCCTGGTACCTGAGAAGTGGAAAGTTAGGCTTAGGCAGAAGTTAGCCGACAGAGCTACGTTGGGACGTTGGGTTAGCTAAGGGTGTTGAACATGATATCCATCTGTCTGATCCTCGTCCTTTTTAGAGAACAATCTTGTAGACTTGTTTCTGCAGATATCGAGGATGTCAGAAAACACCTCCAAGGAATGCTACAAGCAGGGATCCTTAAGGAGTCGAGAAGCCCCTATGTATCTCCTATTGTGATCGTGAGGAAGAAAAATTGATCTATTAGGATGTGCATAGACTGTAGGCTGTTGAATAGTCGTACTGTGCCCAATCAGTACACTACCCCTTGTATAGAGGATGCCTTAAATGCCCTGTCCGGTAGTAGGTGGTTTTCGGTGCTCGACCTCAGGAGTGGCTATTATCAAATAGCCATGGCAGAGGAAGACAAAGAAAAGACTGCCTTCATCTGTCCAGTGGGGTTCTTCCAGTTTGAAAGGATGCCACAGGGGGTAACTGGAGCTCCGGCAACTTTTCAATGAAAGGAACCTCACGAAAGGAAATGCATTGACGCACGAGAGTAGGAAATGTGCCAGGACTGAGCATAAATCGTATCTCAAAGAGTCTGATCCATTTGGCTTAAGATGGGATCAGTCTTGTACTGACGCATTTAACCACATCATTAATTGTCTTACGCACACACCAGTTCTGGCATTCACAGACCCGTAAAAGCTATACACCCTACATGTTGACGCAAGTCAAAAGGGACTTGGTGCAGTCTCTCAGGCTTTCCCTACTAAAAGCAAGAAAGCTCATGAGGTTTTTGTTGACAACTACTTTTTTCATTATGGGTTACCTGCGAGGGTCCATTCTGATCAGGGTAGAGACATTGAAAGTCGTTTGATTCGGGAGTTACTAATTTGATGGGAATTCGTAAGTCTAGAACTACACCCTATCACCCCCAGGGTGAGCCACAACCCGAAAGGTTTAAAAGAACCTTGCTGACAATGCTCGGGACCCTCAGTCGAGAGAAAAAACGTTGCTGGAGTGAGCACGTTGTTCATTTAGTGTATGCCACAGGGTATTCGGCCTATTATTTAATGTGTTTTGGGGTCATGCCTGATGCAGATGTGTTTAATCACTCTCATTAGATGGAAAAGTTGAGAGAAAATCTGAGAGATGCGTACTGGCTTGCAGAGGAAGTGGCAAAGAAGAGACATCAAAGAAACAAGAAATTGTATGACAGACGAGTTTCTTTTCAGACAGTTGAAGGGGGTGATAGAGTGCTGCTAAGGAATTTAGGACTAAGGGGAAAACACAAGCTGGAAAGCAAGTGGGCTCCTAATCCTTCTGCAGTAGTGGAGAGGATGTCTCATGTGCCAGTGTACAGAATCAAATGTGAGGATAGGAAAGGTGGGATTAAGACCATCCACTTAGATCATCTCCTGCCTATTGGAGATCTGGTCAGGGTCCCTACAACTGATGTTGAACCTGATTTTCCTGCGAGATGTATGACTAGGTCTAAGGTTCGACAAGAGAGGGAGAGAATGTCTCTTGAGAGTGAGAACAGGGGTCCAGAGGAGATGGCTGTCTCTGATTCTTCTTCTGATTCTAATTCATTCACCCCAAAGAGAAATGAGGCTCATCATGGAGAAATGATTCGCCGAGGGATAGATCAGATTAGATCTGTGATGAACAAAGATAAGGTAGGCACACCAAAGGAACAAAATTCCGCTGACATTAGGTTATCTGCTGATGAGACTTCTGGACAGGAAGAATGCCTTGTTCAGAGCAGTTGTGAGATTAAGGATGAAGATCCTGAAATGTCAGTAGTGGTTGATGAAGACCCAGTATTAACTACTGAGCCAGTCAGTAAAATGTTAGGAGAACTTGATATTCGTTCTAAGAGACTGATAAAACCAGTGCAAAAGCTTACGTATGATGAACCGGATAAATCTAGAGATGAACCACTAACTATCATTTATAGAGGCCTGGTCATTAAAATTGGTAAAACCAAAAAAATGTGCATCTGCTTACTCTGTAAACGGGTCCGAATGAAGACATCTGGGCAATTTAAGAGGGTGAGGGAGTAACATGGGGATATAATTAGGTACTATAATAAAAATAGACTTGAGTCAGTATTTGTTAAATTTGTTTATTTTCATATTGTATATTTTTTCAGTTTTGTAAAAAGAAATGCACATTGTTATTGTTATTCAACATATGAAATGTTTATTTAATTTTATAAAGTGAAAGTCACGTGGGCTCATGTGTCGTATGGTAAGCGCCCAAGGAGAAAACAGTGGGGAGACGGGAAGAGAAAACAGTGGAGAGAGAGAATGCAAGGAATTGAGACAGTAATATGTGAACAGCATATTTCTCAGATTACATCTGATAGATTAGGGTGACTAATCCTAACAATTTATCGGATTGTATCCCTGCACTGAACAGTGCTTTGACGAAAAGCGTAATTCAGTTTGTTTACAGAGGAGAACAATAGCCATTGACGGTCAGTGCGTGCAGTGCGCGGGACGAGAGACTGGGTGCAGTCTGGAACATTCGTTGGCATAGAGAGAGCTGCGCGGGACTGGGACAGCGCACGATCGGCTGAGACATTGCTGTTGCACAACACACGTGTGGTGAGCTCATTCATTTTCTTTTGCCCCACAGAGTGAAGTAACCACAAGTTTTTGGCTACAACGAACCCGAGCATCGATCCAGGCCTGCAACAAGGATTGCGGTATTTGATTTGTGCCGGCTATTAGTCTAAATAGGTGTTACGCTGCCAATCATCTTTTGAGTGTTTGCCAATTTATATTCTTGTGTTTATTTTTTTTTTATTTTTTTATATTCAGTAAAAGGCTTGTCCATTTGTTTTAATTGTTGTTTCATTACCATTTACTTCGGTGGGTTTATTTGAGAAAACCAGCAACCTTATTAATCATTTGCCGTTATCAAAATAATAGAATTATAGAGCTTAAAAGAAATCAGGTTAGCCTTCCCTCACAAGTGTACTGATGGGGGCGCTGCACATGAAAACGCTTTATCATGTATGCATAGTAGTAGCTCACTTAAAGCCACACAATTAGAAATGAAAGATCTGTCATCTACTCACCCTTATGTTGTTTCCAACTTGTCTCTGGCAAAATATCCAAACTTCTCTTTTAGACAGCTTAGGCAGTTTAAAAATGTCATTTTATGAGTGAATTTTTACCTTATATAATACACATTATGACACACACTTGCTGACACTGCAAACCATACTGTAAAGATCATCTTAACAATGTAATAACAAAGGTATTAAGTAGCTTCGGTAACACTTTAGATTACAGCCCGGAAAGTACTGCGTAAGTAAAGTGAATTTTCAGCGTAACTTTCTGTAATTATAGTGTAACTATAAAGTAAGTGCGTGTAGTTATAAGGGAACAATATGTAATATTTGGGGAATAAAGGGGTAACCATCAGGAAAATTAACAAATGATTTATACTGTAAGTATTTTTTAATTAAGGGGTAATTATCCATGTAGTTACAAGGTAAGTATGAATCTGTGGGCTGTAATTAAAGTGGTGCTTGTTCCCCTCTTGTTTCATGTAGTTACAGGGTAAGTACAATAAAAATAATCTCTGATAATGAAAACTCACATCAAACAGCACATACAGCAATAACTACAGTAATCCATACGACCCCAATGGATGAATCAATGTCTTCTGAAGTGAAACATTAAATGTTTGTAAAAAAAATACCAATATTTAAAAATAAATAAAATAAACTGTAAACTATCGCTTCCGACCAGCAGTCATCTGCGTGAATGAGAGGGTTGAGTTCACGCTTGATGTAACTTGAAGTGTGACTGGTCACGCGGATGTCGGATGCCGTCTGTTTTTATTTTCATTTTTTTTAATTAATGCTCACAACAGTAAACAAACAATAACATAATATATGATAATAGCAGTGAGAAACAAACAAGACTAGAAGACAGAGATGCTAGAGAGTCGCCACTTGCACGAGAATGTCATGAAAGCTTGAAGCTTATTTACTCATGCACGCGCTGGTAACAGTTGGTCGGATATGAAAAGATTAGTAAGCTATGAGAGCATTTCTGGATGTACTTTTTCTTTTAATAAATAATAATACAGAATAGCAAAATACATGGGATTGCTCTTAAGATCCATTAGTGGAAATAACAAAAAAGAAAAAGAGGAACAAGAGGAGAAGCCAATCAAGAGAAACAAAAAAGGGACAAAACGTGCCACTTTCTGACAGGACGTTATTATTTGAAATGAAAAGTTTATTTAAAAAAAAATGAATAAGAAGTGTCATAAACCTGTTTTGAATTAAGTTGTTTTTCAATAAATGAAAAATGCCACATCCCAAAGATGCTCTATTAGGTTGAGATCTGGTGACTGTGGGGGCCATTTTAGTACAGTGAACTCATTGTCATGGTCAAGAAACCAATTTGAAATGATGCAAGCTTTGTGACATGGTGCATTATCCTGCTGGAAGTAGCCATCAGAGGATGGGTACATGGTGGTCATAAAGGGATGGACATGGTCAGAAACAATGCTCAGGTAGGCCGTGGCATTTAAACAATGCCCAATTGGCACTAAGGGGCCTAAAGTGTGCCAAGAAAACATCCCCCACACCATTACACCACCACCACCAGCCTGCACAGTGGTAACAAGGCATGATGGATCTCATTCTGTTTACGCCAAATTCTGACTCTACCATCTGAATGTCTCAACAGAAATCGAGACTCATCAGACCAGGCAACATTTTTCCAGTCTTCAACTGTCCAATTTTGGTGAGCTTGTGCAAATTGTAGCCTCTTTTTCCTATTTGTAGTGGAAATGAGTGGTACCCGGTGTGGTCTTCTGCTGTTGTAGCCCATCCGCCTCAAGGTTGTGCGTGTTGTGGCTTCACAAATGCTTTGCTGCATACCTCGGTTGTAACGAGTGGTTATTTCAGTCAAAGTTGCTCTTCTATCAGCTTGAATCAGTCGGCCCATTCTCCTCTGACCTCTAGCATCAACAAGGCATTTTCGCCCACAGGACTGCCGCATACTGGATGTTTTTCCCTTTTCACACCATTCTTTGTAAACTCTAGAAATGGTTGTGCGTGAAAATCCCAGTAACTGAGCAGATTGTGAAATACTCAGACCGGCCCGTCTGGCACCAACAACCATGCCACGCTCAAAATTGCTTAAATCACCTTTCTTTTCCATTCTGACATTCAGTTTGGAGTTCAGGAGATTGTCTTGACCAGGACCACACCCCTAAATGCATTGAAGCAAATGCCATGTGATTGGTTGATTAGATAATTGCATTAATGAGAAATTGAACAGGATTTTCCTAATAATCCTTTAGGTGAGTGTATGTATGTATGCATGTATGTACAGTGCATCCGGAAAGTATTCACAGCGCTTCACTTTTTCCACATTTTATTACGTTACAGCCTTATTCCAAAATTGATTAATTTTTTTTCTTCTCAATTCTACAAACAATACCCCATAATGACAATGTGAAAGAAGTTTGTTTTGCAAATGTTTTAAAAATAAAAAATGGGAAAAAAATCACATGTACATAAGTATTCACAGCCTTTGCCATGAAAATTGAGCTCAGATGCATCCTGTTCCACTGATCATTCTAGAAATGTTTCTACAACTTGATTGGAGTCCACCTGTGGTAAATTCAGTTGATGGGACATGATTTGGAAAGGCACACACCAGTCTATATAAGGTCCCACAGTTAACAGTGCATGTCAGAGCACAAACCAATCCATGAAGAATTGTCTGTAGACCTCTATACAGGATTGTATCGAGACACAGATCTAGGGAAGGGTACAGAAAAATGTCTGCAGCACTGAAGGTCCCAATGAGCACAGGGGCCTCCATCATCTGTAAACGGAAGAAGTTTGGAACCACCAGGACCCTCCCTAGAGCTGACTGCCCTGCCAAACTGAGCGATCGGGGGAGAAGGGCCTTAGTCAGGGAGGTGACCAAGAACCTGATGGTCACTCTTACAGAGCTACAGCATTTCTCTGTGGAGAGAGAAGAACCTTGCAGAAAAACAACCTTCTCTGCAGCACTCCACCAATCAGGCCTGTATGGTAAAGTGGCCAGACAGCACATGACATCCCTCAGACTGGGGCAAAGGTTCATCTTCCAACAGGACAACGCCCCTAAGCACACAGCCAAGATGACAAAGGAATGGCTACGGGACAACTCTGTGAATGTCCTTGAATGGCCCAGCCAGAGCCTATGCTTGAACCCGATTGAACATCTCTGGAGAGATCTGAAAATGTCTGTGCACCAACGCTCCCCATCCAACCTGATGAAGCTTGAGAGGTCCTGCAAAGAAGAATGGGAGAAACTGCCCAAAAATAGGTGTGCCAAGCTTGTAGCATCATACTCAAAAAGACTTGAGGCTGTAATTGGTGACAAAGGTGCTTCAACAAAGTGTTGAGGAAAGGCTGTGAAAACTTATGTACATGTGATTTTTTTATTTTTTTTTATTTTTTTATACATTTGCAAAGATTTCAAACAAACATTTTTCACATTGTCATTATGGGGTATTGTTTGTAAAATTGAGGAAAAATAATGAATTTAATCAATTTTGGAATAAGGCTGTAACATAACAAAATGTGGAAAAAGTGAAGCACTGTGAATACTTTACGGATGTACGGTATGTATGTACAGTTGGAAAAAAAAGTGTGTGAACCACTTGCAGAATCTGTGAAAATGTTAATATTTTTTACAAAATAAGAGAGATCATACAAAATGCATATTTTTTTATTTAGTACTGTCCTGAATAAGATATTTTACATTAAAAATGTTTACATATAGTCCACAAGACAAAAAAGTAGCTTATTTATTATAAAAGTTTATGAACCACTGATTCTTAATACTGTGTGTTGTTAGCCGGATGATCCACGGCTGTTTTTATGTTTTGTGATGGTTGTTCATGAGTCCCTTGTTTGTCCTGAGCAATATTCACATTTCCTTCATTTTTCCAGTATCTTTTGCATATTTGAACCCTTTCTAGCAGTGACTATGATTTTGAGATCCATCTTTTCACACTGAGGACAATTGAGGGACTCAAACACAACTATTAAAAAAGGTTCAAACATTCACTGAAGCTGTCTTCTATGAAACATGTAAGTATCTTCTGTTGCTTCCGAAGGGCAGTACTAAATGAAAAAATATATATATTTAAACAAAATAAGACAAATTTGGACATCTTCATCCGGTTCAAAAGTTTCCACCCCTGGCTCTTAATGCATCGTGTTTCCTTCTGGAGCATCAGTGAATGTTTGAACTGGTTCAAATACTTTTTCTTGTAATTGTTTGTAACAGGGGCATTTTCTCCGAGGAGGCAAGGGATGCAGTGTCTCCAAAAATTGGATGAGAAAATAATCAATGTTATAAAAATAAAACAACACAAATATTACAAAATGTGACATTAAAAAGTATATAAATCACTTGTTTTTCTAAAGTAACACTGTCCAACAACACCACCGCAGATAAAGTTACAGCAGGAGTCCATGTCTCTCTAGCCTCCCCTGAACCCATTGATTTTTAACAGACCCCCTAATGCATGCGGTGGGTTTGGTTGGGGGGTGATTGAGAATGAATTGGGGAACGTCACGTGATATGATCGTTTATGATCGGATATCACTGGTTTATGCAATAAATCCCACCTCTTGCTTTCGTGCACATTGGTGAATCTGCCTGAATGAAGAACATAATGCCGTTAATGGGAAAACTAATTAAAAATGTAAACAACTCACCCACTTAGATATCACTGCTTTATGTCACGTCAAAATCTAAATTGAAATGGCCTGAAAACATGTTGACTGTGGGGGGTTTTAGTGAGCAATCAGCTTTTGTGAAATTAAAGTTAGCCTACATTTCCGTGTCTGTGACCAGTGTTTACCGAGCTTGATGAGTGATAAAAATAAGTTGACTAATAAAAAGAACAGCTGTAAATCAGTTCACAAATAAAACATATTGTTTAAATTGTTACTGCCTTTAGTTATTATTTTGGAATAAATGTAAAAACCACTAACTTGATTAATTACATAGTGTAAAAATACAAAATAGAACTGTATTTGGTCTTTATGTAATATTTAACCAGGAAAATGTAACAAAATTAAGTGTAACCAGGACATACATATATACACTAACCTAAAGGATTATTAGGAACACCATACTAATACTGTGTTTGACCCCCTTTTGCCTTCAGAACTGCCTTAATTCTACGTGGCATTGATTCAACAAGGTGCTGAAAGCATTCTTTAGAAATGTTGGCCCATATTGATAGGATAGCATCTTGCAGTTTATGGAGATTTGTGGGATGCACATCCAGGGCACGAGCTTGTGCAAATTGTAGCCTCTTTTTCCTATTTGTAGTGGAGATGAGTGGTATCAGGTGGGGTCTTCTGCTGTTGTAGCCCATCCGCCTCAAGGTTGTGCGTGTTGTGGCTTCACAAATGCTTTGCTGCATACCTCGGTTGTAACGAGTGGTTATTTCAGTCAAAGTTGCTCTTCTATCAGCTTGAATCAGTCGGCCCATTCTCCTCTGACCTCTAGCATCAACAAGGCATTTTCGCCCACAGGACTGCCGCATACTGGATGTTTTTCCCTTTTCACACCATTCTTTGTAAACTCTAGAAATGGTTGTGCGTGAAAATCCCAGTAACTGAGCAGATTGTGAAATACTCAGACCGGCCCGTCTGGCACCAACAACCATGCCACGCTCAAAATTGCTTAAATCACCTTTCTTTCCCATTCTGACATTCAGTTTGGAGTTCAGGAGATTGTCTTGACCAGGACCACACCCCTAAATGCATTGAAGCAACTGCCATGTGACTGGTTGATTAGATAATTGCATTAATGAGAAATTGAACAGGTGTTCCTAATAATCCTTTAGGTGAGTGTATATATATATATATATATATATATATATATATATATATATATACCAATCAGGCATAATATTATGACAGGTGAGGTGAATAACACTGATTATCTCTTCATCATGGCACCTGTTAGTGGGTGGAATATATTATGCAACAAGTGAATATTTTGTCCTCAAAGTTGATGTGTTAGAAGCAGGAAAAATGGGCAAGCGTAAGGATTTGAGCAAGTTTGACAAGGGCCAAACTGTGATGGCTAGACGACTGGGTCAGAGCATCTCCAAAACTGCAGCTCTTGTGGGGTGTTCCCGGTCTGCAGTGGTCAGTATCTATCAAAAGTGGTCTAAGGAAGGAACAGTGGTGAACCGGCAACAGGGTCATGGGCGGCCAAGGCTCATTGATGCACGTGGGGAGCGAAGGCTGGCCTGTGTGGTCCAATAAAACATACAAGCTACTGTAGCTTAAATTGCTCAAGAAGTTCATGCTGGTTCTGATAGAAAGGTGTACACAGAATACACATTACATCGCAGTTTGTTGCTTATGGGGCTGCATAGCCGCAGACCAGTCAGTGTGCCTATGCTGACCCCTCTCCACCGCCGAAAGCATGGAGCAATAGAAGAAGGTGGCCTGGTCTGATGAATTACATTTTCTTGTACATCACGTGGATGACCGGGTGCATGTGCATCACTTACCTGGGGAACACATGGCACCAGGATGCACTATGGGAAGAAGGCAAGTCGGCGGAGGCAGTGTGATGCTTTGGGCAATGTTCTGCTGGGAAACCTTAGGTCCTGCCATCCATGAGGATGTTACTTTGACACGTACCACCTACCTAAGCATTGTTGCAGACCATGTACACTTTCATGGAAATGGTATTCCCTGGTGGCTGTGGCCTTTTTCAGCAGGATAATGTGCCCTGCCACAAAGCACAAATGGTTTAGGAATGGTGTGAGGAGCACAACAACGAGTTTTAGGTTGTGTTGACTTGGCCTCCAAATTTCCCAGATCTCAATCCAATCAAGCATCTGTGAAATCTGCTGAACAAACAAGTCCAAACAAACACCTCGCAACTTATAGGATCTGCTGATATTAGGAATATCCAATATTAGGAAGATGGTCATAATGTTATGCCTGATTGGTGTGTGTGTATATATATATATATATATATATATATATATATATATATATGTATATATTGTAAAAATAAACTGTGAGTACTTTGCCATTTTAAAACACCACTGCACACCACTGGTATGTAATGTTTAATGTTGCATAATGTCTAACATAATGGAGTGACTAATGGACTAAATGTTTTCAAGGGATAATTAGTTTAATTTCTCTTTATTTGACATTTAATGTCTTATAATTAATTTTAGAACTTAAAAAAAAAATCTATTTGCTACTTAGATAATGCTTTTGAGAAACATGTAGTAAATATAAAGTACTATGTACATGAGACTAACATTGTACTTGTGCTTCAAAAAACCCAGCCAGTATCATGTAAGGCCATCACAACACAGATTTAATGAAATTACTTTATATCTTGATTAGAGCTGTCAATTAAACATATTACGTCAATGTGATTGTTACCTAATTTTATTTTAATTAATGTAGATTCTGTAATAAGGGCTTCTTCTTTCATTCATTTTGAATACCAAACCACACTGGGAGAAATTTTAAAGCTTTTCTCAGCAAACAATGACATATGTAGCTTAATCAATTAATCTATTTTGAATTGATTGCCAGCTTTAATATTGATACTCCAGCTGTCAGTCACAGCTTCACTTTTACTACAGATATAAAGCACCACCAGTAAAGCCTCCCAGTAATCCAAATAGTCCAAATGGTCTTGCTGTCTCATCCAAAAACTGAACTAGAGACTCAGAGGGCAGCACTAGTCCTGCCTGATCCCTGATCGGTGAGACGAGTCTCAAATCATACATGCCAAAGACCACATCCACCTCCCGCTCTCACTGCAAAAAGCAAACGAAGGATTATCAGGTCCTGCGGCAGCACAAATATCCCCTCCACGGGGTCCCTGGAGGCCCTGGAAAGACCTGGCTCAGCGGAACCCCTGACAGGCTAAAACACAGAGAGGGGAGCCAGCTAATCAGCATCCAGGAGAAGAGCTCTGAGGCTGGGTCACGCAGGCCATATCTCCTTCCTTTCTTTTTCCAGCACAGTCTAGTGGGCCATTAGCAGTGCTCTTTATCTGGTGCTCATCCAGTCACTGACACGGTGAGCTCAAGCTCTGGCAGCAGAGCCGATGGTTTAATTTGAAGCTGATTGAAGCTGTTGATTTCTCAGGTTTATACATGCAAGGTATTTTAGCTGCGTTTCCAAGGGATGTTTAATGATTCATTCTTGTTAATCCATCCAACAGACAACATGAGTCCTGTAATGTTCCATAATTAGCATAATGAGGCATAATTAAGGCTTTAAAAAAAAAAAACTATTGAGAGCCTCATAATAAACACAGAGTTTATGACAAATAGGGACTTGGAGACACAAACAGGTGACTTATTAGCATAAATAACAAAAATGCAGGTTGCAAGTGACAAGGGAACAACAAAAGTGGATTAAATATGCACATAACAAGCATTATGTTAGATAGCTTAAGTGGCGGAGGGAACTGAATAAAATACATATTTTCCAGAGCAGTGGCCATACGTTCCTGTTTTGTGGTGCCCTGACCCAGAATGTACTGTATATATGGAAGTTTCAGTAACACTTTACTTTACAGTGTCCTTGTTACTCGTTAAATGTAGTTACTATAGTAATTACTATAAATGATGCACCCTAAACCAATGCATTATAACCCTAATCATAACCCTATAGCAAGTACATGTCGTTAATTAATATTACTCAGTACTTAAATATATAATTACACTCTAACAACGAGGGTTACACTTTATTTTACAGTGTCCTTGTTACATATGTTACATGTACTTAACATAGTAATAAATTATGCATCATTACATGCAACTAACCCCTTAACCAAACCCTAATCCTACCCTAACCCTAGTATAGTAAGTACATGTAGTTAATTAATATTACTCTTAAAGTACTAAAGTACTCTTAAAGTACTGAGTAATATTAATTAGTAACTAGTAAGTACATGTAATTTAACAAGGACACTGTAAAACAAAGTGTTACCAAATAAAGTCTAACTGAAGTTTCTTCCATATGAAGTAACACTTTTTTCACACTAGTTTATTTGAATTTGTCCACAAATAATGTCCAAAGGGTTTTTCGCACTGCGCTTAAAGGGTCACTTCAGCGATTTAGCATTAAGTTTTGTAACAGTAGAAACCCGGTAGTTTAATTGAATGATCATGCTACAGCACGTAGTAGGAGCTAGTTCCGCATGTTTTCAACCTGCCCATAGGGGGGTGGGATCTCAGTCACAGAATGTAAATGAGCACGGCCTTTCTCGGGCATTCATAACGGAGCGGTGCGGAGCAAAGCAAGTGTTCTCAATGAATTCCTATGAAAGTTAAGCTTCCAAAGGCATGAACTGAAATGTGCCAGACTGGAAACGCACCGTGAATGACTGTGAGGCTGTGAATGAATGCTTGGCGGCCGTGCTCATAGTAGTTTCGGTATAGAAGTAGCACCAATTCGGGGGCGGGTTGCTTGAATTGTGGGTTCATTAGCCTATTATTCCTAATGAAAAACACAACAACCAAATGGTACAATGACAAACTCACTTAAATAGGCGCTTTTACATTTCGCTTTGAAACCAAATCTTCCGCAATAATTTTGTCTGTCAGCTGTTTGCTCTCATGATGAATGAAATCTGACTCCTGCTGCGTTTGTGCGGTGACTCTCGTTTGGCTCATGCTGTATTGAGCAGACACGTTCAGTTTTTAATTGTAGTGTCTGTTCTGTAACTGAACTAAATGATTTTATTACTATAAAAATTAACACAACGGTGGGGTGGTGCCGTGGTGGGCAAGTGTTGTAACCGGTAGGCGTGGCTTGGGAGTGGCCTCGTAGGGCAGCGAAGCAAGTGCATTCTGGGAGTTGTTGCCTTTCATCCATATGAGCCAAAAATACATTTTCTGGCTTTTCTCACTCTAGAAGGCACCAACTTCAAAAATAATTTTACATTTCTACTACATAAATGATCCAATTTAAATACATCAATTTAAATACAAAATAATCTTTCCAGCGGTGAAGTACACCTTTAACCCCAGGTTATCGTCGTTCCAAACGCCGTTTTTAACCCCGGGTAAAGGAACGTTTCACACTTAAAATTTAGAAACGGGGTTAGCATAGCTTTTTACCCAGGGTTTTGCTTTTGCAGTGTTAACCCCGCATTGCGGTGCCAAACATGTACAGTGTGAAACGGTGCGGTGTTAGAATGTTAAAGCTAGACGCTTAGCAACAGACAACCAATCATACATATTTGTGTGCTTTGCACAGTCACGGAAACACACTCTATATAAACAGTACATTCAGCATTTGAGAGGAAAAATGTCAAATGGTGACAGAAAATGTGACAGCTTGTGTGAAGAAGAGACTGTTTCATTCTTACCTTTATAGTCAGAAGTATCCATTCAGTATACAGTAAACTCGATGGTACAGTCGGCAATACGAGCAATGCTAGAGCTTTTATGTAAACAGGTTGTGTGCTGCATTCATCCAATAAATGACACTGATCCTGCAAATCAGAACGTTGTTGTGGCGTTTCAGAGAAGTGTCAAGAGTAGTAGAAGTGTGAGTGTCAGAGAGTTGTGTCGTTGTTATTGTGGTTCATATGTGTTAGGGCTATATATTATTATATTATACTATTATACTACAGTATACTACATTATTTACTATTATGTTAGATAGAGGAAAACTCTATTAGGGAAAAACTATTATTAGGTGTCCTTTGGCATCTGCTGGATAGATCACAGTATAAATAAATAATTACTTAACAGTGTGTCAGACAGAGAAAGATACATATTTTATTTTATACCCAGGCAATGGACAAATGTCTGCTCATGTCATTGGCTCAGGATTAATGGATTTGTCTGCTATTTCTTTACACAGTAGCTAGGTGTCACTAATGAGCAATTATGAATGAAGCTTCGGGTAATGAACCTTTTGGTGAAGCAATGGGCTGCAAAGTCTCAGTGGTTCTGGAAGCCTCATTTTGCCATCACTAGTTGCAGCAGGTGAGGAAGCAGGATCCAAGTGCAGTCGTACGTTTATTAAATAAACTTCACAAGTACAAAATCATAGGGACAAGAACAAGGCTAAGGAACAGAATAACCAACATAACGCAACGATAAGAACTGACAAAGAACAAGACTGAACACAGGGTTTAAATACACAGGCAAACAGATCATGGAAACGAGACACAGCTGACAAGACTAATGAGACACACCTGAACTGAAACTCAAATCAACATGAAAAACTACAAAATAAAGCACAGGAAACACTTCAACTTAGAAGTCCAAGGACACAGACACAGAGCACATGTGACAAACACAGTAAGGTGTGTCTTTAGTGAATGTATACAGTTGAGTAAGGAATCGGATGTGTTCCAATTAATTGGATCCGTACAGCTGTTAAAAGGCAGGACCTAATATTCTGTGTGATTAATGTTAATCAAACAAGAGAAAATAGAAAATCAGCCCATGCTTAACTGAATAACTTTAATATATTTATTAAGAATTTATTAAGAATGTATAGTTAATTTATAGAGTGAAGACTATGCAGAGGTTTTTTTTTTTTTTACATTAAATAATCAATTTCTTTGTTAAATAGACCAACTGTAGCTGAAAAAATAAAGCACTGTTTTTGTCATATTGATTGTAATTAGCATTTTTGCTTATTTTAAAAAACAAAGATAAAATACAATTAAATATCTATATTGTAATTATAATATTACATTACTGACCAGCTGTTAGTGTGCTTTGGTTCTCCCAAGAAGGGGTCCCCAGTGTCAAAGCAGATCATCAGCAAATGAGGGGCGGTTTGCCTTCGCCTCTGCTGATCAGAGCACACTCTACGATAAGTGTAGCATCCTCAAAAGCTCTATCGACCCTCCAAGAGATCTGTGATGTTGCAGGTTGGGCCTCCCCACACACATTTATGAGATGTTACAGTCTGGACCTTCCTTCCATGAATAAATGTTTGGAAATGTAAACGTCTTGGTTACGCTGTAACCCTCGTTTCCTGAAGGAAGGGAACAGAGACGTTACGTCAGTTACTGACGAAATGGGGGTTTCGCTTAGAAGCCAATCGCCTTTGAGATCTACAAAACGAGCCAATGGCATGAAAATGCCATGGGTCTGCTGAATTTGCATAACGCAACCCCGTCCCACCGTGTGGGTATAAAGGGCGTTGCGTGGCAATCTCGCATTATGTTACCTGCTGAAGAGCCGAGGCATGAGCACCCGGCCGTTCCAGCGGTACAGCGGAAGTGGCATGGGGACGTCACGTCTCCGTTCCCTTCCTTCAGGGACCGTGAGAGCTCATTGGCTGCACGACTCAGGTCTCCCGGGGCGAACGTTTGTCCTGCGACCTCCTCCATGGCCCAGCCCAGGTGGAGGCTGCTGCTGGGGCAGGGCGGGAGGGGCGGGAGCCGCAGGAGTGCAGCCCTGGCGGGGAGCAGGCTGAGGCGTCTGTGCCAGCGGCTGGATAGGGCAGCAGCAGGCCGCCGGGGCAGAATATGTTCAATCACACAGACTGCTTTTGTGCAGTCGAGAACTTTTGGGCAAAGCTCCCGACTGCCCCGCCAAATAGCCCAGTTGAGGAAACGTGTTCGCTCAAACTCCTGCCCATTTGTCAGACTGAGCCATAAATAGCTTTCCTGGACCACGGCAGTGGACATCACCTGACCGAGAGAGCATGCAGTAACCTTCGTCGCCCGTAGGACGAGGTCGGCAGCCGCACGCAGCTCACGCACGAGTGTGGTGTCAGTACTGCCCTCGTGCATGCTTCTGAGCACCCTGGCCCGATAGACTTGAGGGATGGCCTAAGCATGCAGGTGGACGCGGCCTGGCCCGCGGCTCTGTGGTTCTCCGCCACTAAAGTAGACGTAACCCACAAGCCTTGGACGGGTGCTTTGGGTCCCAGCGCACTGCTGAAAAGCTCTGCGGGCACAGTTGCCACGCAACAGAACGTTCAACAGGGGGAACCCCAGTGTACCCTTGTGTACACCGTGCCACTATCGAGAGCAGTAAGGCGGAAGAGGCTGCTGCTCCTCATGCAGTTCCAGGAAGAAGCGCCAAACAGCGCTCATGCCCGTGAGACGGACTAATCAGCTGACCGCACCCAGAAACAATGCACGGGCGAAACGTCTTGAAAAAGACGTGCCGCGTGCAGCTCTTTTAGAGGAGTTTTGCTCTGCAGAATGCTGAAGCGCACAGGGAGAACGCACACGCTGTGCTGGATCACTGCACAGATCAGACAAGAATGCGGAACTCGCTGGAACGCGCCATAACACCGACACTCTGAAGAGATGCTCGTCTTGAAGAGAGAAAGCTAAGGCAAGTAACACTTGGCTCTGAAGCAGAAACATAATGCGAGATTGCCACGCAACGCCCTTTATACCCACGTGGTGGGGCGGGTTGCGTTATGCAAATTCCGCAGACCCATGGCATTTTCATGCCATTGGCTCGTTTTGTAGATCTCAAAGGCGATTGGCTTCTAAGCGAAACACCCATTTCGTCAGTAACTGACGTAACTCGTAGTGTACTGACTGAAAGGGAACTGATATTTCCTATTGACACACTACAGCAAAATATATAAATAACTGGCTTAAAACCATTTTTGGGGGGGGTAAAAATGCTAACGTGCCTAAGACGTTTGCAAAGTACTGTATATAAAAGTAAAAGATAAAAGTAAAACAATAAAATTTATTCATTCAGAGTATTCTTTACTGGAACGGGGCCTATCCAAACCTAGATGGTCCACATTGTTTTGCAAATATAGTGCATTTAAACATCAAATGCTACCTGTCACACTATAAATCATACTACAAAAAAAAGCTAAATTAGGGTGGAGTGGAGCAACTTTATTATTTATTTCTGATTGCACTTGTGTCACTGTCTCAGTGAGTGAATATGTTGGATTTAAGCAATTAGATGTGACAAGCTTAATTGTATCTCTGCGAGTGGATGATAAAGTCACAGATCTCCACCCATATGGAAAAGACACAAAATGAGATGGAGCTGCCCATTTCATCCTATTCAGTCAGGCTCTCCCTAAATGGGGGAAATGACAGAAAAGGAGGGAATACGCTATGAAAACACAGTGCACATGGTAATATATTCAACCCAGCCTCACTGGAAATACGTGCCTGTGGCAACATTTCTGGAAAATGACATTGCTTCTTAGATGTTTTGTGACACTTTCAAAGTGAAATGTCCAGTGAGTTGCACAAAATGTGTCAGTTTTGTCCAAAAGAGATGAACGTGAATCTGGAAGCATTTTATTTTGTTGGTTGTTGTACATATCACAGCATCACAGAAATTAAATGTCTAGTGAGTGGTACTTAAAGGTTAACGCTTCATTGCATTTGAACATAATTTACCACCTACACTAAACCCAACCGATAATGTTAAAAGCAATGCTGTACCTGGGGAGTTACTGAGCAAGTTTACTAGCATCAGAAAAACCATACATATGGAGCTGGTTATGTAACACAAACATCAAAATGTATTAGTTTACAAATCATGTCAAATACATAGCATTTGTGCAAGGAACCACACACACAAAAAACGTCTTTATTAAATCGACAATCAGCCCCCATATTCATAATTTGTTTAAAAAAAAAAAAAAAGTTGGTGTTTACTGCCACTAACGGTCATTTTACCTTGAAACTGCAGTGAGAAACAAAAAAAAAAAAGTAGGTTTCTGGAGTTTTCAAAAATATAGGTAGAGACACGTTTTTCCAGTGGGCCTTGAATATATGGCTCTGGTCTTATTATATACAGTTCTGTCTACCAAACTAATTTTCTGTACATCTCTGCTGTAGTCTCTTTTCCCTGTGTCTACCTGTTTTTCTTTGTCAATGTTCATTTCTAGAGAGCACAGCTTGATGCAGGAAAGTGTTGAACCAAATGACTAATTACCATATTTATCTTTGTTTTGTTGGTCATTTTAATCTTGGTTAGTATACAAACATGAGTATCTTCCTCCATAATTAAATGTTACATCCTGAAATAAATGTCATGATTACTACTCACTGTCAGGACACAGATGGAAGCGGAGGATGAGGTAAACTGAGTTTGTTTAAAACAGACACGAACACAGGTAAAGGCTGATGCAGGCAAATGATGAGAACTAGCACTTCAGATAGTCACTTAGCTGCGGGTTATAGAGTTTCTAGAATGCTGGGAATTGGAAAACACAAGGAACAAGTTGAAGGAATACAATGGCCTCTCAGGTGAGTAGCAGGCAAGGAGTCCAGATACATTTGACAAGACCAGACAAGGATGTGCAGGGAGAGTGTGCTTATAAAGTATCTGTGATGATGGGGTGCAGGTGCAGGTGATCAGTACTCCGGTGGTTGTGAACGAGTGGGCGGAGCGTGGAGATCTGGTGATGATGCATGTCTGATGGTGGATGATGGCTGAGACTATCATGTTGTTCTTTTCTCAGCAGAACACAAACTTCTGACTGTTGTGTTTTCAACAATAATAGAGCTTTACAGTTTAAAAAATGACTCTAATGCATCATAAACTCTGTGCATTGCAATAAATTCTGCTCCTTGTCACTATCACAATATCCGATTTGTGAACAAATGATTCATTTGAGTTGGGAGTTTTCAATAAATCAGATGGGCTTCAGAAGACTTAACAGGCCATATGGAACACTTTTATGATACTTTAATTATGCTTTTGTGACAGTTTTTGAAGATTGAAAGCTTCAGTCCCCATAACTGCAAGGAAAAAAGACAAAATTTCTATTTTTGGGAAAACTAACCCTTTAAATAGGTTATATTCCCAAATATTTGCTTCTTTTGTGCTGCAATATGAATATTTCGTGACAAGATTTTTTAATAATCCCTGTAATCCATGATACCCTTAGCTTTTTTCTGCTGATATGGTGTTTGCTTGTCTGTAGCAAGATCTTCTTTGTCATACACACAAAAATCATGTGGCAAGCCTCTTTAGAGTAAGGAGACGTGCCATTGAACAAGCAGGAGGGTATTTGTCTTGAGACATAACCACTGCTTCAGCTGTTTTCAAGCCGGATCAGGGCCTGTCTTGTCTTAATGAAAGAGAAAAACTCCAAGGTATACTTCACAAGTTTTGTGGCACTGAATTCTTTATCAGCACACTCTTTAGACGCAGCTAGCCAGATCAAAATCAGCCTGCAACAAGTCCTCCACGCAAGCTTTAACAGACGCTGCTGACTTTAAGCCAATTCAGGATTGATTTGTTCAACACGATACCTTCTTTTCCTACAATATCAGTGTCTCTTTGGTTTTCTGTCCTTTTTGTTCTTCGTGTCCATCAATAAGAGACAAAAAATAGATTAGATCAATTAATTCTGCACATACCACGTTTTTCAGAAGCAAACGGAAAGATGTGAATGCCTGTCACTGTGCCAGAATGCAAAACTGGACATATAGATGTAACCAAAGACTTACATTGTAACAATCCAAAACAAACCTGTTGCTCAAACAAATAGCTAAAGTATGGCAAGCCGTTTTGACTTTTATTCATTCCCAGGATATGAATTCTTGATATCAACAATTAAATCTTCACTAGTTAAAATGCTAATTCTTGATATCAACTATGACGTTCTTGATATCTTTTTGTATTGTATTTTCATTAGTGAAATGTCACCATAGGCTGCCATTCAAATTCAATTGTTGATATCAAGAATTGATTTCTTATTAGATTGATATTACATATCAGAAATACAATTCTTACTAGTAAAAACTTGGTTACTAGTGCAAATGTCTATTCTTGATATCAACAATTAAATTGCTACTAGTAAAAATGTAAATTTTTGATATCAATAATTCTTTTGTCACTAGTGACAATGTTAATTTCTGATATTATTAATGTGATTTTTACTAGTAAAAAAGATATCTGGAATTATATTGATATCAGAAATACATTTACATATATCAAGAATTAACATTTCAACAAGTGAAAATTGAATTCTTGATATCAGGAATTTATATTTTTACTATAGTAAAGTAATTATTGATATAAAAAATGATCATTTTAACTAGTAAGATATAAATTCTTGATATCAACAACTATTCAAATTATCAAATACTATTGGGTAAATTGGCAGTGGGCGGGATCACACGGACCAAAACAAAAACAGACATTCCAACACAGAACACACAGTTCAGATTAGAATAACTGACTCTAGAAGTGTTTTTCGAAGAAATAAGAATGTGAACTGAAATTCACAAATATGTTTTCAAAATAACTGCAAACATATTATGGTATTTTTATGCTTTACCACAGTAAAAAAAAAAAAGACATACAGCACCTTTAAAGGACTATTTTTTAGTAATCACAGTAAAAAAGAAAACTTTAATTAAAATAAATAGCTTATAAGTTATTAGCTGACACCTTGCTAAAATATATTCTGAAGCATCTGTTGAGATGCTTCTACTATGGACAACACACCACACAAGGATTAATGCTGCCAAATACTTAGAGAGATAATTTAATATTTCCATTCAAATGGCAGCTTAAAGCAATGTTGCTTTAATTGATTGAATCTATGCTGAATTGCTAACTCAATGAAAATAATGAGTGCATCCCATCAGAACAAAGCAGGGAATGCAGATGCAGGGAACGTGGCTCTCCCGTTCCCCAGGAACATGTCTTTGCTGGCAGCTAATCAATCAGCTGTGGTAATGGCTGTCTCTCAGCCTACAGTGGCACCTTTAACAGCTCAGCTCAATTTAGTGGAAGACACTTCTGACCTTTTGTGGACACTTAGAATCCTGCTCATCAAACCAATAGGTGCAAAAGATGCTTGCATTGGTAGTTTTCTATCAACAAATGGATTGACAAACAAGCTTGTAAATATTGTAAATATAAGCTTGACTGCCCATAGTAAAATAAATATAACCTGATTGCCCATAAAATGGCAGTCAAACACCAGGGTAATGTGCTGTTTGTATGTGAGATATGAATCATCTAACTAAATTATTTATGTTACTTTTTACTGCGTTCAGAGCTTTGGGGTTTGTAAGAATTTTCTCTCATGCTCACCAAGGCTGAATTAGAAAAAAATAAATAAATAAATGCGATAAAACAGTAATATTTTGAAATCCATTTAAAATAACGGTTTCATATTTTAATATCATTTAAAATGTAATTTATTCATTAATTTTCAGCATCATTACTCCAGTCTTCAGTGTCACTTGATACTTCAGAAATCATTCTAATATGATTATTTGGTGCTCAAGAAACATCTCTTATTATTATCAGCGTTGAAAACAGCTGTGCTGCTTAATACAGCAATTTTATATATAGACAAACTAGCAAACTAGCAAAGGGAACACAGGCACAGAACACAGTGAAAACTAAAACTGAAAAGAAAAAAAAACAACATTATATAAATATTTTAAAGAATACTTAATACTAATGCAGTTACATTTTCAGATTTTCTGTTACCTAACCTAAAGTGAGAACTACTTACTGTTAATAAGTTGTCAACAAAGCATAAAAAATGATCTACATATGAGCTTATTAAACAATAATTTTGCTAATTACAGTGACAATGAATGAAGAATTCACTATCTGTTTATAGCCTATAACAATGAGACTACAATATACACCAATCAGGCATAACATTATGACCACTGACAGGTGAAATGACACTGATTATCTCTTCATCATGACACCTGTTAGTGGGTGGGATATATTAGGCAGCAAGTGAACATTTTGTCCTCAAAGTTGATGTGTTAGACGCAGGAAAAATGGGCAAGTGTAATGATTTGAGCGAGTTTGACAAGGGCCAAATTGTGATTGCTAGACGACTGGGTCAGAGCATCTCCAAAACTGCAGCTCTTGTGGGGTGTTCCCGGACTGCAGTGGTCAGTATCTATCAAAAGTGGTCCAAGGAAGGAACAGTGGTGAACAGGGTCACGGGCGGCCAAGGCTCATTGATGCACGTGGGGAGTGAAGGATTGCCCGTGTGGTCCGATCAAAGCTACTGCAGCTCAAATTGCTCAAGAAGTTAATGCTGGTACTGATAGAAAGGTGTCAGAATACACAGTGCATCGCAGTTTGTTGTGTATGGGGCTGCATAGGTTGTGCCCATTTACATCACGTGGATTGCCGGGTGAGTGTGCGTCGCTTACCTGGGGAACACCAGGATGCACTATGGGAAGAAGGCCGGTGGAGGCAGTGTGATGCTTTGGGCAATATTCTGCTGTTCAAAGCACACCTTCAGGGGTCTAGTGGAGTCGACGGGTCAAAGTAGGACAAACACAATATTAGGTCATAATGTTATGCCTGATCGGTGTATAAACTATAAATTAACTAAAATAATTGCAAATCATTTGTGAGTACTTTATTACGGCATACTTATTATAAAGTGTTACCAAAAAAGTTTAGTATTATACAATGTGATTGCATTGTTTTGATCAGAAATTCAATGGTAACTTATCAAATGTAGACAGTCAGTTCATTACATTCCTGGAATTATCACATTGTCAAACACGCAGTTTGCACAAATTATGTTATTATATATATGTGAACACTGAACCTACTTATTATGGATCAAAATATCCCTTACAGTGGTCAAAAAAATTGCTAATTAGTGTATAGTATTAAGCACAAACAGACAAGTGTAACAATACCTAATCCGTCTCTTGAAGAAACATTTGTCTCTTTCCAAGTAATTAGAGAAGTAATCCATTTAAACACTTTTTTTTGCAACTAAAGCATCGAGAGCATGCTCAAAGCATTGATTTGTCCAAAATCAAGTTGGAAAATGTGACTTTGCAGACAGCAGTGTTCTCATTAAAGTAAATTAGATTGTGCAAAAGGGCACCAAACCAGCCAATGTATCCATAGCAAAACTGGTACAGCCAATATGCTATTATACATCTGAGAGACAACAAATAGTCAGGTTCCCTGATCTAGTTACGCGCAGCCTCCCTGTTTACAGCCTCTATAGACTCTAGTTCTATTTCTGATAAGCTTTTAATTCTATACTGAGAAAGAGAGCAAGAACGCGAGAGAGATGCGAACCGCATGCAATTTGCACAATCCTTCCACAAACCTGGACCGGAGTGTGATGCGGTGAGCATTGGCAGTAGCAACGGCAACGGTGTTGAATTCTAATTGTTTTGAAGGGTATGGAACTGAAGGGTTGCCATGGCAACGTGCATCAGTCAAAAAGCAGGGAGCGATGCTGTCGCCTGATTTCTGTGATCTAATTTAAAGTTTCCAGGATTCCTGTTATCATTCACTTTAAAGCATGGAGGATTAAAACAAGGGGCTCGAGAGATCAGCGCATGTAAGGCGTGTGTATTTACTGTTCGCACATATGCATATGTGTTATATATAGTACATGCATTCACATCTAAAACATTTGATATTGTCTGTGTGAACTAGATGGATGTCAATGCAAAGAGTGGCTTGTAATGTATGGTATGCATAATGATAACACGATATCATTTCATAATGCTTATTTATTCCTCAAGGCTATGAGATTGTCATTAGTAGCAATTAAGACCAAAAAACTTGAAAAATGACTAATCATTCATGTAAACATATTGCTGTGCCAGTGTCTAACTCCACTGAATAAGCAGCAGGCTTTTAGATAAGACAGGAGCTCAGTAAGTGCCATAAGCTAAAAAAATGAGCTCTATGCATTTGTTACAGATATACTCATAATGGGGATGCTGCAGAAAATCAATAGGTAATCAAGTCTGCAATCTAAAAGCGGGATGCGCTGGCCTCTTTCCTCCAACGCTGCACCATAGTGCTCACGCACGCCGGTGAAGATAGATGTGGAAGGTTGTCAGGTTTTGGGCTAATACCGTGAGGTGCATGGTTTTTAAATTGATCATTTTCGTAGTCATTCAGACGCACTTTGGGGAAAGAAAGTCACTTGCCAATTTGATTAGGTTGCACGGTCTGACGATGTTCTGCTGTGTTAAACAAGGCCAGCCATGAAAACATCTTCTCTGCTGCTTCTAATGTAATGTATAAGGGTTGTGGAGTCTAGTTGTTAAAGATCTGGGCTGAATGTTAACCATGCAAAGAGTGGTCCATCAGCTACTACTGTTGTACCCAAGGGGCACTAAAGCGATCCAGAAAACTTTTTGTCACATTACCGTATATATTTAGTTAAGGGTCAATCATTTATACAGCTGCTTGCGGCTAAGAGATGCACATGAGAAAAGTATAAGGCAACACTTTATGATGATGATAATAAGGAAGTCATAATAAGTATATTTTCTACATGGTTGGTAAAAATAATTTTAATGGGGTCATGACACAGATTTTTAAAATTATTTTTTATATATTCCTTGAGGTTCACTTATAATGTTAATAAAGTTTTTTGAACACACACACAAAAAAACATGCAAAAAAATTATTATTTGCAACCGTTTATCTTCATTCTGACCCTCTGTCTATGACTAATTAATGTCACTGCATGGGAAAGAGTATCAACACCCACTCGTTATTGCATGTGAGTAAGTGTTTTGAAAAAATTATCCATCATTTACAGACAAAGCATTATTATACTGTGACGAGTAGGGCGAGCGAGAGCCGTGAGAGAGCATCACGAGGCCAGTGATTGATTGGAAGATGAGCGCCAGCTGCGCGTCACACCGGTCTCGAATCCTCTCACGGAGGAGCTCGGAAGCATAAAAGGAGGAGCGACGACAGTGAAGGACAAGAGAGGACCAGGCCTGGATTTTATGTTGTGTTTTATTTACGTTTTGTTATGTGTGTGCGCGGCAGTCGTCTGTGAGGGGCTGCCGCCTTTACTTTCAGTTTATTTATTTATTTATTCAAGTCTTTTTAATGTTCGCCGGTTCCTGCCTCCTTCTTCCCTGAACAAAGAACTCCATTACATATACAAAGCATCATTTCACTTTTGATCAATTGTCACTAAATAAACAGACCCTGATGTCAGGGTTGGTGGCTTTAATGAACGCACAATGCAGGAGAGTATAACAAAACTAATTGTTAATCAACTTTAATTATTAATCCTCCAATTGGAACACACAGGAGAATAACAGAAATCCACTTGAAACACAACCACGATAGCATTGACAACATGGAACAATAAACAAAACAAACTCAGGAGCTGTTTCTTAATATGTGTTCTTAAGCGATCTTGCATCCTTACGTTCTTGTACTAAGTCATCACCCGTCGATGCTCAATTCCAATACTCAAGAAAGCAAGAACAGAGGATGCATGAAAGTACCCGGATGTGTTCTTAATATCGAGGATGCATCGAATGCAGACTTGAAAGAATCAAACTATTATAAATCCCAGAAGACGCTGCGTGTGGTTGACATACAAAAGCCTGTAAGCTTTAAACATCTTGAGATTCCTGCTGCAAGCTCTCAAATGCGTGACTGCTCGTAAAAGCTCATAAAAACATTTGTCCCTTTGTTTTGCTTAATTTTAATAAAGTAATGAAGACAGCGTAGGTAACACATAGGCTACTCATTTTCATAAAAACACGTGGTAAAATAAAAAGATATCAAATTATATGAAAATAATCTTTATAATAATATTGTGCATTAGTCGCTACTTATAATATACTGAAACGATCAGTTAAGCAACAAGCTCGCGGCACATCTCAATTCTCACAAGGATGCATTCTGTGTCCTCATGTCCTTCCGAGTTCGTTCTTTCAAGGTCGCCTGGCAAGACCGGTCTCCACGCGAACGCAAGTCCGTTCTTTGTGTTTTTGGAATTGGCCCACTGAAGTGCCTTGAAACACACAGCGTTATTCAGTGTTCCTGTTCCACTGAAACAGGAAGATGGGGAGGGACATATCGAGCAGCTCCTCCCCTTTTTAAAAATAGCCAATAGCGTTTCGTTTATATCACAGCTCGGCCAGAGCCTTTGAGCTCAGCAAAGCGGCATTTGACAACTTATGACAGCCACAGTTTTATCTCCTCTACTCGTCGGTGCTGTTTCTAATGCAGAGTCTGTCTTCTCTTTACTGCTTTAAAATACAGTATTCTGTGTAGAATTCAAATGGGTCCCATATACGTTTTGTGGTCTGCGCCAACTGGAGTCATGCATAAAATGCGCTCTGTGCTACTGGGTTTCTGGACCGGAGAAGACTGTGCGCCTGCTGTGGGAGTACTTAATTTGCCCCAATGAAAACATTTTTACACTGTCTGAATCGTTCCCTATTCCCTATATAGTGCATTATGTGCCATTCACCATATAGAAAATAGTAATTGTGTGACCGGTGTCAGCTGCAGCTTCAGCATCTATTTATGATTTATGATTGGACAGGAAATCTGATGAGAAGCTGAAGTGCAGAGTGATGTTATCAAAATCATTGATTCATATAGGCGGAAGTGAGAGACCGTTAAGTTTTGAGTGCTTATATTATCTAAAGGCAAATTTTGTCATTGCTTTGGAGCACACTAGTTTATAGAAAACCTTAAGGCTCACATATTCATACTAAAAGTAAAAAAACTTGAAGCAATTAACTGTATCATTTTAACAGCTTAGCTCTAATATTAGAGAAATAGGGTAATTTTTTTGTAAAAAAAAAAAAAAGGAAATATTATTTCTTCTTGCAAAGAGGACAAGATAAATGACATCTTACCCCACTTTCCCCTAATGTAGTAATATGTGGATAAATATACATTTAATATATATTTATTGACACCTGACAATAAATGCACAGACACTGCACAGTTGTGCTATAGTATACTGTATGAGGAGTATGACAAACAGCTTAGACTCATCTGGTTACACAAAATGTCTTAATATGGGTCAAGCGGCACTTTCATTTAAAGCCAGATTAGAATCAGCTGAGAAGAGGGTGCAGATCTGTCTAAAAGGCTGTCACTTTGATGTAGCCGTGTGGGCTGACATGGTGGGGAGATCGGTGATTGGTGCTGGATTGGCTTTCTCTCTGCTCCTCCTCTCCCACTGAGCATCTCCCCGCACCAGGGGCTCAGCTCAAAAATCTCCTCTTTGACATCCATCAGCGCTGGATCAACAGTGCTCACAGATCCGTCGCCCGATGCTATCTTCCCCCCGTCCATCCCAGTGATCTCCTTGTACAATTATCGGCTAAAAGTGTTCAGCTGTTTGACTTTCTGAAGGGGCTGGAAAGTTGCAGTTAAGGCAGACGCCATGAGAGAAACCTCACAAGGCCGAGGAGAGTGGGGGAGAGACAAAAGGTATAAGGACACATGACATCTTAATACATGACAGAATGTGCTATTCTGTGTGCTCTTGACTGAACAAAGTAAAACACTCCAAAACTATCAGATGTGACCAAATGGTGGTGGTGTTTAGAAATCTGTAGGCAGTTTTGTCATTTTCAACATCAACAACAACAACAACAAAAAGATAAAAGACAAGAAAAAAAACGGTTGAAAATTGTCTACAAAAATAAAAATTTCAAATTAAAGTGAATATGACTACTGAAAATAATTTAAAGTCAACATACAGCAAACATGAGTCAAAAATGTATTGTTTTGACCAACAAATTGGTCATGCTACTGTATGCTGTAAATGTACTCTTCATATACATGTATTTATTTATTTATTGCACATTATCTCTTATTAAACAAACAAAAAATAAATAATATAGGGTGAATTCAGGGTGATTGGGACACTTTTTCCAAGTCATCTCAATGGCAAAAAGTGTCCGAATAACCCTAAAATCACCCTATAAATATATATTTTAAGTGAACTTTGTCGAACTGGTCACGTTCACAAATTCACGTCACCTCAAATAGCCGTTGTTTAGTTGCTTTGTCACTGGAAATCTATCTATCAGTTTTATAATGCCATACTTTTTAAAAATCTTGGCTTGCTTTTCATGCATTTTGACTGCAATACATTCACGTCAGGTCAGATTAGAGTACCTGGTTGTCTCGTTTTAGTGAAACAAACAATATTCAGTCTCACTGGCCCCTGGACAGTACTCCTGCTCCAGTAATTTCACTTACTCAAGTGTTTTAGATTTGAAGTTATTGACTTGTTGTACATGCAGTACTGTGCAAGCTAATAAATCAATAGAACGGTTCATTGGGTTATATCCGCATCCCATCCATGTGTTTCATTCAGGAAACTTCTCAGTTTTTCAATGCCCCGCTGAACAAAGAAAATAATATTTATGGTAGTTAGTTACTCTATAATCACTTTCACCTCAAAAGAATCTCTCTCTGTTTCGGGGGAATCATTCCCTCAGTGATCAATTTTATTGATATGCTCATTAGGAGTTTTCTTCACTTGAAAGCTAGATTTTTGTCCTTTTCTGTCCAATCTTGATTGTTTTCAACACTGAAGCTCAATTGATCAGAAACACTGTGATAAGGGGCATCATGTGCCTTTATTTTTAGAAAATGCACCAGAGGCAGTCCATGCTCACTATGAGGGACTTTTCTGTTTAAATATGTTTAGACATGTGAATGTATTATTTCTGCCATAATAATAAAACAGTCAAAAGCATATTTTCATCAATAAATGCAATTTGTGATTTTTAAGCTAAAACATTCAAAACTTTTACTATACACTTTCACTATAAATATAGTAAGTTAGTACATAAATGCATAAAATATATAAATACACCAATCAGGCATAATATCAGGCTGCCAAAACAGCCCTGACCCGTCGAGGCATGGACTCCACTAGACCCCTGAAGGTGTGCTGTGGTATCTGGCACCAAGATGTTAGCAGCAGATCCTTTAAGTCCTGTAAGTTGTGAGGTGGGGCCTCCATGGATCGGACTTGTTTGTTCAGCACATCCCACAGATGCTCGATTGGATTGAGATCTGGGGAATTTAGAGGCCAAGTCAACACCTCAAACTCATTGCTGTGCTCCTCAAACCATTTTTGCTTTGTGGCAGGGTGCATTATCCTGCTGAAAAAGGCCACAGCCACCAGGGAGTACCGTTTCCATTAAAGGGTGTACATGGTCTGTAACAATGCTTAGTGTAGGTGGTACGTGTCAAAGTAAAATCCACATGGATGGCAGGACCCAAGGTTTCCCAGCAGAATATTGCCCAGAGCATCACACTGCCTCCGCCGGCTTGCCTTCTTCCCATAGTGCATCCTGGTGCCATGTGTTCCCTAGGTAAGCGACGCAGACGCACCTGGCCTCCACGTGATATAAAAGAAAATGTGATTCATCAGACCAGGCCACCTTCTTCCATTGCTCCGTGGTCCAGTTCTGATGCTTACGTGCCCACTGTTGGGGTCAGCATGGGCACCCTGACCCATATGCAACAAACTGAGATGCACTGTGTATTCTGACACCTTTCTATCAGAACCAGCCTTAACTTCTTGAGCAATTTGAGCTACAGTAGCTCGTCTGTTTGATCGGACCACACGGGCCAGCCTTCACTCCCCACGTGCATCAATGAGCCTTGCCGGTTCACCACTGTCACCTGTTCACCTTCCTTCCTTGGACCACTTTTGATAGATACTGACCACTGCAGACCGGGAACACCCCACAAGAGCTGCAGTTTTGGAGATGCCTTGACCCAGTCGTCTAGCCATCACAATTTGGCCCTTGTCAAACTCGCTCAAATCCTTACACTTGCTCATTTTTCCTGCTTCTAACACATCAACGTTGAGGACAAAATGTTCACTTGCTGCCTAATATATCCCACCCACTAACAGGTGCCGTGATGAAGAGATAATAATTTTTATTCACTTCACCTTCACCATCATAATGTTATGCCTAATTGGTGTATGTGTGTGTGTATATATATATATATATATATATGTGTGTGTGTGTGTGTGTGTGTGTGTGTGTGTGTGCGTGTGTGTGCGTGATGATTACAAAAGAAACGCATCAAATGAAACATCAAATAAGAAAGTAGAAAGATTTTTTTCTTTTTTGCAAAACATATTCTGACATTCTTTATTTACAAATCACTTTAAAAAATCTTTTTTTTTTACAGTGTGGAAGCTGTGTAAAAAAAACAGAGAGTGCATGTTTAAATGGCCTTGATTCTTCTGCTTGTGATCAAGTCTGTCTTTTTTTAAATGGAATCACTGCTGCCTTTCATTTCATGATCTAAACAGGTAATTGACCTTAAATCTGAAATATGAAACACATGACATCATGACACATCATCAAAACATGTGCCACACATCCCACTGACAGAGTCATGGAGGGAGCACTTCCTGTTCCTAAAACTGTCACATGTCAAATCGCTCAACCATCCATTAGGGTCATAAGTGATCGCAGTGGCCCTCAGTGGACGCATCCCTTTAGTTCCGCAATGTTTATCCCCCCCCCCCCCCCGCATATAAGAAAAAAAAAACCTGTGACATGCAAACTATTGCAAAATATTGCACAAACCTGCAATAATTAAATGTTAAATAATACAAATGTACTTTATGTATTTCATCTCACTTTATTAACCAATGTCTTTGCTGCTGACTTTTGATTGTTCAATCCATTTCGAATAAACAAAAAATGAATTTAGTTAAACATCACATTTGTGTTTCATTTTTTGTTTGTTTTTATTGCTGAAGTAAGTAAACTTTCTTCTCCTGTGTCTTATTCAGAACTGAAAGGATTGTTTAAGCTGCCCCCCTACTGTACTGGTATGAATTTTCATTTCCTTCTGCATGAGGCTTATTCGTTTCACTTTTTGGTGTGAAAGGGCATTTACATTTTTCACAAACCATGCATAAACGTCATTTTCTCAAAACTACAAAATTTTACATACATGCTGCTCACATATTATTGTAGCAGAGTTTGTGCTGAATACAGTGTAATCAGACTTTAGCCATGAAAAAGTTACAAGTAACAGAAATAAGCTCAAATGTTCACTACTTAAGTTGCACCCTCACCTTCAGTCTTTGTCTAGTCACTGTTGTTACCTTGGAGTGTGTTTCCCTGCCTTTCTGGTTGTTCCTGAGCATTATTAAAATTTAGTTTTGTATTTTGATCATCTGAGTCTTCAGCCTGTTCTGTGCACACCAACCCGTTACAGATGACTAGACTGACACCAAAACTGGCTGAAGAATTTCTCCTCTCAGGGTGGTTGTCCTTCGGAGCAGTATGTGGAGGAGTTTGTAAAGTTTTCACATCTGGTGAGTTGGAGCGATTTTGTGCTCAATGCTTGCTTTCAGATGGGACTGGATGAGGAAGTCATTCGTTTTTTTGTCTCCTAAGCCTTGTTTGTCCTTGGTCGAATCCATTAACTTTATCCTCTAGCTTAATGGTTTCCGATTTTGTTGTTGAAGAAATCAAGGAACATAACAACCCTCATCCAGTCCCATCTCAAAATCGCTTGGGTGCTCCAACTCACCCCAAGCCTACAACAAGGCCCTCCACAGCTGCTCCAGAGTCAATTTCTGCACTGACTCAAAAGAGGAAATTGCCATATCTATAAGCCTGTGTCTTTGACCATCCCTGCCAATATGGCCGCCACCATGCCTGAGCCAGCGAGGGACTGGGACGTGATGGCCGCGTCCAGAGTCCCGCACGTGGAGCACTGGTACCACCCTGAAGACTTCCTAGCCAGTCAGCAGCACCTGGATCACCTGCCTTTGTCCTCGAGGACTCCAGGGTGTTTTCCCCTCCCTGGTTGGACTCCTTTTAGAGCGAGGCTGTGCCTTCCGGGAGGGGGAGGTAATGTCAGGGTTCTGTTTGTGTTTTGGACTTTTAGTTTGTGTTTTGATTTTTATTCCTGTTTTCCTTTGTTTATATTCCCACCAATCCAGTTCCCATGGTTACCCTCGTAGCTGTGTCTAGTTAATTATCTTGTTTCTGTTCACTACTTAAGTTGCACCCTTATCTTCAGTCTTTGTCTAGTCACTGTTATGTTGGAGTGTGTTTCCCTGCCTTTGTTTGTTCCTGAGCATTATTAAAGTTTAAGTTTGTATTTTGATCGTCTGAGTCTTCAGCCTGTTTCTGTGAACACCAACCCGTTACAACTATATTGCCAAAAGTTTTGGGATGCCTGCCTTTACATGCACTTGAACTTTAATGACATCCCATTCTTAATCCGTAGGGTTTAATGTGGAGTTGGCCCACCTTTTGCAGCTATAACAGCTTTAACTTTTCTGGGAAGGCTTTTCACAAGGTTTAGGAGTGCGTTTATGGGAATTTTTGACCATTCTTCTAGAAGCGCATTTGTGAGGTCAGGCAATGATGTTGGACGAGACGGCCTGGCTTGGAGTCTCCGCTCTAATTCATCCCAAAGGTGTTCTATTGGATTGAGGTCAGGACTTTGTGCAGGCCAGTCAAGTTCCTCCACACCAAACTCACTCATCCATGTCTTTATGGACTTTGCTTTGTGCACTGGTGCGCTGTCATGTTGGAACAGGAAGGGGCCATCCCCAAACTGTTCCCACAAATTTGGGAGCATGAAATGATCCAAAATGTCTTGGTATGCTAAAGCATTAAGAGTTCCTTTCACTGGAACCCCTGAAAAACAACCCCAGACCATAATTCCCCCTCCACCAAACTTTAGCTATTGACTCTGTGGAAAGTTGGCGACTTCTGCGCACTGCACCTCAGCATGCTCTGTGATTTTACGTGGCCTACCACTTTGTGGCTGAGTTGCTGTTGTTCCCAATTGCTTCCACTTTGTTATAATACACCTACCTGTTGACCGTGGAATATTTAGTAGTCAGGAAATTACATGAATGGACTTATTGCACAGGTGGCAACCTATCATATGTCTCAAAATATGAAAATATAATGCTAGTGATTGAGAAAAAAAAACAAAAAAAACAATTGTTGACTGAGGAAGTGAAAAAAATAAAACTAAAGAATAAGTCCTACAATAAAAACATTGCTTAATTTCAATGTGTTAGTCAGCAAATATTAATCACAGAATAACACTTTTTTCCCAGGCATTTATTTATCTGTTCTTCTGCACTCCAGGTATATTAGGCCTTGTGGGCTATGTTAACTCTTTTCCTTTAGCTGTGGCCTTATCAAAAAGATTCTCTGACTCGACATCACTAAAACATAAATAAAACACACACTGCAAAGCCCAGGATGCAGTACAGTTGGAGGTACAATTCCTTGCCAGCGGTTACAAAATGTTTATATCATTGATTGCTCCTCTTTCGGCAGGAAGATAAAAGATTGACAATGTGGAGATGAAGAGAGAGAAAGAGAGAAGAAAGGGGAGGTGTGGCTGGGATTCATGCTAAAGAATATCAAAGTATCTCAGCAAGGAACTCAGAGTCAGAATAAGAGAGGAGAGATGGTGAGAGAAAGGGAGGGAGGGCTATGGCAAGAGAGGCAAAAATAAACTGCAGCAAAGACGACACTTCATTTCAGTAAAACAGTAAACATGGTCACAATGTACCATCCCACTTGTGTTGAATTAATCAAATTAAGTATGATATGGTGTTTAACTAAATTAATTAATTGCAAATAATTGCATTTATCAATATTAGAGGGGAAAAAATTTAAAGACATTATACATTTATAGCTAATTACATTTTTTTTGTATGTATTATGATTCTATGAAAACTAATAAACATTTAAGCAAGCTACTCAGAGATATGGTCTTGTTCTTGTTTGCCTTCCAGTGTGTGTTTAAACCTTTCCTTTTCACTTCATTAAAGATCATATTGATCTAGCTTGGAGAACGCAAGAAGGGTGAGGGTTTTTGTTGAGTATTACCCAAAGCTTCTTCATAGCTGTCAATTGATTGTTTCATTTGTGCTAAAGAGAGGTTTATCGCTGATAGTAGTGACATAACAGCCTGTTCTGTGTAGCTTCAGATACTCAACTGTAACCAAATGAAGAAATGCATATAAACCTGGAAAAACATTAAGGATCTTAATAAATAAATGAGTAAGTAAGTGGGTGAGTAAGGTAGTCTGGTCTAGGAAAATTGACATATTGACCCTTTATTCAAATAGGCTATTATTAAAATTGGTTAAAGATTTAAAGCAATTTGTGTAGTCGTGCTGGAGTCAAATGTTTTATTTGTGATAACGCAATGAAACATGCCATATTTCTGGCCAGTTTGTCATACAAAGAAATGATGAACACATACAAAAACAAAAGATTAATTACTGATTATGTTGTAGTCAATGTATGTTTTTTCCTGTGCATTTTTGTATGCATTGTAAAATTCAGTTTTGCCAAATAATATTGTCAGATACATACATTAACCAAGTTTAGTGTTATGTTCTTCCCTCATATTTAAAAAAATATAAAATATTTTTCTCATATTTTAATGGTTTAATCAAACTTGTAGGATCATTAACAACAAAAAAAATCCCCTCCTGTTTTTGCCACTACTGTACATTTGTGAGCGATTTCATATGTTAGCAGATGCATATGAAAAATAATGCGATCATCAACAATAAACAGCATATAAATCAAAATGGCCTAATGTTACAGAGTGAAATGTCAACCCAGGAAGTGGTTAGGACTATGCAAGCTTTAGGGGTGTTGATGGACTCGTTCTACCTTATCTGTGTTTTGCTCATCGTACCGAATCTGGTCCAGACGTAGGGCCCTATTTTTACGATCTAAGCGCATAGTCTAAAGCACATGGCTCAAGTAAACTTAGGGCATGTCTGAATCCACTTTTGCTATTTTAACAACGGGAAAAATGGTTGGCGCGCCGACGCATGGTCTAACAGGGATGTCCCTATTCTCCTAATGAGTAATAGGTGTGTTTTGGGCATAACGTGCAATAAACCAATCAGAGACTCATCTCCCATTCCCTTTAAAAGCCAGTTGCGCTTGCACCATGGCGGATTGCTATTTACATGGTGGAATATAGACGCCCTCAACCTTACGAGTCAGTTTAAATACATGTGTGTTTTGCCACGATTGGTTAAATAAGTAGCAATAATACAATAATAAAACAATAATAATGTTTACATTTGAATCCTTTAATTTTTCATATTTAAAAATATTTGTGTGCTGATGCCCTGTGTGTGTATTTAAGTGTACATGTGTCGTTCACTGGCCTATATGCGCATATTACTAACGTGCAGGTTGAAACTAGCAAAAAAACACTTGCGGCCCGCCTGCCGCTGCATTGTGCCAGGTGTATGATAGGGCCAATAGCTTTTGACAAAAACTTGATTTTCTTAGCTTTTTGCTCAAAATGTTGCTTACCCAAATTAAAGTGTTCTTTACCATTCAAGGTATTTTCTTTTGATATAATGCATGTTCAGATATTCATACAACAAAATATTCTGGGGGCCATGAAATCTTTGTGAAAATGACCAACAATGCTGGCGGTGGATGGCAATGTTGGGGAAAGAGTTAAAGAGTTAAAGAACAAGATGTTGATTCTTCAATTCAAATTTTGATTCTTTCATTCAATCAAATGATTTGCTGATAATATAAATTATAATAAAAAGATTAAATCGAAAAATGACTAGCAATAACTAATCAGACCTTTTGGACTCATACAGTCTTCCCCAGCACTTATATAATTAACAATATACAGTATAAAGGCATGTACTGCACATTATTATAAATGGTTAGTATTAAACGCTGCATTTAGGTGCTACCTAATTCCACTGCATTTGCCTTCATGGTCAAGTTAAAATTCATATACCACTGATAAGGATATATTGAACAAGGGGAAATTAAGCATTAAAAGCCTGAAAGTATTTCTTAATAACTGGCAGAATGATTCATCTCTCCTAAGCCTGTATTAATTAAAACATGGATTTAACAAAAGCTACGGGTATTAGAAGCGGTCTTCGTCATTCTTTAACCTGAGCCAGCAATATGCTGCAATGACAGTCTGTCATAGCATTAATATATTAAAAGGCTTTAGAAAGATAATTGAGAAACATTGTGTTACCCAAAACTTTCCTCTAACATATCTTCCATTGTATACAATACACACCATTGCTCTGGGTCAAAGGTCAGGTGGATTCACATGCAGCATGTCTGAGAGCTTGAGGCAATTCAACATTTGCTTTTTGTTCTCCTTTCTGTTCCTAGAGATGCTACTATGAAATCACAGTTATTTGTTGTAATTATTATTATTAGAAATCTAGTAGTATAGGTTTTAAGTAGACCCAACAAATCCTGACCCAGTATAATATTTTTTTTAATAAATCAAGCAAAATTTAATTGATAACATCCCCTTAATACTATATGTTCCAGATGAAAAAATCAAATGATTTTCAACTGCCATGAATAACTGGCCAAATTTAGACATGTGAATATAATTCTCTCAATAGCATCTGCTGCACAAAGTCATTCAAGAGAGATCAAAAGCACCAATATATTACTTAAGGTATCATATTAAAGGCTTCATTAAACATTAATAAGTGCAAGCATCTATTCACATGCTGGATTCAAGCAGATATTAAGTCAGTTGGTAATTGCAGAAACGGTATATGAACTCAAAGAACATGTTTCGAGAACATTTACAGTAGGTGGTTACATAAACCTTTATCGTTTGAAGGTGTTTGTTCTTGCACAAACTCTGAAACTGCCAGTAGCGGTTGTCACAGATGGCACTTTAAAGCATCTGCTGTACTTCACACGGGTTTCAGCTCTTTTGAGAGAAGGTATTGCCTGGAGTCCTGCAGGAAATAAAGCGGTATGGCGTTATTTATTTATTTGTATTATTATTTATTACATTTTCAATTTAGTTTCTTTCCTCCCTCAGTACTGTAGTTTTTTCTTTTATATTCTAAATATTGTAGTAATAATAAATGGTCCTGGGATCTTCCAGATTCCACTCTATGGAATGGAGTTATTCTCACATGATTCTCCATCCTCAGAATGATTTTAGGATGCAATCATTCTGAAAAAAATCGCCATCATTGCATAAAATCAGTGGCAACAATTTTTGTAGATTGTAGATTTTTGTAGGTGGATGTAGAAACCAAACCAATAAAAGGCTGCAGCTGGCTGGAAACCATCTGTGTTAAAATTCTTCTGGGTTAATACTTCTTTTTCAAACTGATACACATTAGAAAGTAAATTGATTAAAACGATAACTATTTTATTCACTTTAGTAGTTACATCCCTTTTTAAATCACATCATATACTTTTGAATAGGCACTGCCTCCTGCCATTGCATAAAATACACAGAACGAGACTCCTAACTGCACACAGAGCAAAACTGATTACCATTTCTATGCAAAAGTAGGGATGTAATGAGTGCACCACTCATTGCAAATAGACGGTGAGCAACGCAAAACCCTAATGACACTTAGAAGTGTGTATTAAAAGCCACACTTTGTACAATACGCAGACACGGTGCGAAGCCCGGATCATATTTTACCATGTGTAATGGTGTCCCTGTGGCTATACATAACTTCCCACTGTCACTTTCCATTTGATCTGTCATGAGAAACATTATGAGTGCCTTCACACTAACACCGTTCGGTATAAAAGAAAGGAGGGGGTGATATATTGCACAAACAGTCCAAGGTAGCAGACAAACGAGCCATTGTGCGTCTCATTTTTCAGCCGTCGTGTCTTAAAGCTGAGGTGGAGTTGAAAATGAAGTGTAGTTTTTTTGTATCACGGATCGAGGACACTGAAGCTTTAGGCACTGAAGCTTAGTCATAACACGGTGGTTTGTGATGGTGCAAGGTACTTCAATACATCGACCTTATGATCACTGAATAATCAAGAGAGGCTTGTCAGAGGCACTTTCCTCCAACAAGTGGAACTGACTTTCAATAAAGCAATTAAGGATGTCAATTAGCATTCACCCTTCCTGCTAGCAGCAACCCTCCATGCAACATTACACATGAAAACTCATTGAGAGCTTTGATCTGTGAGTGTGGGTGTGTAGAATTGGCCAATTGAGGACCTTTATACATCCATTTAGAAAATGGCAAACTGGAAGTACAAAGGTTGCTGCGGCAAACACAAAAATAGCCGTGAGAAAGGCAGGTAAACTGCACCCTGAATAAACCAAGGCGCATTGCTGGGAGATAGATAAGCCGGCTATGAGATGAGAAAAAGAGAGGCCGTCCCCCCTATGTGGCTAAGCCACTAAATGGAACTTAGCTCTTATCTGAACTGATGCAGGGATTCCTCTGATTTCCCAGCTTTGCTTTGATGTGCTCAGCTTTAGCGGTGGTTGAAAAGCCGCGCAACCCGCCGTCGTACACGCTTTTATACGCCTATGCAACACAATGCTGCCGAGACCCGACTAGCTCTAGATGGCCTTAGCGACGAGCAGCCGTGTGAAAAAGAATGTTAAAAGTATTGTAGACCAAAAACATTTCTGGCCTCTCTTGTACGCATAGTCAGATCTGCCATTTCAGTTTTAAATCTGATGTTACATGAGCCAAGCTTCTAGCTCAAGAGAGAGAGTAAGGGCAGAAAAAAGTCGACTTTCTCTTTGCTACAGATCACTAACCTGCATTTAAATGAAGTTGGGATGCATGTTTAGGGCTGAACTTGCTCCTTGCTGCCATCTAGCAGAGGAATATGTGTAGTGCAAGCAAAACTATCAGTTTAAGCCTTTGATCAAGAGCCATGTAGCATCTGCAGCTGTAATGTTTAACAAATGTCATTAACTCTATATCTCTTTCTCTCTCTACACATGAGAGACTGTATAGGCAAGATGTTCCCTCTTGTGGGCTGAGTCTTGTTTAAATGATTCCCAGATAAACACTGTGTGCATCTATGGGATTATACAGAAATGCTATATGCATATAATTATCACCGGTACACAAACAGTACACCGGTACCATTTTCTCTTGTGTATCAAAATCAAATCAAATACAGAGTCTTCTATGAGTTCTGCACTTATACATGATCTTCCTTAATTTTTGGAGCTTAAGAGTCCCTAGTATGAACTCTCAGTGGCAAGACATGGTTTTAAAAAACAGGAACAACATTAGGTTAACCCTGTAAGACCCACTGTTGTAATATTACAACACCAAGTTTACCTGCAGAAGAACACATTTACACAACAAATGGGTCCTACTGTTCAGCTTTGCAATGCTATTGGATGGAATATTTTGTGAATAGGCCTTTTTACCTGGTCATGAACTCACACAACCTGTAAACTTGACCTGAAGCATATCATCAGCCCGATCACACGAAAATGCGTATCAATAATACAAGTGTGCAATGTCGTGGAATGTATACACCAAAATGAGTTTTGGCGTGCATATGGTATGCAGTTTTTCGCATGCATATGATATGCACTTTATGTGTGAATTCTTTACAATGTGTAAGTATCATTGGGATATGGAAAATAACCAGTGGTTTTTCTTTTCATTTCAGAAAGCCACCAGCCATGAAAGTCTATATTATCTACAAAGTGTATGATGTCATTGATAGCGTTGAAAATGGGAACAGTGATTTTGAAATGGATTCTGATACAAGTTAAGATGATGAATGTGGAAATGCCTGTGAACTGGAAAAGTAAAATAAACAACCCATTGACCACCCATTTGATGATTATATGGACATCATGCCAACAAAATCAAGTCACAGGACACAGACCATGCCCTGTGACAGGTATCGCTGGCTGATAAAGGATTTTTCAGACTGATTTTTCAGGTCAGAATATCTCTAATGATGTCATCTACCTTCATACACCACTGGAGTATTTCCAAAAGTTTGTGTCAGAAGATATGAACAAAATAGAGGACGCTGCAGACACTGCGGTAAAGGCTACACCAATAAACTTTGTAGCAAGTGCAATGTTTGGCAAGACAAGAACTGCCTTTGGGGCTATCATAACTGAATATGGCTATGAAGATAGCTAAATCACACAAATACCAAAGTTTTCATTCAGTTCATCAGGTTTTGTAAATATAATCTAAAATTTACATTATATTTACTTAAAATGTCGCTTAAAATATTTTTTTTGTTATAATAATTTTTTTTCATATAAGTATGACTTGTCCAATTATTAATGTTGTGTGATTATTAGTGTATGTGTATGCTACTAATATAAGCATTACACCCTGCAAATAAACCCAGATGTTCTATACATTTGTTCAGACAGCGAGTGAAATCACTGAAATTCTGCAGTGAGGCCGGAGATGTTTGGTGCACCTTTACAGGTACTAAGGCATTGAGAAATTGCTTCCAGTTGAGGACATTTCTTTGCTGTCAACATTTTGCCGCTCATAAAACACAACCATATGGCTCGGCTCTTCTCCTCTTCAGTTACTGAACAGTTCCCTTGAGTTGGTGTGAAGATGGTCAGTTGGAAAAAAAGCAATATTACCGCCACACCCTGGAGCCTTCATTAACCACTACAGAGCCATGAGAACGCCTTCCTCAGCATTTTAAAACCATTCCACAGTAGCGTTGCGCAAGGTCTAAGAAGTCTGTTATTTCTGAAAATAAACCCCACAGGAGGCGAGTGTATGAACCTGCATAAACACTCAGCACACGCTGGATCAAAAAAATCTCCAGCGCCATTCCTGAGAGACTCAAAGAGCAGCACGGAGATCAGGAAGTATGTGTTTTTTCCTGTTTGGGGAATGAATTATGCATCGCCTTAATCAAATAAATACAAATGAGAACGCCTTGCCAATCAGTTGCAAAAGCCCGAAGAAGGTGTTGCGTACTAAGATATACGCTCCTCCCCTCCCCCTCTGTATCAGTTTGTGCCTTTCATCTCTCCTCCTCAGACAGACTATGGAGAAATTAACACCCCACTATTTCTCTCTCATCTCTTTCTTTCTCCCTCCTCCCCGTTCACGCTCTCCTTCACTATAAGCACAGAGTCGGCAGTAGAGAGTTCATGCACTCCAGCAGGGATTCGCACAATTCCAGAGGCCTTGTTTTGCTATGCAGTCTAGAGAAAAGCATTTCATTTGGCCAGGGGATTCAATTATATTTTAAGCACACAAATAGTTCACCGTTTATAGGTACTTCTGCAATTTGTTGGACTGGGTGTCTGATTCATGCTGATTTTTTTTTTTCTCTCTCTTAGTTTTTGATGGTACACGGTATTAGCTCTCAAACATATTTGTGACCACCAGTTGTCATATAACTAAATTCAGCATATAAGACTTCTATTTACATTGCATTCACATTTATTCATTAGGCAGACACAAATATACACAACTTAACAAACAATAAATAAGTGGTGAGTTAGCAATGATGAAAATGCAATGATGAGTTAGCAGTTTCAAAGCTGGCTAACTATATGCTAATTACATATATATTTAACCAATGGTCTATTCTTCTCAGTTTAAGTCCCAAGCACATACATTATCTTAGTAAAAATAATCATGGAAAAATATTAGTATATTGCTTGACCTCCTCATTATCATACAGAGAAGGTTATTTATTTCTGTACAATTCTTCTATATTCTTAAGCTAGATGGTAATCAATTAAAATATTAATTGTGATTAATCTCATAAATTTGAGTTAACACACTCAACACAATAAATAAAATAATACAATTCTTGGTTTCAGTGGATGACAGTCAAGCATTTATATAAAGACTGAAAAGACATGAAAGACATGTGAAACAGTGTGCACAGGCACAGACAATACCGGACACAGGACAGAACACAAGCAGGAACTAAATACATGGAGATGATTAACACAAAAAGACAAAACAGCTGTGATGATCGTTAGTGTCCATGGTGACTGACGAGTGGCGGGAATACTGAACAAAGAAACATGTCAAAACTGAAGACCAAAACAAACAGAACATGACTGTGACAAAACGCCCCTCCCGGTAGGTCCCGGCAGCCACAACTGAGCAGCAATGACGACCCTCTGAGGTGGAAGCGGGGATCCGGAGGACTGAAGTGGAGCAATCGAGGGATGAGACAAAGCCTGAGGGAATGCGGAGCTTGCCGAAGCCGAAGGGGTGAAGGGCTATGGGCCGCAAGTCTGCAGCGGAGGCATGGCGATGTCTGACCCAGGTGGAGCCGATATACCGAGGGAGCCCTGCAATGCTGAATGGTCCACGCTGGAGCCGAGGGAGGAAGGAGTGAAGGCGCAGGAGCCAGGGTGACAGGTCGAGGTGGAGGTGGAGCGGAGCATTCAGAGGCTGGAGGCAGAGCCACAGGCTTCAGACATCCAGGTGACGATGGCTCCCAGCAGGTCCGAGGGGTAGCCACGCCACTGAGAGGAGGCTGAGGTGAAGCTGAGGGACTGATGGGAGGTAGTGATGACTGGATGGTAGGAGTGGCTGGGGGATGAAGAGGAGACTGAGAGACGGATGACAGAAATTTGGTCCATGATGGCAGTTTGGAGAGGTGGTGGTAGAGGGAGGCTGGGTGGGGTTCAGATTGACGAGATGTCCATGGTGACTGATAAGTGGCGGGAATACTGAACAAAAGGAACACATGTCAAAACTGAAGACCAAAACAAACAGAACATGACTGTGACATAACGCCCCCTCCCGGTAGGTACGTCCTCACGCCATGGGGCACGGAAAATTTGTCTCTCCACACATACACAAACTGTCCATAATGTCCAGACAGTACTCACTCTCAGTGGCGGGAGGATGGGTGGGGCTCGCTTCCATTCCCTCAAACTCCACGAGGACTCCCTCAGTGATAGAGGGGTCAGCTGGCTCGCACACCGGGTCAGACGGGTTCCTCTCAGGCTCGATCGTTCCTTCTGGTGCGGGCTTCGACATTACGGCCGAGGTCTTCTCTCCATCTGCGGTGAGCACATCCTGCCATTCCTCGCAGAGGGGTGGTACTGGGCTGGGTCCTGGGTTGAGAGTGAGGCTGGCGGAATCCACGATGGTGAACGGTGATCCACAGGATGCCAGCACCCACTCCACATATGTAGCAAAGCTCCCTCGAGGAACCTCCCCAGACAACTGTGCACATGTTGAGGTGTTGAGTCCGACCTGCAGGAACGTGCACAGGCAGTAGTCCAGGAAGGTGGTCTGATGGGCGAGATCCAAAAGCACTTCTAAATGTTTCTCAAGGGAGTTTTCTCTTTGCTCAAGGCACAAGTAAGTCTTACAGCAGGAAAGTCCATGGTGCACGCATGGGTGAAAACAGAAAACACAGAAAAGAAAATCCTACCAACACGACACTATACGTTGTTTTGGGTCCGGTATTCTGTAACGTTTACTCTAATGAAGACGACGATGATAACAACCAACATGCAAAACACTGTGCACAAGCACAGACAATACTGGACACAGGACAGAACGCAAGCAGGAACTAAATACATGGAGATGATTAACACAAAGACAAAACAGCTGTGATGATCATTAGTGTTCATGGTGACTGATGAGTGGCGGGAATACGGAACAAAGGAACACGTCAAAACTGAAAACCAAAACAAACAGAACATGACTGTGATAATGAGTGTAATTTTACATCTGTAACGTACCTGTGCGCATTCGTCCTCTGCTGGCGTGTCACATTAGCATGTCTATGAATGGCGGCGTTTAACATCTGGGTAATATTTTACTTGTTGAGCCTCGATGATAATTAAATTTCACCGTGCAAAGAATACAGATGACTTTACTTTTGTTAAACATCCCATTTGGGACAAACTAAATTATCTTTAAAAATTTATTTTCCAATTTACTGATGAAGGCATGCTGCTAAGGTGTGTGTGTGTGAGTGAGAGAGAGAAAGAGAGAGAGAGAGAGGACACTTGCACTGTGGCTTCAATCAATTTTAATCAACTCCAAATGTTTCAACCAATTTTTAGAAATAGCATAGAACAGAAGAAAGCAATTGTAACGTCAAAATTGAAGAAAATCTTAACATTCTTAAAAAATGCATTAAACATATATCATCAATAATGCGTTAACTTTGACAGCCCTAATAAGAAAGAAATGTCAAATAAACATGATACTTACAGCATACAGCACACAGATGCACCAAAAGCTAATAAAAAAAGCATGTTTAAAATATTTTCTTTGTGATGCTACAGTTGAGTGCTAGTGAACAAATTGTATGCATCTACAGGCTAAAATGCTGTGAATATATGTGAACATAAAGATACCTATCCAGAGAGCAGAGCAGAGTATCAACCCAAACAATCAGAGCACAATTTAACATTATGTTTCTAAAACATGAAACTGACAGATGCAATCAACTTTGAGAGAGAAAGGGGTAATAGGGATGTTGACATGTACTGTATGTCATTTAGAGAAAATGTCTAGATGTCGCTTAATACTGTGTACAACTAGTCGGTAATCAATGCTGCCGAATCAAATAGGCCTGAATCCCTTGTAGTCGACTTGCATCACTGAGCAAGCATTAGTGTCAGTTAGTGATTTAGTTATCTACCATATCTGTGACCCCCGACTAGAACTTTGTCGTTGATTCTGAATGTACAATGGACCTTATTAGGAATCATTTATGATATGGACATACTTTATTTCGGCATACTGTAATCAATTTTATCCCCGCCATTTTATACGATATGTATTTTTTTTTTTATTAACGGTGGAATAATTTGTCTTATTTTAGTTTTTTGACCAAAACTCTTAACTCTTTTTTTTCTTAAAATAATTTGACCCGTGTCCCCATCTTTGGAACCTCCACGTGTGGCTCGTGGATGGGACGCGGCAGGTTTGAGTACCCTACCACCTCAGGTGGTGGCTACCATCACTTCCGCTAGGGCCCTGTCTACTATGCGTTGAAGTGGAACCTCTTCGTCTCCTGGTGCTCTTCTAGCCGAGAAGACCCCCGGAAATGCCAGATCGGGTCTGTGCTCTCGTTCCTACAAGAAGGGTTGGAACGAAGGCTGTCTATGAAGACAGCGCTCCTGATCACATTGGCCTCCATCAAGAGGGTAGGGGACCTGCAGGCATTTTCGGTTGACGAAGCGTGCCTGGAATTCGGGCCAGCCGATTCTCATGTCATCCTGAGACCCCGGCCTGGATATGTGCCCAAGGTTCCCACCACTCCGTTCAGGGATCAGGTGGTGAACCTGCAAGCGCTGCCATTGGAGGAGGCAGACCCAGCCTTGGCACTGCTCTGTCCAGTACGCACCCTTCGCGCTTACGTAGACAGGACGCAGTGTTTCAGGACCTCAGACCAGCTCTTTGTCTGTCATGGTGGGAAGCTGAAGGGAAGAGCTCTCTCCAAAGGTTGTCACACTGGATAGTGGACGCCATTGTTCTGGCTTACCAGACGCAGGGACGTCCATGCCCCCTAGGGGTGAGGGCTCACTCCACTAGGAGTGTCGCCTCCTCCTGGGCGCTAGCGCATGGCGCCTCACTGACAGACATTTGTAGAGCTGCAGGCTGGGCGACACCTAATACATTCACCAGGCTCTATAACCTCTGAGTGGAAACTGTGTCCTCTCATGTACTCGCCTCAAGCAGTGGCCGGTAGTTGGACAGGCTCAGGTGTTTGCTCGCCACTCCACTCCTCGGACTGGATACGTGCGATATTTTCCTCAGGTGTGCTTCCCCTGAAGCCCTGAGTTCCTCCAGCACTGTTGATGCTGACACCAGTCCGTCTGCCCACTCGCTCAGGCCCTCGTGTCAGGCTAGGTGCCACTGTGTGCATGGTTCCCCCTTCGGGCGACCCCCACATATGTATTTCCACTGTAAGTCTCCTGGAGCATGTGTCTTCCCTTGGCAAGCTTGCCACCCTGGGGGTAAAAGTTTTCCACCTTCGGCTGGTTTCCCCAGAGTTCTTCCGTATGCAGCCCCTCACGGGTCTTACGTGTGTCTCTAAGTCCTCCCTACGGGCAGGCACTTGGTGCATGTTTCCACGTGGAATATGCTTCCCAGTGTACCTTGGTATTCCTGTGTTAAGTTGGAGTCCTTCGTCCGTACTAGCTTACGACAGGGAGCTCACACTTACACAGGGCACTGGATGACAGCCGAGTGGCGTGATTAAATTGGGACCCCCATTCGTCAGTCACTGACGTTACTCGGAGTGACTGAACGAAAGGGAACGTCTCGGTTACGTATGTAACCCCCGTTCCCTGAGGAGGGAACGGAGACGCAACGTCCCTCTGCCACTTCCGCTGTACCGCTGGAACAGCCAGGAGTTCAGTCTCGGCAAATTCCGCATGCCCATGGCATTACATCGCCATTGGGCGCTTTGTTACATCTCGAAGATGATAGGCTTCTAAGCGAAACCCCCATTCGTCAGTCACTGACGTTACATCTCAGTTCCCTCCTCAGGGAACAAGGGTTACATACGTAACCAAGACGTTTTATGTAATATTTTGTATTTTTAAGTATACCACAATACATCAGGGATTATAATAAAATGAGTACATGCACAACAAATGCACGACAAAACATGAAATATTTGTTGATGAGCTAGAATGACCACAAACAAAAATCACAATTACTCTTCTGTGTTCTTGGCATGGCAACACACTGAATTACAAAGCAGATAAAAAGCAATATGTATTGTTTAAAAAAAAAATTGAGAGAAAACTGCAGTCATTTAAGACAGAGAGATTAGAAATTTATTACCAGAGCAGATAACCATTGGCCCTCTGCAAGCCATTTATCTAACTGTCCTCTCAAATGGATCTTAAAGTTTGCATCTCCAGCCCTCAAAACTCAATATCTGAGAGGGGCTGTTACACCACTGAAAGTGTAATGAATTGCTCAGGGGTTTGTATGTCTCATCAGTTAACCCAATCTACTGCAGCCATAAAAATGGGCTGGGCTGAAATCACATGACAAATTGCAGGATGAAATGGTGTTTGGATGGTGTGGTCATCCTTTTACCCTCGGTGCATGTAAAATGTCTGTCAGTAATGAGTTGAGTAGGATGGGATTTATTTTAGTCAAGCAGATGCTGTGAGTGATGCAGCCTGGATGCAACAGAATTATAGGAAAACAATAAATGAGCACTAACCACAGAGCGAAAGACTGGATATAGCGCAGCAGCCTCAGAGACCAAAGGTAACATTTTTCATGGAGGACGTGTGAAGAATGTTATCAAGTTGAAATGGGTTTCTTATCAGTCTTCATAAGATTAGGAAAACTCATGACGTGTCAAACAAGTGACACTAAAATATGAGATACTGAGCCATAATTATGAGCTAAATATCATGTTATGAGTCATAATTGACAAAACATTTTATTTGTATAGCACTTTTCATACATAAAATGCTGCTCAAAGTGCTTCACAAGGTAAAATACAAAAATGAATACATAAAACACTGTCATTGCAATTTCACACAATATCAGCACAATGTCAAAATCAATAAATAATTATAATCAAAAGCAACTTTAAATATATATATATCTTGACTCGCCTTTTAAAAGTATGGACGCTTGCATCCTGTGTAACTTCAATTGGTAGACAATTCTAAATCTAAATCTGTCTGATTTTTTTGACTTTCTGCCTGATAATTAAAACTTGATATCATAAATGTGACTTTTTATGTCATAATTATGATTTACCAAAGCATTTTTTTTCTTGCATAGAAATGGGCTTCCATACATATGCAATTACAATACATGAAAAAAAAGATGAGGCTGATCCTGTAATCATTGTTGGGCATGATGGATTTTAGAAACTCAATAATATATTGCATATACAGTTCTGAATGTGGCTTATCCAATCAGATTTTAGAGTCTAAACGTGGCTATTTAATACATAAACAATTTCCAGAAAAACGTTATCATAATATATAGATTGTGACCTCCCACCTCCATCGTTAAATATCGACCTGATACTTAAATGTAAAAGTATGTTTGTGCTTGGGGTCTCTCAGAGCCCAAATTAAAACTTGAGTTGGTTTTGAGAGGGAGTTTATACACTAGCTCAAAAGCCAGCCATCACATTATTTTGTGTGTATCTATGTGCCAGTATGCCGTCTGTTCTCTATTGATTGCCTGAGGCGGCCACCTGACCCGATTAATAAACTGCTGTTGCCAGCGCGGCATCCCTGCTTCCCTGCACACAGAGGAACGACACATCCATGATGCATGATGCAAGCTGGCTCCAAGTAGGAAGCAGGAAGGAGCTGGGGCATGGCCCGTGGACAGAGATCTGCTCTCAGCTGGCATCCACTACACTCAGCTGCAGATAGAAGGAGAGAGAGAGAAAGAAGATAAGAGGAGAGATACTGTAGGAGAGAAAGGGTCGTGATGGAAGAAGAGAAGGCGGAAAGAAATCCAATGATGAAACAGGGGTATGAGAAAGGAAATGTAATGTTCTCTTGCTAGATGGTAACAATGATTAGGGTGTTTATCTTTTTTTTGGCACTATACTATACTATACTTTTGGCTTTTGACTCAGTGGTGCTTACAACTATATAAGACATCTAATGCACGTAATATGAGTCATGCAATGAAGTACAGTAACAAAAGTCCATCAGAACAGCCACTTTTTTTGGAATCAAATGTTCTCGAGGAGATGAGAATATAAGGAACAGCTGTTGCCATGAAAAGCAAGAACTACTGCAGTGAGAATTATTTGATATGTTGAAAAAATTATTGTCTAACATAACATTTATAATAGCAAAAAAAAGTACTGTATTAAAAAATGTAATCAACAAATATTAATTTAGAAAAATGTAACATTTAGCTGTGTCCCACCAGGTTTTTTTTTTTTACAATTACACTGTTGCCGTCAAGAAATTGAGCTTCCCTTTCAGTCGGTCACGTTCGACGTACGTCGGAACTGACCGACGAATTGGGATCTGTTTTCAGAGACCAATCTACTTCGAGTGATTAAAAACGAGCCAATGGACATTGGCATGCGGTTCACGCATTCCACGCACCGCCCCGCAGCGCGGGTATAAATACGGAAGTGGAACACCGCATCATTGCTTTTAACTTCGGAGCCGAACGGTTTGCTGTATCAAGCTGTTTCTACGAAGAGTGTTTAGACGAGTCTCGAGGAGGATCGCTCTCTTACCTGGGTGCTGGTGTGACGGCGCGAGTCAGCGAGTGGCCGCTGCAACATACACTTGTTCCTGTGTTGGTTGGCTGGGCGTTACCGTTCTTTGAGTGCTCACACGCAGGCTTGCAATCGGACTGCTGTGAGCCGCGGCCATCTCCCTGAGTGCTTCAGCACTTCTAAAAGAGCATTTCCTTCTAAAAGAGCAACACGGTTTGACCCTGCGTCTTTTTCAAGATGTCATTCAAACCGTGTGTTTCTGGATGCGGTTGTTTCCTGTCCTCATTTGACGGCCACGATCTCTCTCGCATATAAACATGTGTGATTGCGTTCGTGGGTGATTTCATGTTCTCTCAGGAGAACGTGATCACGTCGGCGCGTTGTTCGTCTCACCTTTCTCGTAATGGCTGGAGCGTTCAGCGCGCCGTGTGCCGTCGAGCGCCTGCTGACAGCGGGGGTTGTCACGGCAACCCAGCGCGTCACTCGGCGCTCTAGATGCGCGGTCAAGACTATGAAACCTCAAACGGGGTTGAGTCCCTTCGCCTATTCCCCGATCTAGTTTATTTTCTGGTGCACCAGAAAAGGGCTACTTCGGCTAATAAGCCTTGGTGACCTGAGGATTACAGTGGGGCTTCCCCGCCGGGTACATCTCCTCGGGCCCCCACTCCTCTATCGCATCACGTGCGTGCTGAGACTTTGTCGTGGGTGGTTCATGTTCTCTCATGAGAACATGGCCACGTCGGCGTGTTGTTCATCTTGCCTTTTTTCATAGGGGCTTGATTGTTCAGCGCGTCGTGTGCCGTCTGACGGCCACGCTCACTGTCTCACATGCCTGCTGGTAGCTTACAGATGGGATTGCTGGTCCTAAAAAAAAAAAAAAAAAAAGGGGGGCCAGCGTTTCGTTTGGGGCTCTGGCAGAGGACAGATGTCAATTGCTGCATCGGAGAGAGGGCTGTTATGCGCTGGAAATGGTAATGCTGAGTCTCACACTATAATAGTGTGTGCTCGTGCTGAATCAGATTCAGAGTTGACAGCCATGCTTTCCTGGGCGGCTGAGGCGTAGTGCAACGCGTAAATCGCCTTGCCTTCCCCTGTGCCTTCTTTTTCCCAGATGTGCATCGGAAAAGTTTAGCAGTGTGGAACTATTTGGTGTCAAAATATGGAACACCAAAAGGGCCATAAACTGTATACATTTTTTCCCTCTCTCACTACCCTCTGTCCTGCATGCACGAGGGTAGTCCCGGCCCAGGGGTTATGCAGGAACTGCGTGTGGTGATGGACCTCGCTCTCTGGGTGACGAAAGTCACTGCACGCTCCCTGGGTCAGGCGATGTCCACACTAGTGGTCCAGGAATGTCACCTGGGGCTAAACCTGGCAGATATGCGTGAGCCCGACTAAGTGCGGTTCCTCAACGCCCCTGTCTGTCAGGCTGGCCTCTTCGGCGACGCCATCGAGAACTTCGCCCAGCAGTTCTTGGTGGCCCAGAGGCGGACGGAGGTGCTTTAAAAAAAAAAAATAAAAAATAAAAAAAAAACAAACAAATTTTTAAAAAGCAGCGCCTCCGCCTGCTTGTCGCCGAGGGCGTCCCCCTGCGTCTGCCTCTGCTAAGCCAAGCAGCAGCCTCCACCTAGGCAGCAGGTGGCCGGGCGCAAGGGAGGCGCCCAACCCGTTCAGGGTCCCGCGAAGTCCGCTGGCAAGCGCAAGGGCAAGCGGCCCTGAAACGGGCAGCCCAGTGAAAAGGGGATCTGCTCTTTGGGAGACGGTGTCCACACCCCTCCCTTGGTTTCGGTCCTGCCGCTGGCTCTCCGGAGTCCAGCGGTACCCACATTCTCAGAGCAGTTTCTTCCCTTCCTGGGCCCCGAGAGGGCCAGGTTGGCAGTGTGCGACGCCCCCGGGCCTTGCCGCTCCTTTCCTCTCCTCTCCCCCTCGCCAGGGGGCAGCAGTGTGGGCACCGAGAACGCCCCCGGGCCTTCTCACCCACACTCTGCCCCACCCTGGAGTACTCAGGCAACACTCCGGGCCGCCTCCGGGCCTCCCGAGTCGGGTCTGCGTACTCCACCTCGCTGCCCCACCCCGGGTACGTCTGTGGTGCCGTTGGTCCCGCTTGTTCGGTCTCTGGGGGCCTGGCTAGGTCCCCCAGACCGTCTCGCTGGCTCATCCGTACCATCAGACTCGGCTACGCGATTCAGTTCGCTTGCCGGCCTCCCAAGTACAGGGGCATCCTCTTCACCACCGTATGGAGCAGCGATGCCCATGTCTTGCGGTCAGAGACCGATGTCCTGCTGGCGAAGGACGCGATCGAGCCGGTTTCTCCAGCCGATATGAGGTCGGGGTTCTACAGCCCCTACTTCATTGTGCCCAAGAAAGGGGGTGGGTTAAGACCAATCTTGGACCTGCGTGTCCTGAATCGGGCCCTGCACAAGCTCCCATTCAGAATGCTAACGCAGAAACGCATTTTCGAATGCATCCGTCCCCAGGATTGGTTCGCAGCGATCGACCTGAAGGACGCGTACTTTCATGTCTCCATTCTCCCTCGACACAGACCGTTCCTTCGCTTTGCGTTCGAGGGGAGGGCATTTCAGTACAAAGTCCTGCCCTTCGGGCTGTCCCTGTCGCCTCGCGTCTTCACGAAAGTCGCAGAGGCAGCCATTGTTCCGCTCAGAGAACGCGGCGTTCGTATTCTCAACTATCTCGACGACTGGCTCATACTGGCCCAGTCCCGGGAGCAGTTGTGCGAACACAGGGACCTGGTGCTACGTCACCTCAGCTTGTTGGGCCTTCGGGTCAACCGAGAGAAGAGCAAACTCTGTCCCACACAGAGGATCTCTTATCTCGGTATGGAGCTGGACTCGGTCAACCGGACTGCGCGCCTCACAGAGGAGCGAGTCCGGTCAGTGTTGAACTGCTTGAATACGTTCAAAGGCAGGACAGCGGTCCCACTGAAATTCTTTCAGAGGCTCCTGGGGCATATGGCATCTGCAGCCGCGGTAACGCCGCTCGGATTGCTTCATATGAGACCGCTTCAATGCTGGCTTCACGACCGAGTCCCGAGATGGGCGTGGCAGCGCGGCCAGTACCGGGTCTCAGTTACTCCTTACTGTCGCCAAACCTTCAATCCGTGGGCGGACCCTGCCTTTCTACGGGCCGGAGTGTCCCTAGAACAGGTGTCCAGGCATGCTGTGGTCTTCACGGATGCCTCTTCCACGGGTTGGGGGGCCACGTACAACGGGCACTCAGTTGCGGGTCTGTGGACGGGGCCCCAACTGCGTTGGCATATCAATTGCCTAGAGCTTCTGGCAGTACGTCTCGCCCTGGGCCGCTTCAAAAAGCCGCTACAGGGAAAACACGTTCTGGTCCGTACGGACAGCACTGCGGCCGTTGCGTACATCAACCGTCAGGGTGGTCTACGCTCCCGTTGCATGCTCCGGCTCGCCCGCCATCTCCTCCTGTGGAGTCAGAAGCGTCTGAGGTCGCTTCGGGCCATTCACATCCCAGGTGCGCTGAACCAGACAGCCGACGAGCTCTCTCGTCAGCCAACACCTCCGGGAGAGTGGCGACTCCACCCCCGGAGCGTCCAGCTGATATGGGACCTCTTCGGAGCCGCGCAGGTAGACCTGTTCGCCTCTCCGGACTCGACCCATTGCCAGTTGTATTACTCCCTGTCCGGGGGCACCCTCGGTACAGATGCACTGGCGCACAGCTGGCCCCGGGACCTACGCAAGTATGCGTTTCCCCCAGTGAGCCTTCTCGCACAGACACTGTGCAAGGTCAGGGAGGACGAGGAGCAGGTCTTGTTAGTTGCGCCTTACTGGCCCAACCGGACCTGGTTCTCCGAACTCTCACTCCTCACGACAGCCCCTCCCTGGCCGATCCCCCTGAGGAAGGACCTGCTTTCTCAGGGGCGGGGCACTCTATGGCACCCGCGTCCAGACCTCTGGAGACTCCATGTCTGGTCCCTGGACGGGACGCGGAGGTTCTAGGTGGTCTGCCACAGGCAGTGGCAGACACCATCGCTTCAGCTAGAGCCCCCTCTACAAGGCACCTCTATGCGCTGAAGTGGAACCTGTTCGTTGAATGGTGTTCTTCCCGCCGGGAAGACCCCCGAAGGTGTTCGATTAATGTCGTGCTTTCTTTCCTACAAGATGGGTTGGAGAGAAGGCTGTCTCCCTCCACCCTCAAAGTGTACGTCGCCGCAATAGCGGCGTATCACGATGTAGTTGAAGGTAAGTCCTTAGGTAAGCACGACTTAATCGTCAGGTTCCTCAGAGGTGCGAGGAGACTAAATCCTCCTTGGCCAACCTCGGTACCCTCTTGGACCTAGCCCTGGTGCTCAGAGCGCTCCAGGGCCCTCCCTTCGAGCCTTTACAGTCAGTCGAGCTAAACATCCTGTCCATGAAGACAGTGCTCCTGATTGCATTGGCCTCAATCAAGAGGGTAGGGGACCTGCATGCACTTTCGGTCAACGAATCGTGCCTAGAATTCGGGCCAGCCAACTCTCACGTTGTCCTGAGACCCCGGCCTGGATACGTGCCCAAGGTTCCCACCACTCCCTTCCGGGACCAGGTGGTGAACCTGCAAGCGCTGCCTTCGGAGGAGGCAGACCCAGCCCTAGCTTTGCTCTGTCCCGTCCGCGCTCTTCGCGCCTACGTGGACCGAACTCAAAGCTTTAGAACCTCAGAACAGCTCTTCGTCTGTTACGGAGGCCAGCAGAAGGGAAAGGCTGTCTCCAAGCAGAGGTTAGCCCACTGGATAGTGGATGCTATCGTCTTGGCTTACCAGTCCCAAGACGTGCCTTGCCCGCTCGGGGTGCGAGCTCACTCCACTAGGAGTGTAGCCTCCTCCTGGGCGCTGGCTCAAGGCGCCTCGCTGACAGACATATGTAGAGCTGCGGGCTGGGCGACACCTAACACGTTCGCTAGATTTTATAGCCTCCGTGTAGAGCCGGTATCTTCCCGCGTCCTCGCCCCCAGTGGCCAGTAGCGTTAAGTACCCGTTCTAGTGTCGGCTTGCATACGCCACTCCCGCCTCCGGGCCGGATACGTGCGTCTATTGTCTCCAGTTGTGTTCCCCGGAAACGGCTAACCCTGTCGAGCTCCTCCGTCACCCTTCGGTGTCAGACGTTGCGGCCGTCTGACATCAGGCCTACACCCGTATGCTTGTGGAACGTGTGTGTTAGGCTGGGTTCCATATGTAGCGGTTCCCTAACGGCAACCCCATATGTGTATTCTCCACGGTACCAGCTACCCTACTCGGCTAGCCCCGTGTCTTTCCCTTTCCCTCTGTCGTCTCTGGTGGTGTTCTTTCCCCCCTGGGACCAGGTTGGATCCACCCCAGAGACTGCCATAGGTAGCACTACCCTGCTAGGTTAGTCCTTATGAGTAATTCCACCTCTCCTTCCACTGAAGGACGTGGCTCCGCAGCGTACCATCTCCTGAGACGGGCACGCTTCCCAGCGTTATCCAATAGTCACGCTGAGTGGGTCTTGCAGGAACAGCAGTGACTGGCCTCCCTGACTGGAGCCCTGACTTCCGCACCAACCTAGGTGTGGTCCAGCGAGCTCGGTCAGGGCGCTGGAAGGGCCAGCATCTCTGGCGTGTTAGTAGGGATCCCAATTCGTCGGTCAGTTCCGACGTACGTCGAACGTGACCGACTGAAAGGGAACGTCTCGGTTACGTATGTAACCCTCGTTCCCTGAAGGAGGGAACGGAGACGTACGTCCCGTCGCCAGGTGCTGTGCTTCAGCTGAAGGCCGAGTCACCTATCTCGGCTCCTCAGTTGAAAAGCAATGATGCGGTGTTCCACTTCCGTATTTATACCCGCGCTGCGGGGCGGTGCGTGGAATGCGTGAACCGCATGCCAATGTCCATTGGCTCGTTTTTAATCACTCGAAGTAGATTGGTCTCTGAAAACAGATCCCAATTCGTCGGTCAGTTCCGACGTACGTCTCCGTTCCCTCCTTCAGGGAACGAGGGTTACATACGTAACCGAGACGATTTTCTAACTACTACAGTAACAGCATCCACTAAAATAATACGATCAGAGGTTTTGGCACTTAAATCGAGAACCATTGCAGTTGAAATACAACTAAAACAGATCAGACGTGGACCACTTTGTTGAGTACACAGCACAACAAAACAGGACAGGAACTGGAACAGATCCCTTAGAGCAAGAGAAGCTTGCCAGACCAAAGAGAATGGAAAGAACAAATAAAGAAGAGGCAACAACAAGGCCGAGTGATTATATTATTATTTCTTTGCTCAATTTCTGTCAGTAATGATCTGAGTAGATCAGGGTTTGCTTTAGTCAAATAGACGCTCTGAGTGATGCAGCCTGGATGCAACAGAATTATGGGAAAACAAATAAATGAGCACTAACCACAGAGCAAAAGACTGGATAGTTAGTGCAAAAGACAAACTAACATTTTTCATGGAGGATGTGTGCAGAATGTTATCATCGTTCTTCAAATCAGTCTTTATAAGATTAGGAAAAGTCCTAAAGTGTCTCAAGCAAGTAAACACAAGAAGATCCCGTGCTGTTAGCCATAGATTTTAGAAACCTGCCTTTTTAAGAAATCAGGTTGTGGCTAATCCAAATATTTAACAAAACAATAGGGCCTAGTGATGATCATACTATAACTGCCCAAAACAGGACTGAACAGGCAAAAAATTATAGAGACAAAACCATAAAACCTAAAGTTAAAGGTATAGTTCACCCAAAAATAAAAATTACCCCATGATTTACTCACCCTCAAGTCATCCTAGGTGTATATGGCATTCTTCTTTCAGACAAATACAATCAGAGTTATATAAAAAAATGGCCTGGCTAATCCAAGCTTTATAATGGCAGTAAATGGCAGCCCAAAATATGAAGACCAAAAAAGTGCATCCATACATCATAAACGTACTCCACACGCCCTCGGGGGGTTAATAAAAGCCTTCTGAAGCGAAGCGATACATTTGTGTAAGAAAAATATCCATATCTAAAACGGACGTAGTGTAACTGTTGTGAACTGCAAGAGGCATTACATTTTCTCCGTAAGTTGAATACAGAAGCGTGGTCTGGTGTAAGCTAGATATTTTACATTATAAATTTTTAAATATGGATTTTTTTCGTACACAAACCTATCGATTCGCTGCCATTCACTGCCATTAAAATGCTTTGATTAGCCAGGACATTTTTTTTATATAAATCCGACTGTATTTGTCTGAAAAAAGAATGTCATATACACCAGGATGTCTTGAGAGTAAGTAAATTATGGGGTAATTTTAATTTTTGGGTGAACTATCCCTTTAAGACACATTTAATGCTAATGAGTATTATCAACACAGCATGAATTCTCCATTTAAATGCATAAAGACATGAAACATTTCAAACAATTCATCTGAAGAGGCTACTTCTCCTTCAAGGCTATAATAAATGGGAGTCTAAAGCGAATCAGTGAAAATTCTTTTAAAGCTTACCTTTAAACACTTGCTTTTATTGTACTATTCCATTTGGTTTTCAGTTTGATCATTGGAATAATTTATGAACAAATGAATTATTTGCATTATTAGAGCCACTTCAGCTCTGTAGGGCACTTAACGTTAGATTTGCTAATGGATTTTCATAAAATGAAGATGTATAATTTCAATGCCCTATTCAACAACTCTTGACGTGGGTTCAAAAAGCATAGCAAAGTATCTCTTGAAGAGAACCAGCATCTGCTCTTGATAACTGTCCAGCTACAGACTTCCCGAAACTAAAACGCAACTTTAATCAACATCATTAGAATCGACAGTGAGCTAATTGATGGGAGCACAGCGTGTCCATAACGGTCTGAAGGTTTGGAGATTTTAACTGCATATTGGCAATTTGGAGTCTATAATGAAGAGGAATGGTCTAAGGTTTTCATCGATATCGTTGGAGAGTGAGCATTTAAAGGTGAACGATAACACTGCCTTGCCAATTACTGCTGGTCTGACTAAGCAGGACTAACTGACAGCAGGATGAAATGAAGGGAAAAAATAACTACTCAATTCTATAAATCAGAACATACTAAACTCATATAATTCATAACATTCTCTTAATGACTATTTAGGACATCAGGGCTTGGTTATAGACCAGGCTAGTGGGGTCATTACAGGGGCCTCCAAAGCCTCAGGCCATGTGACCCAGACCTCGCTGAGGCAACCCAAGCTGATCAATAGGACTCCGGCTATTGGGTCAATGACGTGGCTAAGTTACCAATTAACTCATTCAAGAAGACATTAAAACTGCAATTCATACGTGCAATGACTTAAAAGGATAGTTCACCCAAAAATGAAAATTCTGTCATCATTTACTCACCCTCAAGTTGTTCCAAACCTGTTTGAATTTCTTTCTTCTGCAGAAAACAAAAGAAGATATTTTGAAGAATATCAGTAACCAAACAGTTGATTCCATAGTATTTTTTTCTATAGTAATTTGGTTACCCATATTCTTCAAAATATATTATTTTGTGTTCACCAGGTTTGGAACAACTTGATGATTTTATTTTCTGTATTAAAATTATTTTTTGACTAAATTAAATAAATTAATAATGAAATTATTAAATGTATCATGGAATTTTGCATAAATAGATCTGCTTTAACAGATCTTAGTCAGGGTAGCTCCATATTAAATTTTTGACAGGAATGAAAATAAGGTTGAGGGACAGAAGCATTTGGATGCTTAGACATGTTATACATGCATACTTTGCATATTACATATTTTTTTGCATCAAATAAATCACAGAAATATTTATGACTTTGGCTTTTTATACCTTAATAGGCCAACGTATCCTGGGTGATACAACTCATAAAATCCAAAATATATCAAATACATCCAACATTCTTTTTGATATGTGTTACTTCAGTCCAGATGATATAAAAAGTGACATGAAATTATTTTTTTTCTTATCATTTTCAACTCTTGCATGTTTAAAGATTAACAGCAGATCGCTTGTTCATCTTTTTTAAAGTCTTTCCAGTCGACAAAAACTCTTTTGAAAATTACGTGTCATCTAGGACCTGTATACAGCACATGCCATTTTAAAGACTGTCCCTCACAGCCTCATTTTTATCTGTGTAAAATTAAATATGGTATCTACCCTGTCTATTCTTATTCATATTTGAAAAACTTTTGTCCACAAAATCAAACTTATGTGGTTCAACTAATGATATTTACAAATTAATAATAGATTGATATAATTAAAGTCCTGTTAAAGTTGGTGTGAAATAAAGTGGCACTCAATGTGACTTGGCTCAATAACCTAAAAAAAAATCTACACTCTAGAGTCCAAAAACTTGTGCCTAAGAACCATCAGTTTTGGCAAACCAAGTGATAATATCATCGTTTAAAGTTGAGATATTGCACTTATATGTGAAAAACAATCTATAATAGGAGATTTACTCTTCTGTAGCTGTCTTCATTAGATTGCCTTTGTATACAAACTAGATGTTTGTAGTTTTTAACATTCTTATGAAACTAAGTTAAAACTCTGCCAGGGGAAGCAAATTCTGGATCAATTGTGTCTGGATTGGATACTGCACAAACAGCCTATGTTAAATCATCTAAGATGGATTCATGCAAAAGATCTGGCTGTCAGAGGCCTGAAAAGCCCAAATTCGTGCCACTGTATGAGCAGTGCTGATTACAATTGACTACATTACACATTCATTCTTAATCAACCTTAACAAAGCGGTACTAATTACAGCCACAGTCGGGCATGTGTAAGGTTCTCCTCGTATGGAAAAACACACCAAAGCCACAAGTGGGCATGACTTGCGCTTATCTGTTCAAGTCACACACAAACACTCTCTCCCCTGCATACTAGTCAATGCTAAATATATTAACTGTAAAAGTGGTGGCAGACCAACTGCGATCTTTTACAGTACGGTTGTTGCCATTTAGATAATTGAGTGTAAGCAGTGACAGCCATCAAGCAAGAGGAATGACAGTATTTGTGACAGAGTAACAAGCCGTCTGTTGGAACTGAAGTGCCACTTTGTTATTGCTCCGTGGTTCAGCTGCACCTATAACTGCAAGTTACATTAAGCTGCAAGTATGTGTACTGTAAAGTATGCAAAAATAAATTGCTGAATGCACTAAAAGCCATATAAAACACACACAAAAAGTGTTATTTCGTAACTTCGTTTAAAATATGCATTATTGCATGGAACATTCTGTGAAAATGTTCAAGCTTAATAAATAACGTACAGTCTATGTCTAATGTTATTGTTTCTTTACAAAGAATTTGCTTTGCAAAAAAGTGTCTGCTAAGTAAACTTATCGCAAATGTTACGTCACTGCTGCAGTATGTGCAAAAAAACAAAAAACTGTGAAAGTCAAGCCTCAGGAAGCTGTATTATAGTAAATAAAAAGAACACCCAGTGTTCAAAGTGGTATTTTTTTCACGCCAAGCCCTGAAAATAACTGAAAAACAAATAAAAATCCCACACAGTGTCACATTATTTCATAGTTTGATATAATATAAAGCAGACTTTAAAAAGAGGGTGAAAAGAGAGATAAAAATTTGGATTTGACACATCAAAAAACTAAAAAAAAAAAACACTTACTAACATTAATATTGACCTCTGGGGGAATGAATGAATGAATGAATAAATGATGAATAAAATAATAATATAATAAAATATAATATAATATAATTAAACATAATAAATAAATAAATATAATATAATAAAATTATTATTAATAATTAATAAAATATATAATACGATTAACCCCTTTAAATATATAAAAATGTCTCAGGTTATTTTTGATGTTCTATTTCAGTGGATTTTATTTTCTTTGAGAGTTTTGGGTCAAAGAGAAGAACAGAGTTTAGGCCTAAAGGTGCTATGAGATTTGAGCCACAAAAAGATAAATAAATCAATCTTCGCAGGCAGCTCAGGCACCTGCCGTTTATAGCACATGACTCTGGACATGTAGGGATGGAGTCATGCATCAAAGCACCATTAATTGCACAACAGATGCACGAGGGTATCGAGTGTAGGAGACATGAGGGCTGTACATGGCACTATGTCATTTTTAAGAGTATGTGGAGGTGCAGTGTGTTGTGCACTTTATCAAGCTCTCAGATATCCTCTTGATAAAAAGGCATTTGCCCGGGAAACTCATCTCACTCAATCTAGACTTTGGCAGGTCAACTTTGCTCAAAATAAAGGAGTCTCAGGTGGAATAAAAACTTGAAAGACGTGAAGGTTTGAGACAGAATAAAGCTGATGAACATCTGAATTGTGATGTGAATATGATGGAGACCAATCTGATAATGATAATGAATGCAGAAGAGCTTTTCATTCTTTTATGTCATCTTTACTGCACTCGGCGGCTGCAAAAGTGCATTCTGACCGACTAAGGTTGCACAAAGTAAACATAAATGCATTTGAAATTAAACTGAATTACAAAATAATGTCATGAAATTAATGTTTTAAATATGAAATAATATACATATAAATAGATAATATACAGTACTGTATGTAAACTTGTTTAGTAAGAATTGCGTGATATAAAGTCAGAATTGAGAGATATAAAGTCAGAATTGTGAGATCTAAAGTCAGAATCGTGTGATCTAAAGACAGAATTGTGAGTTATAAAGTCAGAATTTTGAGATATAAAGTCAGAATTGAGAGATCTAAAGTCAGAATTGTGAGACATAAAGTCAGAATAGAGAGATATAAAGTCAGAATTGAGAGATATAAATTCAGAATTGTGAGATATAAAGTCAGAATTGTGAGATATAAAGTCAGAATTGAAAGATATAAAGTCAGAATTGAGAGATATAAATTCAGAATTGTGAGATATAAAGTCAGAATTGAGAGATATAAAGTCCGAATTGAGAGATATAAAGTCAGAATTGAGAGATATAAAGTCAGAATTGAGAGATCTAAAGTCAGAATTGTGAGACATAAAGTCAGAATAGAGAGATATAAAGTCAGAATTGAGAGATATAAAGTCAGAATTGTGAGATATAAAGTCAGAATTGTGAGATATAAAGTCAGAATTGAAAGATATAAAGTCAGAATTGAGAGATATAAATTCAGAATTGTGAGATATAAAGTCAGAATTGAGAGATATAAAGTCCGAATTGAGAGATATAAAGTCAGAATTGAGAGATATAAAGTCAGAATTGTGAGATATAAAGTGAGAATTGAGAGATATAAAGTGAGAATTGAGAGATATAAAGTCAGAATTGAGAGATATAAAGTCAGAATTGTGAGATCTAAAGTCAGAATCGTGTGATCTAAAGACAGAATTGTGAGTTATAAAGTCAGAATTTTGAGATATAAAGTCAGAATTGAGAGATATAAATTCAGAATTGTGAGATATAAAGTCAGAATTGTGAGATATAAAGTCAGAATTGAAAGATATAAAGTCAGAATTGAGAGATATAAATTCAGAATTTTGAGATATAAAGTCAGAATTGAGAGATATAAAGTCAGAATTGAGAGATATAAATTCAGAATTGCGTGATATAAAGTCAGAATTGAGAGATATAAAGTCAGAATTGTGAGATCTAAAGTCAGAATCGTGTGATCTAAAGACAGAATTGTGAGTTATAAAGTCAGAATTTTGAGATATAAAGTCAGAATTGAGAGATCTAAAGTCAGAATTGAGAGACATAAAGTCAGAATTGAGAGATATAAATTCAGAATTGTGAGATATAAAGTCAGAATTGAGAGTTATAAAGTCAGAATTGAGAGATATAAATTCAGAATTGTGAGATATAAAGTCAGAATTGAGAGTTATAAAGTCAGAATTGAGAGATATAAATTCAGAATTGTGAGATATAAAGTCAGAATTGAAAGATATAAAGTCAGAATTGAGAGATATAAAGTCCGAATTGAGAGATATAAAGTCAGAATTGAGAGATATAAAGTCAGAATTGTGAGATCTAAAGTCAGAATCGTGTGATCTAAAGACAGAATTGTGAGTTATAAAGTCAGAATTTTGAGATATAAAGTCAGAATTGAGAGATATAAATTCAGAATTGTGAGATATAAAGTCAGAATTGAAAGATATAAAGTCAGAATTGAGAGATATAAAGTCAGAATTGTGAGATATAAAGTCAGAATTGAAAGATATAAAGTCAGAATTGAGAGATATAAATTCAGAATTGTGAGATATAAAGTCCGAATTGAGAGATATAAAGTCCGAATTGAGAGATATAAAGTCAGAATTGAGAGATATAAAGTCAGAATTGTGAGATCTAAAGTCAGAATCGTGTGATCTAAAGACAGAATTGTGAGTTATAAAGTCAGAATTTTGAGATATAAAGTCAGAATTGAGAGATATAAAGTCAGAATAGAGAGATATAAAGTCAGAATTGAGAGATATAAAGTCAGAATTGTGAGATATAAAGTCAGAATTGTGAGATATAAAGTCAGAATTGAGAGATATAAAGTCAGAATTGAGAGATATAAAGTCAGAATTGTGAGATATAAAGTCAGAATTGAGAGATATAAATTCAGAATTGTGAGATATAAAGTCAGAATTGAGAGATATAAAGTCCGAATTGAGAGATATAAAGTCAGAATTGAGAGATATAAATTCAGAATTGTGAGATATAAAGTCAGAATTGAGAGTTATAAAGTCAGAATTGAGAGATATAAATTCAGAATTGTGAGATATAAAGTCAGAGTTGAGAGATATAAATTCAGAATTGAGAGATATAAAGTGAGAATTGAGAGATATAAATTCAGAATTGAGAGATATAAAGTGAGAATTGAGAGATATAAAGTCAGAATTAAGAGATGTAAAGTCAGATTTGAGAGATATAAAGTCAGAATTGAGAGATATAAAGTCAGAATTGTGAGATATAAAGTCAGAATTGAGAGATATAAATTCAGAATTGTGAGATATAAAGTCAGAATTGAGAGATATAAAGTCCGAATTGAGAGATATAAAGTCAGAATTGAGAGATATAAATTCAGAATTGTGAGATATAAATTCAGAATTGAGAGATATAAAGTCAGAATTGAGAGATATAAAGTGAGAATTGAGAGATATAAAGTGAGAATTGAGAGTTATAAAGTCAGAATTGAGAGATATAAATTCAGAATTGTGAGATATAAAGTCAGAATTGAGAGATATAAATTCAGAATTGAGAGATATAAAGTCAGAATTGTGAGATATAAAGTCAGAATTGAGAGATATAAATTCAGAATTGAGAGATATAAAGTCAGAATTGTGAGATATAAAGTCCGAATTGAGAGATATAAAGTCAGAATTGTGAGATATAAAGTCAGAATTGAAAGATATAAAGTCAGAATTGTGAGATATAAAGTCAGAATTGAGAGATATAAAGTCAGAATTGAGAGATATAAAGTCCGAATTGAGAGATGTAAAGTCCGAATTGAGAGATATAAAGTCCGAATTAAGAGATGTAAAGTCCGAATTGAGAGATATAAAGTCAGAATTGAGAGATATAAAGTCAGAATTGAGAGATATAAAGTCAGAATTGTGAGATATAAAGTCCGAATTGAGAGATATAAAGTCAGAATTGAGAGATATAAAGTCAGAATTGAGAGATATAAAGTCAGAATTGTGAGATATAAAGTCAGAATTGTGAGATATAAAGTCAGAATTGAAAGATATAAAGTCAGAATTGAGAGATATAAAGTCAGAATTGAGAGATATAAAGTCAGAATTGTGAGATATAAAGTCAGAATTGAGAGATATAAAGTCAGAATTGTGAGATATAAAGTCAGAATTGTGAGATATAAAGTCAGAATTGTGAGATATAAAGTCAGAATTGAGAGATATAAAGTCAGAATTGAGAGATATAAAGTCAGAATTGAGAGATATAAAGTCAGAATTGGGAGACATAAAGTCAGAATAGAGAGATAACGTCAGAATTGAGAGATCTAAAGTCAGAATTGAGAGTTATAAAGTCAGAATTGAGAGACATAACGTCAGAATTGAGAGATCTAAAGTCAGAATTGAGAGATATAAAGTCCAAATTGAGAGTTATAAAGTCCGAATTGAGAGATATAAATTCAGAATTGAGAGATATAAAGTCCGAATTGAGAGATATAAAGTCCGAATTGAGAGATATAAAGTCAGAATTGTGAGATATAAAGTCAGAATTGTGAGATATAAAGTCAGAATTGAAAGATATAAAGTGAGAATTGAGAGATATAAAGTCAGAATTGAGAGACATAAAGTCAGAATAGAGAGATAACGTCAGAATTGAGAGATATAAAGTCAGAATTGAGAGTTATAAAGTCAGAATTGAGAGATATAAAGTCAGAATTGAGAGATATACACTCACCTAAAGGATTATTAGGAACACCATACTAATACTGTGTTTGACCCCCTTTCGCCTTCAGAACTGCCTTAATTCTACGTGGCATTGATTCAACAAGGTGCTGAAAGCATTCTTTAGAAATGTTGGCCCATATTGATAGGATAGCATCTTGCAGTTGATGGAGATTTGTGGGATGCACATCCAGGGCACGAAGCTCCCGTTCCACCACATCCCAAAGATGCTCTATTGGGTTGAGATCTGGTGACTGTGGGGGCCATTTTAGTACAGTGAACTCATTGTCATGTTCAAGAAACCAGTTTGAAATGATTAGAACTTTGTGACATGGTGCATTATCCTGCTGGAAGTAGCCATCAGAGGATGGGTACATGGTGGTCATAAAGGGATGGACATGGTCAGAAACAATGCTCAGGTAGGCCGTGGCATTTAAACGATGCCCAATTGGCACTAAGGGGCCTAAAGTGTGCCAAGAAAACATCCCCCACACCATTACACCACCACCACCAGCCTGCACAGTGGTAACAAAGCATGATGGATCCATGTTCTCATTCTGTTTACGCCAAATTCTGACTCTACCATCTGAATGTCTCAACAGAAATCGAGACTCATCAGACCAGGCAACATTTTTCCAGTCTTCAACTGTCCAATTTTGGTGAGCTCGTGCAAATTGTAGCCTCTTTTTCCTATTTGTAGTGGAGATGAGTGGTACCCGGTGGGGTCTTCTGCTGTTGTAGCCCATCCGCCTCAAGGTTGTGCGTGTTGTGGCTTCACAAATGCTTTGCTGCATACCTCGGTTGTAACGAGTGGTTATTTCAGTCAAAGTTGCTCTTCTATCAGCTTGAATCAGTCGGCCCATTCTCCTCTGACCTCTAGCATCAACAAGGCATTTTTGCCCAAAGGACTGCCGCATACTGGATGTTTTTCCCTTTTCACACCATTCTTTGTAAACTCTAGAAATGGTTGTGCGTGAAAATCCCAGTAACTGAGCAGATTGTGAAATACTCAGACCAGGACCACACCCCTAAATGCATTGAAGCAACTGCCATGTGATTGGTTGATTAGATAATTGCATTAATGAGAAATTGAACAGGTGTTCCTAATAATCCTTTAGGTGAGTGTAAAGTCAGAATTGAGAGACATAAAGTCAGAATAGAGAGACATAACGTCAGAATTGAGAGATCTAAAGTCAGAACTGAGAGATATAAAGTCAGAATTGAGAGATATAAAGTCAGAATTGTGAGATATAAAGTCAGAATTGAGAGATATAAAGTCAGAATTGTGAGTTATAAAGTCAGAATCGTGTGATCTAAAGTCAGAATTGCGAGTTATAAAATCAGAATTGCAAGATATAAAGTCAAAATTGTGTTATAAACTCACAATTCGTACTTTTTTACTTGCAATTGCGAGTTTATATCACGCAATTTTGTGGTGGAAACAAGCTTCCATAGTACTGTTCAAAAGTTTAGGGTCAGTAAGATTTTTTTTTTTTTGAAAGACATTATTACTTTTATTCAGCACGGATACATTAAATTGATCAAAAGTGACAGTAAAGCCTTTTACATTATGACAAAAAAAGTTTCCACAATCAGTTTCCACAAAAAATATTAAGCAGCACAAATGTTTTTGAGCACCAAATTGGCATATTAAAATAATTTCTGAAGGATTGAAGCACTGAAGACTGGAGTAATAATGCTGAAAATTCAGCTTTGCCAGCTCAGCTTTAAAATATATTAAAATTGACAACAGTTATTTTAAATTTTAATAATATTTCATAATATTTAACATTTATCAAATACAGTAAATGTAGCCTTTGTGAGCAAAAGAGACGTCTTTCAAAAACATTTTTAAAAATCATACCGACCCCAACATTTTGAACGGTAGTGTACATACACTTTGATAACAAAATATCTTCATGAAATTGGAAGTTTCACTATTCCAGCTATGTATTCATTGAGCAATATGATTTTTTTTCCATTATATATATTTTTAATCCATTAGAATAGATTTTCTCCATCCAGGGGAAAGATTTCCCCACCAGCTCTAAAATGTATCTTTCCCCTTTAAAAGACAAAGACCATTGATCGCACTTTAAAAAATACTTTGCTTTCAACTGTTTCAAGCATGCATCTGTAATTCTTGTTGGCTTAAAACGCTCCATAGCATCTCATCCATTTTTGTAGACAGCATTCATCTAATTATGAGAAATGAGAAATCTCCTTAAAAGGCAGGTAAGCTTTCAGTCATGAAACCTGCTAAATTAACAACTGATATTACAACACAAGCAGGAAACAATGGGCTTTAAAAGAGATAAAGGGTTTGAACGGTCATTTGTCAGCTGGATTATAATTTTTTTACAACAAATATATAGTTTTTAAGGTGATTTGTGTTGCCTTATTAATAACAGATCAACTGATCTGGTTACATGGCACTTTAAAATAACATTGTATCAATATTACGAACAAATCAGTGCACTCTATAACACTTAACAAACCATTAGAGCCAGTGTGGTTGCTTTTGTGACACATCATGATAATTTAATCTATAGTTCCCTTTCAGTCGGTACACTACGAGTTACGTCAGCACTGACGGAATGGGGGTTTCGCTTAGAAGCCAATCGCCTTCAAGATCTACAAAATGAGCCAATGGCATTAGAATGCGCGGCAATCTCGCATTATGTTTCTGCTTCGGAGCCGAGTGTTCACTTGCCTTCCTGAGCTTTTCTCTTCAAGATGAGCGTCTCTCCAGAGTGTCTGTGTTACGGCGCGTTCCAGCGATTTCTGCATTCCTGTTTGATCTGTGCAGTGATCTAGCACAGTGTGTGTGTTCTCCCTGGGCGCTTTGGCATTTCTGCAGAGCAAACTCCTCTCTAAAAGAGCTACACGTGGCAAGTCTTTTTCAAGATGTCTCGCCCGTGTGTTTCTGGGTGCGGTCAGCTGGTTAGTCCGCCTGACAGGCATGATTGCTGTTTGCCGAGCGCATTCATGGATGAGTCATGTTCTCACTGCGGGAACATGACCATTGCAGTGTTGCAATCGAGACTCCATGATCTCCGTCTAGTTTCCCATCCTGGGCCCAGCGTCTCATTCGAGGCGCCAGCGGATGACACCATGTCGATCGCCGCATCACAAGGTGGGCTGGATTCATCCGGAGATGAGAATTCAGCCCTGCTGCCTCCCTCGGGAGTCCCAGCATTGCCCGAGTCTGATCCGGAGCTCACAGTCATGCTTGCCCGGGCAGCTAAGAGCATCGGGCTTGAGTGGAACCCTCCGCCATGTCCCGAGCGCTCAAGGTTGTAACAGCAAAGCACCCGTCCAAAGCCTGTAGGTTTACGTCTACTCTGGTGGCGAAGACCTATAGACCTGCGGGCCAGGCCGCATCCGCTTTGCATGCTATGGCCATCCTTCAGGTCCATCAGGTCGAAGGTGCTCAGAAACATGCACAAGGACAATGCTGACCCCGCTCTCATGCAAGAGTTGCGTGCGGCTCCCGACCTCACCCTACAGGCTTACTGCACGCTCTCTCGGTCAGGTGATGTCCACTGCTGTGGTCCAGGAACCTCATCTATGGCTCAACCTGGCTGATATGAGCGAAAATGTTTCCTCAACTCCCCTATCTCCCAGGCTGGGCTATACGGCGGGGCGGTCGAGGACTTGCCCAACAGTTCTCGGCCACACAGAAGCAGACTGAGGCAATAAAACATTCTGCCCCAGCGGCCCGCTGCTGCCTCCACCCAGCCGCTGGTACAGACGTCTCAGCCTGCTCCCCATTGAGGCCACCCTCCCCAGCAGCAGCCTCCACCTGGGCCAGGGCACAGAGGTGGTCGCAGGAAGGCCTCCCAGCCTGTCTCCGCCCCTAAGCCTGTCAGACGAGATCCCCGTGGAACGTTGGTCCTTCCCTGGTTTCCTCTGTCAGGGCGCGGAATACACCTCGAGGCGCTCCCACGCCTCCCATGTCTAGGCCGGTCATTCTGCTTCGCTGCCTCATCGTGGGTACGCCTGTGGTTCGCATGACCCTGCTGGTTCAGTTTTTGGGAGCCTGGCTAGAGATACCCCAGAGTGCTCCATATGCAGCCCATACGTGGGTCATATGTGTATTCCTAAGTCCTCCCTACGGGCAGGCATTGTGTTGCATTTCTCCACGTGGGATATGCTTCCCAGTGTACCTTGGTATTGCCGTTGAGCCTAGCCGTTGAGCCTAGCCCCTCGTTCCTGCTAAAGACTCACGCCAGGGAGCTCAGGTCAGTGCAGGACACTTGAAGACAGCCGTTGTGGCGAGATTGAATTGGGAACCCCCATTTCATCAGTTCTGACGTAACTCGTAGTGTACTTACTTAAAGGGAATGTCTCGGTTACGTATGTAACCCTGCCACAATTGCTGTACCACTGGTATGGCCGGGGCTCTCAGCAGGTAAACATAATGCGAGATTGCCGCACAGCTCTTTATATACCCAAGAGGTGGGGCGGCAAAGATGTTGCTGCAAGAGGAAGGGGAAGTTATTTTGATTAAAGATTAGGACGGCACATGAAGTAAAAAAAAGAAGACTTTTGTCAATTTCATTTCATGGTGACTTTCATAAGACACATAAAAAAAGTGAACAGCCGCAGAAGCTCACAGCAGTCTGTACAACCCTCCCAGCAAACGCTTGTCAAGCAGACAATTTGATCATCATTTGATCGTCGTCAGAAATCTCTCCCTCGCTCTCTCTCTCTCTCTAAACTCTGTTTCACGCACAGCTCAGCAAGTTGACATGCCTTCAGAAGGGGTCAGGAGCATACGCATAAGAGCTTTGTCTTATCTCCACCGAATCTGTCCATCACACCTACCTGACTGAGCCCCAGTGTGGGAGAGGTTTAAATTACCTCAGCCTCTGAGAGCGAAGGCACAGAGAACATACCTGAACAGCTGTGCTCATGTTTTTCTTTCTGCCACTTTTTAATCCTATTTGCTAATGTCTCTTAAATTTTGTAAAATATTACCCAGCTCAAAGTGTGGTTTGTACTTTTTTCTTTTTCTTTTTTTTTACGTTTTGATGAGAATGACCCCCAAATGATAATCTTTTTTTGAAGGACACAAAAATCCTTCCTAAAATGTATTTATACTGTGTGAAAAAAAAAAACTGTAAGGGAGATATTATTAAGACAACATAAATAAAAGCATTTATGCCGTCATTGTACTAAAGCCAAAATAAATTATTACATTATTATCTGAACTGTTGGACACTACTGTATTATTCAAAATTTACAAAACAAAAAAAAAAAAAAACACTTTCTAACGTCAAGAATCTTTTTTTTTTTTATTTATCACAGTCTCCACAAAAATATGAAGTATTTTCAGTATTGATAATATTAAGAAATGTTTCTTGAGCACCAAATCATCATATTAGAATGATTTCTGAAGGATCATGTGACACTGAAGACTGGAGTAATGATGCTAAAATACTTGGTAACACCTTATTTTACAGTGTCCTTGTTACACATTTAGTTACTGTAGTAATAACTATAAATTATGCATAATTACATGCAACTAACCCTCAACCAAACCCTAACCTTTAATTCAAATGCAACTGTTTGCTACTTCAATTCAAAAAGTAGCATTACATTTGTATAAATTGAAAGCTGTTCTTAATTCACTTCCAAATGACATGCTCCTGGTTTACAGAGAAATCCTCAAACTTCCATGCCTTATTTTACATCCTATATGATGAGGGCAAAGCCAATGCAACACAGATCCACTTCTAATTGCAATCACTGTGGCATTTTCATAAACATTTGATTGCAATATCATCTGAGAGCAGAAGAGACTTTTCCCATTCCTATTAATGTGAGCCATCGTGCAAGACTGCAGCACTAAATTAATTGCATTTTGAAGGAAACGAGAGGGAAAAAATGTGGAATTAATTGAAAGGAAATGTTGAAAAATATATTTTTAAAACCCTCCTTTTTTCATTTCACCAACTCAAATCCACAAAGTAAGAGAGGCAGGGAGCAGGGAGCTATGGAATTAATTGCAGAAAGAAACTGAATGTTGGGCTTTGAGATGAGATATGAGAAAAGAGCAAAGGATTATGGGATTGGGGAGGGGCACAAAACTGAGAATGGTCTGAGTCAAACACAGAGATTTAAAAGATACAAGCTGAAAGATACAAGTGAAAGAGAAATAGTTATCTTCTGTACCTGAGCAAAATAGTAATATGTGAGAAGAACAAAAGAGACTCAATGAGACCAAAAAATGAAAATTGAGCCATTTATACACCTTCATGCTGTTTCAAACCTGTATGAGTTTCTTTCTTCTGTGAAACACAAAAGGGAATGTATTGTTGAGACTTTTTATGCAATTATACTGAAATAGGACTGGAGCTTTTAAGCTTTTGCAAAAGCAAAAAGCACCATAAAAACTATCATAGAAGTGGCCCATGTGCACTTAATCCATGTCTGAACCAGATTTGCTGTTCACATTCACACCAGATCAATCTAAAATCATTCCTTTAAGTAGAGAATTTAGTTAAAATGAACCAGTCGCATGCCGTGTTCGTTGATTAATTAAAAATGAACTTAACTTGAAATCTGTAATGCAAATACTGTCTAAACGTATCCAGTTTAGTGGTTTTATTTTCCAGAAGAATCTTGATAGTACACTCACTCACTCAACGTCACCCTGTCCATCAAGCAGACATCCTTCAGGAACAAACAACCGGGCAGGGCACAGCGTGCCACCAAAAAACAGTCAACCTTTCGAGAGCAACAGCCCCATGAGACAGGAGACATGAAGTCATAAAAGTGGAAAGCAATTAAAACAGAAGAGTCACCTTGGCCTTCGCTGCATTGAACTGTCAGAGCTTAGAAGGGATCTCCAAATATTTCTCCCTCCTTGATTGATGACAGATGATTGGGGCGCAGTACCGCAGGCCCTCACCTCTGTTATAAAAGCGGCCATCTCAGCAAAATGTAATTGAGCCGACTGCCTCGGTTCATCAAAGCATTACGTTATTGGTCTGATTAAGGTTATTAAGAGAGGCAGAAGAGGAGGAGGTAGCTGAGAATATTGATATTTTGGGCATACGGACATTTCTCCAGAGCAAATGTTTTTCACTTAAATGCAGGAATGAGCAATTGAAAGCAGTCAACGCTGAGATCAACCCCGTGTTGCTGTGCAATTTAGATGGCCGTTTAAAACTTATAAGGCCTGATCTGATATGCACAGTGATTCTGACAATGTGAAAATAATGTGTTCGTTGAAGGGGGATGAAGTTGGAGTTAGAGGTGACTAATCAGAGGTGATATTACGGCTGTCATTGAAGACTCCTAATGGGGCTCACAAGAGCGTGTTGCTTACGCTGGCAGACTTTATTTCATTACTCATTCAAGCAGAGGGATGGTCAGCGATGAGAAGTTTTTAGAAAAATCAGTATTTGCCCAGAGCCTACATACATAAGATTAGCATAAATTTGATCCAGGAACTGCAAAGTCTCATCTATTAGGGTTCCACAATAATGGTTCATAATAGCAGATATTTAAATAACTTTAGTTCTATCCTATTCTATTCTATTCTATTCTATTCTATTTTTCAAAAGCAAGAATGGCACGCTGTTAAAGTTTTGCCATGTATGCCATCATTTTCCTAGTGTTTTATTTATTTATTATATTCATCCTTTAATTTACCAGGAAGGTCCAATTGAGATATAAAATCTCTTCTTCAAGGGAGTCCAGGGGCAGCGTTTCAGGGCTGGCATTCAGACAAAACAGGGGGAATAGACAGCTCATGATGCTGCTCATTAGTTCTGTTGCTTGAGTTGGACTTTGGCAGAAATTTCAGCTTAGAAAAGCAAATTTAAACAGCCTAACACTGTGTCCTAACCAGGCGCGATGCAGTAAGATTTCCTGCGGCAAGCAATTTGCCTGTCCAAACCAGACGTGACCTGAGACGCGACAAAATCAGTCAAAAATCACAGCCAATCAAAGGAGCGTATGGGCAGGCTCTCTCTGTAAGCTTGCATTCACAACGAAATTGATAAGTAGGCTGCATAATCCTAAACCTTACACCATTTTAACATGATTAAAAGTACATACTGAGTGACTGAAACAATCTTTTTTTTATCATAGAATACACTTGTTTATTCACCTTGAGTACAGTTGTTGTTTACTTTCAGTTATTTTCAAGATCTGCGCCTATTCATGGTTGCTTTCAGTATTTCTATAAAGATAAAAAAAAATGATATTCAAACTCACATTAAATTATTTTTACATTAAATAAAGCACATAATCTGTCTGCACTTGAGATTTTCGTTGTCATACTTTGTATGTTGTTTCAGCCACAATACTGCAGAAACAGAAATGGTTTAGAATCATCACTAATCACCGTTGCGGTTGGTTTAGTGCAAAAATTTCTGATAAACATGGTTTGGACACGTTGTAGGATTATAGGGCTATTTCAGAATTTGCATTGATTTCGTATTGTTGTTAAGCCTATGGATTACGATTGCATTCTTTTAGTATGGTAGATTTTTGTCTACATTTTGTTTAAACACACTATTAGTTTCATGACGCCTGCCATTGCATGATTAAAGTTCAAAGTATTAAGAGGGACAAAATAATTCGGTGTACAACGCTTAACAGTGTAAAGTACAGTCATTCAACTTAAAGCTTAGGTCCTGGAAACTTGAATCCTCAGTTTATCAAGTGCTAATGCAAGGACATCTTTTACTGCCATTGATGAGAATATCAATCAAACGCTGGGAGGTTAATCAAGGTCAATGAATTAATTGATTTATTTTTCATAGTGGACAGTGAAATAGAGAGTCATGGAGGTTTATTCTGACATTGTCCTTTCATTGAAAAACAAGTGGTGGTGAAATTGACGGCTAATTAGTAATGAGGGAGATTGATGGTGTCAGTGAAGCAAGAATGACTGGTGATGCTGTAATGGTGTTTAGAACATTCACATGGGAATATTAAAGTGAAAACAAAAAAAGAACATGAACAGTACATGCAGCTCATCTTTTTCATATGAGCCACTAAAATACTACCACTCACCAGAGGTTTCTAAATATAATCTTCACTTTAAATCTTTGACTGACAGCTAGTAAAACTCCTATGGCTACTTTCAACTTCTGTAAGATGCATGCGAGATGCATTTTTAAACAATACAAGGGCTTCCAAGTGGATTATTTACTCAAGTTTAAATGCCAAGCAGCGCTGTGGACTCATTACATCTGCAAAGCGGCAGCTGAATTCACAGGTGCATTCAGTGTGTAACGCAGCACATTATCAAAAATTAACAGAAGTTCAGTCAGCTAAGAAAATAAATTAGTAAATAAAAAAGAAAGTTTTAAGGAAGCGAGCTGACTGATAAACTCATAAAAGTGCCAGCAAATGTATGGAAGTGTTTTCTCACTTTTCCCCTCTCATTTTTGTTCTCATTCAACTTTATATTCATGAGGCTGATTTCACAAAATCATGCCCACTGATCTGTATAATGACTGGATTGCTCATGACGTTCTAAATCTAAAATTGCCAGAAGTGTCCGAGCGGCCATCTTACTATTCCGTACCGACAGAGGGCAACATTGACTTACAGCCAAAACATTGAGCTAAAATCACCCGATTTGCAGCGTCTCGGTCTCACACGATTAGTTTTACGATATATGTATGTAAATTAATAGTTACTTCAGATGTTATCTGTAATGTTTATGGTCTTTTCGGAGAGGATGAGTCATATATTGAAATCATTAATGTGGGTGGGTCTACTGCACACTGCCGACACAGGTAACGTAACTTAACTAACACAAAATATATTTCTTTATGTATGTAATTATGGAAAAAATATTAAACATTAACACATATCTGTGTTTGGCTGCAGAAATTCATTCGAATAGCTTATATAATAGATATTAACACAAGCCTCTATTACTATATTGCACTCTATTGTATTACCATTCAAAGTTTGCCATGCATCATCTCGGAAATAAAGCAGGGGCAAGGGGAAATTCCGTACTTCAAACGAATAACCATTTCCCTGCCCAGGACGTTTGTGCTGTAAGCATGTACAGGGAGACTTCAAATATAAAAACAGTGTCTCCTTAGCAATATTTTCTCAGTAAAATCATATAATTTCCTATTGATTCAATAGAACGCGTCAGCTTACTAGGGAATACCAATATGGCAGCGCAGCGGCTTCACTTTTTATGACATCATGAGCAACCCAATTCTCTATATAGGTCAGTGATCATGCCCTGTATTAAAGGAACAAGCCGACTTTTTAGGACTTTAGCTTATTCACCATATCCCCAAGAGTTAGATAAGTCCATACATACCATTTTTATCTCCGTGCGTGCCATAACTCTGACGCACCCACCGCTAGCCTAGCTTAGCACAAAGACTGGAGGTAAACGGCTCCAGCTAGCCTACTGCTCAACAGATGACAAAATAATGCCAACATTTTCCTATTTACATGTTGTGATGTGTATAGTTACACAGAACTTACACAGAAGTTCCAGGAACTTCGCTGCATAATATCATTGCGCCTGCTGCACCCATGGTACGGCAGCAAAGTTCCTGGATTATTACGCAGAAATGAGAGTATAGTCCCTAGCCATATCAGTCTAGAAAATTGCAACTTTTTATTTTCCGTCGGTCTTAGTACATAATGTAACAATACACAACACAACATGTAAATAGGAGTCAGACAGAGTTATGGCACGCACAGAGATAAACATGGTATGTATGGACTTATCTAACTCTGGGTGATACGGTGAATAAGTCCCAAAAAGTCCTTTGAAGGAATAATCGATTCGGATTCTAATTAGCTGGAAAATGTTTAAAAAGGAATCAATATATAATCAAATATATACAAAAATAAATAAATAAATATATATATATATATATATAATTTTTTTTTGTATATATATATTTTGATGTAGATAAACTGTTGTTCCCTTTCAAAAGCTACACTCAATGCTGCATAAGCTTATGCATATGGGAAGTGTCAGTGGAGTCAGCGCACGTACTGGCACAAGAGCTGCAAACTCTTCTGAGCAAAGGGGCCATAGAACATGTTCTTCTTCCAGAGAGAGAGTCAGGCTATTACAGCAGATATTTCCTGGTTCCCAAGAAGGATGGATGGTCGTGTCGCAAATCCAACATCGCGATTAGTTCGTCACAATTGATCTGAAGGACACGTATTTTTACATAGAAATACTGCCACAACACAGGAAGTTCCTGAGGTTCGCTTTCGGGGGCGAAGCCTACCAATTTCGGGTTCTTCCGTTTGGCCTAGCCTTATCAAGTTCGCGAGAGATGGCGCTTCAGCACAGAGACATTGTGCTAGCTCATCTAGTTTCTCTCGGGCTGAGACTCAATGCCAAGAAAAGTGTTCTTCTCCTGTCCAGAGAGCAACTTATCTGGGGATAGTTTGGGATTCGATCACGATGCGGGCACAACTGTCTCCCGCTCAATGTCGAGACCATTCGATAAACCCTGAGCAAAGTCAGGCTAGGTCAAAATCTCACTGTTCATCAGTGTCAAAGGCTGTTAGGTCTCATGGCTTCAGCATCCACGGTGATCCCTTTGGGGCTGTTGCACATGAGGCCAGTTCAGTTGTGGCTCAGAGCCAGGGGGTTTCATCCAAGGGCCAACCCCCAGAGGCTAATAAAAGTGACGCGCTGCGGGCTTCGTACACTAGCTATGTGGTTCAGACCCCAGTTCCTTGCCTTGGGTCCCACTCTAGGCGTACCTTGTCATCGCAAACTGCTAACGACGGACGCTTCCCTGACGGGCTGGGGTGCGGTCTTAAGTGGTCGTCCAGCCCAAGGGGAATGGGAGGGCCATCAGCTCGATTGGCAAATCAGTTGCCTAGAGCTGATGGCTGTATTTCTGGCCCTGAAATGCTTTTTTCCCCAATTGAGGGGCTTTCATGTCCTAGTGCGGGTGGACAACACAGCGGCAGTCTCGTATATAAATCACCAGGGAGGTCTGCGCTCACACGATCTAAACAGGATAGCGAGACAGATTCTCCTCTGGGCCCAGGACAAGTTCCTGTCACTCAGAGCAGTGTACATTCTGGGCCAGTTGTTCCCTGTATGCTTTCCCTCCAGTCGCTCTGCTCCCAGGAGTTCTAGCCAGGGTCCGCCAACAAGGGTCCTGCCTGTTATTGATAGTGCCGCGTTGGCCGAACAGAGTGTGGTTCTCGGAGATAGTGTCTCTCCTCAACGGCTCGCCGTGGGCGATTCCGGCGAGGAGGGACCTTCTGTCTCAGGCAGAGGGCACGATATTCCATCCCAGGCCCGATCTGTGGAACCTTTATGTTTGGCCCCTGATGGGCACCAACTGAGGGACACTGGGCTTTCGCCTGCAGTTATTGAGACCATCCTAAGTGCTAGGGCTTCCTCCACCCGGAAGATTTATGCCAATAAATGGGGTGTCTTTGAAAGGTGGTGTGCGACTCATAATGCAGACCCAGTCAACTGCCAGGTTGCTTCAGTTCTGGATTTTCTGCAAGAAAAATTGTCATCGGGCACTTGCCCCTCTACTTTTAGGGTTTATGTGGCCGCTCTATCGGCTTGCCACGCCTTGGTGGATGGGGCACCATTCGGGAGGCATCCTCTGCTCGCTCGCTTCATTCGTGGGGCCAGACAATATGCAGGCTCTGTCAATATCACCATCCTGCTTAGACTTTGCCCCAGGCTTGGTGAAAGTGATTTTGCATCCTCATCCTGACTACCTTCCTAAGGTTCCCGTTCGACTGTACATCCTGTCACTCTTGAAACCTTCTGTCCTCCGCCGTTCACAACGCCGTATCAGGAGAGACTTCATAGACTGTTTCCAGTTCATGCTCTCCAGGTCTACGTCCACTGTACTAGCCAGTGGCGTAAGTCAGAGCAATTGTTTGTTTGCCATGGGGGCCGTAACAGAGGTTCTGCCGCCACCAAACAAACAATGTCACATTGGGTCAGGGATGCTATTGCTCTTGCCTATGAGGCGCGCGGTCAAGCCTCGCCTATAGGATTAAGGGCTCACTCCACCAGGGGAGTCGCCTCTTCTACTGCATTAGCAAGGGGTGCTCCCTACAAAGTGTTTGTGATGCGGCAGCTTGGTCCTCTCCGCACACATTCATAAGATTTTATAGCTTGGATGCTCATGCCACTCCGGGCTCTCATGTCCTTGAGTCAACATCACAAGCTAATGTTTGAGGCCTCTTACGTCCTTGTGCACACCTACACAACCGTAAGGGGTCCGGACACCATCAAGCACGGCGGCGTGGGTATTCTCGTTCCCATATGCATAAGCTTATGCAGCATTGAGTATAGCTTTTGAAAGGGAACACTTGGGGTTACTTGACTGTAACCCTGTTCCCTGATAAAGCGGAACGAGATGCTGCATCGCTAGGCGGTGCTGATGATGCTCCAGGACTGGTCTTCAAACAAAGAGATCTGATGGCTACAGCTGGAGCTCATCTATTTATAGCCTCGTGCAGCAGGTGTGCCTGTGACGTCACCGGCCGAGGCTATAAATACCTCCGGGTCAATTTCATTGACGTGTTTTCACACTATTTTCACAGCTGGTCGTGATAAGACACTTCCCATATGCATAAGCTTATGCAGCATCTCGTTCCGCTTTATCAGGGAACAGGGTTACAGTCAAGTAACCCCAAGTGTTTTTTTTTCATCAAACACACTCAAAAAAAATGTAAGCCTTTTTTTATGATTTACGCATTTCAATTAATAGAAAAAATCCATCAAATTGAATTGAATAATCCTTACATATTATTAATCCTGAACCATGCTTAATCAATTATTCTATTAAAATATGTAAGTATTATTTAATTCAATCTGATAGAATTTTACTATTCATTGAAATACATAAATCTTAAAAAAGCTTACTTTTTTGAGTCCAATACATAATGTTAAAATTAATAATAATTTAAATAATAATAATAAAACCTAAGAACAGATTATTGTTTTTGTTTTTTTAAAGTGCATTATATACATTCATTCATACAATATAAACCTGCACCGAATTCAGAAAGTATGTTCACAAGAATACGAAGCTTGGCTCAGAAGAATCATGTTTACATTCTACAGAGAGGAACTGACGAGAAGTTAAGTCTACAGCCGTCAGTTTGATAATAGGATCCTTAATTTTCAAGACATTCTCATGTCCCTGGTGTGAGAACCTTTGGTAATTACTAGAGATAGCACAACCTGCTGGCAGCCATGATGGATCGAGAGGCACGTTTTCTGAGCAATTTTCCTTTGTAGCATGTGTAATTAAGTGAGAAATATAATGTAGTGAATTAATTAAGATTAATGGTGCTGTTTCCAACAGACAGATTAACAGCAATGTTTTAATGTTCTCATATTTCACCTTTTATGAGGGCGGAAAGGATGAGTACTGTCCCCCAAATGGTCTTAACTTTTAAAAGATCCCAGACAGGGTGATAAGAGATTGACAAAAGAGCAGACCGGCATAGTGTGGCTTTTAAACGAAGGGCATCTAGGGTCTATTCGTTTCAAAAACTGTACAACTTTCAAAATAATAATCTGAATAGCTCACATTTGCATATTTAGGGGACAGTTATGGCATCAAAAGCAGTTTATTTCCGTAAATCAGAAAAAATTCTGACGTCAAATGGGCTCAGATCACTATTTTGTGTCATTGTACATATTACTGTCAAGCACATATCATTATGGCATGTTAATGCAAGAATGTCTGGGATATGTTGGGAAAGTATTAAGCAGTAACCAAATGTAAAGCTCAGTGTTTGAAAATAAATATATTCTCTCTGTAGGAGACTGGTGGTGAAACAGCAATGTGGGGCAATAATAGCTGAAAACTGTTTGCTCAGCTGATACTGTACAGCAACTGTCAATATGCTGCTGCATTTGTAATGAAAATCCAAAAGACAACCTATAAATACATTTCAAACATTGTCCGATGTACATTGTGATTTGCATAAAGTACACTCCAAGATATGAATAAACCAACTATAGTCTACAAAAAATAGAATTTTTTTCTACTGTAGATATGTACTGTAAACCTAGTCTAAAATACTATATATAACTATTTTAAGGAATAGTTCACCCAAAAATTAAAGAAAAAAAAAAACATACAATACATAACATATATATATATATATATATATATATATATATATATAAATATATATACACCGATCAGGTATAACATAATGACCTAATATGACCTAATTATTCCTAAAATTGTGTTGGTCCCCTTTTGCTGCCAAAACAGCCCTGACCCCCTGAAGGTGTGCTGTCGTATCTGGCACCAAGATGTTAGCAGCAGATCCTTTAAGTCCTGTAAGTTGCGAGGTGGGGCCTCCATGGATCGGAATTGTTTGTTCAGCACATACCACTGTTGGCACTTCGGCGGTGGACAGGGGTCAGCATGGGCACCCTGACTGGTCTGCAGCTATGCAGCCCCTTAAGTAGTGGTTAAAGTGGGATTTGGCAGGTGGGGAACCCTCAAATTTTGTGTAGGTGCAACAGGGAAAAATGACTCACCATGGGACAACATATTAAGTATCCTGGTTGTTACGACCCTGAGTGTTCTCTTTACCCATTGGTGGTAGACTGTGGGAGTTTCTGAGTCACTACCCCGTGTTAATTGACAATTTGTGGAATACAGGTTCCCTTTCAGGTGCTGCACTATCTCCTGTATTCCGCCGCGGTCTTCCCTGGGTGCTTCAGCACTAAAAGAGCGTTTCCTTACAAAAAGAGCAACACGGGTGTGACACTGCGTCTTTTTCAAGATGTTATTTCACCCGTGCGACGGCTATGCTTTCCCGGGCCGCCGAAAAGGTCGGGCTTGAGTGGAACCCTCCACCACGTCCCAAACCTTCTAGGTTGGACGATTGGTTTCTCGGGGCGGGTCGCACTGGTTCTCAGCGTCCCGCCTCGGTGCCTTTCTTCCCGGAGGTGCATGAGGAGCTCACCAGGTCATGGACGACAACTTTTAGTGCCAGAAACAGACCTGGTGGTTCCTGGTGGTTCCTCCCTCCTCACTCCGCCTGCCCGTTGCCGAGGACGTCCACCCACCGCCGCCCCCTCTCAGCAGCCTCTGCGGCTGTTGCGTACATCAACAAACAGGGTGGTCTACGCTCCCGTTGCATGTCACAACTCGCCTGCCATTTCCGCCTATGGAGTTAGAAGCATCTGAGGTCGCTTTGTGCCATTCACATTCCGGGCCTGCTCAATCGTGCGGCCGACGAGCTCTCACGACAGCCAGTGCTCCCCGGAGAGTGGAGACTCCATCCCCAGGTGGTCCAGCTGATTTGGAGTCGCTTCGGGACCGCACAGGTAGACCTGTTTGCCGCCCCGGACACGACCCACTGCCAGTTGTTTTATTCCCTGATCGAGGGGACCCTCGGCTCGGATGTGCTTCTCGCGACAGCACCTCCCTGGCCCATTCCTCTTAGGAAGGACCTCCTGACTCAGAGACGGGGCACCCTATGGCACCCGCGTCCGGACCTCTGGAAACTCCATGTCTGGTCCCTGGACGGGACGCGGAGGTTCTAGGTGGCCTACCACAGGCTGTGGTAGACACCATCACTTCCGCTAGAGCTCCCTCTACGAGGCGCCTCTATGTGTTGAAGTGGAACCTGTTTGTCGACTGGTGTTCTTCTCGCCGAGAAGACCCCCGGAGATGTTCGATCTGTTCTGTGCTTTCCTTCCTACAGGATGGGTTGGAGCGAAGGCTGTCTCCCTCCACCCTCAAAGTCTATGTTGCCGCTATCACCGCTAATCATGACATGGTAGGTGGTAAGTCTCTAGGGAAGCACGATCTGATCGCCAGGTTCCTGAGGGGGACGAGGAGACTAAATCCGCCTCGCCCTCCCTCTATACCCTCTTGGGACTTAACTCTGGTGCTAACCGCATTGCAGAGGGCGCCCTTTGAGCCTTTGCAGTCAGCTGAGTTAAAAATCCTGTCTCTGAAGACAGTACTCCTGACTGCATTGGCCTCTATCAAGAGGGTAGGGGACCTGCAGGCATTTTCGGTCGATGAATCGTGCCTGGAATTCGGGCCCGGTAACTCTCATGTAATCCTGAGACCCCGGCCCGGATATGTGCCCAAGGTTCCCACCACTCCCTTCCGGGACCAGGTGGTGAGCCTGCGAGCGCTGCCTTCAGAGGAGGCAGACCCAGCCCTAGCTTTTCTCTGTCCAGTCCGCACTCTGTGGACTTACGTGGACAGAACGCAAAGCTTCAGGACCTCAGAGCAGCTCTTCGTCTGTTATGGAGGCCAGCAGAAGGGAAAGGCTGTCTCCAAGCAGAGGATGGCCCACTGGATAGTGGATGCCATCGTCTTGGCGTATCAAACCCAAGACGTGCCCTGCCCGCTCGGGTTAAGCCCACTCCACTAGGGGTGTAGCTTCTTCCTGGGCGTTGGCTAGTGGCGCCTCGCTGACAGATATTTGTAGAGCTGTGGGCTGGGCGACACCTAACACGTTCGCTAGATTTTATAGCCTCCGTGTAGAGCCGGTATCTTCCTGTGTGCTTGCTTCCCATAGTCAGTAACACCGAAGTGCCCGTTCTAAGTGTCGGCTTGCTGCGCCACTCCCTTCCCTATGGAACGGATAAGTGCGCTTATATGCTCCAGTCGAGTTCCCCAGAACGGCGAACCCTGTTGAGTCCTTCGCAACCCACGGCAGTTGGATGTGGCGGAGCGTCCGACACCAGGTCTAACACTCGTATGCATTGGTGGAACTTGTGTTAGGCTGGGTTCCATATGTTGTGACCCCCACGGCGGTCCCATATGTATATTCTTCCACAGTACGGCTCCCTACGACGAACCTGTGTCTTTCCGCTCGGCGGAGTGCAAGATGCAAATCTCGCACGCCAATAGTCATTGGCCGGTTCTCTATATCTCGAAGCTGATAGGGGCTCCCTGAAGTGATCCCAATTCGTCGGTGGCGTCCGACGTACGTCTCCGTTCCCTCCTTCAGGGAACGAGGGTTACCATAAGTAACCGAGACGTTTTCGTTTAAGGGAGCACTCACTGTGGGATAGTTTCTCACGGGAGTGGCTCTTCACATCTCATTGATTTTCTTTCTTATACATTTCTTATAACATGTTGCTTTTATATTTTGTTGTAGTTATTTTGTTTATTTCTTTGTTTGCTTATTTTCCTTAGACTTATGTTTTTTATTTGTGGTTATTTTTATATTTGTTAATACAAATAAAAACATTTGTATTGATTAAACGTTGGTGTTTGATCCCTCTTTTATGTTGTGGCTTGAAACGAGCTGGCCGTAACATAAAATTGGAGGCTCGTCCTGAATTTCTACATGTGTAAGTGTATAACGTTTTAGTGTTCATCTGTGTAAATGAGAAGACTTCAGTTATTTAGAGTGTCCTCAATCCCTGGTGAAGTAGTTTATGGAATTTGTAGTCTCAACGTTGTAGTTTATAGTGGCGTTCTCACATGTGCATTTGTTGTTTTGTTTAGTGGTAGTTTGACTCCCGGTTTAGCAAAAATTACTTCGGTAATCGAAGATTTCTTCGCGTTTCCTTCAGAAATATTACTGGAGAGATGCACAAAGGAAGAGTTGTTGCAGATTGCCGAGCGTTTTGGTATGGAGTTAACCAGTAATGATAAGAAGCTTAAAAAAACTCGAACACTGTGAAACGCGCACTTTTTGAACGGGGTGTTTTAGAGGTAAGAGCTGAAGTTACTGATCCTAAAGAGTCTTTAACGTCTTTACATGATGCTGTTGATGCTGAAAAGCTTCGTGCCGAGTGTGATGCTCGTGCTTTGAAAGAGAAAGAGTTAGAGAGAGATGTTGAGGTAAAGAAATTACAACAGCAGTTTGAGATGCTAAAATTGGAGTTGCAGTTTGAGAAAGAAAGGGATGAAAGACAGTTTCAGTTGAGGAAACTTGAGTTAGAGCTGAAGGCAAAACCAGTTGAAACTCCATTTTCTGTGCCATCGACTGAAACAGTCTCTGCTGCACCTGGTTTTAATGTTTTTAAAAACATTAGGATGGTATTGTTGCAATGTGTTTTAACAGGAAGAGCACAGGAAGTGTACTCAGCGCTAACTGTTGAACAGAGTGGTGACTATGACACTGTTAAATCTGCACTATTGCAAGCATATGAATTAGCACCTGAGGCATATCGTCAGAGATTTAGAAGTTTTTTTGAAAACCTGAGAAGTGTACTTATCTTGAATTTGCCAGAGAAAAAGAAAACATGTTTGATCGTTGGTGCACCTCAATAAAAGTAAACACAAAGGGACGGAGAACTGCTTCTTTTGGAAGAGTTTAAACATTGTGTATACCAAATGCTGTCGCTATGTCTTTAAATGAGCAAAAGGTGAGTAAATTGTCAGACGCTGCTCTCATGGCCGATGAATTCGAGGTTCGATTAGCCATTTAAATGATTTGCATAGACCTAAGACGAGTGTTTTGGGAAAGAGCAAAGCGACTGTTGTATGTCAGAATGTTGCTCTTAATTCTTCCACTGATCATGCTGTCAAAGCATGCTTAAAAGGGGAGATTGTTTGCTTTTATTGTAAAAAGGCAGGACATAAAATTTCTGATTGTGTGATTCTTAAGAAAAAAAAGAGGTCTGATCTATTGCCCAAAATAAATTAGGTAAATCTCAGGGGAAGATGCAGAGATTGTTTAACCGCAAGGTTAAGTCCAGAGAATTTTAAGTCGGTGCTGATGGAATTGAACATCTGGTTAGCTATTTTTTTAAAATATATAATTGCCATCAGCTGGCATATTCCACGAATGAAAAAGAGGCTTTAGCCCTTGTGTTGGCTGTTCAACATTTTGAAGTCTACCTGAGCTCAATTTGTGGTCCCATTATTGTGTATACTGATCCCAACCCTTTGACATTTTTAGACAGAATGCGTGGTAAAAACCAAAGAATTATGAGATGGAGTCTTGCCTCACATCTCATTGATTTTCTTTCTTATACATTTCTTATAACATGTAGCTTTAATATTAATAATATTAAATATTATTATTAATATTATAATATTTAATATTGTGTTGTAGTTATTTTGTTTATTTCTTTGTTTGCTTATTTTCCCTAGACTTATGTTTGTTATTTGTGGTTATTGTTATATTTGTTAATACAAATAAAAACAATTTGTATTGATTAAACTTTGGTGTTTGATCCCTCTTTTATGTTGCGGCTTGAAACGAGCTGGCCGTAACATGGTATATCAATACATTTTGGGACAAGAGTGTCACTGTGGCACCAAGTATCACAATACTTATTTACTTGATATTTTATCTACATCTACACTGGTATGATGACGATATTATGTTAAAATTGCTGAGCACTACAATATGGAACAAAACCTTGTTTTTCACAATGCAAATTCAAAAATAAAGCGTCCATAAAGTCCAAAACTGACTCAAATTTAACACACCAAAATGTATACAGAAATAAATCACAACCTAGATAGACCTATTACAGAGTCAATGTCAAAATGCTGTTGTCTCATAAAACAAAACAACAATGTATGATGGTCCAAATATTGTGGCTATTCTCACATTCAGTCAAAATAGCTCCCACATTGACTGGTACTGTGACTTGATTTGTCCTTTTAACTCCACTGCAACCAGGCCCGGATTAAGAACACGTAGGGCCCTGGGGCTATAACAAACCCAAGGGCAGAGGTGGAAAGTAACAAATTATAGAACAAAAAATTACTTGTGGTTGCCCTGGAGGATATCCAATTTGCAAAAAACGTTGATGCAAAGTGGTTGCAAAAAGAGGGAACACATAGAACATGTTCGGGAACACCATCCCTCTGTGCAGATAAAGGTATGTTTATAACTTAAGGCCGAAGGATTTCTGTGATGCAGAGGTAATTCCGGAATCCAGTCGTGACAATTGAATTTACTGTATAACACAGATGTCAAGTAAAACAAGCAAACTGATGGATGAATTAGTAAATCGAAAGTAGAGCTGCACAATAAATCAAATCGTGACATGGTTTGTGAATATTAAAGCGCAAAACACTGCTATATAAATATATAATCTGCTTGTTCTGTCTTTGTGGGAATGAGCAGCTGTTTCATCAACTACATACTAAAGTACGTGTTTATAACGTCTCACAAACCATATTTGGACATGAACACATGAACATTTCCAGAGCTGATCTGGGACAACCCCTAATGAGCATTTTCATTATTTTATTTGAATAAAAACCATTGTTAAATACACTCTGAAACAGGTCTTCACTACAACCCGTAAAAAAGTTTAGTTTAACTAGAAGAAATTATGACAGAAATATATTACTATTGTAGGCCTACAATAGAATGTCAAAATAATAATAATAATAACAATAATAATACACAATTTGAACATTATTTAAGAATATATTTTTTTAATCCATGGTTTAATTTAGTAAATCTCTGTTTTGCAGCACTTTGCCAAAAAATAAAAGGATAAAAGTTTGTTACATTTTATTTGATTACCACCGTTTTTGATAATATATTTGTATTAAATCATAAAAATATATTTTTTTATTCTTAAACATTTTAATAAATTAATGATAAAAATAAATTGTTAATCTAATCTGAATGTAGTTGATTAGACATGTTTTATTGAAATTTTAATAAACAAAACAAACAAATGGTTTCAAGTTTGTTATAATAAAGCATTTGTCCAACCAAAAAATCTGTTTTCATTCATTTAACGGCCATTTTAACTGGTAATAATAATAACCATAATTTAATAATACAGTTTATTTATTAAATATTTGTTTAATACCGTGATGCTGTGAAACTCTGATGTTTTCTGAGATGGTTATCATATTGTGAAAATCTTATTCTATTACAACCCTACATGGGAGAGTCCCCCACCCCCGATGAGAGACCCCCATTTTAAATTAACTACTTTTTACTTTTACTTGAGTAGATTTTTAGACTGGTAATTTTACTTGTACTTAAGTAAAATTTCATTAAAATAATAGTACTTTTACTTGAGTAGAATATTTTGTTACTCTTTCCACCTCTGCCCAAGGGCCCCCATAATAGCTGATCTTGGTGCAACCATGTTTTCTACCACAGAAATAATTAGTCTGAATTTTCACTTTTAATATTAACTAGGCCTATATATAAATATTTAAGGCTGCAACACATTACCAGCATAAATGCATTAACTCCAGATATGAGGTCAAAGCAAACAGGTTTCCAGAAACAGCAACAACTTTTGAGCATATACAACGGCCTCAAAGAGTTTTAAAACCTGTGAGTTCTCAAATTTGAGCTATTTAGAGGCGTTCAGGGGCCATGGTCCCCCAAGAATATTGTGATTTCTCTGATCTATATGTGCATTTTAAGATGTTTGAATTCTAAAAAACATGTTAGTGGGAAGTAGATTATCTGCCATAACGGCTCTCTCCATCACTCTTTCACTCTTTCTTTTTCTCTCAGTCTCCTTCTCTTGCCCTGTCTCTTCGCTTCCTAAAGCTGACCTCTGACTGATAGTCTTTTCATTTTCGTCTGTGTCAGTGAAGAAAGTAAACATAGAGTCAACTGATATTTAGCCTATATTTAAGCATTTTCTTAGACAAGTTAATTCACTGAAGGCTACGAACGCTAGGTAAATAAGTTGAATAAATTAATTCACAATATACACACATTCATTATCTTATGCCTAATCTGATGAAATCGGCTTCGTTAATGTCCTTTTTTTAATTTCAAAATGGCGAAATTACACAAAATTGTATTAGTTTGATTATTTTTGTCAGTTGTTCAACATTTCTGTCATTAAACAGCTGTCAAATATGAAATGTTTAGTTTAGCTACTTACATCTCGCACTGTTTACTGAAGTGTTGCGCGACTCGCGCTGCGAAATGTGAATTCGTACTCAGCAGCTTCTGTGGACATAAAACCCGCCTACTTTAATTTGATGTCATTTGAAATATTTTTACATTTACGAGAGGTCACAGCTCAGATGAGAAGATATCCTTGCAGCACTAAAATAGTGTTAATACTCTATTAGTCAATTATTTCACAACATTTATTATATACACCTATAGTATACCTCAGCACTTTAGTTTACATGGTCGGAACTATTCAGTCTGGTTCAGCTAGTTTCGCCACAGAGCCTTTACTGTACACATGATGTTGCGCTTGTATTCAAATGGATAAAGCGACTGCCTGGCGCTCTATCACTTCAATAGAGCGACAAAAACGCTGAACGAGTTATGTCAGCATTGTGCGGGAGATGATCCAGCTGCTCTCACGCTGCGACTACTGGATATATTTATTTATTAATTTATCTGAGGTGCCGGAACTCAGTTCCGGACCGTTCCGGCCCACTCTAACCCCTGCCCATACGCAACAAACTGCGATGCACTGTGTATTCTGACACCTTTCTATCAGAACCAGCATTAACTTCTTGAGCAAGCCAGCCTTCACTCCCCACGTGCATCAATGAGCCTTGGCCGCCCATGACTCTGTCGCCGGTTCACCACTGTTCCTTCCTCTTTTGATAGATACTGACCACTGCAGACCAGGTTTTTGAGATCTCCAGTTTTGGAGATGCTCTGACCCAGCCGTCTAACCATCACAATCTGGCCCTTGTCAAACTCGCTCAAATCCTTACAATTGCCCATTTTTCCCCCTTCTAACACATCAACTTTGAGGACAAAATGTTCACTTGCAGCCTACTATATCCCAACCACTAACAGGGGCTGTAATGAAGAGATAATCAGTATTATTCACTTCATAATGTTATGCCTGATCGGGGAATATATATAGAAGAATTTTCCACACAATAAATGTGAATGGATGGCCATAATGGCTCTCAAAACGTTCAATTAATGACTTAAATGTCAGTCTGTTTCTCAACTAAACTACTCTATTGGCTTGAAAAGGTGCATATATTATATAGACTAATTTTGAGAACTTGTATGATGCTTTTTGTCCTTTTTGGAGCTGGACAGCCCCTGGTCCCCATGGACTTTCATTGTATGGAAGAGAGCAGCATGAATATTTTTCAGAACATTTCCCTTTGTTACACAGAAGAGTTATGCATATTTGGAACAACATGATGGTGAGTAAATAGAATTTTCAATTTGGGGTGACCTATCCCTTTAAATTACATAATCTAATAATCATTCACAGGTAATATGGATAGAAAAATAAAATACATTTCCTGAAAGCGTTTTTCTATACCACGGTCAATTTTAAATACATATCCTTAAATATCCTCTCTGAGCCCCTCTATAGCAGACGTCAAGCCAAATCTGTTTACCACTTTCACTAAGATTATATGGGCACACAAACTCGTGAAATCAAGGTTGCTTATAGAAAACGTATGTGAACCTCTGGTATAATAACCTATTTGAAAAAACAGGAGCTAAATAGCTTATCAGAATGGCATGAAAAATCTTGATGAATTGGCCTTAAGGCACATAATGAATTAATGCACAATTAGCATGAAGTTATTATGAGATATGTGCGCTGAACCGTACTGCCGGCATGAGCCTCCAGTCAGTAAACACAAGACTGAAAGGTCAGAGTGAGGGGACGTGGCATTTTCTCTTTACATCAAGGCTTCATCTTCTAGGAACAAACAAGTCATGGATGTGCTTATACTGCTGCTAAAAGACTAAACCGATGACATAGAGTGAGGGAGCTCAAAATGTAAAAATTTAATTCCATGGCGATACAAGATAATGACAAATCAATGAACTTAATACTGAAAGCAGATGACTATCATATTTCAAGTTCCCTTTCAATCGAATTGGGATCTATTTTCAGAGACCAATCTACTTCAAGTGTTTAAAAACGAGCCAATAAAGATTGGCATGTGGTTGACGCATTCCACGGTCCGCCCCGCATCGCGGGTATAAATACAGAAGTGGAAGTACCACATATCGCTTTCAACTTCGGAGCCGAACATTACTGTTGTGTTCCTACGAAGAGTGTTTTTGTTTGCTACGAGTCTCGTGAAAAGGGTTACCTCTGCCGGTGTTGGTGTGACGGCGCTTCCAGCGGTGGTCGCGAGAGACATCCTTTAAAAAAAACAGCTGTTTTCACAGCTCGCTGGGCGTCCCCTTGAGTGCTCTCAGCGGGCTTGCACCCCTGAACCGCTGCGAGCCACGGCCATTTCCCCCTGTGTGCCTCCGCAATGGTCAGAGCAATTTCTTTTTCTAAAAGAGCTACACGGTTTGACCCTGTGTCTTTTTCAAGATGTCATTCAAACCGTGTGTTTCTGGATGCCGTCGTTACCTGTCCCCAGCTGACGGACACGATCGCTGTGCTGACGTGTTTGGGCGTTCAGCACGCGGAGGCGGCTTTCGTGGATGACTCATGTTCCCACTGCGGGAACATGACCATCGCAGTCTTAAGGTCCAGGCTCAACTACTTTAAGTCCCATTGCGCATCCCCGGATCTAGCGGTCCTCCTGCTCCGAAGCAGAGGGCTGCTACTTTGGCTGATGCCTTTGGTGGGGACCTGAGGGGACCAGCTGTTACTTTTGGGGCTCCGGTTGAGGATATGGTGTCGATTGCTGCATCGGGGGACAAGCTAATGGACTCTGGAGATGACGACCCGGCTGCGCTGCCCCCTTCGGGTGTGGTAACATTGCCCGAGTCCGATCCAGAGCTCACGGCTATGCTTTACCGGGCCGCTGAGAACCAGCACGGGCCGTCCCGAGATACCAATTGTCCAGCCGCGAGTGTCGGGCTCGAGTGGAACCCTCCACCCTCGCGGCTGGACGATTGGTATCTCGGGACAGCCCGTGCTGGTTCTCAGCGCCCCGCCCCAGTGCCTTTCTTTCCGGAAGTGCATCAGGAGCTCACAAAGTCGTGGACAGCGCCCTACAGCGCTAGAAACCGATCGACTGACTCCTCCGTCCTCACTTCCCTCAACGGTGGCGCGGCGAAGGGTTACGTGGAGATCCCCCCAGTAGAGCAGTCGGTTGCGATGTAACTGTGTACAAAGACCACTACTGACTGGCGGGGAAATCCGCGCCTCCCCTCCCGGGCGTGTAAGTTCTCGTCCGGGCTAACTGGCAAGGCTTACGCAGCCTGTGGAGAAGCCGCGTCATCCCTACATGCCATGGCGCTCCTGCAGGTCTATCAGGCCAAAGTCACCGCACGCTCCCTGGGTCGGGCCATGTCCACACTTGAGGTCCAGGAGCGCCACCTTTTTAGATTAGATTAGATTCAACTTTATTGTCATTACACAAGTACAGGTACGAGGCAACGAAATGCAGTTTGGGTCTAACCAGAAGTGCAATAGCAGCAAGTGCAGGACATGAATATGTACTGAATAAATATAAAGATGGCTATTACTATAAATAGAATTTACAGATAGATATGTATAGAATATAATATACAGATGGATGTTGCTATAAACAGTTTGCAGATAGATATATACTGAACAGAATTTACAGATAGATATGTACTGAATATATATATACAGATGGCTATTATTGTAAACAGAATTTACAGATAGATAGATATATACTGAATGTAATATACAGATGGATATTACTATAAACAGAATTTACAGGGTAGATATGTACTGAATATATATACAGATGGCTATTACTATAAGCAGAATTTACAGATAGATGTATATAATGATATGTTAGGCTAAGATGGGCAGTATAGCAATGAACGATATAGTGCAAATGAGCATATTTTAGTAGGGTAGTAGTGCAAGATGCATATATGAACAGGTGTTACTGTAGTAACAGTCGATAGTGCAAATGAGCATATTCCAGTTAGGTAAGTAGTGCAAGATGCATATATGTACAGGGGTTACTGTAATAAACAGTCGATAGTGCAAATGAGCATCCAGTAGTGCAAATAACAAGTGAAGGCAGATGTGAGGGGGAGAGGAGGGTTATCAGTATATAGGGGGAGTGGGATCAACGAGGGTTAGAGTTCAATATGGAGACAGTTCTGGGAAAAAAACTGTTCTTAAGTCTGCTGGTCCTGGTCCGGAGGCACCTGAAACGCCTACCAGAGGGCAGGAGAGAAAACAGTTTGTGGGCTGGGTGAGAGGAGTCCTTAAGGATGCTGCGAGCTCGATGCAGACAGCGTTTCCTCTGGATGTGGTCGATGGCAGGTAGTGGAGTCCCTGTGATGCGCTGGGCGGTTTTCACCACCCGCTGTAGTGCCTTGCGCTCTGCAGCAGAGCAGCTCCCATACCATGTTCAAAGGCAGGACAGCGGTCCCACTGAAATTCTTTCAGAGGCCCCTGGGGCATATGGCATCTGCAGCCGCGGTAACGCTGCTCGGATTGCTTCATATGAGACCGCTTCAACGCTGGCTTCACGACCGAGTCCTGAGATGGGCGTGGCAGCGCGGCAAGTACCGGGTCTCAGTTACTCCTTACTGTCGCCAAACCTTCAACCCGTGGGCGGACCCTGCCTTTCTACGGGCCGGAGTGTCCCTAGAACAGGTGTCCAGGCATGCTGTGGTGTTCACGGATGCATCTTCCAAGGGCTGGGGGGCCACGTACAACGGGCACACAGTTGCGGGTCTGTGGACGGGGCCCCAACTGCGTTGGCATATCAATTGCCTAGAGCTTCTGGCGGTATGTCTCGCCCTGGGCCGCTTCAAAAAGCCGCTACAGGGAAAACACGTACTGGTCTGCACGGACAGCACTGCGGCCGTTGCGTACATCAACCATCAGGGTGGTCTACGCTCCCGTTGCATGCTCCGGCTCGCCCGCCATCTCCTCCTGTGGAGTCAGAAGCGTCTGAGGTCGCTTCGGGCCATTCACATCCCAGGTGCGCTGAACCAGACAGCCGACGAGCTCTCTCGTCAGCCGACACCTCCGGGAGAGTGGCGACTCCACCCCCGGAGCGTCCAGCTGATATGGGACCTCTTCGGAGCCGCTCAGGTAGACCTGTTCGCCTCTCCGGACTCGACCCATTGCCAGTTGTATTACTCCCTGTCCGGGGGCACCCTCGGTACAGATGCACTGGCGCACAGCTGGCCCCGGGACCTACGCAAATATGCGTTTCCCCCAGTGAGCCTTCTCGCACAGACACTGCGCAAGGTCAGGGAGGACGGGGAGCAGGTCTTGCTGGTTGCGCCCTACTGGCCCAACCGGACCTGGTTCTCCGAACTCTCTCTCCTCGCGACAGCCCCTCCCTGGCCGATCCCCCTGAGGAAGGACCTACGTTTGACACCAGGCCTGACACGGACCGTGGAATGCGTCAACCGCATGGCAATTTCATTGGCTCGTTTTTAAACACTCGAAGTAGATTGGTCTCTGAAAATAGAACCCAATTCGTCGGTCAGTTCCGATGTACGTCTCCGTTCCCTCCTTTAGGGAACGAGGGTTACATACGCAACCGAGACGTTTTTCATACTTGACATCTTTTTATATTGATTCTTTTCATATTTGACACATGTATAAGTCTTTATATGTCTCATTTCATTTCATTAAACAGCATGAACTTAAAAATGTAAAAATGTTCACATTTTGTTGTTCCTGTCTGCAGCTCTGCAGGGGAAATGTTCCAGATTACAGAGTGTGACAGTTCATAAATCAACTTTGTCACCTGTAACCTGTGAATGCACAAGTTTTAAAAAACAGGAAAAGGCTTGCTTGATTATTTGGTATTGTGTCAAAAGACTGTTAGGCTTGTCAGAGTGGCGTTTTGCAGTCATTTATCAATCATTTGAACAGCACTGTTTTGTCGTCTGACACACAAGAAAGAAACATAAACTGCCTCACCCCAATATTTGATATAGTACATACAGGTTTGAAGTTTTCTGTGTGCAGTGTCATCTGGACATAATATAGTATTGCAAGCAAGACTCTGCTGGAATAATAATAACCTTAAACCTCCCAATGCAGACTGCATGAATGTAAAAACTAATCTTAAGAAGAATATCCACTGGAACTCAAAAATCGAGGCATTATATGCCACACTTCATGAAAGTCTGAATAAATAATAAAATAAATGAAATGAAACAAAATTATAAAAATGATTATATCTTATATTTCAGTTTGGTGGTGAAGGAAGTTTAAATAGGGAACTCTGAACTGTTCAATGTAACAAATATTAATATCATGGTTGTCTTTTGAGCTATGATTATTAAAAGAAAACGTCTCGGTTACGACTGTAACCTTAGTTCCCCGAGTAGGGAACGAGACGCTGCGTCACCGCTTTGGGAACGCCTCTGCGTGATTGCGTCGTGAAGCACATGTGTAATCAGTCCAATGGAGAGACGGAACGTCATAGGCGGGTGACGTCATCGACCCGGAAGGTATAAAGCATACCGGCAGACAAACGCCGCTAGCTTCTGTGGTAGAGTGAAGCAAGACGCTTTTGCGGGCATGCGGGGAGTATGGCAGGGTGACGCAGCGTCTCGTTCCCTACTCGGGGAACTAAGGTTACAGTCGTAACCGAGACGTTCCCTTTCGAGGGAACTCGAGCTGCGTCACCGCTTTGGGAACGAGAATACCCACGTCCCCATAGGAGCCGGATGCCCGCCTGTGCATTGTCTAAAAGGCGAGCACCCGAGCCCCTGGAGTAATGTCAAGTTCGTAGAACCTCACGAAAGTGAGCGGCGAGGACCACCCCGCCGCCTCACAAATGTCTTGCAGGGAAGCCCCTGCTAGGAATGCCCGAGAGGCAGCCATACCCCTAGTCGAGTGTGCCCGGACAGCCAAAGGGAAAGGCTGCCCGACCACCTCATAAGCAAGTGAAATAGCCTCAACTATCCACTTGCTCATCCTCTGCTTAGAAACCGGACCCCCTCTCGAGGGTGGACCGTAACACACAAACAACTGTTCCGATTTTCTCCACAGGGCAGCTCTGTGGACATAAGCGTCTAGTGCGCGAACAGGGCAAAGCAGATTAGATCTTTCCTGGTCAGACGTCAGAAAGGGAGGTGGACAAAAGGCCATAAGTACTATGGGTCTCACAGTATTAGTGGGAACCTTAGGAACGTACCCCGGTCTGGGGTGCAGAAAAGCTTTAGCCATACCGGGAGCAAATTCCAAGCACGAGGGTGCCACAGAGAGGGCTTGTAAGTCCCCTATTCTTTTTAAGGAAGAGATAGCCAGCAACAAGATGGTCTTTAAGGTGAGGAGTTTCTCAGAAATTTCTTCAATGGGCTCGAAGGGAGCCTGAGAAAGGCCCTGAAGGACAATAGCTAAGTCCCAGGCCGGCACCCTGGTGCGTACTGCGGGCCTCAGTCTGATAGTGCCACGGAGGAAACGAGTAACTAGGGGGTGTCGCCCGAGGGTAACACCATCGAAAGGAGAGTGGTAAGCTGCTAAGGCCGCCACGTACACCTTCAAAGTGGAGGGAGCTAACCCAGCGGAGAATTTCTCCTGCAGGAACTCCAGCACCGCGCTCGCAGGGCAGTTTACTGGATCCCACAGGCGATCTCTACACCATAAGGTGAAGAGTCTCCATTTCAATGCGTACAGTTTCCTCGTGGAGGGAGCTCTAGAGTGTAGGATGGTCTCCACAACCTCGGTTGAGAGACCGGAGCTTAGGAGCTGGGCCCCCTCAGAGGCCAAGCCCACAGATTCCACAGCTCTGGGCGTGGGTGCAGGAAGGCACCGCCCGACTGAGAGAGCAGGTCCCTCCTGCACGGAATCTCCAGGGGAGAGCCGTTGAGGAGCGACACAATGTCCGAGAACCAAACCCGGGCTGGCCAGAACGGAGCCACTAGGAGCAGATGGGCCCCGTCCCGACGAACTCTCTCTAGAACTCCCGGAAGCAGAGCGATCGGGGGGAAAGCGTACAGGGGCAGCCTCGGCCACTCCTGTACCATGGCGTCCAGTCCCAAGGGAGCTGGAGGAGTTAGAGCAAACCATAGACGACAATGAGTGTTGTCTTGAGTGGCGAACAGGTCTACTTCTGCTCTGCCAATTCTTGCCAGAGGAGCTCCACCACCTCGGTGTGGAGTCTCCACTCCCCGGGCCTCGGCCCCTGCCTCGACAGGATGTCTGCTTCCGTATTCAGGCGCCCTGGGATGTAGATTGCCCTGATTGAGAGCAATTTCCCCAGGGCCCACAGGAGGATTTGACGAGTCAGCTTGTACAAAGGGCGAGACCTCAAACCCCCCTGGTGATTTATATAGGAGACCACCGATGTGTTGTCTGTGCGAACTAGAACATGATGGCCCCTGAGATACGGCAGGAAATGTCTCAGAGCCTGGAACACAGCAAGCATTTCCAGGCAATTTATGTGCAACGCACGATGAGCGTCCTGCCATAGGCCCTGGGCCGAGCGACCACTCATGGTCGCCCCCCAACCCGTAAGGGAGGCATCCGTGGTCAGAGTGACCCGCTGGCACGGTGCCCCCAGTAACGGGCCTTGGGCTAGAAACCGAGGGTCCTTCCACATGACTAAGGCGCGGAGGCATCGCCGCGTTACCTTGATCACGCGAAAGGGATTTCCCCTCGGGGAAAAACCCTTGGTCTTGAGCCACCACTGTAAAGGTCTCATGTACAACAGGCCACGAGGAATGACGTTGGACGCTGCTGCCATCAGGCCTAACAGTCTCTGATACTGTTTGACAGTGAGTGGCTGGTCTAGTTTCACCCCTTTCACCGCTGAGAGAATCGATCCTACGCGAGGCTCTGATAGACGGGCCTGCATCAGGATCGAATTCCAACACACACCCAGATACGTTATTCTCTGTACTGGAGAAAGAACGCTCTTCTTGAGGTTGAGCCTCAGCCCTAACCTCTTCATGTGCGCGAGAACAACATCTCGATGTTGAACCGCCAGACGTGCTGACTGAGCCAAAATCAGCCAGTCGTCGATATAATTGAGAATGCGGATCCCCTGCATACGCAAGGGGGCTAATGCCGCGTCTACACACTTGGTGAAGGTGCGGGGTGATAGGGCTAGACCGAAGGGAAGCACCCGATATTGGTACGCTTGTCCCCCAAAAGCGAACCTCAGGTACTTCCTGTGCTGCGGAAGGATGGAGATGTGGAAGTAAGCATCTTTGAGATCTATCGTGACAAACCAGTCCTCGGACCTGATCTGGGACACGATATGTTTGAGTGTAAGCATCTTGAACCTGAACTTTGCCACTGCGCGATTCAGCGAGCGCAGGTCCAAAATGGGGCGCAACCCCCCATCCTTCTTTGGCACTATAAAATAGCGACTGTAGAAACCTGACTCCCTGTCGGAGAGAGGAACCTTCTCTATGGCCCCCTTCCGTAGGAGGGTCTGGACTTCTTGAGTCATAACCAGAGCCTGCTCGGGGCCCACCAAGGTAGGTAGGACCCCTTTGAAACTGGGTGGACGACACCTGAACTGGATGGCGTACCCAGATCTTATTATCTGCAGGACCCAACGAGATATATTTGGCAGTTTTTCCCATTCTGGCAAAAAATCTACTAGGGGTACCAGTCCCTCGAGACTGGCCTCTAGTATACTGAGTGCTGGGAGCACAGCGCCCTGAAGCGGATGACCGGCAGGGAACGGCTGACTCGACAGCGCCACCTCCTTGTCTGGAGGACGCGGGCCATCCTCGGATGACTCGCGAGGGCCTTCCACGCCCCGGCACTCGGGCGGGGTTAGTGGAGAGACCCTGTGAGGGTACCGGAACAGGACGGGCACCGTATGCTGAGGTGAACACCGCCTGTTCCCGAAGGGGGAAACCCTCACTGCCCTGGGCCCACTGGCGTCAGGGCCTCTTAGACGCAGCCTTTCTAGAGATAAGAACAGTCCGCAGATCTGCTCTACCCCTAGAGGGCTGCGTCTGAGGGTGTCGCCCACCGCCCCACCCTTTCTGAGGGGGAGTACGAGTGGCCACACTTTGTTTCTGTTGCGCCCGGTGTACGGAGCTCGTACTCGGTGTCTGCTGCTCCCGCACAGCAGCAGACGAGGCCTGGGGTTTTCTCGGGAGGAGCTGCTTCAGCGCCGCAGATTGTTTCTTTGCCTCCTGAAACCTGTCGGTGACGGTTGTGACAGCGTCACCGAACAGGCCGTCAGGAGACAGCGGCGCATCAAGCAGAAAGCTCTTATCTCTCTCCCGAATCTCAGTCAGATTCAGCCACAGATGCCTCTCCGTAGCCACCAGGGCTGCCATAGAACGGCCTATAGATTTGGCCGTCTCCTTGGTGGCTCGGAGAGCTAAATCTGCTGAAGATCGGAGCTCATTAACTAAATCTGCTCCGATCTCCTGGCTGGACCCCAGGTCTCTTAGCAGGTCGGCCTGGTATGCCTGCACGATGGCCATAGTGTGCAGACACGCGGCGGCCTGACCCGCTGCCGAGTACGCCTTGCCCACCAAAGAGGATGTGGTTCTTAACGGTTTGGTGGGCAAGGTCGGAGTTTTAATGGCCGATGCCGACTGAGGAGAGAGATGGCTCGCGAGCGTCTCCTCCACCTTCGGCATCGGACCATACCCATGCTTCTTCAGCCCCTGTATGTTGCTATACACTGACGTTTGGGGGCTGAAGACACGAGAGGACATGGGCCGCTTCCACGTTCTCGACACCTCAGTGTGGAGATCCGTGAAAAACGGTAAACTCCGACGTGGAGGCTGGGCAGAGCGTGAGGGGAGAAAGCGCTCGTCCAAACGGCTCTTGGACGAGACGCTCTCTTGATTTTCTTGTGGCCAGTCAATGTTTAGTTTGGCCACCGCTCTGCACAGAACCTCCAACAGCTCCTCACCAGCAGGGGATTGAAGTGGCGAGTCTTCAACCCCCGCGTCAACGCTGCAAATATCGATCTCATCAGAGCTCGATAAAAGCAGCGCTGAGGCTGCCCCCTGGGTGGGAGAAACCGCAGGGCGGGCTCCCGAACCCAGAGAGGCAGCACTGGATCTGCCAGGTGAGGGCAGAGAAAGGGCTGGGCCCGTCTCTAACCCCTCTGACAGATCCATTTGCGAACCCCACGACATAAGCTGCCGCTGTGCCTCAGCAACAGCGGGGCCTGTGCCGCGGGGAACGCGAACCGGGACACCCTCCTCAAAAAGTGCCCGGCGGGATCGCAGCACTCTCATAGGCAAAGCCTCACAATGCTCACAGCCGGCCCCCTCGAGAGCCGACTGAGCGTGCTGTTCACCCAAACAAACAACGCACATCAAGTGTGTATCCCCGCTCGTGATGTGACGAGAGCAGGGAGGAACACACTTTCTGTAACGCTGTTCGCTCGCCATAGTGTCTCTTTAAATGTCAGTGTGTATGCAACTTGAAATAGAACGAGAAAGTCTGAACTCAGACACAAAACACAAATCTGACAATGACAATACACAGAGCGCTTGCTGAAAGCAACAGAAGCTAGCGGCGTTTGTCTGCCGGTATGCTTTATACCTTCCGGGTCGATGACGTCACCCGCCTATGACGTTCCGTCTCTCCATTGGACTGATTACACATGTGCTTCACGACGCAATCACGCAGAGGCGTTCCCAAAGCGGTGACGCAGCTCGAGTTCCCTCGAAAGGGAAGAAACATTTAATTGATATATCAAATCACCCTGAAAACCTTAAAGGGCATATTGCAGGTTAAAAAAAATTCAAAATGAATATACAGTATAACCTTGTATGAAAATACCATATGAAAAGGTAATGCAGGATTTAAAGTATAAATTTAGCAGATAAAGTGGCCGTTTCATTGACGGTTTGTAAAAAATGCTTTTTTTCCAACATTGCGTCATATTACGTCACGAGAGGGAGTTGTTTGCTGGGCTCTGCACTGGCTTAGAATAGGTTGGTATTCAGTACGAGTCTGTGTATTTTCTGTGTATTTTCTGTTTTAATGTATCATTGTAAATTATTGTGTCCAGCCTGTCAGGACATCGAGTCCACAGGCGTTTTGTGCAGGTGAAGAGACGGGACCTTATTTCTGCATCTGCTTCGAAACACGCGGTGGTGTTTATAGTGTTCACTTTAGACTGGAGGATTATCATCCCGGCGATATGATGGAGTCAAACATTGTAATACTCATGTAAAGGATGATATTAAATGAATAAACATCCACAAGCGATGCTTCTTTGCCGTTGTTTTTACTTGAATCAATTTCAACATTGATGAATACAAAGTATGTACATTAACATAAATGCATACAGTCTCACACTTTTCAAAAAAGTTTGGAATTATGTGCTGGTAATGTAAATATTTTATTCATGCCATGTATGTACATTCAAGTTCACTCAAATGCATACTCATAACGTCATATACATTCTCACACTATCGGTGAATCGGCACGAAATAAACTTATAACACAGAATTAATGAATAAAGGATAACATTAAACACACAATAACACTATGGTGTCTGTGGTTCGGCCTCCAGCGGGAGATGTGACGGTCACGGATCTGTCAGAGATGCAGATCGAAGAAAACGTGAACTGTGCACCGTAAGTCTTGTATTTTTAAACATTTGCTAACTACCAAATCAGTCGTGATGAGAAACCGCTAACGTTATATGACATAACGTTTAGTGTGGACGGATATAAACGAGTGTGACTTATGCCTGATGGTCAAAGCTTATTATTTTCTGTTATTGGTAAGTATCAATACTCCTAGATGACCAATATCAGCTTTGATATTACCTGATACATGACAATAATCTGTACAGTATTGTAATCTGAGCACAGTGTTCATATCGTTAGCTAGCGTATATAGTATATATATATATATACACTCACCTAAAGGATTATTAGGAACACCTGTTCAATTTCTCATTAATGCAATTATCTAATCAACCAATCACATGGCAGTTGCTTCAATGCATTTAGGGGTGTGGTCCTGGTCAAGACAATCTCCTGAACTCCAAACTGAATGTCAGAATGGGAAAGAAAGGTGATTTAAGCAATTTTGAGAGTGGCATGGTTGTTGGTGCCAGACGGGCCGGTCTGAGTATTTCACAATCTGCTCAGTTACTGGGATTTTCACGCACAACCATTTCTAGAGTTTACAAAGAATGGTGTGAAAAGGGAAAAACATCCAGTATGCGGCAGTCCTGTGGGCGAAAATGCCTTGTTGATGCTAGAGGTCAGAGGAGAATGGGCCGACTGATTCAAGCTGATAGAAGAGCAACTTTGACTGAAATAACCACTCGTTACAACCGAGGTATGCAGCAAAGCATTTGTGAAGCCACAACATGCACAACCTTGAGGCGGATGGGCTACAACAGCAAAAGACCACACCGGGTACCACTCATCTCCACTACAAATAGGAAAAAGAGGCTACAATTTGCACGAGCTCACCAAAATTGGACAGTTGAAGACTGGAAAAATGTTGCCTGGTCTGATGAGTCTCGATTTCTGTTGAGACATTCAGATGGTAGGCGTAAACAGAATGAGAACATGGATCCATCATGCCTTGTTACCACTGTGCAGGCTGGTGGTGGTGGTGTAATGGTGTGGGGGATGTTTTCTTGGCACACTTTAGGCCCCTTAGTGCCAATTGGGCATCATTTAAATGCCACGGCCTACCTGAGCATTGTTTCTGACCATGTCCATCCCTTTATGACCAACATGTACCCATCCTCTGATGGCTACTTCCAGTAGGATAATGCACCATGTCACAAAGCTCAAATCATTTCAAATTGGTTTCTTGAACATGACAATGAGTTCACTGTACTAAAATGGCCCCCACAGTCACCAGATCTCAACCCAATAGAGCATCTTTGGGATGTGGTGGAACGGGAGCTTCGTGCCCTGGATGTGCATACCACAAATCTCCATCAACTGCAAGATGCTATCCTATCAATATGGGCCAACATTTCTAAAGAATGCTTTCAGCACCTTGTTGAATCAATGCCACGTAGAATTAAGGCAGTTCTGAAGGCGAAAGGGGGTCAAACACAGTATTAGTATGGTGTTCCTAATAATCCTTTAGGTGAGTGTGTATATATATATATATATATATATATATATATATATATATATCATTAGCTAACACTGGTCTCTCACCCAAACACCAGCTCTGTTCTCCACTGTTTCTCCTCACACAACAACTCAAGTTGTCTCCTCTAATCGTTGATCTGTCTAATCCTGGCCTGTCCCTAATTGTGTGTCATAATTGTATGGCTGTGGTCTGCCATATGAGTATTAATAAACATTTATATTTTCCTTAGCGTCCGAACTGTAGTTGCAATCCATTGCTTTCCTATCGTTGAAATTCACCGCACTCCCCCACGTTACGTCACTTCCGGTTTTGGCATTTTTAGATGCGGAAGTAAAATTTTCTCACAAAAACGACTCCAAAAAGCCTTAGTAGTGTATTTATAAGTATATTTTAAAGAAAATCTAGTACCTACATTATTTGTCTATACATTGACTCACTGGGGTCTCTAACTTGCAATATGCCCTTTAAATAAGCCATCTTGTTTCAAGCAGAGCTGTGCTTTGCATGCTGGTCACACTCAAGAAATGTACAAGTGAATGTAAAGAGCAGTTAAATAGTCAAACATGACAGGCATTAAAATTCTAAAATGTGATGGGTCTTTTACGCTGCTTTCAAGGAGCTGTAAAATGTTCATTATCCACATTAAATGTTCAGCCGAAGAAATGTCCAAAAGGTTTTCTGTTAGGATGTTCTTTCATGTCTTTAAACAACCAATCAGAGAATTGGTTGTAAGCATATAGTTGAAAAGTCCTCATAAGATAGTCTCGATTTGATCTCAGTTCTGTAGCTTTAAATGCTCCAGAGCCAAGAGGGAAAATATTATTTTTGTATAGCTCAGGAAACTTAATGGTGTTCTCATTTATGTTTAATTTTGTATTTGTCAATAATTTGTCAAGAATGAGATGTTTCTCCTAAAATTCCTTCTAAAATTCCATGAATTACAATTCCTCATTGTTGACATTGGATCACATAGTTCAGACAGTTTGTTTATGGAGGAAATTGATGGGAGATGTTTGAATGTAATTATCTATTGTAATGATAGCTCAAAGCTTTCAGGGTGTCACGGTTTAAGTCCAGTGATGAAGAAGACTGTATAAATAATGACAGTCTTTATTTAACAAAAGCCTATAAAATTCAAAACAGTGTGCCATGCACAAAAATACCAGACCAAAAATGAGTGAAGGTAAGGAACTTAAACATATGGTTAACTAAGTAATGAATAGTTGTGATGATTAAATGAATATCCATGGTAACTGATTATGGCGGAGAAAAAGGAGAACAAAGGAACACAAGCAAACAGGAGATTCAACAGAAAATGAAACCAAAACCAAGCATAACTGTGGTAGCCTCGTGCCGTAAAATGGCTGAAAAGGTGGTTCTGGCAGCAGACGAGGACCTGGAGAAAAACGAAGCCCCAGTAAAAGGAACCAGGGTGGCGATGATGTTGGGAGGAGCCAGGGAGGTGAAGATAGGAGGAGTGGCCAGGTAGTGATCCAGAGCACAGCCAGGACAATATCCCAAGGTGCATCAACAGGGGGAACAGCCAAGGTGCCGATTTGGCAGTCGACACCCAGGGGACGTTTAACAGAGATGAAGCCATTGGAAGTGGAGCCCAGAGCGCAGACAGAGAGCAGATAAGGTTGGCTTACACCGATGGTTCTAGAGGTCGGACAAACCTCTGAGGTGAAGCCAGAGTGCCAAGGCGTAGCTGGAGGGAAGTCTTAAAGCGATAGTTTGCTTGGGAACAGGATATTTTTAATAATGTTTCAGCTGTTTAAAATCAGCTGTTGATGATGAAAATCCAAGGACACCACTGACTTTAAATGTATGGATAAAATAACATTCCAATAATATGGAATTATTATGCATTCCACAATAGAATTTTTTTTATAAACCTTACGTACTGTCTTCCGGTTTGTATTTTCACAGCATGAAGGTAAGATCTTGCAGATTTATGAACAAACCGCCCGTTTTAACCCCATTAGTGTCAAAGATCGCCAACGGCCCCAGATTCAACGTTCACTGCACGTTAAAACATCACACTCTTACTTGATCTGGACAAACTGAGTATCATTAGAAAGATTAAAGGTTTGATTAAATCCAGGTTTGATATTTGATCACTGTTTATGATAAAATTGGGTTGCAGTGACATTTATTTCTTAATTTATGTCAGGAGTGCAAAATAATCAATCTGTAATGTAAGATATTTTGAATCAATATCACACGGATATGAATTATCTCTCGTCTGCTACAGTTCAGTTGTGTCCACACAGCTACAATGAACAGCATTTGCTATGGCTCTTAGTTCTAAAGTGTGCATATTTGGACAAATATTGATTTATTATCACATGTTTGCAAAATATTTAGTCATATAGAATACCATTTCTATTCATTTCCCACTGAATTACCCGATCTGAAGAGCTGAAAGAGCATTCACAGCTCTCTCTCTTTCTTCTCTTCTTGATTTGCATCATATATGAGTCATCACACATTCATTCAAACTCTGGAGCTGTCAATCATCTTACGTGAGTCAATCCTGCCCTCCTGCATGACGCTGTCCTCTGCACACTTCCTTGTCCAATGTTCAGTGAAGAACAAACCAATTCTACATTTCTACAAGTGAAATAAAGCTAATAAACATGATGACTATGGCATAAGGTTTTTGTGTGATTTTCATGTGATTTCAGCTATTTTTATATCAATAATGGATGTTTACATTATAATTGACAGGTGTAGCGAAGAGCTCCATATAAAATATAAACATATAAAATATAACATGTTTTAACATCATCATATGAATGAAATCCCCATTACATCACGACAGGAAGGTAATTCAAACACTTGATGTTCGTTAAAAGTGAGTTGAGAGAAAGTGTAATTTTATTTGTGTGTGATAAGTTTTCACTAAGTTAGAGATAATTTTCTGAAGAGAATCAGATTAGACGTCTTTGACAGAGAGGCTGCAGATCGCGCATCATGTTTGTTTTCTTTATTTTGCAAAAAGCACGACAATTTTTTTTTATTGTGACTGTACACAAAAAAATAGAAACTTAACAGATTATAATGATGTATAACACTTGCCTGAATGATAAAAATCGACAAAGTTATTTGAGTCTCTTTGGCACTGATAAGAAAAAACGCAAGTTGATCGCGCCGGTGCACCGGCCGACTCCTGGGGGTTAAATTGTGTTATGTAGCTTGATGCTAACTGTAGCTCTAATGCACCTGTTGCGCATAGGAGCTATATTTATTTCACAATCTATTTTGTTACAATAATTCACATAAGGTTCCAAAGATATGCTTTTAGTTTGTTTGTTTTCTAGAAAGACTATAGATAATTACTGTAAAGTGCTGTTAATGGGCAAGCCATCATGCCAGAATAAAGGCTATAATGGCTGAATACAAACAAAAGAATAACGATAAAAGAATAATGAAGATTAAGTCTGAGGTGTAAAAACATTAGAGCATGAATTGAGCTGTTATCCTCGCCAGACATTAGACAAAAGACTGCTAATGGGTGTTTACAGGGCAATAACCTATTTGATTAGCATCTTATCTTAGCCTTCTCTAAAAAATCCCCTGACAAGGTCTTACAATATGCTCCGTAAAATGTGTCTATTCAGAATGACTTATGAGCAGCAGACTTTTTATTTTGGGTATGAAAATACCCCACTTGCCAAAATGGGGGGTGACAGGTTTCAAATCTTGCCGGTCTACTGACATTTGTTATGAAATCCGTTTCAAACATTAAAATGCTCATGATAACTTTCGTTAACTCTAAAATAAATAAATCCACTTCACCAGCTAATTACTCGTTGACGGCGATGCAATAGAAATATAGTTCAAAGACAAAATTCTAAAGATGGCTTTGTGCTTGTTTCTCTGGTGCATAAAGTCTATACAGGCTTGGAACAACATGATGGTGAGTAAATGATGACTCTATCTCTGTAAACAAAACTTTCCATTGAACCCCATAGTTATCTTGGAGACACAACTGAGATATTAAAGACACGTCATTTATAGTTTTTTCTTTTCCAGTGGGTGGATCTACAACACTTTCCCTCCAGGATGCTCTTTTTTTCTACAAAAAAACACTAAAAGGATAATAATGCAAAATGCTACTGGACCATCAACAATTTCATAACCCAGCGAACCTGGACATATTTGCTAATCTGCCTTCTGTTTCACAAGCTGTCTCCTTCTCCGCCACGACACCAGAATTATTTAGAGTCCCTGACTGTGTGGAAACAAACACTTGTCGCCATGCCAACAGGGTTGCCCACTGCTTGGCAACAATTTGCAAGCAGCTGGGGGGGGTCTAACCTTTGCTGGCATTGACTTACAACAGAGTATGTCCAAACAATGCTTCATAAATACAAGACATGAGCTCATTCCACAGTATCAGAAGATTTAGAGGAGCTTCAATGGGTGCTGCCCACCATGGTCAACCAGTCATACTAATAAGGCTTATATAGTGATATTATTCAGTGATGCAATTTGAAAATAAAAAAATTAAATAGCTTTAGCTGAGAGTCATAACAAATGTTAGGCCATTTTCAATCGATTTCCTCATTGCAGCTATTTGATAAAAGCCTTATCCAAGGTCAGGAGCTTACAACTAACCCAGGATTTCTCATATGCACCCATGTAACATAAAGGCAAGCCACATATCAGAAATATTAGGATTAAAGCAGGGCTCGACATTAACACTTGTCCGCTTGTCCGTGGATTTTTTGAAGGGGCAAGTGAAAAATAATTTTACTTGCCCGACCGGATAAGTAGCCTGATTAAAACGTCAATAACAAAAAATAACTAGGGAATTAATAAAATGCAAGAATGATTCTGCATTCATTTAGTGTAAGTGGTGATCGATAGTGGATAATAATATATAACGTATAATAAAATGATGGTAACAAGGTTGAGCTGTTGATGCTCGCGCAGCCTCTTGAGGAGAAATCGATCACATAAGCACAGCTCACACAAAGAAACTCTGAAATGTGGAGTTTTTATTTTTATAACATATGATACAGTTCAACCAGTGCTGTTTTCCAGTGCTGGTTTCCTGTTTTCACGTACATTTTAGACGCACTATTGACTTTTTTTTTTTTTTTTTCAGCAGGAGAAATATTTCCAAACAAAGATCACAGCAGAACCGTAACGCATCTCACAGCAACAGTGTGTTACTGAATGATTCAGCGTTTTGAATGAATCGATTGAATCAAAGATTCAATGACCTATTCATAAACGACTGCCTCATTCTTGAATGAATCAGCCGTTTCAACGAATCGACTCAATGACTCACTCATTAAGACGGTCACCTGCCGCCACCTACTGGCAGTTTAGTTTCACATTTAAACATTCTTTCCAACATTTCTTATTTGTATATTTTAAAAATATTTAAAACAATCTCACAACATTATTTAATGCATTTGTAATTTTCAGCGTAAATTATTTAATTTGATTGGTAACAGCCCTATAGTGTCTTATTCTAATTTTACAAGTGAATGACAGATTTACTTGTCCGAAGGACAAGCACATGAAAAGGCTTAATGTCGAGCCCTGATTAAAGGACATCTTGTGGAATGGAAGACTCCCTCACAAAAGGATTAATATCACAATTAATAAGCCATGAAGCACAAGAAGAAGAAAATTAATGCCAACATGAATATTCAGGCAGCCTGTTGTGCTCTTTAATAGTATGTAACCATGTTTTTATGGCAGTATGTTTAATAATGTTTAAATAAAAAGATACACAATTCTGTCATCATTTACTCACCCACAAGTTGTTCCAAACCTGTATGAATTTATTTCTTCTGCTGAATAAATTTTAAAGAATATGGGTAACCAAACAGTTGATAAAAAAAATAAAAAAAACTCAATGAGGTCTATCAACTGTTTGGTTACAGACATTTTTGGGTGAACTATCCCTTTAATTTTCACATTGAAAACTGTAATTGAAATGCAGAAAAGGTTGGATGTTCTCTGGTCTATAACGTGTATCAGTAAGCAAATAAATAATTTATTTTTGCCTCCATTTGAAATATTACTTTTGCCCTTTTGTGGTTCACATTCAGTTGTTACACATTAAATAATAATAGCCTTGGGACGGCTGCCTCAAAACAAAATATTTCCAGATAAACAAACACTATCATTATGTTGAGTAAAAGGGGGGGGAAAACCCTATTGATATTCTAGTGAGTGAATTAGGGTTAAGGTCGAAGCAAGATTGTCGGCTGGTCCTGCAAACAAGGTAATCATATTTTGCATCTGTTGGTATGTATTTGTGGGTAAACGAAAAAACCTTCCAGAGGCACTGGCTGAAACTCTGTGTACTCATTAGGCTAATTGCATCAATCTCCACATCCTCTTCCCCCTTCACCTGCATGCTTAACAGGCACAGCCTTCGCGTTGGTGACAAGTCCATTTCTTCTGGTTAATCGCTCGTCAAATGGAAACAGCGAGCCAATTGAGCTCTGGTCACTGGAGTTCAATGGAATTGCTCTGAGCTAATGCTAGCACTCTATTATTCAACTCTTTTTCCATTCTTTATGTCCTGACAACACAGGCCATGATAAATGGGTTCTCTATAAAGAAATGCAGCCCTTGATGATTGGATTAATGATATAAAATAAACACTCTCACAAACACACATAACAATGCTAACTCAAGCAACAAATGTTCAACTGTTCATCCTGTACTCAAAATCGATCAACTCAAACTGCTGAGATTATCAAATATCAAAGGCAAATAAAAGGAATATGATAATTTCTGTTAAATAACACATACCATGCGTATACCTATATAAAACTATTCATAGGACTACTGCTATTGATGCTATGCCTTGTCATTGAACCTGTGAGCAAATAGCAATTCAAATGCCACTACTCAAGAGGTTCTCTGCCGAGTTTGCTTGATTTTACATGGAGATAAAGCAGCGACCTTACACAGTACCAATAATTAAACTGATGTAAAATATAAAATGTCAATACAAAATAATATAAAAAATGTATATATTATAATAAAAATATAAATTAAAATCAAATATTTACTATAACAATTAAATTAAGTTAAATTAAAAATGTATTTACGTGTTTTATTTTCTAATAGATTTTCATATTTGATTTATTTTTTAAATAAATGCAAATTATATATTATTATTATTATTATTATTAATCATCACAGTTGAAAATGGAGATGCTACTACTTAATATTTTGTGTAGACCTTGATACATGTTTTGTTTTTCAGGAGATTTGTATTTGAAATAGGAATTCAATTTAATGCATCTATGCTGAATAAAAGTATTAATTTCTGTCAAAAGAAAAAATTCTTACTGAACCCCAAATATTTGAACGGTATATATGCGGACAATTATCACACTACACCGATGAAACATTCATAGAGACAAAAGAATGTTCTGTAAAGAAGAAGACAATAACTCATGCCCTTTGTGTCTAGTTAATATTGAGCCACATCAGGAGTTACAATCAGAGTTTAAATAACGCCTCCATGATCTCATTACACCCTTGCTTATATCTTCTATCCCAAAAGGGAACAGAGACGACATTGACAAAACATGCAACACCTCCTGCGAGCTATGTATCAGAATACATTTCCAGTTTGAAGCAAAGAGATCATTTACACCATGAGTGTTCTTTCATCAAGTGAGAAAAGGCAAATATCTCCCTCAGTGCCACCCATTCAGAAGAAAGCGAAAAGTTAATTGGCTCCTTCCTGGTCAACTGGGATTTATTTCAATTAACAGCCAAAACAGCTGTTAATTTTGTGGCACAAAGAACGTGGTCTTATGTTTAATTGTTTGCAGCATGGTGACTTGCAAGCGCATTCTTAAAGAAAATAATAAGTCTGGGAGGAATACAAATTGAGTGGATATTTTAATTGCACTCTCTTTCTCTTTGAAACACATCTTGTGCTTGTGAATTACATGTTCAGCATTTCAATGTGCGTCTGTATCATCTCACTGAGGCTGATGACTGAATCTCAGCCCACAAAAACAGCCCAGAATCAGCAACCAAAGCAATACCACTTATGTTCTTTTAGATCAGACACCAAAATACGCCAAAGGTCAATCTGTTTTTACAATTTCTGAAGATAAAAATGGTAATTACAGAAATTTAAGTCATAATTTTTAAAACACTGAAAATAAATTATAATCGAAAATATAAAAAGATAGTATTAGTCAAGATCTCCTTTTTGCATACAACCCAAATGTATTGGGTCCTTCATTTTCTCTACTGTTACAGAATAAAACAAGGTTTAAAATGGGAATACAATTTCTGAAGATAAAAATGGTAATTACAGAAATTTAACACCGTAAAAGTCATAATTTTTAACATTTCTTTGACCTTAACTGCAAATTACCAGGCTTGTTTTGTTAATGAGTTTTCAAGAGTTACAGAAAAAGATCAATATTTTAATGTCACATTTAGCTTTGTCATTATTTAGTGTGAAATAACTCTAGATGATGTTTCTGTCATTAGCTCTGTCAAGCATCACTCTCTCCGTTGAATGAGTGATGTGACGGAGTGTTGTCAGTGACTGACTGCCTTTTTCTTTTCAGCATTTTTGAGTGATACGATAAGCAAAAGGGAGTACGTTTCTATCCTACACAACTAGATTCTTTTTTTCCCGATGTGCAATACTTTTTATGACAAATAGTAAGGCTTGTCTTCCTATAACAGTAAAGGCTTATCTTACAAATATTATGCACAAATGATTTAACATTCAGCTTTTTTGATGAGTCAATAGTCTGCATGAGTGTAAAAAAATGGAAAAAAAATAGAGTATCAAAAATGGTAATGATTTTTAAACATTTCTAATATAATAACACATTCAACGGCATAATAGCAAGGGATGGGTTGCTATTTTGTTTTTAGATAAAAAAAAACTTTAAACTTAATTAGCAGTACCTGATTTCACCAAATGCAACATGATCCTGGATCAACAACTTTGCTGATCTTGGAACAACATTTCAATCAACCAATCAGATTTAAGAGACAATTTTATGTCAAGTTTAGGCTTACAACCAGGGTTAGGCTCTTCGTCCATACTTTAAATTAGGGTCCAATTCTCAATATTAACTAACTATTAACTATGACTTTTGCCTCAACAATCTCCTAATTAAGTACAACTAAGGTAGTTGTTAAGTTTAGGTTTTGGGTAGGATTAAGGGATGTAGAATATGGTCAAACATGCTAATAAGCAACTAGTTAATAGTGAGAATTGGACCCTAAACTAAAGTGTTACCGGCTCTTCTACATCAGTGTTATTCACCTCATTTCCCATCTGATATCAAAGTTTCATACACTCTAAAAAATGCTGGTTGAAAAACAACCCAAGTTGGGTTGAAAATGGACAAACCCAGCAATTGGGTTGTTTAACCCAGAAATTGGGTTATTTTAAGCAAACATTTAACCCAAAAGCTGGGTTAAAACAACCCAATTGCTGGGTTTGTCTATTTTCAACCCAACCTGGGTTGTTTTTAAACCAGCATTTTTTAGAGTGTAGGGTTAGGATTCAATTTTCGGACAGGGATGTAATGTTATGTTGACCCAGGAACGCATCTAACTCTGCAAAACCAGGACCTGGCTACATACTATATCACGTCAATCCCAGGATTTTGTAGGTCAAGGCTGGTGTCAGTATTCAAATTACAAATTGTGGAAACTTTAAATTTGATATGTCCATGGTTCATATACACCCAAACAAACATTTAAGTCACAAATTGCAATAAACTCTCAGCTCTCTAAAGGAACTGCAATAAACTCTCAGCAAAACACTGAAAATAAATTATAACCGAAAATATAAAAAGATAGTATTAGTATCTCCTTTTTGCATACAACCCAAATGTATTGGGCCCCTTTATTTTCTCTACTGTTACAGAATAAAACAAGGTTTAAAATGGGACAGAAATAAGCTCCAGCTGATTTGCTAAATTCAGTCATTCAAGAGCTTACAAAAGCAGAAGGTTATGGAAGATCCTTCAGAGTTACAAAAAAAGACTAATGGATGCTGTTCTACACCACAATAAAACTTAATGATATGAATTTCAGTATGTTCCTTATACAAAGCATAGAATAACATCAGAAGATCTGGAATTGTAGTGCACAAATCATTGTGATACGTCCATGGTGCTTTTGTGAAGCTTCAAAGTACAGTTAAAAGTTCATATTTGGGTGAACTTTTTGTCCAAATTAAGTGACAATTAGCTCTAATAAAATTGATGAGTCTTTTTAAGGCCAACAAACTCCATGTAATTACTTCAGATTGAATATATGAACTGAATGATGATTTTTAGAAGGAGTGATACATTGATCCAATTAGTTATTAGATAGTAATAAAAGTAAAGGAATTGGAGGGCTTTGAGATGGAAAAAAAAATATACACTACTAGTCAAAAGTTTGGAATAATCTTTTGTTATTTTTGTAATTTATGTTTAATGCTGCATTTATTAGATGAAAATACAGTAAAAACATTAACATTGTGAAATGTTACTTAAAAAAAATTATATTGTAATATATTTTAAAATGTAATTTATTCCTGTCATGACAAAAATAATTTTTAGCATCATTACTCCAGTCTTCGGTGTCACATGAACCTTCAGTGATCATGCTAGTATGCTGATTATTTGAACATTTAAAAAAAATAAAGAATTGTGTAGACTGGTAGTGTACAGTATATATAAAGACAGTTAGTACCACTGCATTGATATTACCATTTCTTCAAATTGTCTTGTTGCCCTTTCTCCATCGGTCTCTTCCCCAAAATAGAATGGTGGGCTGAGAAAGAATGACCTCCAGATGAGATATCTGAAATAGGACATACTTGCTAGCCAGAGTTGCAGAGTTTGCTTTTCTGAAGTTTGAAACAAGATGTTCCCCCAAGAGCCACAAAAAACATAAATATCACCTAGGACCCAAGAGAAATGGAGCCGACAGTAAGGCACTGCTGTTATAAACAACGCTACATACAAAAAGACGCTAGTAACCTTTAAAAAATACACACCTGCACATCTGTCATCTTATACGTGTGGAAACTTTTCTATACGTTGACAGTAGTGTAGACTTTTAAATGTCAATTTTTTTTTCTGAATTGAAGAACAATGGGTGTCGTCAAGTTGTTGATTTCTACCAGGGGTGTTGATTTCTACAGAGGAGGCATCGCCTGCTCAAAAAATCCTATAAAATCCTATATCCTATATTTTGTCATTTTATACTTTTTTATGGCCTTAGCACAACTATCTGTGCCATTTTTAGTTTACTGCAATTTTGGGGGAGAAAATCCACAGACATCCTCAGAAATCAGTATGCACACCTATGTGATTCTATTAGAACTATCTTTTAAATAATGACATCAATCCATTGACATAAAACACAGTGTGAAAAGGAAATGCAAAATTGAATTACTGCATATATGAAGCAGTGAAAAAAACATCACCAGCAAGGTCTCATAAACAATTTCATTTTAAGCAACTGCACAAAGGCAGACTGTATTACACATTTCAAAGATCAATGTATGGTGAAAAGAAATTATAAACAGAGGGTTCAGCTGGTTCCCTGAACCTCCCACATTTATTCAAAATAAATAAATAGGTAAAGCAATACTGAATGTCTTGGAAGAATAATATAATATTATTGAAAATATTATAGAAACTGGATTTTTACTTATTGAAGAATTAACAAGTTCCCAATCTTTTTTGCACATGTTTCATATTACCAAATATATAAATGTATAAACACACATACACACACACACACACACTCACCGGCCACTTTATTAGGTACACCTTGCTAGTTATAGGTTGGACCCTTTGCCTTCAGAACTGCCTCTTAATTCTTTGTGGCATAGATTCAACAAGGTGCTGTAAACATTCCTCAGAGATTTTTTTCCATCTTGACATGATAGCATCACACAGTTGCTGCAGATTTGTCAGCTGCACAGTCATGATGAGAATCTCCTGTTCCAGCACATCCCAAAGCTGCTCTATTGGATTGAGATCTGGTGACTGTGGAGACCATTTGAGTATTATGAACTGTCATGTTCAAGAAACCAGTTTGAGATGATCTGAGCTTTGTGATGGCGTGTTATCCTGTTGGAAGTAGCCATCAGAAGATGGTCCAGTGTGGTCATAAAGGGATGTAAATGGTCAACAACAATACTCAGGTAGGCTGTGGTGTTACTGGTCGTATTAAGTGGCCTAAAGTGTGCCAAAAAAAATATCCTCCAGACCATTACACCAGCAGCCTGAACCGCTGACACAAGGTTGAATGGATCCATGCTTTCATGTTGTTTACGCCAAATTCTGACCCTACTATCTGAACGTTGCAGCAGAAGTCGAGACTCATCAGACCAGGCAACGTTTTACCCAATCTTCTATTGTGAGCTCATGCGAATTAAAGCCTCAGTTTCCTGTTGTGAGCTGACAGGAGTGGCACCTGGTGTGTCTTCTGCTGCTGTAGCCCATTCGCTTAAAGGCTCGACGTGTTGTGCATTCAGAGATGATTTTCTGCAGACCTCGGTTGTAACAAGTGTTCATTTCTGTTACTGCTGTCTTTCTATCAGCTTGAACCAGTCTGGCCATTGTCTGACCTCTGGCATCAACAAGGAATTTTTACCCGAAGAACTGCTGCTCACTGGATATTTTCTCTTTTTCCTGACCATCCTCTGTAAACCTTTGAAATGGTTGTGCGTGAAAATCCCAGTAGAGCAACAGTTTCTGAAATACTCAGACCAGCCTGTCTGTCACCAACAACTATGCTACGTTCAAAGTCACTTAAATCACCTTTCTTCCCCATTCTGATGCTCAGTTTGCACTTCAACCGATCCTAAATCCATTGTGATACTGCCATGTGATTGGCTGATTAGATATTTGCATTAACGAGCAGTTGAACAGGTGTATCTAATAAAGTGGCTGGTGGCTATATAGTGGTTCTCAACCTGGGGGCCAGAGTCCAATATAGGGGGCCTCAGCAAATTCTGAAGGGGGCTGCAGGATGAAATAAAAGTATTTAAATTAATAAATTATTATTAATATATTATAATAATCCACTTTAATCTAAATTAAAAAGCTAAAAAACTACATCAAGTTCCTGAAACTTCTGGAATCACAAAATAAATTGTGGTTAATTTATTTAATGTTTCGATACTCCCAGTTTCTGTTAAAAAAGAAAGCAGCTTTGTCATAATTACAGAAGGAATTGTAATCAAGACAATGCAAAAGGTCATACACAAGCAGCAGTCAAAACAGGCGAACAGGGCAGGAGAGATAGGCAAAAGGGTAATCCAAAAGGTAGGCAAATAATCCAAGACGACGAGACAGGACGCGAGAAACTAGGATGAGTGCTCAGAATTGCAGTGAATACACTAGACAAGACTTCTCAACGAATGACAGGGTGAACAGGTTATATATAGGCAGAGACAACAAGGCACACGAGGCACAGGTGCAAACAATGAGTGATGAGTCCGGGCAAAGGGTTATGGGTAATGTAGTCTTTGGTGGATAAACAGTCCGGGTTGGAGTGCCCTCTGGTGGGCACTCTCACTGGTGATTGTGACACTACCCTTAAACTTACCCATACCACCACACCTGTCCTTAACTTTACCTGTATCCCACCTCAATATCAGCAAACAAATTTAGCAAAACAATATGAGCACAATAAGTACGTTGTACTTATTTTTTGATGTAAGTACATAGTAGTTAAGGCCACCTAATATAAAGTGGGACCTGAATAGCCTTCAAATATTGTGTTGAACGATGAGTCAAAAAGATTGAGAACCTCAAATATACATGATAAATCAACAAGAATTGTTGACTTTGATTTTACTGTGACTTTAAAGGGGCACTCAGTACCCTCTCCCTCAATATTGCTCCCTATCCTCAACTAACTCCCACTGCTTTTCATTTCAGCGAATGAGAATCCTAATTACATTAATTGGATCTTAGCAAAGCTAATTTATATTTGCTTCATTGCCATGAGCTGGAGGCATTCAGTGCATTCCCATTTGTTTGTAAAGCTGTTGTAAAGTAGTGTGTGTTTTTTAGTTTTTTTCCCAGTGTGTGAGTGGCATCAGGCTATTTGTCAAGGGAGTGGAATAATCTTCATCATAAACTGGAAGCTCTTTTCAGCTAAATCAATTCTCATTTCAGTTTACATGGGTCACAGCTAGAGCTAATACTTGCAGCCATTTAGATAAAAACAAATTTGGGGAGCATCATATTAAAGCAGAGAATAAAGCTGCTAGCAATTGCTCCTACTCGAGGGGGAAAAAAGCAGCTTAAAACAGCTATCCTCCCATGGGAGTTGGATGCACAGCACTTCAGAGAGCTAGCAAGAAGTGAAATTGATTATGGTGAGCCCAGGTTGATTGACAGATGTCATGAAAATAGATTGCATTTGCAGTCAGCGCAGGAGATCCATCACCATTAGCCGGCTTTGTATATGTGGCGTGACACGCGGGGTCACGTAAGCCCTGCCAATACCTGTAGTCAGCGTTCCACGCACGATAAATCAAGCCGAGCCATACATCTCTGAGTCAGGGCACTATATTATATCAAAACACTGCTGACATCCTTGTTATGTGCACTAATCCAGGGTTGCGCTGGTCTTTGAGCTTTCTTAAAAATTGGAAGAGTGTTTTATGAAGAAGAAAAATGATTGAGTGTAAAATGGGAGTCTGTCAAGCTTTGTTTCAACAGTTTGCATACATATTTGTAGTTGTAGTTTCTTGGTTTGTTTTTTATTTCTTCTTGTTTGTTTGTTCCTTATCCTTAACTTGTTATTCATAAGGCATGAAATGTTTGAAAACTGGTGGAACCATTCCATTTCATCTAAAATTTTCACAGTACATAAGTAGCAACTAACAAAAGCACCTCCCGACAACAGGTAAAGCATTACCATAATCCATTCAGTAGGATGGATTGTGTGCTATCCAGACGTGAATTGACAATGCTTTTTAAATTTCAATTCAATTGCTGAACCTGAACTGAATTTGAATTGAGGTAAACTGCATGCAGCATTATAATTTGTATATAATTACAATACAGTCCTGATTGATTGACTGGGGTCAATTACCAGGGAATGCATGAACATACACTCACCTAATAGATTATTAGGAACACCTGTTCAATTTCTCATTAATGCAATTATCTAATCAACCAATCACATGGCAGTTGCTTCAATGCATTTAGGGGTGTGGTCCTGGTCAAGACAATCTCCTGAACTCCAAACTGAATGTCAGAATGGGAAAGAAAGGTGATTTAAGCAATTTTGAGCGTGGCATGGTTGTTGGTGCCAGACGGGCCGGTCTGAGTATTTCACAATCTGCTCAGTTACTGGGATTTTCACGCACAACCATTTCTAGAGTTTACAAAGAATGGTGTGAAAAGGGAAAAACATCCAGAATGCAACATTCCTGTGGGCGAAAATGCCTTGTTGATGCTAGAGGTCAGAGGAGAATGGGCCGACTGATTCAAGCTGATAGAAGAGCAACTTTGACTTAAATAACCACTCGTTACAACCGAGGTATGCAGCAAAGCATTTGTGAAGCCACAACACGCACAACCTTGAGGCGGATGGGCTACAACAGCAGAAGACCCCACCGGGTACCACTCATCTCCACTACAAATAGGAAAAAGAGGCTACAATTTGCACGAGCTCACCAAAATTGGACAGTTGAAGACTGGAAAAATGTTGCCTGGTCTGATGAGTCTCGATTTCTGTTGAGACATTCAGATGATAGAGTCAGAATTTGGCGTAAACTGAATGAGAACATGGATCCATCATGCCTTGTTATCCCTGTGCAGGCTGGTGGTGGTGTAATGGTGTGGGGGATGTTTTCTTGGCACACTTTAGGCCCCTTAGTGCCAATTGGGCATCGTTTAAATGCCACGGCCTACCTGAGCATTGTTTCTGACCATGTCCATCCCTTTATGACCACCATGTACCCATCCTCTGATGGCTACTTCCAGCAGGATAATGCACCATGTCACAAAGCTCGAATCATTTCAAATTGGTTTCTTGAACATGACAATGAGTTCACTGTACTAAAATGGCCCCCACAGTCACCAGATCTCAACCCAATAGAGCATCTTTGGGATGTGGTGGAACGGGAGCTTCGTGCCCTGGATGTGCATCCCACAAATCTCCATCAACTGCAAGATGCTATCCAGTCAATATGGGCCAACATTTCTAAAGAATGCTTTCAGCACCTTGTTGAATCAATGCCACGTAGAATTAAGGCAGTTCTGAAGGCGAAAGGGGGTCAAACACAGTATTAGTATGGTGTTCCTAATAATCCTTTAGGTGAGTGTATATTAGTAAGATAGAATTTTACAAAATTTCTATTTTAAATAAATGTTGTTCTTTAGAACTTTCTATCCATCAAAGAATCCTGAAAAAAATGGATCAACTGTTTTTAACATTGATAGACTGAATAAATTACTTTTCATAATATACTAAAATAAAAAAGAAATTATTTTAAATTGTAATAACATTTCACAATAATACTGTTATTACTGTATGTTTAACTGAATAAATGCAGCCTTGGTGAGAATAAAATACTTTTTATTGCTCAAAACTATACAATGTTGTGCACTAAACACCACAATATGAAATATTTAATTTAATAATAATTATTGTACTTCATATTGAAATTCCAGATTTCTAAGCCAATATCCTATGTGTCCATCCAATTCATGTCAAATTCAACTCGTGAATGAAGCTAATTCCTAAAATCCATCCAGACAAATCTGATTTAAAATATGATTTTATCGATAGCAACGATACAGCTATTACAGAAACAATCTCCCAGAAATTTAGAGTTAAGTTTAAAGATCACTCCATGGTTTGAATCTGCAAACTTTTGGTTGTTTGCCTAGAGTAACACTGGGCTGTACCTAACAATATAGGTCAATGTACAGCTTTTCTCAGAAATTCCTTTTCTGGGTATTCTGTAAATTACATATGATATGCCTCTTTTTACTTCTTAAACAAAACCTTGACCTCATCCAACAGCAGTGGAAGTATTTAACCCCATACTCTTCTAGTTCAACTGTACAGTACATTCACAGTTCTCTGCCAATTACTGAACACTGGGTTGCCTAAAGAGTCAGCCTGACCTACTGCCTCCCCCCTTCTGGTTGTCTGCTCTGAGTCTGGGTGCAGACAGCCCTGGCCCAGTCTGTGGGTCTTGGACCCTTCTGCCAGCCAAATTGCAGCCCAGTGATGCCTCAGTCACATACAAATGTCAGCTTTTTTTACTGGCTCATAAAGAGGCCAGGAGTTAAATGTCAAGTAATGCCTTTTAAACTAATTGCCTTCAGTGTTTCTCCAGAAGTGAATCTCTATTGCTAGGGCTGATTAGTGGGAAGGGCTAGCTTTTAGCCAGATGTTAGCAGGTGTTTGCTGCGTTTTAACCTCTGGGCAAATATTCTACTGGTACGCAATACAGTGTTGAAAATAAATGCTTGAAGGTGAGATGAGGTCCAGCTGGGGTCAGAGGACTGAGTTTATAGAAGTATTTACAAGGCAATTTATGAACTCAGTTACCCAGAGTTATATAATGTCCAAGACGGTTTCTCTATATAGTAACGAAGAGGAATTTAATGACCTTTTTAAATCACACGGCTCAGAAAGCATCTGGGGCTACTTGAAGAGACATAGAGATAGAATTTATAGTAAATTACACTTCCAGACATATCTAAAGAGGCCTGTGCATAATCTTAGCATACACTAAACAGAGATGTGTGATATGGCCTGACAAAGTTATCTGAGACACTAATATAATTTAGCATACAAAAATACAAAGAATTTTTTTTTGACAGTGGTTCCATACACAAAAAAAATGTAATAAATTAAACTGTAAACTCAAAACCTTTTTGAAGGAAACTATTGAATATCTTGCTGCTAAATATTAGCTAGCAACAGTGTACATTAGCACACTAAATGTAATATTTCCTCTTGTAACATAACATAACAGAACATTTTTTTGAAACATAAAATTGCACTTCATTTCAATAGTTACGCACCAACATTCTAATATGCTAATCTGGTGTGCAAGAAACTTATTATTATCAATATTACATGCTAGTGTGTGACAGGGCCAGTCGTGTTTCCACTGTCCCTTCCGGGGCTTGATCGGGCCTCATCGGGGTCAACAGCCAGGGTTTTTGGCCTGCCGAATAGCTTAGACTAAACCGGGCCAACAGGGGCTTGAGCAGGCCCGGACTGACCTTCACCCGATGGCCTGGCAACTGATTTGGCCCGCTGCCCTCTTTCTTCTTCTTCTTTTTTTTATTTTTTATTTATTTTAATTATATATTATTGCCTTTTTAATTATATATAATTGCCCCATTGTACTAAAGTGATCATTCCCGAATTCGGCATTCGACAATAAATCATGAAACGGTTAGTCTTGACTGGCATCGCTACGAATCAGCTCGCGTGAGCTCCGCGCGTCCGCCAAACCGTTTCAAGTAATAATCAGTGAGATGGACTCGAGGAAGCGGCCAGGTAGAGCATTGAGGGAAAGCTCTCAAAGAAGGAGCGAAATAAAGCAAAATTACGGACCTCAGGGCTTCAAATGCAGGTCAGTTTCACCTGTAAAAGGCTACTGTGGTATTAAACTGCAAGCAAATGTAAGCAGTATCACTCCATTACTAACGTCATTCAAAAAAACTGTATGCTAAATGATATCATTATTATCTATTGTAAAGTCACAGTAGTAATTTAGCAGACAGATATATACATTGATTTATACGTTTGGAGGGAGCTAGGGCAGACTAGGGCAAAATATTAGTACAAATACAGTAACTTAAGTATTATGATTTTTCTATAAAGATATTGTCATGATGTATGTATTATTATACTAATTTTGACATTTAAGCAATTTAGAAAATTAGTTTTAATATATTTGCATGAAATAGTTGTTAAATATTGGATATTTAAGACATTTTAAGATAAAACAACACTTTGAATTTACCTCAAAATAAATTTAGATTCTGTGCAAACAAATTAAAAAATTTTTTTTTTTGCAACAATGTTGAGACAGTTCTGTTCCTAACGGTAGACCTGCTGAAGAAGAAGTGACTGATACAAGAAAACTAGCAAAAAACACACCCAAGGGAGAAGGTCGAGACAGAGACATTTCAGGGAAAATTAAGATAATGAAAAGGAAAGAGAAGGTGCAGTTCAACAGAGAACCTTTAATTATTATTTTTGAATGGCCTGAGCCTAAGGATTTAAACCTTTTTTATGTGATGACCATACAAAAAATATGGTTCTCCATGGTTCCAAAATTTGTCGTGGGTGTATGGGATGGCCTGGATGGATGTGACATTTCCCGGCCTGAAATTTTGTCCCAGTCCTGCCCTGGGCTTGAGGAGTGGTTAAAAACAAAGGCAAATTTTATCAGAGTCTGGAGACGGCAGCACCGCAGATGATTTCATATACCAGCTATATGAGACTAAGCTGGTATATGAACATACAGCCTTTTAAAATCATTTTAGCTCAAAACTCAATTTTAGGCAGCAGCAAGTGTTTGAAATAACTGTTTGTGATCCGATGTGAATTCTGATCACCACATAAAGCAGAAATATTCATATGCGATGCAAAATACTATGCATGCTAACCATTACCATAGTAAACATGTCAAATATGACCACTTGAAGAAATCAGATAAATCATATAGGCTATCAAAATCGTGTATTTATTTTATCTGTCAGTACATCTCATCTCTCTAATGAAGATCCACTGCAGGCAAGCTTACTGAACTGAAGTGCAGTTTATTTAAAGCATGAACAGATACAAAATAAACAAAAGACAAAACCAAAACACTAGACATTACAGTCTCTTTATAAAGGACTGTCTGATATTCATATTTAGCTCTGCATATGTCATAAAATAAAGCAACTCTGGTTTGTCGGGAGCTTCCTCTGTTCCTCTGACTGAAAATATAAGTGTATTGGGACTGTCACTGGAGAGAGTGCTAAAGCTGCTCAGGTTGTATTTTTGGTGAACATTTTGATTAGTCTTTCTAAATGTGATGTAGACATAGGCCTACAAATGAACAGAAACAGACGCGACTGAATAAGTATGTGTGTCCTCTTTCTTTTGTGAAATAATGATAAATACCACTTTATTTCTGTGGGACTAATGTGCAATCTTGACACATTAAATAATTTATTATGATCAATGTATCACTTATTATTGTAAAACTGTGGTAAAACATCGATGCTTGGGTTTAAATCTTTAAGTGAAAAACAAAAATGGCTGCAGAACTCTTTGCAGAGAAGTCATCAACAATTATAGACACTTCACAACAGGACAGGCAGGGTCAATAGACAGCTGTCAATGAGTGTTTTCAAAACATCAAAGTAGAAGTCTCCGTTGACAGCTCCAAGTTCTTGACTCATATCCAATGCATTCACAGCAGCATGCCAGTGCAGACAACAGTGGAAAAATGACTAATTAGTGTGTGTCACAACTTCGGTTTCACAGACACTTTCTGTTTACTGCTCAGCACAGGAGGAGTTTGAATAACATGTTGGATGCAGCAAGAATAATTATCTCTTGAAGGCTTCAGTGGCTAATTAAACGGATAATCATGCCTCAATGAGATTCAACTGCATCCATATAGTAGCTCAAAGAATGGAGATCTAATTTTTGCAGAGGTGTAAAGAGTACCTGAAAACCATACTTGAGTAAAAGTACAGATTCCTTACAGCGAAAATGACTCCATTACAAGTTACAAGTCACCAATTCCAATACAACTTGAGTAAAAGTCTTAGAGTACCTGATTTTAACAGTACTTAAGTATTTTACTCATACTAAATATAGGCTCAACGATGCACTAGTCCTCGACACCTAAGAGACATACCAGTGAAAATAAGAAAAAAATGTATTTGTAAGATGAGAAATCATGTTTATTTTCTAAAATCAAAATAAAACGGAACACCTCAATATTGTAATAAAGGTTGTCACAACAGCCTCTTAAACGTCTACAAATGCTCAAGTCTCAGTTAAGCTCAAGTGCACAAAAAGGCCAAAGGTAAGCCAAAATCCTTCAAAAAGGTCTCGTCAATAAATAAAATAATGTTAAGTAAAATCAAATAGTCAAAGCCTTCTTGCAGTGGATGTGCTGGTTTCAGGCTCATCACCGGCTGCAGTCATGACCTCAACTCATAAATCAAACACTTGCGATTCATCAACTACCTGCTAATGCACTCGCATTCATGTAAAGTAGCCTTGTTGACATGTTTGGGTGAGTAAAGGCACCTTCATATCGCTTCTTTATAGCAGAAACAAACTGCTGCAGAAAAAGTTAGGTGCCATGCAAAATGTAATGTGTAATTGCATTACTCAACACAAATGTATTAAAGTAAAAAGTGCATTTACTTGTTCAAAAATGTAATCAAGTAGAGAGTAAAAGTTGCTAATATCTTTGATACTCATTACAACTACAAAGTAGCCAGAAAGATACTTAAGTACATTAACTAATTACATGTACTCAGATACTTTACATCACTGAATTTTTGACATGAGAAACACAAACAGCAACCAATGCCTTCATATAAACCTTTGTGGTTGGTTTATCGTGACTGATTCACAATTTCACAATTTTAAAGAAGGTAACAAGATGCACCGAACCCAAAATGCCTGTCGTAATCCTTCTCCATGGGATTTGAAATGATAAAATGGCCTTCGCCTCAGCCTCTTAAGCTTCTGGTTATGTTTAGTGAAGGAATGAAAAGGGATTACATGCACATGAATTAAAGAGTAGAAAGAGAATAGGAGAGTACTCTTAATAAATGAAGAGTGTGACCTGTAAGGGTGGTAAGTGCTGGTGTGTTTGAGGCTAACTCGTGAATGTGGCTTTCAGTTTTGGAGATTCTCCTTAAAGTGCACAGTGAAGTAGTTGATTACTCACGCTCAGGCTGTGACCCAAAGCTATTTGTTGCTGAACACTTCTAAGCTAAGTTTGACATATACTTTGCACTTTGAAACTCATAAAAAAGGAAAACTGCCATGTTAAAAATATCTAAGAGGAGAAATAATGGCATTAGTTCAGCAAAATGTGAGTCAATCACTGGATGTCGTTGCTGACACACACACACACACACACACACACACACACACAAAAAATATTTTTGAGCTTTGTTTGAGCTTCCAAACTAATGTTTGGAACTGACTCACAAGTGGGCGAAATGTGAAAATTAGCAAGCTTCAAGGCAATACGTCAGTCATAAAATCTGATTAAGCCTCGGTCCATTGCTCATATGAAGGCATACCAAAATAAGAAAACTGGATGCTTGAAACACGCCAATCCCTACTGGCACTAGCTACTTTAACTTTCTACTGTTATATTCAGCAACATAAAAATAAAAAAAAAGAAATTACAGCCTAATAGCCTATAGGCTTAGGGTAACACTTTACAATAAGGTTCCCTTTGTAAAGGGTTTAGAAAGGTGTTTGTTAATCACTAATAACTAATTTACAAATGCATAATAGATGGTTGATAAGCAGTTATAACTGCACAAATAAATAGGGTGACTTTAACGCAATACCTGCCAAATAGTGAGCCCTTTTTAACTCACATGTTATAAATGCTTAATAAATATATTTATTCACACTTATTTACCTCAAAAACATTATTTCATGATGCAGCAAAAATAGTCTTAGTGAAACTGAAGGGTGTTGTATTTGTGGTTTTCTCATTAATATCTCATAACTGCCAATTAAAGGTAAATAAGTGTGAATAAATAATGCATTTGTAAATGAGTTATTAGTCATTAACACACTCCTTTATAAACCCTTTACAAAGGGAACCTTAATGTAAAGTGTTACCAGGCTGGGATATAGGCTAATCTTAGTCATATGATACGTTGTCATGTAAATGTTGAGAGGACTGAAAAGAGTCACCAATTGACCGATTTCCTCCACTGTATTGAACAATCTCTCCAACCTCACAGCACTACAATAAGCTCACTTAAAGGTCACACTTTGTCAATCTGCATATTTGCATTTCATTAAGATGTAATCGCCCTTCTGAAAGGACATAAGAACAATGAGGATGAAAATGAGGATGTGCCATATGCATGCATACAGAACATTTTGCTGTGAATACAGTAATAATATTGTTGATTGGTGAGGAACAAATTGTGTTTTTCTCTGCTGACAGTATATTTTTTATGCAAGCAACTTTTCTCCTTTGATGATGATAGAAGACTTTTTTTACTTTCGTAAAGATACTTGCTCTTTTTGGCCCTGTACCTGTTTGGAAGAGGAGTTTTCATTCTGTGATTTTTTTGGACATATACAAAGAAAGTTGAAGAGAGTTCTTTTTTGGACTCTTTAATGTTATTACATTTGGACTGTTATATGTTAATAAAAAATAGTAATAAAATAAATAAAATAAAATATAATAAAATAATAAAATAAAATGAATATACTACTACTTCTACTAGTATTAATAATAATAATAATAATAATAATAATATTGTATTATTATTGTAGCAGGAACAAAACAAAAATGGCAAGTAAAACAAACTAACTTCCTCAAGGAGAAAAGTAGCAACATGCTGCAACATCATAATGATTTTTATAATTTTGTATATAATGATGTTATATTGTGTCATGTTTATCGAAATAAAACTACTTCAGTTGTATTTAAATATAGGCTTATAGGCTATTGAACTTTATTCCTGACAAACAGATGCTGTAATAAGCAGAAAGATTACAATAAAGTATTGAATCAAAATGTCTCTGAAACATCTGTGTATTTGACAAATATTGCATTTATTTCACTTCAGCTGTAATAAAGTACGATAACACAGTGTCACTACAGGATGCAGAAATTGTTCGACTTCACATTTCTGTTTTCAGCTCCTCCCCAACTCGCCGATCGGTTACACCCAGAACGCACCTCATGTCTTGTGCTTCCCTAGTCTTATGTGTCAGGTTCTGATTGGTTGTTTTGGTCATGTGTCACATTTTCATTGGTTAATTGTGTTGATTACTTTCTAGGGGTGTTGAAATTAATCATTGCATTAACGCAGTAATATACATAATCGATTACAGCCTACTGACGCTTCCCTGACATCATTCGTCACATACGTGCTTCTCGCGCCAGTGTAAAATGCCAGAGGGAGGCGAAACACAAAAGCAAGTAGCCTAATAAATGCACTCACTATTTTAACATTTACAGCATGTGAGCGTATATGAGGCTGCATGCGTATGCGTGCGAGTGTGTGTGTGAGGCTGCATGTATGCGTGTGTGTGTGAGGCTGCATGCATGTGTGCGTGTGTGTGTGTCTGCATGCGTGTGCGTGCGAGTGTGAGGCTGCATGCATGCGTGCGTGTGTGCGTGCGAGTGTGTGAGGTTGTATGCGTGCGTGTGTGTGTGTGCGAGGTTGAATGCGTGTGCATGCGAGTGTGTGTGTGAGGTTGCATGCATGCGTGTGTGTGTGTGTGAGGCTGCATGCATGTGTGTGTGTGAGGCTGAATGCGTGCATGCTAGTGTGTGTGTGTGTGTGAGGTTGCATGCGTGTGTGTGTGAGGCTGAATGCGTCCATGCGAGTGTGTGTGTGTGTGTGAGGTTGCATGCGTGTGTGTGTGTGAGGCTGCACGTGTGTGTGTGCGAGTGTGTGAGGCTGCATGCGTGCGTGTGTGTGCGAGGCTGAATGCGTGTGCATGCGAGTGTGAGGTTGCATGCATGCGTGTGTGTGTGTGTGTGTGAGGCTGCATGCGTGTGCGTGCGAGTGTGTGTGTGTGTGGCTGAATGCGTGTGCATGTGAGTGTGTGTGTGTGTGAGGTTGCATGCATGCGTGTGTGTGTGAGACTGAATGCGTGCATGCGAGTGTGTGAGGTTGCATGCGTGTGTGCGTGTGTGTGTGAGGCTGAATGCGTGCATGCGAGTGTGTGAGGTTGCATGCGTGTGTGTGAGGCTGCATGTGTGCGTGTGTGTGCGAGGCTAAATGCGTGTGCATGCGAGTGTGAGGCTGCATGCATGTGTGCGTGTGTGTGTGAGGCTGCATGCGTGTGCGTGCGAGTGTGTGTGTGAGGCTGCATGCGTGCGTGTGTGTGAGGCTGCATGCACGTGTGCGTGTGTGTGTGTGTGCAAGGCTGAATGCGTGTGCATGAGAGTGTGTGTGTGTGAGGTTGCATGCGTGTGAGTATGTGAGCGTTACTGTAACTGCAGTCCATAACTTCAAAATTTACTACATTTATATAATGAGCAAGTACATAATGAATTCATTTTCCAAACTGTGTTTTTGGCTTATCCTGAATCACTACGCTACACCTATAATAAGTGTTTATATTCGGACTATTTTAGTCTGGTTCGGGTCGGAGTAGCACAGTACTAGCGTGACTTAACAATATTGTATCATTACAATTTGTTATGCAATTTGTAAATGTAAGCAAAGTGTTACACAAAGCATTGTGCATGGTATTGTTAAAAATAGTAGGAAGAAACCACACTGTCAGTGTCACACAAAGTCTATGAGGTCATTGTCAGCTGAAATGTCAAGTAACTTCTACTTTTTTTAGCATGAGATGCTTAGTATTATGCCACTTGTGATGAAACAGCCTCTGCTGGCCTAGCCGACTCCCAAAGGGAATGCTGGCAAAAAATAAAACCAGTCGCATGATGTGTAGTGAAGAAAGATGTCTGGAAAGAACCAGAGCACAGGAAAAAGCTGACAAAACGGAGATTAAATGTAATGGATTTTTTTATGTATAGTCCTTACTCCCCATAATTAAATGTCAATTGAAACAAGGCTGTGAGGACCTTTCATTACAGACAGGTTGTACTGTCTTAAGGTCCTATACAAAAGTGCAGAAAGGGGTATGGTGATGACACATGAAAGGGGGTGTCAAATCATGGATTAATTAACAATAATAAAAAAATACTTTATGTTAATGAATATTCATTCATCTTTCTAGTTTTCAGTGGGCTCTATTCTTAAAAGCACTTGTTGTAACATCCTGAAAATATGAAAACAAACTCATACTGTAAATATTTGAAGGCCTGTTACAACCCTTTGTTTTGTATTTTCTTGTTTCTTTCTCTCTTTTGTTCTTGACGTGTAGGCTAATGACTGGTCCATCTGGATTGGTGCAGACGATTCCAGGCACACTTTAAGGGGGGGGGGGGGTAACATTGTTTTGTTGTAAGGAGAGAATTGTTGGGTTTGAGGATGGGAGAAACAAAGCTTTTCAATACTTCGAATCAATTGTTTTGAAGCGTTCGAAACGCCACACACAGGTGACTCCTGCTGGTCAGAACAGTGTAAATGCAACAAAAACTCAGGTCAAACATGCATAAAAACACCTTTACAGCTAAAAAGGCCAATAAGAGACTATTAACTATTTTTTATTTTATTTTTTATACTAATATCTAATTAAAACAACTACAAATGTATAAAACTTATCAGAGATTAGTTTTAATCAACTAAAACCCAAAGACACTTGTTCAATGGTTGAAAGTGAATTAGACATTGTAAGTAGGAAACTGTTTGGTATTTTGACCCAATTGTCTGTTTACTGACACTGATTTGGATTCCCCTTTTAAGTCTGATTCCTTGGGATTTGTTTTGGATAGGGAGTTAAGTTAGTATTGTCACAGGTGTGTGCAGGCAGAAAGACAAAGACAGAATAAATTCCAAACATAGTTTAAGCAAAAGTAATCTCAAAGCAGACATACAGGCAATAGCACAACACATCTAACATAACAGTGACCGGACTAGGAGTGCAGGGAAAAGAACAACTTAAGTAGCAACACTAACGAGGGAACTAGATGACACACAGCTGACACATATGAACTAATAATGATGGTAACTATGGGGACAGGCGAGTGGCGGGAGTCAGAACAAAGAAACACGTGACAAATGAAAACAAACTGAAAGTCCATGAACTAAACTAAACATAATGGTGACAGATATATTGTAATCTTATTTTATTTTATTTTGGTTAGGGTTTAGGTAAGTGGTTATAAAATAAGAAAGTTTTGTTTGTTATTTTGGCTGGTTTAGCTCACAAAGTTAATTTATTCATTTGATAACATACGTAAGCAAGTTATACCAACCTAAAAAGTCTGCTCTTATATCCCTCACTGGCTCATTTTCAGTAAAGTAAAATTAAACTTGGCATCTACCCTGACTAAAGTCCAAACGGCCTCTTCTAACTAAAGCGGTGAAGCCTGCAAGTCTGTGACCAAAACCCCTGAGCTAAGCTGTATGAGAAGAAACAAATGCTTGGAGACTGAACAAAGAACCGAGACGAGGCATGGTCAGCTGAGAGCCTTTGCGAAGCTTGAAGGTCTCAAGGAGAGCTATTGAAATGGTGGAAGGATTTGCGTGTATTTGTATGTGTGTTAGGTGGATAGAGGCCTTGCTTGGATGTTTGACATGCAGCACACTGGCATCTGGCTGTAAGCATGGCAGAGAAGCAGACACAGATCCTGTCCTTCTGAACAAAGCTGAGGGATTGAGTCTGTGCCCTCTACTCTGACACCTCTCTGAGTCACCTCCATCCCTCAAAGCTCTAATGCTTCAAATGGGCCTCTCAGGAAGTGGGAGGAAGGACAGATCGCAGTTTCTCTCTTCTTTCAGCAAATGCCTCAACCCATAGACTGTCTCTTCTGTCTGAAATAAGAGGGACAGGGTTTTCAAGGGTTCTTAGTTAGTTTTAAAATGTCTCAAATTCACTTCAAAAGCTATTTAAAATTTTTAAAAAAGTCTTCAAGGAATATTCAGACTTCAATATAAGCTAAACAAAACATAAGTTTTGCTTTTCTACATTTAAACCCTCCAAAAATGTATTCTGACTACCACTTTTCTGTAATTGTATCACTGTAACCATATATATACATATAAATATCTATCTATCTATTTGTCTGCTCAGGAAACTTCTAAGGGGGACTAAAGATGATTTAAAATGTGGTGTTTTTAATATGCTTTAAGACAAATCATGTGCAAATTCATAAGTCAACACCATTGCTGAGTATTTTCTCCTTGAGTGAACCAAAGACGGTTTGAAATCGCAGTTGTTCTATACGTCACAAATAAGTTCCCGTGAACGTGCTGGCAGGCTTAAGCATATCATCGTTATTATGCTGTAAAGGAGGGGAGTCTCAAGAGAAGCCAGGTTATCCTGGTATATTTTTCCATTTATATATAAAAAAATCTGGTACATTTAGCAATATAGCGGGTGAATTATGTATATGATGTATTATGATGTTATGATGAACTATATGCCTTTCTCCACTGACGTTCTAAGTTGTTCAAAGTGTTTCTAAAGATGCTGATTTTTAGAAGACAGACTGAGATGGCGAACAGGAACATGGTTTGTGTAACATGAGCAACACAATAATAGCTGTTTATTAACGTAGTCAAGCAAAAGGCTAATCATATTAACTACCGTTATGTGTCTGATGTTGTAAAGAATGATACATAAAACGCGTTACCATTCTGATACATCGATTTGTATACGAGCCTGTATAATTCACTCTTCCACTTCTTTTGAATCATTTTCTGGTTCAAACATGTATGGCTGAAATAAACCAGTATTTCCAATTGCCATTGTGCAGCGTTTACAACAATAAAGTTGACCGACTGGATCTCTGAGCTGGTGTGAGTGAGTGGAGGTGGGGCTAATTTGCATATTCATGGATCCACTTATACTAAATGAAGGGTGTATTTACATTCAAGCTATTTTAAAGCATGAAGATTTTTTTTCACAGGAATCTTTTTTAAAATATGTAATTCTGGTGATCAAAGATGAGTTTTAATGGATACAATTATTGACTGCATAAGAACCATTGATCTAAAATATTAAATGGCTACAAAATCCTGACTAATATACACTATTTATTGACTTAATATACATTTGTTATCATTGTTTGGTCTGCAAAACTACTCTTAAATTAGAATCTTTTCTTTTGAGCTTCAAAAGGTCTTGAATTGAATTCCCTTAAACATGTAAACTCTCTCTGTCTCTCTCTCTCTCTTCCATGTTGAATATTTTCCTCCAGATAGTTCACCTTTCTTCCACTGAGGTAACTAGATAGGACAAGGTAAGGACACATTGTGTACGTGTATGTATGCGTAAGCGCATGGATGCATGTCAGTAGGTGACAACAGACAAGGCAGCTTTCATCTCTACAGCTTCTTTGCTCCCATGGGCAAGCAGGCAGATCAATGCTGATGAGAATCTTTCAAAGGGAGGACGCCGGGCCTGACATACCAGCTCTGGCTTGCCATTTAATAAAGACTATGCAAAGGAAAAAGCTGCGCTGGAGACAGCCAGATATCTCTGTGTGGCGTGGTGTGTTTTGGCCTGTGGTGAAGGACAGATCTTATATGATGCAATTTACACAGAAGCTAGCAGAACCCAGCTGGATAACCCATGAAAGGCTGAGTCGCACAAGCTGTCTATGTCACAACCTGCTGAAAATAATAATATCTAAACAAAAGGATGATAATGAAAATGTTGTTTGTGTATACATGTTTATGTATGTATGTACGTACTGTATGTATGTGTATATGCACCGATCAGGCATAACATTATGACCACTGACAGGTGAAGTGAATAACACTGATTATCTCTTCATCACGGCACATGTTAGTGGGTGGGATATATTAGGCAGCAAGTTAACATCTTGTCCTCAAAGTTGATGTGTTAGAAGCAGGAAAAACAGGATTTGAGCGAATTTGACAAAGGCCAAATTGTGATGGCTAGGGTCAGAGCATCTCCAAAACTGCAGCTCTTGTGGGGTGTTCCTGGTCTGCAGTGGTCACTATCTATCAAAAGTGGTCCAAGGAAGGAACAGTGGTGAACCGGTGACAGGGTGACATTTAAAAAATAAAACAAATAATTGTATTATTAATTAGAAATAATTATTTAATCCTACGAATACACATTATCATTTAGCAGCACACCTGCGGTATTATGTCTCAACCCGGCAGAGCATTCATATTCATTTCTCCCGACAGCATAAGTCTGAATGTCTTAAATGTCCTCTGCAGTAAATAAGCAAAACTCTTTCCCACCCTCAGACTTCATGATGAGGCCAGTGGTCTGTCTGCAATGAAGATGACAAACAGATGCTCTCCTCCTCCTTCCTCTGTGAGTCTATGAGATCGGCCAGAGACTCTCTGCTTCATCAGGGCTAAATGAGGGTTTACTTTATTGTCTGTTTGTTGATTAATGAAGTCTCAAATGCAATTACTCAGAAGCAAGCGTAAGGCTACAGACCAACCCTTAGCATTCCTGATTGAGTGTCTCGGCGCAAGCGGGATCATTTGTCACAATCTGGCTGTCAGTTGAGCATCTTATTACCTAAACAACTTCGCATTTTTCCCCAATTGTGAACTGAAGGATGGAGAGATGTTGCTGCTTTAAAAAACTGATTCATTCATATCTATCTCTTCCTTATGACCTTGGCAGAGGTCGAAGCGTCAGCACTTTTCTTATCAATGCTGGGTCACTACACAAAACGAAATGCAGGAATGTTTTGATGGAAATTATAAAAGACAATTAAACCATTTAATCATGCTTTTGGGATTGCAAATTATAATTGCTTAAAATTATGCAATGTAAAATAAAATTTAAAAGGTAATATTATGCCCTTTTACAAAGTCTACATTTTGTTTTTGAGGTCTACTAGAATAGGTTTTAATGTTTGAATGTAAAAAAACAAACAAACAAAAAAACAAATAATAATAATAATAATTATAATATTTTTTCACATATTTTACATTATTGCAATCTGGGGTGTTTTTCCCAAAACGTCTCGGTTACGTATGTAACCCTCATTCCCTGAAGGAGGGAACGGAGACATACGTCCCGTCGCCAGGTGCTGTGCTTCAGCTGTAGGCCGAGCCACTTAGCCGGCTCCTCAGTTGTAAAGCGATATGCGGTACTTCCACTTCCATATTTATACCCGCGCTGCGGGGCGGAGCGTGGGACGCGTCTACCGCATGCCAATCCTCATTGGCTCGTTTTTAAACACTCGAAGTAGATTGGTCTCTGAAAATAGATCCCAATTCGTCGGTCAGTTCCGACGTACGTCGAACGTGACCGACTGAAAGGGAATCATTGTTAGCCAACTATGTTACATCGGTACCAGCAAAGTTCAACGTTTCAGTGTTTCCCAAAACCATTTGAAACATCTGCAAAACGCATTACAAAGTTGTGTGTTTGGAACTACAGCTCTGCATTCTTTGTCTTTCAATCCAAATATATATACAAATTACATTCAACATTTCTTAGTTTGTCAAGAGAAATAAAGCACTGTTTTTGAAGAGTGCACATGTTCATGCTCTAGTGCGCTGGGAGAATGCTGGGAGGGAAGTAAGGGAGGCTAAGTAAGAGGGAACTTATGATTGAATGAAACATCTGGAAATAAAGCAAAACAATGGAGAGCAAAAATAGCGAAGTTAGTTTCTCCATCGATGCATTGTACTATGGTAGTTTAGCAGCAAGAAATGTCGTTGTATGGAAAACATACCCCCATTTAGTTCCTGTCTCTATGAAGCCCCTCCTTCAGAAAAGTGCAATGTGCAATGTGCAATGTGCTCTGATTGGTCAGCTGGACCAGTGTTTTGTGATTGGTCAACTGCTTGTTTTCGGAAATGTTGAGTGTGTTTTGGAAATGTCACACCCCTTACCATAACCATGAGTTTCAACACACTACTAACGCGACTCAAACAGCCCTTGCCCCCTTTATTCTGTGCATGCCTTGGGTGGGAATTAGTTAAATGAGGAACACACATATGTGTATGTACATCCCCGGAGGAAAACTAAAGACTACAATCGAGGAGTTTCGGGAGGTGTGAAAGAGTGCGTACTGACATAGACAATACCTTTCTTTTGGAGTAGACTTTATGTAGACCTTTTTCATCATCAAACAGCAACATTGCACACTAAAGAATTTGAAAATGTAAAATACTTCCTCTTTAAATAAGGGGGTTCCTGTTGTAGCAAAATCAGTTGAGAAGCATGCATCTAAGACAGAGAGGGTGGAATATTGCCACATTTGGATAAGGCATGTGTATTTTCTTTTCATAACAGCGGAGAATGCTAAGTGCAAAGAGCAGCAACACATGTAACACATGCTTATTTGCCTTTGCACAGTCTCTCATGTTGTGTTTAAAAGTGTGTGAGAAATGTGTGCTGTTGCATCGAGCCGTGAGGTGAAACCAGGAGCAGCAAAAAATTCAGACTCAAAAAAATTCTACCTTAGACGAAACCCTATGAATTTTACAAGAGTGAATGTAACAAAGACTTGTCAATGGTTGAGAACCTCATCAGATTCTCCAAAGAAAACATTATAAAAAAGAAAGGGCTTTATACTGTCAAATATTGGATTTGACAAGATTTAACAGTGATTTGTTTCATATATATCTACAGTATTTTTTTTTTCATGGCAGTAGCTCAGTTGTTTTCAAAACAGAGAAGCTTCTTAGTATTGTGTAATGCAAAATTAAATTCATTAAGATTCAACTCAGAACAATACAAATCAGTGTAGAATGCATGACATTCCCAACATCAGAAGTTAATTTAACACTCCTAACAGACATCAGCGTAAGCATTCTGGGTAACGCTTTAGATTACAGCGCGGAAAGTGAATTTACTGCGTAACTTTCGGTAATTATAGTGTAACTATAAAGAACATATGTGTAGGTATAAGGTAACAATATGTGTTTTTTATTGTACTTGTTGTATTGTACTGTACGTGTATTGTATTGTACATGTTTTTTTATTGTACTTGTACCCTGTAACTAGATGAAACAAGAGGGTAACAAACACCACTTTAATTTACAGCCAGCAGATTCATATTTACCCTGTAACTAAATGGGTAATTACCCCTTAATTAAAAAATACTTACAGTATAAATTATTTGTTAATTTTCCTGATAGTTACCCCTTTATTCCCCAAATATTACATATTGTTCCCCTATACCTAAAAGTACTTACTTTATAGTTACACTATAATTACAGAAAGTTAAGCTGAAAATTCGCTTTACTTACGCAGTACTTTCCGGGCTGTAATCTAAAGCCTTACCGCATTCTGTGATTTGATGGTGTCAAAGGAATACTTCACCCATATATATTAATTTGATTGAACATTTAAATTAAAATTTTATTACATTTTTTTTTTTTTAATTCAGTCTCTTTTTTGTTCCATTGTAGGTCCCATGTTATATGGTCATCAATGTGCACTTCACCAGAATTTGTGGTCAATATTTACAATTGAGTGTAGATGTACTTACTGTATAACGAAGACATGCTGTCTTTAGAAAATATTAAAGATATTATAGAAAATTATAATCTGCAAATGCATTGATAAAATAATTATGAATAATTATGAACACATATTAAACATTGAATGATATTTTGTCCATCTTGGAATAACATTGTCTGTGATTTTGTTGTTTTGGCCACACCTAGGCATATATATGATGTGAAAAATGCCAAGAGGCTCCTTTTTGTTCTTGCAGCTGTAAGGATGGAAGTAGGCTGTTTGTTGTAGAGAAGGAATGCTTTGGTCAGCAACAAACATGCAATGAACTCTCATTACTGCCAGAGACAGCACTGGTGCTGTCCACCTCCAGCCAGCCTACTCAACACATAGGCTATAATTCAACACCAGAGAGCTAGTGCACATGTAAACACACAGCACAGCAAAGTAATAACCCGCTGATCAGAAAGAAACTGCACCAAAGCCTATACCAACACACAACCAAAGAGATGTGTCACCATACAGTTGGTCTGTCTATTTAATAAGTTAGTTTCAATATTAAAAAAATGTAATATATATTTATTTATTTATTTTTTGCTGCAGTGAGGGAGAATATATATAAAATGGCCACTGTTTGGTTGTTTCCCTCCAAGGTATCTTGCAAATGATCAGTCTAAGCAGTCTTGCAAATAATAATAATTCCCTTTCTGCTTGTGTTACTGTCGGAAGAAACTTTATCACAGTTTAGTAGACTTTTTTTGCCCTAGAAACCAAATAGCATACTGATGGTGTTAAACATTAATGAAGTACATTTCAGTACTTTCTAAAAATAATTTTAAAAAGTAAAAGTATTGCTATCGCAGAAATTTCAAAAAATCCATAAGCAGGAAATGGCACAATCCCTAGTCAAGTTTAGATGTTCACATCATTGTCACGGTCTTGTGACCAAAGATAGCCTGCGGTCATTTTCTGACAGTGTCAGAAATGTAACATGATCACCTCACAGTGTGTTTGCTGCTACGGCCTACATCTGACTAGACAATAAAAATGCAACATGAAATTACATACTGATCAACGCGACATGGCGTTAAAACTTAAAACTACTTACCTCAATCTCCATTTGCAAAATTGGAATGCCAAGTTGGCCTCTTTTCCCAAGCCATATTCTCCTGTTTTGCTTCCTCTTCTTTTTTCCAGCACACATAAAAACCACAATTGCCAAAGTGCTATTTATCTTGCTCTATTTGTTTACCACTAGCGCATGAGGATGACATTTTATTCTTCTACACTAACTTGTGTCATAGCCTATGATTCAATAGGTGTCATCATCGTACAGTCTACACACACGTCATACCCAAATTTATTAGATCCATGTCATACAGTGTGATTTGTAATGATCTTACAGGATTGCTGAAATCGCAGTCTGTAGCAGGCATTAGGCGAAAAATATTGTATTTTCTTCATAACAACTTCAAAATCCAAAAGGTCAAACCTTGATATTACAGTAAAAAATACACTTTTGATGTAAGGAAACTATGCAGTAGAGGCTATTCAATGATGAACAATGTGGCCTCATTTTGAGTGGACAAAAGGCCTCTACATTAATTTTGTTTTCCCTAAGAGTCCATGCAGTACTCCATGCTCTTTATTAGATCAAAAGACACTGCTCATCATCTCAGCTGGAGTCTGACACAACACTTCATTTAGTATACACAGTGAAACAGCAGGAAAACAAAGTGATTGTCTGTCACAATAACAAAACTTCATTTTTATTCTGAATTATGGGTTTCCCCTCACGAGAAGGATCATGAAACTCCATCAGTTAAAAAAAATGTTCCCTGTATGTAGACTATACACCGACCATAACATTATGACCACTGACAGGTGAAGTGAATAACACTGATTATCTCTTCATCACGGCACCTGTTAGTGGGTGGGATATATTAGGCAGCAAGTAAATATTTTGTCCTCAAAGTTGATGTGTTAGACGCAGGAAAAATGGGCAAGATTTAGGATTTGAGCGAGTTTGACAAGGGCCAAATTGTGATGGCTAGATGACTGGGTCAGAGCATCTCCAAAACTGCAGCTCTTGTGGGGTGTTCCCGGACTGCAGTGGTCAGTATCTATCAAAAGTGGTCCAAGGAAGGAACAGTGGTGAACCGGCAGGGTCATGGGCGGCCAAGGCTCATTGATGCACGTGGGGAGTGAAGGCTGGCCTGTGTGGTCCGATCAAACAGACAAGCTACTGTTGCTCAAATTGCTCAAGAAGCTCCACCGCTGAAAGCGCCAACAGTGGGCATTTGAGCATCAGAACTGGACCACGGCGCAATGGAAGAAGGTGGCCTGGTCTGATGAATGACATTTTCTTTTACATCACGTGGATGGCCGGGTGCATGTGCATCGCTTACCTGGGGAACACAAGGCACCAGGATGCACTATGGGAAGAAGGCAAGCCGGCGGAGGCAGTGTGATGCTTTGGGCAATGTTCTGCTGGGAAACCTTGGGTCCTGCCATCCATGTGGATGTTACTTTGACACGTATCACCTATCTAAGCATTGTTGCAGACTGTGACTAGCAGGGTGGGCAAGAGCTGTGAGAGAATGGTGTGAGGCCAGTGACATGATTGCAACTGAGCAACGGAGGAGCTTGGATGCATGAAAGGAGGAGCGATGGCATTGGACGACGAGAAAGGACCAGGCCTGGATTTTACGTTGTGTTTTGTTCACGTTTTATTATGTGTGTGCGCGGCAGCCATCCGTAAGGGGCTGTTTGCGTTATTTCATTTTGTTATTGTTTATTTATTAAAGTGTTTTGAAAGTTCACTGGTTCCTGCCTCCTTCTTCCCATAACAACAAACTATGTTATACAGACCATGTACACCCTTTCATGGAAACGGTATTCCCTGGTGGCTGTGGCCTCTTTCAGCAGGATAATGCGCCCTGCCACAAAGCAAAAATAGTTCAGGAATGGTTTGACGAGCACAACAAGTAGTTTGAGGTGTTGACTTGCCCTACAAATTCTCTAGATATCAATCCAATCGAGCATCTGTGGGATGTGCTGAACAAACTAATTTGATCAATGGAGGATCCATTGTTATGTCATAATGTTATGCCTGATCGGTGTATATCTTGTATTGAAACATTCTATGGTATCTGTATTGCACCAAAACAGATTATGACAAATTCAGATAAAGATCAGATCAGAAACAACACTAAGTCAACAGGAAGCCCATAAGGATCTGTGTGTATTGTGTTTGTGTGTGCACAAGTGCTCAAGCACGTTTACACGTTTGTGAGGCACGCATGTTATGGCCCGTCTCTTCTCCAGTCATGCTTGACCGTAGAGTTGTATCCAACTGAGAGGTGTCACTGCAGGGCAGCAGGCAGTGGCATTAGCCCCGTTCAGCTCGACTCACCTCAACACTCACTGCCCGGTGGGAACCCGCACCACCTCCAGCATCACAACTCTTCATCATGCATTAATGAGGCTTACTGTGGTAGCTGGAGAATAAGAGTGAATGAAACAAGTTCCTTGGATGTGTTTGCATTGAAAGGCTCCACTTCCTCCTCCTTCAGCCAGCATTTCTACACTTCCCCATCAGCGACCTAGCAAAGAGCACTTAGACCAGCGGTGACAGGCCCAACAAGCTGCAGATCAGTGCTTGCCTGTCTGAACCACTTCATTACCTCAGAGGGTAAAGACTTTAATGAGTAAGAAATGAGAACAGGCTGTCCATCAATAGCACTGGTAACTGGGGACACAGAAAAAGAGCCTTGGTGGGATGAAATTCTAAGGAACGCTACTCCATTGGAGGTATGTGACAAAGAGTGTTAAATACATTCAGGATTTTTCGGAGATAACCGGCTTAAGTAAATCAACCTAGATTCAACAATGTTGCAAATATTGATACCAATCTGATACTTTGACTGTCAGCACTGTGACATTACAAACGCCCTAGAGCATATAGGCAGTTAAGAGTTAAGAGTTTCTCCAGATAAATTCCACCCAGCATGCTGTTTGAAAATGTAGTAAGATTTTCATGAAATTGTGTCTGATTTTAATATAAAGTGTTGTCTTTTCATGGTAAGAAACCACTCTAGACCCGACAACAGGGTTTATTTACATATATTTCATACCAAGTCATTACAGTTCTGTTCGAATTCTGTTCTGTTAGCATTGTTCAAATAAAAATAAACATGGATTGACATGAAAATGTAATAATTTCAACATAAATGCATAATTAAACTCTACTATTTCACAGTCAACATATGGCTTTTGGCCAAGGGTAAAGCAAGAAAAACTACACCTTACCTCAACAAGGCGACAATGTATGATGACATTTTTCATTGAGGTGAAAAAACAAATTATTTATGACCTGCAGGATTTCTTGTATAAAGAGTTAAATACATAAGAAAAGGCATGAGAGTTGGCTGCTTTTGTTCACTGAAAATGTTTTAATTGTTTTTTTAACTTATATTTTTATTTAGAGCCATAGCATTACATACAATACAGTATGGTATTGGGTTTTAACATATTAGTCCATCATGTTCCCACAATATTGACAATTGTTCAAACTTAATTATACATTATACAGAGAATGAAAACAAATACACCTAGTACAGAGGGAGAAAGGGGAGAAAAATTTGATTGGAGAAAGGCATAGATGAACACAAGGTGGATATGATAGTATAGCTCATGCTCAATGGAGTATTAAAGGCATTACAGGAGCCCACCCCTTTAAGAAAATAGTTTTGTGAAGTTGTAATGCATATGTGATTTGTTCCAACTCCCATACTCTTTGAATCCAAGCGTTGTATGATGGAGGGTCAGGTTTGAACCATCTGCATGTAATACACTTGATCCCTGCAGCGAGTAAAATTTGTAGTAAATAAAATGTTTGTGATTTTAACATAGAAAAGTACATTTAAATGTTTTGCCACTTGCTTAAGCAACTTAATATGTAAATCTCTAGAAGTAATGCGTTGAATAATTTAAATTTAGCGTGTTTAAACGTGAATATGTCTATGAAAGATTATATAACTGTACTGTATACAAAGAGAATCGCAATGCTGACTAGGGCTGGAAAGAAGCGTTGGCATAATCGTTTACGTCGTCGATTGCGCAAATTAGTCGATTTGTGTGGAATGTGTTGATTCGTCTCCCGGGCATGCTGAAAATCAGCCGTTATTACACAAATATCAAGCCTGGTCTAAAGTGTGGACATTTTTTATTTAAACGGAGACCAAATAACATGGATGCTCTGCACGTTCTGTAAAACTGAAATGGCAAACCACATCTTCTATGCAGGAGCATCTGAAAAGAAAGAAAACATCCCGGGGCTCTTACTTCAAAACAATGAGACGGCAGCGTAAGTATTTGGATTATTACAGTGAAATTTTACACAGCACTAGAATACGGTTGTCATATTTTGTGCTTAATACAGCTGCGTTCATAAAGTTCATAAATATCTGCCGTGGCTGCAAGGCGCACAGCTCAAACGTACCCTCTGCAAGTTACAAAGCATTAAACGCTCAACGTTTTTCAAAATACCTGCTTTAGTGTTCCACAGAAGAAGAAAAAAAGTCATACAGATTTGGAATGACATAGGGTGAGCAAAATGACATGGGTTTTATTTTTGGGTGAACTGTCCCTTTAATGACACCAAAAAATGACAGATTGCTCACTCTAATGTCTGTTAGGGGTCATCACACAGAATGCATTTTTCCATTACACTGCTCTACTTTTCCATTGTTTTTCAATGTAAACACACACTAGACCTGGGGTATTCAATTAAAGTTCCAAGAGGTCCGGACACTATATATAAGCCCATATAAAATATATTGTATGGGGGTTCAGGGTTAGGCCTGGACCATTTTTATATTTTGCTTAAAATATCTACTAAAAACAAACAATGTACATAATCAAAACGGCATCATGAGAAGAAAAAACAGTTAACTAGTAATTTCAAAGTTTATGTTGTCTTGCCATTTGCAAAGATTTGCAAAGACCTGGAGAGCGGTTGTCTGCACTAGATGGACGTCTTTAACCATTGCACTCACGTCTTGTGTCTTTTGCTGCATCTCGCACGGCATTCTAAAAAACTGGGATCTCAAGTTAAAATAAGTTTAACGCTTTTTCCTGTTCCACTGACCTGCGTCTCATGTTTCTAACAGCAAAAACGGGTTGTGTGTGAACCAGCCCTTAGAAGTGTTAAATAAACTTCTGATGTTGTGAATGTGTTTAGAAATGTAATTAGACTATAATGTTTAGAGACTAAATCACTTGAAAGTTGTGATTATGCAAAAATGAGCATCCTTTGATTGTTTATAGGGCAACAGCTGTTTCCTTTAAGAATTGGTTGTTTAGATATGCTTTGATTAAAGTTCTTGAAGCAGAACTTACAGCCATGCGGTAGACATAATTGAACCCTAATTTGTCACTCACTTCATTGTTACAAGGACTCCACCGTCCAATTAACTCAACATCCACTCTAATCAAGTAATTAAGTAATTCTGATGCAAATCTGAGCCTGTAATTGGTTTGGGAGGAGGGCCGATCAATTACCAGATCAAATTTTAGGCAACTCTTATCTTGCAAGCTTACATCTGCAACTGACAGAAAAACAAAAGACCAGGGATGTTGCTACTGTCCAAGAAATAACAGGTCATGAATGCCTTTGTTGATCTCATAAGCCAATAAGTTACATGACTTAAAGGGGTCATGAATTGAGAAATCCACTTTCCCTTGAGCTTTTGATATATAAAAGGTCATGGTAATATAAGAATATCCTGTAAGTTTCAGAGCTGAAAACTTCCTTGTTAGTCAAAGAAAAGCTTTTATTGACACCAGGCCCAGAAAACAATCGATCTCAGAATATGTTGACCCTTGACGTCATCATATGCTGAAACGCTGCCTCAACATAATAAGAACAATGCCTGATTCTGTAGCCACGCCCACCGACTGGTGACATGACATAGTCCTACATAGAGCTAAACCGGATCGAAATTCTAAGCAATAAACATACAGCATAAGCTTCATTCGGATTCCAATATTATGAATGCATGGATTAACTTTTTAATGAATATCCAGCTCACGTGGGATGTGTGTGTGTGATGCACAGTTCGCGCTTATATCCACCGATCGGGCGGGCCAAGTAATAAAAAAATAACATTCCAATCAATCGCGGGTGGATGAGAGATAAATCATTGTGTTTGTTTGATAAAGATATTTTGCGAGCCCTGTGGGTGATTCATCCCGGTTGCCGTTTTCCCACACGCTTCAAAACAATCCCTCACGTGAACTCGCGGGGGAGCCGAAGCTCATTAAATATGCAAATCTTATCCAATCCTAGCCGTGGGCATTTACTTCCAAGTCTTCAGTGCGGCACGCCCATAAAAACCGAGCGTGCAGGAGAGAGCCTCAAAACCAGGCTAGAAAATAGCCTATTACTTATTCATTATGATGTTTTTGAATGTAAAAACCACGCAAACGTCATAAGTTGACCTCAGACAACAGTATAAATATATTTTAAAAAGCCAGTTCATGACACCTTTAAGATGATCCTTGAGAAAACATGGTATGTTGGATTAGTTCCTGTTTCAGTTAATTAACACAAATCTATTGGTCTGCATGCTGTGAAAAAATGATCATCTTGACAACCTTGGTGCACTGTGATGAGTATTGCGAACACAATAGAAGCCAAAGGATATTCTATTTATTTCAATAGAATACTGAAAAAAAAAAACTAATTTAATTGAAGCCATCTGTGCCATTTAAAAAAAAAACTTTCTCTAGTGGATTCAATTCAATTCTATTTAATTCCTTCAATTGATTCTGCACCATAATCCTATGTTGTTGTTGTTGTTGTTTTCATATTAGAATATTTCCATAGCTCCAGAAAAGTCTAATGCATCATAAATGTAGTACATTCTATTTGTGCTATATTCTTCAGAAAAGTCATAAAGTTGTATGTGAGAAACAGAGCAATGTTTGAAAAGGAATACTTCATCCATAAATGAAAATTGTTCAAACATTTATACCCTAATTTCATTCAAAACCTATATAACTTTATTTTATCTGTGGAAAAAAAAATATATTTTGAGACTGAAATTAATTATTTATAAATAAATAAAAAATAATGGTAACACTTTACAATAAGGGTCCATTTATAGTCTATTCAACCTAAAAAATAAATAAATAAATAAAAAACAAGATGTGATTTTTGGTTTATATAACCTATATGGCCTATATATTTTCAAAACATAAATACAGTATATTACAACATAACTCTATTTGCATCATTCAAATAGGCTACATGATAACAAAAAGTGTACTGAATCCTCTGAAGTGAGAAAGTCATAGGAGTGATTTATTTTTCTGGTAAGGGAAAAAAGCTATTGAGAACACCATTGTGGGAAAGTGCTCCAGTAGCCTTTTGTGTCCATCTGTGGGGTTCTCAACTCTGGGTTTACAATGTTAACAATTTACAACCTGCTCTAAAAGTGCTCACAATAAACCATTATGAATATAACAGACCTTGTCTACAACAGTAAACTATTATTAATTTAGCATGTCGTGTCTTCAACTTAGTGGGTTGTGCGTACAACATTTTAACCCACTAGAGGCCATAATACACTAAATGACTTTTAAAATATGAACAGCTTTTAAAACACTATGCATCATACACTTGCAGATTTTGTAAATGGTTACAGAGAAAAACAGGGCATCATACACTAATTGATTGAGAATCATACACTAGACTTTCAAACTGTTCCAAACACAAGCTCACTCAGAAACACGTGCCTTGTTATAATGGTAGTTAGAAGTCAGTGGCGTTAGTCAGTTGTTTTATCCATGCTGAGGAGTCTCATATTGAGGCTAATTTGTTACGCATGATTTGTTAATTTACTTTTGTATTGTTATATTATTTGTATTATGTTTTACTGCAACGCTGGTAGATAGAGGACGGCTTTAGTTTCAGTAGCAACACGCCATGCTCTGCAATATGTGTTCTAAAATATAAAAAATATTTTAATATCCTCCAACTGGATGGAATCATAAGCTATGTTTTCATCCAAAGTTGCACATTTAATTTGTGCAAATTTTGATGGGCATCGAGGAATGTATTCGGTAAATGTGTTTCCATCGTAGTTTATGCGCATGTATCCTTATTGCATAAAGAAAATTAATCTGACTTAGTTGACTTATTTTTAGAATTTATGCACATCTTGCCATTGACATCCAGAGTTTTTTATGCAATATCCCAAAATGCACATAAAAATAGGTGGATGGAAACATAGCTAGTGTCTGAAGCAAAAATCGGTGACTGTGCCAATCAGACACTATGCAAAATTCTGTGAAATCGGTTATATCCGACACACCAAAATCTGAAGACTGGCGCAGACTTTTGGAAACTTTTGTTGAATTATTCAGACTGCAAATCAGGGCAAAAAAAAAGTTGTGTAGTGTATTCCAGCCTTAAGAGACACTTACTGTTCAACTGTCTAGACATCCATATTTCATTTGCTTTTGGCTGTAAAAGTCTACAACCTGATTTGTGCACAACGGGACCCAACAAATTTTTGTTTTTTGGCTCTAACCCAACATTAGTACAGAACTTACTGTTGCAGTATACACTCACCTAAAGGATTATTAGGAACACCATACTAATACTGTGTTTGACCCCCTTTCGCTTTCAGAACTGCCTTAATTCTACGTGGCATTGATTCAACAAGGTGCTGAAATCATTCTTTAGAAATGTTGGCCCATATTGATAGGATAGCATCTTGCTTTGTGACATGGTGCATTATCCTGCTGGAAGTAGCCATCAGAGGATGGGTACATGGTGGTCATAAAGGGATGGACATGGTCAGAAACAATGCTCAAGTAGGCCGTGGCATTTAAACGATGCCCAATTGGCACTAAGGGGCCTAAAGTGTGCCAAAAAAACATCCCCCACACCATTACACCACCACCAGCCTGCACAGTGGTAACAAGGCATGATGGATCCATGTTCTCATTCTGTTTACGCCAAATTCTGACTCTACCATCTGAATGTCTCAACAGAAAACGAGACTCATCAGACCAGGCAACATTTTTCCAGTCTTCAACTGTCCTATTTTGGTGAGCTCGTGCAAATTGTAGCCTCTTTTTCCTATTTGTAGTGGAGATGAGTGGTACCCGGTGGGGTCTTCTGCTGTTGTAGCCCATCCGCCTCAAGGTTGTGCGTGTTGTGGCTTCACAAATGCTTTGCTGCATACCTCGGTTGTAACGAGTGGTTATTTCAGTCAAAGTTGCTCTTCTATCAGCTTGAATCAGTCGGCCCATTCTCCTCTGACCTCTAGCATCAACAAGGCATTTTCGCCCACAGGACTACCGCATACTGGATGTTTTTCCCTTTTCACACCATTCTTTGTAAACTCTAGAAATGGTTGCGTGTGAAAATCCCAGTAACTGAGCAGATTGTGAAATACTCAGACCGTCCCGTCTGGCACCAACAACCATGCCACGCTCAAAATTGCTTAAATCACCTTTCTTTCCCATTCTGACATTCAGTTTGGAGTTCAGGAGATTGTCTTGACCAGGACCACACCCCTAAATGCATTGAAGCAACTGCCATGTGATTGGTTGATTAGATAATTGCATTAATGAGAAATTGAACAGGTGTTCCTAATAATCCTTTAGGTGAGTGTACATTATTATTGTAATAAAATGTTCATAATGTAATAATTTTCTCAATGTAATAAAATCTTGAGCTCATGCTACATTATGAGTAAATTATTACATCAACTCACCAAAAAGTGTCATATTTTCATAATTGTAATAGCTTTTAAAACACAAATATTTGTATTCCATTACAGTAAAATTTTAAACTACCTAAACTACTTCTAGTATACATATGGTGTACTTACTGTTAAATGACAAACAGTGTTAAATACCAACTCTGTGTTAAAAAAAAACAAAAAAAAACTGGGATGTTACACAGGAAGTTCATGGTGGAGCTGGAAATGGCTTCTGTCTCTTGTTTAACATTGAATTATGGGGCTGTTTTAGCACATCAGAGAGATGTTGCACACTAAAAGATGTAGTTTCAACAGTGTAGTATATGTACACATAAACTAGAATACCCACACTAAAGAAGCATGCAGAGCTTTTTGTCTTAAAGTCAACATGAAATGTCACTTGCAATGCATTTTACTGTCTTATTTAAAGTCCAATAGGATTCAGTGAGGGAAAAAAATGCTAAGCTGGAGTCTGGACTTGAATTTATCCATCAGGAATCGATTGGATCAGGAAAGTGAGTTTTAAATGCTAGAATGAAATCAGGTGGATGGAAAATGATTATGTATTGGTGACGTCAGCGGAATAGTAAGGTCGTTTCAGAGAGATAAACATCTTTTACACCTTTACTACTAGAATCAGTAATCTGGTGGATTTTGTAGGCAAGTTAAGACTGGATTTAGATTTTTAAAATGTACTATAACGTAATAATTTTTAATAAAAATAATAATAATAATTGCCTGAATATTTGAATCTGTTGCATTTAAGAGTTGATTTATAAAAAATGGACTTTAAGGGAATACTAATATTTTTATGTTTTAAATCTTTTACAATAATGAAAATGTTTTTGGTGAGTTTATGATGTAATACATTTCTCATAATGTAAAAATTGTTCATGCGCGCAAGATTTTATTACGTTTTGAGAATTATTACATTATGAACATTTTATTACAATAATAATGTAATACTTATTACATTATGTGCAGTTATTACATTATAAGTTGCTACATACTCAAAGTATGAAGTTCAGACACCTAATGAGAAGTTACGACAGCAGATTTACACAATCTGAGAAACATATTAGCATATCATTTGGGAGGCAATTATCATAATCATCCTCAAAGTATCTTGTACAACAGTGCATCCAAAAATACAGCACAGCCACCAAAAAGATGCAGAAAAACATCTGTAAGACTAGTTTCCATTAGCTTTTATTTAAACACTCGAATTATCTTTAATGTGTATTTGTATACCTTGCTGTTCCATGGCACTTTCATACCGCCTACATAAATGCTGGCGAGAAACCAGAACTTTTACATACATGCTGCTCACATTTTAAAATACAGTGTAATCAGCCTTTAGGCCATAAAAAATGTGCACAAATGTCAGGGCATAATTAATAAGTCAGTCAAAAAGCAGTATACAGCAAACTCATCAGCACTGAGAGACAAAATATTATGTCCAAAAAGAATCAGTAACAGGAAGCTAGGATCATTTGTTATAGCAGAAATGTTCAGATTAACCACATTCTTTATGCTTGTAGTAGCATAAAATGATGAGTTTTGACGAAAACCCTACATTTAGAAAAGGTCAATTGCATTAGCAGTGTGTGTATAACATCGAGGTGGTAAGTAAACCAGTCAGTGCAGTCAATAATGAATGTGAAAAAATGTAAGTGACACCCAAAAAGAGTTAAATTTTTGTATGTGATGGAAAGAGCTGAAAAACTATTTCATATTTGTATCTCCAATTTTTGTTGTATGAATATCCTTACAAAAACAAAGAAAAGAAGAAGCAACAGGGCTCTGAGAGGTAGGACTACAGAAACAATAGCACAAGAAAATGCTACCCTCTGTGACCATTCAAATAGCAATGACTCACTCGTACTGCATAGGCAGATCAGCTGTATAACGGATAATATAACAGAATGCAGATAATGGTTTCTTTTGTTATTCTAATAAACAATCCCATACATATATAGTATTATTCTCAGCTAGGTGCAGAAAGAGCAGCGCTGGTGTGTTTTGCCCTTTTAGAAGTAAAAGATCACACTTATTTGAATTGCAGGGATTTATTTATTTAAAAATACTTCTCGCAGAAATGCTGGCATTCTGTCAAGTTTGTAATGAAAAGAATTTTATAGCAGGCTGCTTTTTACATGCTTCGGAAAATGGAGTACAAAAAAAAAAGCAAATGTTTCGGTGTTGCCTGGATGACATTTACAAAGCGAAATGGAAAGAGATTTTTTTTAATCACACTGATCTCAGTAAGGAGAGTGTACTGAAACTTCAGTATTCTGAAAATAGTACATTTCACTGTACTAGGGCTGGACCAGAATATTCAAATATTCGTTTGATGGGTTGGTATTCGATTTTTAATTTTGGTATTGTAATATTTTTTTTTTACTAGAGTATTCTCTGTCTAGAGCGCACAACTGCATGAGCTTATATGGAAGAAGCGCATGCCAGAGATAGCATTTTGGGTTAAGCTGTGTTCGTTTGACATTGTGGAAAATGTAATAATAGAATCAAAATGTATTAGCCTTTTTACCCATTAGGGTTACGGTGAGAAAATTGCTTGTGAACTGGCGAACTGCAGCCGTGAATGAATGAATTTCTAATGAAATTTTAATTTCGGTTTGCCAGTTCGGCTGCGAGTTGCTTGAATGGTGGGTTCATTAGCCTATTATTCTTAATGAAAAACACAACAACAAAACAGTAAAATGAAAACCTCCCTTAAATAGGCGCTTTTACATTTCGCTTTGAAACCAAATCTTCCGCAATCATCTTGTCATTCAGCTCCTCACTCTCGTGATATATGAAATCTGACTCCTGCTGCTGATCTGTGCTGCGACTCTCGTTCGGCTCTGTTCTCTAACTGAACTAAAATTGCTACTAGTATAAAACATCAAAACGAGAGTAGGGGCGGTGCCGCGGCGGGCAAGTGATGTAACCGGTGTTATGCCTGAACACCGGTAACACCGACTATCACCGAAGAATATAATCAGCCCCCTCCCTCCGAAGCTTCGAATATTCGGTGTTGAGTACTACCGAAGCTTCGAAGCTCAAAAAATGGTATTCAGACCAGCCCTACACTGTACTAGTATGGACAAGTATGAGTAATTAGATTACTTGTTAATGCAGACAGAACACAAGTGTTAAAACACATCTATTTAATAATTGTGATTCTGCTCGAGGACAAATTGCTTCAAATGATCTTGTGAACATGATACTTATGTGCTTTGAAAGTGAAAGTGCCCTTTTCATCACGCCACGGTGCCCCCGCGAACGCGATTTCTACCAAGGGGGACCCTGTCCGGAACGCGATTCTTACCAACACAAGAAACTCCCCCCAACAACTAACAAACCCTGCGCTTGCGGAGGTCTGTGCACGCCACTGCTGATGTTGATATTTAAAAGCACCACAAACACGCCTCTACCCCAAAAGGGTCTTGCCCTCATTTTGATAGCTCCGCCCCACACATACGTACAGGCAACGACTATGGCGGAATCTGCTGTGCCAGCCGGCCGAGGGTATGATGCCATCAATAAGTGAAAGCAATGTGTGTTACTATGGTAATCCAGTTCGAATATTCAGAGAAAAAGTCTTCCCTCACATCCCAAAAACACAAACTCGATAGCACGAGCACGACAGTCCAACTAACGAACACGTTACAATTATGACAAGATTAGAGGATATATCTATCACTAAAAGAGGAACCAAAGGAAACAAACATATATAAGGAGTTTATTATCTTACTTTTTAGTCACTTGAAACAGACAGTGGTTTATAGGATGTGGAAAAGAATGGGTCTTTATCATCGCTGAAGTGAACGACGATACGATTGCAAATGGACAAACAAGCAAACATGACACGCGACAAGCTAGCATATATTAGTTCTGTGAAACAAAAAAAAAAACAATGTTACTCGCCTATCAAGAAGAAATAAAGCAACCTCGGCGTCCGATTGCAGGCCTTAGCACTCCTTCAGTTCTCTCCAGTGCTGGAAAGCTGATACTTCTTGCCTGATCATAAGCCTTCTTTTATTCCATAGACATTTTCCACATTTGTTTTTTATCTGCCATCTCTCTCTTTCTGTCGTCCCTCGGCTAATGTCCGTCCTGTGTGTTGTGTCTTTTGAATAATGATGTGCACTGAGCGCTCTCATCTCACCATCATTAGTAGACACGCCCCTCACTGCTGATTGGCTATCAGTTTTTTTATGGTACTCGGCCAGAGTCACATTTCTAAAGCAGTTTTGAAATAACACTTACCCCACCTTTAATAAATTACATTTGCTAACACTTTAGTTTAAGGCTCCAATTTCTCACTATTAACTAGTTGCTTATTAGCATGCAAATTACTAGCATATTGTCTGTTTATTAGTACTTATAAAGGACATATTATCGCCTTATTCTGCATGACCATATTCTACATCCCTTAATCCTACTCAATACCGAAACTTAAATACCTTACTAATTATTAATAAGCAGTAATTGTGAGTTTATTGAGGCAAAAGTCATAGTTAATTCTAGTAAGTTCTGTTCAAAATCAAAGGACCACCAATCAATCACCATGGAGATGGCCCTACTCTGTTATCATTATGAGACAGCAGAATGAAGCCCAACCAACAGTACATGGAGAGATCAGCTAGATCTGCAAAAAAAAAAAAAAAAATGTCATTAATAATTTTTTTAAATTAAGTATAACATCATCTAACTAGAATGTACATTTCCTGAAGAAAATGTGAGTGGTGCTTGCCGTGGCAAAACTCGGGACCCGGTTGCTACTTTGTGTATACTGGTTTCTCACCCGAAACAAAAGAGCCCACCCCCATGTCTGTGCGATGTTCTGGTGCTGAGATATGGCTTATTCATGTGTTTGTACGGTTGCTAGGGTGTTCAGGGTGGTTGCTAGGGTGTTGCTAGGCGGTTGTAAGGGTATTCTGGGTGGTTGCTAGGCGGTTGCTAAGGGTATTCTGGGTGGTTGCTAGGGTGTTGCTAGGCGGTTGCTAGGGTATTCTAGGTGGTTGCTAGGGTGTTGCTAGGCAGTTGCTAGGGTGTTCTGGGTGGTTGCTAGGCGGTTGCTAAGGTACTAAGGGTGGTTGCTATGGTGTTGCTAGGTGGTTACTAAGGTGTTCTGGGTGGTTGCTAGGCGGTTGCTAGGGTGTTGTGGGTGGTTGCTATGGTGTTGCTAGGTGGTTGCTAGGGTATTCTGGGTGGTTGCTAGGCGGTTGCTAAGGTATTCGGGGTGGTTGCTATGGTGTTGCTAGGGTATTTTGGGTGGTTGCTATGGTGTTGCTAGGCAGTTGGTAGTTGTCACAGATGGTTACTATGGAGTGTTTATAGAGTTCTTAGCATGTTATTAGCCTGGTTTAGACCCTTAGCTAATCACCATTAACATGTAGCTATTCACTGCTAGCATGTGTAGCATGTTGGAAGTCCTGTTTGCTAGCATGAGTCAAAAGACCCAACCCCCATGTCTCTACGATGTTCTGATGCAGAGATATAGGTCTTGCTAAACGGTTGCTAGGCTACTCTGTTTGGTTGCTATGGAGGGGCTTGGCAGATTCCAATGATGATACTCTTGTCAGTATGAATGATATAAATCAACCCCCATGTCTCTATGATGTTGTGATGCAGAGATATAGGTCTTGCCAAACCGTTGCTAGGGTAGTCTGTTTGGTTGCTATGGAGTGACTTGCCAGCTCCCAATGATGATACTCCAAAAGCTCCTTGCCAGTATGAATGATATAAACCAACCCCCGTGCCTCTATGACATTCAGATGTGAAGATATCCCTCTTTGAATTTGGGTTGCTAGGGGCTTGATAATGGTTGCTAGGGCGTGGCTAGGATGTGCTGAAGGTGATTTGTGATTGGTTCCCTCATGTTCCTATGACACTTCTATCCAAAGATATCCATTTGATCTCTTTTAATGGAAATCTATGGGATCAGTTGCTAGGGAGCTCTAAATGGTTGCTAGGGCGTGGCTTGATAGCTTCACAATGATCCTGAGATAGTGATTGGTTGCCTGAGTAAATTGAGCCCACCCCCTTGCCTCTGTGACACTGTGAGCCAGAGCTATGGTCAATGCAAAATCCCTATGCAATTTACCATAGTAGGAAAAACAAATGCGTTTAATGGGACGTCCCTCCCCATAGTAAGTCAATGGGGAAATTTGGGCCTCTCTTGCGCCCCAGAGGTACAACTTATACCCCCTTGCGATGTATGTTCTGACAGAGGCTGCCAGCCTCTTCAAATGTGGTAAGTCACGAGTTTCTACGAAATCCTCGCTCGGAGCTATGACTCGTTAAAGTTGGTCGCAATGTTAAGTCAATGGGATTTTTCGGCTACTTTTTCGCCCCTTGGGCGAACATCGTACACCCGATCGCTTAGAAGAGATATAGCACACGATTCCCGAATAAGCCGCACGTTTTGACGCCTCATTCGTGGGTCTGTGACAAACGGTGTGGGAGGAGTAGCGTGGCAAACTTTTGTCCAGAAGAATAAGAATAAGAAGTATGGAGAATAACAATAGTGATGCCTTGCTTTCAGCAAGCACCACTAATTATCATCAGCTTAAGGGTGGTAAAGTTAAAAAAAAAATCCTGTTCCTAGTCTATGATAAAAGGAGGATTTTTAAAATGCCACAAACACCTTGATAATGGTAAGAAGGGAAATGTGAAAGGAAAAGGTATAAGAAGTGAATTATTTTCACTCTGCAAATTACAAAGTTCGCATTGTGTATGTCTGTGTATAATGGCTTCCTGCTTCCAAATCACATAAGCAGAAGACAATCTTCACCAAGGTCAAGCGTAAATCATTTTCCAAAGCGAGGAGTCTCATCTCAGATTAGAAGCATTCACCACAGAGTGTGATATACATGCTGCAGAAATGACTTCCTGAAACACATTTGCCTTTTTACTTCAATCATTTCCATTGTTTGGAGGTTACGCTGCCAGCACAGCTGAAGATGATCTAAAAACGCTGTTTCTCAAAATTGCTGTGCGCCTCCCAGGTGTCAGTATAATGGCAAGGATAATTCCATAGGGAACCAAGTACTAGGCAGAGCATTATTTTCACAGTGTGATTTACACAAGTCAATGACTTAGATGCTCAGGTCTGTTAGATAAGACTGAGACGATGTTCTTCACCATAATAGTAAAAACCTCCTACTCATATTACAGTAAAAACCTCCTACTCATATTACGGTAAAACTGTGGAGAAGGGCCAAGAGAAACTGTCTACGGCCAAGGAAGCTGCCCTGTCTGAGGGTATGATAGCTAACAGGCACTGTTGAACATCACAGAGGATTTTCACATGTTCTCCGGCACATTCTGCAGGTGGTAAATGGATAATTCAGGAAAAGCAGTGCAGATTTTTCAGTAACAGCAACATCAGTAAGTGTCTAGTGTGTGTATGACAGAGTAAGAGAGACAAGCAAATGGAGAAAAAGACAGAAATGACTCTTTAGATGTTTGTGTCTGTGTGCTTGTGTGTGTGTGTGTGTGTGGCAGAGAGACAGCTCCACCCAGTGGCCATCACAGTCTGGGAAACATTAAAGCAGCCAAGAGCCCTTAGGCTTTGGTCACACTGCACATATCAGTTCATTGGTCATTCTTGTAAGTGATGAAATCTGATCCATTTGTTCAGGCAGTATAGAAAATATCTGATATCTACTTTAGTAATGACTTGAAGAAATAGAGCACATTTTACTCACCCTAGTGTAATTCCAACACTAATTTATGTTCTTTCTTCAGTGCATTTGTCACTCTTTTCCATGCAATTATAATGAATAGGAGTTTAAACTTCTGAGCTTCAACAAAAACACCATAAAAGATGCATAAAAGTGGCCTATACAACTCTACAATATATAGTATATTACATATTATAATATTATACAATACGACTGCTGCATTATACAAGTCTTTTTGTGTTCTAAAGAAGAAAGTTAGTTATATACACTCACCTAAAGGATTATTAGGAACACCATACTAATACTGTGTTTGACCCCCTTTCGCCTTCAGAACTGCCTTAATTCTACGTGGCATTGATTCAACAAGGTGCTGAAAGCATTCTTTAGAAATGTTGGCCCATATTGATAGGATAGCATCTTGCAGTTGATGGAGATTTGTGGGATGCACATCCAGGGCACAAAGCTCCCGTTCCACCACATCCCAAAGATGCTCTATTGGGTTGCGATCTGGTGACTGTGGGGGCCATTTTAGTACAGTGAACTCATTGTCATGTTCAAGAAACCAATTTGAAATGATTTGAGCTTTGTGACATGGTGCATTATCCTGCTGGAAGTAGCCATCAGAGGATGGGTACATGGTGGTCATAAAGGGATGGACATGGTCAGAAACAATGCTCAGGTAGGCCGTGGCATTTAAACGATGCCCAATTGGCACTAAGGGGCCTAAAGTGTGCCAAGAAAACATCCCCCACACCATTACACCACCACCAGCAGCCTGCACAGTGGTAACAAGGCATGATGGATCCATGTTCTCATTCTGTTTGCGCCAAATTCTGACTCTACCATCTGAATGTCTCAACAGAAATCGAGACTCATCAGACCAGCCAACATTTTTCCAGTCTTCAACTGTCCAATTTTGGTGAGCTCGTGCAAATTGTAGCCTCTTTTTCCTATTTGTAGTGGAGATGAGTGGTACCCGGTGGGGTCTTCTGCTGTTGTAGCCCATCCGCCTCAAGGTTGTGTGTGTTGTGGCTTCACAAATGCTTTGCTGCATACCTCGGTTTCAGTCAAAGTTGCTCTTCTATCAGCTTGAATCAGTCGGCCCATTCTCCTCTGACCTCTAGCATCAACAAGGCATTTTCGCCCACAGGACTGCTGCATACTGGATGTTTTTCCCTTTTCCACACCATTCTTTGTAAACTCTAGAAATGGTTGTGCGTGAAAATCCCAGTAACTGAGCAGATTGTGAAATACTCAGACCGGCCCGTCTGGCACCAACAACCATGCCACGCTCAAAATTGCTTAAATCACCATTCTTTCCCATTCTGACATTCAGTTTGGAGTTCAGGAGATTGTCTTGACCAGGACCACACCCCTAAATGCATTGAAGCAACTGCCATGTGATTGGTTGATTAGATAATTGCATTAATGAGAAATTGAACAGGTGTTCCTAATAATCCTTTAGGTGAGTGTAGGTGGCAGAAGGGTAAATAATGAACTTTCGTTTTATTCTATTTTATAGAAATTCTATTTTATTCCAATTTTATATCAATGCGGTTTGGATTTTATGTTTGTTGTAGACTACAAAAGGCTCAATGGAATGAAGTAGGATATGCCTTTTTCTTAAACAAAATGTCAGCCTTTATAAGAAAATCACACAGATTCAAAGGCATGGTGTGTCCTGACCACTATAGAACAAAACGGACATGACCACTAAGTATCCAATACCTGCTGTTCAGAGTGTCATAACACATATAAATACAAACAGTAAGGGATGATCACAAACTAGCATTTGATGTGCAACTGTTGCGAGGAGCTGCTTTTTTTATTTGTAATTATCTATTTGAATTACTTTCAAAGAACAGATTCTCTCAGATCGCTTCTTTGATAATTCACACTGCGTGATTGTCACTCACGTGAATGAGCACCAATTTACCTTCGATTTTCGGGGCATTTGTCTGCGATTTTGCAAAACCTTTCGCCAAGTGAAATCGGGCACTTAATTTATATTCTTTGGAACTTTTAAGTTTTGGTAACTTATTTCAGGGACAGAAACCTCACAGGTTTCATTCAAAAATATCATAAAAGTTGTTCTTCTACAAAAGTAGAGGTATGGTACTGAGATGAAAAAAGGATAGAAACTTCAGAATGCTATGTCAGGTTATTCTTGAGATTACATGTGATTTCAGTAAATAGCCCTGCATGTTCTCAAGCATAAATGCCATTGATAAAGGCTAAAATTAAAGCACTGTGTGTTCCGGCATGCTGTCCTTTTCTTAAAGGGATAGTTCACCCAAAAATTCACTCTCATGTCGTTCCAAACCCATAAGACCTTTGTTCAAATAAAGATATTTTTAATTAAATCTGAGAAATTTCTGTCCCTCGACTGAGTGTCATCTAAAATGTTGATGGTACAAAACATTCATAGATTGTAAAATAAATCCAAGTCTTCTGAAAAGTCTTCACTTTACTGTATATGATGAACAGAATTTTTCTTTTTGGCTGAACTAAACTTTCAACAGTGATGGACAGTAATCAGTGTACACAAATAAACTCCTTAAATTCTTCCATAAAGGACACAAAGGCACATTTACTGAGAGAACACTGTGGGGTTAAAGGTTTTTTAATGGAATCTTTAAATAATTTATTACATTTAAGTTTATTATGGCAAAAATGTGAGAAGTGTGAAACCAGAAGTGTGCAAATTGGGGCATGGTATTTAAATTAAATACCAGAAGAATAGAAACACACAATGCAGAGCGAATTTCTGTGTAAACCATTGTACAAATCCATTTGTAAGTAAACTGTCTCCTTAAATTGAATGCTACTATATGTTGTTGTTTGTTTAACATATTTCCACAAATACAACTCAATGTATTTAGGCATGTAGGCATGGTCAAGAATATCTGCTAAAGTTCAAACTGAGCATCAGAATGAGGAAGAAAGGTGATTTAAGTGACTTTGAACGTGGCATGGTTGTTGGTGCCAGACAGACTGGTCAGAGTATTTCAGAAACTGCTGATCTACTGGGATTTTCACATACAACCCTCTCTAGGGTTTACAGGGTTTACAGACAATGGTCTATCTAGTGAGAATATATAGAGAACATATTTAGTGAGTGACAAAAATACCTTGTTGATGCAAGAGGTCAGAGGAGAATGGTCTGACTGGTTTGAGCTAATAGAGTCTGACTGGTTTGAGCTAATAGAAAGGCAACAGTAACGCCTTGTTACAACTAAGGTCTGCAGAAGATCATCTCTGAACGCACAACACATTGAGCCATGAAGCAGAAGACACACCAGGTGCCACTCCTGTCAGCTCACAACAGGAAACTGATGCTACAATTCACACAGGCTCTCCAAAATTAGTCAATACAAGATTGTAAAAATGTTGCTTGATTTCTGCTGCAACATTCAGATAGTAGGGTCAGAATTTGGCGTAAAAAAGAAAGCATGAATCCATCCGGCCTTGTGTCAGCAGTTTAGGCTGCTGGTGTAATGGTATGGAGGATATTTTCTTGGCACACTTTAGGCCACTTAGTACCACCAATAATACCACATCCTACCTGAGTATTGTTGTTGACCAAGTCCATCCCTGTATGACACCAGTGTACCATCTTCTTGTAGGACTCTGTATAAGGGAAACAGGTTCAGCTCAAATGAAATTATGAATTATTTCATAGGGAATTTTGAAAGAGTCAATTATTTTACGGCCGAGCAAATGACTTGTCCAGTGTTCATTGAACGTGCCGTAACTATCAACTCTGCAGCGGATATAAATATCCAAACAATCGTGAAACGCTATGTGAAGTTATTAAACGTAATTTTGTGAGGAGTACGCCCATCTAATCATCCAATTAATACCAAGGTACAATTTTGCCTGATATAGGGGGGCAATCAGAGCTCGGGTAGAATATCCTATAACAACACATAAAATGAATATCTAACACAAACACACATACACACACATTCAAATGAGTTGCAGAAAGAAGGGAAAGTGAGGAAAGAATGAGTTTTAAGAGAGTGAAATGATGAAATCCCAAGTTTCTAGCAATATATGCATTTATAACACGACTTGAACGAACCTTCAATCATTAATGTAACCCTCCTATCGTTTCTTAGGTGGGGTTATTAAATTTGATATCAATGCACCAGTTCAGTTCGATTTTGGAGGTTACTTGCATTTGTGTCTTGTATCTTCTTTGAGTGGGGATTACCTCCTTCTTGGTCCTGGCTGCAGAGGGGTTCCCCAGGTTCTTTGATTCACTGACGGCCTTGTTGTGTCTTTGATCGACGTCTTGGGAAGCCAATCACGTGGCGTGTTGGTAGATGGATGGAAAGTCTTGTGGATGTTGTTTGAAGTTGAAGCACACTTTGCTGTTCAATCGTTGACTGAAACTTTGCGGCAAAACTTAACTTAGAACACGAGACTCAGCTGAAAGAAAAGAAACTAAGTAAAAGAAAGGAAAGTGAGACGAGAGTATATTTAGATGGCTTAAATGAAATTAACCCATTTTCTCTGATCTTTATCTGCCTCGATCGTCTTCGTCCGATCATCTATTCGTCGTGTCATTGTCTTTGTCTTATGATTCTTTGTTTGTGTTCTGAGATTTTAAACTCAAATGTCTGCCCATCCTCCTGGATGGGTTCTGACCAATTAGGTATCATCTTTGGTTTAGAGGTGACTGCGTCCCCACCCCTCCCATAAATTACCTGTTATCTATGGACTCCTAACTTCCTGCTCTAAGCAGAGAGTGCATTTAGACATGATTTCTTATTATAAGAACACAATACATTCTACACAGATTTTAATCAAGCCATCTTCTGAATTATTACAATTATAACAATTACATGAATTGTGAGCGATTTATATGCATAATGGTCACGTGTATTGGTTATAGATATGATATAGAATTATGCAGTAGAAGGCTGTTTGAATGTAAGTCCGGCTATCATTCTTTTTGAATGATTTGATGCAGTTTATATGTAACAACAGTCTCTGTGGGTTTTCCTGTGGATTTTAACCGAAAATGAGTTCACTAAACTCAAATGGCCTCACAGGAACCAGATCACAATCCAATAGAGAAGCTTTTTATTACCACAAAATATGATCCAGATGTAGCTTTACGTGTAGGGGAACTTCGCCAAAAAAAGAGAATTGTCCGCCTACCTTATTTCCTTCCTATTATCTTTCTAATAACTTCCTATTCGTTATTGCATATTGCATGTCAAATAAATCCCTTGAGCGCACTTTTTTTTGTCTTTTATCAACAGTTTCTCAACATGAGAATGTCCAAATGTAAAAAAATGTATTTCTAAAAATAAAATAAAAAGGCTATAAAACAAACCTTTTGACTCTCCTTGCTATAGTTTTGGAGTTATGAGTCTTTCCTTTTGTGCATGTCATTTAGAAAAAAACATCTCTAAAAATTCCTTCAGGGCTTAAAGGGTTAAACACATTTTGTTTATGACATCTGAATAGTTCTGCCTTTACCCAGAGTAAATCAACCCAAAAAAGATCAATGCAACTTAATTTCTTAAGCTGTCAGTGTTACGCCTACATTGCAGTTTCAGTGCAGAAAAGTAAATGGGTATGAAAATAAATATATAAAATAGTCTTGTCTTGTCTAAGGGAAGGCTTCACTTCAATACATCCTGTTAAATACTGTACTGTAGATTCAAATTAATGTAATTTTTTTGGGGGCAAAGAAAATCTCTCATAAACTTTAACATAATACATCTGCGTGCATGCGCACACACACACACAACACTTCATTATTTTTATTAAATGGAATCCATTAAAACAGAGGACCAATAAAAATCCCTTTTTTGAGATATAACTGCTTGTTAATAAAACGAGTAGCAAACCAGTTCAAGGTAGAGTGTGAAAAATATACTGTAGTCAATGATGTGATAGACAAAACATTTTGTAAAATAGAATCAGACACATTCCATTCACTATTACCAACAAAGTGCACATTTTTTCATTTAAAGTTCTCCCACAGTTATTAATAGAATAAATTAGCACTTCTTCATGAATCCACCATGTCAGTCTTATCTGAACTGGAAGACAAAATAATAATAATGATAATAATAAAGATCAAAACTGGCAAAAGCAAACAACTAAGCAATGTAATATCAGTAACATTAATATTGAGGCAAAAATGTTTCCACCTGCACAGAACTAGCTAAAACAAATTGTGGTTAGAGACACATATACAATTTTACTTTAACAAATACAGTCTGCTGCTGATTATGTAGTGTAGAGTTTGTGTTAGCTCTTAGAATACTGATATTGTTTGATCCGTCTCTTTCCTCGCAGCTATTATTTGTTCTGAACTGAATGTGCTTGTTATAAAGCAGGTGGGTGTCTCTTCAACTAAAGGCAATTTTATTTTGATTAAAACTAACCGAACAGAACTTTTCTTTTTGTTATATGAAAGTCATATTAACGTTAATTAATCGTTATTTTTGTTTGTTTTTGCGCACAAAAAGTATATATTATTATTATTATCTTTTTTTTTTTTTGGACTATCCTTTAGTTATGGTCTCATATGCTTAATTAGTCAAGTGAACATTAATCACAAAAAAAGTCTTGACGTCTTCCCCCTAAGACTGTCAGCCCAACCTTTGTATGGTCATCCTCTTCCTTCTTGTTTTCTGTCTAATAGATGATTTTTGAAAAGCTGCATTTGTCTGAGTGTGAAAAAAATGGGCTGGCTGACGATCTAAACTTGAGACTAAAATGAGCAACAGGGCTTGGGCTCGGTGACAGTTGGACCTCAGATTTATCGACATTCCCTCCAACTCCTTCACAATTACTGCCTAAATTATTTAGCAGAACGAGTCAAACTGGCTGAGCCAGGATTAAATATGTAAATAAATGTAATACACTGGCGTCCCACAGGTGGATCCCCCCGGCAGGGATTCTCACACAGCTCCAGATGGCCAGACCGCTATACCGCCTCCATTGTCATTTTCAGTGCAAGTCTGCTTAGCAATGCTGGTTGATCTTTGTCCATTGTTGCATGTTATGACACCTGTTGAGATTATCATGAATATGCTTTGGATCTTCCCCATCACCACCCTCCACTGAGTTTTGTGTCAATGTAAAATTGTCTGGGATCAACTGCATGTGAAATCAGGGTATGAACATTTTGGTAATGATTAAAAATGAGGTCAGGATTCAATAATATTATTACATTAAAAGCCCCTCAATGCACCCAAAGAGGCTTTAAATGGAGAAAATGTACCTGAGAGTGCCGTAAGACATTATCATGTCAGTTTCTCTGCTTGTGCTTCCACCATTTAGGTCTCATCATAGATGCTGAGAGCATCTAGCAAACCAATGTAAAAACTGCAAGCAAAAAAATAAGACAAATCAAACAAATTCAAGAAAACTGTATTTTCGTTGCCAGTGTTGTACAAGTGATAACAGGAGAGAAAATATATGCACAAGCTTATCTTTGTGTACAAATGAATATTCAAGGGCGATTCTGATGTGCCATTCAATAACTTCATCCATAGATCAAACAGAGCAGTGCAAATATGCAGAACAGGTTTGAGATACAAATAAAATAATGTACCCCTGCAGGGTGCAAAATTAATGTTTTATGTATTTGAGGAGTGAAGAAGAGTGTCTTAGTCTAGCATTTGCTGTTGAGTCATAGCCAATACTGTCTTAAATAGCCTATGTGTAGCACTTCATCATTTAGAACATGTGATTTTGGCCAAATGACAGAAAAAACTGAGCGTCCACATAGCTACGGTAAACTTTATAACCTGTAAGTTGGGAAGGTGTGAATACAGCAACCAAACAACCGTATCGAGACCCATCTGAGAGGTGGGGTGCGTCTCATTCAGTTCCCTAGCTCCCAAGCTTGTGAATCAGTATATCGTGTACACGAATTCGGGCACTGGTAAGGACAGTAAAGGACGATGGCTCACGCACATTGGGACACTGATGACTCTATTTCCGGCGACCTGACAACTTCCTCAATGTACAACATCATTACTGGTATTTCTTTAAAAAAATTATTCAACTTTATTCAATTTCATATGGAAAAATGTCTCGGTTACGTATGTGGAAGTGGAAGTACCGCATATCGCTTTACAACTGAGAAGCCAAGATAGGTGACTCGGCCTTCAGCTGAAGCACAGCACCTGGCGACGGGACGTACGTCTCCGTTCCCTCCTTCAGGGAACGAGGGTTACATACGTAACCGAGACGTTCCCTTTCAGTTGGTCACGTTCGATGTACGTCGGAACTGACCGACGAATTGGGATCCCTACTAACACGCCAGAGATGCTGGCCCTTCCAGTGCCCTGCCCGAGCTCACTGGACCACACCTATGTTGGTGTGGGAGTCAGGGCTCCGGGCAGGGAGGTCAGTCACAGCTGTTCCTGCAAGACCCACTCAGTATGACTATTGGATAACGCTGGGAAAGCGTGCCCGTCTCGGGGAGATGGTACGCTGCGGAGCCACGTCCTTCAGTGGAAGAAGAGGTGGAATACTCATAAGGACTAACCTGGCAGGGTAGTGCTACCTATGACGGTCTCTGGGGTGGACCCAACCTGATCCCAGGGGGGAAAGAACACTGCCAGAGACGACAGAGCAAGCTCTGTCAAGGGAAAGACACGGGGCTAGCCGAGTAGGGTAGCTGGTACCGTGGAGAATACACATATGGGGCTACCGTTAGGGAACCGCTACATATGGAACCCAGCCTACACACACGTTCCACAAGCATACGGGTGCAGGCCTGGTGTCAAACGACCGCAACGTCTGACACCGAAGGGGTGGCGGAGGAGCTCGACAGGGTTAGCCGTTTCCGGGGAACACAACTGGAGACAATAGACGCACGTATCCGGCCCAGAGGCGGGAGTGGCGTATGCAAGCCGACACTAGAACGGGTACTTAACGCTACTGGCCACTGGGGGCGAGGATGCGGGAAGATACCGGCTTTACACAGACGCTATAGAATCTAGCAAACGTGTTAGGTGTCGCCCAGCCCGCAGCTCTACAAATATCTGTCAGCGAGGCGCCTTGAGCCAGCGCCCAGGAGGAGGCTACACTCCTAGTGGAGTGAGCTCGCACCCCGAACGGGCAAGGCATGTCTTGGGACTGGTAAGCCAAGACGATAGCATCCACTATCCAGTGGGCTAACCTCTGCTTGGAGACAGCCTTTCCCTTCTGCTGGCCTCCGTAACAGACGAAGAGCTGCTCTGAGGTTCTAAAGCTTTGAGTTCGGTCCACGTAGGCGCGGACAGCGCGGACGGGACAGAGCAAAGCTAGGGCTGGGTCTGCCTCCTCCGAGGGCAGCGCTTGCAGGTTCACCACCTGGTCCCGGAAGGGAGTGGTGGGAACCTTGGGCACGTATCCAGGCTGGGATCTCAGGACAACGTGAGAATTGGCCGGCCCGAATTCTAGGCACGATTTGTTGACCGAAAGTGCATGCAGGTCCCCTACCCTCTTGATTGAGGCCAATGCAGTCAGGAGCACTGTCTTCATGGACAGGATGTTTAGCTCTACAGACTGCAAAGGCTCAAAGGGAGGACCCTGGAGTGCTCTGAGCACCAGGGCTAAGTCCCAAGAGGGTACCGAGGTTGGACGAGGAGGATTCAGTCTCCTCGCCCCTCTGAGGAACCTGACGATTAAGTCGTGCTTACCTAAGGACTTACCTTCTACTGCATCGTGATACGCCGCTATTGCGGCGACGTACACTTTGAGGGTGGAGGGAGACAGCCTTCGCTCCAACCCATCTTGCAGAAAAGAAAGCACGACATTAATCGAACACCTTCGGGGGTCTTCCCGGCGGGAAGAACACCACTCAATGAACAGGTTCCACTTCAGAGCATAGAGGCACCTCGTAGAGGGGGCTCTAGCTGAAGCGATGGTGTCTACCACTGCCTGCGGCAGGCCACCTAGAACCTCCGCGTCCCGTCCAGGGACCAGACATGGAGTTTCCAGAGGTCCGGACGTGGGTGCCATAGAGTGCCCCGCCCCTGAGAAAGCAGGTCCTTCCTCAGGGGGATCGGCCAGGGAGGGGCTGTCGCGAGGAGTGTGAGTTCGGAGAACCAGGTCCGGTTGGGCCAGTAGGGCGCAACTAGCAAGACCTGCTCCTCGTCCTCCCTGACCTTGCACAGTGTCTGTGCGAGAAGACTCACTGGGGGAAACGCATATTTGCGTAGGTCCCGGGGCCAGCTGTGCGCCAGTGCATCTGTGCCGAGGGTGCCCCCGGACACGGAGTAATACAACTGGCAATGGGTCGAGTCCGGAGAGGCGAACAGGTCTACCTGCGAGGCTCCGAAGAGGTCCCATATCAGCTGGACGCTCCAGGCGTGGAGTCGCCACTCTCCGGGAGGTGTCGACTGACGAGAGAGCTCGTCGGCTGTCTGGTTCAGCGCATCTGGGATGTGAATGGCCCGAAGCGACCTCAGACGCTTCTGACTCCACAAGAGGAGATGGCGGGCGAGCCGGAGCATGCAACGGGAGCATAGACCACCCTTATGGTTGATGTACGCAACGGCCGCAGTGCTGTCCATACGGACCAGTACGTGTTTTCCCTGTAGCGGCTTTTTGAAGCGGCCCAGGGCGAGACGTACCACCAGTAACTCTAGGCAATTGATATGCCAACGCAGTTGGGGCCCCGTCCACAGAGCCGCAACTGAGTGCCCGTTGTACGTGGCCCCCCAGCCCGTGGAAGAGGCATCCGTGAATACCACAGCATGTCTGGACACCTGTTCTAGAGACACTCCGGCCCATAGAAAGGCAGGGTCCGCCCACGGGTTGAAGGTTTGGTGACAGTAAGGAGTAACTGAGACCCGGTACTTGCCGTGCTGCCATGCCCATCTCGGGACTCGGTCGTGAAGCCAGCGTTGAAGCGGTCTCATATTACCGCGGTTGCAGATGCCATATGCCCCAGGAGCCTCTGAAAGAATTTCAGTGGGACCGCTGTCCTGCCTTTGAACGTATTCAAGCAGTTCACCCGCCGGCCTCCCAAGTACAGGGGCATCCTCTTCACCTCCCTGGACGGGTTGGGCGGCACCCCTGCGCCCGGCACCCTGCTTCACCAGTGGAGGTTGCTGCTTTGGCTTGGCAGGGGCGGAGGCGGAGGCAGAAGCAGGGGGATGCCCTCAGCGACAAGCAGCTGGGTGCGCTGCCGCCGGCGACTGGGTGGAGGCAGCAGCAGGTCGCCGGGGCAGGATATTTTTAATCGCCTCCGTCTGCTTCTGGGCAACCGAGAACTGCTGGGTAAGGTTCTCGATTGCGTCGCCAAAGAGGCCTGACAGATAGGGGCGTTGAGGAACCGCACTTTGTCAGTCTCACGCATATCTGCCAGGTTCAGCCACAGGTGGCGCTCCTGGACCATAAGTGTGGACATCGCCCGACCCAGGGAGCGTGCGGTGACTTTTGTTGCCCGGAGGGCGAGGTCCAGTGCGGTACGCAGTTCCTGCATAACGCCTGGGTCGGAACTACCCTTGTGCAGTTCCATGAGCGCTTTGGCCTGGTAGACCTGCAGGACCGCCATGGCATGCAGGGATGACGCGGCCTCTCCACAGGCTGTGTAGGCCTTGCCGGTTAGCCCGGACGAGAACTTACACGCCCGGGAGGGGAGACGCGGATTTCCCCGATCTCCACGTAACCCTTCGCCGCGCCACTGTCGAGGGTAGTGAGGACGGAGGAGTCAGTCGATCGATTTCTAGCGCTGTAGGACGCTGTCCACGACTTCGTGAGCTCCTGATGCACTTCCGGAAAGAAAGGCACTGGGATACCAATCATCCAGCCGCGAGGGTTCGGGACACGAGGGTGGAGGGTTCCACACGAGCCCGACACTCGCGGCGGCCCGGGAAAGCATAGCCATGAGCTCTGGATCAGACTCGGGCAACGCTACCACACCCGAAGGGGGCAGCGCAGCCAGATCCTCATCTCCAGAGTCCAGTAGCTCGTCCCCCGATGCAGCAATCGAAACCATGTCCTCAGCCGGAGCCCCAAAAGTAACAGCTGGCCCACCACGGGAAGGACCAGCATGCTCTTCTGGAAACTCAACCGGCGCAGCGGAGAGGGGAGGGGCCCGAGGAGCCTGTTGGCCCGGCGGGAGTGCCCTCACAGTCACCCTCAGGTCCCCACCAAAGGCATCAGCCAAAGTAGCAGCCCTCTGCTTCGCAGCGGGAGGACCACTAGATCGGGGGATGCGCAATGGGACTCCACACTTTTTGAGGTAGTTGAGCCTCGACCTTAGAACTGCGATGGTCATGTTCCCGCAATGAGAACATGAGTCATCCACGAAAGCCGCTTCAGCGTGCTGAACGCCTAAACACGTGAGACAGCGATCGTGTCCGTCAGCTGGGGACAGATAACGACGGCATCCAGAAACACACAGTTTGAATGACATCTTGAAAAAAGACGCAGGGTCAAACCGTGTAGCTCTTTTAGAAAAGGAAAAAAACGCTCCAACTAGTGCCGAGGCACACAGGGGAAATGGCCGCGGCTCGCAGAGGTTCAGGGGTGAAAGCCCGCTGAGAGCACTCAAAGGGAAACGCCCAGCAAGCTGTGAAAACAGCTGTTGTTGCTCTTTGATATCTCCTGCGACCACCGCTGCTAGGCACCGTCACACCGACACTGGTAGGAAGCGATCCTCTTCACGAGACTCGGAAAACACTCTTCGTAGGAACACACACACAGGTAATGTTCGGCTCCGAAATTGAAAGCGATATGCGGTACTTCCACTTCCGTATTTATACCCCCGCGATGTGGGGCGGATCGTGGAATGCGTCAACCGCATGCCAATCTTCATTGGCTCGTTTATAACACTCAAAGTAGATTGGTCTCTGAAAATAGATCCCAATTCCTGAAAGGGAACAAGCCTTACTATTTAAATATTTTATGTAGTTCTTATAACCAAGGAGGCTTGAATGTGCTTGATTGTGTTACTTCTAATACAATTTTCAAGTTGAACTGAATTAAACATTATATTAAGCATAAAGATAAGCTATGGTATATAATTCCAAATCTTATTTTTGAAATAATTTTGTAAAATGTGACTTTGAGGTAAACAAACTCCCCATCCAGTTATCCAATTTTCATACTCAGGCTCTTTTATGTTGGCTTCTTAAACAATTGTTCCCCCCACAAACAGTTATTATGGAATAATAAAATTGTTAAATATAAGAATAAATCAATCTTGTATGACAATTGGGTTAAAAATGATATTCTAATGGTCTCACAATTAATAAATGAAGAGGGCTATTTATTTACATATACTGAATTTTTAAAGACATTTGTTGATTGCCGCGTTAAAGAAAAAAACTTCGGCAACACTTCCTGCTTTTCCCTGCTTGAGGATTTCTGTCCAATAAATGTATGACCTTAGCACGTGTGGTTTTATTTACAAATGTTGGTTCATTTGCAAAAAGGGGAGTGTGAAAGTGAGCCACTAAACAAAAAAAAACTTGCTTTGGTCACTTGCTTTGGTCCGGACCAAAGCAAGTGAACTAGCGGACTTTCCTGGTATGAATACACCTTTAATTAAATCCATGCAGCTCTATTAGACATCTCCTATCAGAACTTAACTACTTCATATATAAAATGGTGAGAACTGAGACTCAACAAACATCTATATAATGAAGCCTTAACATCGATAGCTACTCTAAATACTAAGCAGAAGAAAGAATATACATTTTAATTAGTTTTGAGATGCATGAATATAGATGAATAATCTAATGACTTTGCTGGCAGTTCCTTCATGCAAGCATTTTAGATTAAATGTTTTCCAGCAAACATTTAAACAAACATTACATTATAAGTTGCACACATCAGTAGTCAGAAAGCAAGCGAGAGAGAAACGAAGAGAGAACCAAAAAATTAACACGATTTTACCCCTCCATTCCTATTGAAATGTATTTATTTCTGCACAGATAATTATTACAAAGTGATTTGAAAAATTTCCCGCATGTTTGAACATACTCAGAAAAGCAACAGAAAAGCAGTTGATGTATTTATCCTAGTCTCTATTGCAGTATCAATAAGATTGTGTTTTGTATGCGCACAGACACACACCAAAGAGAAAGAAAATCCGAGTTATGATCCATGACTATATCCTAAGTCTTCAGGCGGATGTCAAGGCCTCCTCGTGTGAATAAGAAGTTAGCAGGAATTATCTAATGAAAACAGATAATACACATGGTTGTGTGAAGATATTAAAGTGCCAGTGTCAGAGCTGCTATCTGGTATAAAACATGACATGTAGAGACCCCACTGACACACACCGTACGCACAACGCCTGATGTTCAAAAGGAGCTGCACACGCTTCCAGATCGGAATCTCATAGAATGTTGGATATGCTTGAAATGACAGATGACTACAGTCACAGAGCAGTCTTCCACCTGCTCACGTTCACCTTCATAACAAGAAAATCGAAAAATAAATATATAAAAAAAAGACTTGCTGCATTTTGACATGACATGCATGGCAAGTACACTGCAGACAACCAGAAAAAGCCCTCAGTTTCCTCTGTCATTGTAAATTGAAATACCGAGTTAGACCACAGAGGCTGAGGGCAAAATGACATTTCAGCCATCTAGGGACTTCTGCAATGTAAAGATCCTATTGGGAGAACAAGTGATGGGAAACTTCCTTGATGCTTGTCTCATTGTTTCTTCCTTTGTAGGGATAGATGTGACATTTCAAAATAGGCAGTAATAGAAAGTGAGATATTTTAACTTATCACAAACTCTAGCGATATTTCCTGATATTAGGATCAATGGCAAATTATGAAATTAGAGTCTCCATGACGAAGAAAAGGAAACAATTATTTAAAAAGTATAGTTTTTAAAACATGTGCCAGACTCTTTTTCCTTGCAAAATAAATACATGAGTAAACATCTTAATGTTCTTAAAAAAAAAAAAAAAAGTTTATATATATTAAAATATTTTACAAAAGTAAAAGTATCACCAATATTAATAATTCATAAATATGACTTTTTGTACAATACTGTTCAAAAGTTTAGGGTTGTAAGATATATGTATACACACACACAATAAATAAATATACACAAATATACTCAAGGCTGCATTTATTTGATCAAATAAAGTCAAAACAGTAATATTGTGAATTATTATTATTACAAATTAAAATAGAAGATATTTAGAAAAGATAGATAGAAAAGACATTTCCAAATATAAAAAAAGTATTAATCTCTTTCAAAATAATAATAATAATAATCCTACTGATCCCAAACTTCTGAACAGTAGTGTATACACTCACCTAAAGGATTATTAGGAACACCATACTAATACTGTGTTTGACCCCCTTTCGCCTTCAGAACTGCCTTAATTCTACGTGGCATTGATTCAACAAGGTGCTGAAAGCATTCTTTAGAAATGTTGGCCCATATTGATAGGATAGCATCTTGCAGTTGATGGAGATTTGTGGGATGCACATCCAGGGCACGAAGCTCCCTTTCCACCACATCCCAAAGATCATAAAGGGATGGACATGGTCAGAAACAATGCTCAGGTAGGCCGTGGCATTTAAACGATGCCCAATTGGCACTAAGGGGCCTAAAGTGTGTCAAGAAAACATCCCCCACACCATTACACCACCACCACCAGCCTGCACAGTGGTAACAAGGCATGATGGATCCATGTTCTCATTCTGTTTACGCCAAATTCTGACTCTACCATCTGAATGTCTCAACAGAAATCGAGACTCATCAGACCAGGCAACATTTTTCCAGTCTTCAACTGTCCAATTTTGGTGAGCTCGTGCAAATTGTAGCCTCTTTTTCCTATTTGTAGTGGAGATGAGTGGTACCCGGTGGGGTCTTCTGCTGTTGTAGCCCATCCGCCTCAAGGTTGTGCGTGTTGTGGCTTCACAAATGCTTTGCTGCATACCTCGGTTGTAACGAGTGGTTATTTCAGTCAAAGTTGCTCTTCTATCAGCTTGAATCAGTCGGCCCATTCTCCTCTGACCTCTAGCATCAACAAGGCATTTTCGCCCACAGGACTGCCGCATACTGGATGTTTTTCCCTTTTCACACCATTCTTTGTAAACTCTAGAAATGGTTGTGCGTGAAAATCCCAGTAACTGAGCAGATTGTGAAATACTCAGACCGGCCCGTCTGGCACCAACAACCATGCCACGCTCAAAATTGCTTAAATCACCTTTCTTTCCCATTCTGACATTCAGTTTGGAGTTCAGGAGATTGTCTTGACCAGGACCACACCCCTAAATGCATTGAAGCAACTGCCATGTGATTGGTTGATTAGATAATTGCATTAATGAGAAATTGAACAGGTGTTCCTAATAATCCTTTAGGTGAGTGTATGTTATACCTCAGTACATTTTACAATCTGAACAAACCTTACCATAAAAGGGTCGAATAGCCATTTAACGTTTTCTTCTTTTTTTTTTATATGAGGACAGTTGTATTATGCCCCCAAAACTATTTTTTTAACAATAGATTAAATAAATCAAAAACATGCTCATCATAGACAAGATGTATTCAAGCCAATTTAGGCACATGATTTACTGAATACTGCAAATTAATAGATCTAGTAACATATGAACAACACCATTGACCTATTAATCTTTATATTTGGTAGAGCTAAGAGGCCACCAGTTTTCTTAAGAGACGATTTTGAGTAGGGGGTCTAAAAATCTCTTGGTCTAAACCATGTTTCCTGATACACAGTGTGAGGCGAGACAGAGGCAGCAAGACATCAGTTAAATTCAACTCAGATTTGACAGGATGCGTTTAGAATGAACGCGGGGGGGGGGCCAAGCTTGACTTGTTCCGACTGTTGGGTCACCACGTCCGTCATGGCTGCCCTGGGGTGAGTTAATCGGTTTCTCTCTACACACTGCTGCCTGAGGTGGTGAAGCGACAAAGCCGCCATTTTCTCAACAATTTCACACCCGCTCTGCTTTAGAATACTGGACAGTGTGAGACAATCCATATTTTGACTATGACTAATTTTAATTACACCGATCTACGCAGGCTCTGTGATCTACAGCACACAAAGAATAGGTGTTGAATCCAGCATTACAGCATGCAAAATATCACCCAAGTTCTTGTAATCTTGGCCGTTTACCAACATTGAGCATTAACAGACATGACAAAGGATTTGACGACTGACACAAGCTGCTAAGAGAATAAAAACAATGGCTTTGCTAAGACAGGCAGCAAAATCTGAGGAATTGGCATATCCCACTAAAATCAAAAAAAGAATTCAGCCTGAACAGCATAAAAAAATAATAAAAACAAAAATAAAATCATTCTGATATTTACCAATCCAACCCAGATATTTTATTGAATCATTCATTTCTCATATGCAGAACTGTGACTTTCACCATGTAGTGATTTAATCATTGGTTTTAGATATATTTGGGGAAATAAAATGTATTTGTATAGCACAAATTTGTGCTCAAATGAGCTAAAATAGATAATTAAAAAACTGATAATTAATGATAGCATGATTCTCAATGTTCATCTTGACGGCTGTCTTTCAGGCACAATTTAAAAACCATGGACGATTGATGGGCACAAGATTGCACATAGGCTTTGTGTTACAGCCACTATTTAGATTTAGACACATTTATGGCCTCATGTCAGTGGGGAAGGCCTGATGGGCAGAACAAGAGCAGAAGTTTCCAGGCAAGTCTCTCACCACCTTATCAGGCTTGAGACTGACAAACAGCTCTTGTCAAAATGTTAGTGGTTAATGTGATTCTAGGTGGCAGATATACTAGCGAGGCAGCCTTGTGCGTGCAGGTTAAGTTGTGTTGGAGTAAGGCTGGTCATCTTGAATGGGACACTGAGGATCAATCTTCTTTATGTGGAAGCAGCACGCCTGTTTAACAGGCTTCAAACTGACCCCCATGCTCCAATTCAGCAGTTGTTTGACAACACACAAAGATATGACAATCTGTGAAATGGAGTATAGGCTGTTAAAGGTCTTAATATATTTGTGCTGTCTTGGTCACATCACAGCACTCCACACACTATACTACACAAACAGAACTTTTGAATCTATGATTTTTTTATCCTCATGTCTGTGGTCTCTCACAGTTTGAAAATCTAATAAGATTTTAAAAATCTTTTAGTGTGGTCCAGCCTTAAATTTTAAGTGGTCACAGGAAACGGAAGGAGATTGATTTTAAAACTGCCGTCTAGTGGCCATCAAACCAAACACTTGTCGTCTATAATCCTTGGGCCCGAGGTGAGACATACTATACATTAGTATCTGTAGCTGTAGATTTGCAGACTAAGGGTTTGGGACCAGTGAAGAACTGTGACGTTCCAGACTATTAGATGCTTTATGGCCACCAGGTGAATTTGCCAAAGGAGCAAGAGAAGAAATGTTTTTTTTTTCCCCCTAGTAGGAGGAATAGAATGTGAGTGGAAAGGGACAGTAAGAGATTGAAAAAAATGCCTCAAGGGAAAGATGGGATGCAAACGTCTCTCTAGGTGGGTTTAATGGTTAAAGCATCTGCAGCTCTACACTTTAGATCAATTTGATGGCCGTGGCCGAGCCACTAGTAAAACATGCCACAGGCCCCTTTCCTCAATGGTGAGAGATTTGTTTACCTCAAAATGTATTCAAGGCCTAAACAAAAGTGGGTTAAGAAAATGGAATAGATTAATTACAACACGTTTTAAGAGTTTCTGCCTGCACCTTGGACACTTCTGAAAAGAGAATTTCCTAGAATCCATAAAGCTGTACATTTTAGACATGCATAAATTGTACCACTTCATACTAAAGTGCTCAGGCTGGCAGTGCTAAACAGAGTCCTCACGTGTCATCTTGATGGGGATTAGGAGCAAACAACTGAAGCCAACAGGGGCTTGGTTAATTCTTTTGGTTTAAGCAGGCTTTTTTTTTTTTTTTTTTGGCTGTTTACTAAAGATCACCTGAGGACGAATCATAATGTGGTACACCAAGCTGGAGAAGCTGGCAAGCACAAAGTAAAATGGGAATAATAAAAAGGAGAGATGAAAGTATCCATTTAAGGGGACAACCACTGAAATAGTTGGCCACTTGCTGACTGAAGACTTTTTGTCCTAACTTGAGTTGACAATACAAAATTTTAATTTACTATACTTGCATTCTGCATGCTTTACTGGCTCTGAACTCTTATATTTAGGCTGCTCAATAATTAATATTCTGAGAAAACAGAAAGTGTAAATTCAACTCATGAATTTATAAAACACAAAAAACATATTTATACAATCCCATCCAAATGTATTACATGCTGTTTTGGTATGAGTACACAAATAATGTCTTTGCCAGACTGATTTTGAGATATTTATTCTAAGACTGCTGTCATTTCCCAGAACACTGCATGGTTCCAGAGTTTGTTCCTCTGAGCAAGTAAAGCCCCCTAGCCCCCAATTTCTTTGACAACACTTTGCATGATGAAGTTGAGTCAGGGAGTGCTACTGTACACCGGTTTCTCAGAAGGCTCTAAATGAGAGGCTGTCCAGTCACCAGTGACTGAGGTAAACACCCCGTTCCTCCAAATATCAGAATGGACTCTGCAACAAAGCAGATTCAAATAACCCATCAAAGCTCAGACCAATAAGGACAATTACTCTGAGCTGCAACTTGACATTTAAAAGTCTAAATCTGATCATATAAGCTATATGACAGAAACAGCATCTGAGATATGTTATTGTCACAATGGGTAGCATACACTTGTGGTTCTGTTAATAAAAGATCCTACTATCATAGAAAATGTCAATGGTGGCATGCAGAGTTTTTCTAACAAGGTCTTAATCACTGTGAACACTGGGGTGAAGAAGTCTCCTCAAATCCAAATAAGTGAGGTAGAGGTCCACACGGGTCCAAAAATTGGGTTGTTTGGTTGTTGGGGGGAGTTTCTTGTGATGGTAAGAATCGTTTTCCAGGCGGGTTCCCCCTCGGTAGAAATCGCGTTCGCAGGGGCCCCGCAGCGCGATGAAAAGTGCACTTTCACTTTCAAAGGGGCAGGGGCTTAAGCACAAAGCGACGAAATGGGGACGTCATCCGAACGTCTGCTAGGATGTCCGCCAAAAGTGCCCCAGCGAACGTTACAAAGTGACGAAATGGGAGCGTCCTTCGAACGTCCGCCAGCGAACGTTACAAAGCGGACCTACACGGATGTTCGCAAAGTCCGGGGGACGTCCTCTGTTTGCTGGGACCTTCTTCCATTGCTCAGTTTTCCATTTCCGATGCTCACGTGTCACGTGCTCAGGGGTCAGCATGGGCACCCTGACTGGTCTGCAGCTATGCAGCCCCATATGCAACAAATTGCAATACACTGTGTATTCGGACACCTTTCTATCAGAACCAGCATTAACTTCTTGAGCAATTTAAGCTACAGTAGCTCGTCTGTTTGATCGGACCACACAGGCCAGCCTTCACTCCCCATGTGCATCAATGAGCCTTGGCCGCCCATGACCCTGTTGCTGGTTCACCACTGTTCCTTGCTTGAACCACTTTTGATAGATACTGACCACTGCAGACCGGGAACACCCCACAGGAGCTGCAGTTTTGGAGATGCTCTGACCCCCCTTACGCTTAATATGCTAAATACACTCACCTAAAGGATTATTAGGAACACCTGTTCAATTTCTCATTAATGCAATTATCTAATCAACCAATCACATGGCAGTTGCTTCAATGCATTTAGGGGTGTGGTCCTGGTCAAGATCTCCTGAACTCCAAACTGAATGTCAGAATGGGAAAGAAAGGTGATTTAAGCAATTTTGAGCGTGGCATGGTTGTTGGTGCCAGGCGGGCCGGTCTGAGTATTTCACAATCTGCTCAGTTACTGGGATTTTCACGCACAACCATTTCTAGAGTTTACAAAGAATGGTGTGAAAAGGGAAAAACATCCAGTATGCGGCAGTCCTGTGGGCGAAAATGCCTTGTTGATGCTAGAGGTCAGAGGAGAATGGGCCGACTGATTCAAGCTGATAGAAGAGCAACTACAACACGCACAACCTTGAGGCGGATGGGCTACAACAGCAGAAGACCCCACCGGGTACCACTCATCTCCACTACAAATAGGAAAAAGAGGCTACAATTTGCACAAGCTCACCAAAATTGGACAGTTGAAGACTGGAAAAATGTTGGCTGGTCTGATGAGTCTCGATTTCTGTTGAGACATTCAGATGGTAGAGTCAGAATTTGGCGTAAACAGAATGAGAACATGGATCCATCAGGCCTTGTTACCACTGTGCAGGCTGGTGGTGGTGGTGTAATGGTGTGGGGGATGTTTTTTGGCACACTTTAGGCCCCTTAGTGCCAATTGGGCATCGTTTAAATGCCACGGCCTACCTGAGCATTGTTTCTGACCATGTCCATCCCTTTATGACCACCATGTACCCATCCTCTGATGGCTACTGACAGCAGGATAATGCACCATGTCACAAAGCTTGAATCATTTCAAATTGGTTTCTTGAACATGACAATGAGTTCACTGTACTAAAATGGCCCCCACAGTCACCAGATCTCAACCCAATAGAGCATCTTTAGGATGTGGTGGAACGGGAGCTTCGTGCCCTGGATGTGCATCCCACAAATCTCCATGAACTGCAAGATGCTATCCTATCAATATGGGCCAACATTTCTAAAGAATGCTTTCAGCACCTTGTTGAATCAATGCCACGTAGAATTAAGGCAGTTCTGAAGGCGAAAGGGGGTCAAACACAGTATTAGTATGGTGTTCCTAATAATCCTTTAGGTGAGTGTATGTGCATCATGCAGTAAAGCCTTGCTTTATAAGATAACTGAAAGACTGTTTTTGCTGTTTTATGTATTAAATAAGAAACATAAATAAACTGTTTTAGGTATGATGCAATTGAATAAGCCAAACATTTGACAGTTAACCCTCTGGGGTCAACGAATGTGCCGGCACATTTTGGTGGATTTTTTCCACATAGCAGCAAAATCTACTTAAAATACTCTTTTTTTTTTTTTTTTTTGTTATAGAGAAATTAGTAATACATCATTCGATATTTTTTGTGTACACTCACAACAACTGTGCTTTTGTCAAATAAAGAAAACAGGGTGCGCTTTCTGCCATCTCAGTTTCTGTGAGCAACTTTCTAAAACGTGTCACAAAAACGAACCAAAACTCAGCGAATACTTGCCACACAGACATGAGAAAGCTTGACGTGAAATGTTAAATGATGCAAGATGATGATGCATGTTTATACAATGTTTATGTAATCCGTATAAAACCAATGAGTGACAATTCACTCTCTGCACTAGAAACAACTTGGCTTGTTTTTCTCCAAACCCACATGCAAACAAAGAGACAACAGTATTATTATGTCTGAATCTGCTAATCAAAAATACTGGATTGAGTTTGAAAAGGATATTCATTTCTTTGGAATCCTTTCATTTAATGCCATGTCTGATTTCTGAGTCGGCTTAGAAATTCATTTATATTTATGCGTTTGTGCGTAATAGTTAGTTTGTATGCTGGGCAGGATGTCAGTCTGTCATATTTGTGTATAAGAGGAAGGGAAGCCCTTGAGGGGAATGAGTGGCTAAGAGAGAGACAGAGCCTGTGTGTGTATGTGTGTACTGGTAAAGTGGCAGTGGTGGCAGAGGGATGAAAATTGATTTATTGCGGAAGTGATGAGGAGCGGCGTGCGGGCAGCTCTGGGGAAGCGGACTGCGGCAACATAAAACAGCGCTTTTGATAGTAATTGCTGTGGGGGTCCCACAGGACCTGCTAACATCGGGCCAAATTTATGCATCCCTGACATAGAACCCCTCTCTAATTTTGCTTCTCTAAAGTTAGTGCCTCAGTATTAGTCTCCAGGTCTTTGCCCACACTCTCTCCTCAATGTCTCCTTACCATTACCAGTGTGAGTGAGGAAAAGATCTTTACTCCAATTTAATACAGGTTGCAGTCTGTTTAACGATTCTGAGGTCTTCCATGCTTGATCTCCTCAGAGCCCAAAGCAGTAATACAATGTCCACTGTACTTTACAACCCCACGATTTCAGTTACACTGGAAAATAACTTATATTCTTATGGAGCATTAAATATTTACAGTAGTTATGTCTCTGGTGATGTGTGTGGGCGGAGAGGCTTTGTGAAAACATGTAGTAATAACCAGACAAGAATTTATAGCATTAAGTATCTGTCGGGCAAATTCACTGAGGAGTTGTGCCACTTTTCCAAACCTTTAACCACTAATCGCCCACAATCTGGCTTTACTAGACACAAAATGCACTAAAATATTTCATATTTTATATTTTTGTATATTTCTTATTTAAATATATTTTTGAATTTAAAAAAATAGATAAATAAATAAAATAAAATTTAAGTTTCATGAAATAACAATTGAACAACAATCTTTAAAGCATTTATTAAAAGAGGTTACTGTTCATTTATAAATATACTATTGTTGAAAACAAAAAAATTCTGTCATTTACTTGCCCTCATGTCATTCCAATCCTGTATGACTCTTTCTTCTGTAAAACACAAAATAAGATATTTTGAAGAATGTTGGTAACTGCGACAATTGACTGACATTTATTATCTTCTTGCTGCAATTATTTTATTTTACTTTCCACAGAAGAAAAGTCAAATACAGGTTTGGAATGACTTTTATGAGTTAATGATGACAATTTCATTTTTAGGTGAACTATCTCTTTAATTAATGTTCGTTCATAATACATTCATGTTAATTTATACAACTTGAAATGTTATAAATGCTGTAATATTATATGGATGGGGTTTCAGTTAAGACGCTTTGCTTGCTATGATACAAAATATTCGCGAAAGTGTTACTAGTATCTAATTTCACAGATAGTTTGTTTCTGTATTGTTTCTATCTAAAAATGTCAACACAATGTAAAGTATTTGCTCGGTGTTGTATTTCTCCCACCCTCCTCCACAGTGATTGGTCGGCTGGGTAAAAAAACGACAGTGATGAGCGCTGCGTCAACTCTTTTGGCGACTGATAAAAAACGCTCAGCTCTTCAGTGTAAAATAAACGCTCAGTGCGCTCCTGGCATTTTAAAAACGTGGCACTCCCATTGAAAACAATTGGAAAAATATGCTAGCAGCAGGAAAAGGCGCAGACCAACTTTATATTAGGTGGCCTTAACTACTATGTACTAACATTTGATATAATGCACTTATTGTGTACATACATGTTTTTACATTGTACTTTTCATTGTACTTTTTTTGTACATTACATCCGTAATTAATTTCTGTAATTACATTTATAATTACACTGTTGACACTTCCCTTACACCTAACCCTACCCTTAAACTTACCCATACCACCACACCTGTCCTTAACTTTACCCGTATCCCACCTCAATATCAGCAGATTGATTTTGCAATACAATATGAACACAATAAGTACATTTTACTTATTTTTTGATAAAAGTACATAGTAGTTAAGGCCACCTAATATAAAGTGGCGCCAAAGGCGCTTTTTGGAGGACACACGGCCTATCATATGAAAAATGCTGCATTTATTATTTTAATTTATGTTAATTTGAACATTTACTAATACATTATAAAATCAAAAGTTGTATCAGTTTAAATTATTAAATGAACCTGAGGTAACATGAACTAACAATGAACAGTTGTATTTTCTACCTAATGTTAACAAAGATTATAAAATACTGTAACAAATGTTAGTTAATGCATTAGGAACAGTTCACCCAAAAATGAATATTAACAATTTACTCACCCTCAAGTCATCCTAGGTGTATACGAATTTCTTCTTTTAGCCGAACACAATCAGAGTTAAATTGAATAATATCCTGGCTCTTCCCAGCTCTGTAATGGCACTGTAATAGTCCCCAAGTTTATAAAGCTCCAAAAAGCTCATCTATACATTATAAAAGTAATCCATATGACTCCAGTGGGTTAATAAATTGCGCCTTTTATATCACTTCTGAAGTGATATAAAAGAAGAGGAGCTACATCCTACATCATACGTCAGGTCAGAGGTCACCCTTCTGCCAGAACTCTCACGTGAATGCACATACGGCCACGAAATATACACCTATATACACCTAAATATACATATACTCTTAGGAGGGCTTAAGAAGTGTGAGTGAATTATGGGATCATTTTCATTTTTGGGTGAACTATCCTTTTAGTAGTAGACCTTATTGTAAAAAAATGTGTTAGTTGACCATATATAATGCATTTACTTAGGTTAACAAATTGATCCTTATAGTGAAAGAGTAACTGTTAAACTGTTGTCATTCTATTTAGCATAAGCATGGCTCCTTTACAAAATATAATTTAACTGGTATAATTAATGTTACTTTATCAGCGCCTGCTTTTGCTATTGAAAATGGAGATGTATTTTTATTGATCAAGGTAATGGTAAATCAAACGATGGAGGAGAGCACTATAAAGTGCATATATCCAGATTCGCTGGGTAGTCTTTCATCATTTTAAAGAGCTAATTCAGATGTCAGGGTTGCAGTGTTGGAGCTGTGCAGCCCTGATAAAATATGCCAGATTGGGGAAGTCAAATTATGTGCAGCACTAACTTGTTGATTAACTTGTTCATTTGATCACATAACTAACCAGTCAGCTGTGGCTCCTCTGTTTGATGGGAGTTAAAAGTGGCCTTTTTACATTCCCTGTCTCTGACTATAACACACTTCCCTTGGGGAAAATAAACTTATGAAGAACCTTTGCACTTTTTTGCAATGGCTTCAGAACAAGATACATTCACTTTTGTTCAAATGCGATCCCTTGTCACCATTTTATTGAAATACCCCTTAATGTATAATCAATCCATTTTCACGCTTCAACAGATTTGTTGCAATTGCAAACACTCTTTTTAACAGTAAACAGTGAAATGAGCTACTTTCTACTAACAAACCTGCTGAGTTGTAAAAGATTCTGCCAGCTGCCAGAAACACACAATCATAAAGAACTGCAAAGATAGAAGAAGAAAACATGCCCGAAGGCTGCAGTTTGGAAAAACAAAAATTAATCGAATCAAAATTAGAATATGACTCGTTAGCAAAATTACCAAGCTGGCGGCTATGGCTGTTTCCCTCATATCACGGCAGTGTAATCCGTGTCTCTATTCAAATACCGGAGATGGGGGTGAGGATCTTTTTACAACACACCAATTAAAAGATAATGACTAATTGACCATCATTCTTAAGTAATTGCCAAGAGATTTTTAAGCATAACCATGATGATCCATGTGTTCCATAATGTCAAAGAATTTAAACATCCAAAATATTTTTATATTAATACCCGACTGTGCGGCTGGGTCATGGATACTTATGTCCCTGTGGATATACTAAAATCAAACTCTCTTAAAACACATTTCTCACCCTCAAGTTCAATTTGTCCATCAGTGAATTCAGGCTAAATGCACAGGAGAATTCTGTCATTTTTTCACAATTTTTCAAATTACACCTTGTGTTTAACAACAACAAAAGATGGTGGTGGAAATGATTTTTTAAAACATTTTTAAACAATCTTTTTAAGTCTAATTTCATAGCTACCATTTTATGTACAGTACAAAAGTTTGGGGCAGTAAGTTTTTTTAGGACATTAGATTGATCAAAGGTAACATTAAATGGGTCGTATGATACTTTTTCATTTTTCCCTTTTTTTTACAAGCAAATTGGCTATTTCCGACACCAGTTGCCGATTATTTTATTTCTTTGTTTAAGCAAATTTACTTGTTGTTTATTTGCTCTATAACAGGCCACACTGGCCTTAAAAAAATTAGCCATTTGAAATGTGAGGCAACCACTGCATTTTAATCATGACCCAAACAAAGATATGTAGCATGAGCAGTTGTTTTTGACATTATTGCATAATTTTAAGACATAGAGCAAATGCAGAATGGTCTGACTTTAGCATTGTGAAATTGTTACATAAGACACACCTGCACAAAAAACAGCTGAATAAAAATGCAAATTCAATCTCTGACAGTAGGTGGTGCACATGGAAAAGAAGGGTTTCTTTGGTTACCGCTGTAAAAATGGCATCATCACTATTCTATTTCATTTAGAGATGCATTCATGTAACCCCCCTCCCCAATTCAATATTTATATTTTTCTTATAAATATAAATCCGTTCTTCAATTCCCGCTTTATAGCTATGCAGATTTAATGTTCACATCACCGAAATCAACAGATATGAGCTGCATTTTATTGATCAACAGCTAATTTCAAAATCAAAGACGGCATTAGGAGAGAGAGTGGCATAAGCACTGGTAAGATCATTTAGTTTCTTTACTTTTATTGATGATGATTGTGTATTGAGAGTCTGCAACTTTCACTTTCATTTGCTGCAGTTTGCTGAAGAGATATTCAGCTGCGGCGATGCGTGCTGAAGTTGCGCTGTCATATCTAACTATATGTCATATAGCCCATAACGCTCTCACACATTTATTTATTAGCATTGTTGGGAGGAGTAAAATTTACATATGTGGTTTCAATAACCAGATGCATTTACACATCCCACTCCCAGACCACCTCCTGTAGTGGTTTGAGCGATCAGATTTAAATCCGTCTCAAATGCGTGTCGGAGGGCATTAACACCTGGTTTTTTCACGATTGAATCCAGCTATCTGATTAGAGAAAACGCAAGTGACCATGTGTAAACAGGCCCACTGTGTCTGGTATTTTCTCTGCTGCGTGTCTGCACTCTCCTCTTTGCGTCCGTCTTCAGCGTGTCCCATCTCTGGCCTGTGCTAACGTCCTGTTAACAGACTTCGTAATATTTTCAGTCAAATGACATTCGGGAAATTCGGGCAATGCAGTTTGTGTATAGAATTGTGTGTTTATAGCACAAATTACCGGCTGTTTCCGATTTATGGCAGGTCGATTTGTGCGGTGCGAATTTTAAGGGTTGCAGAGAATTAATTTTGGGAGCAATTTCGAGCCTTGATAATGTGTTGTTACTTATTTTTCGGTTATTTATCGGGAGCTGCCAGGACATTGATAAAGATCTACCAAGCTCATAGTCTCCCACAAAGGGATTCATTCTATCTAACAGAAAACACTGATCCAGACCTGCCTAAAATGCAAGTCCAGATATTACTTCCACAAACGTCTACGTCAAAATGTAAAGTATTAGCATAATGGCTAGCAAAGAGAGAAGATGAGGATTTAGTGAATTGTAGTGTTGTTTCATGTCACAGAGACGCTGTGTGTGTTTGGCCTTCCGAAAACGGATGAAATTATGATTCAGATGTTAAGATTTATTTATAACGCTGTTCCTGAGCAGTAAAACCCAAAAGTTTGCTTGTGCACAGCACATTTTACAGAGGACAGCTTCCTGAACCTGGAAGAGTACAATACTGCTACATACAAAGACTACTTATCACTGTCAAAAGTTCTGCTCAAGTCGTGCTTGCAAAGTTGGTTCTGATCGATCAGCTTGCTCATCCGCATTTTTAAGAATCTGACTCAGGCTCGAACTGATATGGTAAAATAATGTACAGTATGTGAAAAATAATGTTTTTTGAACATTAATGCATGTTAACCTATTCTATTAACCCAATAAACAAAATAATAAACTTTAAAATAGCATCATATGACCCCTTTAAAGAGGTTTATAGCGTTTTTGACATGTTTTTAAAACTTTTTGCACAACTCTTTGATTTCTTGATGAACTGTGATGTCACACACTGAAGACGGGAGTAATGGCTGCTGAAAATTCAGCTTTGTCTTTACAGAAATAAACTACATTTTAAAACTTGTGACCAAAATTGTTACTTGACTAATCATCATTGGCGATTGCTTGTCGAAATGACCAACTGTGACATTGAAGAGAGAAAGGAGAGGTTTGTTTCTCACACAAAGCTATCATATGACTTTGTCGAAGCTGGGGTATTGCTCACATGTTGTATGGACCGCTATTATGGTGCTTTTTCTCCTTTTTGCAGTTTTTTTTTTTTTTTTCTTATTGCATGGGGGAAAAAAGACAAGAACAGTGTTCAGAATTTGTCATTTCATGTTAAATGCAAGAAATAAAGTTATGTAGGTCTGGATCAATAAGTAATTGATGACAGTTTTTTTTATTTTATGTTGGGTGACCTATACCTTTAAGGAACACTGTCTGCAGCATAGACGTGATGAAATGCAGACAGTCTGAGAGAAAATAGTCAAGATGGCTAATTCAGCAACACCATGATGACTCAGAAAACCAGGCTTCAATAATTGATGTTCCTCTCCTCTATAATCAGCGAACTGTGGGGAATCAGATGCCTGAGAGTGGGAAACAAAAAAAAAGTCTATGTGTGTGTGTATGTGCATTAATGCTGTGAAGAAGAGCGAAAGAGAGAGAGAGAGAGAGAGAGAGAGAGCGAGAGACAGTGATGGTGTTAGTGAACCAGCACTATAGCCAAGATTTGACAAATGTCTACAGCAAAGTGCTTAGAGGAAGATTTATCCCTTCGACATCTCCACATCTAATAAAAGTTCAGCAAACTCCTACGACTCATACATCATGGGTCAAAATCGAAAGTGCACAGAGATTTGTTGTGTTTGTGACACATGATGCATCATGACACCTTTGTAAAAACATCAACTAAATATAGAGAAACAAGTCCTGAGCTTTGGTTTCTGAGATGTAAAACTTGGATTACTAAGGTTTTGCTTCTGTTCAGGGCCAAGCGGGTACTGAGGCATTAGATCCTTTAGTTAGAGGTTTAAAATTCAGGTGTGAGAGTAATGCCAACATAAGCCACTACTGCTCAGTGCCTGTCCATCAGCTTGCCAGGCGGCTAGCATCAGTATTCTGGGCAGAGGCCTGCCTGTCAGGCTTTATTAGGGAGCTTAACCGGGGCACTGCCACTCCAGCAAGCTTAGGGTTCTGTCACCTAGCAAACACGCGTGAACCACAAGCCACATTATCTCTGTAAACGAAAGTCTTAGTTCTCTGTGAGCAAAGCTGCTGGAAAACAAAGCAAAAATTTGAAGGTTAGTTTGGGCTGGGCGGTATGATAATATATATTGTGCCGACAAGATAAATGTAGGGCTTTTCACACTTGAAATGGTTAACCCTGGGTCATTCTAAACCCTGGGTTAAGAGAATCCTGGGTTATATTGCTTCACATTGCTCATAATTTACCTGGGGTTAACAATTAATCCTGGGTATTTAAACCAGTTCAAAAACTGTACATTCCTAAACCCTGGGTAAACGTTGTTTGCATATTTGCGGTGTCAGTGTCATTGATTGGACGAAAGCCACATTCGGCCTGTTTATATAAACACTCTTGTGCATCCTCAAATTATATATAAATTATTACTGCTGAATGTTTTATCCGTTTTCTTCACGGAACTTCACGTTAATGTCAAGTGAGTAAGATAAAATATTTCAACTCAAAAAAGCATTTTGTGTCCAATTATTTCCCAGACGTAGTTTTGGTATTGAGGTCAAAGTTAACTTGCCTTGCGTTCGCTATACAACAGTGGGTGATGATGGTCATGAAGACGACTTGAACGATTTGAAGCGTTTCCCCCTATTGCAGTGACTTTCGTTTTGCATGTTCTGCCGACAGGGTGAACGTCTTCTATTAGGTTTCCCTTAGGACTTTTGTAAAAGCCAAAATATGACCACACCTCAGATTTGGTCCTTTTAGAAGGCTGAAAAAATCTCCGCCATTTCTTCTTGTTCAAAAAACAATGTTGCGCGCTGCACCTGCACCAGACTGAAGCTGGCTGGACAGGATTTATCACAAGTTTTCAAAATCATGATAATCAAACACGGTTTTAATGATAATTAAATTTTAAGCGATAATACTAACCGTCAGTACATTTTATCATGGTTTATCGTGAAACCGGTAATCGTCCAATCCCTAACCGGTATTGTCACAGTTCTGTTTAGTTAATTTCATTTTAATGGACTTTTAGTTTGTTGTTTTCAAACATTCACAAAATATGAAGTGTCATCCTTACTTACTCTGGATATGAAGTTAGAGAACGAAGCGTTGGTATTAACCCATCCTTCAGAAACTACTTTTTCACAAATTCAGCACATAACATTTTTCCGACATTTTTCGGCACATTTCCTTAAAAAATTTAATTCGACCACGGTGTCCTCGGATGGCGGGAGTCTATGGAGACTCGTATGTTCGTTGGTACAGCCAACAGAACATTTGTAATGTTTTTTGGCACAGACATTGTAATACTCTAGCTAGCTGATACAACGAGTAAACAGAAATGGCGGTCTCTGGGCTTCTCATTCAGGGGTGTGTCTATGCTAACCGACACTACCGAAACCTACTGTAGCTTAAAGACTTTATTTAATTGGCATCTTTGTTCTATTGTATTTGTCCTATTGTATGTAATTTGCTTCTTTGTTCTTATTTTTAATAACTAAAATAAAAAAATAATAATAAAAAACTATATTGTGATTTGTGATACATATGAAATAACATTTGGATCATATTGCACACCCCTAAGGATAGTAAAGACAAAGATGCTCTTTGGTTTCTCCTAAAGTCACCACAGACACTGCACATATAAAACACTTGATGGGGAAGAAACAATGCCTGCAAATTTCCCATTAACTTTGTCATAACCTTGACTGCATTTGTTTCCTCCATAAGCAATTTTAGCAAGAGAAGTGGGGGGGTATCGTTTCCTGCTAATCATGCTACAAATATTTAGCCTTTCACATAACACATTGATTATCCACAAAAAGTTGCAATGTTGAGAAGAGGAATAGGGGATAGATATTTCACTGTTGCCAAGCAACAGCGATTCAGACTAACTGGGTGGTGGCAGAGCAGTTCTATTAATGAGTGTAAACTTCATACAACACAAGGGTTCAGCAAAAAGGACATGGTCTTGTAATAATGGGGTTGTGTTTTCCATCCGCTACCTGTATCCCCAAAGGAAAATACAGTAGGAAAACAAATAGCTTTAGGCTATGTTGTTTGTACAGTTTTGGTGCATATGAGGTAGAGAGGTGATGTTAGCCGGGGTTGGCATCCCCTTCTCCCGTCAGGGTAGTCAAAAACAAGGACTTTGTTTTGTGATGATGTTTATGCATCGTTCACCCCATTTCTTTCTTCCTTCTGCATCTCTGGATTAAGGTCTCCACCTAGTGACAGTTCCTCAATGCAGCCGGGAGAGGCTTTTCTGCTCCTCTGAAAGTGCAACATGTTAAATATACGGAGGAAAACAGAAGCATGGAATGAGCTTATGGTGGTGCTGTATATTTCAGGGAATACTAACAGGTGCTTGTGGTATTATTAAAGGTTTAGTGCATAATTTCTGTGCCACTGTGCAGCACCAAAAGAACTGCATTTTTTTTTAAAATGTTAATGGCATACATTGTAAGAGTGTGCACAATAATACAATTCCTAAATAAATTAATGTATTAATATTTAATTTAGTTTTTGGGGAGCCATACTGTTTGACATTCTTTTGACATTTGCATGATTTTATGACAAAAAAAATAAAAAAATAATAATAATAATTTAAACTCCTTATTCATAAAGATATTCTCCTAAATTCATACATAAATGTCACTTCATTGCCCCATAAACTGATTTACACTCCTCTTCCACTAGCTGGATAAACATAGTCCCACCCCAAACTCAAGCCATTGGTTGAGTCAATGTTGCTATGAAGTGGAGGTTAGCCTTGGAATGATCAAACAAAATGTTTTGAAATCGCTGTAAAACCAGAATATTACATTTTTTAGGGAAATCTGTACAATTGACTTTTGACAATTGTCTTTGTATATAAAGCTGGTAAAAGTATTTTAACATTAAATAATTATACACATTCAATTAGACACATATACACCTTTCAGACTGGACACAGAGATAAGCTGAGCTAACAACTGGACGAAGGCCAGCCCCATTGATTTATTTGTTTTCAAGCATGGATGTTTGTTCCCTACGTGTGCAATGTTTCTTTGTGCCTTGTCAAAACATCAATATGAAGGTACTTCATTATATTTCCTACTTGGGCAAGCTGTCTCTAAGACACCAACAGAGAGCCGCCCTGAATGCAAATTTGTGTTTCATCCTCAGAAGCTCGTACAAGCCCTCTGCAGTCCTCTTGATCTCTAATGAAATTTAGAATTTGCTATCTCTCTGCAGCTCCTCCAAATCTTTTCCTTCATTGCAGGTGTTCCTGTTAACCAGCAGGTTTAATTACAAATTCACCCTGGCAGTCGTGGCTGAGCGTACATCTGAAGGTTGTTAAAGTGGACTAGCATGTGGGAATTGCCCCTCTGCTGACAGACAGTGTGAACGCTGCTCAGGGTAAATGCAATTAGAGTTTGTTAAAGTAAATTTCAACATGGCATCTAAAAATACCTGGGAATATTGTTGTTAAGACACTTGATTTTTAGCAAATGTATTTTCTCTCAGCAAGCAGCAGATACCAATCATTGTATTCACTAGCCTCATTCATAAAACATGAACATGAAGCTTTATGATTTGCTTTATGAAAATGGCTTTTTGTAAGGAAGTGTAGCATACTTTTAACCCAAGGCCAGGGTCTTCCAGATTAAACCAAAACACAAAATATTTAGCAGCACTTTTCAGCATTGATGCACCAAATCATCATATTAGAATTATTTCTGAAGGATGTGACACTTAAGACTGGAGTAATGATGCTGAAAATGAATCACAGGAATACATTACATTTTAAAATAGAAAAGTTGTTTTAAATTATAATACTGTTTTTACTGCATTTTTGATCAAATAATTGCAGTCTTGGTGAGCATAGGAACATATTCTTCTTATTTTATTCTTAAATGTTCAATATTCAATGTAAAATGCTAAATATTTGATATTTAATATAAACTTTTAAAGTATCTGACTTTTCAATATTTCTTTTTTTCTCCCACATATTAAATGATAAACAGCACAGGCCACCGAGTAACACACACATATGAGACAGTCTCCGTCTCTTGTCTTGTCTAGTGAAATTGTGCCCGTCACAAAAATGTGACATTGTAAAACATACATAGCCAAAATATGTCACACCATTCTAAAAAAAAAAAAAAATAGCCATCAGCGAGGGTCTAACTGTTTTAACAATTTGATTTAGCCCATGTACAATGCTGCTTTTCCTTGAAGTTACAGTCCAATAGCTTTTACAAAAATAGAACTTTTTTCGTTATTAAAAAACAAACAAACAAGCAAGCCCAGCCCAGGTGAGAAAAAGTAACACAAATTTACCACATTACTTTCTTTAAAAAATTACACTCACCTAAAGGATTATTAGGAACACCTGTTCAATTTCTCATTAATGCAATTAACTAATCATCCAATCACATGGCAGTTGCTTCAATGCATTTAGGGGTGTGGTCCTGGTCAAGACAATCTCCTGAACTCCAAACTGAATGTCAGAATGGGAAAGAAAGGTGATTTAAGCAATTTTGAGCGTGGCATGGTTGTTGGTGCCAGACGGGCCGGTCTGAGTATTTCACAATCTGCTCAGTTACTGGGATTTTCACGCACAACCATTTCTAGAGTTTACAAAGAATGGTGTGAAAAGGGAAAAACATCCAGTATGCGGCAGTCCTGTGGGTGAAAATGCCTTGTTGATGCTAGAGGTCAGAGGAGAATGGGCCAACTGATTCAAGCTGATAGAAGAGCAACTTTGACTGAAATAACCACTCGTTACAACCGAGGTATGCAGCAAAGCATTTGTGAAGCCACAACACGCACAACCTTGAGGCGGATGGGCTACAACAGCAGAAGACCCCACCGGGTACCACTCATCTCCACTACAAATAGGAAATAGAGGCTACAATTTGCACAAGCTCACCAAAATTGGACAGTTGAAGACTGGAAAAATGTTGGCTGGTCTGATGAGTCTCGATTTCTGTTGAGACATTCAGATGGTAGAGTCAGAATTTGGCGTAAACAGAATGAGAACATGGATCCATCATGCCTTGTTACCACTGTGCAGGCTGGTGGTGGTGGTGTAATGGTGTGGGGGATGTTTTCTTGGCACACTTTAGGCCCCTTAGTGCCAATTGGGCATCGTTTAAATGCCACGGCCTACCTGAGCATTGTTTCTGACCATGTCCATCCCTTTATGACCACCATGTACCCATCCTCTGATGGCTACTTCCAGCAGGATAATGCACCATGTCACAAAGCTCCAATCATTTCAAATTGGTTTCTTGAACATGACAATGAGTTCACTGTACTAAAATGGCCCCCACAGTCACCACATCTCAACCCAATAGAGCATCTTTGGGATGTGGTGGAACGGGAGCTTCGTGCCCTGGATGTGCATCCCACAAATCTCCATCAACTGCAAGATGCTATCCTATCAATATGGGCCAACATTTCTAAAGAATGCTTTCAGCACCTTGTTGAATCAATGCCACGTAGAATTAAGGCAGTTCTTAAGGCGAAAGGGGGTCAAACACAGTATTAGTATGGTGTTCCTAATAATCCTTTAGGTGAGTGTACATTGTAATGCATTACATTTAAAAGTAACTTTACCTAACAATGGGCATCATTCTAAAGAAAAAAATAGGCATCAGTGAGGGTGAGGGTTTTAATACTCTGTAAAACCAGCAGTTATATGTACTAAATAAAAATGAGTTCACTGCACTCAAATATTACCGAACGTTATATGGACACAATGACTAAAACAGAACTCAAACTGAATGAGTTACAGAACATTTCTAGTTCCTAGCATGATAATTGGATAATAATTGTATTATTAAGTGATTAATTAAGTGATAATTGAGCATTAGTGATAAACACCTGATGATAATGAGCAGCATCACTGAAGGAAAGAGAAACACAACTACAACTGACTTCAGCCACAGCTTTAGATGAAATCAACTGAAGATAACGTCTCGGTTACGACTGTAACCTTAGTTCCCTGAGTAGGGAACGAGACGCTGCGTCACCGCTTTGGGAACGCCTCTGCGTGATTGCGTCGTGAAGCACATGTGTAATCAGTCCAATGGAGAGACGGAACGTCATAGGCGGGTGACGTCATCGACCCGGAAGGTATAAAGCATACCGGCAAACAAACGCCGCTAGCTTCTGTGGTAGAGTGAAGCAAGACGCTTTTGCGGGCATGCGGGGAGTATGGCAGGGTGACGCAGCGTCTCGTTCCCTACTCAGGGAACTAAGGTTACAGTCGTAACCGAGACGTTCCCTTTCGAGGGAACTCGCGCTGCGTCACCGCTTTGGGAACGAGAATACCCACGTCCCCATAGGAGCCGGATGCCCGCCTGTGCATTGTCTAAAAGGCGAGCACCCGAGCCCCTGGAGTAATGTCAAGTTCGTAGAACCTCACGAAAGTGAGCGGCGAGGACCACCCCGCCGCGTCACAAATGTCTTGCAGGGAGGCCCCTGCTAGGAATGCCCGAGAGGCAGCCATACCCCTAGTCGAGTGTGCCCGGACAGCCAAAGGGAAAGGCTGCCCGACCACCTCATAAGCAAGTGAAATAGCCTCAACTATCCACTTGCTCATCCTCTGCTTAGAGACCGGACCCCCTCTCGAGGGTGGACCGTAACACACAAACAACTGTTCCGATTTTCTCCACAGGGCAGCTCTGTGGACATAAGCGTCTAGTGCGCGAACAGGGCAAAGCAGATTGGATCTTTCCTGGTCAGACGTCAGAAAGGGAGGTGGACAAAAGGCCATGAGTACTATGGGTCTCACAGTATTAGTGGGAACCTTAGGAACGTACCCCGGTCTGGGGTGCAGAAAAGCTTTAGCCATACCGGGAGCAAATTCCAAGCACGAGGGTGCCACAGAGAGGGCTTGTAAGTCCCCTATTCTTTTTAAGGAAGAGATAGCCAGCAGAAAGATGGTCTTTAAGGTGAGGAGTTTCTCAGAAATTTCTTCAATGGGCTCGAAGGGAGCCTGAGAAAGGCCCTGAAGGACAATAGATAAGTCCCAGGCCGGCACCCTGGTGCGTACTGCGGGCCTCAGTCTGATAGTGCCACGGAGGAAACGAGTAACTAGGGGGTGTCGCCCGAGGGTAACACCATCGAAAGGAGAGTGGTAAGCTGCTAAGGCCGCCACGTACACCTTCAAAGTGGAGGGAGCTAACCCAGCGGAGAATTTCTCCTGCAGGAACTCCAGCACCGCGCTCGCAGGGCAGTTAACTGGATCCCACAGGCGATCTCTACACCATAAGGTGAAGAGTCTCCATTTCAATGCGTACAGTTTCCTCGTGGAGGGAGCTCTAGAGTGTAGGATGGTCTCCACAACCTCGGTTGAGAGACCGGAGCTTAGGAGCTGGGCCCCCTCAGAGGCCAAGCCCACAGATTCCACAGCTCTGGGCGTGGGTGCAGGAAGGCACCGCCCGACTGAGAGAGCAGGTCCCTCCTGCACGGAATCTCCAGGGGAGAGCCGTTGAGGAGCGACACAATGTCCGAGAACCAAACCCGGGCTGGCCAGAACGGAGCTACTAGGAGCAGATGGGCACCGTCCCGACGAACTCTCTCTAGAACTCCCGGAAGCAGAGCGATCGGGGGGAAAGCGTACAGGGGCAGCCTCGGCCACTCCTGTACCATGGCGTCCAGTCCCAAGGGAGCTGGAGGAGTTAGAGCAAACCATAGACGACAATGAGTGTTGTCTTGAGTGGCGAACAGGTCTACTTCTGCTCTGCCGAATTCTTGCCAGAGGAGCTCCACCACCTCGGTGTGGAGTCTCCACTCCCCGGGCCTCGGCCCCTGCCTCGACAGGATGTCTGCTTCCGTATTCAGGCGCCCTGGGATGAAGATTGCCCTGATAGAGAGCAATTTCCCCAGGGCCCACAGGAGGATTTGACGAGTCAGTTTGTACAAAGGGCGAGACCTCAAACCCCCCTGGTGATTTATATAGGAGACCACCGATGTGTTGTCTGTGCGAACTAGAACATGATGGCCCCTGAGATACGGCAGGAAATGTCTCAGAGCCTGGAACACAGCAAGCATTTCCAGGCAATTTATGTGCAACGCACGATGAGAGTCCTGCCATAGGCCCTGGGCCGAGCGACCACTCATGGTCGCCCCCCAACCCGTAAGGGAGGCATCCGTGGTCAGAGTGACCCGCTGGCACGGTACCCCCAGTAACGGGCCTTGGGCTAGAAACCAAGGGTCCTTCCACATGACTAAGGCGCGGAGGCATCGCCGCGTTACCTTGATCACGCGAAAGGGATTTCCCCTCGGGAAAAACCCTTGGTCTTGAGCCACCACTGTAAAGGTCTCATGTACAACAGGCCACGAGGAATGACGTTGGACGCTGCTGCCATCAGGCCTAACAGTCTCTGATACTGTTTGACAGTGAGTGGCTGGTCTAGTTTCACCCCTTTCACAGCTGAGAGAATCGATCCTACGCGAGGCTCTGATAGACGGGCCTGCATCAGGATCGAATTCCAACACACACCCAGATACGTTATTTTCTGTACTGGAGAAAGAACGCTCTTCTTGAGGTTGAGCCTCAGCCCTAACCTCTTCATGTGCGCGAGAACAACATCTCGATGTTGAACCGCCAGACGTGCTGACTGAGCCAAAATCAGCCAGTCGTCGATATAATTGAGAATGCGGATCCCCTGCATACGCAAGGGGGCTAATGCCGCGTCTACACACTTGGTGAAGGTGCGGGGTGATAGGGCTAGACCGAAGGGAAGCACCCGATATTGGTACGCTTGTCCCCCGAAAGCGAACCTCAGGTACTTCCTGTGCTGCGGAAGGATGGAGATGTGGAAGTAAGCATCTTTGAGATCTATCGTGACAAACCAGTCCTCGGACCTGATTTGGGACACGATATGTTTGAGTGTAAGCATCTTGAACCTGAACTTTGCCACTGCGCGATTTCAGCGAGCGCAGGTCCAAAATGGGGCGCAACCCCCCATCCTTCTTTGGCACTATAAAATAGCGACTGTAGAAACCCGACTCCCTGTCGGAGAGAGGAACCTTCTCTATGGCCCCCTTCCGTAGGAGGGTCTGGACTTCTTGAGTCATAACCAGAGCCTGCTCGGGGCCCACCAAGGTAGGTAGGACCCCCTTGAAACCGGGTGGACGACACCTGAACTGGATGGCGTACCCTGATCTTATTATCTGCAGGACCCAACGAGATATATTTGGCAGTTTTTCCCATTCTGGCAAAAAATCTACTAGGGGTACCAGTCCCTCGAGACTGGCCTCTGGTATACTGAGTGCTGGGAGCACAGCGCCCTGAAACGGATGACCGGCAGGGAACGGCTGACTCGACAGCGCCACCTCCTTGTCTGGAGGACGCGGGCCATCCTCGGATGACTCGCGAGGGCCTTCCACGCCCCGGCACTCGGGCGGGGTTAGTGGAGAGACCCTGTGAGGGTACCGGAAAAGGACGGGCACCGTATGCTGAGGTGAACACCGCCTGTTCCCGAAGGGGGAAACCCTCACTGCCCTGGGCCCACTGGCGTCAGGGCCTCTTAGACGCAGCCTTCCTAGAGATAAGAACAGTCCGCAGATCTGCTCTACCCCTAGAGGGCTGCGTCTGGGGGTGTCGCCCACCGCCCCACCCTTTCTGAGGGGGAGTACGAGTGGCGACACTTTGTTTCTGTTGCGCCCGGTGTACGGAGCTTGTACTCGGTGTCTGCTGCTCCCGCACAGCAGCAGACGAGGCCTGGGGTTTTCTCGGGAGGAGCTGCTTGAGCGCCGCAGACTGTTTCTTTGCCTCCTGAAACCTGTCGGTGACGGTAGTGACAGCGTCACCGAACAGGCCGTCAGGAGACAGCGGCGCATCAAGCAGAAAGCTCTTATCTCTCTCCCGAATCTCGGTCAGATTAAGCCACAGATGCCTCTCCGTAGCCACCAGGGCTGCCATAGAACGGCCTATAGATTTGGCCGTCTCCTTGGTGGCTCGGAGAGCTAAATCTGCTGAAGATCGGAGCTCATTAACTAAGTCTGCTCCGATCTCCTGGCTGGACCCCAGGTCTCTTAGCAGGTCGGCCTGGTATGCCTGCACAATGGCCATAGTGTGCAGGCACGCGGCGGCCTGACCCGCTGCCGAGTACGCCTTGCCCACCAAAGAGGATGTGGTTCTTAATGGTTTGGTGGGCAAGGTCGGAGTTTTAATGGCCGATGCCGACTGAGGAGAGAGATGGCTCGCAAGCGTCTCCTCCACCTTCGGCATCGGACCATACCCATGCTTCTTCAGCCCCTGTATGTTACTATACACTGACGTATGGGGGCTGAAGACACGAGAGGACATGGGCCGCTTCCACGTTCTCGACACCTCAGTGTGGAGATCCGTGAAAAACGGTAAACTCCGACATGGAGGCTGGGCAGAGCGGGAGGGGAGAAAGCGCTCGTCCAAACGGCTCTTGGACGAGACGCTCTCTTGATTCTCTTGTGGCCAGTCAATGTTTAGTTTGGCCACAGCTCTGCACAGGACCTCCAAAAGCTCCTCACCAGCAGGGGATTGAAGTGGCGAGTCTTCAACCCCCGCGTCAACGCTGCAAATATCGATCTCGTCAGAGCTTGATAAAAGCAGCGCTGAGGCTGCCCCCTGGGTGGGAGAAACCGCAGGGCGGGCTCCCGAACCCAGAGAGGCAGCACTGGATCTGCCAGGTGAGGGCAGAGAAAGGGCTGGGCCCGTCTCTAACCCCTCTGACAGATCCATCTGCGAACCCCACGACATAAGCTGCCGCTGTGCCTCAGCAACAGCGGGGCCTGTGCCGCGGGGAACGCGAACCGGGACACCCTCCTCAAAAAGTGCCCGGCGGGATCGCAGCACTCTCATAGGCAAAGCCTCACAATGCTCACAGCCGGCCCCCTCGAGAGCCGACTGAGCGTGCTGTTCACCCAAACAAACAACGCACATCAAGTGTGTATCCCCGCTCGTGATGTGACGAGAGCAGGGAGGAACACACTTTCTGTAACGCTGTTCGCTCGCCATAATGTTCTCTCTAAATGTCAGTGTGAATGCAAACTTGTAGGAATAGACAAGAGAAGTCTGAACTCAGACACAAAACACAAATCTGACAATGACAATACACAGAGCGCTTGCTGAAAGCAACAGAAGCTAGCGGCGTTTGTTTGCCGGTATGCTTTATACCTTCCGGGTCGATGACGTCACCCGCCTATGACGTTCCGTCTCTCCATTGGACTGATTACACATGTGCTTCACGACGCAATCACGCAGAGGCGTTCCCAAAGCGGTGACGCAGCGCGAGTTCCCTCGAAAGGGAAAAGAAGACATTAAATCTCTGAAGATCTCAGCAGAGGAGGATTAAACAACTCCACAAACAGCATTACCAGCTTCATGCATTACTAACCAGATTGACTTTATTTTGGTCATTTCTGTTTTATTGAAAATAATAGTTTAGTCACCATGATGGTGATGAATGTTTGCTTTAGTTGGCCTCTTGACCCTTGACTCTTTAAATTAGTTTTTCTTTTTCTTTTCTTTTCAGCTTAAAATTTTCTTCCTGTGTGTTTATAAAGCACATTTGTTATGGCAAGAAAAGCCAAGAGAAAATGTGATCAGGTGATGTTGGTTGTTTATTGCTGATGATATAATCATCATGTAGTGGCTGAATCACTGATCTCATTCAGAGTCTAATGCTCTGGTTATAGAGGTAATTTGTTATTATTTTTTGTTCTATTTATAATAGAAGCCATGCGATTCTACAGCACGAGATTCAGGACAGTTGTGGTGATCAAACAACATGCAGGATTTAAAAAAAATGTAATTAGTGCACAAAAGGTTTTAATCCACAGCATCACTTAGACCAGTGGCCTGTTGCACAAAACAAGTTGGGCAAACTCCGGGTTACGGGGTAAGTTTCGGGTTAATAAAACCAAACAAATCCAACCTCGGTTAATATGTTTCATGACGCTGGTTATCAACTTTCTCTCAACCCAGGTTTAAACCCTGAATCAATGATTAATCATCTTTCGCATGCACATAAAAGCCACACCTTTTCCGCTATCAGCCAATAGCATTCAACATGGAAAAAAGCAGGTGTGCCTATTTCACAGTGGAAGAACAAGAAATTATTGATGACTTTAAGTCCATTTTAACCGCAAAAAGCAACACAGTTGCAGCGGCTCGGGAGAATTGCTGGCAGAAAATAACTAATAGCGTAAATGCGTATGTTTTTACACATCCATTTTTATAGGCTCACAACGAGGATAAAACCGGTTGAAAACTTAGATGCAACCCGAACTGCAAAAGGTCTTGGCAGCAGATAAACATGAAATAAAAAAACATTGTTCAAAGTGGTGAATAATTGCAATGTTGTTTTTATTGTTCTTGTGCGCATATTATAATAAAGTGTATCCTATGTAGCCAAGAAAAAAAAAAAAGTAAGAAAGTGTGAAAGTAAGAAAACGGGGGGAGGGCCACCTCCTTAAAAATACACTGCAGCAGAGGAGTTGGCCCTGACCAGGGTCGACCCATCATGGATGGCATTGATGGGAGTGCATCCTTGGAACTAGGTGCTGGCTCTTCCAAACAGGATACATGTATACAGGGTATGTGTACATCAATTTAGCTCTAGTTCAAAATTAGCTCTAAAATGCAAGCACTTATGACTTACTTTGTTTTTCAGCTGGGGGAAGTTCAGTTACCTTGTTGGAGCCAGCACACCCACCTACAGATGTAGTCTCATACAGAGGTAGTACCCAGCACAGAACATACCATGAGAACATGCTATTGCCATGCTATGTATTTATTGCATTGCCTTATTTGGTTAACAGGGTGAAGCTTGTGAGGAGACAATATCTGTGTGCTCCGAGACAGCTGCAGAGGTAAATGTGCTTTGTTAGAACATCTTTTAATGAGGAAAAAGTTTATCATGTCTATTATATTATAGGATTACTCACAACTGCATCCTCTTCATGAGGCCTCTTCTTCACACAGCTTCCCAGGCCAGAGAAAAAGGGTAATGCACCTTTCCATATTAAAGTTACAACTGTATACAATAAAATCATTACCAGTCTGTTACTACTTTAGCAGGAAACAGACACCATTAGAGCCCTCTAAAAAAGAAATTTGTAGCTGGACTATGAAATAAAATTACTGGAAAAAAAGAAAAAAAGCTGAAACTACAGACTGAGAAGTTACCGGAAGATGGTATGTGAAGCAATAGTTGTGAATTAAAAGACTGTTTTAAGAATGCCCTAACTTTTTTAAGCATTGTGAAAATCAAAACTTTGACTCCCAAATATGTGTACTGTACTTTTTATTAGAAATCAACTGGAAATACTGTGATGTTATTGCATCTCTCAGTGCTCTGCCAGATAGATAGTCCAATGTAATGGGGTCAGTTTCATCAGGGGGGAGTTGGTGGTTTGGTGGTGGCGCTTGCTCTTTTCTTATAGTGGCTATATTGTGCAGTATGCAGCCACTATCTGGGTGCTCTCTGTGATGATGTTCTCAGGCCATGTAGACAATTAAATTGTGCCTTCAGAATGCCAAAGGTATTCTCAGTTCTGACCCTGGTTTTGCTGTGGGCCACGTTGAATTGCTGCTGGGGTCTTGTGTCAGGGTCAGGGTAGGGGGTCATTAAAAATCGCTGACAAGCTGAACTCCTGTCTCCAACCAACAAGCCATCAAACATCCCTGTCATCTGCAATTAACAGGCATGTCAGTATAACAGATGGTATGACCATAGGTTAAAAATAGGACATAGGATTTGATAAGTCTAATCCGTTAAAGAGAAATGAGAAGGCATCTCGGACTGTACCTGAACATTGAGGGAGTGAATGGATTTTGCTCGTCTAGGGCTGCAGAAATTGCAATATATGTGCAATCTATTGCACCAATGACCCTAGGAAATCCTTTTCAAAAACACTGGTTATGCAACTTTAAGATATTTAACATTAGATGAATCTTCATAGGTAGGCAGCATTTGAAATGATCTTACCAACTATTTTGTAAAAGCCCTCTTTAATAGCCAGCGTCTCTAAGTGGCCAGGAAAAAAAAAGAATACATCAATGTATTCCTGCAATGCAAAGACCACTTTAAGTATTGCATGCAAATACACTCACCTAAAGGATTATTAGGAACACCATACTAATACTGTGTTTGACCCCCTTTCGCCTTCAGAACTGCCTTAATTCTACGTGGCATTGATTCAACAAGGTGCTGAAAGCATTCTTTAGAAATGTTGGCCCATATTGATAGGATAGCATCTTGCAGTTGATGGAGATTTGTGGGATACACATCCAGGGCACGAAGCTCCCGTTCCACCACATCCCAAAGATGCTCTATTGGGTTGAGATCTGGTGACTGTGGGGGCCATTTTAGTACAGTGAACTCATTGTCATGTTCAAGAAACCAATTTGAAATGATTCGAGCTTTGTGACATGGTGCATTATCCTGCTGGAAGTAGCCATCAGAGGATGGGTACATGGTGGTCATAAAGGGATGGACATGGTCAGAAACAATGCTCAGGTAGGCCGTGGCATTTAAACGATGCCCAATTGGCACTAAGGAGCCTAAAGTGTGCCAAGAAAACATCCCCCACACCATTACACCACCACCACCAGCCTGCACAGTGGTAACAAGGCATGATGGATCCATCTGGATCTCATTCTGTTTACGCCAAATTCTGACTCTACCATCTGAATGTCTCAACAGAAATCGAGACTCATCAGACCAGGCAACATTTTTCCAGTCTTCAACTGTCCAATTTTGGTAAGCTCGTGCAAATTGTAGCCTCTTTTTCCTATTTTGTAGTGGAGATGAGTGGTACCCGGTGGGGTCTTCTGCTGTTGTAGCCCATCCGCCTCAAGGTTGTGCATGTTGTGGCTTCACAAATGCTTTGCTGCATACCTCGGTTGTAACGAGTGGTTATTTCAGTCAAAGTTGCTCTTCTATCAGCTTGAATCAGTCAGCCCATTCTCCTCTGACCTCTAGCATCAACAAGGCATTTTCGCCCACAGGACTGCCGCATACTGGATGTTTTTCCCTTTTCACACCATTCTTTGTAAACTCTAGAAATGGTTGTGCGTGAAAATCCCAGTAACTGAGCAGATTGTGAAATACTCAGACCGGCCCGTCTGGCACCAACAACCATGCCACGCTCAAAATTGCTTAAATCACCTTTCTTTCCCATTCTGACATTCAGTTTGGAGTTCAGGAGATTGTCTTGACCAGGACCACACCCCTAAATGCATTGAAGCAACTGCCATGTGATTGGTTGATTAGATAATTGCATTAATGAGAAATTGAACAGGTGTTCCTAATAATCCTTTAGGTGAGTGTATGTACCATTAGCAAAGAACCACAAAGCAATAGATATAATTTGCGGCACATTAAGCATGTTACATGCTTAAGGATTTTGATATACATGCTTAAGGATGTGACGGCACTGCAGCGGTTCTTTCGGCACTGCAGCGATTCATGTGGTTCTTTGATCATCTCTCTTTTTTCTCACAGCTGGTTCGGTGCGCTAGGTGGAGAGCGCTGAAAAAACGTTCTTATGGCTGGTAAGAGAGCACCTTCGTGTGAGAGAACGCGCACGTCAGGCTGCACTATCCCCTGACTGTGTCGCCACGACCCCTCCCCCTGTGTGCTTCAGCACCAAGGAGAGCGTCCTTCTAAAAGAGCAACACAGATAGAGCTTGCGTCCTTTTCAGGATGAAATTCTATCTGTGTGTTTCTGGATGCGGTGGTTATCTGTCACCGAGGGATGGTCACAAGCGATCTATCTCGTGTTTGAGCGTTCAGCACGCTGAGGCAGCGCTAGTGGATGACTCATGTTCTCACTGCGGGAACATGACCATCTCGGAGTTGCGGTCGAGATACCATCTCGCAAGGGGTGGAGTCCCCGTGCCTCTGCCTCAATCTAATCCTCCACAGAGGGTTACTTCAGGCAGTAGCGCGGGTGATCTGAGAATTACGGTGCGCACGCTTCCTCCAGGGACCCAACCCCCGGGGAACCCTCACCCCTCCCGCACTTCGCAGCCAGCAGAGCTGCCGTTGGAACGCGGTGGGCCATCAGTATCCGTCGGGGCTCCTCTTGATGATCAGATGTCCATCACTGCATCGGAGGGAGGGTCAGAAGTTTCTGGAGATGACGTGTCGGTGCAGGGGGCTCCTTCGGGAAGATCCTCTGTGCCCGATACGGATCCGGAAATGATGGCCATGCTTTCCCAGGCCACTGAGAGAGTCGGGCTCGTGTGGAACCCTCCACCGTGTCCCGAACCCTCAAAGCTGGACGATTGGTTTCTCGGGGTGGCCCGTGCTGGTTCTCAGCGCCCCACCCCAGTTCTTTTCTTTCCAGAGGTGCATGACGAGCTCACTAGGTCGTGGACGGCACCTTTTACTGCACACTCATACCTCGCTGCGGGCTGCCTCCACGAGACAGCCGCCCCTGCCTGGTACCTGCATTCCACGTCACTGCCCCACGGTGGGTACGCCAGTGGTCCCTTTGGTCCCGCTTGCACGGTCTCTGTGAGCCTGGCTAGCGCTCCCCAGTCCATCTTGCTGGCTCATTTGGACCTTCAGGCTCGGCTATGCGATTCAGTTCGCCCGGCGCCCCCCCAGGTTCAAAGGCGTCCGCTTCACTTGGGTGAACGCCACAGACGCCCATGTCCTGCGTGCGGAGATCGCAGTCCTACTGGCAAAGGACACGATAGAGCCGGTCCCTCCAGCCGATATGAAGACAGGCTTCCACAGCCCGTACTTCATTGTACCCAAGAAAACCAGTGGGTTACGGCCAATCTTGGACCTGCGAGTCCGGAATCGGAGCCTTCACAAGCTACTGTTCAAGATGCTCACGCAGAAATGCATCTTCGAATGCATCCGTCCCCAAGATTGGTTTGCAGCGATCGACCTGAAGGACGCGTACTTTCATGTCTCGATTCTTCCTCGACACAGGCCGTTTCTGCGCTTTGCGTTCGAGGGTCGAGCATATCAGTACAAAGTCCTGCCCTTCGGGCTGTCCCTGTCCCCCCGTGTCTTCACGAAAGTCAAGAAGGGGGCCCTTGTGCCCATGAGAGAACAGGGCGTTCGCATCCTCAACTATCTCGACGACTGGCTCATTCTAGCACAGTCCAGGGATCAGTTGTGCAAACACAGGGACCTGGTGCTCAGACACCTCAGCCAGTTGGGTCTTCGGGTCAACTGGGAGAAGAGCAAACTCGCCCCCGTGCAGAGGATCTCTTTTCTCGGTATGGTGTTAGATTCGGTCGAATGCACAGCGCGCCTCACAGAGGAGTGCGTCCAGTCGATGCTGAACTGCCTGAACACGTTTCAAGGCAGGATGCCGGTTCCACTGAAACACCGCTCGGCCTGCTTCATATGAGCTTCAGCATTGGCTACACGGCCGAGTCCCAAGATGGCCGTGGCAACGCGGCACTCACCGGGTGAGCATCACACGGCCTGCCGCCAATCCTTCAGCCCATGGTCAGACCCCTCGTTCCTTCGGGCCGGAGTGCCTCTGGAACAGGTGTCCAGGCATGCTGTGGTCTTCACGGATGCCTCTGCCATGGACTGGGGAGCCACGTACAACGGGCATGCAGTGTCAGGGTTTTGACGGGCCTGCACCTGCATTAGGCACATCAACTGCCTCAAGTTGCTAGCAGTGCACCTTGCTCTGAGCCACCTCAAAAGGCTGTTACGGGGCAAAGATGTACTGGTCCGCACGGACAACACTGCGACCATTGCGTATATCAACCGACAAGGTGGTCTGCGTTCCCATCGCATGTCGCAACTCGCCCGCCATCTCCTCCTCTGGAGTCAGAAGTGTCTGAGGTCGCTTCAGGCCATTCATGTCCCTGGTGTGAGCAACCGTGTGGCCGACGAGCTTTCACGAGCTGCGCTCCCAGGGGAATGGCGACTCCACCCCCAGGTGGTTCAGCAGAAGGGAAAGGCTGTCTCCAAGCAGAGGATGGCCCACTGGATAGTGGATGCCATCACCTTGGCTTACCAAGCACAAGGTGTGCCCTGTCCGTTCAGGGTGCGAGCACACTCTACTAGAAGTGTTGCATCCTCCTGGGCGCTGGCACATGGCGCCTCACTGTCAGACATCTGTAGAGCTGCGGGCTAGGTGACACCCAACACGTTCGCTAGATTCTATAGCCTACGTGTAGAGCCGGTTTCCTCCTGTGTTCTCACCTCACACGGGTAGAAGCATTGAGAGGCCCGGGCTCTTGTTGGCTTACTGCGCTACGGCATGTTCATTCTCCAGAAGCAAACTCTGTGAGTCCTCCATCACCCTCGGTGCCGGAGGCGGCGGAGCGTCTGGCATCAGGCCCCTTGCCGCTGAATCCTTGAGAGCCGGCTTTGGGCTGGGGTTATATGAGTGACCCTCTGGGGATCCCATATATTTTTTTCCATGGTCGCTCCTACGGAAAGCCGTGTCTTTCCCTTGGGAGAGCCTTCCCATCAGTGGGACTGAGCCCCCTCTCTCCATTGCAGGCTACGGCTCAGCATTGTACTCCACATAACTCCTTCGAGGTACGATGTGGGCTCCACAGCGTTCCCTTCACTAGGGCATGCTTTCCCAGTGTTATCCAATAGTCACTGAACGGGTCATGCGGAACAGCAGTGATGGACTTCTCTGTGTGAGCCCCGTCTCATCAGGTAAGAGAGCTCAGGAGGCTCACACAGGGCACTGGATGGGGGCAGAGGCCATGGCACTTTGGTAGGGATTCCTATTTGTCGGTACTCCGACGTGGCGTCGAGAGTGACCGACTGAATGGGAACGTCTCGGTTACGTATGTAACCCTCGTTCCCTGAGGGAGGGAACGGAGACGCCACATCCCCTGCACCCTGCTGGAGTGCCAGTCTACCTACTCAGCTCCTCAGCAAAAAGCTAATTTGATGCAAACACCTGTGTCTCACTTATACCCGCGCTGCGTGGCATGAGCACCTGGTGCAATCATTGCATGCCAATGTGCATTGGCTCGTTTAGTTTCACTCGAAGTAGACTGGCTCTCGCAAGCGAGATTCCTATTCGTCGGTACTCCGACGTGGCGTCTCCGTTCCCTCCTTCAGGAAACGAAGGTTACATACGTAACCGAGACATTTTATTTAATTTATTTGATTTATCATTTGATTTTCTTATTTGTTATTTTAATGTTTGTGTGTCAGTTTGTTTTATCATGATCTCTGGTGGTTACTGGCTATGCTCAACCTATGGCTGATCATGTGTTCTATTCAGTGATTTGATTAAGTACGTTGTTTGTTGATCTGTTAGTAAGTGGTTACAATAAAAACAATTTAAAAAAAAATTAAATTAAAAAAAAAAAAAACAATCCACCTTCATAAGCCCGAAAACCAGAGTTTGCTCAAACTAATCGCAAACTTACCTGGGTTAAAACCTAAACCGGCTTTGTACAACAGGCCACTGGGATGGGCAAACTCGGTCCTGGAGGGCCACTGCCCTGCAGAGTTTAGTTCCAACCCTAATCAAACACATCTGAACCAGCTAATCAATGCCTTCAAGATTACTAGAAAGCTACAGGCAGGTGAGTTTTATCAGGGTTGGCGCTAAACTCTGCAGGGCAGTGTCTCTCCAGGACAGAGTATGCCCATCCCTGACTTAGACACACACAGACATAAAGAATTAGCATATGAATATTCAGATAAACAGATCAACTCTGAACATAAAACAAGCTACAAAAACAGCAAAAGTAAAAGCAAAAAATTTTTTGTCACAATTCAGATGCATAATTTATTCATGCCGCAATGCAAGCTGGGACCCATGGGGGAGTTTTGATTGGTGGTACCCAGCATGCACTGAAACATGAAGCTTTTCATTGATTGTCACCATTGTTGAGATTCATACGGTGATTCTTGATGTTTGTGTGTGTAAGTAATGCCGTAGATGAAAATCTTTTAAGCACTACATGATTTTGAAATCTTGCATATTATTCAATTACCACAACAGTGCTGGATCTCGTGCTGTAGAATCACGTAGCCACCATTATGAATAATACAAAATGAACAACACATTACCTCTATAACTACAGCATTAGACTCTGAATGAGATCAGTGATTCAGCCACTACATGATGATTATATCATCATCAATAAATAGCCAAATCACATTTTCTCTTGGCATTCCTTACCATAACAAATGTGCTTTATAAACACCTTCCTTTATATCCACCTTCCTCCCATCATCTCAACTCGGCTCGCCCCCTTTCCAGGCGGCTTCAGCCCTGGCTTGGCAGCTCAGTCACGTTGGTTGGTTCCTTTGAAGTCGGCGCGCTCGCATTCTTTTATACTCCGCACAAAGCAACCCATGCAAGTATAAATTCCATCGGAATTTAGATGCATTTTTATATTTGTACCCGTTTAAGGTGATATTATTCTTTGCTGGCTCTCTGTGGTTATGTATTGCCATTCCTGAACCTTTCCTTTCTCTTTCGTTTTCTTCTTTTCATTCTCTTTCGTTACTTTTCGCTATTCTGTATATACATGTATTCTTTATTTGGTCGTATGTATTCGTAGTATCAATTATTAAAACCATTGTATCCACGTTTGATTGTCATTGTTGCCGCTCACAGAACATAGTCACTTTAATGTTCAGATCTAGCCACAAGCTCTCATAAGTATCTTTGAATACTTTAGTTAATATCCTAATAATTCAGAAAGTTTGTTCTTCGTGGCCAGAAGGATAATCTTCCTGAAGATTTAATAAGAAAGAATAAAACTTTGTGAGAGTTGATAAAAGATTGTACTGTTTGTTCATTAAACGAACGGATCAGATGAATTTTGAATTAATTCTTTAAACGTTATTCTGTAGCCTACTGATTTGGCATGTATATTCATAGTCAATTACAATCCATTTGTCCACTGGAGGCAAGTTTGCTGAACCCAAGTGCAGTTTTATTAAACTTAAATCTTAACATAAATCAAAATGCAAAACATAAAACAAAGACTTGGCTTGACCTGATTTAGCTTAGCTTGGCTTGACTTGACTTGACTTGAACAAAAAACAATGGCATGGCATGAACAAAGACTCACCAACAGTGGGTTACATAAAAACAATACTCGACCAAGACACACGGCAAACATGAGGGCTTAAATACACATGGACTAAGGACAAGACGAGACACACCTGTGAACAATGATTAAACCAATAAACCAATGAGAACATGACAAACCACAAGACAAAGGGCGCTGATAGGGGGAGGAACGGCGGGCCAGGCCAGTGCAGAGGCACCGGACAGAGACCCCGGTATGGCGTGGGTGGACCTGGACCGTGAGGCGTGGGCGGACCTGGATCCTGGGGCGCGGCCTTCCAGGCCTTCTTAGGGTATCCACTAACCCCCCACAGATTTTCTTGGGCAGGACTATGGGGTCATGGCCAGGAGTCCCCTCTGGACGCTGGTCTGGGGCTGGAGCCCCCTCAGGACACTGGTCTGGGGCGTGACTCTGGGCGTGGACATGAGACATGGCTTGGCTCTGGACGTAGACAGGAGACATGGCTTGGCTCTGGACGTGGACAGGGGACGTGGCTTGGCTCTGGACGTGGACAGGAGACATGGCTTGGCTCTTGACATGGACAGGAGACATGGCTTGGCTCTTGACGTGGACAGGAGACATGGCTTGGCTCTTGACGTGGACAAGAGACATGGCTTGGCTCTGGACGTGGACAGGAGACATGGCTTGGCTCTGGACGTGGACAGGGACAGAAAACATGGCTTAGCTCTGGACGTGGACAGGGACAGAAAACATGGCTTGGCTCTGGACGTGGACAGGGACAGGAGACGTGGCTTGGCTCTGGACAGGGACAGGAGACGTGGCTTGGCTCTGGACAGGGACATGAGACGTGGCTTGGCTCTGGACGTGGAAGTGGACAGGTGCTGTGGGACTGCGGGGCTCCTCCTCCGCCAATCCCACAGTATAAGATGAGCCACTCAAAAGAAGGGCATAGTCGATGTACTGGGCCAGGGATAGATGACTCTTTCCCCCAGGCAGCTCTGAGCAAATGGGCTCAGTTAGCCCAAACTTAAAAATGTCCTTAATAGCCACATCATTAAAATCTACCTTGCTGGAAAGTTCACAAAAGTCCTGGACGTAGTCCTCTATGGGCCGCTGGCCTTGACGAAGGCGAAGGATGGCAACTGCTGGGTTCATTGTTGCGGTCATATATTCTGTAACAGAGTCCACTGGAGGCAAGTTTGCTGAACCCAAGTGCAGTTTTATTAAACTTAAATCTTAACATAAATCAAAATGCAAAACATAAACCATATATGACTACATACAGTATATACTGTATATATATATATATATATATATATATATATATATATAGGCTAGGTATTTTCCTCTTGGGTAATTTGGAGATTTATAATTTAATCATAACCCGTTACGACTAATTATAAATAATAAAATATTAATATCCATAATTCCCTATTGAATTAAAATTGAGCTAATTTAATTTATTATTATATGTAGCCGAGTCGCTACAGCAGCATTCACATGTTCAAATAAATGTTCTGCACTAACAGAGCAATCGCACCAGGGTTCGTTTTAATCAAACCAAACCAGCCAAGTGTGAACACACCCTTCAGACTATCACTAACTACCGAACTTGCCAAAATGACCTCTACAAAGGGGCCTTAATAATCAAACTTACATTTTCACATCTGACATCTGGCACAATGATAGACGCCTCTCATGTCTTTAAGTCCTGTCCTATTAGTATGAGCAGTACATTGTGAAGTGATGTGTGAATATGAGACGCCAGTTCTACTCAAGAGGCATGGGGTGATCATTTTAACAGAGGCGAGGCATGGAAGGGGTAATTTATTCAGCCATGAACTGCGCAGCGAGGCATTTTGGTGAGCTCTCTCCTTTAATGTCCCTCTATTAGTATATATCAGGGTCATCTGTCTTTATCTGTAGGCTTCAGTGAGAGAGAATCAAGGCTGGTGACCTTGAGAACACAGGAAATGTCATGTGCTTGATCTCCCCACAGGATTTACCTCTGCATGACTGCTCACATGAACGTGTGTGAATATCGATTTAACACAGTGGGCCAGGTGTATGATGTAGAATTACAATTTTCATCCATCTCAACATATCATCCTTTTTTTATTTTACTGTTAAGGCATGCAAAGCAAACAACCAACATACTGATAATAATGGTCACATGCCCCACACAATGTGGCTCAGTTGCAGTATGGGTATTGGTGTGATATGCAAATATAACAGAATTAATTTTGGCTGAATGTGGCTCATTGAAGTTGATTTGACTATTACGGTACAAAAGGCAACAGCTGTCATGTGTCTCATCTTCTTCATCATCAGCGTTAAATGTTCAAAAGCAAAGAGTTAAAAGGGAGTGAGAGCAGAGTCAGCACTGATGGGAGCACATCAAACCATGCACAGGAAAAACATGCCTGTGGCCATATTACATTGCTTCTTGCACATTATGCGACACTTTCAAAGTGAAATGTACATTGAGAAGGGATAAAGTTGCGTTCAGTTTTATCCAAAACAGATGAACGTGAATCTGGCAACATTTTATTACATTGATTGTTGTACATATCGTATTGTACGTATGTTGCACAGCAGTTCAGAAATGTAATGAAGCTAAAATGTTAATGCTCTATCGCGTTTGAAAATAACGTACACACTAAATCCAACTCTAGAATTGGGTGTTAACAATAGTGTGAGACACATTTGTTGAAGCAACCATGCCATTTTAAGTCTTTAACTCATGTTCACGGGACTCATACCCGAACGCTCCACATCAGTTACGTGTAGGTTGCAGAAATCCCAAACTTTCATATGCTGACGAAGTTCCACTCAAAAGTTTGAAGATTTTTTTTTTTTTTTTAAAGAAGTCTCTTATGCTCATCATGGCTGCCATTACTGCAGTCTTCAGTGTCACGTGATGCTACAGAAATCATTATAATAGGCTGATTTGGTGCTCAAGAAACATTTCTGATTATCAATGCTGAAAACAGTTATGCTGCTTAATATTTTTGTGGAAAAAGTGATGCAGTTTTTCAGGATTCTGTGGATATTGTGTTGGTCCCCCTTTTGCTGCCAAAACAGCCCTGACCCGTCTGGCACCAAGATGTTAGCAGCAGATCCTTTAAGTCCTGTAAGTTGTGATTTGGGGCCTCCATGGATTGGACTTGTTTGTTCAGCACATCTCACAGATGCTCAATTGAATTAAGATCGGAGGAATTTGGAGGTCATTGTTGTGCTCCTCAAACCATTCCTGAACCATTTTTGCTTTGTGGCAGGGCACTGCTGAAATAATGCGCCCCGCCGTTTCCATGAAAGGGTGTACATGGTCTGCAACAACGCTTAGGTAGGTGGTACGTGTCAAAGTAACATCCACATGGATGGCAGGACCCAAGGTTTCCCAGCAGAACATTGCCCAAAGCATCACACTGCCTCCGCCAGCTTGCCTTCTTCCCATAGTGCATCCTGGTGCAATGTGTTCCCCATGTAAGTAATGCACACTCACCCGGCCATCGACATGATGTAAAAAAAAAAAAACTTATTCATCAGACCAGGCCACCTTCTTCCATTGCTCCGTGGTCCAGTTCTGATGCTCACATGCCCACTTGCGGCAGTGGACAGGGGTCAGCATGGGCACCCTGACTGATCTGTGGCTATGCAGCCCCATACGCAACAAACTGTGATGCACTGAGTATTCTGACACCTTTCTATCAGAACCAGCATTAACTTCTTGAGCAATTTGAGCTACAGTAGCTTGTCTGTTTGATCAGACCACACTGGCCAGCCTTCGCTCCCCACGTGCATCAATGAGCCCTGGCCGCCCATGACCCGGTCACCTGTTCATCTTCCTTCCTTGGACCACTTTTGATAGATACTGAACATTGCAGACCAGGAACACCCCATAAGAGCTGCAGTTTTGGAGATGCTTTGACCCAGTCGTCTAGCCATCACAATTTGGCACTTGTCAAACTTGCTCAAATCCTTACACGTGACGATTTTTCCTTCTTCTAACACATCAACTTTGAGGACAAAATGTTAACTTGCTGCCTAATATATCCCACCCACTAACAGGTGCCGTGATGAAGAGATAATCAGTGTTATTCACTTCACCTGTCAGTGGTCATAATGTTATGCCTGATTGGTGTATAAAGCACATATTAATGCCTTATTCTGCATGACCTTATTCTTCATCCCATAATCCTATCCAATACCGAAACTTTACCGCTACAAAAACTACCTTAATAGCTATTAATAAGCAGTAAATTAGGAGTTTATTGATGCAAAAGTCATAGTTAATAGTCAATGTGTTCCCCATGCTAAAATGTTACCGAAATAGAAATATTTTGTAACATTATAAAACACTTTACTGTCACGTTTAATAAATGTAATGCATCCTTGGTAAATAAAAGCATTCATTTTCTGTAAAAAAAAATAAATAAATAAAAATAAAATAAAAATAATCTCAACCCCAAAAATTTTTAACGGTAGTGTACGTTGCTTGAATAACTACATTTACACTTGGACATGTTGCGTAATTGCACCTGGTTAAATGAGTAATCAGATTGTTATGCGTCTCGCATTTATCTCAGAGGGGATTTACACTTGGTCTTTTCATGATCAAAGCAGGGGGGAAAATGCAAGAAGTTCGCAAGTATAAATACCCCCTTAAGTTGGGATATTTACAGCCTGGTCTGGTTTGCTAGTTTTAGAGGTTTTGTGAGTTGGTCAGGCAGGGCAAGCATTTTAATGAATCATCTACCCAATTAATGAATGTCCTCCTACATAACGAAGGAGGAACAGTTTAGTATTGACCCTTCAATTATACGACAACGCTTTCAGCAAATGGATAATGAGTTATATTACAGAGAGCGGCAAAAAAGTTTTTTTGCTGAGAGAAAGATAGAAGGTAGTGGGTGCTGGTCAATCTGAACCCCATATGCTTTCATCTATGCACCTGTGGGGGCAATTAATTAACCTATCCTTCTTTGATCATCTACATTTATTGTTAGCTATATTGCACAACATTACAGGGCAGAAGTAGAAGGTAAGGAAGGCTTCTAATAAGAAGCAACAGGAATACATTATCTCTCGTTCTCACATAATAACTTTAAACATTCTCATAAATTATTCTGGTAATGTTTGAAAAGATACAGAATGTCTTCTTTGTGAAGCCTAGAGACTAGTTCAGAAAAATAGATTTTTTTTTGCCATAATATTGTTCTTTTGAATGTTGTTAATGATTATATTCAAGGGGAACTATTATGCCCCTTTTTACAAGATGTAATACAAGTCTCAGGTGTCCCCAGAATGTGTCTGTGAAGTCTCAGCTCAAAATACCCCACAGATAATGTATTATTCAATGCTGTAAATGAGCATTTTTGAGTGGAAGGAAAAACATGCTGTTTTCGTGCATGTATCTTTAAATGTAAATGAGCTGCCGCTCCCCACCCGCTTTCCAGAAGAGCTTGTGCCTCAGATACTCAATCAAAACTAAACAGATGTTTTGTTAGTTTTTGGCAATCATCTCTATCGCGGTCACACTCAAGTGACATTGCAGTTCTTCATCATCATGATTATCTGCATTTTTTTTTTAAGCCATATCAGCCTAAACTTCTGATATATGGTTTTTCTGAGCACACACACCCGAAGCGCATGCACAGAAAGCTGGATGTCAGACGGCGCATCCTGTGAGTATTAAACTAAGTTCTCTTTCATGTCTTATTGCGGTTAAACTGTCAAATACACACAAGGTTATATCAAAACAAACAACACAGCAGAGTACGTCAGCAGTCTTGAGCAGGTCCTAAGCATTTGTGACGTCATATTACATTGAAACTGCAAACGTCTTATTCTGAGACACTGATTATTATTTATGGGGAAAAAAGGAGCGGTGGATTTGTACCATTATGGAGTGGTTGTGTACACACACCGCCGACACAGTTATGTTGTGAACTTTGCATAATAGGTCACCTTTAAAAATGAGAATCGGGCAAAATGTACTGGATAAAATCAAGTCCCACTCTACATTTATTCTCACTTCTGTTTCACTCAGAAATAAAACAGATTATATAAGTAAAATGCAAATGGTGTTTCATAACATTCCAAGCTCACATTCTAAAGTTGTTTTTATGCTTATTTTTAAATCAAACTGTTTTGCATGCAACACACATAACCTCAAGGGTCTTTGAGGTTCAAAACTATACAATATATACACAGGCAGCACATGGAGCTAAACTGGTAAGATTTAATTTTTGGAATCCAAGACCTAAATTGCTACCTTTACTTTGCTTTGTATGCAGCATCGTGATGGCAACTTCAGCTGCCTCCACACAGAAAATCAAATAAACAGAAGCAGTCGTCTCAGACCTGTCTTAGTTTATTTCTTCGTGAAGGCCTGGTTAGTCTGGTTACTGAAAGCTTTAGCTTTTCACATAAAGTGATTATGGAGAATCTCTGTAGAAATAGGAGGGGGGAAAGATGGAAGCAAAGGAATGTGGAGGGGCTAATCTAAGCCATATCAATATCGTCCTTGTGTCCACACAGCACTGTCACTCACACACAGGTGGACACAAGGCTGAAGGGATACAAGCTGCACTTTATCAGTGTATGATTTCACCTTTTTTTAATACTTTTTTTTATTAAAAATTATAATTATTTTTTTCATTGGTGCAAATGTATTTATTTGTATAAATTTGTCATCTCTGATTTTCATTCAAATGTATTAATTAAATAAAATAAAAGTATTGTCATTTGTGCGTATTTATTAAAATAGATAAGTTATTTATTGCCATCGGTGCAAATTTAATTAAATAAATTGGTAAATAAATCAATAAAAAATCTGTGCAAATGTATTCATACAAACTACATAAATTTGCTCTGATGACAATAAATGCTATTTATTTATTTCAAAATAAACCAAATGTAAATGAGTCAATACATCATCAATCCAAAACGTGTTTTTGTTTCACTATGATAAGCCTATTATAAGTGTTTATATTTTAGACCTGTCAGGATGGTTATGGTGTGTGAGTGAGTGGCATAGGTTAGTTGAACATGGAGCACGCTGAATCTCAAACCTCCAGAGAATCACCTATAAAAAAAAAACGCTGAACAGAGGAAAGTCTGCTGGCAAAAAGAGAGCTCGACAGGTCGTAATAAAACGAGAATCAACACTGGCTTGGCTTTTCGAAGATGGCGGGAAGGACTTAAGGATTTGAAATGTTGTAATAGATAAATTGCCATATGTAGCTCTATAACAGAGTTCATTGTAAAACATTATATTGTGAAGGGTCATTTCATTATGGTTGTTGTATCACAGTGCAGGAATTTATTTTCAAGAAGGTACCATGTGTCTATTAAAGGTTATAGCTATGGTAATATCTTTAGCTAGTCAGCTTGAGATCCTTTCCATCTAAACTGGTTATATCTCTTAAGCCTAGTAGTGAACGTAAGCCTACTTACGGCTTACGGAAAATAGGCTCATTTTCCAACTCCCCTAGAGTTAAACAGTTGAGTTTTACCATTTTTGAATCCATTCAGCTGATCTCCGGATCTGGCAGTAGCACTTATAGCATAGCTTAGCATAGATCATTCAATCGGATTAGACCATTAGCATCTCGCTCAAAAATGACCAAAGACTTCCAATATTTTTCCTATTTAAAACTTATCTCTTCTGTAGTTACATTGATGTACTAAGGCCGACGGAAAATGAAAAGTTGCGATTTTCCAGACTGATATGGCTAGGAACTATACTCTCAATTACTGCGTAATAATCAAGGAACTTTGCTATCGTACCATGGGTGCAGCAGGCACAATGATATTACGCAGCGCCTGAAATAGGCTAACTTCTGTCAACATAACCAATGTGACGACCTGCTTGAGAAACGATTCAGAAGATATTTACTTTGGTGCAGATCCTGAACCATATCTATTTGAACCAGAATACACTGAAGATGAGCTTTTGGAACGTGTAAGGCAAGAAAGTGTGGCTGAACAGACTGGGGCAGAAGGGAGGAGGAGAGCAGATTCAAACCTTTACAACGCACAGAACCATGGCTAATCGCACAGGTAAATCCACTACCTAATTTGCCGGCTGCAACTCTGCAACTACACAAACCTAGGCTGAATCATTCACTATTCCCTACGTTATTCCACTAATACAGTTCACTTGAAGGAGTGAATGAAAACGAGTGAGTGAATTCGGACAGCTGCTGTGTGTACATCAGTTGTACACTCGTTATTGCGGTGCAATGTGGGATTGAATGAGTGCACTCAATAACATCCACTATAGTTTTGGACACCACTACAAATGGCTGTCCCCTAAAATAATGCCCTATTTGAGGGTATAGTGGGAATTTCGGATTCAGCCTTAGTGCCGGTCACGTTGAAAGTTACCTAGCTGGGGACTATTTTCAGGCGCTGCGTAATATCATTGCGCCTGCTGTACCCATGGTACGGCAGCAAAGTTCCTTGATTATTACACAGGAATGAGAGTATTGTTCCTAGCCATATCTTTTCATTTTCCATCAGTCTTAGTACACGATGTAACTACAGAAGAGTCAAGTTTTAAATAAGAAAAATATTGAAAGTCATTTTGAACGAGATGCTAATGGTCTAATCCGATTCAATGATGTATGCTAAGCTATGCTACCACCAGATCCAGAGATCGGCTGAATGGATTAAAAAACTGTTTAGCTCTAGGGGAGATGCAAAATAAGTGTTCCTTTAAGATCTCCATAGCAATAAGCAGTTGATAGCAATAGCATGATATGTTTCAGAGGGAAAATAAATGCTGCTGTTATGGAAGGAGATATAGCAGACCAATGCAGTAATTGTAGGCAAAATGAGATCGAAATTAAATTCAGAGATGTGTTCATCTTTTGCAAGGGTGATGAGGTGTAGAAACCGTTAACAGTTTATAACTTTTAATGAAAGCGGGAGTGCTATTTAAACAGCCTTAATTTGCAGATATTTACATATTTACAAAACACGTGAAAAGGAATAAGCACCTCACCCTGGGAATCATTTGTGCTCCCCTGTTTTTAGTCGTTTAGAGCTGAAAACAATTGTTGTTTTTTGTGCCTTCCAGATGGTACTTAGAAATATCAATTACAAGCTAGTTCAACAGTTTGCAAATGAGTGCATGCATTAGGAGCATTGCAGTTCTTACTAACGCAGCATGTCAGGAAATCACATCTGTCATTTAGAGAGCACGCAACGATCTAAGTCAATTAAACAGCGAGAAGCAAAATAGTCTATATTTAGAAGCATCATCGAGATACAAACAGCGGAATCACAAACCTACACTGGCCGTTGTGGCTGGTGGTGGGCATTCAATCTTTAAGATGAAAATAATGGATGTGTTATTTTAGCTTGGTCGCTGGCCTTGCGGATACAACATTTCGTTAGAGGCCAAGTACAAATGGAAAAGAACACTGAGAGGGTCCTCACTGCACACCGCAAACTAGAAAACATCTTAACATTTAAATTACATTATATGTATTCAACACATTTCTGCTTGTCCTTTACGAAATGCTCAGAAAAATGTACAGAAACTGAAAATAGCTATAACTGAAAACTATGTTCGTCAATATGGATACTGTTCTTTTGCCTGTCTTTAGTTTGTGTGAGATTAAACTACTATTTGAACTATGCCTGTCTTCCTGCCAGCGCGTACCCAGCACGCACCCATAGATACACTATGCTTCAAAAGTTTTCAAAATAACATTAAGCAGCAAAACTGCATTTTCAGCATTGATAATACTTATGATATAATTTTTTGAAGGATCAAGTGACACTGAAGACTGAAGTAATGGCGGCTGAAAATTCAGCTTTGCCATCACAGGAATAGGTTACATTTTTAAATATATTAAAATACGAAACTGTTATTTTAAATTAATAATAGTATTAATATTACACAATATTATTGTGTAAATTAACGCAGCATTTCTCAGCATTAGAGATTTTTAAAAAACATTTAAAAAAAGCTTAGTGTAGTCAAACAATGAGCTATTCTTAAATGACAATATTCCATACTAACTAATAAAACAATATATTTTGCATAACAAATGGCACACTGTACTACAACCCTCTTTATTTACGCAGCTAATGCTACATAACATTAAAATTGAGCTTATCGCAATTATGAAATCGCAAAGGCCACATTTATTTTTTTATGCGCAGTTTGTCAGTGCAGGACAGCTCTGTGATCAGTAGTAAATGCTGCTCCATCTGAAATCACTGCGAGTTTGAGTCGCTTATAACGTGCATTTGAAAAAGCAACACGCGTCAAACATCTTTCCAAACATGAGAAGCATTTAGTCATGTTTAATCAATCAAGGCGTTTCAATCTTGTTATTCAGCTCACCGATAGTATGATGTTCATAGGGATTTCCTGGAATGACGGTTGCTATAGAGGGTATGCATGGACGTCACTTTCCCACCGGAACACGCCCCTCTTAGCCTGAGTGAGTCAGCTTGAATCAGTCGGCCCATTCTCCTCTGACCTCTAGCATCAACATGGCATTTTCGCCCACAGGACTGCCGCATACTGGATGTTTTTCCCTTTTCACACCATTCTTTGTAAACTCTAGAAATGGTTGTGCGTGAAAATCCCAGTAACTGAGCAGATTGTGAAATACTCAGACCGGCCCGTCTGGCACCAACAACCATGCCACGCTCAAAATTGCTTAAATCACCTTTCTTTCCCATTCTGACATTCAGTTTGGAGTTCAGGAGATTGTCTTGACCAGGACCACACCCCTAAATGCATTGAAGCAACTGCCATGTGATTGGTTGATTAGATAATTGCATTAATGAGAAATTGAACAGGTGTTCCTAATAATCCTTTAAGTGAGTGTATAGAGTATGATTTTATCACAGATTTCAACATTTTGACACAAAATAGCAAATCCACGTTTTGCTGACGAGTCCAGTTTCTAAATGAGTAGAATTAATTATGGCCCTTTAAGCGCTACATGCTTCGTGTTGAACTGTCTGCATTGTATGTGCGCCTCGAGCATCCCCATACGGGTTATTTCTGTTTCTCTTTTTAATGTTTTTTTGTTTATTAAGTAACACTGTGGACTTAAAACATTTGTGACGGACAGTTACACGAGTTTCACGTGGTATAAAGTGCGAGCTGTGAAATGTCAATCGGCTCTGTGAAGTCTCTAGCCAAGCGAGCTATCCCTATTTCCTCCGGACACAATGCGTTACAAGTTGTTTCTGTGAATTGCAACAATCTATTTGATTGGTCTTCTGCAGCTTTCGTCAGTCTTTAAAAATATATGTCAAGATTTACAGTAAATCTCAAAGCTCTTTCCCGTTTTAGATGTGTTTTGAGTTTTTCGCGGCATTCAAGCTGAAAACCAATGCAGCCGCTCAGTCTTTCTGCCACTTAGTGGGCGAAACCGCAGTCACTCCGGCCGACGGTGACATCACGCGCATACCTTCTATTGTACTTCTGCTGCACATATTTGGAGTACCTTGCATGAGAGAGCCCTCTGGCTTGCAGATTGAGCACCATTTACTACTGATTGTAGCCGTGCTTCACTGAGAAGCTGTGCATTAAATAATCGCAACCTTTGCCAAATTGCGTGCGGTTTAATTGCGATTTATTGTGCAGCCCTACTACATTCAGTTGTGGACTTGAGCATTAAAAACATCTAGTCTATCACAAAGATCCACACATCTTCGGTCTGCAGTGTGCACCAATCCTCTAGAAATCCACAAAATCTCCCTCACAAAAGACCTAAAGTTTTTGAGAATAGTGAAAAAAACTACTATCAACTTCTGCAAATAGCTGTGAAGGTACATAAATGAACAAATTAATGTCTAGCAGGTTATCACTAGAGAGATTGTTCATAAATTGCACCCTTGGCCTAATTGGGTCAGTAATGCAAATGTTGACCTTAAAAAGTGTGTATTGTTGATATTCAATGCAAAACTACCTTAAAAATCCTTGGCCAACATGAAGCTATTCTTACTAAAAAACTTTGATTTTTAAACAAAGAGCACATAATACAGCCTAGATAGGGCAGTGTTTGACAAAAAAAACAAAAATTATATAGCCACAAGGGAAATCCAAGATGTACATTTAATCAGCAAGTTTGTGTTTGTTTATGAAAACAAATGCTATGATGATGCATTCATGAAAAAAGCTGTACAATTTTAAAGACAATAATTCCTGGTTGTTTGGAGAAATGCAAAACATGACTTACTTTGTAACTGGAATACACAGACAGCAGGTTCTTTTCATGCTTAAATTGAGAGAGCGAATGTGAGGAGGACCATAGTATAGGGGGTTACGTGATTAATTCTGCCACTGGATCAGTGTAAAGCCGAAATTCTCAAACTGCTCCGAAATGAATCAAGTATTGCTGACAGCAACTATTAGTAAATGGGGTGTGACTGTATTTTGTATTATTTATGACAATACCTTTCTATCCAACTAGTTTTATGTGCATTTAAAAATATTGCATAAAAAAATATGAATCGAAACTCTGATAAAACGGCATGCGCATAAACTACGATGAAAACAAAATTATCGAACAAATCCCTCACAGGACTTTGCCTCAACAGTAGATGTGATTGGATAACTGAATAACCAATTTCATTGCTCAGCATCTCAAATGTTGGTTTGACCGTTCTGAAAAGCCTGAGGCAAAGTCTGTCATTAGAATAATTTGGTTTAATGACCTTCCAGATTGTGTTCCCAAACACCAGGCATCCGAACACAAGATAACATAACTTCATTGTGTTTTGTTTGTGTGCTCTTGAGGGTTAAACTTTATTTTGATGGTCCCCTTCAGACATTCTGTTGACAATAAGTAACATTTCAACTATATGTAAACTAATTCTAATTAGAGTGTTAGTTGAGTATTAGTAAAATAGGGGTTAGGATTAGTAGAATAAGTTGACATGTACTTGCAAAATTATAGTCAGTAGAATGTCTAGTTGGGGAGCATCAAATTAATTGTTAGGTACTAATACTCAACTAACACTGATATGTAGATGCAATGTTGCATATACTCAACAGAATGCCCTAAATAAAGTGTTACCAAAAAAAGAGCCACAGTGGCTTCCCTGATTGCAGCAACTTCCATTTTTATTACAGATATTTTGCACCAATTTCCCAGGAAATTATTTTTTTTTTCTCTTGAACACATGGGATGGAAACTCTGCTTTATTGGCAAATGTTTTATGTGATATATTTATTCGCTTCTCACCATCTTAGCTGTACAGATATTCTTTCCACTCACGCACTTTGGAATACAGTACATTTATGCGTTAACATTTATGCATTTGGCAGACGCTTTTATCCAAAGCGACTTACATTGCATTCAAGGTACACATTTTACATTTTGTCAGTTCTTGCTTTCCCTGGGAATCAAACCCATGACCTTGGCATTGCTAACACCACACTTTACTTCATTGAAACTCTGCTTTATTGGCTAATGTTTTATGTGATATATTTATTCCCTTCTCACCATCTTAGCTGTACAGATATTCTTTCCACTCACGCACTTTGGAATACAGTACGTTTATGCGTTTACATTTATGTGTTTGGCAGACGCCTTGGGTCCTGCCATCCATGTGGATGTTACTTTGACATGTACCATCTACCTAAGCATTGTTGAAGACCATGTACACCCATGGAAACGGTATTCCCTGGTGGCTGTGGCCTCTTTCAGCGGGATAATGCGCCTTGCCACAAAGCAAAAATGGTTCAGGAATGTTTTGAGGAGCACAACAAGTTTGAGGTGTTGACTTGGCCTCCAAAATTCCCCGGATCTCAATCCAATCGAGCATCTGTGGGATGTGCTGAACAAACAAGTCCGATCCATGGAGGCCCCACCTCGCAACTTACAGGACTTAAATGATCTGCTGCTTACATCTTGGTGCGCGATACCACAGCACCCTTCAAGGGTCTAGTGGAGCCAATGCCTCGACGGGTTAGGGCTGTTTTGGCAGAAGGCCAGAGATAAATTAACTCAGAATGTCTGTAAGACTTTTCCATTTTACTTTTGGCTGGAGCGTTGCACCGTTGATTTATGGGATGTTCTCAGTTCAATATGGGCAGAACCCCATAATACAACAAGCTCTTAAAATGCCCTTTTTTTCTGTTCATTTTCTCTTTCTCTCCCTTTCATATCTGTTTTACATCGCTACAGGCCCTGCATACTTTTAACCTTCTGTTCTTCTCCAGATGGCCACTCAGTGCTGGAGATATCCAGAAGTGTGACCTCTTACTGAGGGTCAGACACCCTTTCTCTAGTGATAGAGCTCCAGCTTTAAATAACCTGTAGCTGCAAAAGCATCCAATGGCAACAAATTAGCATCGGGCTGGACAGAAGTGTAGCTTTTGCCAATATTCCTAATGGCTGGTTTTATGAGAAGAGATTCATGCCTTTCTTTCCTGCGTTTGCTTTTAAGAGCGATAGGCTTTGAGAGATTGAGATGATAATGCCGAGGGATATAAATGGGAGCATAGAGAAATCTCATTTAAAAAGCAAGGGGAAGTGCAGCCTTGTAAACAAAATTCTATTTCACATTGTTAAAAGGTAATTTGTCTCCTTCGTGGCAGGAAGGGCCTTCATAAATAAAACAGTGAGTATTTCAGGTGCTCCCCTCGTCTTCCATTTCTCTCTTCCACTTCTCTCATAACAAAACTTTTTGTTTTGCTTTTCTTTTATCGTCTCCGCATGCAGAGAGGAGGTTGAGGGGATGAGAAAAGGGACGGGAACATGAGACGGGCTGAATGGATTTAAAGACTTCCAGGCAAGATTTAAAGGAGAAACTCTTAACCCTCATGGCACAACTATCTTTTTGTGAAACCTGTTGGAGAGAGTGTGTTATTCTGTCTGTGTCGCACAAGGACTGCAGTGCTGGAATGTGCTCAGGGTTAATGTGTGTATCCGGAGGAAAGTACAAATGTACTGAATTTAAATTTCATATGCTGCTCTCGGTACCTGAGGTGTCTTTACTAGTTAATTTGCATCGGTAGTTAATAAAGAGAAGTCCAAATTACAAGGACGTGCACATATACAGGAGCTTCATAATGAATGAAACAGTTGAGAAGACACATGCCACCAGCACAGAGATATGAAATATTAATTTAGGGTCAATGACAACTATGAGTCTCCAAGATATCTGTGTGTATGGGGGCAGTGTGAGGGGGATTATAGTTTGAAAATACATGCAAAGTTCTTAGAAATGTATTTGTGGTGCTTTCCAAAAAGTTTCAATTTAATGACTCCAATTCATTAAGTTCAGGGAAAGTTTAAATTTAATGACTCTAAAAATGTGGTGTAACCATTAGGCAAAAAGTAAAAGCACATTTTCGCCCACAGGACTGCCGCATACTGGATGTTTTTCCCTTTTCACACCATTCTTTGTAAACTCTAGAAATGGTTGTGCGTGAAAATCCCAGTAACTGAGCAGATTGTGAAATACTCAGACCGGCCCGTCTGGCACAAACAACCATGCCACGCTCAAAATTGCTTAAATCACCTTTCTTTCCCATTCTGACATTCAGTTTGGAGTTCAGGAGATTGTCTTGACCAGGACCACACCCCTAAATGCATTGAAGCAACTGCCATGTGATTGGTTGATTAGATAATTGCATTAATGAGAAATTGAACAGGTGTTCCTAATAATCCTTTAGGTGAGTGTATATATATATATATATATATATATATATATATATATATATATATATATATATATATATATATATATATATAATGATTTAAGCAATTTTGAGCGTGGCATGGTTGTTGGTGCCAGACGGGCCGGTCTGAGTATTTCACAATCTGCTCAGTTACTGGGATTTTCACGCACAACAATTTCTAGAGTTTACAAAGAATGGTGTGAAAAGGGAAAAACATCCAGTATGCGACAGTCCTGTGGGCGAAAATGCCTTGTTGATGCTAGAGGTTAGAGGAGAATGGGCCGACTGATTCAAGCTGATAGAAGAGCAACTTTGACTGAAATAACCACTCGGGTACCACTCATCTCCACTACAAATAGGAAAAAGAGGCTACAATTTGCACGAGCTCACCAAAATTGGACAGTTGAAGACTGGAAAAATTTTGCCTGGTCTGATGAGTCTCGATTTCTGTTGAGACATTCAGATGGTAGAGTCAGAATTTGGCGTAAACAGAATGAAAACATGGATCCATCATGCCTTGTTACCACTGTGCAGGCTGGTGGTGGTGGTGTAATGGTGTGGGGGATGTTTTCTTGGCACACTTTAGGCCCCTTAGTGCCAATTGGGCATCGTTTAAATGCCACGGCCTACCTGAGCATTGTTTCTGACCATGTCCATCCCTTTATGACCACCATGTACCCATCCTCTGATGGCTACTTCCAGCAGGATAATGCACCATGTCACAAAGCTCCAATCATTTCAAATTGGTTTCTTGAACATGACAATGAGTTCACTGTACTAAAATGGCCCCCACAGTCACCAGATCTCAACCCAATAGAGCATCTTTGGGATGTGGTGGAACGGGAGCTTCGTGCCCTGGATGTGCATCCCACAAATCTCCATCAACTGCAAGATGCTATCCTATCAATATGGGCCAACATTTCTAAAGAATGCTTTCAGCACCTTGTTGAATCAATGCCACGTAGAATTAAGGCAGTTCTGAAGGCGAAAGGGGGTCAAACACAGTATTAGTAAGGTGTTCCTAATAATCCTTTAGGTGAGTGTATATATATATATATATATATATATATATATAAGTCAAACAAAAATATCATCAGCTCCCATCAGACATTCAGATGAAATTCAGCTTCAGTTGTAACAAGCTCCACAACACAACAGTAGAGATTTAACATCAGTAGAACAATTCCTAAATCAGAAAAAGAAAAAAAGAAAAACAGGAACAGCAGTGTTTTGAACGGGCTAGAGCAGTCAAAGCTGTGAACATAGAACCTTCAGCAGAGTGAAAGCTTCTGCGATCCATAAGGAGGAGCTGGAAAAAGACGTGTCACGGTGTAGAACATCTCGAACTCCCAGAGCGGCTGAATCATTAACTACTTTGCACAAGGTTACCCAAAAGGCCCCATGTATTTTACATGCCCTTCTGTACTTACATGGCAACCGCTGTCTGTCTGCAGTGTGCTGATTTAAAGCACTGGGAGTTAATGTTGCATCCACAGCTGAATATATTCCAATTCACCCACCCCCGAAACAGGGCTCTAAATCAAGCTAGGCATCTACATGCAAATTCAATTAGTGAGATTTATGTCACTAACGTGCTCGTTATGGTGAAAGTGACAGAAGGGGATGTAACACAATGCCGCCCAACTTTCAAAAACCCAATGAAGATTCTGTAAGCATAAAGTTTTAGCTTATATAGTTTATTTTGTCCTCTGTGGATATGAATGTCTTTACGAATGTTTTAAAACAAAATCTGCATGCATTTAAGGCTATATTATTTGTGCTCTTTAAATTTTGCTACACAATTAAAACGTTAGGATTAATCTTTATATCAGCATCTATCATTTTGAACTATTTAGACTATTAGACTAACTATTTAAAAAGCTGCCACCCTAAAAAGAACACCAACATATAATCATCTTACATAATTTAAGTGCCCCAATTATGCTTTTTCTGATATTAACTTTCATGCAGTCTGTAATATAGCTGATTTTGACTGTGAAAAAGGTCTTCAAAGTTTCAAAGACCAATGTACACAATAAATAGAGCTATTGTCTCCCAAATGAAAGAACCGATTCTGAAGTGCCTGAAATGAGTTGTCAGTAATTCCAGTCTTACTACCTGCTCAAACCTACGTAGCTAACACTGTAGCTAAGGACCAGAAGAGTTCGGTTCATGTTGTAGACATGTCGAGAAAACACTCCGCACTGCAAAAGCAAATCCACTTTGCATGCACTTCCAAAGGATGAGGCTGTGGCTCTAATTGATACGGTTAAACAGACGCCATCGTTGTTGTTCATATCACTAAGTATACAAGCGCTGCGGAAGACTCCATAGCTGAAATTCAGAAACCATAATGGGCTCTTCGTTTCCAACACGTGCTGTAAGTGGTAGACCAAGCACAACAGACTCGGCAGTCTGACCAATCAAGAGCAGAGAAGGCTTTCGGAAAGGAGGGGTTTAGTGAGACCGGATCCTTGATCAAACCTTTACAGACACTGTGAGACAAGAGGTGATGCTGCAATGTATATTATGAGAAAATTAAAGTGTTTTTTTGAACTTGGATGCATGTAAAACGTCTCGGGTTACGACTGTAACCCTGGTTCCCTGCGAATGGGGAACAAGACACTGCGTTGAATCGCTATGGGGTACTGAATCGCTATGGTAGCGTGACTGATGACTGAAGCACCTGTAAAATCACAGCAATCCTATTGGCCGGCGACAGCCATGACGTCATACTAGTGCAACCCGAAAGTATAAAAGGGGTGCCCAGAGAACATGTCATCCCTGACCTGCTGCCGCATATGCTCTGCCATTCAGAAGCGACGTTGTTTTCAGTGGTCTGGATGGCAGAGATGGAGCTCTTAGTGTCGATGCTTCCCCTAAAGAGAGATAGCTCGCGAACGTTTTATCAATTGGAGGCATGGACACATACCTGTGCTCGCCCATCCCCTCAACATTGGCATAATTTGCATGCCGATGGCAATGGATGCGCGCAGAATACGGGTTCTTCCATGCCTTTTTGATCTCGGAATGGAGATCGGGAAGGAATGGGAAGGAATGGAAGGCTCACCAGAGCTGGTGGTCTGTGACCCGTTGCCTGAGAGGAAACGCTCGTCGAGCCTTCCACAAGCGGGTTCCCTGCCACCCTGCCATGGTAGCGTGAGAGATTCACTCTCTCCAACTCCTCAGCAAGCTCCAGCTTAGTGCCCCAGCTCCTCTCCGCATCAGCGCGAACGGGACCCGAGCCGCCAGGCACAGCTGCCTGTCCTTCTTCCCTCGAGAAGAAAGACAAATGAGAGCAGAGCATCCTCATCAGAAGACACTCAGAGTACATGCAAACGGACCCCTCAAGGACCGAGCGTGCATGCTCTTTACCCAAACAGTCCTCCGGTGTCAGAAATCTCTGACAAGGATCAATACACTTTCTGAAACCCTGCCATGATGATCAACATGAACTACAGTAAACTCAGTCCCTGAAGACAAAGAAGATGATGACATGTTCTCTGGGCACTCCTTTTATACTTTCGGGGTCACACTAGTATGACGTCATGGCTATTGCCGGCCAATAGGATTTCCGTGATTTTACAGGTGCTTCAGTCATCAGTCACGCTGAGGCGTTCCCCATAGCGATGAGACGCAATGCGAGTTCCCTTTTGAAAGGGAACTATTGTAGTACTGTAGTAGACCTCCCAAACTAAATTAGGAACCTTTATAATAGCATAATAGGGGCACTTTAATAATTCATATTTTTTTCTATAGTATGTGTCATACTTTAGATCCAGAAAGTAGATCAGTGTATTCATGAGAGCCATTTCTGATGGCAATTTCTACTCTACACTAATCTACGAGCAGTTTTGAAGTGGTGAAGGTCGTTCTTACATCCTCAGACTATAAGCATATATAAACAGATTCATAACAGAGGAGAAATTGCGACATCGAACAGTTTGAATACTAAGAAAAAAAGAGTGAAGAGAAACACTATGAGTGGAAACGGTTACCAGGCAACTTGGGCTGTCAACTCAATCTGTTTTTCAAATCCAATATGTAGGACTGGCTGTACACTCTGCAATTTGCAAGTGATCAAGTCTCAGTGTGTAGTCGTTTTCTGGCATATCTTCATTGCTTGCAATAGTTAAGAAAACAGACATCAGCATGGTGCCAATAGACTTGCTTCTTCAAAAAGTGACTGCAGGAAACTGACAGTTATGAAGAAAAATCACAAATCAAAACATACATATATATATATATATATATATATATATATATATATATATATATATATATATATATACATATATATACATACACACTCACCTAAAGGATTATTAGGAACACCATACTAATACTGTGTTTGACCCCCTTTCGCCTTCAGAACTGCCTTAATTCTACGTGGCATTGATTCAACAAGGTGCTGAAAGCATTCTTTAGAAATGTTGGCCCATATTGATAGGATAGCATCTTGCAGTTGATGGAGATTTGTGGGATACACATCCAGGGCACGAAGCTCCCGTTCCACCACATCCCAAAGATGCTCTATTGGGTTGAGATCTGGTGACTGTGGGGGCCATTTTAGTACAGTGAACTCATTGTCATGTTCAAGAAACCAATTTGAAATGATTCGAGCTTTGTGACATGGTGCATTATCCTGCTGGAAGTAGCCATCAGAGGATGGGTACATGCTGGTCATAAAGGGATGGACATGGTCAGAAACAATGCTCAGGTAGGCCTTGGCATTTAAACGATGCCCAATTGGCACTAAGGGGCCTAAAGTGTGCCAAGAAAACATCCCCCACACCATTACACCACCACCACCAGCCTGCACAGTGGTAACAAGGCATGATGGATCCATGTTCTCATTCTGTTTACGCCAAATTCTGACTCTATCATCTGAATATCTCAACAGAAATCGAGACTCATCAGACCAGGCAACATTTTTCCAGTCTTCAACTGTCCAATTTTGGTGAGCTCGTGCAAATTGTAGCCTCTTTTTCCTATTTGTAGTGGAGATGGGTGGTACCCGGTGGGGTCTTCTGCTGTTGTAGCCCATCCGCCTCAAGGTTGTGCGTGTTGTGGCTTCACAAATGCTTTGCTGCATACCTCGGTTGTAACGAGTGGTTATTTCAGTCAAAGTTGCTCTTCTATCAGCTTGAATCAGTCGGCCCATTCTCCTCTGACCTCTAGCATCAACAAGGCATTTTCGCCCACAGGACTGCCGCATACTGGATGTTTTTCCCTTTTCACACCATTCTTTGTAAACTCTAGAAATGGTTGTGTGTGAAAATCCCAGTAACTGAGCAGATTGTGAAATACTCAGACCGGCCCGTCTGGCACCAACAACCATGCCACGCTCAAAATTGCTTAAATCACCTTTCTTTCCCATTCTGACATTCAGTTTGGAGTTCAGGAGATTGTCTTGACCAGGACCACACCCCTAAATGCATTGAAGCAACTGCCATGTGATTGGTTGATTAGATAATTGCATTAATGAGAAATTGAACAGGTGTTCCTAATAATCCTTTAGGTGAGTGTATATATTACACACACATCCAGCAAGATTCTGAAGTGTGCATATGATGGACACTTTACAATCAATGAGGCCACGGGAGAGGATTTATGATGCTTATGGTGCTTTTCAGGTTTTTCAGGTATATCTAACAGTGGTTTTCAGATACAGAAACTGAATAAAGTAATCAAATATAAAATAACATTGCATATTATAATCTTCACTGTATAAATTAAATAAAGATGAATCATTATTGTTACAAAAGCTATTCAGTCAAGAGCAGTTTCTTTGACATTTGTTATTTGATTAACATTAAAAACACAGACAGCAGGAATAGGCTTCTTTCCCTTTAAGACATAATGCATGGATTCAGTAAATACTGTAACACATGAACACGTGTTTTCTCAACTGTTTACATTTACTTAAGACATAACCTACTATTTTTGCTAGAATACTTACCAAGGCGGGCATGTTGACATTTTTTGTGTGAATTTGCCCATTTAAGCCCAAGACTTGAAAGAGAACTCAATATTTGTGCACTATCTGCAGCGTGCCATGTGCGCGCTTCAGATAAGTGCGCGCACACACACACAAATCGAGAGTTCTCTTTCACATCTTGCTCTTAAATATTTGCAAGGCTTTAATGAGTTTAGTTTAAACAGCGAGCAACGTGTGAATGAGTCAAGTTCGAGCATACGGCACTTGCATACAAGAGTGACTATTTTGATCATCGTTGTTATGTATTGGGAAGCCAGAATGTGTATCCATCAACAGAAATATACATTAGCCTAACTCTGTCTGTATGTTTTACACATTGTTATTTTCAACAAACCATATTATAGATGCGTCGTCAGATTTGAGATGAACCGTGGTAGAAGTGAGTGCCAAACTGTGGGTGGAGAACGGTAAGGTTATTTTTTACACACCTAGTATATACAAGCAACAGTTTGTTGTTAGTCACCAGCAGCATTGTGATGCTCACGCCAATCCACTTTAAACAGCATTTTTCAGAAATCACTTACTGCACCTTTAATATATTTTTACAAGTAATTCATTCAAAGTAATTAAATCAGCTGAATTTTCAGCACCATTACTTCAGTCTTCAGTGTCACATAATCCTACAGAAATCATTCGGATTTGGTGCTCAAGAAACATTTCTTATTATTATCATCAATGTAGCTGCTTTATGTTTCTGAGGATTCATTGATGAATAGAAAGTACAAAAGAACAGCATTTATTTGAAAGCATAACTTTAGATTTTTTCCTTGCAGAAAAAAACATTTCTTTGAAAATATAAACTGACCTTATTGATATATGCATATATATATATAATTTTTTTTTTAGAGTAAATTTCTAATAAATTCCACTGTCACGCTCACTATTATGCGTGAAATATGAAATAAACTTTAGTTACGTTTACTGTCATTTTCATGTCCAGGCAATGTCATATATGCAGTTTGACAAAACTTAGAATGTAGAGTGAATGAAAAGTGAATAAGAAAGAGAGATTTGCGATCTACAGTCTGATTATGCCAGAAGCAATACCCTTTACATTTTGTAGCCAGTGCCTTTTCTTCTCTTCTGAAAACACCTGCAAAAATGAATTTCCCACAAACCTACCAAGCCTTGTTCCGAGTTACAGAATCAGAGTGCCCCACCTGAGTGTCAGTCCTGCTAATACATTGCATTCGATTAGATCTTTCCAGACGTCAATCACTGAATGAACTGGAAGCACACCGGTATTCTCTGCAGGATTAAGCCTGTGATAAATTGGCTGCTCTACGAAAAATAAGCCATGAAGCCAGTGAATAAAGCAGGTTCATAGAACGGCAGGTATGTTTGAGAGAGAGAGAGAGAGAGAGAGAGAGATAGAGATGGAAGGGGGTGAGAAAAAGTGAGACAGTCCTCTGTTTAAATTAGAGAATTACTTCTCTGGCTCTACGAAACGGTAGCAAACTTCAGGGAATTATTCACTAAAAGATAATTAAAAGCTCTGTGAAACTTTAAATAAGCTAAATAAATTGCTTTTCTCAATTATGCTTCCTTCCACCTTCATTTTTTCTCATGAGTCCTCAGGTGGGCAAATGTATATGGTGGCCTCTGAGAGTGCAACACAACAGAAACAGAGAAACAAACTGAGAGTGGCAACACAACAACAAATCCAAAATATCCATATTGCATTTATAAATTTATTTGTACTGATAGGGATTCCAACACAGAATTTTCAAATAAAACACTAATAAACAAACTTACTTATACTTATTTTTCTAGAATGTAATATTAGTACCAGACAAAAGTTTGGAACCACCTTTTTATTCATTGATTTTTCTTTATTTTTATTGTTTTCAACATTGTATATTAATACTGAAGACATTGAAATTCTGACAGAACAAATATGGAATTATGTAGTCAACAAAAACGTGTTAAATAACCCAGAATATGGTTTATATTTTCGATTTTTCCCAGATATGTTGAGTACTTGTTGGCTGCTTTTCCTTCACTCTCTGCTCTAACTCAACCCAAACCAAACCATCAATTGGATTTAGATCGGGTGATTGTGGAGGCCAGGTCATCTGATGCAGCACTCCATCACTCTCCTTCTTGGACAAATAGCTTTTACATAACCTAGAGGTGTGTTTGGGGTCATTGTTCTGTTGGAAAACAAATGATGGCCCCATTAAGTGCAAACCAGATGGGATGGCATGTCGCTGCAAAATGCTGTGCTGGTTAAGTGTGGCCTCAATTTTGACTAAGTCACCAACAGTGTCACCAGCAAAGCACCCCCACACCATCACACCTCTTTCTCCTTGCTTCACAGTGGGGACTCATCAGACCACTAATCTAATGTCCATTCCTTGTGTTTCTTGGCCCAAGCAAGTCTCTTCTGCTTCTTGTTCTTCCAAAGTAATGGTTTCTTTGCCGCAATTCGACCATGAAGGCCTGACTCGCAGTCTTCTCTGAACAGTGGATGTGAAATACGTCTGCCACTTGAACTCTGAGAAGCATTTATGTGGGCTGTAATCTGAGATGCTGTAAATCGGCAGTTTCTAAAAAAAAACATCCTCTGCAGCAGAGGTAACTCTTGGTCTTCCTTTCCTGGGACAGTCCTCATGAGAACCGGTTTCATCATAGCGTTTGATGATTTTATAATCAGTTATAATCATCAAAATTAAAAGAAATAAACATTTGAAATATATCAGTCTGTGTGTAATGAATGAATATAATACACAAGTTTCACTTTTTGAATGGAATTAGTGAAATAACTCAACTTTTTGATGATATTCTAATTATATGACTAGCACCTGTGTGTGTGTATGTATATACACTCACCTAAAGGATTATTAGGAACACCCGTTCAATTACTCAATGCAATTATCTAATCAACCAATCACATGGCAGTTGCTTCAATGCATTTAGGGGTGTGGTCCTGGTCAAGACAATCTCCTGAACTCCAAACTGAATGTCAGAATGGGAAAGAAAGGTGATTTAAGCAATTTTGAGCGTGGCATGGTTGTTGGTGCCAGACGGGCCGGTCAATCTGCTCAGTTACTGGGATTTTCACGCACAACCATTTCTAGAGTTTACAAAGAATGGTGTGAAAAGGGAAAAACATCCAGTATGCGGCAGTCCTGTGGGCGAAAATGCCTTGTTGATGCTAGAGGTCAGAGGAGAATGGGCCGACTGATTCAAGCTGATAGAAGAGCAACTTTGACTGAAATAACCACTCGTTACAACTGAGGTATGCAGCAAAGCATTTGTGAAGCCACAACACGCACAACCTTGAGGCGGATGGGCTACAACAGCAGAAGACCCCACCGGGTACCACTCATCTCCACTACAAATAGGAAAAAGAGGCTACAATTTGCACAAGCTCACCAAAATTGGACAGTTGAAGACTGGAAAAATGTTGCCTGGTCTGATGAGTCTCGATTTCTGTTGAGACATTCAGATGGTAGAGTCAGAATTTGGCGTAAACAGAATGAGAACATGGATCCATCATGCCTTGTTACCACTGTGCAGGCTGGTGGTGGTGGTGTAATGGTGTGGGGGATGTTTTCTTGGCACACTTTAGGCCCCTTAGTGCCAATTGGGCATCGTTTAAATGCCACGGCCTACCTGAGCATTGTTTTTGACCATGTCCATCCCTTTATGACCACCATGTACCCATCCTCTGATGGCTACTTCCAGCAGGATAATGCACCATGTCACAAAGCTCGAATCATTTCAAATTGGTTTCTTGAACATGGCAATAAGTTCACTGTACTAAAATGGCCCCCACAGTCACCAGATCTCAACCCAATAGAGCATCTTTGGGATGTGGTGGAACGGGAGCTTCGTGCCCTGGATGTGCATCCCACAAATCTCCATCAACTGCAAGATGCTATCCTATCAATATGGGCCAACATTTCTAAAGAATGCTTTCAGCACCTTGTTGAATCAATGCCACGTAGAATTAAGGCAGTTCTGAAGGCGAAAGGGGGTCAAACACAGTATTAGTATGGTGTTCCTAATAATCCTTTAGGTGAGTATATATATATATATATATATATATATATATATATATATATATATATATATATATACATATATATATATATATATATATATATATATATATATATATATATATATATATATATATATGTGATAAGAATGTGATAAGATCCACACACTCATTATTTGTAAGAAAGCAATAGTCATCAGATGAATGTTAACATGACATTATCACATTACCCTAAAACATTAGCAGAGATATGATATTGTATTGAACCGTATGGTGCACACACTACCACTGAGTACCATGATTTGCTCACTTACACTTACAGCCCACACTAATATATATATAGCATTGAAGTCTCCCAGGGGAAATTACATTTACACAGGCAAATTATATTTAATAACCTGACAAATGTATATCTGTTAGTGTGAATTAAATTAATGCAATGAGTAAAGGAGTATTAATGGCTATTATTTCTTGCCTACTCCTATTCTTAAAGGATAATTCGGTCATCATTTGCTCATGTTGTGACAATATTGAATTATGGCACAACAGGATGCATCCCAGTAGCTTTGACATCAGTGATGTCAGACGTTATTGGCTCTCATATGTCTTGTGGCCAAGTGTTGCCAGATTGGGCGGTTTTGAATATGTGCTGGTAAACAATTGGTTTGGGCAGGTGGACAAAATTTGGGCCAGTGTTAGGTCAGTTTGGCGGTTGTCAAACATCTTAATTTTATAGTCTAATTGGTTAATAAACAAAACTCAAGTTTGCATTACTCCATAAAATCAGTCATCATGTCGTTACTAAACACACAGACCCACCACAGAGAGGTGGCTGGCGTTGGTGTCGCACTATAGCCAATCAGCGATCAGCAGGCAGACGTGATCGTTCATGACTGACGGGTTTTTAGTACGAGAACTTGTAGCTATATATTCAAGTGATCGCTATGCCAAAAGTCATCTAAATATACAGTAAATTGTATCTATAGTAAAGAGTGGGAATTATCCAACTCTTAAAACGTGAATTAAACCTGTGGTGGGAGATGACTCAAAGGCTCTTTATAAATAGGTCTATAAACAACTCTGAGAGCATAGTTGAATAACTAAATTGAAATCAAATATTGGACGACTCCTGTCCATCGTCATGTGACACTGATTAGGATATCTGCAACTTTTAAACCGCATCTAGACTGGACTCTACTCGTCCCTGACAGCTGCTGAAAGAGGGTTGTGTCAATGATTAATCAGTTTCGACTGTGCTAAGTTCTGTGTTGTTCTACAATATGTACTTCATGAAAGACGTACTGTAGTTCTGTCTGAAGTTAAAGCGCAACAAAAAGGTAAGTGCATTCTTGGGTTTCTGTTTTTGTTGGTAATTTTTTGTTGTCAGATTATCAAATCAGTGAATGACACATTTTGGCTGTGGTGTGTATTAATGTGTGTGAAACACTTGATTAATTAGTACGAAAGAGTTCGCCGTAAGATAGGGTTGGAAATGCCTGCTAATTACGTTGCTTATTCCTCTCACTTATATTTGGCACTTTTTGCGCTTAAATTGGCTTATTCTTATTGTTGACATTGAAAATGATGCATGTGTTTTTCGAGGGTTAAAGTCATTGGTTAATTTCTTGATTGCCATTTTTGACCGTTTCGACCTGGATATTTTAGTCATATTTGCTAATTCTCTTTAATGTATTTGCCCTGTTTATCTGTTTTCCTGGGAAATGTATTTATTTTTATTTTACTTTGTCATTATTTTGTTTTAAGGTGATACAAATGGTGCTCATCAACCTTGATTGACATGGCAATAAAATTCTATCACATTATTTTGGCAGTTAAAGTTTTAGGAGGGTTTTTCTTGGAGTGAGCGGGTTTTGGTGAGCTTTTGGGCTGGAAATACGGTTCTCAAGGATTCAGCAGCAAAAGGCCTGATGCCGGACGCTCCGCCACGTCCGGCACCAAGGGTGATGGGGTAATCGACAGAGTTTGCTTCTGGAGAATATAAACCAGTGTTCCCCATACATAAGATTATTCATCTTGCGGATCTCCGATCCCTTCCTAACAAAACGGACAAACAACTTCTCCGCACTCACACTAACAAGGATTTTTTAAACTCTGCTGCACTGTGCTTCACTGAAACATGGCTGAGTGAAGCCATACCGGACAACGCACTACATCTGCTGGACTTCCAGCTGTTCCGAGCGGATCGCATTGTGGAACTAACAGGGAAAACAAGAGGTGGTGGATTGTGTTTCTACATTAATGAAAGTTGGTGTTCAGATATAACAACGCTGAAGAAGATGTGCTCTCCTAATTTAGAGGTGTAGTTCATAAACTAAAAACTTATACTTGTCGTGGCTGTTTTCCTCTTTCATTCTCATGAATGTATATATCCCTCCAGATGCGTGTGTGAGTGCGGCACCGCAACAGCTGGCTGAACAAATAGCTGAAACGGAACAAAGGTACCCAGACTCTCTTTTAATCATTCTTTTAACAAAGCAAATTTCTCCCCTGAACTGCCAAAATACAGACAGCACATTACATGTCCCACCAGAGACGGTAATATAATAGACCACAGTTACTCCACAATAAAGAATGCATTTCACTCTGTCCAACGGGCAGATTTGGAACTATCTGATCACTGTGTGGTTCATCTTATACCGATCTACAGGCAGAAAATGAAATCAGCTAAACCTGTAATAAGGACTGTAAAAAGATGGACTAATGAAGCAAAGCAGGACTTACAAGCCTGCTTCGATTTGACTGATTGGACTGTTTTTGACGCTGCTACCACTGATCTGGCTGAGCTCACAGATATTGTAACATCATACATCATTTTCTGTGAGGATACATGCATTCCTACCAGGAAATTCTTATCATTCACTAATAATAAACCCTGGTTTACTGGGAAACTCAAACAGCTTTTTCCATGCCAAAGAGGATACTTACAGAAGTGGGGATAAAATCTTGATAAAACCAGGCCAAAACAGACTGACAAAAGAGATCAGAGTTGCTAAAAGAAGCTACTCTGAAAAGCTGAAAAAACAGTTTTCAGCCAACAATCCAACATCAGTCTGGACAGGCCTGAGGATAATCACCAACTACAAGTCACCATCCCCCCCGATCTGTGGAGTATCAACAACTGGCTAAGGATCTGAATGCATTCTACTGCAGGTTTGAAAAGCCCAGTATCACACCACACACCTGCTCTGATATGCACTTCACACATTTACCATCACCTCCTGCACCCCCTCTCCTCTGCCATCCAACCTGAGCTTAAGGTCTGTGTGGAAGACATGAGCCAAGTCTTCAAAAAACAGAAGACTAGAAAAGCTTCAGGCCCAGACGACATCTCATCTGCTTTTTTGAATGCCTGCACTGACCAACTGGCCCCAGTCTTCACGCAGATCTTCAACAGATCATTGGAGCAGTGTGAAGTTCCCTGCTGCTTCAAACGCTCCACTATCATTCCGGTCCCCAAAAAAAAACAAATCACTGGACTTAATGACTACAGAGCTGTCGCTCTTATGTCTGTGGTCATGAAGTCATTTGAAAGACTGGTGTTGGACCACCTGAAGGACATCACTGGACCCTTGCTGGATCCTCTTCAATTTGCCTACAGAGCAAACAGGTCTGTGGATGATGCAGTCAACATGGGACTGCATTATATCCTGTGACATATGCAAGGATCTTATTTGTGGACTTCAGTTCGGCTTTCAATACCATCATGCCTGATCTTCTCACAGCTAAACTGACCCAGCTCTCCATGCCATACACAATCTGTCAGTGGATCACCAGCTTCCTGACAGACCGACAGCAGCTAGTGAGACTGGGGGAACTCACATCCAGGACTCTCACTATCAGCACTGGCACCCCCCAGGGGTGCGTTCTCTCCCCACTGCTCTTCTCTCTGTACACCATTGACTGCACTTCTAAAGACCCCTCTGTCAAGCTCCTGAAATTTGCAGACGACACCGTCATCGGCCTCATCCAAAATGGTGACGAGTCTGCTTACAGACTGGAGGTTGAACAGCTGGCTGTCTGGTGCAGTTATAACAACCTTGAGCTGAACACGCTCAAAACAGTGGAGATGATAGTGGACTTCAGGAGGAACAGCCTAGCACTCCCCACACTCACCATCATGAACAGCACTGTGGAAGCAGTAGAGTCATTCAGGTTCCTGGGAACTACCATCTCTTTTACTACCATTGACTCCATTGTGAAAAAGGCCCAGCAGAGACTGTACTTCCTACACCAGCTGTGGAAGTTCAACCTGCCACAGGAGCTGCTCCGTTCTACTCGGCTGTCATTCCACACTTCCGGCACTTCCATCACTGTCTGGTTTGGTTCAGCTACCAAATCAGACATCAGGAGACTACAACGTACAGTCCGGACTGCGGAGAGGATTATTGGCGCCCTCCTGCCAACCCTTCAGGACCTGTACTCTTCCAGAGTGAGGAAGAGAGCAGGTAAAATCATCACAGACTCCACTCACCCTGGACACCACCTGTTTGAACTGTTTGAACTGTTACCTTCAAGATGGTGACTCAGATCACTGGCCACTAGAACATCCAGGCACAGGAACAGTTTCTTCCCACAGGCCATTTCCCTCTTGAACAGTTAAATACCCACCAAGGCATATGCCTGTAAGTGCAATACTCCCACTGTTTAGTGCAATATCTTCTAAACTCAGGTGATATTTATATTTTTATTTAATTATACTATTCAAAATACTGAAAATATGTTCATAAAATATGTTCTTTAATCTGTAACGTTTATTCTGACTAAACCTAACTGTGACCTTATACTTTTATACTATTTTCATATTTTGTTCTTAGAATTTTAATTACTAATGTCCTTGTTGTATTTGTATTGTATATGTGCACTGGAAAAATTCCTTGTGTGTGCAAGTACACTTGGCAATTGAGCTCTTTCTGATTCTGATAATTATTTTACCTGTGCCAGACAGAGATTGAGACGGTGCCGCTGCTTGTCATGCCATACCTCACGGCAGGCACGCATCTTTATGCGTCATCAGCATGAGAGCGGTTTATGAGATCGGCCTTTTATAGAGACCGCCGATCAATCGTAGCACCCATAGTGTTCTGGTCTCTAAATGAAAGAAAGTCGCACAGTGTTTTAATGACACGAGTACCTAATTATGTAATGTTTAATTTCTATTTGTTTAAAATGAGTGTTTGGGTTGAGGGATTGGATGTACTGCGCTTTGAAGTGACAATTCCTTCCGCTTTTGATGCCGAACCATCTTATTTAAAAAATAATGAAGGAAGGGATGGTGTTTGTACAGAGAAGAAAAGAAAGACAGGAGAACAGATGAGGGTTGAGAGAAGGAGAACTAACACCCACCAACTTCAGATCTCCATGTGCTAGCTGAAGAAGAAAATGAGTTGGGAAGACAGGCTGAGATCTCTCTCGCTCATTACTAGCCAATGACTAACAAAAGAACACGGGGGAAGAGAGAATCCAGTTGCTGTGGCTTTAGTTTATAAAATGTCACTCAATTGCTCCAGCAATCTGTGTGATAACAGTTCTGTTACTGTGGCTTGTATAACTCATAGAAAGCCCTGCTTTTTATTATTAGTTTGTCAGATAGACTAGATATGGTGGCATGGTATCCAAACTAGTTATGCAAAAGATCATAGAGTTTAGATATGAGTTGTTGTAGCACTTCAGCAGTGACAATGTGAAAATGTAGCAAACTTTTTTTCTTATGGTGCAAACAGACTAAAGACACCAAGTATGTGGTATGCTATATAGAGCTGCACAATTCTGGATAAATTGAGAATCACGATTTTTTTTGTGTGTGTAAAATGGACATTGCAAATCTCCCACAATTCTAAAGAAAAGGGAAAAAAAACAGTAATTATTACAAAATTGTCATTACTTCAGTCTATTTAAAAGATATATTAATTTGAACTAAATGAAAAATAATTGTCAATGTCTCATTCATCAAGACATGTTTTGTTATTGGATGAATCAGCATTTGTGAATAAATCTTTTAAATCAGTGGTCTCCATAATTTGTTTTCAGGAGAGCCACACTGATAGGACAAAATTAATAGGAGAGCCACTTTTACCGCAAAGTATCAAAAGTTACATCCAGTCATAAATAGCATGTCTGCTTATCAGTCTGTCATCCCTGAACATATAATATGCAATGGAATAAATACAAAAGGTAGACAGATAGTGGGTATACATAATATATTTTTAATGTAAACTTTCTTTTAGTGCCACCAATCAATAAATAAAAAAAAACTAGATTATTCACACATTTCTCTGTTTAAAACACGTTTTTAATATTTTATAATGTAATCATTTCACAGTAAATCACCAAATTAATGGAGTGCGTTTTAAATATACTTCTTTCTACTAATACTGATATCTATGAAATAGCTTTTTCCCCTAATTTTAAACATTAATTATATATAATTCAACATTACAGTGTAATTGAAAGCTTTTTAACATTTATTAGGCTTCAAACGTATTTAACTTAATTAAATATAGATTAATCCTTATTAAAGCTACAAAAGTTCTTTAGGCAAGAGCAGTGAGTGATTAATGACAGACATCATTAGTGGCTGCTGTCGCTTTAAGATCTGCCACTACCGAACATGACATGGATCTGACACGCTGTCACTCACGTCCCATTTCTCTTGAACTCTTTAAGTTCATTTAAGACGTTATTTAACTAATTTAAAACTGTTCATACGAGGATACTCGACAAAACGGACATTTAGGCATAATTCTGTGTGTTATAGTTTGTTCAATAGCGAAATTGAACTCGATTCTAGCGTGTTGTCTGTGATCATGATGCTGGCGCGTAACACACACCACTAATCCTAGTTGACAATGCGTATCATATGCACGTAAAAAGTCATTTTGGCGTATAAATCTCATGATAAATACAATTTGTGTTACAGATAGGCATTATTTAAAGAGAACGTGTTGATGTATAAGAGCACATTCAGAGTTAAGAGCTGGAAAGACAGCCAAAACTGGCAACTCCACATTGAGTCATTGACGTAAGGGCAGAGCAAGTTTAAATAGCCTATATTTCTATCTTGTAATGCCGCTGTTTTTGGGTATTTTTTAAATATAAATGATTTGTAATAGAGCAGACACTTTGAGTTTTAAATGGGTTATGTTATAGCCCTGCTTGATTTTATGAAATATATGTATTGACTGCATGATCATTTCACTTTATTTACTACAATGCGAGCTGCAAATTAAGCTGGGCGAGCCGCGCAGTGAGTAACACTTTTAAATGAATGATTCAATGACTCTGACCCGAGTGTTTTCAATTAATTCCTATGGAAGTTGAGCTTTACCATTCATACTTCACACATCTGTGGCACATGGCTCTGACAAGGTCATTCCGTCCTCCATGTGGTGCCAACTCCCACCAGGAGCTTTTCAGAAGTGAAGCAACTAGATTCGCAAGACCACGAGATTTGCCTGTCCGACGTTTTTTTCATTGGCTAAATGGTTATGTTTTGTCTGGTTTAATTGTGTTTATTGTTGCTTTTATTGCTATGTACTTTGTTGTGCTGTAGCGTTCAGACAAAGTTAAAGTCCCGTTATGAACGACAAAAGATAAAATATTTGTAGCTGTGTTTTAGTCGTTTAAAATACATAATCAATTATCTTTTGTATTTTAACTGTGTGGCTTGGATGTGACGTCCGTCAAAAATAGACTAGGCGCCTATCTTTAGAGAAGTGGCTTGGCGACTTCGCTTTATCTTCACTTATTATCACTATATTTTATTTTCACCTTTTCACTTATTCACTTTCACTTTTATTTTCAATTTATTTATTTTAATTTTGCTTTCATTTTTTCAACATATAAAAGATACAGATATTTGATTAGCATTTCACCAATTTAATAGGTAAAAGTCAGTATAGTTTAACAAATCACAGAATTATTTATATAGCTTAAATTTGAATAGCTTGCATAAACTGTGGCATTGAGTTGAGGGAGCGTGGCTAAATTAGTTTTTTAACACTTGTTTTTAAATAATTATTTGCACTAAATGAATACACATTTTCCCATTCTAATCTTTTTAATTGACTTGAATAATGCAGGTTCACTGACCCAATAAATTAACCAAAAAAGACTTGGAATGTGTATAAAAACAAACCCCACAATATTACACAAGCTGGCATCATACCATACTGATCTCCATATATTAAAACTTGAGCTGCTCATACTGACATTGACATTTGCCATAGGAAAGAGTTGCACACCCATCACAACTTTGTTAACCTGAGTGTGGGAGCAGGCTTAGAGAGTACTGCAGAGAATTCATTTATGAGATATGCATATTCCATATTTAACAGAGCAAAGGGAAATGTCCATTAGATCTCAGACTAAGGGGAAAGAACTAAAAAAAATTATGGGGGATGGGGGTGGTGGTAAAATTATGCATAAGTTATCCTTTTGACTGTCCCTTGGTTTGCTGGAGAGTTTTATAATTCTATCTTTTTTCATTTTTTAATATTAAACTGCAGGTTGTATAATTCATAGAAGGGCCAAGGGTTAGTAACCAACTGAAGTGTCTCTGCAGATCCGATTTGCAAGTCTAAATAAACTGCTGAATATGAACTGCTGTATTACTGAAACGTGACCAGGGCTACTCGGAGCTTGGGGTACTGAGCCTATGCATTTTTAAAATTGGGGAAAGGATTTACTTCAGAAAACCAGATGAGGATGGGGAAAAGAAAGTCTATACAACAATTACTGTAATGGGGTTGTTTTAATGTGATAAAAAATGATAAAAATGATAAAAACAACCAGGTGAAGACTCTTCACCCAAAGCAAACTCACACCAGCCTGCAGCCAAACATTCACAAGACCATTTCTACTGACAGGACGGTTTGGCTTTGGGATACAGTCATCTTCCATAAATTGTAACCTGTTCAGCATTAAAACATGATGCATTTATGTCAAAGAATATTCTGTATGTGTGAATTAAAATAAATTATTAATTAGTTAATTAAAATAGTTTTTGTGTGTATATACAATCAAACCAAAAAATATTCAGACACCAGATATAATTTTTTACTAGTGGGTGCAGGACACTATAGTTCATTTATGTAAATGTGGATAGCAAAATAAAGTAAACTGTGACATATTATACCCAAAAATTCCGTGTACGTTGCGTTCATTCTTTTTTCGATTTAGTATTGAAAGTTGAAAAATGAGAAAACGGCTCATTTATTCATTTTTCGTTTTTTCAAAAAAATTAAAAAATGAGAATTCGGCTTCCTTTTATATTTTCAGGTTCAGGGATAGAAAATGGATAAAAGGCTTGAATATTCGATTTCCACATGTGGGCTTGCGTGAAACGCCCCTTTTCGCTGATTGGTCTACCAAAGATCAACCTGTGCCGCTTTCAGTTTTTCCACAGTTCAGTGCAGAATAACAGTCTTCCGCTGCTGGACAGATTCTTTAAGTGTTTATGACAAATAAACTCTCTCTCATCAAACAACCGGAATAATGCTTTGACACAAATTGCGCTGGGCAGGGACTAGAAAGGGTTTTCTTCTCTATAGGCATGGATTCGACAACCTACGTGCTAAAGAAATATTAGCTGATTATTTCAGAAATATTAAATGATCATTGAATGAATGACTCACTGACTGACTATTATTAAGACAGTTACATGCTGACACCTACTGGGGGTCTTAATTACTATCATAATCTAAGTAGGCCTATCGTTTAATTTTTTCATTAATTTCGTATTTCAAAAGGCTATTCAAAATATTATATTTAAATCTTTAATCTCATAACACTATGTAATTTTAATTACTGTGTAAATCCTCCGAGCAGAATTAAAACAGTTTGCAAATAGGTCTACATGCCACTTCAGAATTCAGATGCAGCTTCTAGTTGATACTGATTTGATTTGATGGTGTGAGGACCCTATTGGAATTGCTCAGCCTATTATTCTTCTTCTCCCAAATGAAATCGCATTTTTGATGGCCTAAACATGCTCGAAAACTCACGAAACTTTGCACACGCGTCAAAAGTGGTGAAAATTTATGTCTGATGTGGGTTTCAGAATTAGGCGTGGCAAAATGGCTCGATAGCGCCACCTACAACATTTCAACGAAGTGCCCCTCCCGCTACGTTTCACGTACAGGTATGAAATTCGGTAGACACATATAACAGCCCAATACCTAAAAAAAGTCTACTGGTACGAAATCTGAAACCCAACATATTTTTAATGTTCTTTGCAAAATTGTTGCAAATTTTGCCATTTCCAGACGTTGTACTTTAACGAACTCCTCCTAGAGGTTTAATCAGATCAACATCATATTTGCACAGTCTAATCTAAAGGTCTTTGCGACGTTAAATTTCGAAGATCTTGAGTTTCCCCTGAAGAGCGTGTCCGTGGCGGCCTCACAAAGTTCGATGTTTCGCCATAAAACAGGAAGTTGTTGTAACTCGGACATACAATTTCCGATCTGCCCCAAACTTCACATGTTTTATTATAGTCCTGACCTGAAGACATCTACATGCCAATATGCAGTTACAGTCATAGCGCCACCTCTGGGCAACAGAAAAAGCCATGTTTTACATTGTGATGAGTATCCTCATTGAGATTTAACCAGAACAACATGTTTGGTCAGTCTAATCTCAAGGCCTTTGTGATGTTAAATTATGAAGATATTGAGTTTTCACTGAAGGGCATGTCCGTGGCGGCCTGTCAAAGTCTGATGTTTCGCCATGACACAGGAAGCTGTTGTAAGTCAGGCATACAATGTCCAATCTGCCCCAAACTTCATGTTTGATAAAAGTCCTGTCCTGAAGACATCTACATGCCAATATTAGTTAGTCATAGCGCCACGTGCTGCAAACAGGAAATGGCATGCTTTACACTGTAATTACCTCCCAGAAACACATTTAAATATGCCATCAAGTCCCAAACATACTAGAAACATACTAAGACATCTACATGCCAGTATTCGGTTATAGTCAAAGTGCCACCTGCTCGCAGCAGGAAGTGTGGCACATTGTAGTGACTTTGCCATATTTCTCCTATATTTACCCACTTAAATGCATGAATTTGTCGATTAAATTTAAGAATTTTTCATAAAAGATGACAAATATATTTTAAAAAGATTAGAATAATTGCCCTTATAAAAGGTAAAAATGATTATAAGCTATTATCTAAAAACAAACAACAACAAAAAAACCTAAAAACTAATAGAATAACAACCAAAACAATAGATGCGCCGTGATAGTAAACTAACATTGATACGAAATAATGTCATTTATATATTTCCATATCTATCATATTTAAGCTTCATCCCTTGTCCAAAACTCAATGTGCTGTCTAAAGTAATAGATATGACTGCACTGCTGCATATTTACACTTAAATCGATACTGGTCTGCACTTCGCTACAATGTAACTCTATCCGTCGCTGTCCAGTGGGTCATGCAGCTTTGAAGTAAGGTGATGATGGGTAATGTGGGTGCAAATGCGAGAGAACCTACATTAATATTTCTAAAATAATCAGCTAATATTTCTTTAGCACGTAGGTTGTCGAATCCATGCCTATAGAGAAAAAAACCCTTTCTAGTCCCTGCCCAGCGCGATTTGTGTCAAAGCATTATTCCGGTTGTTTGATGAGAGAGAGTTTATTTGTCATAAACACTTAAAGAATCTGTCCAGCAGCGGAAGACTGTTATTCTGCACTGAACTGTGGAAAAACTGAAAGCGGCACAGGTTGATCTTTGGTAGACCAATCAGCGAAAAGGGGTGTTTCACGCAAGCCCACATGTGGAAATCGAATATTCAAGCCTTTTATCCATTTTCTATCCCTGAACCTGAAAATATAGAAGCAAGCCGAATTCTCGTTTTTAATTTTTTTTTTTTAAAAAACGAAAAATGAATAAATGAGCCGTTTTCTCATTTTTCAACTTTCAATATTAAATCGAAAAACGAATGAACGGTCCAGGTACTTCTGCGTCCATTCCTTTTTCCTTTTTTAGCCACAACGAGAAAAACAAAAAACGAACGGTGGTTGTATTTTTAAATGCTATATTGAATACCAAAATCTAAATTAAAACGGTATACACAAATTTCATGCGCATGAAATAAAATATTGACTACTTTTCAGATTTTTGTTTATTACGTTTTGCATCTTTAAAACAAAATTTAAAATGGACAGATTAAAGTCGAAAAAATGTCAATTTAAAAGAGTTTCCTTTTGTAAATTAGGCCTACTGTTTCTCCCACACTTTCGATAGCCTGAAATCATGATAATACATGCTTGATTTTAAAACTGAAACGGGCATTGCAGATGCAGAACACCTGTCCCAAAATGGTGACCGGCGAGATTGCTCCCCTTTTGATCCCGTTAAAAAAAAGTCAACCCATTCTCACTTACGAGGGGTCCGATACTGCTGCATGTCCAAGAGAATGCTGGCGGCAAACTCTTAACGTGAAAAATGTAAAACCTTAATGCGGCTTAATGTACTAGTGGTATTGGAGGAGCAAATTTAGTACACACCTTATAAATAAACCATATAGGCCTACAGACAAGCAGATGAGCACATGAACACAATTAATAACACGTTAAGCGTTTTCCTAGAAAATAAAATAGTTATAAAGAAAATTAAGAGCCCAATAAAGCTATAAAGACAAGCAGGTCAGGCCGCATATGAAGGCAACGTACTTAAACATTCAGCGTTTTCCACACTTAACTTAAAAATATTGTCCTTCCCCTTTGTTTACATTGCCATTGTCTCAGCAGTAGCCTATGCTGTTGATTGCCAAAGGGTATGGGAATTTTGTCTTCATGAAAATTACATATTGGGGTATAATTTTGTCATCATTGGTATATTTTCAATTTGAACAGCAAGACATAGGCTATAGCATATAAAGTGACTCCTAATCCTAAACAATTTCTGGATATAAAACAGTATAAAACACCTAACAGCCAGACAAAAAAGTCACAGAAATGTATGTTGTTTGGGCCTTTTTTCATATAAAACAGAGTAAAAAGCAAAAGGACGGAATCGAGACCACAAGCGGGAACTCGATAATGTGTTGGAGCACTAAACAAGAGGCTATAAGGTTTAGAAATGGTCATGTTTAGGTTAAAATATAAATGTAATAATAATAATAATAATAATAATAATAATAATAATAATAATAATAATTTAATGAATAAAAATTAATCAGTCATCTTTTTAGGCTCTTGATGCGAGTCATTGCATTGACGTCAGAGGAAAAAGGCACTAGAGGGCACTTCAGCGTGACGCAAAACACTAGAAATTAAATGTAGCATTTTTACATATTAAAAAACAAGTTGTATATCATTTATATTATTTTCAATTAAATTATTATCTTGCATATGGAAAATTATCTTGTACCTGCTAATTTTATTAATCAGTGTTAAAATAAAAAAGGAAGAAACCGCATTTTCCATATTTCATTTCTGGTTTAAAAAAGGAAAAATGAATGGACGCAAAAGTACACGGACCGTACACGGACCTGATTGGAGACTGATCGACTCCATGCCACGACGCATTGCTGCAGTAATTCAGGCAAAAGGAGCCCCAACTAAGTATTGAGTGCTGTACATGCTCATACTTTTCATGTTCATACTTTTCAGTTGGCCAAGATTTCTAAAAATCCTTTCTTTGTATTGCTCTTAAGTAATATTCTAATTTACTGAGATACTGAATTTGGGATTTTCCTTAGTTGTCAGTTATAATCATCAAAATTAAAAGAAATAAACATTTGAAATATATCAGTCTGTGTGTAATGAATGAATATAATATACAAGTTTCACTTTTTGAATGGACTTTTTGATGATATTCTAATTATATGACCAGCACCTGTATATCCCATTGACTTACAACAGACTCCCCAAAGCGTGCAGTGAGTTTGATGGGGGGGTAATTGAGAATGAATAGGGGAATGTTACGTGAGAGGTGGCAATACTTCCATTGCGCTATGATAGGATATGATCGGTTATAATTGGATATGATTGGTTCACATGATTTCCTCTAGTTTTCGTGCACATTCTTGAAACGGCCTGATTGAAGACGATGCCGTTAATGGAAAGACTAATGAAAAAGTAAGTAAACAATTTAGCCATTTAGATATCACCACTTTATGTTACGTCAAAATCAAACTTCAAATGGCCTGAAAACATGATGATTGTGGGGGGTTTTAGCTTGGGGAAATGTTTTCAGTTTGTGTCTATGACCAGTGTGTTTAATAGTCAACTGCTGAAAATAAGTTGACTATTAAAAAGAAAAGCTGTAAATCAGTTCACAAATAAAACCACTTGTTTAAATTGTTACTGCCTGTCAGTGACTTAAGATTACTTTCTGTCATTTCAACACAAATATCCTTATGTTTAGTTTTTTTTGTGCTCTTTGGTAAGAGTTGAAAAGTTGAATATTTAATTTAAAAGAACGAGTCAAAAGAGCATTTTGAGTTCATGTGATCAATGTCACAAATTTGCACAAATTTGGGTTGTCATGCATACAGGTACTACAAAAAAAAAAGTTGATGGTACCAGCATTTCTGGGTACTGGGTATATTCGGTAAGCACTGATAGAACGCTTGTTCTAAACGTCAAAGGTTTTGTTTTTACAGAGTGTTTTACAAGCGTTGAGCAGTGTAGCCAATCACAATCATATCTGTTGAGCATGTGAATGCAATGGTCTGTAATTAGTAACTATAATAGTAACTTAATTTTTGCTCTAAAAATTTGGTACAGACTACTGAAATTGTAGTACCGTGACAACCCTAGACCTAAATGTAGTGCAGAATCTATTAATTTTACACCATAAAATATAAATTCTAAATCCTTCTGTATATTTTCAATGTGATCTCAGACTTTTGGACCCCACTATAAACTCTCACAGGAAACGGTTCTATATACCTTAAAGGGTTTTGTCTGGTGCTTCATATCCAATTAGGGGTTCTCATCATGGCATAATTTTAGTTTGTTTTAAATTACTTTCTTTTCTTTTCTTTTCTTTTCTTTTTTTCATTTTAATTAAATTTATTGATTAAACAGCTCATACTTTACAACATACACTCACCTAAAGGATTATTAGGAACACCTGTTCAATTTCTCATTAATGCAATTATCTAATCAACCAATCACATGGCAGTTGCTTCAATGCATTTAGGGGTGTGGTCCTTGTCAAGACAATCTCCTGAACTCCAAACTGAATGTCAGAATGGGAAAGAAAGGTGATTTAAGCAATTTTGAGCGTGGCATGGTTGTTGGTGCCAGACGGGCCGGTCTGAGTATTTCACAATCTGCTCAGTTACTGGGATTTTCACGCACAACCATTTCTAGAGTTTACAAAGAATGGTGTGAAAAGGGAAAAACATCCAGTATGCGGCAGTCCTGTGGGCGAAAATGCCTTGTTGATGCTAGAGGTCAGAGGAGAATGGGCCGACTGATTCAAGCTGATAGAAGAGCAACTTTGACTGAAATACCCACTCGTTACAACCGAGGTATGCAGCAAAGCATTTGTGAAGCCACAACACGCACAACCTTGAGGCGGATGGGCTACAACAGCCGAAGACCCCACCGGGTACCACTCATCTCCACTACAAATAGGAAAAAGAGGCTACAATTTGCACGAGCTCACCAAAATTGGACAGTTGAAGACTGGAAAGATTTTGCCTGGTCTGATGAGTCTCGATTTCTGTTGAGACATTCAGATGGTAGAGTCAGAATTTGGCGTAAACAGAATGAGAACATGGATCCATCATGCCTTGTTACCACTGTGGTGGTGTAATGGTGTGGGGGATGTTTTCTTGGCACACTTTAGGCCCCTTAGTGCCAATTGGGCATCGTTTAAATGCCACGGCCTACCTGAGCATTGTTTCTGACCATGTCCATCCCTTTATGACCACCATGTACCCATCCTCTGATGGCTACTTCCAGCAGGATAATGCACCATGTCACAAAGCTCCAATCATTTCAAATTGGTTTCTTGAACATGACAATGAGTTCACTGTACTAAAATGGCCCCCACAGTCACCACATCTCAACCCAATAGAGCATCTTTGGGATGTGGTGGAACGGGAGCTTCGTGCCCTGGATGTGCATCCCACAAATCTCCATCAACTGCAAGATGCTATCCTATCAATATGGGCCAACATTTCTAAAGAATGCTTTCAGCACCTTGTTGAATCAATGCCACGTAGAATTAAGGCAGTTCTGAAGGCGAAAGGGGGTCAAACACAGTATTAGTATGGTGTTCCTAATAATCCTTTAGGTGAGTGTACTTTATCAGTAGAAAAAACCCATTAAACATAAAAAATATTATGCAATCAATCAAGACATTTCTCCTAATATGGAACCTTTTTGTCATGAACCCCACTGAACCTTTCCTTTTTTCACGTCGACATGAATTAGAAGAGAAAAAAAAAAGAGATGAAAAGAGATACATTGAGAGAGAGAATGAAAATGACCACAGGGGACAGTCTGGATGGGAGAAGAGAGGATCATCATTTTGATCACCGGCACGTGAAAAGTGTGGCAAAGTTCACACATGAGTACAGTCGGTTTTCACCACATATAAAAGAAAAGAAAAGAAAAAAAACCTAAAGATCTTGGAAGAAAAATAATGTGAAAGGAGAAAGTGGAAAGCGAGACAGAGAAGAACAGAGGGCCCTATCGATTTCAGATAGCACCCTACAACAGAGTGAGCAGCTTAGATCCAGATAGCCACCATCATAGCCGTCAGCCCAAAATTCACACAGATCAATTTTGGGACTAAATAAAAACTGGATGTAATATCCCTCAGTGCCCCACTGAACACCATCAACCTCCAGCTAGAAGGGCTGTATCAAGGTTACCTTTTATAAATGATGCCCACAAGTGCACTGTACACTGAAAATATAAAGAATGCAATACACACCTCAGAGTTAGGACTTTTTTTGCCATCAGTGGTGTACTAATGCCAAAATAAATGTGTAAAAGAGGCCTGACACCACATGATCACTCTGAGGTTACAGGTTAGGTTACACAAACTAAATGAAATGAGTCAAATCTTACTGAAAGCGTTTTTTACTTAATAGGAAAAAAAATGTGTGATCTCAATAACTGATTATATTAAGTTGAACTTAGACTGAATGAGTTGCAGCAGATTTATAGTTTTCAACATAGTTGCGTCAGACTGTACAAAGAGAATAAATGTTGAAATTAGGTGTTATTTTGTGTGTTTTTGCCCAAGATTAATATAGGGAGAGATGTGTTAGTGTTTAATGTTCAGTTATGTTGGAATTTATAGGGGTTTATGTTATGCTGCAGTTTTTCAGGTTACCATTGTGATAAATAGAGCCAAATCTTTGAGTTTGTTAAAAAAAAAAATTTAAGTAATTGATTGCCTTTTTTTTTTTTTTTTTTTTTTTTACAGTTTTGAGTGTACAATATTCAACACGTTAAACACATTGAACTCGTAAAACAAAATATTTTAAATTGCCACTATAAACTATATGGCACTATAAAATATGTTTAAAATGCTTACGCTACGTCTGACGAGTGTAACTGGTGTGCAATTTCGTCAGATATAGCGTATGCATTTTGAACTGAGAGGTAAGTTGAATACGGAAGGCGATCGGCCGGAAGCTAGATAATTTACTTCATAAAGTTTTAAATACGAATATTTTTCTTACACAAATGCATCAATTCGCTTCAGAAGGCCGAGCCGTGTGAATATGACAGACAGATGCACTTTTATGGACTTCAAAAACGATGCAACAATTCACTGCCATTATAATGCTTGGATTGGAGGGTAAGTAAATCATGGGCTAATTTTCAATTTTGGGTGAACTAACCCTTTAATAAGGGATAGTTCACAAAAAAAGAAGATTCTGTCCTAATTTCGAATGAATGAATCAATGAATCAATCAATCCATACAATGAAAGGAAATTGGGTCCAAAGTTGTTTGGACATGTTTTTTCAAAATATCTTATTTTGCTTTCTGCAAATAAAATGTGAGGGTGAGTACATGACAGAATTGTATTTCTTGGTAAACTAACCTTAAATAGTTAAATCATCAGTATTGTGAAATGTTATGAACAGTTTAAAAACACAGAGGGTGCTCCGAGTGAACGGAAGCAGCAGCTCAAGGGAAGCGTGAGTCAAGTCAAGTTAAGTCAACTTTATTTATATAGCGCTTTTTACAATGCAGATTGTTTCAAAGCAGCTTCACATTGTTAAACAGGAAAATAATGCAACCGAATGATTCGGCTGTACAGCCGCTCTGGAGAAAACGGTGATGTCATCTAGCTCATTTCAATTATCATATATATTTAAATAATGTAGTTGATATAGTTAATTTAGTTTAGTAATTAAATTTATTTGGATATTTATTTGAAAATGTAGTGTCCCCAACTGAGCAAGCCAAAGGCGACAGATTCCTATCAGGATATGCAGCTTGCAGAGAGGAGCAGCATGCCATCTTGCGCCCAGCCACACAATTGCAGTATTAGATGCATTAATTATGAGCTGTTATGTCTAGCGAGAAGATGTGATGGATTTTATTTATAAACTTTTTGGGAGGGTAAAGAGTGGGGTTAGTTGCTTTCTGAACTACCATGTCTTCCAGCGTGAGTTTCATGCACATGATCTGCCATAAAGTTGTATTTAATACGAGGTTACTAAGCATCTAAACATACAGGTAACCCTCAGGCCTCAGCCTTTAGAGAAACATAAACAAGACTTTTCACAATTGAAAAAAAAAAAAAAACTTGAGAAAAAACAGAGGGAGTTTACCTTCTGTTATGCAGTATCTGTTTTACGACCTTTTTGTTACATTTTGTTCGAGGCCACACTGATGCCACCACCATGTTTCCCAACTGATGATAAGAGCTGCCATTTCTGTTACATAGGAGAAACATTAAACGGCAAAAAAACTAAACTGCACTATTCTTTTGAGCACAACGCGGTTATCGGCTCGGAGCAGTAATAGACAGCACAGCACAGGTTTACTCTCAGGCTGTTCTCAAGCATGCTACACAGTTACTACACAGTGTTGGAAGATCCAGTGAGAAAGCATTGGAATTCGCCAAAAAAATTCACATTCAAATTCGGTGCAGAATTCTGTTATAAACCATAGGCATCAGATCAAACAGCGCTGATGTGAAAAAAACAGGAGAAACATTGTGCCATTAAAGTTATAGATCAGTCCACAAATAACAAACATGGATTTAATGTAGTAACGCTAACTGTAACCATGGTATTGTGGCAAATAGTTGATTTTTTTTTTTACGTTATTCATCTCAGGGTTCATACATCCTTTTGAGAGTGAAATTCAAGCACTTTCAAGGGCTTTCAAATGCTTCACACTTTTTCCAGCACTTCAAACTAGGGCTGCAACTAATGATTATTTTGATAATCGATTAGTTGGCCGATTATTTTTCGATTAATCGGTTAATTTTTTACTGACAAAACACACCATTCCACATCCTGTTCAATGCTGTCCTTCAAACAAACGTGTCAGCTGAGTGCTATGAAAACATACATAGTGAATATAGTATCTACCCTTACAAAAATGAACCATGGTTTTACAATGAACAAAACAAACAATAATAATAATAATAATAATAATATTAATAAATAAATAACAGGGTTATTGTAGCTATTCAATGTTAACCACAAATTAACCATAGTTTTGCTTCAAATCCATAGTTTAACTACACTCACCTAAAGGATTATTAGGAACACCTGTTCAATTTCGCATTAATGCAATTATCTAATCAAGACACATGGCAGTTGCTTCAATGCATTTAGGGGTGTGGTCCTGGTCAAGACAATCTCCTGAACTCCAAACTGAATGTCAGAATGGGAAAGAAAGGTGATTTAAGCAATTTTGAGCGTGGCATGGTTGTTGGTGCCAGACGGGCCGGTCTGAGTATTTCACAATCTGCTCAGTTACTGGGATTTTCACGCACAACCATTTCTAGAGTTTACAAAGAATGGTGTGAAAAGGGAAAAACATCCAGTATGCGGCAGTCCTGTGGGCGAAAATGCCTTGTTGATGCTAGAGGTCAGAGGAGAATGGGCCGACTGATTCAAGCTGATAGAAGAGCAACTTTGACTGAAATAACCACTCGTTACAACCGAGGTATGCAGCAAAGCATTTGTGAAGCCACAACACGCACAACCTTGAGGCAGATGGGCTACAACAGCAGAAGACCCCACCGGGTACCACTCATCTCCACTACAAATAGGAAAAAGAGGCTACAATTTGCACGAGCTCACCAAAATTGGACAGTTGAAGACTGGAAAAATGTTGCCTGGTCTAATGAGTCTCGATTTCTGTTGAGACAATCAGATGGTAGAGTCAGAATTTGGCGTAAACAGAATGAGAACATGGATCCATCATGCCTTGTTACCACTGTGCAGGCTGGTGGTGGTGATGTAATGGTGTGGGAGATGTTTTCTTGGCACACTTTAGGCCCCTTAGTGCCAGTTGGGCATCGTTTAAATGCCATGGCCTACCTGAGCATTGTTTCTGACCATGTCCATCCCTTTATGACCACCATGTACCCATCCTCTGATGGCTACTTCCAGCAGGATAATGCACCATGTCACAAAGCTCGACACAAAGCTGCCCCCACAGTCACCAGATCTCAACCCAATAGAGCATCTTTGGGATGTGGTGGAACGGGAGCTTCGTGCCCTGGATGTGCATCCCACAAATCTCCATCAACTGCAAGATGCTATCCTATCAATATGGGCCAACATTTCTAAAGAATGCTTTCAGCACCTTGTTGAATCAATGCCACAGAGAATTAAGGCAGTTCTGAAGGTGAAACGGGGGTCAAACACAGTATTAGTATGGTGTTCCTAATAATCCTTTAGGTGAGTGTATATGGTATTTGTGTGGTTATACAAATGGTAATCAATACGGCAAAAACATGGATTTACTATCTAATAGAACCATGGTTAATTTCCGTTAAGTGTATATCTGTGCTATAGCCTACATTATGTGCAACAAAAAAAAAGTTACTAAGCAAAAGGAGTTTAATTCCCTACATTAAAATATATTAAAGATGATATTAAAGAAAAACAAAAACACAAATTCAGTGTTACCAGATAAGAGGAATGTTCTGCAGGAACACACACACACACACAGACAGTAGGCTACCCATTACTGTCATTTCTTTATCCTGTAAATAAACTATAAGGAACGTCTTACATTTATATTCAATTGCATGCTGTTATTCCTTCACAGTTACTACTCTTATAAAATACTTGAATTACATGTTGACTTTTAAACCTAAATTTAGCGTCCAACAGCAGATATTTCAGCTAAATGAATGTTTTTGCGCTGAATATTAATTGTCTCCCTCTCGACCATAGACTTGACTGCGTTCTGTCTGTTTGACGCGCGTCAGACCGGCGCTCGTTCAATGAAGTTTGAAGTTTAACACAGACTGTCAGGACGCGCTTTCATGCAAAATGGAAATACTCGTGTGAATTAGTAGCATTTACAGATGAGGATATAACTACTGTTCTCTATATAGATATCAGTGGATATAACCTTTAAAATGAACGTTTTGCGCTGAGGACGTACACGCATCTGTCAAAGCGCATGACAGGGTATGTTATACATTCACTAATACATTCGCTTGAAGCTTAAAATAAACAATTCTCATGTTTTGGGCGTTTGGATCACGTACCTTTCCTGCATCAGCTCACTCTGTTTCCACTCCACTATTTCTAGATTCACATTTTGCCCATAAAAATGCATTATTGAAGCTTTGCGTACAGAGAGCAGACCCTACTAATCGATTAACGAGAATCATTATCATCGCTTATTATCACTTTTATAAACTAGTTGTTGCAGCCCTACTTCAAACCTCTAAATGTCATCCAATTTTATTTTTTATGAGATGATTTGTAAAACTAAAAGTTTAAAGATGCAGGAAAACTAACACTTTGAGGCAAACAAGCACTTTTATTTTATTTTCATTTTTGAAAAAGACATGAAATAGCCAGTAGATGGTGGCAGATTATTGAATATTAGTCATTTCCACTCCCAAATATATGGAAAAAAAGTAATCACAAAGTCTCATGAAAAACTAAAACTTTTCTTCAAATTGTTACTGAATTACACAGAAAACAAGTAAAGAGTGCTCATTTTATAATCATTGAAGCTTTGGGTCAGTTCAGTATTATACTACAGAAGAACAATAGTACATATAAGAGTAGAACATTTTAATTTTCCCTATAAAAATTAGGCTTTTGCAAGTTACTGTTGTTAGTAAAGGTTAATTTTATCTGCATATAAATTCAAGCTCAGTGCTTCACTGTTACATTTCCAATAAACAAACATGTAATATTATTAGTAACTGCACTAATTAATGTAAAACAATTTTTATGATACATTTTCCCCCTACCATCTAGGTTTAAGTGCATGAACAGGGCATGTCTGGTTCACTCTTTTATAAAATAAATGAAAAGCAGATTCAGGTTCTGCATAACTGTTCTATATCATAATTCCCTTACACTTTTTAATAGAATGACATGCCTGCTTGTTATGTAAAAAGATGTCGATTTGAAATGAAAAGGAAGCTCAATATCTCATTTCCTGTCTTCAGCATGAGTTCCTGGAACAGATTTTGGCAACCTTGAAAATGTTTGGTTCTTAACTGCCATTTAATGGCATTTTACAGAAGGATGTTTCGTGCAAGAAATTAGTTCTGAGACGCACATTTTTATCAGTGAGACCCTGAAGGTGAGCCAAGCAAATATTAAGAGAACAAACTGTGTGACAGAGGCCCATCAGAACCATTACTGAGCCGATTATACAGCATGTAAATCACGGCGTGCGTCGCAGTCGGCAGAGAGGAGCCAGACAGACCAAACACCAAAAAACACCACCGAACTTGACTAATTTCTTCACAAGGCAGATGATTCATAGTCCCTCAGCCATCCAATCCTACCTACCCCTGATTAAAGGGCACTTTTTAATATCTGTCTTAAAGCTGTGCCAGGGTCTTTAGAGCAGACGCTGTAACCATCTTTTGGCGAGAATGAACCATCATTAAAGTCAGGAAAAACCATAAAATACGGCAGCGAATGAATGTGTTATTTCTCACCTAACAATAAAGTCAGGCAGGCAGGATCTTAATAGAGTGCCACCAATTAATCAACGTCTAATGACAACAAAAGCAGAGACTGATTAGGGCAGAGGAACGACCTGGACGGACATTATGTGCCATCTGTGTGCAGGAAACAAATAACATCTTCACATAATCAGAGCAAACTGCATCTAGCTTTGCTTGTTGTGAATTTAATTTACGCTCCACTGATTGTGGCCAGAGTATTCATTTCCTTCTAGGTGGCAGTCTGTGCCAGCTGGATCAGCTAGATTTCTGTAATCATTTTAAAGATATTTTTTTCTTACGAACCACAATAAGTATTTACATCGCAAGATGGCAGACAGCAACATTATTCATTAAAAGAAACATTATACACAAAGTAAAATGCTGTCCTCATTTAGGATTGTCAGTCAATAATGACTTACATTTTTAGTTTTTCCACCCAAAGATACATAAGAAAAAGAAAAAATAATTACTTTTTGATGCTTAAAAGCTTCAGGTCCTTTAAAATTCCAACTATTAATTAACAACATGAAGGTCATTAAATAATGACATAATTTTCCCTCTTTTTGAACTATCCCCTTAATGCTCCATTACACACAGTGCTTATTTCAGTGTACAACATATTCTTACAACATTAGCAGAGTTCATAAATTCAGACTCTGTGCTCCCATTTAGATGTTTGAGACAGGGCTCGACAGTGCGGCCATTTCACTCCCATTTACGGCTAAAAATAGACGTGTGCGAACTGTAAAATATATTTTGGAGCATGTGTGTTTTCTTAAATGTAAAGTCATAAGCTTCTTAATGATCATTTAGGTCATCTTATATTCTGGGGATGAAAAAACATAAAATCACAATACTGCCTATTGTGATTATTAAACTTCAAAATAGGCTATGATTTCATTAAATAAATGCGTGAGCATGTAGATCGCACAACAGTGCCATGTTCAGGATTTGAAACGTAAAGCGCTGTTGTGTGTTCTACAGGCAGACTGCTTGAGATCAGTTCGCAATCAATGAATAGCGCACATTTATGCCAAGCGATTGCTTATGAACTAATGCTTATCAATTATGACAATGTTTACTTTACAGTGTTTATATTGTAATATGTTGCATACGGTTGTAAGAACGCATATTTTATCTCCCTCATCTGAATTTGAATGAGCCGCTGCATTATTAAAGACATTTCAAAATAAGAGTCCCAGTGTATTTCGGGCTTGTTTATTAAATAAAAGTCATGCAGTGTGTCCAATTTCCACCCCAGTTATTATTTGGTTACACAAACTGTATGTAATTTAATTTAAAGTAAACTATTGTAGCTTATGTCTGGGATGCCCCGTCACAAGAAGGAAAGACTAAGAATATTATTTGACACATATTATTAAATATATAGGGTTTACTAGTATCAGTGTTATTATAGCTAACAAAAACTAAAACCATAAAAAAACTCTTTACTTTAAATAAATAAATGTTAACTGACATAATATAAAATTTTTAAAAAGTTTTTTATTTAGTTTCATTAACCTGGTGTACCAAACTAAAACTGAAATAAAATGAATAAAAACTATACAGACATCGATAAAAAAAGACAAAACAACAAAATTACTAAAACTTTTAACTCAAATTAAAATGACAGCAGAATTAAACTGAATTCAAAATATTAACAAAAACTATAAAGTATCTCAGTAATACTAAAATAACACTAGTATGGCAAAAATATGTTATAGTGTGTTTTATATATAAATGCAGAAATAGTTAGTTGTGTCCCTAAAGTTTCTAAATCCGCTCCTAAGTTTAAAAAAAAAACAAAAAAGTAAAAAAGTAAGCGTCAAGCCCTGGTGGATCTAGGTAAAGTTTACACTACTGTTCAAACGTTTGGGGGAGGTATAAAGTATAAATAATTACACTTAATTTAGCAAGGATGTATTAAAATAATTAAAAGTGACATAAAAAAAAAAAAACTTACATTGTTACAAAAAAAAAAGCTGTTCCAATGCTGTTCTTTCTACAAAAAAATATTAAGAAGCACAACCGTTTTCTACTGTGATAAATGTTTATTGAGCACCAAATGAGCAAATTGAAATTATTTCAGAAGGATCATGTGACACTGAAGACTAGGGTAAAAGTTCAGCTTTGGCATTGAAAGAAAAAAATACTTTTTAAATTATAATATTTCACAATATTACTGTTTTACTGTATTTTTGATCTAATAAATGCAGCCTTGTTAAGCATAAGTAACCTGTCAAAAAAGTTTTTTTTTTTTTATCTTACCAACCCCAAACATTTGAAGGTTAATCAACATTCACTTACATTTTGGAAGCATTCTCTTATCTAGCCAGACCTGAGATTCAGGCCTTAAACTTGTAGACCGAATTGATTTGTGTGGAAAAGTCAGCACAGACACTTCGGGGAGTTCAGAAACTCAAATTGTCACTAGGGCAATCTCTCTAAATATTTATGCACCAGCCTACACAAACTCAAAGCAGACTTCTGGACTTGCGGTGCACAACCTTGGTAAGATAAATTAGATACTGTCTGCTTCAATATTGTTACTAAACGCTTGCTCAGTGAGAATGAATCTTAATTTGCAAAAAGGAAAGGTTTTCTGCCTCAATATCACTCACTCTTTGTGACTTTCATGTTGCTTTTAATTTATCTTTACACAAGCAAATGCAAGTTTCTTCGATGGCTATGCAGTTGTTTTCTGCACCAGACTTCTCATTCACATTTTGTCTGATTAGAAAATGTCTGGCCTCATCTTCACCTTTAAAATTCACAAAACTTTAAAACTTGCTTCCTCACAGCAAGCTGCTCACAACATATCTATAGATAACGAAGTACGAACGTATTCAGGTTGGAACAGTGCATTTAAAAAAAAGCCTGGACTTCAAGTTGAGAACAACTTAAGATCTACAGCTCTATATGTGAAATACATTTGTGACAGAATGTTGATAACTACAGAATATAATTAAAAGTTTTCCCTTTTTTAATAATAAGGACATAAACAATTAAAGTACACAGGGCCAAGCAATGAACATTAAAACACATGCTTTTTTTAAAGTATAGGCACAAGATCTAAACATGAAACACCAATATTGTACATTTTAATGCGGTCAATATGCCAGTATTGTACATTTTAGTGTGTATGAAAACATAAGTAAAGGTACGCATGGTAGAACCACACTTTATGTAAAAATGAGAATACCTATGTATGAGATCACGTTGTGCTGGGAAATCAGGCAGAGAAAGTTTGACAGGTCTCGCAAATTATCTGGATCTGATACATCATGTCTTCTTTTTTTGGTCCTTATCCTGCCCTGAATTCACCTTCCCTGTTTCTGTGCTTTCTTCCATGTCGTAATGGTAAACAGACTCTGTTCTGCTCTTGCGCTAGATTAAGGCATGCTGCATTCAGATTGCACACTAGAGTTCACGTCGCGTCTTTTGCGCGCTCAAGTTCATTACTTTAAATGTAGACGTGCGTGCGTTTTTTCCTGGCACGTCCTCGCAGCATGAGATAAAAAAGCCAAACTTTTCAGAAGCCCACCAGCTCACCTCAGTTCATGTGACAAGAACCAGCTTCACCCTTTCAATAACAACATTGAAAGCTCACCCAAAATGGACGCACAGCTGATGATAGCTGTACAAGGGGGTTTTCCCCTCATCTTCATAAATATATATAGTAGCATGCAAGGGCTGGAAATCCATTTGTCCATTGCTGAAACTTCCTCGTCTTCATGGAGAACGTGACTCATGATTGCTTAGCAACGGCAGACACCATGAGAGCGCATGCTCCTGGTCGCTTTTTGAAAGGAGAAAGCGGCATGGCCGGCATTTTCCACATGACATGTGAACGGCCCTTTAGGTGGGATGGTGCTTTTCTGTGGTTTAGAATTTAGAATTTTTTCTGCGATTTTATTACGATTTCGATTAGTCGCACAGCCCTAGTTTACGTCACTCAAATAGAGCTTAGCTAGCTACAGAGAAACTGATAGCCAGGCAACATACAAGTGACCAATCTTGAGTGGCGACATCACTTCACAAACTCTACCTGCACGATTCAGGTTAGACAACCGTGCAGAGAATTCCAGGCTGAGAACGGTTTGTAACTGTGTCGTGCTGTAGCCGTACCAGGCTCAAGTGGAAACACAACTTGAACCATTCCTTACCATTCTAAGAGCCATTCGGCCCAACGATGAAAAATCAGCTTATTTAAACACAGATATCAGATAAGTGTCTAAAGTGAATGTAAACAGGTGGGCCAAAAAAATCGTATATGGTCAAAAGATCAAATCTATGCATGTGCAGTCTTGCAGTGTAAACGCAGCCTAAATTATTCCATGTGAGCAGATGAGAACCATGTCATGTGACTGCAGTTTTACCCATCTCTAAGAGATCAAATAAGACATCAAAACCAGCTAAATGTGTGTAATAAATTATTACAAGTTTTAAAAAAGATATCATTTAGGTATGAGCACCAAACTTCTCAGAAGCCTACTCATTAAAACAGAATCTTTAAATGACTAGACTGTAAACAAAATATATAATTTAAGATTCCAATTAATTATTCAATGTATTTAGATAAGGTAACAGATTTGATGACTTAGATTTAAACATGTAAAAATAAAACATAAGGAAAGCTTTGATTTGCTAGTAAAATTTTCAGTTATATTGCACATTTTAATTATTTACTATAAAACACATACAATACTGTTATCACTTAAAACATGAAATATTAAAAACATGAGAGAAGGCTTTTACACTGATAAACACAACGGAGAAGAGGTAAAGGAAGGTACAAAGCTGTACCGTTAAGTTACTAATACGTTCTCCTAAAGTACTGATATGTACCTTAAGCCCCGTTCACACGGGGCGATTATCGTGCGCTTATCGCCAGCGTTTTTCGACGTGTCTTTGTGTTCTTACCCAAGCGATTTTCACTGGCGATGCGCCGAGTGAACATGCAAATTTACTCCCTGACAGCAGATGGCGCTTACTGAAAAATGTCTTAAGTAAAATGAAACTCACCACCGAATCCTATTTGATCTCCAATTCCTCTCCATTACAACTCCCTCTTATCGAGAGTTTAGTAGTCGCTGTGGCGTTTGTCAAAGTTCTTTGTGTTCAGACACCAAAGAGACCAGCAGCTCTACATTCATCTTGCCTCGTTGCATCTTCTTCTTGGTCTACTTACTTCCTCTTCGTCGTCGTCTTCTTAGGTATCAATGTGTGCTCGGCAAGACCGTTTTGTGGTTGTGCTTTTAACTTCAGCAGCTCCAAGCACATGAACAAAAGCAGCAATCTCTTTGGTCGACGCGTCAAACCAAAAAAACAATGACGCTTTTAAATGACAAAATTCTGCGGCTGCCGTTTTGCGCGTCTGTGTGCACACTCATATTGGCGCCCTTTGTTTAGTCATGAGGCGTTAAACGCCGGCGATAAGCGTACGCAATAATTAAAAAAAAATATATTCTACTGCCTCTTAAAGAGTTGATTCAAAGCATTTAAAGTACAAAACAGAAGCAATGAAGGATATCTAATTTGTTTAACAACTTAATTTGTGATTTCAAAGGTAATCGAACCCTTCACAACTCAGATTCACTCTTTTCAGGCTCTAATGTTTTGCTTGTCTACTGTATTTGAGGATGTCAGCTCAGTGAGCTGAGAATTCAACTTGGCAGCCCTAAAATTTTGCTTTTCTTACAAGCAGCATTTCACCAGCAGTCAAATAAAGGTTCAATTTAATAAAAAAAGACAAAGTGACAAGAACGGCAAGACTGTCATACATCAGCATAGATCTCCGTCAGATGTCATAAAGCAGAGAAACAGACAAGATCAAAAAGATCAAGAGATGGAAGCATTAACCATCTCTCTGATAAAATATACTGTCCAAGAACAGAAGGAAAGTGAAATTCTGATATTGTTTTTAGTCTGTGTGTGGAGTGACAATCAATCTGGGCCAGGGCCAAACTGATATTTTTGTGAACCATTCAAAAGCCATCTGACATATACAAACTTCAGTGACAAACTACTTGAGAGCATAAGGGCTGAAATCAAAACAGAAAAAAAGTCTGAAACAGAGCCTTACTTGAAAGTGTAAAAACAACTAAAATCACCCACCTGACAAATAACTTCCTTGCCTAAAAAAAGTACCTCTTGATGCTCTGAACAATTCTAGAGTATTGCGCTAATCTAACCACAATGGCACTTCAGAATGGTAGATTAGTATTGAAACATTCAGAACTGATGTCAAATTCTTGGAAATTGTGATGATCTTGCAAATCATCTTTTGGTAACATTGTTCACCTATACGTAGTGGCTCCTTTCCACTGAGCAGTACCGTACCACTTTTTTTTAACCCTTCTGTTGGGGTACCTAGCACAGTAGTCCGGTACTAATGGATGGAGCTAGACTCACTGTAGAACGTTGATTGGTTGACAGAGAATCGTCACTTGCGCATGCTTTTTAAGCTGTGTTTTTCCTTGTAGCCTGCAGCCTTGGCTCAAACAAAGTCTTCTTCTTGTGACAACAGCCAAATGCCGAGAAGCAAGAACAATATCTGTTGTATGTCGTCCACTGTTGTCAAGAATAATGTCAATCACTACACCACGCCTATCATAAGGGTACTGTTGGCGGTGCAAACGCAAGCCGGATCAGGGTTTAGTGTCCCAAATCGTACTGAACTGTACTGTACTGTACTAAACCGTACCGCTTGGTGGAAACGAGCCATTACTGTAATGCATGTGGCCTTTCTGTTGTAGGTTCCTATTTTCACCCACAATAAAAATGGAATAATGAAATTCATTTACTCACCATCATGATCCAAACACATATTCCAAACACATACTGCTTGTTTTCTTCTCTGGAAAACAAATGGATAAATAGAACAGGAGTTAAAGAATGCATTCTTTTCTATATGAAAGTGAATTAAAAATATGGAACTTTTCAGGCTCGGGGTACCATGTTTTAATGGACTACCACTAAATGAATAACAACTGTTGGTCTTTTCTCAAACAAAGTTATCGGATAGCTTCAAAAGACCCGCAATAAAATAGAAGAGTCATATGGACTGCTTATGATACTTCTTTTTATCTGAGCTTTTACTTATTCCTTTAAAGAAACACTAAACTTGTTCAAAAACATCCCTGTTTTGTGTCATTTTATTTATGGCTTCTAGATCGAAAACTTTGAAAAAAGCCTGCTCCACCATAGATTCACTTTCATGCCTCCATTACATGCTATTTTTCTTCAATTCTTCAGCTGTATTATTTTTATTTATTTATTTATTTATTTGTGCTGAGGAGTACTTGTATACCTTTGTGGGTCTGCTTGTAATAACAGTGTGACTTATATTGTTTCATGACTGTGACAGTTTCTTTGAAATGAAAGGCACCAATTTCTTTCTATTAAACAAAATGTACTCAGTCTCACCTCCCATGTCTCTCTAGGTATCTTCCCCGTCTCTTAACTTTTCTCTTTCAACATTTTGCTGGCTGAACTTGGGTTGCCTGACAACGTGTCAGCGCATGCTTTGCCTTGTGGCTGGGTAAAAGACAAAACTAAACACATTCAGAATTTTTTTTAAACAAATCTTGGTTGGTTCATGTTTGTTGAGTAACAAATATATTCCAGTGACAGTAGTTATTTTCAAAGCAGTTTAACTTGTCCAACAACATAGACTTCAAAACAGCAGAAGTGTACTCACGGTTAAAAAGCTTCTCTAAAATCATCTGAGATTTCTTAAAATTAAGACACGGTACCATACGATACACACGATAATGCCATGTATATCGTGTTTGTGTATATCGAATGTTTATGTTCGTGTCTTTGAGTTGGCCTAGCTGATGTTCACGAGCGGCGCGTGCAGGGAGAGTGAACTAAAGATGTCTTTATCGGCGGCAAATATGACGCTTAAGCGGGTTTATTCCAATCGCTTGTAGGTAAACGTCCACTTCATCTTGCGCTCGTTTCTGTGTTCGGGCTACTATCCTGGTTGTTTTTAGTGGATAGCCGCTCTAAACAATCAAACGCCAGAGTGATCTGCTCGAATGATTCTGACTGAAATTCCGACTTAATCACGATTCGAATCAGACCATTTTGATCAAGCGATTGGCCGATTCATTGTAGAAAATCGGCTCATACGAGTGACTGATTCGCGAAACGGTCATCGCTGGTACTGCCGACAAAAATAACGGGAAAATGACCCGCTTCGTTGTAGAGTTTGTCAACACTATCTCTCTAAATTCAATTTTTATAATTAATATAAAAATTATTATAATAATATTTTATCTCATTTGTATCCTGGAACATTTGTACCTTCAAAAACCTGAAGAAATAATAAGCCTTCATTCTTTCTTTTTTTAAAATGTCATGTGCCATTGTAATCTTTAATCAAAATCTCTTCTCTGATGATGTGTCTACTGGTGCGAGGGTGGGACAACCTGTCACTCACATAAAAAAAAATTAAAAATCATGAAATCACAGCAATAGCAAACAACAAGGAGGACAAAATCAAGTCCTGCCTTACATTTTTTTCTTGTTAGAGAAACCGTTTCACCCTCTTCACCTGCACACCGTGGCAATATAATCACCATTTTTTAGTAGGCCTATTTAATAGCTATTAAAAGATAATAATACTACTACTAATAACAATATAAAATGCACTAATGATTGATGAACATGAATATTAATCATGTTGTCAGCGTTCGCACGAACTGATTTGCTGAAATCAAAACAGGGAAGGTAATAGATGAGTGCCAGCCAATGAGACAGCAGTTTGCGCATTAGTTTTTCCCACTACCAGAGAAACTGCATATCTTCTGCTTGTTCTTAAAAGCTGAATAATTCCACATTAAATACAATGAAGAATATTGTTTACATGTAGCGTGTCGATTCTCTCTCTCTCTCTCTCTATCTCTCTCTCTCTCTTGTTGTGTTGTGTGAGAAACACAGCGCTCTTGGCGAGTCGTGCGCCTTCACAGAGTTTACGGTATATGTCAAATACAGGTACACTGCGCATCCATTGAGCTGAATTGAAATCAGTCAGTGTGTTCAGTGAGTGAAAATATATCTATGCTAAACTAATACTTAGTCTATTACACACACACTGGCGAGTAATCTAAGAGTTTATTAGCCAATGGCTAATGATAGACATTATTTAGTCGCCCAGAGTGAAGATTTAGTCGCATATGCGAGTGATTTACTTGCATTGTAGAGGGTAGGACATACAACATACACTTTTCCTAATATATATACATTTTAACCAAAAGTCCAAAGACATGTTATAACGACCTATATGAATAATTATATCTCTGGTTAATAGACCTACAGTACAATAAAAAACATTTCTGAGGTAGGCCTACTAGTTATAAAAGAGATATTTTGAAATGGAAAAAAAACACACAATGGTCAGAAAACTAATCTTCAAAAGAAACTCTTGAGACACTTTCACTCAGTACTTTTTCTCTCCAGGGTAACATAAATAAATAAATAAACACAGAAATAAGACATGCACGAAAAAGAAACCCCTGTGGAGTAAACTTCATTCAAAATCAACACTGTCTGCACAGCATAATAAGAAGTCCAAAAACAAATCTATTATGACCGGGGTTGTTTCAAACACAAAGACAAAAAAAAAAACAAGAAAACAACAAATAATTGTCAAGATACCAAATACTAAAAGTCTAAGTGTCAACGTTCCCTCCATAGCACTAATGGAAGCATCATTTCATTTGATTGAAAATGCAAGACAGATTGTGATGCATTCATTTTTAGCTAACTTACAAACTTAAATGAAGACGTCCCACTTATTTCAACAGTGTTAAAAGCATCTCACTTTAATAGCTTTCCAAGCGGAGAGCTCTTCGACTTTCTCGATCATAAAGATAAATGGACGTGTTTATTTTGACGCCGGGGTTGTATTGTCTTCTTTTTTTTACAGGGTGGGAAGTTGGCAAGGAAATGGCGCTGCTTCTAATTTCATGATGTGATGGAATCTGCCTCCCTGCCACTTGACTGACGAGCTCATCATGGGGATGGAAAAGTGATGTTAAGGAAACTGTTTATAATAAAAAAAACTGTCGCAGTAATGCAATGCAGCCGCAGAACCGTGATGAATAGAGACGCCTTAATCAGTGACTAGAAATCCACCATTAAATTAGCTCAGAATATCACGGGGAGAGGGACGAGGCAGAAAGTGAGAGGGGGAGACAAAGATGAATGATATCCTTGAGGCGAGATGATAGAAGCCCTCTCACTATTTCATGTTTTCAGAAGTGTCGCCTTTGAGAGACTGACTCAAGTTACCTTTGTATCATTATTAAGTTGCAGTCGGGGTGTTTTGCTGCTTGATGAAATCAGCATGGATGTGTGTAGAGGTTAAATTGCATTAGCATGCGGCTGCGCGGGGAACGAGGCTCTTTGAAACAGGATGTGATCAGGCTCTGATGCTTTGAAACATTCAGACGTTTGCCGTCAATGTAAGCGCACGCCGGTGTAATCACAGGCTGAACTCTGAAACCAACCAGGGAGCTCAAGCAGCCTGCTGCTTTTTGAAGTGTAAAAACAGACAGTATTTAATCTTATTCCAGCGCTAAGTGGGCAGCCAGGCTTTATAGCTATCTTATACGAGCACTTTACCTTCTCCGATTTCATGAATTCCGAAAGCTATAAAATAAAAATGGCTGGGGACTCGGGTGGTAGAATTCTGAAGCCAGTGCCAGGAGCTGAGCACTGCTTAATGCGAGTAGTTGAAGCATTTTGGCCTTAAGTAAGAGGTCAGGCTGACTGCTTGACCAGGCCACAGAGGAGAAGACTGTATTTCTCCATCTTCTGAGTCACTGAGGTGAGCACAGCCGAGAAGAGACTAGATGAACCACTGGATCACAGCATGGCTTGTTGCGGCCTGCAGCTGCTTGGGTTGAATAAAAGTTCCCCTTGAGGAAGAATGAACCACTAGATTTGCATTAGTGGCATCACAGCCACTTAGCAGGTCTAATAGATATCGTCGAAAAGGGCTGTATTGTCCAGGGTTTCTCAAAAGCATTGTGAGCTAATTGGCGGCAATGGTTCTATGATCTACTAATAGGCTTGCAGCCCACTTTGTTTTAAATGCGAAATATCTGCACTTACTATTTTTTATAGTTTTATCAACCATTCACTATAGCAGCTTTTTTCAAACAAATGAATAGAGGAAATCAGTTTTCTTTTCAAAATGCAGTAAATATAGGAATAGACCATTTATATTTGAGCTAAATATTTAAAACGGTAAAAAACAGTGGAAATGTCTTCAAGGTGCATGCTTGAAAGTACATTTACAAAAGCACAATTACTTAAAACTAGAAGTTATTAATTAAAATATATCAATATTTTTTTTTAAAGGACAAGGAAGGACAGATTTTATTCAGAAACAAGCTTCATGCAACTGCACATGGTACAAAATAAATGAAAGAAATAATACTTTTTTTATTACTGTTAAATTTTTTTATATATTTTTGAAAGACATTATCATTAATATATTATTATTGGATTAAATTGTAACAGTAAAGGCGTTTACATTATTCAGAAAAATATCTGTTTCAAATATACTTTCTATTCATCAAAGAATCCTGAAAAAAATGTATCCCAGTTTCCAGAAAATTCCAAATCGCACCCTATACCCTTATTCACTATTCCCTACATTAGTTTACTAATATAGTCCATTTGACTACATCAGTGTTGCGACAAGATTATTTGAAGGACTTGAAAACAGTTTGTGCTCAAAACATCTTTCAGACTCACACAGACATCAAGAATCGCCGCATGAATCTCAACAATGGTGACAGATTACTGTTATTCTACAGCACAATTTTTTATAGTGAACCACATCAGCTACAAACTATAGTGGTTCTTTTTGTTTAAGGTAGTGAGTGGACAGTACAAAATCAATGAAATTAACACAAGTACTTTATTTTCTTTACCATAACATAAGTGCTGTAAGCACTGTTAGCCATTTCACTAACTTCTGCCAGTCTGAATTCGCTTGCCCCCTCTCTCTAAAAACGTTGGCCTCCAAAGACATCAGCAACACTCAAAATCAACCTGGGCCGCATTTCCCAAAAGTATCGTAAGGCTAAGTTGATCGTAGAACAATTGCGATCAACTTAGGCTTACGATGCTTTTGGGAAATGCAGCCCTGAACACTTAAAATAACTGACAGGCAGCAAATGCATCAATGTCCTCTGATTGGCTAAACAACAGCACCCGGCGGTCAGATTCAGTTTAACTTTACAAAGCCTAGGGCTTGCAGAGACAGGTGTGATATCTCAGGACACTTATTTGTGATATCTGTCAAGTAGGAAACACTTTTTTGAGCTATTCCATAAAAAATCAGGCATGTTTCTGTAGCTCAAAAAATAGAGCATGGTGCCAGCAACACTAAAGTCATGGGCTTGATTCCTCTGGATGAATGATGAAATGTTTAGCAGTGTAAGTTGCTTTGAATAAGTGTCTGCCAAATATAGAAAAGTAATGTAAATGTTATTTTAGCAACATCGTCATCTGTCAATCCTCAAATGTTCTTCAAAAGATGGAGCTGACAATCACTTTGACAGCATATTGTACTATAAATTCATTCTTAATCAGCTGAATGCTGGATTTGTCAATATTTATACAAATTTTGACATGAAAGTAACTACATGTTTTTTTATCTGACAGTTTTGACACATAATGAATGAAAAACAAAGAAAACATTTTGTGAGAAAACAGATGACGAAGCAGAAGAACTGAAGCAGAACCCAACTGAGCATGCTGAAAAGATCCAAAATTATTCCTTAGTACACAAACTTTTTTCAGTTCCACAGACTGCTTTGACAAATATCCAGACAATGTTTTAAGGGGACCTATTATGCCCTTTTCAGTCGTCACATTATTTTTCACATATTTTACATTGTTGCAGCACCTCTCTTCCCAGTCTGTCAGTTATTGGCTGCATCCGAAAACTTGTTGCCTCGCTGCCTTATCAGGTAATGACTTGTAAGGCAGCGTAAGTGCACGAAGGTACCTCACAAAACTGATTTTGTGGCAATGTAACAGTTTAATGATCTACAGCAAAATGAAGCGAGCTTTGGTGAGAACTAAACAAATGTTTTATTACTACATTAGTCATTTCTTGCTAGAAATGACGTAACGTTGGTCAAAACCGTACATTTACACACAAACTGACCAACAACCGCAACTTTCAGACACCATCTTTTTTTTTTTAGCTCAACTGTCACCGAATGGAATGCATAGGATTGTGGGATATCAAAGGCAGCGAAGAATACATCTACAAAATGCTGGGTTGTTTTTTACCCAAATTTGGGTCAAATATGGACAAACCCAGACGTTTTTTAACCCAAAATTGGGTTAAAACAACCCAGCATTAGAGTGTATGCTGCCTTAAAAATTCCATCAGATGAAGGTATCTCAGGAGACAGGTAGTGAAGCTAACATTGGATTTGGATGGACCTTGATGTCTTCCTAGCTTTAAATGTGTCCTCCGAAGGCAGCATTTTCCAGTTTTTAGATGCAGACCTTGTCTTTATGAATCCCCTCCTTCCATAAAGCACATTGTGCTCTGATTGGTCGACTTGACCAGTGTGTTGTGATTGGTCAACCACTTTGAGCATGCTTCAGAAATGTCATGCCCTTATTATAACTGCAAGTTTCAACTCACTACTAATGCAACTCAAACAGGCCTTATTTAGTGTATGCCTTGGGCAGGTATTATTATTTAAATGAGGGATATTGTGACGTGTACATTCCTGGAAGAAAACTCAAATCTACAATTGAGGCGTTTAGAAACAATGTAGAGAATAACTTCCTTTGGACTTTGTGTATTGTTATTTTGCAGACCTTTGCTCAAACAGCATCATTACCCATTAAAGAAAGATAAAAATGTTTAAAAACACACAAAAAAAAAACAAGAAGAAGAAGAAAAGGTTACCCTAGCTCCCAAATAGTACTGTCACAGATAGCAATAGTACAAATTATAATAATACAGAGGCTCATCAGCACAATAATAGTACTGTCCCTTTGCGCACATATGAAATGAAGGTATAATAGAGTTTCAAAAGCCACAGTTAAAACCGTGATTGCAACAATAGGTAATGTAGCCATTTGCTGGTATAGATTTGAAGCCAATTCTGTTCAAATGAATAAAGAACTTTAGTGAAGCTATCACAGCCTCTCAAGAAACGCATTAGGAGGGAGTTCTTTCCATTTAAACCATGATCACATTTCTCAAGTGAAGTGTCACAGTGGAAAAACAATAGCTTATTCCTACAGAACTGTCTCGCTTTGTACTCATCAGCTTCGCAAGCGTGAAAAATGATTCCTTATTTTTGGCGCAGAGCAAAAATCATCTCTAACTGGCTTCAATAGGAGCAACTGTTTATCTTTTCCCACCCCTGCTTACCCTCCCTCTCTCTAACCTTCCTCTTCATGTTTTTTTTGAAGCGCTGCGGTAAGTCTGAGTCACTGCTATTCGCATACAGCAATACCTCATGCAAATTGCATTTTTTATCAGTTTTTATCGCTTCTCTCTCTCTCTCTCTCTCTCTCAGGTGTTCATTTAAAAGGATTGTGATGAACAGCCATTGCAGCGACAGAGATAAATCATATGCCCAGTGAATTACTTCATGTTTACCTCTAGCACGAACAGCAGTGTCTAATTACATGGATAAACACCCAAGAATGTTAACTACTTACACTGAAAAAAAAAAACAATAACAAAAGAGAAAATTTTTGCATTTTTGTCAAAGACTTTGTCCAGATCGATTCAGAATGATGATCAAAACATAGATCGAGTATATTGCAAAGCTGTACCTCTTCATCAGTGGCGAAACTAGACTTTTACACATGGGGTGGCCAAGGCTACTTTAGGGGGTTAATAGGCCGTGAAAGAATATCATGTGTAATACTTATTAGTTGTCCTTGTTTTGACACAAATAACATTGTATTTCTAATAAATAAGCTACCAAAATTGTAGATACCAGTAAAATTCAAACATTCTTGATTCCCAACGTATATACCACAGCAAAAACGACAAGCCTACCTAATATAAATGTAAAATATTATTAAAGACAAGTGAACAGTCAGTAATAAAATAAGAACAGTGCATTGAAGTTTCTGAGGTCTAATAGTATTGAAGACGCTAAAGGTACCCCTAGGTGTCAAATTTTCAAAGCACAGGGTGCTCCATTCATTTCAGTGAGAAACCTTTGGCGTCAAACACAGACGCGTTAGGCATGGGAACGTTATTGTCATGATGAATTATATATATTGGGTTATGATTGGGTTATAAACCTACCCATTTGTGTATTATATGATATAAAACACAGGATATAACAGGCAGATACGACTGCATGCACAATTTATTCAAAAAGTACAAATATTCCAAGTGTTCCGAGGCGAAACGATTGATTTGTGTGAAGAAAATCCCCAAAAGTGATCAGTGTCTCCATCCGCCGAAATGCAAACATCAAATTTCAAAAATTGCCGCCCGTTACGTCAGATTTCATAGTGAAATTGCATTGGCTCTCCTATGTCTCGTGACCAACTGTGTCATTACGTCAGCTTTGATTGTAAAATGTCATTGGCTCTCGTCTCATCTGCGTCATGCTAAGAGTCGGGTGTATCTTTTGAATGAGATATGACTGTGTGCATTCACGGAGCGGCGTGATCATCATTTCAGCGATTAAAACATTAAGATCAACTCTGTTCTTTACATGAAGATATCGTATGACTTCAGAAGACTTGGAATGCAACATGAGTTAATACTTTTATACGTTTTTGGTCCGTTTTTGCAATAAATACCCGTGACTGTACTTTTATTTGCCTGTTAGGTGTTTTATATTGTTTAGAAGTGGGTAGGTTTAGGGTAGGTGTTGGGTTAATTGCTCCAAAATATAAAAGTAGCCTATAAATATTATGTCTGCTTTTACAAATGCAAAGAATTAAATGCGTCTTGATCTGATGCATTGGGCAAACAACTGAAATCAATGGAGTACCCTGCGCATCGATATAGTGGCGCCTAGGGGTACCTTTAGCGTCTTCATTGTGATGCGGAAGGCACTAATCCTTATTAAAGCTACAAAAGTTATTCAATCAAGATCAGTGAGTGTTTTTTTGTTTTTTTTGTTCTTTGATTAACTTTAAAGATACAGACGGCAGTAGGTAGGCTATTTTAGGCTGCTGTCACTTTAAGACCGAATGCAATATATTGCATCCAGTATATTGACATACATCAGCTTTCTTTTTCCCCAGACAGCAAAATAGTGTTGCCTAGATCTGGGCCGGCACTATGTTGCTGTCTGGGCTGTTTACATTTGGTTAAGACATAACCGACTGTGTTATAATACTCGTGAAGGCGACTATTACTTTTATGTGTATTTGTCCATTCAAGCACAATAAAGTATTCGTCCACTCTCTGTGTGTGCGCTACCACATGCCTCCCATACGCCTCACACCAGACGTGTCACACTCAAGGCGGCAGTTCATCTAATCACCATACAGGCAAAAAGAGTTGAAGCGGCATCGAAGTGTTTTGCTGTAAAAACTGCACAAACAGAAACTGAAAGGACAATCTATATTATATCTTTCCATAAGCACAGACTTTATTAAATACAAAAGAAAAATATTGAAAAATGTCTATACACACTCTTCCAGGTAGGGTGAAGTCATTATGTAGATACAACAATAATTGCAGATTAACAACAATTTGAAACAAATGATGTATTTTAATGGAAAACTATGTGAATGGCGCTCTGTGACACGGCAGGATTTTGAATAGCTCTGCGTTTGTTAGTGGCAAAACACAAACAATTAAGAATAATTCTTAATCGTCAGTGTTTTGCAACTAACGTTAATATTCTCTTAAAGGAATAGTTCACCCTAAAATGAAAATTCTGTCATCATTTACTCAACTTGTTCAAACCCTGTATGAGTTTCTTTCTTCTGCTGAACACAAAAGAAGAATTTTAAAGAATGCCGGTAACCAAACAGTTGATGGTCCCCATTGACTTCCATGGTATTTTTTCCCCTACTGTATTAGTCAATTTTGTTTTTGTTTTTACAGTGTGTATGTATGCTTGGGTTGTTAAAAAAATTAAATATAATCAATTATCAAATTTGAATTTATTAATATATTTATATTAAATATAAAAAATACACAAACGAAAATGATAACAATACAATAGTCTATAAAAAACAGCCAGCTTAAGGTATAGCTAAGGTAGCTGACGTATTAAATGCGGTTAAATGTCAAAATAGCTCTCATACATTAGAGTTGTGTGGGGTGGGGGTAAATTAAGCGTGACCTGCTGTGAGGTCACAATCATGGCGCATAGTGGTCTATGGATCTGCCTGAAGTGGACATATTGAATCGAATGGGGTCGAGGCTCTGTCAAAATAATCTTTCCTTGTCCACATGACGAAAATGGCGGTGGGGATTCTCCCGAGGGGAAGTGCTTTGGGAAGTTTGCGAGTGTATGTCTAAAAGTGGAGTTAAATGCAGCCCAGGCTGTAGCCTGCAGAACGTGGCGGGGCTGCACATGTCGCTTGTCTTTCATAAGCATGCATGATAGAAAATATGTTTGTAGTCGGTGTAGGACGGAGTATATGTCGTTCAAATCTATATGAACTGGAAGAGTTGCAGTTTCAAAAGACCTTTATTAAAATGTAAGAAGAAAAAAAACATTAGCCTGAATCTTGCAATGTCCCTGAAATTATTATTTTGCTAAATTAAGCTGGCCTTTAGGCTAACGCATGAACAACACCACATTTAAACAAAAATTTATTGGTTGATAAACAACACTACAGTCAAGTCTGCAGGTAGAGGAATTGATTATGAATTAAATGATTCATGAAATGTGATTACTTCATATTACCATATGAGAAAGGAAATGAAAAAGATATATCATTATTGTTTTCATTTAAATAACATGGCAAGACACACTTATAGTTACAGGTGTTATTGGTTTTTATAAGCCATGTCGGGTACAGTTGCAGGATAACTAAATGACACTGCAATATAGGCTAATGTGTCTGCCATGTTATATTTTTATGACATTTTCTTTTTCTTCACTACATTGCAAAGCATAATATCAGACTTTTTCCTCCAATTCATTTCAGGAAAAAATGTGGTTCCTCATTATTTTAAAGTTAAGAAATCGAGATCTTCTCCAAGACCCAATAGTAATGTCCGTTTTGTGAGCAAATCTTTTGAGCCAATTCTGTTCAATCAACTGCTTCACAAATAACATAATTTGTGAATTTGACTGATCCAGAATATTAAAATTGCAGCAAGCGAGTCAACTGAACAATTAACAATTTATTTGGTCTTGCCCTGCTCAAATGAGCCTAGATCCGGGAGTAAAATGATATTCTCAGACCAAGTGCTCCTAATAATTCATAATAATGTCAGACTGAGTTCTAAGGTATTTGTGTTGCATTGGAAATCGCTCTTTTACTGGAGTAATATCTTATTAGTGTTTCTCTACTTTAACTGTACAGGGTTTGTGTACACAGTCCACCATGAATAAACATTTCATAATTAATTTCTCTTGCTGTTGCAGGATGCTAATGTTGTATTGTCTGTGCCTTATAGTAAGGACAACTCTGAACAGACCTATGAAAAAACGACAAAGCTAATCAAAGTAAGTATAGGGCGGAGCGACATGTGTAGCCTTGCCCCATTCTGCAGGCTGCAGCCAGGTCTTTCTCAAAAAAACTTGTCAATTGCGGGGAAGTGTTGTGTCAGTTGCTGGGAAAGAGTTAAATTGAAAACATTATTTTTTGAGCTATGCATTTGCTGAAATGTCTATGGACATACGCTGCATTTGCAGAGTTCTATGGAATGTGGAGCATGTTTAATGACTTTTTCATGCAGTTCAGAAACCAAGGCCCATTGCTCACTCACTGCAGCACCACTCAAAGAGGCAGAACCCACGCAGACTTATCACAGAATGAACCACACTTACCAATGGCCTAAAGCCTTTTGGGATTGGAGACGTGGAAATCAGAACTTCTGTTGTGCCTTTAGACCCATAATGAATGGCTTGTAGAAATTTGCATGCAAGCCCAAAATCATTCTGAATTTATTATTCATCTCATCTAGTAGACCTTCACGTGTGCACAAATTTAGCTTGCCAGAGGGTCTCTGCGGCTTTTGTTAAAGAACAGCTTTGGTTGATTGATTATGAACAACTTGTAAGCGCATTGGTGGCTCTAAATTACAGATCTATTAGGTCTCTATTTCTAAACACTGCTTCATGACACTACAGCCAATCTCCCTGTAGAAATGAGGGGTGGTGTTGCAAGAACATGTGTGAGATTTCTTGACTAGAACTGGACATGGTGTAGTGGCATGCAGCTGCAAATATGTCAAATAGGTGTTATATCACTGAATTAATGTAATGCAGTACACTATTAAAAAAAGTCTGTAAAAATAGGGCACAACTTACTGTATAAATATGAAGGAATTTTACATATTGTTTTTTATTGCCACAGGTGTTTTTTGAATGAGGCATTGCATTGTGTTGTGTTTTATTGGGTTAACAGAAATTTCCATAAAATTACTGGATAATGTCTTGGCAGAAAATTACCAGTACATTTTCCTTTTTCTTTTTTTTTTACAGTGTAACATAATTTTTTTATTAAACTTTAAATATATGACCACCTTTCTAATATTGTGTTGGTCCTGCCCTGACCCGTTGAGACATGGACTCCACTAGAACCCTGAAGGTGTGCTGTGGTATCTGTCACCAAGATGTTAGCAGCAGATCCTTTAAGCTCTGTAAGTTGCGAGGTGGGGCCTCCATGGATCGGACTTGTTTGTTCAGCACATTCCACAGATTCTCGATTGGATTGAGATCTCGGGAATTTGGAGTCCAAGTCTACACCTCAAACTCGTTGTTGTGCTCCTCAAACCATTCCTGAACCATTTTTGCTTTGTGGCAGGGCGCATTATCCTGCTAAAAGAGGCCACAGCCACCAGGGAGTACCGTATTTTATGTGTACATGGTCTGCAACAATGTTTAGGTAGGTGGTACATGTCAAAGTAACATCCACATGGATGGACCCAAGGTTTCCCAGCAGAAGATTGCCCAAAATATCACACTGTCTCCACCGGCTTGCCTTCTTTCCATAGTGCATCCTGGTGCCATGTATTCCCCATGTAAGCGACGCATATGCACAAGGCCATCCACGTGATGTAAAAGAAAACGTGATTAATCAGACCAGGCCACTCCATTGCTCCGTGGTCCAATTCTGATGCTCATGTGCCCACTGTCGGCGCTTTTCAGCATGGGCACCCTGACTGGTCTGCGGCTATGCAGCCCCTATACGCAACAAACTACGATGCACTGTGTATTCTGACACCTTTCTATCAGAACCATCATTTACTTTTTGAGCAATTTAAGCTACAGATTATCTGTTTGATCGGACCACATGGGCCAGCCTTCGCTCCCTACGGGCATCAATGAGCCTTGGCCACCCATGACCCTGTCGTCGGTTCACCACTGTTCCTTCCTTGGACCACTTTTGATAGATACTGACCACTGCAGACCAGGAACACCCCACAAGAGCTGCAGTTTTGGAGATGCTCTGACACAGTCGTCTAGCAATCACAATCTGGCCTTGTCAAACTCACTTAAATCCTTACGATTGCGCATTTTCCTGCTTCTAACACATCAACTTTGAGGACAAAATATATCCCACCCACTAACAGGTGCTGTGATGAAGAGATTTATATATATATAGATATATATATATATATATATATATATATATATATATATATATATATATATATAAATATATATATATATAATAAAACTGTATATATACATATATATATATATATATATATGTATAAAACTGTCTTTTGTCTCAAAGAATTTCAGAAATATTACAATAATCCTCAAAATTATAGTTTTATACATATGTATATATATACACACACACACCATTAATTTAAAAATACTAATTAGATACTAATGAATTAATTTTGAATATATTAATGTGTTGACATTACTATTTAAACAAATTGACCTAATTTACCAGACCTAGTAAAGCCTATAAAAAAATCTCTGTTTAGAGCAGGCTGCCACAATGAGTGATTTTAATAAAGAATTAGCCAAAATGTGTCAGATTTGTGGTATCAAATCTTTTAAAGATACAAATCACTCTACCAGCGCCCACAGGATTCCCAAACAATTACAAATAGTGTATATGAGCTGTTATATGAGCAAAACATTGATTTGTCTGAGAGGAGGAGGATTGATTGTACAGTTGCATCAATACAGACTGAGGTATTGGTTTAATTACAGGAGGAGAAAGAGAGATGGAGGCGAACAAAATATATATGGGTCACAATGAGATACTTGCAGTAGGCTACCCTGGACTGCTGAATTTATTTGACTTCATGAGCCCCCTTTTGAAAACAGAAAGTGTGTTAGCTTTCCTTACAGACACTTTAAAATACAACATGTAACCAAACAACAGGGCAATCGCACAGTTCCAAGAAAGTTGAAACATTCAAGGACATATAATATGTACTGACATTTCTTTGTAGAGAATATTTTAGAGTCGTAATCTTTAAAAAAGAATAAATAAATACAAAAATTGGAAATATAATTATAATAATAATGAATCTGAATTAATTAGCTAGAATTAGATACAAAATTAATATTATAGTATATAATTTATTATATATTATCTGGCTAAATCATATTCTGAATGAATGAATATTAAGAATATAATAATAACAACAATAATCTTGGATAAATAATATTCTGAATAATTAAATATTTATAATAATCATCATCATTATCATAGTCATCAGAATTATATATATATACACACACACACAAAAGTTTGTTTGTTCAAAAGTTTACACACCCCTTGCAGAATCTGTGAAAATGTGAATAATTTTAACAAAATAAGAGAGATCATACAAAATGCATGTTATTTTTTATTTAGTACTGTCCTGAATAAGACATTTTACATAAAACATGTTTACAGTTTACAAGACAAAAAAAAATGCAGAATTTATAAAAATGACCCTGTTCAAACGTTTATGAACCATTGATTCTTAATACTGTGTGTCGTTACCTTGGGGATCCATGGATGTTTTATTGTTTTGTTTTGTTTTGTGATGAGTGATGATGATTGTTCATTAGTCCCTTCTTTGTCCTGAGCCGCTAAACTGCCCAGCGTTCTTCAAAAAAATCCACCAGGTCCTGCAAATTCTTCAGTTTTCAGCATCTTTTGCATATTTGAACCTTTTCCAGCAGTGACTGTATGATTTGAGATCCATCTTTTCACACTGAGGACAATTGAGGGACTCAAACACAACAAAAAAAAAAGGGTTAAAACATTCACTGAAGCTCCAGAGGGAAACACCACGCATTAAGAGCTGGGGGGGTGGAAAAATTTGGAATTTAAAGATCAAGGTAAATTGTACTTAATTTGTCTTTTAGGAAACATGTAAGTATCTTCTGTTGCTTCCGAAGGGCAGTACTAAATGAGAAAAAATGTTATTTAAACAAAATAAGAATTATTTGGAAATCTTCATCCTGTTCAAAAATTTTTAATGCATTGTGTGTTTATATACACTGAACAAAATTATAAATGAGAGAAATAGGCTTTTTGTGTACATAGAAAATGTATTTTTGTGTACATAGAAAAAGTCTTAGATCTTTGAGTTCAGCTTATGAAAAATGGGGGCAAAAACAAAAGTGTTGCGTTTATAATTTTGTTCAGTGTATATATGTACTATATTGCCAAAAGTTTTGGGACGCCTGCCTTCACATGCATATGAACTTTAATGACATCCGATTCTTAATCCATAGGGTTTAATATGGAGTTGGCCCACCCTTTGCAGCTATAACAGCTCATCCACGCCTTTATGAACCTTGCTTTGTGCACTGGTGTGCAGTCATGTTGGAACAGGATGGGGCCATCCCCAAACTTTTCCCACAAGGTTGGGAGCATTAAATTGTCCAAAATGTCTTTGTATGCTGAAGCATTAAGAGCCTAACCCCTGAAAAACAACCCCACACCATAATTGGATTCGTCCCTCCATAGAACACGTCTCCACTCTAGAGTCCAGTGGCGCTGTTCTTGAGCTAATCTGAAGGCCACACAAAGTTTGGAGGTCTGTAGCTATTGACTCTGCAGAAAATTGGTGACCTGCGTACTGTGCGCCTCAGCATGTTCTGACCCTGCTCTGTGATTTTATGTGGCCTACCACTTTGTGACTGAGTTGCTGTTGTTCCCAATTGCTCCCACATTTGTTATAATACCACTAACAGTTGGCTGTGGAATATTTAGTAGTGAGAAAATTTCATGAATGGACTTATTGCACAGTGGCCTATCGCGATACCACGCTTGAATTCACTGAGCTCCTGAGAGCGACCCATTCTTTCACAAATGTTTGTAGAAGCAGTCTGCATGCCTAGGTGCTTGATTTTATACACCTGTGACCACGGAAGTGATTGGAACACCTGAATTCAATGATTTGGAGGGATGTCCTAATACTTTTGTCAATATATATATATATATACACTCACCTAAAGGATTATTAGGAACACCATACTAATACTGTGTTTGACCCCCTTTCGCCTTCAGAACTGCCTTAATTCTACGTGGCATTGATTCAACAAGGTGCTGAAAGCATTCTTTAGAAATGTTGGCCCATATTGATAGGATAGCATCTTGCAGTTGATGGAGATTTGTGGGATGCACATCCAGGGCACGAAGCTCCCGTTCCACCACATCCCAAAGATGCTCTATTGGGTTGAGATCTGGTGACTGTGGGGGCCATTTTAGTACAGTGAACTCATTGTCATGTTCAAGAAACCAATTTGAAATGATTCGAGCTTTGTGACATGGTGCATTATCCTGCTGGAAGTAGCCATCAGAGGATGGGTACATGGTGGTCATAAAGGGATGGACATGGTCAGAAACAATGCTCAGGTAGGCCGTGGCATTTAAACGATGCCCAATTGGCACTAAGGGGCCTAAAGTGGCACTAAGGGGCCTAAAGACTCTACCATCTGAATGTCTCAACAGAAATCGAGACTCATCAGACCAGGCAACATTTTTCCAGTCTTCAACTGTCCAATTTTGGTGAGCTCGTGCAAATTGTAGCCTCTTTTTCCTATTTGTAGTGGAGATGAGTGGTACCCGGTGGGGTCTTCTGCTGTTGTAGCCCATCCGCCTCAAGGTTGTGCGTGTTGTGGCTTCACAAATGCTTTGCTGCATACCTCGGTTGTAACGAGTGGTTATTTCAGTCAAAGTTGCTCTTCTATCAGCTTGAATCAGTCGGCCCATTCTCCTCTGACCTCTAGCATCAACAAGGCATTTTCGCCCACAGGACTGCCGCATACTGGATGTTTTTCCCTTTTCACACCAATCTTTGTAAACTCTAGAAATGGTTGTGCGTGAAAATCCCAGTAACTGAGCAGATTGTGAAATACTCAGACCGGCCCGTCTGGCACCAACAACCATGCCACGCTCAAAATTGCTTAAATCACCTTTCTTTCCCATTCTGACATTTAGTTTGGAGTTCAGGAGATTATCTTGACCAGGACCACAGCCCTAAATGCATTGAAGCAACTGCCATGTGATTGGTTGATTAGATAATTGCATTAATGAGAAGCTGAACAGGTGTTCCTAATAATCCTTTAGGTGAGTGTATATACATACAATCAAAATTATTCAACCACCTTGACCTGCAAGACTTGCTACAGAGAACACAATTTTATGAAAACAATTTAACAGAGGTATCAGTAAAATATTATAGAAAGTTTATTAGAAGCTTCTGTCACCTCTGCAATCTTGGCCATTCCTCGCTTGAACAAGCTTCCAGATCACTGATCATCTTTGGTTTTCACGTTACAACTGCTTTCTTCAAATTCCACCAAATATTTTCAATGATATTTAAATCTGAAGACTGTATAGGCTACTCAAGAAAATTCTACAACTGATCCCTGAACCAAGCTTAAGTAGATTTGATCATCATCTCTGCTCCCAAGGAATTTCCATCTTTACCAAAATGGCTTGATGCTTAAAAGAATTCATGATGTCCTTCATACAGTCAAGATTTCCACTACCTGCAAAGCACCCCATAACAAGACTGGACCGTCTGCATGTTTGACCATAGAGATGGTGTTCTTCTACTCAGAAGCTTTGCTTTTCTTGCACCAGATATACCACTGATCCATGAATCACATTAAAGTTCCAGTTTGGTTACATCACTCCATAAAGCATTCTTCTACTACTCCACAGGTCTATGCAAATGAATTTTAACATATTCAAGTCTGCCTTTTATGTTCTTCGTGGTCAAGAGTGACATTCGACAAGATGTCCCATCATGAAGGCCATGCTTGTCTAGTGTTCTTCTTATACTCTGCCAAAAAATTTCTCAGTTGCTCTGGTCAAATATTTTATTCCCCTAAATGATGTGCTTTTTCTTCAACACCAGGTTTTCTGGTACTAAACATTTTAAACTTATAAATAAGGCTGCCAGCTGAGTCTCTAAGAACTTTTAGTGTTTTGGAAATCTTCTTAGCCATAGACTTTGTAATGTATTAAAACAGTTTGTTCTCTATAGCTTTTGTGAGAACTCTTTTGACTTGGCTATATTTGCTACTCAACTTTAGCGCATTCATGGGCTAAATGTATGCATGTGTAACAGCACAAGCTAATTTATTTTTCGTTTCAAAAAGCTTCATTTTATTTTAACAATTTTTTTTGTTGACATTATACATATATGTGACTTAAAAACAGCAGTGTTGAAAAGTGGTTGAATAATTATGAGAGCTTTATTACAAAAAAATCCTATAACTCAAAAGCATTACGTTATATATTGACTATCACTTTTAATTTGCCACTAAACTGTTATAGATGCAATTAAAAAAATAAAAAAAAACTCTTACATATCTCATGTTAATACTTAACACAACATAACACACTGAACATGACAAATAGGGAACATGTTAATATGAATCTAAAAGTAAAAGCCCACAGACGTCAAAACAAACGTCAGTCATGCTACATTGTGACAGGCATGGGTATACGTGTGTTCGAAAGAGTTCGAAAGACATCAAACCGCTTCTAAAACTTGACATGCATGAAAAAAGCTAGTTATTTCTGTTCGTATTATCACTTGTCACACTGCCAGTGCGCAGCTTTTCAAAGCCAAATCGAAGGCACTGAGGTATGAATGGAAAAAGCGCAGTGTGCATCGCAGCGCTGCTTCATTAGCTATGCGCAAAGATAATGACTGTCACGGCAGTGCTTGGCCACAGTAACGTTCCGGGGGCGTAGATACCCTAAGCCCCCAAACAAATAAAGTCTTAAATTCGACCTCCCAATCTTTGTTATGGTTATTTCTCTAATGCAGATTGGAACATAATTAGTAACAATATGTACACAGCATAATCTTTTCCTAGGCCGACAGTGACGGAATGGAGATAAGCAAAGATAAAGACTGATAAGCAAGTCTTACAAAGATGTCTGGTGAAAGAGGACATTTATAGACTCCATTAGCATCTATTTTTCTGTTTCTACAAAATGTAGCTACATTTACAGCATTGTATGAAATAGTTCACCAAAATATGAAAATTCTATTGTCATTTACTCACCCACATGTCGTTCCCAAAGTCAAAAACTGACTTACATTTCTGTGGACCACCAAAGAATACATTTAGCTAGTCATGCTGTTCCACAAAAAGGTCTAAGCACCATAAAAGTCCACATAATAGCTTTTCATGTCAAACAGACCAGAATTTAAATTATTTAATGAATCATTCATTTAATTCACAAATCAGACATCACTATAATGAACATTCAAGGAAGAGCTATGATGGATATCAAGATTATCAATGAATAATGACTTCAATTTGATCCATTTCTTGCACAAACCTGTAAAAAATCAGACTTGGCAATGTTCATTTGTGGGTGATCTGTCCTTTAAAGACTTATTTAGAGGAATAAGAAATTAAATCTGACCAGACTTGTTCATTCTCAAAGTTATTCATAAATTTCCATAATACCAAGCTCCCAAGAGGCCCAATCTTACTCCACATACCGTGTGGAGGAACTGTGAGGAATGGTTGTGGAAGTGGTGATGATGATACATGACAATGGAGATAATGGATCTTTATGATAATATGAAGGGCCTGCATCTGTATCAGTGCTAAGCAACAAAGAACTTCCATTTTTCTTCCTTTGTCGTGTATTTATAGAGCTTCTCTGCTAAGACAAGCCGCCACAGATGTTAAATTTACTGTCAGAACTGTATGAAATGATACTATGTCTATCTACCTGAGGAGGAGGCATGCAGTTTTAGAACTTTCATGTAATCATTAGCATCTGCGATGACCTAATGGAAGTTTAATCAATAAAAATACTCTTTTCTGATGCAACTGTCAAAAGTGGTGTGGTTTAAATTATAAAATGTCTTCTTTTCAAGCTGTGGACCTTGGTCGGCGTAGACACATATTTAAGCTTACATGAATAAAAACTCTGAGAGAAATAAAAGTACAGCCTGTTCAAGGGGTTGTACTGTTGTTCCCCTTGGTGTCGATCATTCAGCTGATGCAACATTTAAAATGTCTTTCCAGTGAATAAAAAAAACTCAGAAAACATGGGTTGTGAAAATTAGACGATATATGCAGCCTTATTTATACTGTCGCTCCGAGACCTTGTATTTTAATTAGTGCTGTCAAATCGATTAATTGTATCCAAAATGTGTACTATAATTATTATCTATATATAAATACACATGCATACATGTATATATTTAAGAAATATTTGCATGTATTTACTGATCAGGCATAACATTATGACCACCTTCCTAATATTGTGTTGGTCCCCCTTTTGACCCGTAGAGGCATGGACTCCACTAGACCCCTAAAGGTGTGCTGTGGTATGTTAGCAGCAGATCCTTTAAGTCCTGTAAGTTGCGAGGTGGGGCCTCCATGGATCGGGCTTGTTTGTTCAGCACATCCCACAGATGCTCGATTGGATTGAGATCTGGTGAATTTGGAGGCCAAGTCAACACCTCAAACTCGTTGTTGTGCTCTTCAAAACATTCCTGAACCATTTTTGCTTTGTGGCAGGGTGCACTATCCCGCTGAAAGAGGCCACAGCCACCAGGGAATACCGTTTCTATGAAAGGGTGTACATGGTCTTCAACAATGCTTAGGTAGGTGGTACGTGTCAAAGTAACATCCACACGGATGGCATAACTCAATGTTTCCCAGCAGAACGTTGCCCAAAGCATCACACTGCCTCCGCCGGCTTGCCTTCTTCCCATAGTGCATCCTGGTGCCATGTGTTCCCCAGGTAAGCGACGCACACGCACCCGGCCATCCACGTGATGTAAAAGAAAATGTGATTCATCAGACCAGGCCACCTTTTTCCATTGCTCCGTGGTCCAGTTCTGATGCTCACGTGTCCACTGTTGGCACTTTTGCCGTTGACTGGTCTGACTGGTCTGCAGCTATGCAGTCCCATACGCAACAAACTGTGATGCACTGTGTATTCGGACACCTTTTTATCAGAACCAGCATTAACTTCTTGATCAATTTGAGCTACAGTAGCTCGTCTGTTTGATCGGACCACACTGGCCAGCCTTCGCTCCCCATGAGCCTTGGCCGCCCATGACCCTGTCGCTGGTTCACCACTGTTCCTTCCTTGGACCACTTTTGATAGATACTTACCACTGCAGACCGGGAACACCCCACAAGAGCTGCAGTTTTGGAGATGCTCAGACCCAGTCGTCTAGCCCAGGGGTTTTCAAACCTGTCTTGGAGGACTCCCAGCACTGCAGAGTTTGTATATCTCCCATATTTGACACACCCACTTCAGGTCTTGCAGTCTCTAATAATGAGCTCGTGAGTTGAATCAGGTGTGTTAGATGAGGGAGACATACCAAATGTGCATTGCTGGGGGTCCTCCAGGACAGGTTTGAAAACCCCTGGTCTAGCCCTCACAATTTGGCCCTTTTCAAACTCGCTCAATCCTTACGCTTGCCTATTTTTCCTGCTTCTAACAGGACAAAATGTTCACTTGCTGCCTAATATATCCCATCCACTAACAGGGGCCCATTTCAATAAAGAGGTTCAACCAACTCTAAGTTTAAACTTGAACTCTGAGTTGACTTATCCTGAGATGGGAAACTGAGTTTTCTGTTTCCGAATAGCTGAATTGAGTTAGTTCAATCAACTCTGAGTAGACTGACTCTGAGTTAAACACGTGCACCACGACCATGAAAAGCCATGATCAATGGAGCTCTGAAATTACAATTCACCATGGCAACAGCACCCAACAAAAGACGTCTACATACTTCCAGGTCAATATGTATGTTTAATTCTTAATTCATTCATCAAGTTTAATTTTCATGGTATCCCACAGGCAAAAAAAAGAATGTGGCAGCAGCTAAATATGAAGTATAAAAACATAATTCAATCAGGTAAAGCTTTAAGCATAAAAGGTTCATGGGTGTAGGATTCATGACTACAAACATTTGACATATTAAATAAATATCATTCAGTGTCTATTTCAATGTGCCGCAGTTTAATGCTCTTTTCACATATTTAAATGTTCTCAGATCCAACTTGTTACATTTATTAATTAGGGTAATGAAATTAACATTTTACTTCTACTCAGGCCAGCCAAAACACCAGCACCACTGACAGATGAAGAGGAGATGGAGGAAGAATATTAAAATCCAACAGGAAAAAGAATAAAGTATTTGTAGAAAATAAAGATGACCATATAAATTGTGAATCATTTGTGTTTATTTAAAAGCTGCGTTGGTGGTTGTTACGGCATATATCTCGGATAATCCGTTTTTGGAAAGTGTGATGATGGGAATATATGTGACATCAATGCATCCAACCACTGGAAATCCTAAAGGAAATTATAATTATTAGGTTACTTCTAGGTTTATCAAGTGAAAGTCAGGATCCTGTAAAAAAGGACATGCCATTTTTGTCACTTTGACAGTGTCCTCATGATGAAAATATGCACAATGAATGAATGTTCCTGCACTGCAAAGAATGCTTTTCTTACTTTGTATTTTTGTCTTGTTGTTTCTTGTCAAAATATCACAAGATTCCTAAATCAAGATGCATTTTCTACATAAGAAAAATGACATGAGATATTTAGTCTTGTTTCCTGGAGGGAAAAAAACTCATTTAAGTGTATTTTTCTTATTTTGCAAATTATATGTGGGGTAAGAAAAATAATCTGGTTTTTGTTTGCATTAGGATTATTTTTCTTACCCCACTAGCAGATCATTTTACTTGGTTTAAGTAAAATGCGCTTACTTTAGATTTAATTTATAATTTTTAGATATTTGTACTTGAAATAAGACAAAAAATGTGAAAAGCATTTGTGCAGGGTGAATGAACGAATTAAGTATTTAAACACCACTAACACTTTAAAATGGAGGAGAAAACCGAAAGAAACTCTGGGTTTACCGAAGAAAACCTGCTCCAGACCAAGTTAGGTTCACAAAGTAAGTTACCATGGAAACTGACTCTGAGTATAAGTTACCTCTCCTTAAGAAACAGACTTGACTTACCCTGCTTTCTCGGGTTTTACATACCTCCCATTCTGAAACAGAAAACTCAGAGTTTCCCTCATTTCAGGGTTAACAGAGTTTTCACTTAACCTGTCATAATGTTATGCCTGATCGGTGTATATTTATATAATTTATATTATATATAAATAGATTTTATATATAAATAACAAATTTTTCTTAAATATATACATGCATGTGTGTGTATTTATATATACATAATTATACACACACACACATATATGTAAACACAAACTTTTATTTTGGATGCGATTAATCGCAATTAATTGATTTGACAGCACTAATTTTAATACAATATAATAATAGGGGCTTGTATGTATATTCAAGTCAATTTCTGCTGATGATCCCAAATATATGTCCATGCTTAATATTTCCTGCATAATTACGTACATAAAGAAATCTTTTGTGTCAGTTCAGTAACCTGTCGGCAGCGTCCCATACACACCCATCTTAACGATTTCTATATATTGCTTATCCTGCCTGAAAAGACCCTAAACGTTACAGATAATATTTGAAGCATCAATTACAACTAATGTATATTCGTATATCTTAAAATCAATTCATGTGTGACTGATACGCTGCAAATCGGGTGAATTTAGGTCAATGTTTTGGCTGTACATCCAGTAGGGAATACCAATATGGCCACTCGAACACTTCCTGTGGCTTCAACACCTGCTAGTAGTTTAGAACGCAATGAGCAATCCGGTCATTTATATAGATCAGTGGTGTTGCACCATTAAACTTAGTTGAAACATAGCACCATGTATAAACACTGGAACGTAATATCAGACTGATTAAATTACATCAAAGTTTTCACAGACAATATGATGTTAACATGTACACTCAAAATTTGGTCCCACTTTATATTAAGTGTCTTTAACTACTTCGATTTAAATGAATTTGTGTACAATCATGTTTTCAAAAACCTGTGCATGTAATTACAGCTGTAATACATTTCTGTAATTATCTATAATTGAGCCTTCCTTCTACCCGTATCCCACATCAATAGCATCGAGTGCTTTGACACCCAATATAAAGTGTGACCTATCATGTACATATTTCCACCATTTATTGTATTTCATAACTATGTATGCTTTTTCATTTTCTCAGTTGAGAGTTTCAAGAAGCAAAAGGAGTTTGAAACATCAACCATCAAAGTGAAATACTCCTCAATACAGAAGGCTGTTCAAGGCTGTTTATTGGATCTACAAAGATAAATGCCATATTACACGACTGCACATTATTTAAAGGTGAGCTCATGCCTTGCGTTAAGAACAAATGGTGCAACCATATTAAGTACAGAGCTAGGTACAAACTAAACTAGTTACTAAGCCCTACAGTGTGAACTTTCTGTCCCAATTTAAAAGAGCTTACGAACAACTGGTGCGACCCGACTATCCTGGTGAGCACTAATAAGCTCAAGTCTTATATCTAAGAATAAAAGTTGGTACGCAGCCACAAATTTCACGCCACTGTAGCTTTAGATATAAGAGTCAGCGAATCTGTGATCATTCTCTCAAAGTATGTGTCCCAATTTCTGTTCACCACAAAGGCAGACAGAGATGTGATGTGTGTCAGTTCAAGAGCTCATCTCGATGTTTTATTCCCCTCCTTTTCTTCCTACAGTTTAGCTGGAGGGCCGTAAAGATACAGTCAGTGTATGATACTTTTGGTGACATTTCCATGCTGACCTCCTCCCACTCATTCCACACAAATTGGGGTTATTGAAATCGGAGCAAACTCGCAAATTTTCCCCCGATACAGACAACCTGTGCAGCCTCACATAATTGTGGCTGATAAATATGTGATTTCAAACTAAGAATATTCATCAAATCTGAGCACTTCTGAAACGTACCTGGCAAGAGAACAAATTTGCATTTTCATTCTTTATCGGAGTAAAATGTGAATGCATGTCATTAGGCAGGAGAGATGCAATTACAGGGCGAAAGGAGAAAGTCCTCCCACACACATTTTACCTTCCAGTGAGGCATGTCAGAATTAATAAACCTGTGTCTGCAAATGAAAATCCTTGCTAAAAGCCTGGGACAGGTGACATGTAGTTTCGCTCTTTTCAATGCGAACTAGATTTCAATAATTTGGCCCATTTAGCTCTCCAAATTCGCCATGCTAAAGTGAAAGTTGTCATATGAAAAGACTAAATAATCCATCTGGTGTCGAATTCGGAACGGTACTTCAATGACAACATTACCTGACAATGACGCATACAGTGCAGCTTTCTAAACCTGTTGTGGCCATCTTCATGTCTATAATGGCACCTACCACATGAAGTAGATGCTGAAAAATATAGGAGAAAATATCTTTGCTTTTAATTCCAAAGAAAAATGACATTTAATGCACTCAGAATCAGGGAGCCTAAAGGTCACACTGAGCCCTGTGAATTGCAAAAGGAACTCAAAGGCTTTCAATTGCGCAAATAAGTTCCAGTACAAAAGGAGAACAGCATTCTGCCATAGAGAGATTCAGTTCAAAAATCACACATTAGCTCTCACAGAGGGGCGATAGATTTATCAAGACTGCCAAAAGGATAACATGCATCTTTCAAGTACACAAACGCCATAGACGTGCATTGAGCTGCTGTCTGTAAAGGGAGCGTAGACAACTTAGCAAATGTAAAAACATATTAACTATTAACTACTACAATGTAGAGTATAAGAGATATGTTTTCTGTTCCAGAAGGAAAGAGGACATTATCACAAAAAGCAACACATGGCTGACATTGCTCCGAATGTGGCTGGATTACAAGGTGGATGTGCTGTACACTTCTAAGACAAAGGCTGTGATGGATTTTGAAATGTTTTTATTTCCTCTGGTGCAAATACGGAACATGTATTCATAGAATCAGCTGAAAACACAAAGTGTGCGCACGGTTGATCTGGAGGAAGGGGCTGGACTCCAGCAGGGATGAAGGTCCTAAGGCAGGGAGGGCAGTCTGTTTCTCACACTCCCTCTAACACGTTACAACATCTTCCTCTTCTCAAACTCCTGCAGAGAACCAGGAAGTGCAAACAGAGGTCAAACAAACATGATCAGCAAGGGCTGCAGGAGCAGGGTCTGCCTCGAATATGCCTGTAGCAGGGGTCTGTTATGCAGTTAGTTTGCATGAGTTAAAGTTTACTGCCGTGATTAACATTTACTATTATACTGTTTAAAGGGCTCAAATAATAAATTAGGTGAATTAAATAAGGAAAATGGAGGGAAACAAAAGACAGGGATGAAAAGAGAAAAGCAAAATTTGTGAGGCAGTCACTTGATAACTTTACATCTTACCTAAAAAAAAATAATTACATTTTTAGGTTGCATTTTAGTTAAAGGTAAGGTGTAGTGTGTAGTATTTATGAGGATCTATTGACAGAAATGCAATATAATATACATAACTGTTTTCAGTGGTGTATAAATCCCTTACATAATGTACCGTTATGTTTTTGTTACCTTAGAATGAGCCATTTCTATAGACATACACTGCGGGTCCCTTTACAGTGAAGTCGCCATTTTGCGTCGCCATGTTTCTACAGTAGCCCTAAACGGACAAACTGCTCTACAGAGCGCTAGCTACACTCTGCTGTCTCAGACGACGACATCTTTGTCCTGTTTCGGCCCCCGTAGCTTCTCTATGTGCTTCAAAAGGGAGGGGTGAGCGGTTGCAATTCGCAACCTCACCGCTAGATGCCGCTAAAATGTACACAGTGCACCTTTAATTGTTTTATGTGCTGATTTTACTATGTAAAGCACTTTGAGAAAAGTATTTAAGGTTTTATTATTATCATTATTAAAACAAAAAGAAAAATAATATTAAACAAATTTAAAAGGTAGTCCACCTTAAACATGTAACCTGTTTAACTATTTCTTTAATGGAACATAAAAAGAGAATGTCCACATTGCTCTTTTCTAGGGCTGCACGATCGTGATGACGATTTCTGCTTATATCAATTAAATAAAAATAACCGGCGCAATATTGGACCGCTATTTATACTAAAAATCTTATATTGCATTGGTAACAAACCTCCTCTAGTGTTCATTCTCTTAAAAGTATACATTTCTGCCTGGTGTTTTATTACTTATCTGGCAACCATATGCATGCGCGCTCTCTACACTGCGGAAAAAACGCCAATGATCTGAAAACACAGGCAAACATGCATGTTTGAGTTTAGCGATCTCCATTGCGATATTCCGCTCAAATTAAAGTGTCATACAGCCAAGTCTGTGTTTCTTCACGAGCCACATGTGATGTTTGTGTGAACAAATCTGCCATCATACCTTCAGTGATGAACTATAGTAAATCCAAACATAGATCTCATTCTCCACCATATTGCTTGTGATTTGTGATTGAAAACAACATAGCCACTGTATGCTATCAGTGTTTAGTGTATTAAAGGGATAGTTCACCCAAAAATTTTAATTACCCCATGAGGTATATTAAAAATTGTCCTGGTTCTTCCAAGCTTTATAATAGCAGTGAATGGAGGACGGAATTTTGAAGCCCAAAAAAGTGCATCCATCCATCATAAACATGATGGATTATGATGGATGGATGGATTTTTTGGGGTTTCAAAATTTCGTCCTCCATTTTTTTTTATATATCTCGGATTGTATTCGTCTGTAAGAAGAAAGTCATGTACACCTATGATGGCTTGAGGGTGAGTAAATCACAGGGTGATTTTCATTTTTGGGTGAACCATCTCTTTAACGAATATTGTCCTTTGCAGCACTCAGCAAAACCATGCATTAAAGTATTGATTTACCGTTTGATGAAGCTATCATAGTATCATAGTCCGCCTGTCTGTCTAAATCAAAATAATCGTATCAGTTTAACCCTTATTGTGCAGCCCTACTAAAATAGGGATAAAATACCAGGGACACACAGGGACAATACATCCTTTTTGTGTTCCACACAAGAAAGGAAGTCATGCAGGTTTAAACGCAGTTTGTACTGTATTGGTCTCAAATGTTTTGATATTTTTCACATTTTAGGAGAAAACGCCACTCTGTTTTGACCTTGCCTGTTACACAAAATCTTTAATTTGTGAGTTTCTTGAACACCTGTGTGTGTGTGTGTGTGTGTGTGTGTGTGTGTGTGTGTGGCTGTATTTGGTCATTGTTTGTTTAAGCTTGGCATCTCAAACAGTCTTTCTTTAGGAATCTAGCATATATTTGTTTGTTCCTATGTGGAAGTTCCAACTGCTGGAAAGCTCCCTACATTAAACAGGAGATAGCTCTGTGAATCTCAGGATTTGAGGCCGTATTAATTGCACAGGAAAAAGAAAAGCTCTGGGTAAACACATAGAGCTGTGAGAAATACATTGTATGATCCAAAGACAAATGTATACTGTTTCATTCAGGAATAGCTATTTACATAGTTAATTTACAAAGGCATACAGCTACAGTGTGATGCATTGTGCTTTTGAAAATGTATTTTCCTCAACTAAGGGTGACGGAATGGTGCATTTCAGAGAGAATTCCCTCATGCAAATGTCATGTTTTAGAAACGAAGATGCTTGGGTCCTTCTGTAAAATTACTTGAAGCTCTACTGCCATCTAATGGTCAAGCAGTGCATTATCTCTTGCACTCTGAAATAATATTGCAGGAAATGACTTCTAGTAAGAAATTATGTATTTGCTATGATTACATCATTAGTAAAGGGTAAATGAAGGGGCGCATGAATAGTATTTTCCTGTGTTGTATGCAGTAGTACACACTAGTAGGGCTGGGTGATTTAACGAATATTCACAATTTATTTGCAAAGATTTTTTGTGAAATAAAATGATCATGAATATTGATTTAAATGATTAATTAGTCATTACGTTTCTTAAAACTGTAAAGCTTTAGAGAGATACTTGGCAAAAAAAGTTTTTTTGTCTGTTTACCTTAAATTTTCAAACATGGATTAAAAAGTTTGTTTGTATCATCACTCACAAATCTTTAGAGAAAGATTTGGAATTTTTCACTTTTTATAATGTCAATATTGTTAAAAGTTGAAAATGTATAACTTTATATAAATTTAAAATGATAAGTTGAAAAGTTTGGGATCTGTATTTCTTTTTATGTTTTCGAAACAATGATATAGTTTTTAAAAGAGTAATATTGTGAAATATTATTTCAAATGTAATTTATGCCTGTGATGGTTAAGCTGAATTTTCAGCATTATTACTCCAGTCTTCAGTGTCACATGATCCTTCAGAAATCATTCTAATATGCTGATTTGCTGCTCATTTCTTATTATCATCGTGGAAAACGTTTGTGTAGATGCTACATTCTTTCAGGATTCTTTGATGAATATAAAGAAAAGCGTTTATTTGAAATAGAAATCTTTTGTAACATTATCAATATCTACTGTCTTTTTTGATCAATTTAATGCATCCTTGCTGAATAAAAGTGCCCAAATCTTACTGACCCCAAAAATAATCGAATTATTCTTTTTTGTTCTCTAAAAGTAAACGATTTTAAATGAATATATTAAAAGTGTTCACTTAATTTTAAATTTGGATTGATCAAAATAATGCGAATGCAAAATAATGAGTCAAAAAGCTGACATATATTTCTTGGCTATATCATCCAGGCAAAAACACAAGGAATAATGAGAGCCACTGAGATAAAGGGTTAATATCCAGATATGGGATTGGTACATCGTAAGTGAGTTGCCAACATATGCGTGTGTGTGTTAACATGAATAAAAAGCGAGAAAACACACAATCAGCTTTGAGGCGTGTGTATGTGGCATCATTATTAAATCGGCCAATGAGATAAACACAGATGTATGAACACAATGGGCTGCAAAATTAACAACCAGCCAGAGTGTTTTTCATCATTACTTCCAATGATTACAAATTAGAATCCAGGGGTGTGGTGGAAGAGGAAAGAAAATGGTATTGATGCAGAGGAAAGAGCGTTTGTTAGTGCTGATAATGAAAGGCTAAAATGATGAATGAGTGTAATACACGCTTTCACTTTTTATACATCTTGTTAAGAGTGCTGGCTGTGATAAATTGAGATAAAGAGGCGAAGCTGCTAACTCACCAATATAAATGGAGCTTTGTTCATTTTCTCTCTTGCGGTGTAGCTGTCTATTGAATCTCTTACGGTAAAAACTGCTGTGATTTTCCAAGGGGGCCCTTTATATTAGTCACCAGTTTGGCCCACAGGAGAGTGAATTTCCCAGAGCCGCACAAACCAATAAATCTACTTTAAAAAGAGTTCTCAGCAAGCTGACCTCACTGTAAGGCTTCAAACTAAAAGGAGAAGAATAAGAAACAAATTGTTTTTTGTTTTTTTGTTTTTTACTAAAAAGAATGTCTTTAATGGCTTGCTCTCAGCATGTTTGAGTTTGCAGCTCTGTGGTGACTGCCTCTGAGTTACAGCTCACACTGAGAGAAAACGGTCTCACCTTGAACATGGTGCTGCCCAGCTGAGCCGGAGACATGCTGACGACAACTCCAGCTGACTGCAGGGCGGCGATCTTTTCTTTGGCACCCCCCTTGCCTCCGGCAATGATGGCTCCTGCGTGCCCCATTCTCCTTCCAGGAGGGGCTGTCAGGCCAGCAATGAACGACACCACTGGCTTAGCATTGGCACCCTAAAGAGTAAAAAAAGATGAAAGTTAAAAGACCTTTTTAACTAAATTAATACTTGAATACTAATATATCCAGCAAAGATTTGTTAAATGACAGTGATAGAAAAGTGACAGTAAGACTTTTACACTGTTAGAAACTATTTCTATTTCAAATAAATGCTTTTGAACTTTCTATTCATCAAACGAATCTCGTTTAAAAGCTGTATCACGGCTTCCACAAAAATAATAAGCTGCCTAACTGTTTGTTTGTTTTTGTTGTCGGAGCCCCTAAAGGGACATGGTGATGGTTAAAATAAAGAAAGAGAGAAAGAAAGAGAGAGAGAGAGAGAGAGAGAGAGAGAGAGAGAGAGAGAGAGAGAGAGAGAGAGAGAGAGAGAGGGAAAAAAAAAAAATATATTTCAATGCTTGTGTCTTCCCCCAGGAAACTTTTAGTTTGCTTGCAAAACTTTTGCGTTCCTCCAAGAAAGTTTGCATTTACTCGCAAAACTTTTGCATTACCTGGAGAAACATTTTGTTCACTCTCAAACTTTTTGCATTCCTGGAAAAATGTTTTGCATTTCCCGGAGAAACGGTTTGTTAGAATGCAAAACTTTTGCATTGCCCCAAAAAACATTGCATTCACTTGTAAAACTTTTGTGTTCCTCCAAGAAACGTTGTGTTTCCTCGTAAAACTTTTGCGTTACCCCGAGAAATGGTGCATTCGCTTTAAAAAAACATTTGTGTTCCCACAAGAAACTTTGCGCTTGCTCGCAAAACTTTTGTGATAAAATAATATGAGTTGAGAGGAAAAAGTATATTTCAGTGCTTTTATGATTAAACCTTAAGTTTCTCAGGAAAATGCAATACTTTTACGAGAGAACAGAAAAGCATTGAATTATAATTTTTTTCTCCCATCACCAGGTCCCCTATAGAACTTAGTTTTCAGAAATTATTCTTGAAATTACTGAAATATATGCAGCCCTAGTGAGTCTTCTTCACTACTTCTTGTGTAGCACAATGTACAGCAAAAATGTTTTTGTTTGACCACTGCATTATGGGTATCCATAAAAATAACTATAGTCATCATAGTGATGCTAATTAAGGCCTACAAGAATTATGTTTTCAGACAATTACTTGTGGTGAGTCTCTATTTTTATAGACTTGTAGATAAAGATAAGTGCAGGGGCTTTTAGACAGCGCATACTGTGCTCAAAATTTGCATTTAAAATGGAGGCTGATCAAGGCATCTGATAGCTTGTGTGGGAGTAAGCAGATGGGCAGACAGTGGCTAGAGTCTGTCATTTAATACAATCTCACTTTCATGGAAGGTAATTTGTCATGTCAATGCCAATTAACTGCCATTGCTGATGGACCATCATGCTCAGGCTGTTTTTTCCTCATTCCCACCATATTCTGTCCTCATGAATGACATCTTAATTCCAGAGTGGGGTGTGGATTGTCGTAATCACATCCGTGTGGGCCATTTTGACAGCTTTTCTTAGAAAGGATGAAGATATATGAGATACTTGAAGATATTTTTCCATTGTATATTTCTGAAGGGTTCCTTTGCCAGCTGAGCTATTGCCATCGAGATCAATAAGAATGCTAATGGTTAGTTTTCTACGGTATTATAGAACCACCTTGGGCTCAAACTAAGCCAGCACTAATTCAGAAGTGTTCATTAGCATCTCACAGGAGAGAAGGGTCCTAAACTTCAAAGGCAATTTTTGCTTTCACTAAAAACTTTAAATGGGATTGCAAACTTGAGGTAGAGATGATAAAATGAATGTGATCACCAGTCAAAGACAGTCTAACTTAATACTTGATAATCTTCAACTACCCGCTAACAATATAACACTCCACAGGAGCGGTCTTTGGTTCAAAGCTCAAGCTCTGCTCAAGCTGTTCATGTTCATGCAGCCGACTGCAGACTAAAGCCTAATCTGGCAAGATTACGAAAATGAACTGAGGTAATTATATTTTGCTCATGCACAAAACCTTGAGAGAATGCTGGAGTGGAACGCCATCCTTTCATTTTGTTCTCCCTTTTTTGTTGAATGACAATGGCTCTCCAGTCAACCCAACTTTGAGCTTGTTTTAGCAGTTACATAAGTGTTCCACAGAAAAACAGTGTACATGTTTGCAACCACATGTAGGTGAGCAAATAAAGACAGAACTGTCATTTTAGGATGGCCTATCCCTTAAGAAGTGTACAAACTGAACGTATTTTTTACATAAAAATAGATGATAGATATGCAACAAACATTTGCAGAAAACACAATTTGTCAGGTTTCCATGTTAACCATTGGAAAGCTTCCTCTCGATCATTCAGCAGCTCCCAATATTGTCGCGTTGACTGTGGACTGCAAGTGGATCTTAATGGGCAACGTTCCCTAGGTGACAAATGTTAGCAATAAGCAAAAACAAGCGTATAGCTGACAAACACTTGAGAGGAATATTCATATCAATATGCTAATTTGTCTGAAAAGCAATTTTGCAGTTTGCCTTGGCAATTCTGACATAAGGACTTAGTGTATGCGTGTAGGGAGTTGATAAATTAACAGAAAAGAGGAAAACAGGGTGCTCACGGCATTATTTGCACAGTGCCACTGCAGCTAATAAAACGCAAGTACTTGATATGGATCCAACAGGAAGTGTGGAGGCGTTTAAATGTGCTGTGACATTATGGGATTGGACCATGAGCCCTTTGTCACTAGAATTATTTCAAAAGAAAAACAGACACTTTTCCTAAGCCAGTCTAAAAGGGTTCATACAACAACATAAATCTGACATAACTTTTTCTAGAGCTAATAGTTTACAAGCTCCTGTATGGATCGCCACTTCCATTACCGCCTAAAACCTGATGTATCATCCCTGTCCGCACGTCTTAATGAGACCGTCATGCGTTTAACAGTCTGATCAATTCAGGTCTTGTTAACAGTGGCACAGATGGAAAATTTCATAACTGCCAAATGCTTCTCCCAAGGCTGAATCCACTGAATGAAATGTAGCATGACCACGTATTGATCTCCATTATTCATGGCCAAGGCCATCTTTGGAGCATTCACTTAAAAACTACCTTGCTGAGGTAATGAGAAAAGTTTACCTGAAAGGACCAATTTCATACAATCTGCAACTAGTCGGCGAGGAATAATTCAATTTTCCCACTAACTTAATTGACAGGCCGGAAAAAAAGAAAGTTTCACAGTGCTAATGCGGCACAAAGAGCTACAAGCTCACTTTTCTCCAAGTACACAAAAATGCTTAATGGTTTCTGCAACTGTGAAACTACTCAACAATGCTGAAAATTGCAGGTTGACATTTCGACATTTCAGTTCAATTCAAATGTGGCAACAATAAAAACGAGCACTTTAACAGTCTGATTCACAGGATGGAAAAGAGGTTCTTTGAATATGTTAACTGCATGTACAAGTGCATCATTTAGTAAGTGCTTGGATGTTCAGAGCGACTTGCTTGATTTTCCTTGAATTACTGTGCCCCTCCTTCAGACTTGAGTTCCATCTGAATCGCATCTGGCTGTCTGTGTTCCTCTTAAGAACATTGACTTTTGTGTGTCAGTTTGCTGTACGCAATTTTGCACAATCAGTAAGGCTGAAACTATTCCATGAGTATTCCTTGTGCCAACGCATGTTTTTTTACATCACAGAGAAAAATTCTCCCAATGCAAGAGACTTGCTAATGCATCAGCTCTCTCGATGACTCTCAGACTGGAGGAATAAATATGACATGCTTAAATGACGACACAAACTGAGGCTCTGTTAGGAGTGGGGGAGGTCTTTGACTGTAAGTGAAATCTAGCCTGGCTGGTCCAAAAATCGCAATGAAAACTCTGTAGATTTTCCTTCACAGCCAAATCAGTTCAAAGAGAAGCTGGAGGCTGCTTTCTCATTCACAGAAACAACGTGAGCTCAGGGGCGAGTAGCTCCTGTCAGCAAGGAAAGAGGAGCTCCATGTGTGGTGAGGATTCCTGTTTGTTGGAGAAAGCTGCCAATATCCAGAAGATGAAAAGCATTGTGTACGTCCCAAGGGCTAAGAAAAAAAAAATGCACCGATTCATGGGTCAAAAGTGATTTGTGAATGAATCTTTGAGTGGGAGTGAGTGTGGAAGATCTTAAAGGCACAGTTCACCAAAAATGAAATGAATGCATGACTTGTGCATCGTAGTCTTTTGAATGAACAAAATAGCTTTCTGTGGTGAACAGACAGAAATATCAAACTTAATTTGCATGTTTAAATATGCCATCTAATGTTAATGATGCCAAACATCATCAGTTCTCCTATGTCTCATAAAAGAGCATGACCTGTTAAATCTGAATGTATGAATATTTCAACTGTACTACTGTGGAGGAAATGGTTTTAATTCAATTACAACCTAAATTTTGCTCTGTGTCTCACACAGAACTATCATATGACTTCAGAAGACTTGGGGTATAGTGAAAAAGTCATATGGATTACTTTTATGATACTTTTATCATGCTTTTTTGTAATTTTGGATCTTGACAGCCCCTGGTCTTTATTCAATGATGATGGATTGGAAAAAAAAGAGTATTGTTAACATCCTGCCTAACATTTCCTTTTGTGACTGACAGAAGGAAGTAAATGGGAATTGGAACAACATGCGGGTGAGTACATTTAACATTTAACAGCATTTTTCAGTTTAGAAATCACGTGTGAACATTAGAAGCAGCTTACAGAGTTGTGCTGTTTTAGGTACTCTGCCGCATTCTCTTCTGCATCTCCTCCAATCTCTCCAATCAGAATGATGCCTTCAGTTTTTGGGTCCTGCAAGAACACCTCCAGGCAGTCAATGAAGTTAGTGCCATTAAAAGGGTCTCCACCGATACCTGAAAGAAAAGACACTTTATTCAAAGACCTCTCTGCACTAAACATTTTCTGTAGTCTAGGCAGATTTATAATAATGACTGATGGCTAGTTTGCAATACCAATGCACAGCGACTGGCCCAGGCCCACTTGGGTTGTCTGATGTACAGCTTCATATGTAAGAGTGCCTGATCTAGAAACAATACCTGAGGAAAAAAAAAAGAATAGAGCAACTAAAGATAAATTGCAATTTTATAAAGTAATTTTTTGTTGTTAATTGAACATATTAATTTAGTGCTAAACTAACTATTAGATTTTTTTTTTTTTTTTTAAACATGACTAACAATTTAAATTTGCACAGGTTCAAAATATGATTAATTAATAGGTATATAATGTAATTACCTGACAGCCATAAATGTAATACATCAAAGTGTGAGTCTCTACTTTTCCCCTATTGATTATGTGTTCTGTAGATCATACACTCTTAGAAGAAATACATTTTTATTTTTGATGAACTTTTATGAATTAAACAGCTTGTAAAAAGTAAATAACATTAAACATGACAGTATTATGCAATCATTTAAGACATTTCTAGCAACATTTTGGTTCAATACAGAACCCCCTAGGGTTCTATATTGAACCACATTAAACCTTTTTTAGAGTGTAATTTTTTGTCTACACAATATTGTAGAGAGCAAAAATGTAAATTCCTAAGAGTATTCAACATTTTAATGCACTTTTGCTGCTCTCAGTTCTGTTCCTAATGCCCAATGAAACCAGGGGGCAACTAGGCAGTGTTAAAAAAATGTAACCCAATAGGAAAACAGTACTGGAAAAGGCCAATTTCAGCTGAACCATTTCCAGACAGACGAAGTCACAACACTTATTACAGGAACAGGCTCAACTCTGAGCACTATTTTTCAAAGCTCCTCAAAAACCTGTGGCATCTGTCTAGTGATGTGACTTGAGACGGCACAGCCCTGCAGTTTAAAATTCCTTGACAGAGCACTGATGAGAAGTTATCTGCACCACTCTCTTTTTAGCAGTCTGAACACTGCGTTACCGAGTTTATGTTTGAGCAGAGACATCTCATCCTCCTTGGACACTTTTACAAATCCGACATCTCAAATCGAGAACCTCTGGCTCTGTCTGTCTGATTCTTCTTTTATGTATGTGAAGGCAGGAGGAACGCTAGGCAAGGATATTTTAAGATTCTATTCAATCAGCATGTGAGCTCCTCCAGAGTTAAACTCTTTTAAAAGGATGACAGAGTGAGTTTACTTTGTCATAAAGACAGGTATCATCCAGTAGAGCTCTTACCAACTCTTCCTTTCTTGTGGATATGTCCAGGCATGATCCCAATTTTGCACTCGCCAGGCTGCAAGTAGAGAAAAAAAACACCAAGTTAAAGTTTGGTTTAAATTATACATACCATAGGCAATTAAAAGCTACAAGTTGTAGGCTTTGAAGTCAACATGAAATCAAAACGGACCCAATTCAATACATATTCCAGGGGCCATATGTATAAGGAGTAAAATTGTCGTCTCAAGTGTGTCAAAATTCTAAGAATTAGAATTAGAATTAGTGTGATTCATTAAGGTTCTTATGTGTATAGGTCTCAGCTCCTAAATTATTTAAGAGAGCTGGAGAGGTGTCCTAACCTAGTTAGAAACAAAATGGCAGCAGAGAGGAGACCACACACTTTACGAAAATGATGATTTGATGACAGGGAGTTGATAAAACCATACAAGCTTGATCATCAAGGTATTCTTTTTGTAACTGACCAAATAAGAAATGTAATCACTTCTCCCTCTCTACAAATCAATGTTCTAACTGCAGAAATGAAAGTAATTTATATATATATAAAAATAAGGGAAGAACAAAACACTAAACTTGACAAAGGTCTTTATCTAACAAAATTATTTTAAATAAACAGTTTTTAAATAACTGTTTTCTACTTTAATATATTTTAAAATGCAAAGTGTTCCTGTGACGGCAAAGCTGAATTTTTCCAAGAAACATTTCATATTACTATTAATGCAGAAAGAAATATTGCAATGCAACTGTTGATTCTAAGATTCTTTGATGAATCAAAAAGTTCAAAAGAATAGCACTTATTTGAAATAGAAATAATTTGTAACATTACAAATGTCATCAATGTTATCAATTTTAAACTGCCCTTGCTGAATAAAAGTATTAATTTCTTTCAAAAAAGAATTGCCAAGAAACTTTTAAATGGTAGTGTATAGCTCACAATCTAAACAATTCCAGATGGATAATGTCCCAACCTAAGATTCCTGTTGTATATCCTGATTCATTTGTCATATTGCGCAAGTAAAATGGTTTGTGAAAGTGTTTCAGGTTGATTGAAACTAGAAAGATTTGTTGCAGAGTTAAAATTTTAATAGAGAGACTGTATTCAAAGAGTGGCTTCTTTGTGTTAAAATTACATCTACAATTTTGCTAACTTCAACCATATGACTTCTCTTCAAAACTTACAGCATTTTTAACTCATATTACAGATCCTGTGTTAGTTGACTTACATTTTGCATGGGTGCAAATAATAATACAAAAAAACAGCATAAGTGCAGCTCTCACATTGATGACACCGGGACAGTTGGGGCCAACGAGGCGGGTCTTGTTCTGGCGGAGCAGCTTGTGTTTGACCCGCACCATGTCCTGCTGAGGGATTCCCTCTGTGATACAGACAGCTAGTGGCATCTCTGCGTCAATTGCTTCAATGATGGCGGCTGCAGCGAAAGGGGGCGGCACGTAGATCACGGTGGCTTCAGCCCCTGTGCCATCTTTAGCCTAAAAACCAAATAAAGAATCATTCACAGAACTACAAAAATATTTGGTCAAACGTCCAATTTTAGCATTTCAGTTACAGTTGGACTTTATCTGAAAGTGTTTAAACTGATAAAGATTAAACAACCAGCCTCCTGCCTTTAACAGTTGTTACGGTTGGCATCACTTGCTCTAAATGTCCCCTAGTACCCTTAGAGAATCAGACCAGCTGTCCAAAAAGTAACTGTGGCTCACAGGAGACTGTCAACAGGCACACAGGCCATTACCTCCTTCACAGAGTTGAAGACTGACAGACCCAGGTGTGTTTTGCCCCCCTTGCCTGGGGACACTCCTCCTACTAATTGAGAGCCATAGTCCAAAGACTGCTGACTGTGAAAGGTGCCCTAGAGACAGAGAGAGAAAAGAGAGATCTTTCAATGTAGGAAAGAGAAGAATTCGGCTTGCTGTTCAGCATAGTCTGCTTGTATTAACATTATAAGCGTCACATCACAAAGAAAAAAAAGAAAAATTTCCTTTTGAGTATAAAAGATCTTGATATACTCTGAAAACATACTGTAACTTTGAAAATGAGAACACACAACTTTATATCTTGTCCAAAAGAATTGTTGAAACTGATCTACTCAAACTACTCACAGGCAGATACGATCATTCTTAAACACCAAAAGAACTAAAGATATGAGTAAAGTGTGTGAAAGTTCACTAAACCTTAAGCCATGTCTGAAGCACCTGTTGTTCTGCAAATCTTAGCAGTAGAAGAAGTGAAACATGATCGTTTTATTCAATTTAATCTTAAGCATGAATACATTTTTTGATAGTTTTTGACCGCACAACAATTGATGTGATGTACACTTTTCAAAGAAGCTGCTAATAAAGAGTTAACGTTTGTACTGAACTCAAAAGCAAACCCGCTGCCAGAGTATGAGCAGACAAAGTGCAAAGATGGCATTTCTCAAAAGGCGGAAGCAAAAAAAAAAAAAAAAAAAAAAAGAAATGTCAGAGAGTGGGTGGAAATTGGCTTTTAAACAAATTGACAAAAAAAGTATAAAAAGAATAGACAATGTACAGTAAATTAACCTCTAAAATTAAATTAAATTAAAATCCTGGACCAAATAAAGACCCTACTCACAACACAGTTTATGAATGAAAACGCACAGATAGAGGACTCTCACTTTAAAAGTAGACTTTGAGTCTATAACATTCTTAATTACATCTGTATAACTAACATGTGCCACTGCTGGAATACAGAACCCAAACCATTACAAAAAAAAAAATGATTGCGTGTAATGGTCATGCACAGCATATTTTAGGCACAATTACATGGTTTGCAAATTATAATTATAATTATAATTATATATATATATATTTCCCTGCATGCAGACCAGAACAGACCAGAACTTACAAATGCAATTTCATTATGTGAAGCACTTAAAATCAATGAATGCTGTAAAATAAAAATGTATCAGTAAAATACAATTTCCCCATGATTAGGGATTTGAACAGTCTGTGGAAATGGTACATAACAAACTTTAACCTTCCTTTCCTGCTATGTCCATGTTAATTATTACAAATTATTTTGAAACATCACAGATAAGTCCAAAGGTAAGGGTCGCCAGTACCACGTCAATATCTACCACTGTAATGTTTTAAATATAATAAGAAAGAATGAGGAAACCAGGCACGTTTTCGATCCATTTCCCCTCTGAGGATCCCCTTGCCAACTTTTCTACCATCATTTGTTCTCATGCTTTCATTAACACTGAAGTGCTGAGCTAACTTTGCCGTTTTCCTGCACGCTGCCTCCGTGAACAGTATAGCGATTAATTTGAGCTATGGTTTGCTTATGTAGCCGAACAGCAAAGTTAATATGCCGCGATGACACTCTAGTCATTCCTCATACCCTTCTAATTATAATGAGTGTTCATTAAAACTTCATCTAATAACCCTTTATTATGGTAAAGAGTCATTTGAAAGAGGGTGAAGGAGAGTTAGAGATATGCAATAATAGAGATTGGAAATAAATCAAAGGGGTGAGAAAAGCAAGGTTATTGGAAACTGTAGCCAGCAGTTTTAGCATAAAGGGCCTATAGGCAGATGTCAAGAACAATTGGGTCTGTCTCTCCTCATCTAATAAAATAAAGCACGAAAGGATGTTACATTTAAAACCCAACATATGTATAACAATATTCTTTAAATGTCATATTTTTAAATTGTTTATTTTATTATTAATTTTATATATTTAAAGTGCCCCCATTACGCTATTTTAAAGGCTCCTAATGTTGTTTTGGAGGTTTCCTACAATAGGTTTACATGCATTCAAGGTCAAAAACACTTTAATTTTCTCATTGGATGTGGTTTCTCGACATGTCGACAACACAAACCAAACTCTTCCAGGCCTCAGCTACAACTACAGTGTTTAAGGGTGAGTCAAAGTAGACAGGGTTTGAGGGCAGCCAATGTAGACCATAGGCTGGCATTATGCAAAAATTGTTACTTGGGTATGAAACAGGAAGTGAGAATGGAATGGTTGACTATTTGTTGTGCACTTTGATTTTAAACTTTACAGACCTTTTACATTCACAAACAGCTATATTACACACTACATGAAAGGTAATATTCAAAAACTATTCCCACTTATGTTTTTTTGGCCATCAAAAACCACTTTGCATTTAAGTGTTAATTACAAACAAGGAAGAAAGACTGACCACCGTAGCCTTCAGATCCTTAAAATGATGTGCCAAAATTATAAATGCCTTTTTGGGTTTCATTAGCATGCAGGATTTACATCCACCTCGTCAGATTCATCTGTGTTCTGTGGCTCACTTGATTTATCCACATTCATATTTTGGGTTAAACAAAACTTTGGCTTTTTTTTAATCGACAGAATCTGTGGAACGATGTCACTTACCATACAAGTGTCAAAACAACATTTATTATTATTTATTTTTTTTATATATATATTATTTTAGTTGCTGAGACTTTGTTTCATATGAAAAGTAACAATGAAAAAACCTTATTGAGATATTTGGATGGTAGGCACCAGGAGTGTGCGATATTGACAAAAAATTATATCTCAATATTTTCTGGGATTTTCTCAATAACAATAATTAGACGATATTTTGCTGAGAGTGTTATTGTGTTGGTACCTTTGGCAGGTTTAGGACTGCCGTGGACAGCTGACTCCTAAAGTTTTTGATATTCTTCATATTCTGTGTGGTTCACAGCAGTGACAGAATTCATGTTTTCCAAAACATTTAAATTGATTGTTACCTTTTAAGGGCATTTTTACTTTTTATTAAAACATTTTTAAAGCTAATTATATGCATGCATCATCTTTTGTATCAATTTAATAAATGTAACACAATTTAATTAGAATAATAAGACACAATAGGGCTGTTACCAATCAAATTAAATAAGTATCAACAAAATTCTTTTTTGCAATGAAACACAGAAGCTGCATCTGAAGTGACATTTAGATGCATTTAGACTGTTTAATGCAGCTCAGAGGTGACAAATGAATAACCTGCAGTTACAAATAAAATTTAGCATGGCTATTATTGATCATTAAAACTGACATTTAACAAAAAGAGACAGTTGCGATTTGTCATATTTAATAATTTATTACAGTGAAGATAATCAAAGAACATATGCACATATTGCCTGGACCACATATTAATATGTTTAATATTTAAAAAATGTAAACGAAGAGATGCAGCTAGGGTTGTGTTTTATATTTCGTTTTGTTATAAATATACATGCAGTGAATATCAATGTATGCATTGCCTAAACCACATTTGTGTGGCTATTAATATGTTTAAGATTTTTTAAATTAAAACGAAAAGAGGCAGGGTGGTGTTTTATAACATATTTCGGTTTATTGTTGCCTAAAATATACATACAGAACCGGAGTAGCAGAGCGAGTCACGTTATCAAGAACGCGACTGTATATTTGCTGAATTACCGGACTCGCGTCCATGGGAGTTCATTCTCCTTGCATACTTGGTATTGAGAAACACCTAATGACAGCGATTGTCTTCTTGTGACAAACAGCCACATGCCGAGAAGCAAGAACAAGACCTGCTGTAGCCTATGTCCTCTATTGTTGTTCACGGTGTTGCTTTCTTCTTCACGCGAAAATGACGTTGATCGCTGCTACCACCACGCCTATCAAGTAAAGGTACTGTTGGTGGTGGAAACGCAAGCTGGATCAGGTACCATACTGTACTGAACCGTACCACACCACTCAGTGGAAACGAGCCATTAGTCACTGAATCATTGATTCAACTGATTAGTTTAAAAAGCTCATTCATTCTGTAAGGAAAAACCTCTGTGTGTTTCTCAGAGATGCAATTACAGTTCTGTGGCTTTGTTTCGAACTATTTTCATTGGCAAAATAGAGCAAAAACAGGCAATATGGTGTCTAAAATCTAAGTCACTTAACTGGGTACATCACATAGTGTATGCATACCATGCGCTCTCAGGGTGTGTGTGGGGGATATACTCAATAATGTCAAATCACACATCGTTAAAACAATTATGATATTATCGCAGACGATATATATATATCGCACACCCCTAATAGGCATGCTACAAATAATGTTTAGTGAAGTTTTATTCATGCATAAACTGAAAACAGCATAGACTAAAAGACTTCAAAAATGCCCTATCATCCACACAGATGGCATGTTTGCCTGTTGTAGTTTATCAAAAATAAACACTGCCAGAGCCAAAATGTGACATCAGAGAAGCGCTAATTAAACACCACCATTGCGGTCACTGATTTTTGCCCTTCAAAACTGAAAATTAATTTGGCTGAAAATATTTTTGGTTGCGGAAATTTCAGCACATCACTACATTTGATGATCAAGTTCAAAACTTCAATCAGTAACTAAATGAATCCAAACGTTTTCACATATTTGGGCAGAAATGCAGGGTGTTTTGGGGAGCATAGACTATGGCAACACACCTGTTTTCCTGTGAAGCCTTGACAGATGACCTTAGTGTTCTTGGTGATGTAAAGGTTCTTCCTGTTGCCAGTATAACAGTGTCTCACTCCAGCCTGCTGCACTGCAAATACAAAGACAACAGCAGTGGAATAAGAACCAATAATCAATAAATACACATTTAAGAAGATTTTTTACATTCTTAGTGAAGTCTGCATGACAAAATGCTGTTTCTATAAATATTAAATGTCATAATGTGTCCAAAACACCTTCCTGCAGTTTATTTATTAATCTGTCACACTAAATGCAAAGTCAACTTGGTAGCTACATTAGTAAACTTAGTTCAGGCCAAAGAAGTTGTTGGCTTCTCTTTCACATTGCTCTATACATTCCCTACATGGTCTGATGTCCAAAGGTCATGCTGCCTTGACCTCAAATAGTTCAGAAATAAGACAGCGTTGGAACAGACGACAATAGTAGCAAAGCACCAAAAATTCCAATAGGTTTATCAGTGATCAGCGGACAGTTTAGACTCTTGATCACAGCTGACAGGATTAAAGGATCCATCCACATTTCTCTAGGTTAAAGTTCACTTCAACCAATCATAGACCAGGGGTTTTCAATCTTTTAAATGCCCCGCCCCCCAATCCTAAAATTTAAAAGGCAGCTATTGATTTTCATGCTTAAAGACCAAATTTATAGTGTTGTATACAGATAGTTTTATTTAATGCCATGTCAGCATCTAAGGCCATTTTCATGGCAAAAATTAAATTACAAAAATACAAATATCATACAATAAAACCAAGCAAACAAACACAAGTCATTTTATACTATATATTTTTTTAATTATAGTGTTGTATAATTAATATAATGTACATATGCACATTGGAAAATGTGCCTTTTGTTACATTAATAAATTTTTTCTACATAATATATTACTGTGCTGTACTGTAGATGTTTTATTTATTTTAATCAATTGATTTAGTTTAATCTTATTTTTATCTTTATTTATCATCATATTTATCTGTATTGGGTTTTTTTCTTTAGACTTTTCCACAGACCCCCTAATACTCCCTTGAAAAACCCTGTCATACTACTCAATGGCAAAACTAAACAAAAGTTTCACAAGTGGCAACACCCTTTTTTACAGACACTACAAAATGCTCTGACATTTAGATTTTCTACATTATTATTATTATAGAAAAAAAAGAAAAGAATTTAAAGTGTTACACACATACAATGAAGTACAAGCAACCACACACCTACATGTCACACTAGTCCTCATGTACTGTCAACACGCGTTCAACAGATTTATAAAGAACATTGTCATCCTAGTTGAAGATATGAGCAAAATTGATCAGAACTAGCAAAGACACAAACTCTGTCCCTTACAACATAAATAAGCACTAAGTTATATCAAATGATAGTGCTGCTGTCAGTCTGCTACCTTCAAAGTTATCCAGATATTATAACTAACATAGTACAGACCATTTAAAAAAGACAACCTCGTGAAGTAAAGATCACCCGTTCATAAGTTCACTGTTAAATGTTACGTTTTGGTGCTGAAAATTCCAACACAACAGCATTAGCATTAGCTGACTGTGTGTGTTTAATCAAAATACAAAGAAATAAATAACTCCCACGTTTACAATAGCTGCTGGAACAATGTAAAAACAAAGACAGAGATGTGTTTAAAATGTAATGACATTCGTGTTAGTTTTACTTACAGAGCAACCGGGCAAACAACCTGCTATGAGACATCTTCGGTCATTCACCAATGACACCGGACAGACATGGACCTAAACGTCAGCGTACGTAGTGGTCCTGCTAGATGCCTGAAGAGATATATGTTAATCGCCTTCGTTCGGAATAAATAACATTTAAAACACACCATAGCATTACATGCGATTTTAGAAATTAATTTAACTCTGTATTTAAAATGAATCCACGAGAACGGGCATTATGTGCTTTAAACCGCAAGGAATTATGGGCAATGTTGTTCTATATAAAATAAAATAAAAATAAAATATATTATTTGCAGTACTACACCACTAAAAGTAAGTGATATAATACACATTATCCATATTTTGATTTTATTTACAGTTGAAAACAATACTTTTTCCTTTTAATTTTGTGGAAAACAGGTTAAATGAAAAGGGTTAAATGAAAAGAAATAAGAAGACAGAAAGACATCTTGTGAACATGACCACAGTGATCCACATGATTGCAAAGATAAATATTTAATAGCTTACATTTTCTTTTTACAATCACTTAAATGTCTGTGAATTTTATACGTTGGGGTAGAACTACTAATGATTAATTATTTTGTACAAATTGTCTGTACAGTGACATTTTTAACAATTTATATTAAACCATATAAATGAATACAACTATATGCAGCTCACATCAGATGTTAACAACAATGAATGAATGAATGAATGAATGAATTGTGCCAGGGGTAAAATTTCAATTTACAATAAATGAAATAATCCTGCATGTTTTTATTATTATTATTATTATTATTATTATTATTATTATTATTTCTAATGCTATTCAAAGCAGATCCATGTTGTTTAATTGAAAAATAAACAGATGTATGACCAAATAAATCAAATTATTGCAATAAATGTCTACAAAAAATAATATAAAAATGACATCATGCAACATGCAAATTGTATCAAAAAACCAAATGTTCTTGATGGAAAGTTAGAGAAATGTGTCCAAAACATTCAAGAATTTTACATTGTAACAGGATTCCATGTGCTATTTTAAAGGATAACTCTTTAACTTTATAAATTATATAGTATTTGTTTGTTATTATCCAGACTTCCTGTCCTTGTAGAAATGAAAGTAAAGAGCTAATAAAAAACTGAAAGCAAGTGGCGCGGTGAGACTAACCAATCGCGCTCAACCAACTCTGCAGCTGGTGATTGGTTAACGCTTTTAACCAATCACTTACAGAGCAACCGGGCAAACAACCTGCTATGAGACATCTTCGGTCATTCACCAATGACACCGGACAGACATGGACCTAAACGTCAGCGTACGTAGTGGTCCTGCTAGATGCCTGAAGAGATATATGTTAATCGCCTTCGTTCGGAATAAATAACATTTAAAACACACCATAGCATTACATGCGATTTTAGAAATTAATTTAACTCTGTATTTAAAATGAATCCACGAGAACGGGCATTATGTGCTTTAAACCGCAAGGAATTATGGGCAATGTTGTTCTATATAAAATAAAATAAAAATAAAATATATTATTTGCAGTACTACACCACTAAAAGTAAGTGATATAATACACATTATCCATATTTTGATTTTATTTACAGTTGAAAACAATACTTTTTCCTTTTAATTTTGTGGAAAACAGGTTAAATGAAAAGGGTTAAATGAAAAGAAATAAGAAGACAGAAAGACATCTTGTGAACATGACCACAGTGATCCACATGATTGCAAAGATAAATATTTAATAGCTTACATTTTCTTTTTACAATCACTTAAATGTCTGTGAATTTTATACGTTGGGGTAGAACTACTAATGATTAATTATTTTGTACAAATTGTCTGTACAGTGACATTTTTAACAATTTATATTAAACCATATAAATGAATACAACTATATGCAGCTCACATCAGATGTTAACAACAATGAATGAATGAATGAATGAATGAATTGTGCCAGGGGTAAAATTTCAATTTACAATAAATGAAATAATCCTGCATGTTTTTATTATTATTATTATTATTATTATTATTATTATTATTATTTCTAATGCTATTCAAAGCAGATCCATGTTGTTTAATTGAAAAATAAACAGATGTATGACCAAATAAATCAAATTATTGCAATAAATGTCTACAAAAAATAATATAAAAATGACATCATGCAACATGCAAATTGTATCAAAAAACCAAATGTTCTTGATGGAAAGTTAGAGAAATGTGTCCAAAACATTCAAGAATTTTACATTGTAACAGGATTCCATGTGCTATTTTAAAGGATAACTCTTTAACTTTATAAATTATATAGTATTTGTTTGTTATTATCCAGACTTCCTGTCCTTGTAGAAATGAAAGTAAAGAGCTAATAAAAAACTGAAAGCAAGTGGCGCGGTGAGACTAACCAATCGCGCTCAACCAACTCTGCAGCTGGTGATTGGTTAACGCTTTTACGGCGCGTCGCGCGCTTACGCTTATTCATAGACAAAACTACGCATAATCTTCCAGACAAATAGTCCCTCTTCACGAGCAAACGGAAACGAGTACGCAAGTGCACCACCGCGATGACGTAGAACGTCCCAGGAAATATCCTGCTGGCTCTCAATTGAAGCGCACAAAGTCATTCAAGATGGTGTTAGAAAGTATCTCGAGGATTATCAAAGTGCAACTTCCAGCCTACCTCAAGAAACTGCCCCTTCCAGATACAATCGGAGGCTTCACGCGACTGACAGGTATGTGTTTCATCATACAAAATGTCACAAGCGTAGGTGGAAAGTTAAGTTAAGCGCGCATGCCTGCACAGAAAGAGTGATGTAAATGTGTTTGTTTTACATCTATTAAACACTCAAATAACGCATAACTAAGTAGTTGGCTGTCTACACATGTTTCTGGCTAGGAAAAATGCGTGTTTTATTATCTTCCATACAATTGCTTGAGAAGATTCTTAAGACGCAGTGCCTCATTGAACAAGTGATTCTATTTTCATATACAAACGCTCTGTGTGTGTCTATTTTAGAAATGTGTGAAGAACAAAACACGCAAAGCATCTGATGCCATGCTTTGCCTCTAATAGGCATGATTTATTGTAGTATTATAGATGAAGGCACAATAAAAGCAGAAATATTTGCATTTGTAAATATGTTTAAGTTGCCTGTACAGACACCTAAAATGACCCTTCATCAGTCCAGCAACTGTCATTGTGTAATGCAACAGTTCATCTCTACTGCACGTGTGCAAATATGAAAAGTGTATTAATCACTGAATATCTGGCATGCACTTATTTTTAAGTTCTAACACTGTGTTTCAGTTTCAGAGTGGTTGCGGCTTCTGCCATTATTGGGGATTTTGGCTCTGTTGGGTTATCTGACCATCCGGCCCTTCCTGCCCAAGAAGAAAAAGCAAAGAGACAGTCTAATAAATCTAAAGATCCAAAAAGAAAACCCTAAAGTGGTGAATGAGATCGACATAGAGGACCTGAGGACTCCAAATGTTTGTTACTGTCGCTGCTGGCGATCTAAAACGGTAGGAATGCCTGAGAGAGAAATAACAGAATAGTTATGTAGAAAAAAACACTTTATCTGGGTAATGTATAATATTTCTTTTTCCTTTGAACTTTGAACTATCAAAGCATGCTATAACAGCACCAAAGGGGGAAAATTAACATGGAAAAACTAAATTTTGACTTATGGGCACAAAACAAACCCTTGATTAACATTATAATTGAAGCTTTGGGGAAAATATATAATATAAAAGTAATTTAAGTATGATATGACCCCTTGTTAACTATTAATTTGTGCATGTGAAAAATGAAAAAGCATGTGTGATTTTCTGTTTGCAAGTGTCAGTTTTGTCAAAAGCCTTCACTGTCACTGTCTCTATCAGCACTTATTTGTTCTTTCTCATCTTTCAGTTTCCTGTTTGCGATAAATCACACATAAAGCATAACGAGCTGACGGGGGACAACGTTGGTCCGCTTATTCTTAAGAAGAAGACTCTGTAGCCCATCTGTTCTGGCTCGGAGTGGGACAAAACTCTGTTGTTGTTATTATTATTTTTTTTATGCATATTTTCTCTAAGGAAAAAGTACTGTAATTTTGTTGTCCTTACCCCAAACTTATTGTGTAGAAATATACAGCTGTAAATTCGGACTATAATGCTCAAGATATTGTGGTTGATTCTGAGAAATTTCATTATATTGATTTACTTTTTGTTACATTGTTCTGGTGTTTATTTTTTATACTTGGCAAATGTAGTTTGACTTTTGTGTGCAATATAACAGGACCATAAGGAAAAATGTCGGTTATCGTCACCAATCACTCTTTGTGGCCATGAAAGTGTCTTTTCCATTCTTAATCTATATCTAGATTCACTTTTAACTAAGTTGCCTTGTATGTGCATTTGACATTTTCTAAGACGGCAAAAAAAAAAAAAAACATACTTTTCAATGTGAAGTACATCATTATTAGGATTTGCTTTTGTTATTTGCCATTTTCTACAGCATTATTTCTAAACCAACAACAATTCTAAAATGTTTGCTAAATTATTTTAACATTTTCAAGTGCAGGATACTAAACTTGACTTTTGTGCATATACCTACAGACATTTCCCATTGCATGAGATTGTAACAAATGCTTTAATCAAAGCTATTGTTACACATCATTCATATAATACAACATTTATCATAATGTAACAAAGAAATGTGTCCTTTTCTCTGTCCACCTGAACCAACATTCTGAAACAATAAAATTCATATTATGTACGCATTCATTCATATTCAAATAGTTTGACAATCCCCCATCTTTTTTTTCTTGTGCCACTTGGTTTTGTATTTGATGGCTCTTGTTCATAGATGTGTTCATAAAAAATTACATTTGTATGATAACTGGAATGTGCCTAATAACTTTTGTAAAATAAAAGGTAACCAAACTTGTTTTTTCTACCTGTAAATTATTTACTCTAAATGCTGTTTTTGCTTCTCTATTATTCTTAGTATGACTGATGATGCCATGTTACAGTGTTTGTTTCTTCTGTGTACCTTTCCTAAAACACACAATAGTGCAACTCCATTATACTGATGCTCCATGTCTTTGAAGTAACAGTGCTGCTTATTTACATCTGCTTTGCCTTAGATAATATAACAAGATATGCTTCAAAATGCAAGCAAGGGGTTTTGCCTGACATTTACTAACAAGGCATGCCATTCATTTTCTGCAGCAATACATCTACAAATAAAAAAACTACACATACACCATACAATATAAAAATAAGGTCTAATAAGCTTAATAGTAGTCATTTAATAGCTTAAATTAAGAATGACTGTATGCAGCCATATTACCAATACTCCATTCAAGACAAAACCACAATACAAAACCTTGTAAAATTCAATCCACTAATAGTGTTCCCTTCACATGACTCTGTATAACATTCAAATACACATTCTGTGAAAACAAACATGTCAAAATATATATGGCTCATGAAAAGTAACATGAACTGTGCAAAGGGAAATATATGATTTTTCTTTGTACTTCTAATAAAAAATCCCTAAACCTTTCTTTAGGTCCTAAGATTACTTCCACTGTAAACACAAAATGTAATTGAGCTCCAAACTGACTTCAGAATTTTTACAGCTGCAGTATCTGACTACTGTATGTGCAACAGGGCTGACAACATACCTGCAAAAACTCTGAATCTCAGAATGTAGGTCCATGACTATGTTTGGAATGGATACTACAATAATGTTCTTACTATTACTGCAGTGTATAAAATATGTATTCTGTAAGCCTCAGATGAAATTCTGCATTTGCCAAAACTAACTGTATCCTACAATACACTTAACTTGACCTTCCATTTCCAGGATGATGGACGAATTGTAAGAAATCTCTTTCTAGCCTCATTATCTGATCAGACTGCCAAATACTGAGACTTTTTTTTAAACGTTAAAAATTATTTTTATGTAGCAAACTTTCTGAAACCAAGTCGTTAATGTTTGACTGGTTAGTATTGGGAGCATTCTTTTGGTGCCATCAGCCAAAGATGGGCTGGGATATTTGACTATATGTGACCCTGGACCACAAAACCAGTCATAAGGGTCAATTTTTTAAAATTGAGATTTATACAGAATCTGAAAGCTGAATAAATAAGCCTTCCATTGATGTATGGTTTGTTAGGATAGGACAATATTTGGCCGAGATACAACTATGAAAATTTGGAATCTGAGGGTGCAAAAAAAATCTAAATATTGAAGAAAAAAAAAATCGCCTTTAAAGTTGTCCAAATGAAATCCTTAGCAATACATATTACTACTAATAATATATTTTTTATATATTTACGGTAGGAAATGTACAAAATATCTTCATGGAACATGATCTTTACTTAATATCCTAATGATTTTTGGCATAAAAGAAAAATCGATCATTTTAATGTATTGTTGGCTATTGCCACAAATATATCCGTGCGACTTATGATTGGTTTTGTGGTCCAGGGTCACATTAAAAAAATGGAACTAGAAGGCTGTATACAGTATATAAAGAACAGTAAAAGTAGCTAGTTCCGTTCAAAACATAGTCATGACAAGACTGGCCGCTACATGACTTTCTGCAGTCACTGCAGACTGATATAATACTGGAATATATCTACTGTTAGAAATACTATCAATACAAATATAAGCCAGTTAGAAAAAAACAAAAAACATTCCTAATTGTTTAAGTTTTTGTTTGAGTGTTTGAGTTTTTGTACTCAATAGTGCTAAAAATGATCAATCCATAGTGTAGAGTAATCCTTTAAAATCCTACGTTTTAGAGGAGAATAATAACTTGTCACCTGTAAAAGAAATACTGTGTGTGATTTTCATTCACCTTGGATAGTAAAAAAACAAGTTGGGTTTCTTCATCTGAAAAACATGTCTGCCACTTTTGCACTCTGACTTCAGAGGGTCGTAGTAATAATGAGTTTGAGAATCAAACAAAAAAGACAAAAATCAGCAGCCTTGGACGCTGGGACGTCACTTCCCAGAAGCATTCCAGAAACATCACAGGGCACTTTCATACGTCACCGGTGTCCCTGATGCAGACAAAGCACCTTGACTGACAGCTGCAATTCAGAAAATGACAATTAAAACAAAGGACACATTCATTTAACACAATGAAGACTGATAGCACCAAGCAAGTGTCAGATTTCAATTACATATATCTATTTAGACAATTTATTTACACTCACATATACACATATATATATACAGTACCTGTCAAAAGTTTGTAAACATTAAAAATGTGTAATGTTTTTGAAAGAAGTCTCTTATGGCTGCATTTATTTAATCGAAAATACAGTAAAAACTATTATTGTGAAATACTATGATTTAAAATATATATATTTTTTTTTATTTAAATACATTTTTATTTATTCCTGTGATGGAGAAGCTGAATTTTCAGCATCGTTACTCCAGGCTTCAGAACAACTCATTATGTCGGCGTGAAATAAACAGTTATGGGAATGACTCAGTGCCCGCTCGCTCAGAGAACCTGTCAATCTCAGCTGTCAATCATGATGTCACACCCATTTTTATAGCATCAAATAACTAACTAAAACCACACTTATTTAAAAAATAAAAACTACATAAAATGACAGAAACTATATTTGGAAAAAATGTATTTGAAGTGTAATTTGATTGTTTAGTTTGTCTCATGTCCCATTTGATTACATGGAGAGGCCGGGACCTATACTGGGACCAACCACCTGGGGCTAATCGAACCTTTTGGCTTCACTTTTCAGGACTTGTGCGGCATACTTGGGTTCGACGTGTTGTGCGTTCAGAGATGCTCTTTTGCAGACATCGGTTGTAACAAGTGATTATTTGAGTTGCTGTTGTCTATCAGCTCAAACCACTGACCTCGACAAGGCATTTTCGCCCACATAACTGTCACTCACTAGATATTTTCTCTTTTTCAGACCATTCTATGAGATGGTTGTGGGTGAAAATCCCATTCGATCAGCAGTTTCTGAATACTTAGACCAGCCGTCTGGCACCAACAAGCATGCCACGTTTAAAGTCACTTAAATCACCTTTCTTCCCCATTCTGATGCTCAGTTTGAACTTCAGCAGATCTTCTTGACCATGTCTACATGCCTAAATGCATTGAGTTGCTGCCATGTTATTGGCTGATAGTGTTAACGAGCAGTTAAACAACTGTGTCTAATAAAGTGGCCAGTGTGTGTGTGTGTTAATTTTTTTCTAACCCGGTGGGGACTGAATGCACACTGACTCATGGGGACTCGTGTCACTGAGGTCACCATGAGGAAACAAGCTTATAAATCATACAGAATGATTTTTTTTTAAACTGTAAAAATGCAAAAAGTAAAAAGTAAAAAAAAGTTTTCTGTGATGGGTAGGTTTAGGGGAAGTGTAGGAGGCTAGAATATGCAATTTGCACAGTATAAAAACCATTACGTCTATGGAGAGTTCCCACAAAGATAGTAAACCAGACGTGTGTGTGTGTGTGTACAAATATCTCACCCCACTCAGGGTTCTTTGGTTTCTGTAGGAGTCGAGGGCCAAGCAGGCTGATGATGAGCGCTCCAATAGGAGCGGTGATGAGAATGGACAACACAGCCACAGTAAGGACATCCATGCCGTACTTCTGCAGCTCAAGGTCATTCTTGGAGCGTGCCATGTCTAGAGCTGTAGAGCCTATGGCAGCCTGAAACCAAACACATAACGGGATTGCTCTGTTAGAATGTCACAAATGCATTTAATTTAATTGTATTTTTCATTTAGCTCACTCTTGTCCAAAGAAACCGAGAAAAAATGGGTACAGGATAAAGACGAGAAAACAAAAGTAAAATAGAAGGTCTATTTGTTGTATTAGGCGATTTTACCTGTACTGTGGCTTTTGGCATCCAGGCTAGAGTGATAAAGACTTTCTCTTTCAGGTTAAAGCCAGCTCTCAGTACCGCAACAAAAGTGATGAGCAGCCGTACCGTGAGTGCGATGAGCAGAGCTGCTATACCCAGGACTGAGGACATATTACATTAGAGTAAAGCAACTGCATGTTTGAAACACTTCACAAATATGTGCACACAACTTACATCCCAGTTACTTTAGGGCTTTTCACACTGCAATTAATCCCGGGTTATTGTCAGTCTAGGCCCTGCTTTTAACCCTATATAGAGGAATGTTCCACACTTTTCTCATTTAAAAGCAGGGTTAGCAGGTATTTTTACCGGTGGATATGAATCCCTGCTCCAAAGCAGGTTTAGCACTGCTTTTATAACAAATATCCGCATTGGGGTGCCAAACATGTGCAGTGTGAAACGATACAGTGTTAGAATGTTACGGCTAAATGCTTAGCAACCGACAACCAATCACTTGCCTAGCCTAATTTTCACATGCTTTGGACAGTCAAAGAAACACTGTGTGTTGTATAAACAATAGTTTCAGTTGTTGTATTTAAGTTATATAAACATTGCCGGCTATTACATAGCACATACAAATGAAACATTTAACAACATATCATAAACACAATATAATAAAAACAAACATTTTATAAAATTCAGCTTAGACAAAAACTTAAGATTAAGTACAAAATGAGTACTTAATTCTATAAAAGATTCTTTAAATGTACTTGTAATAAAAACTGTCCAAAATTCTGGATCCTTAAAAGTTTGTCCTGATAAAAAGCTCTGTCTCATATCATAAAAATAGGGCAGTCCAAAAATATATAACAGTATTTTTATTGTTAATTTTAATTTTAAGTTTATTATTTTTATTGGAAATTTAAATGGTAAATGTGCCAACTGGAGGGAAGAAAAGACGGTTTCATTCTTACCTTTATAGTCAAAAAAGTCCATCAAGGAAAAACTTGATAGTACAGTCGGCGATGTATAATATGATGATGATGTGCAATGCTAGAGCTTTTATATAAACAGGTCACTGTGTTTGTCCATTCAATTACATTGACACCGTAAATATGCAAATAAGAATGTTAACCCTGAGTTTAGGAATATACAGTGTGAAACTTCCATTTATAAATACCCAGGATTTATTGTTAACCCCAGGTTAATTATGAGCAATGTAAAATATTAGGAAACATAACCAAGGATTCTGTTTACCCAGGGTTTAGAATGACTCATGGTTAAAGGGATAGTTCACCCAACATCCTGAAAATCCTGTCATCATTTACTCACCCTCAAGTTGTTCCAAACCTGTATGAATTTCTTTCTTCTGCTGAACAGAAGATATTTTGAAGAATATGGGTAACCAAAATACTATGGAAGTCAATGGGGCCCATTAACTGGTTGGTTTCTGACATTCTTCAATATATATTTTTTGATGTCCAGCAGAAGAAAGAAATTCATACAGGTTTGGAACAACTTGAAGGTAAGCAACTATCCCTTTAACTACTTCAAGTGTGAAAAGCCCTTTTGAATGTTTCCCAATCAGCTCTGTTACTAAAACAGCACAGATACTCACACACAGTCGTGACCTCTAAAGAACTAATAACAATCTCAGCGCCGATGAGACCAAAGAGAAGAGGCTGGAACACATGCCAAAACCTTTCCACCACCTCCTCCACCGGTGCCTGAAACACAAGAAATCAAACATGTGATCTTAGAAAATAGGTAGAAAGATTCATTAGTGTCATACTCTTATATTTTTTTATTCTATTACTTGACGTTGTTACAAAATATGCGATTGAGAAAGAAAGTAGAAAGAAAGTTTTTGATATTTTAGTGAAAATTGTGTGTGTGGGAGAAGAGATTCAGACTTTATGTTTTCCCCAGCCTATTCCAGCCACAAAAGCCAGCACCAGTGTACAAAGACCTCCTGCGCCAGGAATCCCGGCCACATTACTGCCAAACAAAGCAAACACAGACAGCCCCAACACCAGAAACGATCGTTTCAGCGCGAGGTTTCCCTATGTGGAAAGACAAAAGACACAAATCATCAATAATCATGAAACCTGTTACCCTGACAACATCAATTCCACATCGCTTTTTGAATTCAACTAAAACGCAATCAAAGTTGTTGCTCACGCACCTGGTCTCTGCTGGGGAAGTAATGTAGAAAGTACCCTAAGGCCACACCAGTGACCGCACCACCTAACACCTCCAGTGGTCCCCTCAGCACATTTAACCACACAGCGCCTGCAGCGAGCAACAGAGGGCACTAATATAAACTGGACCTCTAACACCAAAGAAGCCCATAATACCTGGGCTGCGTTCCAGTCCAAATTGTTATGCCCTTTACTTCCCTCTGTCTCGTTCACTCGGATGTGCGTCATTGCTTACGTTGCACGAGTGCCCACTACTGCCGGAACTTGTGCATAAGGTTTAAATGGAATGCTCTAAGCCCTTGATCACTTGGAATTTTACTATGGCTGATTTATTATTTAAACCCCTTTTTACTTATGAATTTGTTTTATGTACTAAAACAAAATTACACAAACCAAAGAAATATAAATAGTATAAACTTTGACGGTGAACATAAGGTAGCTACAAGTATTATGCGATTAATTCTCAAAATAATGAATATATCATACACTTCAGTTAAGTGTGATCTGCTGTGATGTCACAATCAAGTTGAATTGTGGTATATGGAGCTGTTTGATGTGTACATTGGCGTAGACTCATTCCATCGGTCAAAATCAAAGGGGCGAAAGTCTGTCCATATAAACTTCCCTCGCCCACTTCAGTGGAACGCACTTCAAAATGGCGGCGGGGATTCCCCTGAGGGGAAGTGTGTGTCTAAAAGTGGAGTGGAACGCAGCCCCAAGGCTAAGTTCAAAATCGCCCCTTATACCCTTAAATAGGGCATTATTTGAGGGAACAGCCATTTGTAGTGGTGTCTGAAACCATAGTGGATGCTATCGAGTGCACCCTCATTCAATCCCATAATGCACCGCAATGTACACTCAACGGCTAGAGAATACCCGCATCAAATGAATTCCCACTTCTCGCCAGAAGATGGTGCCAGCAGCTGAATCATCCATCCATTTTCCAAACCACTGGTCCAGTGTGGTTACAGCAAAATGTTTTGACAATATTACTGTTTTACTGTGTTTTTAAAAAAATAAATACAGCCTTGGTTAGCATAAGAGACTTCTTCCAAAACTATTTAATACCGACTCCAAACTTTTGAACGGTAGAATACAATACAAGTATTTTTTTAAATATAGCACTATGTTGTCTATCCTAATTATCCTATTCTGTGCGTCTAAAAGCGATTTGAATTCCTCTGTCAGACTCTTTGGTTAAATTACTGACATCATGTCCAAAATCTTTGTAATATTGTATGTAAATATTGTATGTATATGCTACATTTAGTCTTTTGGCATACCTGTGGCAAAAGCAATGCCCAGGCAGGTGGTGAAGCAGGTAATGGCAATGATGTCATCAACGCTGCATGCTGCCATGAGAAGAGTAGGTATACCCTGCTCTAAACCGTACCCTTCCTTATGCAGAAGCAGCATGGATGGAACCACCACAGCAGGAGAAACAGCCCCGAGAACAAACCTACAGAGCAGAAAATCTGAGCAATTGGGTTGGTAGCATCAGACCTTTCAGAAAGGTTCTTATCTTATCAGAAACGGTTGTTTACCCTAAAATAAAGCCCCAGACCCATGGAAGACCCAGTATTAAATAGGAGACCACAGCCATAGTGGTTGCCTCGCAGGTGAGAGGTAACATGGACAATCGCAAACACACAGCTTTAAGCTTCTTCAGAGCCTGAAACACACATAAAAGTATTATGTACAATTTAAAGACATAAATTTTTCTTACTGTATAACCTTCAGTAAATGAAAAGTCTTCATGAAATAAAATAAAATTCATGGTGTTTGGCTGAAAGAGAATTCTAAAGAGTATGAAGGCACATCCTCTTGGGCTGATGCGGTTTCATACCTTGCCGTCTAATTGCAACCCAGCCTTGACCAGAATGACACCCAGGGCGATGTTCCTCAGAGAAGCGGACCATCTAACATCAATGTAAACTGCATCTGTCACCACAGGGATGTTTCTGAGGATAAAGCCTGCCAGCAGCATGCCTGCAGACACACACAGAGAAAACAACAGAACTGAATAACACAAACAGAAATCCCATAGTTATTCATAACAGTTCTCACAGACAATGAAACTGACCACTTTGTCAATAAAAAAATAAAATAAAAGGCTGTTTATCTTTGAGCTGTGGGGAAAATTTTATTATACACTACCGTTCAAAAGTTTAGGGTCGGCAGAGCATGCCAAGTTAAAAAATAAATAAATAAAAATTGTCAATAAAATGTAATTTGTTCCTGTTATGGCAAAGCTGAATTTTCAGCAGTCTTCAGTACCTATTTCCATCCAAAGTTGTGAATTTAACATTAGAATATCGCATAAAACATTTGCGAATAAAGCACTTCACCATGTGCTTTACAAGAGAACAAAATTGCCACTTTCTGGGAAACTGGCACAAAAGATCTGTAGTAAAAACAAAAGTTCCTGCAAACGAGGAAGAAATTCTTTTTTCGTACATCATAAATTACTTGCACCTTAGTGTGCACCGACGAAATAAACGTGGTCATGTTATCTTGCGTTCGGAGGCAGAATGTGTGCACAATTGTGTGAGACAGGGAGGTAATTATACCCAACTATTTTGATAACAGACATAATTACATTAAATGAATTTGCTGGTTAGTCCAGAGTGTTTTGTTGTGCATAGAGGGATTTATTCAGTAAATGTGTTTCCATCGTAGCTTATGTGCATATCTTCTTATTGGATAAAAAAATATCTGCCTCAATTGAGCACATACATTTTTATGCGCATTTATATTCAATTCAATTCACATTTATTTGTATAGCGCTTTTCACAATAAATATAGTTTCAAAGCAGCTTTACAGAAAATGCATGTGTCTACATTACAATTTAGAGTGATCTGTTATCAATCAGAGGTGACTGTGTCCAAGTTATGGATTTCAGAAATGTACATATACAAATCACACATTTAGCTAACAATGTATTAATAAACAATAAGGCATTTATAGAATTTATGTGCATCTTGCCGTTTCCACCCAGTGTTTTTAATGCGATAACCCAAAATTAGCATAAAATAGGAGGATGGAAACAGCTAGTGTCACATGATATGCTGATTTGGTGCTCGAGAAACATTCCTGACTATTATCCATGTTGAAAAAAGCTGTAATGCTTAGTATTTTTGTGGAAACTACAATACATTTATTTTAGGATTCTTTGATGAACAGAAAGTTCAAAAGAACAGCGTTAATTTGAAATAGAAATCTTTTGTAATATTATATATGTCTTTACTGTCACTTTAGATCAATTTAATACATACTTGCTGATTAAAAGTGTAATTTCTTAAATAATTTAAAATCTTACTGACCCCATGCCTGTTTGAACGGTAACTTTCAAATAAGTGGAAGATTATGAAGTAGAAGGTTCTTATCCAAGTTACCATCAGAAAGACTTCATAAGTTGGACTATTTTTTATTATTGAGTACGGAAACAGTATGATGGTTAAATTTTTTTTTTAAAACAACAAAAAAAACAGGTAGTTAGGGGGTGTGCGATATTGACAAAAAAGGATATCTCGATGTTTTCTGGGATTTTCTCAATAACGATAATTAGACGATATTTTGCTGAGTGTGTTATTGTGCTGGTACCATGGCAGGTTTAGGATTGCCGTGGTCAGCTGACTCCTGAAGTTTATGATATTCTTCATATTCTGTGTGGTGGTCAGTTCACAGCAGGGACAGAAATCATCTTTTTTACCATTTATAAATTAATAATTTTAATCTAATTATATGCATGTATCATCTTTTGTGTCAATTTCATAAATTTAATAATAAAATGTAATAATTATAATAATAAGACACAATAGGGCTGTTACCAATTCAATTAAATAAGTATCAACAAAATTAATCTTTGCAGTGCATAGGAAACACAGAAGCTGCATCTGAAGTGGCATTTAGATCATTTACACAGACAGTTTAATGCAGCTCAGCGGATCGTTTAGCCTGCCCTGGTCCTATTGGAAGAGGTGAGCCAAAGCGCGGTTCGGTTGGGCTCGGGCGCGGAACAGCTGTGCGCTAGTCATCATTACGACAGAAAAACGCTATAGAAATAAAAGTGACCTGACTTGACGATGGAATAAAGTCCCCATAAAACATGAAAACACTATTACTACTTGGATACACTTTTCAATTAATTAAAGTATATTTAGGTTTATAACGGGCCTGGTTCTCACCTTATTGATGAACATGAATTGTAGTTTGCGAGTAAAGCTGTAAATTCCTCCATCAAAGTCAGCTGCCTCCGTAATAATCTTCTGATACGTGCAGTGCAATCAAGTGAAAACTGCTGCACGACATAAATTATAAATCTATTAGGCAGTCTATTACCGAAAGCGCTTTTCTTCCTGTATTCTCCAAAACAAAAAGTTGCATTGTGAATGACATAAGAGTGCTCCGGGCCAGTATGTTAAGTGCAATGTGAGTGCAGGCTGGAGGGGGGGCAATCACGCTCGGGCACGGTACAAGGCAACCGTGTCTAGTGTGAGTACACGCTTAATCTATCTTAGGGTGTACTCACACTAGGCACGGTTGCCTTGTACCGTACAGCGATTTTCACTTGATTGCACTGCACGTATCAGAACTTTGATGTAGGAATTTGCAGCTTTACTCGCAAACTACAATTCATGTTCATCAATAAGGTGAGAACCAGCCCCGTTATATACCTAAATATACTTGATTTCATTGAAAATTGTATCCAAGTAGTAATAGCTTGGTGTTTACTGTCGTAATGATGACAGTAGTGTACAGCTGTTCCGTGCTCAGGCGCGGTTAGCGATCACACTGCATGCTACCTCACCCGAGCCCAACCGAACCGCGCTCTGGCTCACCTCTTCCAAGCGGGCCAGGGCCGGCTAAACGAACCGCGCCCGGGCACGGTATGGAGCACTCACATTAATCAACCGAACCAGACTTTGGGGGTCAAACACGCCCGGGCACGGTTCAGATCACCTAGTGTGAATCATTGATTCAACTGATTCGTTCAAAAAGCTGATTCATTCAGTAAAAAAACACTGCCGTGTTTTGCTCAGAGGCTCAATTACAGTTCTGTGGCTTTGTTTTGAACTATTTTCGGTGCCGAAATAGAGCAAAAACCAGAGGTGGACAAAGTACACAACTCTATTACTTGAGTAAAAGTACTACAGGTCAAATATTACTCCGTTACAAGTGAAAGTTCTAAAAACAGATTTTTACTTGAGTAAAAGTACAGAAGTATTTGTTTTTAAAAGTACTTAAGTATCAAAAGTAAATTTCATTTTTTATGTCAATGCATTATTTTATTATTGTTGCATTGTTGTATAAATGCACATTATGTCATCATGGTGGTTTAAGCCAGTCAGTGATGCTCCATCCGACATGCTAGCATACGACTACCTTAAACTCATTTCAATACTTGTATAAAAGTAACAAAGCTCTTTACAAAGCTGCTGTCACTTTAAGGTTGAATGCACTGACCCTATACACTGATACACATCCGATATTCTCCCAGACGTTTACATTTTTGAACATTTTATGAGACATGCATCAAGTGTATGCCAACTAAACTAATCTTTAATCTTTTCAGAAAACTGAAACATACTTTCTAAGTATGGCCATGGGTGCATACACTGCGCAGAGGAACCGTATTCTTCCATTTTGCTATAAACTGATCAGTGTTCAAAAAATGTTGGGAAACGTCACATGACCATACAAGAGTGATTACTGATAGGCTGTCCGCAAAAAAAGCTTTCAAAGACTGACTTTCAAAGCTGCTACAGAAACGACTTTCGACTTTGAGGACCTCAATAGAAATGTAGTGGAGTAAAAAGTACGATATTTGTCTTTCAAATGTAGTGAAGTTAAAGTCAAAGTTTCCCAAAAAAATTATACTCAAGTAAAGTACAAATACTTAAAAAGTGTACTTAAGTACAGTACTCAAGTAAATTTACTTAGTTACTGTCCACCTCTGGCAAAAACAGGCAATATGGTGTGTAAACAGTAAGTCACTTAATATTAACTTCTTGTTTATTAAACTTGCATAAAATCAATATCACATTTGTTATCATGCTGATACCTGGAGAAAAACTGTACTCTTGTGTGACTAGACTACATCAATTAGTGCATGCCAGGCGCTCTCAGGGTGTGTGTGAGGGATATACTCGATAATGTCAGATCGTTAAAACAACAATTACGATATTACCGCAGACGATATATATCGCACACCCCCTACAGGTAGTATACAGTATATGCTGTGAAGTATGCAGTAGGTTAATGTTCCATCCCTAACATTTTCTTAAGGTGCGGTCACATTTACAGAAACTTTACGATCGAGATCTAGTCATTTCTATACGAATCTGCGCAATCGCAGTTTTGCGTGATGGTGAAGAAATTCCACACATAGACACTATTCGCTTCACTACTGACAATAGACCTTTTTTGCCTGCTAAATTTCACTAATGTGTCATCATCTTAATATGTAAAAGAATTGCTCCTACCAAGAAGGGGAGGTAAAGGTGGCAAGTTCGGCAAGTGTATGCGTCCAAACAGCTTTCCCCCGGCTACAGAACAAATAAACAAGGTCACAATGCCAAAGAGGTTCCCGCCCGGGAGGCATTCCTTCTCTGTAATGGACCACACCACCCCAAAAAGCACTGCAGCCATGGTCACTGCAAGAACAAACAGATACTGGGTTCAATCAACCAGTTGATCACTTAGTAAACATAATTCATTTTAACTACCATACACTACTGTTCAAAGGTTTTAGGTCAGTAAGATATTTTTTTGCCAATGGCAATGGCTGATTTATATTGATCAAAAGTAGGGGTTAAACATATGGACCAGGCCCCACGGTTCACGGATTAATTGCTACATTTCACCATCAATTTGGTACTCACACGCTGTTATCTGTGTGCACAGGCGCACACACTCGAAGCACGCACGCACACACACATTCGTGCAAACAGTGAATTGATTACTCTTTCGCATCTGCATGCGCTTGAATGGACACATACACACACAATTGTGTCAAAATACCCAACTCTGTGAGTATTCTCAAAAATAAAGTTGGTAAAGTCTTAAGTGAATGTAAATGTTTAAGAAAGAAATGTGTATCATCATTATATTTGATCTGTGCATTTGCTCTTAAAGTGACAGCAGCCTAAAGAATACCTGCTGCTATCTAAACATTAATAATAATAAAACAACAAAGCACAGCTTTAACAAAGTGAACACTATAGTGTTATTATACACTTAGGTCTAATTATAAACTGCACTACAGTTAGACCTCATTTATCTATGCTCGTAATTAGTGTATTTGATCTATTTGTTTACTGACTGTTCACTTGTCTTTATTAGTAAGGCTAGTAGTTTTCGCTGTGGTATTGAAGCTGAACCGTGAGTTTCACGGAACGCATTACATTACAAATTTTTTATTTCATATAAATATTGTTCCTTTGTAATTCACAGAAACAAATTATTCTAAAATATACTTAAAACAGTCATTTTAAATTGTAATCATATTTCACCAAATAAATGTAGTCTTACCGACCCCAACATTTTTGAACGGTAGTGCACATGCAGTCTCTACCATCAGGTTTTGGAAGATTATTGACTCTATTGGTTTAGTTCTAACCTTTGGTGATAATTGCAGCCAGCAGGCCTCTGGGTGGGCACGGGCATAGTCTGCGCAGCCAAGGGCAGCATTCGTACGGAGGGTCTGTGTTGGTGTAAGCGTCAACTGAAGACACCGGTCGTGGGACATAGGTTGTCTCCTCAGTCATACTCAGAATGGGGCTCTCTGAGCGCTTCGGAACCACAAGGACTGCCTGACTGACAGCAAGGTGATGCTGTATGAGAAAATGAAGAGTGAAGAGATAAGTAGTGATCTTAGTAGCAAAATCTTTTTTCATCCAGTGAAATGTATTTCCAAATGTCTGAGACCACACCTATTGTTTTTCATTTGAAGTCAGCATGAAACAGAAGTTGCAGATATATCTGAGTGAAACGGCTTCTCGGAAAAAAAAATGTATGGGTGGGACTTCCATCGAGTCCCACGTCATCAGAGGAGAGAAGAGATGTCATTGCAAGTGGAAGGGGAAGTTATTTTGATTAGATTACGAGGGAGTTTAAAAAAAAATAATGATGAGTATGGACAAATCATTAATATTAAATACTGCAATATTCAAAAAAAAAAAAAAATACGAATTTTCAATTTGGATTTCACGGTGATGTAACCTGGATATAAACAAAGAATTTTGAAATAAAAAGATGTAAAATGAAGACAAAAAAGTCACACATTATTTTAGCTTGGCTGCTATTATTAAAGACGAACATACAAATTATACCAAAAAATCACAATGTTATTTTTTGTAATCATTTACTAGTCAAATTTTCAATCAAACTTTATGTTAGTTAGTTATTATCTTTACGTGGGTTGTGCATCGGCACAGCTCCTCAGCGCGGATTAATCGAATGTTTTGAGGAGTATGTGTGGCTGTCAGTCACTGCACTGGTGTGGATACTGTAGAATCACAGATTCTAGGTCTTGGAAGTACGACCAAAATACGAATTTTTTCCTGCAAAATGCCATCTGAACAAGTGAGTAACATGTCGGCCACTTGTGCTCTGACCAACTGAGAAAAAAAAGCATTACAATAAATCGCGCTATCAGCGGTGATTAAATCTAACGATCGCTTAGCTCATATCACATCAAACCGTGCAAATTATTATTGTTATACTTTGTTCTAAAACTGTTAATGTTAACAACATCAGCATTGCGTGACTACGTGTATTTAGTGTGTATTAGCGTTACCTGCAGATTTAAATTTCTGTACAGTCTAATCTTTTTCTTTTGACTAGGGGTGAATCTCCAGTTGTCACTGATGATTGTCGTTTGGACATTTCTGGATTACAATCCGTCATCAAAATGATAAATTAATTTATCATAGCTTCTGTGAGAAAAGGCTATAAATGATCGGCCACCTGCAGCATCCTCACATGCCATAGCCTAGCCGGACTCCTTCTTTATGTATACAGACATGACATAATGACGCAAAGACATGCTCGAATTTCCCCCGGAAAGCTACCAGTACCACTTAAATTCTAACACATTATTACAAGCTTACTTACTGCTTACTGAATCGGGGTAAGGTAAGGACATAGTTTTGAACACTGGCTGGATGTACTTGCTCAAAAATTTATTTTGGATTATTTTTTAACCAAAAAAAGTTACGGACTGCAGCTTTAAAAAAAAAAAAAAGAAGAAGAAGAAGAAAAAAGAATGCAAAATAGAAGCAGCATTGTCAATACACTCTTACTGTGTTTTCTTATTCGTATTCTAATGTACATGAACTACTGGTCTAAAGCATTCAAATGTTTGTTAACCATCTAAATTAAGGTTATAATTTATGAATTAAGCATATCATTTATTATCAATTGTTAAATCTTTCATATTGTCCATTTAGTCTTGAAATAAACTATGAGGATACATAACATTTCGCTACATAACAACAATAAAGGCAACTGTCCAATTAGAACCAATTTGACTGCAAAATAGACCCAAAAAACAGCATAAAGTGGGGAAGTCTGACTAATAACCTACTTCAGCATGATTTCCCAAGGCGGAGGCTGCATCCTCAGTCCTCTGTGAGTATGTGGAGTGAACTGAATGGGGTCTGGACTGGGCATCCTCCATGGCACTACACTTCTGCTCTATCCTTGCTCGGGTCTTCTAGCCATTGCACGTGCTCATGACCGGCTCCTGTTCATCAATGTGTAAATATAAATAGCTATTACTACATCAACCTATCGATAAAGCCTGATTAGGTGTTATCAATGAACGCCAATGAGGAAATAGCACTAGTAGTACTAGGGGGGGGGCGGGGGAAGCGACTGGTTTGTTCAAGTTAATCGGATTGTAACAGGACTAAACGCGACGCCTGGGCCATATGGTGCTTTATCAGACTGAGGAGCGCGTGGCATATGGTCTCTGTTTATAAGACTGTAGTAAACCACTCACTGAACATCTGAGCATCACTGACATTACAATGTCGTTAGTCCATTTGTGCATGCTTATCTTCAACTAATCGATATTTATAATAATATAAAATATGTAATATTTATTTCACCTCGTTCATGACGAAAGTCATATTGATTTGCGTGATCAAGACATAGTTTTTTTTCTGTGTGATGATTATTATTTTTGTAATCAAAATTAAATCAGTTGACTTGACATGAAATTAAACAAAAAAATCATGGCTTCAAATCGTATGCTGAAGTATCTGTAAGTTTGACGTATTCAAGTTATTAACCGGCACGGTCTATACATACAACAATAGATAATACTGAAAATGTACGAGCTCTCGCTTGATCGCAAAATGCGTGGATACATTTAAAAGGTTAATTTTTTACCCGGTTGAGGCATCCGGAAGTGTGAGTGACAGATGGAAGGTGTTGTTTTACCGTTCGTCCAACCCAAAGAAATAAAACTGTCCAATCAGGCTACTTTCCCAACCCCTTTTCTGATAAATCCCGCCCCCTGTGCAAGCAAGTTTGGCTAGATTTGACAGCAACGGACCAATCACAAGCAGTCCTGAAAAGACTGCGTTTATCATGATCCCCTAATCAAGCGAAATCCAGTTTTATGCTTTATTTGAACATATAAACGCCACATATAATAAAACTAAAACCAGGGGATTAGTAAAAGAGTTTCTAAAAAGATTATTCTTTTAAATTACTAATTGTTTTTAGTTATGGGTTTCAAGACATATCAAAAAGAAGACAGTAATTGACAAAAATCATTTTAATTACTTTTGGCATATTATAATTATTTAAACCAAGCAATTCATTTTTAAACAAAGCAGAAAATTAGATGATATGTTCGGCAATAAGTGAGCTTGACAACACATGAATAGAAATATGATATACGAAGGGTGGAATATCACATAATATGCAGTTTATAAACTGCAAGCCTTTTAACGTCAATAGCTAAGAATGATTCAATACATATTCAATGCAATCAAGACATGGATTTACAGAACTTGGGAAGAGCCCACAGCAGCATTAACTTTTTAGATTTGGCCAGTCCTCAGAGTCTCCATCCTCCATCAATGATGGCTTCTGTTCCTGTGACGTAGGCAGACTGCAGGAATAAAAATCCTTTGATTATTTTTTAAACTTAAAATAATTAATAATTTGTGTAGAGCTACATGTAGAAAGCCTTATAAAGATCCAAGTGAACTGTAAAAAACAACATCAGTATCAAATGGTGTGTCTTAAAATGATATCATAGAAAAGAAGAGGGTAAAGTGGTCGAATACTCACCTCATCTGAGGCCAAGTACACACACAAATGTGCCACTTCCTCTGCCGTGCACATTCTACCAGTCTTCTGTCTGGCCATAAAGTCTTTAAAAGCCTGAGAGGTGAAAGAATGAAATTCTATAACAAAGAGACTGACAGACTGAACTGTGTGTTTATATGATTAGTATTTGCTGTTGGTAAAAAAAAAAGTGTTTAGACTGTAAAAGATTTTTGTATTCAGTCAGGCAAAAAACTCTATTGTAAGGGGCTTCAATGTTCAGGTGCTAATTCCAAAATAAAGGACAATTATTTTACCAGAAGCATTGTAAATGCATAGACACAATCATTCTCAGAAGGTTACAAAGGCGGATGTGTTATGTTATTCTGCTGACTGTTGGATAACAAAATTCAGATTCATGGTGGAAAACATTTTACAATTTTTACAGCCAAATCTTTTGCTATATTTTTCTATAACACGCATATGCGCATATAGACCAGCACATATAATGCACATATAATCTGTGTGTGTGTGTCTCATTTTATTTCAATTCAAAAGAAAATAAAAAACTGCGTAAGTGTGCACACCCTGAACTAATACTTAGGTGAAGCACCCTTTTTATATTACAGCATTAGTTTTCTTAATTTATATCTTTACCTATTTAATTATTTTACTGCACATTTGTTGAAATGTTATACTAACTTTCTCTTGTTTTTTCTGTTGCTGTATGACCATAATGCTGTGTAAAATATAAGGTTTAAGCCTCATTAACATTTACTCAGAGAAGCCAGAGCTTTTCTCTGTAATTCCCAGTGTATCATTTTCAAAAGTTAAGGCCGTGACACACCAAGCCGACATCAAAGAACTAGTGGCGACAAAAGTCGACTGTGTTGTCGCCTCACGTTGACGGCGTCTGGGCCAAAAAGCTGAGCTTGGACACACCAAAAGGGCTACAGGTGACTGGCAACTAGCACAGGCGTTCTGCGCCTGCGTGTAAGGAAATAACAACCTATGATATCAGCAGGTATCAATAGTCTATTTTCATCATTCAAAAAAGGAAACCGAAAAGACTTTATTTATACAAACCGTACACAAAGCAGCGCTTGCTTACCATTTTGAACATCAAGCATCATGCTTATAACTTTCTTCATTTCAGGCAGCTTATGACTGCAAAAACTATCCCGACAGATGCTTGCTGACGTCCGACCGTCAGCTTGGTGTGTCACGGTCCTTAGTTGATAAGGAGTAACTGCCATGTTTCATGTGTGAAACATCTGTGGCTGTGCTTCAGTTCAGTTGGCTGTTACCTATCTTTCCTGAGAGCTCTCACAATAAAAACCGAGTTTCGCATTTGTAAAAAAAAAAAAAAAACACACATTTTGAAGATTACGTAAAAAGCTTTAGATTACTGGGTAACTTGGCTGTGTAGTACAAAGTCTTGGTAATGAGGAAGCAGTACCTGCTCTGGATCAGGACTGGCCTGAATTCTCCCACGTAAAGATGGCGTATCTACAGTTCCTGTAACGAGAAGCAAATGACTCATTTAATCATTAGGTACAGAGACGTTTTTTGTATGTTACAGGGACTCAATAGAGGAAACCAATCAATAAAGGAGCTTACCAGGGCAGACACAATTGCAGCGGATCCCTTGCTCCAGGAAATCAGCTGCCACTGATTTGGTCAGTCCAATGACAGCAGCTTTAGACGTGCTGTAGACACATCTGTTAGCAACTCCTGGACATGCAATTAAGGATGAGCAATTAGGAGAGGGCAAACTTCACTTGACCTGGCATTTATCCAAGCATCAGTCGAACTGGAGATAATGGGGGTAAGTTAATATGCCAAGAGCTACATGGAACAATGTCAATCATCACATGTAATTAAGAGCAAAGGGCCAAACCTCGATATACAACATTATGTATTACAGCAGCCCATTTATAATTCAGCATTAGAATATAATATTTACCTTTGATACTAGATGCCACAGATGCCATATTGATGATATTACCAGATTTACGAGCCAGCATCTATATGGCGATGGATAAAAACCCCTGGTTACAGTAACATTCTTCGAATCAGATGACAGGATTATTGTGTTCATGTAGCTGTCATGGATCTCATGATGATAACCAGACATACATTACTGTTCAAAAGTCAATACGATAAAAAAAAAGAAAAAATATTACATTTTTATAATATATATATTTTATAATATTACAGAATATATTACAGAATATTTCTATTCCAAATAAATGTTCTTTTGAACTTTCTATTTATCAAAGCATCTTTAAAAAAAATGTATCAGTTTCCACAAAAATATTAAGCAGTACAACGGTTTTCAGCATTGATAATAGGTGCGTTCACTCCATGTTGGAATTACCGTAATTACGAGTCGACAACATGTAACGTTCTACTCAGAGCTGTTCACATTCTCGGAATTATGTGTTTCTATGGCAACACCCATCAATCCCGGAATGAATCTGTACAGCGGTCATGTTGTCAAGTTGCAGCGCTCAGAAAATTATGAGTTTACAAGTTGAGTTCTACGTGGACGTGTCGCTTTTTACAAGTCGGAATCTCATAATTCCTACATGGCGTAACCGCACCTAATACTAAGAAATGTTTCATGAGCACCAATTCAGCATATCAGAATAGTTTCTGAAGGATCATGTGACACTGAAGACTGGAGTAATGATGCTGAAAATTCAACTTTGCCATCATAGAAAGAAAATTACATTTTAAAATATTAAAATACAAAAAAGTAATTTTATATTGTTATAATATTTCTATTTTTACTGTATTTTTGATCAAATAGCCATTGTGAGCATAAGAGACTATGACTATGAGCTAGCATTCGCTGAGCGATGTATAAAAAAATTAAAAATTTTCATATTTCATCAACAAGGGACCGTTTGAGCACATTTATTTTTTGCCGGCAGAGGGATTAAGCAGTTAACTGCATGTTACGGATTGAATTTGTACTCTTCAACCCAAAAAACAAAAGAGATGGGGATGAAAAAATTATCTCTAAATGTAAAGGTCTAAATGTAAGTGGTAGCATGTATTCTGGTCTAATCCTAGAGAGAAGGACAAGATGACCTTAGGGAGGAAGGCCTTGATCATCAGGTACATGCTACGGACATTCACGTTCATGGTGAAGTCCCAGTCTGATTCCTCACACTCCAGGATTGAGCCGTGATGGACAAATCTGTGTCAAAAGAAGGAGAAACAGTATGCACACTAAAATCATGCTTTTTCATCATTCCTGAAAAGTGATTTCTGGAATGTGGTATATTCTGAAACTAGGCAGGATAGGCTACATACAGAAACTCAATTTAATATAATTTTGTGTCTATATAGCTTTAAAAGTTAGCCAAAGTTATATATTCACTGATTTATGGAGAAATACCAACCCAGCTACATTGAAGAGAACATCCACGTGGTCAAAGTCCTTGGCCAGGGCCTCCACTTGGTCTTTCTTGGTAACATCAACAACTTTGGTATTGATGCCTAAGAAAGCCAGGTGGGAAATAACAACATTCCAGGAATCAGAAGAGCATAGAAAAGCTTGAGGGGAGAAGCACCCTTGAACTGAAGCAATTTGTTTCCAACATAATGGGATTATGTGGCAAAGCAGAGCAGTATGAAAAGGGGGGCTAAAAAAAAGACCCATAGCCTTTGAAATCTCTTTGTGGGGAGAAAAGACTATAGACATGCTCAAAGATCAAAGAAGACACTTGAGCAAATTAAGAAGTGAACACATATGACCAGGTGTCCATCAGCAAAGTTTGGATTTGTAATAAAATAATTAAATTAAAAAAGGTAACATTTTATTTTAGGGTTCAATTCTCGCTATTAACTAGTTGCTTATTTGCATGCATATTACTAGGATATTAGCTGTTTATTAGAACTTATAAAGCACATATTAATGCCTTATTCTGCATGACCATATTCTACATCCCTTAATCCTACCCAATACCTAAACTTAACAACTACCTTAACTATTAATAAGCAGTAATTAGGAGTTTTTTTAAGACAAAAGTCATAGTTAATAGTTAGTTAAAAGTGAGAATTGAACCCTAATCAAAAGTGTGACAAAAAAAACATGAAAAATGTTTCTGTAAACACTAACATACTTCAACAGTGACAGTAAAGACATTTATAATGTTACAAAAGATTTAGAATAAATGCTGTTCTTTTGAACATTCTGTCCATCAAAGAATCCTGAACAAAAGTAGCACAACTGTTTTCAAAAATAAATGTTATTGAGCATCAAATCGGTATATCAGAATGATTTCTAAAGAATCATGTGATAAGAGAACGAAGTAATGATGCTGAAAATACAATAGAATCAGTTATTTTAAATTGTAATAATATTTTACAAGATTACAGTTTTTACTGTATGTTTGATGATGAGAATAAGAGACTTCTTTTACCAACCACAAACTTTTGAACGGTAGTGCATGAGCTAGCTTTTGCATAGTGATGTATAAAATGTTGACAGACATTCATATTTCATTATTTAAACTCAAGTGCATTGGGTTCCTTTCATTAAGATTTTACAGCAAGTTATTTGTAATCCCTGTCATTCATAACTGAGCAAATTTAGTCTAGAGTCAAAAGTCAGTTTGAGTTGATACCTTAAGTTTAAGTTGACATAAACTGAATAAATAGCTGGGAAATAGCAGATAAAGATTTTGGTTCTGTTTATAAAAGTTCTCTTCACATTTCCCACTAGGTGGCAATACATAGCTAGTCAATGAGTTACCTGGAATGCCATCCAGCTCTTTAAGTTTCTCCTCGTTGATATCTGTTGCGGTGACTTGAGCACCTTCCTTGGCAAAAGCCTGTTACAATTAAGAACACATTACAGTTAAAGTAAATAAACAACAACAACAACATGCATAATTAACATTAGGCACTTTTAACCTTACAAATAAAAACATGCATTTTGTTTCAATGAATGAGCAATCGGTGCGTGTTCCGAGTCAGACTCTCGTTCCTCACACTACTACTAAATCACATGATGTTTGTAAACTTTCTCAACTTCTGAGTTCATGCTCTTCACTATAAGATGGACAAATGTAATGCAATATCATGGCAGTGGAACCTTTGTTTCATCAAATCCATTTTACCTAAAAACAGGTATTTTATAGCTCATATTGAGCAGGGTTAGTCACAGCATGACTTGGGTATTATAAAATCTTACCATATAAACGTTTCAATAACTCCACCAGAGAGATTTCATTTGATGACAATCTGTGCAATGGCATGTGCTCCCCCCTGGCTCAGGGATATGGTGTTTCCTCAATCTGCAGTTTCTCTCATTTAATAATCATCTGAATATTCACTTGATATGGAAATGTATTCACCTAGCAGGTGTGCATCGTAACCACCTCTAGCGCTCTGCTGATAACGTGCTGTTGACTCGCAGAGATCAAATTTGCCTAAATTATGTGAGACACTCTTTTCTTCAACCCTTAATAAGTAATTATAGCATTTTCATAATAAAAAAGCTGGTAAAAATAGAAAATCGGTTGCAAAAGCTAGAAAAATTGTACCCTCAAGCTGGGTTTAACATTTACTGTGTTACTAATGTCCAAGAATTCTGCTTCTACACTTGACAGACTCAAAATATCATGCTGACAGCCATTGCATGACAAGCTTTTATTTAAAAGGGAAACACATGGCAATTGTAAACCCTCAGAGTAAATCCATTTATTATATGCATTAAAAGGTGAACACGGCTGTCACTAAGTCAAACCAGAGTGCTGCAAACTTATTGAGTTGTAAGGAGGAAGTGATGAAAGTAAAATAAATGGTTACTATTGCAGAGGCTTTTCCAATGCCTTGTGCTGCTGCAGAAAGGACAATCACTTTCCCGTTCAAACGGCCCATTTTCTTCGATAATAACCTAAATGTGTAAAAAGAGCATAAAAAGCAAGGTTTATTAGTTTGATTAGATTAAATGCTATAATAGATATATGCTGAGTGAAGACAATGGAAATGCTAGATCCCACGAAAAGTCATGTTTATATCCCATTTTTCACAAAAAGATCTAGTTATATAAACATGCAGGAGAATCAGTGAGTTTAATGAAGTTCTCGTTTGCAGCAAACAAATTACTTGGTTGATAATCAATTGATGTGTCTATGGAGCAGGGAACGATTAATCTTGAATCATAAGTACGCATCATGCATTATGTGACGTTAATTTAATTACGTTTGAATATGGGTCTAAAGCGTGTCACGTGACGAGTGTAAAGGTAATTCAGTGCAGCAGTAAGTCTTATAAATGACTGTAAACAAAAATAAAAAGACGCAGTTCACGTTTAAGCGCCCTAAATACTTCACAATTAGTCAGTGGAAAAGCTTATTACAAGTAGAGCCTTTTTACAACAACGAGGAACAGTGGAACAACTTACTGTCAACTTGTGTGCTCCAGAAAAACACACGTGATGAACAAACGTCGCTGTCGTTCAGGTTTCACTTTTCTATCAAAATAAAAGTCTTTATAACTAGAGTTCTTTTGTATAAGTAAAGGAATTAATGAAAAGAATAACATGTGATTATTTGTTGTATGGCAAATACGTATGTGGTTTTGAAAATAATACTGCTAATATTATTATTTTATGACACGTATGTAAATGTGTGTTATGAGGTTTTTTTCATGAGTAATGGCAGGAACTGGAGATGGGAATTGTATAATAAACCCCCTTCAGAATGAAACAAATGTCTATAATCATTCCATTTAAAGAAAATACATTAGCTCACATTCAGATTGATTAATCTCAGATACTGCTCATTCTTAATTTTAAGAAATGTTTGCACAATAGTGTTTTCTATATGGGAAAGAAATGAAGATGCATGCTGCATGAAGCAAGAATTCGTGCATGACTGGGTAATGGTTAAAAACCATAGACTGTAAAAAATAAAATAAAATTTAAAAAAAGAAAGAAAAAAATAGCATTAAACAGTGGCGTCACAGTCAAGCAGGCTTTTATTTTGAAACAAACATTGTTTACAAACTGGATATGCAGCACAACATTATGGAAGTTATGCATATCATGCCTTATGTGGGCCTATATTAAGAGCACATCAAAATTCGATTTTTTGTTTCACTTTAGCTATATTAATTGACTTTAGCGACTATACATACATGTTTTTACATTGTAAAAAAATATCTGAATATAGTTACATCTATAATTACACTGTTGACCCTTCCCTTACCCATAACCAACCCTTAAACCTAACCATACCACCAAACCTGTCCTAACCTTATCATTTCACCTCAATAGCAGCAAGAGTGTTTTGCAATACAATATGAACATAAGTACATAGTGCCTAACATTTTTTTTTTTTCAAAGTATAGCAGTTAAAGACACTTGTGAAAGTGTGATATTTTTTGCTGCTTTCTGATGCTGATTGTTGTTCTTGTTGTTGTTTTTAAACCCTTATAATAGAGTTACTATTTGTAGAGAAAGAAGCCACCTGACATGATTCAGTGTGTGTTTGTATTTGCTCAAGCATACCACTTAGGGTCATAATGGTCCAATCAAAATGTTAAAGGAAACCATAAGCATTTACTGTCAAGAGGTGCTATAGGACTCAAATCCAATCTAAGGTCAATGCTTGAGTAATGCAGTACAAAACATGAATGGTCCCAAAAGCAAATTGTTTCACTCTTAATACTTAGATGCTGAATCTATCCCATCATCCAATTCACAGAGCTGAAATTAGTGCTTTGTGAGCTTAAAGGCATGAAAATAAAAACAGTGCTGGAGCCAGATACATAGAGGGTCTGTGTAGTTCACTGGATGTCTTATTAAGGCTGTAGGAAACCTTTAATGGCTTATCGATCCTCCAAAAATGTATAGAGGTAAATAAGGGTTTTCTGCCTGGGGCTTCTCTTTCTTTTTACATCACATGCTTGCCATTAAGCCATCCATTCCTTTGATTTAAGCACATTAATAGATTTATTTATACATGAGCAGGTTACACAACAACAACAACAACAAAAAGTGAATGTGTGCAGTAGTAGATAAATAAAACTAGTAATTGTGTAAAAAAAAAAAAAAAAAAAAAAAAGAGCTTAATCATGAAATTGTATATTAGACAAATATTTTGGCCACTCATTGGCCACTTTATTAGGTACACATTGCTAGTACCAGGTTGGGCCATTTTTTGCCTTTAGAAGTACCTTAATTATTTGGGGCATAGATTCAACAAGGTGCTGTAAACATTCCTCAGAGATTTTGCTCCATCTTGACATGATAGCATCACACAGTTGCTGCAGATTTGTCAGCTGCACAGTCATGATGAGAATCTCCTGTTCCAGCACATCCCAAAGCTGCTCTATTGGATTGAGATGTGGTGATTGTCAAGGCCATTTGAGTATCATGAACTCATTGTCATGTTCAGGAAACCAGTTTGAGATGCTTTGAGCTTTGTGACGGTGTGTTATCCTGCTGGAACTAGCCATCAGAAGATGGGTGCACTGTGGTCATAAAGGGATGGACATGGGCAGCAACAATACTCAGGTACAGGCTGTGGTGTTTAAACGATGCTCAATTGGTACTAAGGGGCCCAAAGAGTGCCAAGAAAATATCCTCCACACCATTACACCAACAGCCTGAACCACTGATACAAGGATCCATGCTTTCATGTTGTTTACACCAATTTCTGACCCTACCATCTGAATGCCACAGCAGAAATCGAGACTCATCAAACCAGGCAACATTTTTACAATCTTTTATTGTCCAATTTTGGTGAGCTCATGTGAATTGTAGCCTCAGTTTCCTGTTGTGAGCTGCTGCTGTAGCCCATCTGCTTCAAGGCTCAAAGTGTTGTGCGTTCAGAGGTGATCTTCTGCATATTGTAATGAGTGGTTATTTGAGTGACTGTTGATGCTCAGTTTGAACTTCAGCAGATCTTCCTGACCATGTCTACATGCCTAAATGCATTGTGATACTGCCATGTGATGGGCTGATTATATAGTTGAGCAGTTGAACTGGTGTATCTAATAAAGTGGCCAGTGAATGTATATTCGCTGCATCCGAAATCTAAATACTTCCCTACTATATAGTATGCGAAAAAACACCAAAAGTACGAATTCATAGTATTTGAAAAACAGTAGGCAAAAGTACTCAAATGACCTACTACTTCTGCTGAGATTCTGAAGTGTGCATGCACTCAAAAAAATTAACTTTCACTGTTGTTAGTTGCACTGAAATCATCCTTGTTCACATTACTTAAAAAACTCATGTAACTACATCAACTTAAATTTACTGAGTTGTTTCTACAAAAAATTTGTATTGACAGCTTTACTTAATAAGTGTTTGTTCGGTCAACTTAACATTGCTGAGTAAAACGAACAAACTGGGCAGTGGATCTGTAGTTCCCAGCATGCTTTGCAAGGGACTGCATTAGGAGAGTAAATTTAGGGATTAAAGTGTTATTTTATGTGTTTTTCAGTAAAGGGAAATATGTTGTTAGTTTATGTTAGTGTTTAATGTTCAGTTATGTTGAACATTTAGAGGAGTTTCTGTAATTATGCAGAAGAGTGGTGCCTGTGTTTAGGCTGTGGGCACTCATATACACAAATTTATTGGATGGAATTCCTATCCTCAATAAAATAGAGTTTGTCCAATTAGTTATTTTTTGCATTTTGTTTCTAAAAATATGCTTGTTATTTAATAGTTTTCCACTTACACTTGTAGAGCAAATAGTTAATTTAATAAGGTAAATTAAATCGATAAATGTGTTCACCTAACATAATAAACTTTTATAAATTCAACATAACATTTTTAAGTAAACTGCACATATAAATATTATGTAATAGTGACAAATTCAAATGGTTTGTATTTACTCAAAGAAATGTTGTCAGCTTTACTTGAATTTCTTTTGTTCATATAACTAAATTGTTCTTTGTAAAAAATTACTCAATGTAGTTGCGTGGAACCACTTGACAGTGCTTTTTTAAGTAAATTCAACAAGTAATTTTTTTGAGTGTATATGGACACTTTACTATCCCATGAGGCCACGGGAGAGAATTTATGAATGTCAGTCAAGCAATGCAACTGTCTGGCACGTCACATGACAGTAACATCATGGCGGATGTAGTAACATAGTAACATCATGGCGGATATTGAACTCTAACCCTCGTTGATCCCACTCCCCCTATATACTGATAACCCTCCTCTCCCCCTCACATCTGCCTTCACTTGTTATTTGCACTACTGGATGCTCATTTGCACTATCGACTGTTTATTACAGTAACACCTGTTCATATATGCATCTTGCACTACTTACCTAACTGGAATATGCTCATTTGCACTATCGACTGTTACTACAGTAACACCTGTTCATATATGCATCTTGCACTACTACCTAACTAGAATATGCTCATTTGCACTATATCGTTCATTGCTATACTGCCCATCTTAGCCTAACATATCATTATATACATCTATCTGTAAATTCTGCTTATAGTAATAGCCATCTGTATATATATTCAGTACATATCTACCCTGTAAATTCTGTTTATAGTAATATCCATCCGTATATTACATTCAGTATATATCTATCTATCTGTAAATTCTGTTTACAATAATAGCCATCTGTATATATATTCAGTACATATCTATCTGTAAATTCTGTTCAGTATATATCTATCTGCAAACTGTTTATAGCAACATCCATCTGTATATTATATTCAGTACATATCTATCTGTAAATTCTATTTATAGTAATAGCCATCTTTATATATATTCAGTACATATTCATGTCCTGCACTTATGAAACCACTGTATATCCTGCACTTGCTGCTATTGCACTTCTGGTTAGACCCAAACTGCATTTCGTTGCCTCGTACCTGTACTTGTGTAATGACAATAAAGTTGAATCTAATCTAATCTAATCTAATGTCTGAATTTAATTAATACCCATATTCATACTATATATAAAACATACTTTTTTAACAGCCGCAAAGTTCAAATGTAGTACCTCAGACAGTATGCGATTTTGGATGCAGCATACCTGTATATGTTTTATATTTTATTTTTGTTTGCTCCCCTCTCAAAACTTTCCATCCTGTGTTTTTACACATGGATTTTTTATGGTCTGTTTTACACATGCATTTAAGCTTTCAGTTGGTGTGTTTTGGTGTGTTTAGAATGAAAATTGTGCCAACCAACCTCATTTTTCCCTAGGTCTATTTGGACATATCATTTTTAGATGACATATCTGATGTTAGGCACTGAAAGCAGTGCTTTTTTTTTCTTTCTTTTTTTAAGCGGCATGTTGCAGGTACAAGCAAGAATTGAAAAATAAATAACTTTCAAAATGAAACAAAACAGGAAATGCTCTGGAGAAATGAGAGTTCTATATATTTATTACGTAATATATATTACAATATTCTGGCAGTGCACAGCAGTCTTTCATCACTGTTAGGGCTGGTATTCTAATATGACTGATTTGTCACATTGCACAGAAGGTCTAAACACTGTGCACATTGTGCAGAGATGAATACAATTCCCATTGCGAGTGTTGGATTTAATCCTGTTAATCACGTTTTTTGAAGTGAAATGTGAAAGCAAAAATAATTCAGACTTCCACAGTTTACTAATTTATTCATTTCACAAGACCAACACATCAACTGATTCCACACTTATGAGGAGATGAGTCATTGTTGCAGTCGAGTGTTTAAAAGATACATGTACACACAAACAACAATTAAGTCTGTAGTATTGTTAATTAGCATCTTGACAACTTAAATGGAAAGTCTGCTCCTTCAAAGACTGGATAATTGATTTCCTATTGTTTTCACATTACTGCAATAAAGCATATCATTAGTCAAGTACCCTCAATTAGTCTGAGCTGCAGAGAGTAATGTAACTGTCTGATTTGTCCAGCACTAACATAACTTTCATGTGAAGCTTTATCTTACTTTCTTTCCACAAATGGGCTTGACTGTTTCGATTTATCCCAAGTGATAAGTGAGTAAAGCCGTTGTCTTTTTTAATCTACTTTTAATAGATTTCATTGTAGATCAAGCCATTCTCTAGTAATGAATCCGAACAGAACAATATTTTTAAAAAGAGGTCCACTGCTGAACTATATTTCTCAATATGCAGTGATTTGCAACTTTGACATTTACAACATTAGCAGATTACCCATGAGTTTAGGCACTCTTCCTCAGACTTTGTTACAAAGATAACAATTTCCATAAGATAGGCACAAAATATGTCCGAACTATCACTTCTGCAACAATTGGTTTAAAGCTTAAAAACATCAACGTGTTGTATTGGATGATTAAATGAGTTTTACTCAAAACGTACCTGTTGGGTCGTCATTCATCTTTCGGTCGACCTTCTGCTCTGAGTCCCATATTTCTTTTAGATAAGAGTGACAATGGGTGGGGAACAAAAATATGCTGAAGTTTGGAAATCTGTTGATAGATTTAAAGGCGTCATGAATTGAGAAATCAACTTTTCATTCAGCCTTTGATATATAAAAGTTCATTGTGATATAAGAATATCCTGTAAGTTTCGGAGCTGAAAACTTCCTTGATAGTCAAAGAAAAGCTTTTATTGACACCATGCCCAGCAAACGCTCAATCTCAGAATATGCCAACCCTTGATGTCATCGTGTTAAATGCCGCCTCAACATAAGAATAAGTACGCCTGATTCTGTAGCCCCGCCCACCGACTCATGGAGCTAAACAGATCGCGCTACCGAGCAATAAACATGACGAAGATAGCAAGATATTGTGCTGTGCCTGGTTGTGGAAGAACACAGTCGCTGCATAAGCTTCCTTTGGATTCTAATATTAGGAATGTGGTTGAACTTTATTTTTAATGAAGTTCCAGCTGGCGTGTGTAAGACATTGCACGTTTGTTCGCTTCATTTCACTGCGGAATCGTTTGTAAACAAGACACAGGTCAAGACTGGATTTGCAGACATATTGAGATTAAAACACAATGATGTGCCTTCTATATTGGATCCGACAGGAATGGTGCAACACACTTATGTGAGTAAAACATGTTTTTTTTAATATATGTGATAGTATTGCATTGTTACAGATCGTTTGATATCTACTGACTATGTTGCGGAAGTTTTGAACATGCTGATTTGTCTGCAGTGAAGTTTTGCTGATGTACATACTTGGCTTGTGTGTGTGTGTGTGTGTGTGTGTGTTAGTTATGCGCGGTTCACGGATATATCCACCGATTGGGCGGGCCACGTAATAAAAAATAACATTCATATTAATTGCGGGTGGATGAGAGATAAATAATTGTGTTTGTTTGATAAAGACATTTTGCGAGCCCTGTGGGTGGATCATTCCGGTTGCCGTTTCTCCACATTGGAAGTTTTCAAAACAATTCCCCACGTGTACTGTAGGGGGAGTCGAAACTCATTACTATGCAAAACTGTTATCCAATCATAGCAGTAGGCGTTTACTTCCAAGTCTTCAGTGTGGCACGCCCATAAAAACCGAGCATTCCAGGAGAGAGGCTCAAAACCAGGTTAGAAAATAGCCTATTACTTATTCATTATGATGTTTTTGAATGTAAAAACCACGCAAACGTAATAAGTGGACCTCAGACAACAGTATACATTTTTTTTAAAAGCCGGTTCATGACCCCAAACAAACAAAAAAACACTTGAATGATTAGAGCCCTGAGGCATTTTAAATAGTTTCTATTTTCATGCACACAAACTTGATATAGATGACATTTGTGAGAAAAAATATAGATACAAATATGAAGCCGGATGGACTGACGGACAGACAGATAGATAGATAGATGTCAAATGTAGGCCCTTAAAATTATTATTATTACTTCATTTTTGCCTACCTGCAATCTGCATTTATGGCACACCACTCAAGTGAATCAAGGCAACATTCAGTTTTAATTCTTTACCTACCTTTTCATCAAGTGCTGTTGAAATTGCAATAGAACACTAATTGCACGGACAGTTTCCCTGGAGCTACCAGGGCTAAGTGCCATTAGTCAATGTGAACAGGCAGGATTGCTGAACCAAATGTTGCACTGGAATCATAAGGACAGGAGCATGCATGCAGAAACAACACTTCTGATTACAAGTACAAGAGCTGATACTCTTGAAGTACTTACTGTTATATGGTAAACATAGGATTGTTAAATAAATAGAGGGATTCAAAAGAGACGTTTACACGAGGGATTGAAAGGGAAAATGTTGAATTTCAGAGTTAGTATTTGGTATCTCATAATTGCGACTTTATATCTCGCAATTCTGACTTTATATTACTCAATTCTGACTTTATAACTCACAGTTGAGACTTTAGAATTGTGAGATAAAAAGTCACAATTACCTTTTTTTTTTTTTTTTTTATATAGCAGAAACAAGCTTCCATAATTACCATGATAGATGACAACATGTGAAATAAAAAACAAACAAAATAAATAAAAACAAAATGAGAAATAGAAAATAAAAATCAAAGCCTAACAAAATTCTGTTTAATTTTGCTTACTCAAATATTTGTCTTTTTTAACATCATATTGCAATAAACGTCAAGGCATATTTGGAGATTATAAACTGAACTGTAATACATTCAATCTGTAAGACATTTTTAATCAATAACAACAGTTATAGAATCACCATCCCTAGCAATTCCCTTCTCAGCGTTAAACTGCAGATGAGCCGATTTCCACTAATCCAAAATGAGAGAGGTACTGAACAAGACAAATAAACTGAATGCCCCATATTTGTAAACACTGTTCCACCAGTCTCCAGCATCAACTGTAATAAACTAAGCTCCACTGGAGATTCCTCCACTTCCATCCTCTGCTGCATGAGAACTAGCACAGCTGAATGTTGCTTTGCCTCATCTTGCAGCATCTCCTGCTACTACAGATAACATTTACAAGGAAGGTGTTTTCGCTGATAATTCACTAGGACCGATAAATGCAATGTCATTTTTTAAAATGAAATCCAATATTATGGGATAAATGAAAAAGGGAGCCATTTCATTTAAATGTCAGAAAAGAAGGTGCCCCCCGAGCTCAGTCATTAGTGAGATGCTTTGCGCAAATGGATTTGCTATAGGACACCCTTAATGAATTTTCAAGAAATACACAATTATTCTGATATTACACACACGATTTTTATTAAATTGCCTCTGTTTTTACATTACACACACAAACCAATTCTATATCCTTCAGATTTTGAACTAATGACTGTAAGCATATGAGCATAATTTCCATAATGTTGCTGCGCTGTAATATGTAGATTTCCCTCAGCTAATTGCAGAACAGTGTGAAACACAATCTATCTCAGACTGCAGTTATTTGAAGGCTCCCAGGCTCCCAACAGCTCTAAACGCGATTCTTCCTAAAGCCATCTTAAATTTAATAATGACGGACATGACCACAATGGCATTGCATACAAAGATGCCCTATCCTGTTTCAACAGGCTTCAAGTGATAAATACTGAAAGAATGAACTGCTATAGTCTCTACCAATTAAATCATTGCACATGCAGTTTCAATTAAATTCAGCATTCAGATCATAAACCAATGCAGAAGGCTAGAAAGCTAATCACAGCCGGAGATAATTCCCTCCAATATCCAGCCCTCTCTCTATTTGGATATTACCTCCTCAATAACACACAAAAAAAATTATTCTAGCTGTTTGCTCAGTTTATTAAAAAAAAAAAAAGCTGAAACAACACAAATCTTTAGTTTTTTACTTAATTGCCGTTTGCACTCAATTTTATTATGTTAAATTAAATTAAATTTGTAAAATGTTAAGTTAACCTAAACCATTTGTGTTGGGACTACATGAATCATTTCTGTTGCGCTGACTGAACTGGGCAATGTATTTCTAGTTCCCAGCATGCTCTGCATAGGGATAGCTACGGAGAGTAAATGTTGAAATTTGATTGCTGTTTAATGTGTTTTTTAGTAAAGGGAAAGACCTGTTAAAGTTTGGTGTTTAGTTATATTTAACATTTAAAAGTGTTATGTCGTTTTTTGAGGTTACCATTGTCAAGAAGTGTAGACCTTGTGGTTAGGCTGTGGGTGGCTACGTGAAATAAGTCTGCTCTCAATGAGCTGTAACTGTGCTAATGCCAGAGGACAAGTGCTTTACTTGATCATTACTTGCATGCTACAAAAGTTACACTTAGCATGTGAACAAGTGTTATTTCGGTTATTAGTTTTTATAGAAATAAATAAAATAAGTTTGATTCAGTTCCCGCAGTTTATATATGGTCATCAGTTCTATCCCCCTTTTAAACAATCTTGGAACATGTATGTGTGTGTAAGGCAGCTACTCACAACCTAAGCACAAGCTCACTTATTCACCACAATGGTAACCAAAAAAACAAAACAAAACAAAACTATATTAGGCATGGCAAAACTTTATCTAGTTGGAATGACACAATTTCTTTAGTAGTCTTGACTAAATTAATTTAAGTTCATACAACAAGATTACAACATATAATTTTAAACAAATTAGATTTTGTTGGAAAAATGTGCTTCAATTTCGTGGAAAAGTTTTCCTTAATTTAATTAAGTTCATTCAACAGGTTTTTTTTTTTTTTTTTGAGTGAAGAGGTGCTTTTAGATTGCAGGTAAAATAAGATAAAAGAAAAGATATGCTTGTGAGACCCTCCTGAAAAAACTCTCTCATCTCTTTTAGACTTAATTTAATCTAATAATGCAAACTATTAATGCAAAATAACTGCAGGAAAACACTGATGTAAACGTCTCGGTTACGTATGTAACCCTCGTTCCCTGAAGGAAGGGAACGGAGACGTTACGTCAGTTACTGATGGAATGGGGGTTTCGCTTAGAAGCCAATCGCCTTTGAGCTCTACAAAACGAGCCAATGGCATGAAAATGCCATGGGTCTGCGGAATTTGCATGCCGCAACCCCGCCCCACGGCGTGGGTATAAAGGGCGTTGCGTGGCAATCTCGCATTATGTTTACCTGCTGAAGAGCCAAGTGTAGCGTCTGGAGTCTCTCTGGACAGGATCAAAGATGAGTCGATTCCACAATAAACGTCAGAAAGCCTTTTAGCCGTATATAAATTAGGTTCCGGTACCGAGGAGTCTGAGGAAGATGGCATCGTGGACAGTTTTGTGGCTTGGCTGAGGTAGAACAGACAGCACCGTTAGAATCCTGTGAGAACTTCAATCAGGACGCAATCTCTCCCCCTACCCCCCCCCCCCCCACTCAAAAAGATAGGGGGGGGCCTAGACACACAGGCTCCTTCCAATACACAGACACAAACATTTTCTTTATGTAACTTTAATTAAACTACCCCAGAATGTATATGATGATTCCTGTGTGTACGCATGCTCCCTATGTCATTGCCAACATAGTCGTGATGTATGAACAATGTAAAGTCATTTAAGATGCTTGTATTCATGTGTAAGAATGTATCTCTGCTCTAATATCTCCCAGTCATACTGTGTTTGATATCTAAATATTCCTCTCTCTTTCTCTTAACCAACAGTGCACAGTAGATGATTATGAAATGCATCACATTATGTTACCCCCCCTTTTGAGTAGAAATGTACCAAGTATGACACCATCATAAATTAGGCAAATGAGGTCATAAACGGAGACAAAGAAAGTGTTCTCCCGCCTAAAACTCCCACATCTGATTGGTCATTTCAGAAAAGATGGGCGGATGTTAATGTTTCTTTAAAGGACAGTAACACCAGCATATCTTTGCTCAGTCGGTGCAGTCGATAAACAACCCTCTTATCATCTCTGCTCGTCCCCTGGCCAGGCGGCTTCGGCCCTGGCTTGGCGGCTCAGTCACGTGGGTTGCTTCCTTTGAAGTCGGCGCGCTCCGCAGCCAGGCGGACAGGCAACGCGCCATCCCAGCGCGCTCCATCTCAGCGCTCAGTCGTCTTCAAAAACTCAGACGAGACAATCTTCTTTTCCTCCCCTTTTCGGCATTCGCTTCAACCACCTTCAAACTTCCCGCGGATCGAGAACGCTCCGGAAGGCCAAAAGAGAACACACTCCAGCTCAAAGAACGCTCTGAGAAGACTCACACGCATTCTTTATACTCAGCACAAAACAACCCATGCAAGTATAAATTCAATCAAAATTTAGATGCGTTTTAAGATGTGTACCCCTGTTTAAGGTGATATTATTCGTTGCTGGCTCTCGTGGTTATGTTTGTGAAATTGCCATTCCTGAACCTTTCCTTCCTCTCTTTCATTCTCTTCTTTTCATTCTCTTTCGTTACTATTTGTTGTTCTGTATATACATGTATTCTTTGTTTAGTCGTATGTATTCGTAGTATCAATTATTAAAACCATTGTATCCACGTTCGATTGTCATTGTTGCCGCTCACAAGGCATGGTCACTGTAATGTTCTGATCTAGCTACGAGCTCTCAAGTATCTTTGAATACTTTAATTAATATCCTAATAGTTCGGAAAGTTTATTCTTCGTGGCCAGAAGGATAATCTTCCCGAAGATTTGATAAGAAAGAATAAAACTTTGTGAGAATTGATAAAGGATTGTAGTACTGTTCGTTCGTTAAATGAACGGATCAGATGAATTTTAAATTAATTCTAATTCAAAGGTTATTCCGTAATGATTTAATATATATTCGTAGTTAATTGCAACCCATTGTCGTTAACTATATATACACTCACCTAAAGGATTATTAGGAACACCATACTAATACTGTGTTTGACCCCCTTTCGCCTTCAGAACTGCCTTAATTCTACGTGGCATTGATTCAACAAGGTGCTGAAAGCATTCTTTAGAAATGTTGGCCCATATTGATAGGATAGCATCTTGCAGTTGATGGAGATTTGTGGGATGCACATCCAGGGCACGAAGCTCCCGTTCCACCACATCCCAAAGATGCTCTATTGGGTTGAGATCTGGTGACTGTGGGGGCCATTTTAGTACAGTGAACTCATTGTCATGTTCAAGAAACCAATTTGAAATGATTCGAGCTTTGTGACATGGTGCATTATCCTGCTGGAAGTAGCCATCAGAGGATGGGTACATGGTGGTCATAAAGGGATGGACATGGTCAGAAACAATGCTCAGGTAGGCCGTGGCATTTAAACGATGCCCAATTGGCACTAAGGGGCCTAAAGTGTGCCAAGAAAACATCCCCCACACCATTACACCACCACCACCAGCCTGCACAGTGGTAACAAGGCATGATGGATCCATGTTCTCATTCTGTTCCAAATTCTGACAGAATGGGAAAGAAAGGTGATTTAAGCAATTTTGAGCGTGGCATGGTTGTTGGTGCCAGACGGGCCGGTCTGAGTATTTCACAATCTGCTCAGTTACTGGGATTTTCACGCACAACCATTTCTAGAGTTTACAAAGAATGGTGTGAAAAGGGAAAAACATCCAGTATGCGGCAGTCCTGTGGGCGAAAATGCCTTGTTGAAGCTAGAGGTCAGAGGAGAATGGGCCGACTGATTCAAGCTGATAGAAGAGCAACTTTGACTGAAATAACCACTCGTTACAACCGAGGTATGCAGCAAAGCATTTGTGAAGCCACAACACGCACAAACTTGAGGCGGATGGGCTACAACAGCAGAAGACCCCACCGGGTACCACTCATCTCCACTACAAATAGGAAAAAGAGGCTACAATTTGCACGAGCTCACCAAAATTGGACAGTTGAAGACTGGAAAAATGTTGCCTGGTCTGATGAGTCTCGATTTCTGTTGAGACATTCAGATGGCCTTGTTACCACTGTGCAGGCTGGTGGTGGTGGTGTAATGGTGTGGGGGATGTTTTCTTGGCACACTTTAGGCCCCTTAGTGCCAACTGGGCATCGTTTAAATGCCACGGCCTACCTGAGCATTGTTTCTGACCATGTCCATCCCTTTATGACCACCATGTACCCATCCTCTGATGGCTACTTCCAGCAGGATAATGCACCATGTCACAAAGCTCGAATCATTTCAAATTAGTTTCTTGAACATGACAATGAGTTCACTGTACTAAAATGGCCCCCACAGTCACCAGATCTCAACCCAATAGAGCATCTTTGGGATGTGGTGGAACGGGAGCTTCATGCCTTGGATGTGCATCCCACAAATCTCCATCAACTGCAAGATGCTATCCTATCAATATGGGCCAACATTTCTAAAGAATGCTTTCAGCACCTTGTTGAATCAATGCCACGTAGAATTAAGGCAGTTCTGAAGGCGAAAGGGGGTCAAACACAGTATTAGTATGGTGTTCCTAATAATCCTTTAGGTGAGTGTATATTGCATAAATACCTAGGTTAGGTATTTCCCTTTTTGGGTGATTTGGAGATTTATAATTTAATCATAACCTGTTGCGATTAGTTATAAATAATTAAACATTAATACTCATAATTCCCTATTGAGCTAATTTAATTTATTATTATTATATGCAGCCGAGTCGCTACACAAGGCATGAGCGCCCGGCCAGTTCCAGCGGTACAGCGGACATGGCAGGGGGACGTAACGTCTCTGTTCCCTTCCTTCAGGGAACGAGGGTTACATACGTAAACGAGACGTTCCCTTTCAGTCAGTACACTACGAGTTATGTCAGTTACTGACGGAATGGGGGTCCCAATTCAATCTCGCCATGACGGCTGTCTTCCAGCGTCCTGCGCTGACCCGGGCTCCCTGCCGTGAGTGTGGCACGAACGAGGGGCTAGGCTCAACGCTACCAAGGTACACTGGGAAGCATATCCCACGTGGAGAATGCAACACAATGCCAACCCAAAGGGGGGGATTCGAAGAATACACCTATGACCCGAAGGAGCTGCATAGGGAACACTCTGGGGTATCCAGCCGAAGGTGGAAAATAGTGCATAGTGTTTCTTTACAAAGTGACATTGCCACCTACTGGCCTGGCATACATAGCTTTTTTAGTTGTTTTCGAGGAACCATGTGAACGGGGAATGTTTTGACAGCGTTGTCGTCTGTTCGCAAAAAACACAAAGGAAAAAACTGGAGCACTGCTGTTGTGCAAACGTACCTTTACGTTTACGTATGTTTACACGACAACGATGTACGACAACGAAAATTATCCTCGTTCATATGGATCTGCAAAACACTGTGTTATGCACGTTTTTGTTGTTTACATGGAGACGGCAAAGGCATATTTTTAAAAACCTTGCACTTTGAAACCCGTTTTCAAAAGCTTGCATTTTCAGGCCCCAAAAACGCCATTGTCATGTAAATGAATGGCCAGTTTTCAGTTTTCAGCTGAAAACCGTGTCGTGTAAACATACAGTACCCTGAATTTGCTTGTCTATGTATTTATGCCCCCAGTGTTTGTCCGTTGTCCTCAGTTCTGCTCCTGTTTCCTGGTTTCTGCTCCTTGTGTTTGGTTTATTGAACTCTGGGTTTCACCAGCGCCATTGTTATGCCACAAAAGGGGTCCATATAAATTGTATTCCATATTTGCAGAAGCCATTCAATAATGTTTGTTTTGAAATGTAAGTAATTATTCACAGAGAAGAAAAAAAATCTAACTGGAAATAACACTACTTGATTTATGTAGTGGAGAGATAGCAAATCTCATCAAGAAGTTGAATGATGACCCTAAGAAAATAAAATAAAAAAAGCATGGCTAATAATTTAGCAGCATACCCTGTGTTTATGGTTTTTCTTGTTCTGATTTTTCGAACATTTTCTTCTTTGACAAATAGTAGTTTGTTTCTACAGCATATCATGCTTCTGTCTTCATATTAAGCGTAAAGCCCAACCATGAAACATTGGAAATTGCCTTAACTGTTCTTTAGAAATAATGTGATGCCACACTGGGAAAATTTTACTCCATTACAACCATCCTATCACTGAAATCCATTCAAAAGCGATATCAGTGCAGCCAATGACCAGCTAAATCTGAAAGATGATTTAAAATCTTTTACTTTTCCCAACTTAAACTGCCATTTATCCCCCAAAAAACACTCTTCGACTTAATGCACATTGCAAATGTGTAAAGAGAAATTCTTATTATAAACAGATAAATCTTCACTCTGCAGATTAGTATATTTATTTTTTCTTCCAGAGTTTTAGAATATGAATTGACCAAATATATATGCTAATATGCATTCTAATGCTGATCATTTCATACAGTAGTATTTCCAGAGACATATATATATATATATAAATATGTAAATGTTCACAAAGAAAAACATTCCCCTTCTCAGATAAAATTATTGCTATTGAAACAATATATTCCACATTCAGCATTAGTTAATTTAAAGCACAGAATGCACTGCTGTATGTGTCTATAAGGGTGTCTTTTAAACGGATGTTGTAGGTGTTCGATTCACAGCTGGCATTTTAGCAGAGGAACCAGAGCGAGAAACAGAACTGCTACAGAGATTCGCCTGGTAGGTCAGAACATTAATGGCCAATAACAGATGTTTTTCAAGATATTTGAGGATCAAGACCCCTTTCATCTCAGTCATTCCAAAAGCATTTGTATCACAGGGGAGTGACAGTCATGAGTCATGACTCATAACTTAAATAACTTGTAATCATTCCCTTTTTTTAGTTTCTAAAGCAGATAAAACTAAATGCAGTGGTATTAGAGTAGAATATAAACTTGTAGGTGCTGTTCTCTTTGGCATTTCATGGCCTTTCAAAAGAAGCCTGTGTGCACTTAGAAATGATTGTCCTTTTATGTGTTGTGTAGTTCAACCACTATAGAACATATTTAGAGAGACCACATTTTTGCCATGGTTTTGTCTACTACTTCTTAAAAGCTGTTCCACTGTTAAAAACGGCTTGCGATACACATGATTAAAACACACAAGACACTCACTTGTCGCCACCTACTGGCATACTTATGTTTCGGTTCTTGGTTCTTGTCACGGCCAGTTGCTCAATAATGAATCTCTGTGTTTACTGGTGCGAAGATGGGACAACAACTCGCATGAGATCCAATCCAATCCAATCATTTCCTGATGGACCAAATCAAGTCTCGCCCTACTTTTTTTTGTTCAGGAAACCGTTTCACTCAGAAATGTCACAATAGGGAAGAAAAGACTACGGCTGCATCCGATATCGCATACTCTCTTATACGGAGCCCCTAAAGGGTTTTGGTGAAGAATAAAATATGAGACTGGAGAAAAAAATTATTTGTCTATGCTTTTGCCTTCTCTTGCAAATGTTTTTCTTTTCCCCCGAGAAAATTTGCGTTGACTCACAAAATGTTTGCGTTCCCCTGAGAAAATTTGCATTGACTCGCAAAGAACACAGAAGTTTTGCAAGCTAACTTAAAAGTTTTTGCGAGGGAGCGCAAAGGTTTTACGAGTTTCTCAGGGGAACGCAAAACATTTGCGAATGATCGCAAAGTTTCTCGGGGGAGCGCAAAAAATGCTGCTGCTGTGTAAGGTCTATTGTATGCACACTTCAGAATCTCGCAAGAAGGCATCCAGGTATTTTTTGCCTATTCTTTTCTAGTAATGTGAATTCAGACTTTTTTTTGTCACATACTGTTTTTCGCCTACTAGGGAAGTATGTGATTTTTGATGTAGCCTATTTCAACTTCCTGTCACTGTTGTTTGCAGCAGAGATGATACAGGATCTAGGTGCAGCAGTCTTTTATTAAACTTACTAAACAAACTCAAATCTTTGTACAACAGAATCTCAGAATCATCAGAATCATATCAGGAACAGAACAACATAACATAATAACGATGTAGAACTGACAATGAACTGAAGCCACATTCACACGAAGCCAGAGCTTTCCCCATCAAATTTTTTTTCCCCCTTTTCTCAAGAAATATCTGCATACACATGAAACCACTGAAACCGACTCAAAACGATGTAGTATACATGCCAGACCAGTACGTGGCGCTGTAACGGAGAAGAAGACTTGGAGCATGCGCAAAGACGTGGTGTAATGATCACCGGTTCACAAAATATACGGATTGGCTGTACACACGAAAACGCAAGGGTGTCAGTTTCAGATTTATCCACACTGGGACCCAGTTTCAAAAAATACCGGTTTCAGGCTCCCAAAACGCTGGATACCATCTGGACATTTTTTACATATAGAGCTAAACGCGTCTCCGTGGGGACAGGGCTTGAATGACACACAGGGCTTAAATAGACAGAACAAACCAATCAAAGAAACGTGAAACACATGTGACAACTTATTCAAACTATTTGTAACCTAGGAGACTAACAGGGAGGGAAACAGAGGATGACAGGACTAAATTAACAAAAATGAAAACAAACACAAGCTGTGTCTCATTTCGAAGGCTGCATCCTCCAGAGGATGCATTCGAAGGCTGCATGCGTCATCAAGGCTGTCTCATTTCAGAAAAGTAAGTAGGACACTCTGAATGCGACCTTCAAATGCGCCCTTCTTTCACAGGAATTCGAAGGGTGCATGAGGTGTATCCTTCGCTGCTGCAGATAACCCATAATTATTTGCAATACAACCGTCATATTTCTTTTAATATTATTTGAAAAACGGCGGCGCCAGCAGATATACATGCAAGTGAAGATGTGGTGTTTAAATGTAAGTAGTTTCAAGCTTGTTTTTGTTTTTTAAGCTGATAGATAGATAACTAGTTGTGGTAGATTGTTGTGGTAAACAAGACTACAAGTGTTTAGTGATTTTAAACATTTAGAACAGTACTTTGCTGTCAAGGCAAGAAACATTTCATTTTCAAGTTATAAATAATTTTCATTCATATAACTGGTGTGAGAGCGCAACAACACTGGGAACGTGTTGGCATAGCAACGTAATACTTCCTGTTTCCTTTTCTGCCTGTGTGTCCTACGAAAGACGTCTCGTTTAATTCCGATTGAGGACACTCCGTATGTTACGGTGTGTAGTGCAGCAGGGAAGAGAAGATCCAGGGCTTCCACAAAGACAGGTTTTTATTTATAAAGGGAAACAGAACACGACACACATAGGCATAACACATAAGAACGGACAAGGAGGGCAGGGAAGTGAGATCAATATAAAGGGAGTGCTAATGACGATGACCAGGTGCAGGGAATCCAGGGAGAGTGGGAGAGATGAGGAGTGAGTGATTTCAGGTGTGAGACAGGGAGGATCATGGGAAATGGATTCCAGGACAGGCGTGGATTGTAACATTACTTCCCCCTCCCGGTAGGCGCGTCCTCGCGTGGATTGTAACATTACTTCCCCCTCCCGGTAGGCGCGTCCTCGCGCCTTAGATGAAACACCGGGGAGGGGGGGTGGGCGCCCTGGGACTAGGACATCGGCCGGCCACGGCGGGTCAGGAGCCTCGGGAGTCCACGGCGGATCAGGAGCCTCGGGAGTCCACGGCGGATCAGGAGCCTCGGGAGTCCACGGCAGATCAGGAGCCTCGGGAGTCCACGGCGGATCAGGAGCCTCGGGAGTCCACGGCGGATCAGGAGCCTCGGGAGTCCACGGCGGATCAGGAGCCCCACCCACATGTGCTCCACCCACATGTTCCCCACCCCCGGGTACATAGCCCCCCCCCAAAACTTTCTTGGGTGAATTCAGGGGTAGTATGGAGGGCACGCGGAATGGGATGAGCTCCTGGGCTGGAGCGGGCTCGAGGAGGGCCGGAGCGGGCTCGAGGAGAGCCGGAGCGGGCTCGAGGAGAGCCGGAGCGGGCTCGAGGAGAGCCGGAGCGGGCTCGAGGAGAGCCGGAGCGGGCTCGAGGAGAGCCGGAGCGGGCTCGAGGAGACTCGGAGCGGGAACAGGGAAGCCTGGAGCGGAATCCAGGAGACTCGGAGCGGGAACTTGGAATCCTGGAGCGGGAACTGGGAGGCCTGGAGCAGAATCCAGGAGACTCGGAGCGGAAACTGGGAAGCCTGGAGTGGAATCCAGGAGACTCGGAGTGGGAACTGAGGCGGCAGGATCGCTCCAAAAGTCTATAAACCAGAGGTCCTGTGGCTCTGGCGTGGCGGCGGCCATCTTAGCCGGAGACGAGGGCTCTGGCGTGGCTGCGGCCACCTTGGCCGGAGACGAGGGCTTGGCGTTGGCCCTCCTTCTCTGCCGTTTGGGTTTGTGGACAGGCAGGACAACACGGGAAGGCCCACTGGAGGGATATGTGGAGGGAACTGGCTGTGGGTGAACTGACCATGCCGCGTGCTTCTCTTAGGGGACCGGACGAGGAAGACACTCATTCTCTTGAACCTCTTCAATTTCGAAATTGGAACAATTTAAACAGAGAATCAGATTCATCGACTTGACTAGGGAAAAGGAACAGGCAGGTTCAATATATCGAATAGTGTCCTCGTCCAGGCCCATCAGAAAACACGCGTTAAGGGGTGCATCTGGCCAGTTCACCAAAGAAGACAGCTCAGCGAATTCCTCCACGTACCTCTCCAGCAGGCGACCGCCCTGCCTGAGACCCCACAGGCGATCCACCGCTGTTGTGTCTTTAAGGGGGAACACGGGAGAGATCGGGGTCAGGAAGATTCCCATCTTCAGGGCAGTCCTGACAGTTTTTGGTCCGTTCTTCTGTTACGTTGTGTAGTGCAGCAGGGAAGAGAAGATACAGGGCTTCCACAAAGACGGGTTTTTATTTATAAAGGGAAACAGAACACGACACACATAGGCATAACACATAAGAACGGACAAGGAGTGCAGGGAAGTGAGATCAATATAAAGGGAGTGCTAATGACGATGACCAGGTGCAGGGAATCCAGGGAGAGTGGGAGAGATGAGGAGTGAGTGATTTCAGGTGTGAGACAGGGAGGATCATGGGAAATGGAGTCCAGGACAGGCGTGGATTGTAACACCGTATCCCACATCCTTCACAGGATGTGTCCTCCGGAGGATGCAGCCTTCGAAATTAAATGAAATGAGACACAGCTACAGACATGAACAGAACAGATAAACAGATCAAAAACAAACTCTAAACATGAACAAGCAGACTCAAAATGTGACAGTTCCAATTAATGTCGGAACGCAATGGAACTCCACCTTGGGACACTGAATTTATTTTTCTTTATCAAGTTTTTGCACCCATATTTTTTTAGTAAATTTCACATATGGAATTAAGTAAACTCTGCTTAACTAAGTTAAGTAATATTGACAAATAAAATAAGTAATTTTATGGTGTAGACACCATATCTATGTAATAATAGTAACGCAGTATCTGAACTAACAGACCTCAATACTTTGTACACAATACACAGTGACGGTAACAACAGTAACATTCGATGGATCGTTTTTGATTGTAATTTTGAACTCCAAATGTCACAAAATGGCAAGTAAACCAAACAACAAAGCAATGATAAAACATTAAGCTGGAAAACAGTGAAAATCAACCTTTTTAATAATTCAAGCCCCAGTGCAGGGTGGGAACACCGGTATCAGAAAAGTTGATTAGTTTTACTTAATTTTATAACGTTGATATTTATGATTTAATTTCTACAAGCTTGAATTGAGTACTAATATAGAATTTACTTCGCTTTTTTAAATCTTGCCTGAACTAACTTTTTCATATAGAAATTACATTTGTTTTTTTCTATAGTATTTACTTCTCCACAGAATCATTTTTAAAAAGCCCCTTTTTGTCATTTTTTTCCCTCACCGTTGGCAGCTAAACACTGTACACTGCCGTGTATAGCCTATATGTTTTTTTTATATGTCTGCAGAGTATTTTAGTACACAGATGATTATAACTAAAATTTTCACATGTACATATAATAATTCATATAAAATGATAAAAGATAAGTTAATATATTTATGATTTTTTTTCTGTTTCTATATTTATTATACATTCAAACATTCAGTTAAAAGCTACTTCTTTGTTAAAAAGTTATGCGATCTACATAAAAAGAAAAACAGACATGTGTTCAAGGTACTTTAATGTAAGAAACATTGTACTGAAAAATACACTTCCCTTATGAGTCACTGCTCACCAAAAGGTTTCTGCAAGTCTGCTCAAGATAACCAAATGTGGATTGTTGAAAAGGTCCTCATGAATGAGCGAAAGCTATCAGCATGGATGTATACAATTTACTTTAAAAGCAGTTCAGAAATGTTATTTACTTATATATTTTTGGTACATTTTCCCACATGCTGTACTCATTTGCAAATGATACACAAAAGCAATAATTAGCCCAACTGTGTATTTACTGTAGTGCCTATGGGGTTTGTCATTTTTATTTGTATTGGTGTTGTTGTTAGTGGTGCTTTTGGATTTTGAGTTACTTAATTTTTATGTAAAGTCCGGGAACCTTGGATTGTTGTTGGTGCTTTTGGATTTTGAGTTACTTATTTTTCATGTAAAGTTCCGGAACCTTGGATTTGCTAAATGAATACTTCAATCATTGCCACAACACAACAAGCTGCCAACAGCTTGCACATACACGTTTTGGAAGGAACTGAAACCAATAACCAGATCTGAAAAATAATTGATTTAAAAACTGATTATCAGAAATTCCACTGGAAGATTTGGTGCCGATCTGTTGGAGCTCCGCTATAGCAGAAGCTATTGAATATGGCGAGATGAAGCCAGAAGATTGAGCTTCTTGCCCTATGGGAAAACCATCCATGCTTAAAAGAGATTTTCATTACATGGACTTTGATTCTTTCTCCAGTGACCAGAAGGAAAATAAGCAAGCATGAATTTTCCCATTCCATGTTTTGAACAACCATGCATCAGAAGCAAATACATGTAAATCCCGTCTGGAGTCTTGTAAACACCGAAAGTAAATATTGTAATTGCAAATACAAAATCGTGTGAGGAGTGACTCCCTCACTCCTATTCTGTATTATATCAAGATTTGATTTCTTGCTCAACTTAGGAAACTCAAATAGAATAGATTTGAGCATGTCTTATGCCCTGAGGAGTCTGTTCAGAGATATCTGGCCCTTGATCATGACATACACCCGATTTGAAAAGACCAGTGAACTAAGAGGCACCATCATGCTCATTTCATCTTGTGAAATCGTCAAAGCCTCTTAAACCAAGCATGCCATAGCGATCTTCGTTTATGCCAATATAATGTGTTGTATTTAGAATTGTGCCGGCGTGAATAAAAGTACTTAATTTTATAATTCTGTAAATGCTCATAATTCTTATAATTCAATAATTTTTTAAGCCTTTCTACCCTGTAAACCCTAACACTCAAAATAATTAATTGGTCTGAGTAGAGCCAACTCAAATTAAACAAATTAGTTCAATCAAATGAACTTTTTCTTTTGAGTTCTCAAAACTGACAGTAAGTAATCTGAATTGTTTCATTGTTTTTTTTTTTACAAATTTAGACAAACTTAAATTTAACTGAAACTGGGCTGGAATTTCTATTTCCCAGCATGCTTTGCCATGACACTCAAAAGGGAGAGTAAATGCTAAAATTAAGTGTTATATAATGTTTTGTTTGTGTGTGTGTGTGTGTGTGTGTGTGTGTGTGTGTGTGTGTGTGTGTGTGTGCAATATTAATGTTAAGTGGGAAATTTAGTGGTGCTTAATGTTTTGCTATGCTAGTTTAGAAGAGTTTCTGTTATGTTGGGCTGTTCAGGGGTTTCCATCATGGTGACGAGTGGAGCATGAGCTTAGTTTGAGAACAGGTATATCATTATCATGTAATCTCAAATATTTTTAGTAGTCGAAACTGTCTGCTGAACACAACAGAAGATATCTGAAAGAATGTTTGTAACCAAACAGATCTCGGCAGCCATTGACTACCATAGTGGGGGGAAAAATACTATGGTAGTCAATGGCCGCCGAGATCTGCTTGGTTACAAACATTATTTAAAAAATCTTCCTTTGTGCACAGCAAAACAAAGAAATTCATACAGGTTTGGAACAATTTGAGGGTGAGTAAATGATGACAGTATTTTCATATATCCCTTTAAATGTTACTCATTCAGCAAGTGCTGTGCTATGCTAATGCTATCAAAGCATTGTGTTACCAATTAGCAAGGTAGCATTCATTAAATTAGCAAGTTAAAGCTAGCCAAGTTTCGACTACTAAAAATATTTGAGATTACATGATAATTTTAAATTGTGTTTGAATTAGCTTACTCAAATATTTCAAGTTAAGATCAATTAAAATATATGAGTACAAAATACAAATCTGCAAGTTTGGAGTATAGGGACAGAGTTAAAATGATTCTGTACTACAATTAATCGCTATCTAAAAAAAAATTTTTGTTTGTTTTGTGTTATTGTTTTTGTGCTGTACATATAAAAAAAATGCATAATCAATAATAATAATAAAAAATCACAGAAAATAACAAACTTATTGAACCACTAAAAAATAAAAAAGCAGTAAAAGTGTCATTATTGTGCTTGGTAATGTTAATAAAATTTAAGTAAATTGCTGAAATGTTGTTGAAGTATTTATTTATTTGCAAAATATTTATATATTAACATTTATTTATTTTACTATTATCTATTTAACTTTAAAAAAATCTTCACAAAGGAATCTTATAGAATAATTTCGAAAACTGTGATTACAGATCCATCAGCATCTATTAGTATCTATAGAGCCTCATGTGTGAAATTCTTGAATTGAATTTCACCTATTTCATTCCATGAGCAGTGTTGAACACTCCCAGTGAACAGTCTGGTCTCATCTCTTTTGCCAGCAGTCTTTCATTGTGTAATTTCAATCTGTCACTCCACTTTAATTCATTTTCTTTCTTTTTTTGTTTCTTTGGAGGACTGCCCACAGTACGATCCTGAGGCTCTGCATGCTGGGTTAGCCAGAGGCAGAATGCGATAGAAGCAGGGCAAAGTTATCTGCTGCAGCTTAAAGACACCTCTTTATCTTGAAACATTTCATGGTGAGAGATGATATCATGAGGGTCCCCAAAGGCACTTTTTTGAAAAAGTTTTTAAAAGATGCTTTTCACCTTAGTATGAGAAGAGATGAAACTTTTGGATTTAACACAAATCAGAACAGGTACCTAGTCTCTTAAATTCAACATTAATTGTTACGGGACCTAATTTTATCCATTGGGATTTGATGGATGGTGAAAGAAGATGATAAAGCACATTATAGAGAAAACATAATATTAAAAAGAGTGGCTACTTTAAAAGGATAGTTCATCCAAAAATGAAAATTCTTTCATTGAAATTCATATATGTTGCATATCTTATATGTATTTATTTATTTATTTATTTTTTGAAAATCAGTCAAATGTTGTTTTGTCCCCCATTGACTTACACTGTATGGACAAAGACACTTGAAACATAGACTACACTACAGGTTTGAAAAAACATGAGGATGAGTAAATGAGGGCATTTGTCATTTTTGGGTGAATTATTCCTTTAACTTCTGTTCTTAAAGGTGCAGTGTGTAGATTTGAGCGGCATCTAGTGGTGGCATTGTGAATTGCAATCACCCACCGCTACGATGAAGCTACGATGAAGCTACGATGGCCGACACAGGGCAAAAATTTCGTTGTCGGAGAGAGCAGAGAGTGACTAGCGCTCTGTAGAGAAGTTTGTCCGTTTAGGGCTACTGTAGAAACATGACGGTGCAAAATGGCGACTTTACTGTAAGAGGACCCACGGTGTATGTAGATAGAAATGGCTCATTCTAAGGTAATAAAAACATAACAGTACATTATGTAAGGGATTTATACACCACTGAAACAGTTATGTATATTATATTGGATTTTTGTCAATAGATCCTCATAAATACTACACACTGCACCTTTAAAGATATCATATTGAGCTTTTTGATTTCTCCTATTCATATTTCTGAGTGGTCAGTATCAAATAACTGGTATAATCAATGCTCATACCATGGTCTGTCTGAATACTCGATTCCGACTGGCTGGAAGGTGTACTATAAAGTCCCAAGTCAGTTTAATCACCGTTATGTATTAATGCACAGTTTTTATTGAAGCGCACACGCATACATCACTCGGAGATAGCACTGCACACACACACAGAAACATCCAGTATCACAGAAATTTTCACTCTGGTTCTTTGCCTCCACGTCGTGCATTAAAATCATTTAATGCACAGCTAGCCATGGATTATCCCTTACATAGCCTATAATGTATTCCATCCATCCATTTACCCAATCAACATACAGCAAATTTAGAAAAGAGCTTGGTTAGAAAAAAAAAAGAATTAATGCACATACAAAAGCCTGTTGTATATTTCCACTACAGTAATCTGCATTGTTGAACTGGTATTTAAGAAAGAAAAAAAAGCAATTCATTTAAATAGATCCGGTAATCAGAATCCCTGCATAGCTCATTGACATGATTGTACAAGTGAGAAGACCATTGATCTGATTAGCATTGTTGAATGTGTTTGTTTTTCTGCCGATGTGGGAAAAATAGTGATAATACCAGATACTTAAGACAATCATAAAAAGGATTCTCTTTTGTTAAACAGCCCATTTCCTTGATCCATTTCCTGGAAATCAAAACACATCAAGTGGCAAATGGATAATTATAAGAATTTAAGCACACAAGGATGCTAAAGTGAAGACTAGTCTCGTTTTGTTTTTACATTTTATTCCCCAAATAGGCTACACAATGCACCTTCGTAATATTACTATGCCATAATAACTCAAAACCATTATTCTCAAAACTCAAACCATTATACTCAAAACATAATTTAGAAGGCAATTAATACACAGAGTGAATTGACAGTGAATATGAATTATGAAAAAAGGCATCACTAACTGGTGATGATTTTAACAGCCACCAAACACCACCTGCCATAATTAGTAATTTATTTATTCAAGTATTCAAAGGTATTCCTAAGTAATTTTGTACTTTTGGATATACTTTTGGCATATATTCACCTTTGCACAGCTTTAGAAACATACAAATCTTATTTTATTATTACATTTTATATTACATGTATATAGGTAAATTTTATTATACAGATAAGAAGCTAGGATAAGAAGAGTGGCAATAATTTTAGTTACAAATTACAATATACTATTATATATACATAAATATAGATTTTTAAATGCTTTAAATTAATTATTGAGCTAATTATCGTGTGACAAAGAGTGTGACAACTTACAAATAGAACGGAAGAAGGGACAAATCTATTTGTAATTTAGTTCTATCCATCAGTTGTTGATTGGATTGTGAGATGTGAGTGTTAAAAATGAACGCAAGCTTGCAGTTGATGGGGAGGGGTTTAAGCGGACTAAATGATTGCCATACACCACCAGAGAGTAGTCTGTTATTTTCACCGGAAGATTGAGTATGTGGCATTTTAATTAAACATAATGAGGTCAAACAAATAAAACAATGAATTGTTCACATGCATTTAAATAATAGATTTTATAATTTAAGTTTAGGCTTGGGTAACAGGGCATAATCCTTTAAAAACAAGATGAATGAAATAATGTTTTCCCACCTTCAGGACAACAGGTGCAAAAGAACAGGTGTATTAGTGGCAGAGGCATTCCTATTCAAACTACAGCAAACCGTGCATCTGCAGTGTGTCAGTGCTTTGTGTTGCACTGGCATCTGTTGCAGCTATGCACAATGAAACATCTGGTTACAGAGTACAACTATATTTGATCCTCACTCTGACATAAATGCCGAAGCAGGTGGTACATGAGCATGGAGGTGACTGGGACCCCATTTCCAAATATCCCTTCTAGGCATTAACTGACTTCACATCATTTGAACCCCTTTTCTAAAGCCAGAAATAAGATCTCCTGACATTTTCAAAGAGGCTTGCGAACACCAGCCCCCATGGCGCATAATTTAACATTACAGGAACGTGAAGGACCGAAATGACTATGTTAGACCACTGGCCCACCAGCGTTTGTGCCAGAAGTATACTTTTTGTGATTTGTTCTGTTGGACTAGGAGAGAGTGGGGGCCAAATCAAGCCCTATGAAGGCGACTACCATATCAACATGATGAAAAAGTGTTTCAGTCCCTGAATTCTCCATTGGGGGTTGTAAGGACAAGCTCCAGAGATCGTATCTTTCTGATAGAAAATGAAAAGGCAAATGGTCCAATTCAGCATTGTCTTCTTTGAGACATCTGGACACAGGCAATCTAATGTACAAGACAGTCCACAAGCAATTTCATCTCTTCTCAAGGACCATTTATTGTGGCTCCATTAAGCATATTGGGTATAACATCAGGACGACGGACAGTGACCAAACAAGTGCTTATGGTGAGATAAAGTGGATGCAGTTAATAACAGTTGAGCCTTGAAAAACACCACATAGTTTAAATGCAAATTTAAATGTTAAAACTCTAAGGTGTATGACAACCCATCCCTCTGGAATTCATGATATGTTAACATCCCAAAATGGGACAATATTACTTGGACAAAATATGCAGAACAATCATCATATCAAAAAAAAAAAATATATATATATATAAAAAAAAAATAATAATAATAATAAATAAATAAATATATATATATATATATATACACTCACCTAAAGGATTATTAGGAACACCATACTAATACTGTGTTTGACCCCCTTTCGCCTTCAGAACTGCCTTAATTCTACGTGGCATTGATTCAACAAGGTGCTGAAAGCATTCTTTAGAAATGTTGGCCCATATTGATAGGATAGCATCTTGCAGTTGATGGAGATTTGTGGGATGCACATCCAGGGCACGAAGCTCCCGTTCCACCACATCCCAAAGATGCTCTATTGGGTTGAGATCTGGTGACTGTGGGGGCCATTTTAGTACAGTGAACTCATTGTCATGTTCAAGAAAACAATTTGAAATGATTGGAGCTTTGTGACATGGTGCATTATCCTGCTGGAAGTAGCCATCAGAGGATGGGTACATGGTGGTCATAAAGGGATGGACATGGTCAGAAACAATGCTCAGGTAGGCCGTGGCATTTAAACGATGCCCAATTGGCACTAAGGGGCCTAAAGTGTGCCAAGAAAACATCCCCCACACCATTACACCACCACCACCAGCCTGCACAGTGGTAACAAGGCATGATGGATCCACGTTTTCATTCTGTTTACGCCAAATTCTGACTCTACCATCTGAATGTCTCAACAGAAATCGAGACTCATCAGACCAGGGAAAATTTTTCCAGTCTTCAACTGTCCAATTTTGGTGAGCTCGTGCAAATTGTAGCCTCTTTTTCCTATTTGTAGTGGAGATGAGTGGTACCCGAGTGGTTATTTCAGTCAAAGTTGCTCTTCTATCAGCTTGAATCAGTCGGCCCATTCTCCTCTGACCTCTAGCATCAACAAGGCATTTTCGCCCACAGGACTGCTGCATACTGGATGTTTTTCCCTTTTCACACCATTCTTTGTAAACTATAGAAATGGTTGTGCGTGAAAATCCCAGTAACTGAGCAGATTGTGAAATACTCAGACCGGCCCGCCTGGCACCAACAACCATGCCACGCTCAAAATTGCTTAAATCACCTTTCTTTCCCATTCTGACATTCAGTTTGGAGTTGACCAGGACCACACCCCTAAATGCATTGAAGCAACTGCCATGTGATTGGTTGATTAGATAATTGCATTAATGAGAAATTGAACAGGTGTTCCTAATAATCTTTTAGGTGAGTGTATATATATATTCAAACAAGTATGGAATTCCTTGTAAGGACACTTCTACCGGATGAGCGCGAGAGCAAGAGCGCGCCTATCAACGAGTTTTGTTCGGGTTACGGGAGCCGTCGGCAGCGCTGTCATTTTGTTTTCAGATCATGAAATCAACAATGTCACTAAATAAGTGTGTTTCTGGTTGTGAGGGAAAGATAACCTTGTTCAGTTTCCCAAATAACCCAGCGTTAAGGAAACAGTGGATGCAGTTTGTTTTCCCGGAGCAGCAACAGAGTTCTGCAAGTGTGTTTGTTTGCTCCTGGTCACGAGTCGAAACCGACATGAATGTATTGTGTGTGTGTGTGTGTGTGTGCTTGTCATAGGTGTGTGTGTCTCTTTAGCTCCACCCACTGCACACACAGTTTGGCTGTTTTCGGAAAGAATCGGTACAGCGTATCTGTCTTTTATAAATATGATAAAACTAAAGACTCTTTAAAACGAAGGATGCAATACTACTCTATAGGTACTCAAGATTAACATGAGATTGGCTGAAACTGTGTGTGTTATGTACCCTTTAAATATGCAAATATATTCATGTGTATACAGAAAACGCTCTCCTTGAAAATGAATGACTTCAGGTCACTTTGCCACTGCAAATTTCTGTCAGTGTAGGTGTGAATGTAAACTAAGGTGTACTGGGGCAACTATCATGCAAAAAAGATCTGAGAAAAAAGGAGAAATACAATGAAATCCAAGGTCTTTGTCAGGTAAGTGGGGCACAGTCACAGAGAATCAGGTGTCCCAGTTGAGTCACTTCATGTAAAGGGAGAAATGCCTTATGGGAGTTTTTGTTCATCTCACACAGACACAGTGGTGTTCCTTTTGTATATTCTTCCATTGATTAGTAACAGCCCTCAAGCAGTGCAGATAAATAACCTCTGTTTGTTGTTTCTCCATAGCTGCTGTCCAGGGAAAAAAACTGACACATCCACAGTGTTATCACACCAGGTGTGAAGTTTTGGGGCATGATCATAAAGTATAATGCTGCATGCTGTAAATCATTTCTGACCTAAGGAGAAATTGATTAAGTTCTTGTGTGGCTCTTGTGAAGTCAAGTTTGAAATCAAACGGCTTGCACTCAGTAAAACAAACCATCAATTTGTAGTGGCCCTTTAGCGTTTATATTCTTTACTCGCTTGTGTCTTACATTTCTTTCCATTTCTTAGTATTCCATGAGCATCATCCAGCTATCTTTGTTCTTGTCATAAAAGCAGTTTCCTCATCTACTTAATAAACTGCATACTATTAGCGCTTTTTTGTTGGTGTTTACTGAAATGATTTGGTAAAACTTTACAATACGGGTGCACTAATATGCATTAATTCATGCTTAACTAATGCACAGATAATTATCAGTTAATGTATGACTCATGAAGAACTAAACCATTTATTAATGATTACTGCTTCAGCAACTAATGAAGATTCTACATGATTAATAGATTAAATAATCAATAAATTGTTATTAGTTAAATGTGTCAATGTATTAATTCCCTAATAACATTTTATATTAACTAATAGTGTAAATTACCGTGTTAATTACCACAACAGGTCGAAGCCATGCATTTCAACTTCCAGTTGTCTGCTTTAATTAATCATTAGCTAATGGTTTGCAAAGGTATAATTATGTTATGACTTTACTTGTTGAGGCACATGACTATTAACTAATTCAAAACCCATAACCACAATGATATATTACTTAACAATTAGTTAATAGTCATGTGCCTCAACAAGTAAAGTCATAACATAAAGATACCTTTGTAAATCATTAGCTAATGATTAATTAAAGCAGACAACTGGAAGTTGAAGTACATAGCTTTGACCATTGTGGTAATTAACATATGAATTTACATGATTAGTTAATATAATATGTTATTAGGGAATTAATACATGATGGCACATTTAATTAATAGCAATTAATATATTATTTAATCTATTAATCATATAGAATGTTATTTTGTTGCTGAAGCAGTAATCATTAATAAATGGTTTAGTTCTTCATAAGTCATACATTAACTCATGATTATCTGTGCTTTAGTTAAGCATGAATTAATGCATATTAGTGCACCCGTATTGTAAAGTGTTACAATGATTTCTTCAGCAAACTATAAATCTGGCATAGCATATGAAATGGTAACGTGACATATTACCTTGGTATAGGCTATACTGCATTTTTCTGCCTACCATTACGCGTTGAACTCGTATACGATTACGAACTTGTTCGGCGCATGCATAACAACTGCTTTGCAATACTCCACCTGACTGCAGACAACAGCACAGAATTGTGTCATCTTTATATCCCTTCCATACTCGAGATGTACAACCTTTTTATCACCTCGCACATCTGTTTTTGTGGTATTTTCTATCTTCTTAGAGTAGTTATTTAACCCTTAAACGCATACCTCAGGTCTTTAGTGACCCAGGATATCATTCACTACCCTCCTCCTCATTTATTTTTTAAAGTTAGACATCAACCTTCTTAGTATTCCTCAATCAAGTAATTATAAACAATATAACAAGAAAAGATGAATACAATTATAAAAGAATGCCTGTTTTCCCACTCATTTTTTGTATAAAAAAAATTGTATAGGGTTGCTAAGAATCTGAGGTGTGTAACAGTGTAAGTATATTTTTTCTGCACAACAATAATTGAATCTGTAATGACTAAATAAGTGCAATTTACCTTTATTTCACAAGGTGGCAATGTCTGATACACAATGATGAAGTGAGGTTTCACTCATAGTTACCACAGGCAGAAAACAAAAGAAAAGGAAGTATCATCAGCAAAACATGAAATGGCTCAGTGATTTACTGCAGAGCAAGTACTGAACGCAATCAAATATCAGTGTCACTGTCACTTGATGGTGGATCTGGTGAAGAAGCTGTCAGCGATTGATGAAGATTTTGAGATGATGAAAATTTTAGTTTTGAGAATATGTTTGAGATCGCGAAACTGAGAAACTCGTACTTAGAAATTAGCTCTGACGAGGACAGTGATGATGGTGTTAAACATCTGCTCAAACGGAACTCTTCCAAGCTCCAAAAGGTAACAAAATATGCTTTATTTTATTCTTCTGTAATTGTTATTCTAATATCAGGAGAGTTTTATATTATCACGACAGGTAGAGATCCATCTGTGTTAGATATAGATACGGGTCGCTAAAGACCCGAATATGTAATAATGTTTAGCAAAACATTCATGCATATGACGCATATCAGTCGTCACAAGCAAACCAACACTGAGACAAACATAAGAATATTAAAGGGGTGATGGATTGAGAAATCAACTTTCCCTTGAGCTTTTGATATATAAAAGGTCATGATAATATAAGAATATCCTGTAAGTTTCAGAGTTGAAAACTTCCTTGTTAGTCAAAGAAAAGCTTTTATAGACGCCAGGCTCAGCAAACGACAGGTTGGGGATCTATGACGTCAAAGGAAGGCAAGCACCGCCTTAGCAGAAAAATATTAACTCCTACTTCATCACTGCCTGTTTAGCCCCGTCCACCGATTGGCGCATGTAACATAGGCCTAAATTAGTGTTAAAACATTGAGCTACAAAGTATTAAACATGCCGTTGAGGATTACAAGATATTGTGCAGTGACTGGGTTCAACAGTAATGCAACATGTAAGTAACATTCTAATGCTTGATCTGAAATGTGATGATTCATGTAGTCAGATGTTCTTTGACTGTGTGTCATTAAATCAAACCAGTGACTAAACGTCAACTTGCGTTGTTTCTCTTAGTAGGATGAAAATAATCAGTTATTTAACAGTGATTAAATTCTATAAAGAAAGCGATCAAAGAAAGCTCCCTTTGCAGAGCAGCACGCGCTGCAGCTGTCAGTCAAACAGAGAGTTTATCAGTGACTCCCGTTTTATTCAACGAATCTCTTAACTATATCATGTTTGCACTGTTAGTGAAGATGAAAGCATTCGTTAGTGTACAGAAAAAACTATTGAGTTGCAATGACGAGATCATGCGCTCAGCATGTGTGTGATCGGCTACAATGCTCATCAATGCAACCTTTCATGCCACAATCTTAATATAATGCCATAGATCTAAATGTAATGCAACACTTTTCATGATTAGTTCACCATGAGAACCGTAATAGTAAAAGAGAGAGTTATACTATTTCAAATGCAAAGACGTTAGCCAATCACAGCAGTGGGTGTTTACACTGAAGTCTTCCAGCGGACACGCCCCTTAAAACGGAGCGTTCAGAGCAGAAGGCTAAAATCAGGGCAGGAAAAATGCCTTTTATTTATAAATTATGAAAATTTTTGATGTAAAAAAGCATTCTAACATTATAAGTGCACCCCAGGAAACATCATAAAACGATAAAAAAAAAACGCAGTTCATGACCCCTTTAATAGAAAAAAATATGATGCATGTTGTGCATTGTAAATCAATTAATCAAACGAGTAATTCACAGTGGGTTTTTTTTTTTCTCGCTTCTGCATCATATCTTGTGATGAAGAGTAAAGATAGTGACCTAATTCTATATTAAGAGTAGCCTACAAATAATGTGTATGCCCATTTTCATTTGTGGATTAAAACATCTTCAATATATAATGACTACATTTATAAAATATAGCCTAACATATATAGAAAAACAATATTTGTGTAAACAAAAAATTAAGGCAAAATAACATTTTGGACTTAAACCAGTTTAGAATAAAAGTGAAAAGAAATTTTTGTTTTTACCACATGCATTAAGCACATGTTAGGTTGCCTGACTAAACATTTTTCACAGTATTTTCTTTTTTTGTGTAATATGTAAGTGAAATTCAGGTCAAGACACCATTACTAGATCATTAGCTCTTGGTTCTCAGAAACTGAGGCAACACTACCTGTGCTTTTATCTGTGAATAAGAATATGACATAAATTGGTCAGGGATCAATTAAATGTGCATCAGTTAAATTCTGCCAGCTCATTTACCTTATTTTAGAGGGGTTTCAACTATGCTGTGCTGCACAGAGCATTTCCATTTTATCTTGGCTAGCTCTTCTCTTTTTACCCTTGCAGTAGATTATGATCTCATATAGAAATACTCTGTGATAGAGATAGAAATGTTGTGATAAAGTTTATCCCCTCAATATTACAATTTTCAGGTCCTCTGAAATTGATCGTCACAGATTTACCAGTAACCAATACATACAAAATATTATTATTGTATTCGTAACAGTTCACTGGGTGGCTAGAAGATGTTTTAAGCTCACTGGTAAACTCACATAATTTTAGTGTGGGAACATTACATGGCAAATGGAGCAAATCAGAAAGGAGTATCTCAGAGTGAAAAGATATACACCACAAGCGTTATCAAAGGGGGTTGGGGATTAGTCTCATTTGAGTTGCACCGGATTTTGTCAAAATCCCATGCACACATGACTGATGCTGAACTATTCTTAAAAATACTCCATCTAGTCCTCTGAGTGAGTCAAGATGAGTGTAAACCAGTGGTTCAGAAACTACACCTCCTAAGCTACAACGAATCACAAACATATTGAGTCCAGAGGGGATTTCAGTTTATATTGCTCAGCTGACCCTATTTCAACTTGAGTAACAGAAGAGGCAATTATTTCCTTTCAAAATAGCTTTTCGACAGGGATGTCAATTGATGAGGACTGGAAGCTCACATTTGTCCTTTTAAAAGCATTTGAACACATTTATTTCCATGAATCACAGTTTGGCAATTACAATACTACTACAGTACTAGAGTCAACATCTAACAATAGAAATCAAATCAAATATAACTGGCAGTACAGATCTTTTCAACCAAACACATTAAACTCAACAAAAGTTAAGAATCACACTAATTCTGTCATGTGCAGATCAGACATCATTATTGAAAAAGCTATTATAAAAGCATGTCCAGAATAACAGACAGCTTTATTCCACAGTTTTTATTTTATCCTTCCTCAAAAATATGAATGCGTGTAAACACTATAGTCATTTAATCTAGGAAATTGGCAATGAATGCATATTTATACAAGAAAACAGTAGCTGAAACATTCGGTTAAAAGGCTAATTTGTTACAAGCTATCAATAAACCATACCAATATGAGAATATAATTATACAATCATTTCTTATTTAAATGTAAAATCTAGTTATAATACTGCTTTAGTTAATACATGTAAGAACCTGCACAAATATTTCCCACAAGTACACAAGTGTTATATTTACACTACATAGTAAAGCAAAATATCCTTGTTTTACATTATTATTAGGAACGGCTTGGGACAATGTTTTGTCAGACCTCAAACAAATCATTAATGTACAGCACAGCAAGGACATATGGAGCATATAAAACATACATTAATTTTAGAAACACATTGATAAGGCTAGAAGTACATGCTTTGACACGTTTGGCACATTCTCCATTGTTCACTCAGACTGCTGGGAGTTGATAATGGTGTGATCATTCATTCGTTGTTATTGTTTAGAGATACTAGGAATGTACGACACTATCAAAATATGTCCATGATGTTTTCCAAATTCATGGTTAATACTTTCAAATGGTCTCAGCACATTCACTAGGCAGGTCAATTGTCCTATTTACAAGAACATCCGTTAAAGGCTTGTCTAAAATTGCAGCTATGCACAAATGAAAGGTTACTGATATGCAATACACTGAATGAACATCAACAAAATTAACACTGAAACAAAGGCAAGAAAAAAGATTCAAAACATAGTCAAGGAAAGTCACTTGAAGGACATGTGCAAGTGTTTCAAAGAGCTGATATGAGACAAGAAACCAGGCCACAAAATGCCAGACGTACTTTGTTCAAAGAACATCAAAAGTTATTTGATATTGTTCCATTGTCTGTGTAAGATTCATTAACCTATTTTAAGATGTTTAGTCCATGTTCATAAAGGTAAGACCTTAATTAATTATTAAATGATTAGATCTTTAAACATTTATATATACAGTGAAATGCACACTACTATTCAAAAGTTTGTGGTTAACCAAGGCTGCATTTATTTGATTAAAAATAGAGTAAAAACAGTAATATTGTTACATGTTTTTTTTTTATGTATTATATTTTAAAATGTAATTTATTCCTGTGATGACACAGCTGAATTTTCAGCATCATTACTTCAGTCTTCAGTGTCACATGATCCTTCAGAAATCATTCTAATATGATGATTTGCTGCTCAAGAAACATTTATTATTATCATCAATGTTGAAAACGGTTTCCACAAATATATTGTATTAAGAAGCACAACGGTGAAGAATTTTTCATGATTTTTAAAAAAAAAACTTGATGAGTAAGTTCTTTGATGAAATAGAACAAATAAAAAAAGAACAGCATTTATTTGAAATAGAAATATTTTATAACATTATAACTGTCAATTTTAAAAGTAACTGATCCTTGCTGAATACAACTATTTTAAAAAAGTATACAAAAAAATCGTTAACACTGCACAATAAAGTCTCATTTGGTAACATTAATGTATTAACAAACATGAACTAACAATGAGCAATACATTTGTTAATGTTAGTTAATGTCAAAATACAGCTGTTCATTGTGTTTTCATGTTAATTCACAGTGCGTTACAATTGGTTTTTAATAATGTATTGGTAGATGTTGAAATTAAAGGGTTAGTTTACCCAAAAATGAAAATTCTGTCATTTATTACTCACCCTCATGTCTTTCTGAACCCGCAAGACCTTCGTTCATCTTCGGAACACAAATTAAGATATTTTTGATGAAATCCGAAAGGTTTCTGAACCATCCATAGGCAGAAACAACGATCACTTTTAAGAAACAGAAAGGTAGTAAAGAGATCGTTAAAATAGTTTATTTGACTTCAGTGTTTCAACCTTAATTTTCAATGTCATTCTCCTACGCTGGTGATGTTGTAAACACAGTGCATCGCTTCCAGGTTCTATGTCAGAACACCGGCTCATTATTGGCCAGCTCCTCCGTCAGCATCACACACGTGTCGTGGTGCTCATGTGAACAGCATTGACCAATGGTGAGCCGGCGTTCTGATGTAGAACCCGGAAGCGATGCACTGTGTTTACAACATCAACAGTGTAGGAGTCTGACACAGACAAGAAGAGATTATTTAAGTCAACATTTTGGGGGATTCTTTGCGCACAAATGTATTCTTGTCGCTTCATAACATTAAGGTTGAACCACTGTAAACACATGGACTATTTTAACGATGTCTTTACTACTTTTCTGGGCCTTGAAAGTTGCAATGACGTTGCTGCCTATGAATGGTTCAAAAATATCTCAGATTTCATCAAAAATATCTTCATTCGTGTTCCGAAGGACTTACAGGTTTGGAACGACATAAGGGTAATTAATGACAGAATTTTCTGTTTTTGGGTGAACTAACCCTTTAACATTAACTTAGATTAATACATACTGAAGAAGTATTGTTCATTCTTAGTTCATGTTAATTAATGTTAACTAATTAAATGAAACCTTATTGTAAAGTGGTACCAAAAAAATCTTACAGAGCCTCATCTTTTGAACAGAACAGCAAGGCATTTAATAATACTTTTATACATTTTTTCTTAATTTTAGGAAATCTTAATCTTAATCTTTTCTCTTAATCTTAGGAGTTCTGGGGAGTCATTAGGGGTATTTACAGGGATTCACATAAAATCACTATATTATGATGACTATATGCAGCATGCATGCATTAATGCATATGTGTCTGAGAGCACACACATGCACACAGTGAGAAGAGGTCATGTTTATCTGAAGGGCCACAGCTGGCGTTCCTCACCTGGAAAAATCCATTAAACTTGCAATTCATGGTGCAGTGAGGGTGAGCATACCAAGGTTTCCAAACATGTTTTTCAAGGAACAACTAAAGAGTTCAAGTTTGTGGCCAGAACTCCTCAGACTTAACTGATCAATGCCTGAGGCTAGACTAGCTATAGATCTTGTGTTTATTAGCGGTGGATTACTGCACAATTGCTTCTAAATGGGTAAAATGAAGGGAACTGAGGAAATTTCCCTTCATTGGGGAAAATATATCCTCTGCTGGAGAACCTCCTACTGGGAGTATATGATCTATGCAAACCTATAATAATAAAATCTGTAAAAAATCTGTAACAGCAACCCTGTGGGCTTTGGTTAACCCACCCTCATGTTGTTCCAAACTTTCTTTCTTCTCTGGAACATAAAAATATATTTTGAGAAATGTCTTTTTTTTTGTCCATACAATGGAAGTAAGTGGTAACCAAAACTTTTTGGTTCAAACTAAATATCTTTTTGTTTCTGTTCCACAGAAGAAAGTAATTCATACAGATGAGTGACACGAGGGTGAGTAAATGATGACAATTTTCATTTTTGCGTTAATTATCCCTATAACATGTTAAACATATGAGTCCTAGATTCCCGTAACACAGCACAAGATAAAGACATAAAGCAAGAGCATAGACTTGGAGAATATCATGAAAAACCCTGAAAAACACCCTAAGGACAAGATAAGGCAGACATTTAAATGGGGCACTTACATCACTCCGAGGTTAAGCAGGTATGAAAATGCTTTCTCCATGTTAAGCAAAATATCATTAATCTGGTTCTTTTTTTTTATTTATTTACTTATTTAGTTTACAAGACTACAAAAAAGTATGTGCAATGGTAACACCTTGTAATAACTATAGTGTAATAAAGTACTTACAAATTATTTGCAAACTATTAGTTTATAGTTACAAATACAACACACACACACATGCACACACACATGGTTTTCATTACAGTGACAATGAATAAAGAACTCACTATTTGTATAAATGTATTAACTACAGATTATAAACTATTAGTTAACTATTTGCAAATGATTTGTAAATACTTTATTACACTATAGTTTTTATAAAGTGTTACCGGTGCAACAACACAATACAACTGAATAATTAGAAATTTTGAGATACATGCTCCAGTTTTGTGTTACATACATTTTTAAGAAACCATTCAAATGTGCTTAATTAGTACTCAAGAAACCTTTCTTATTATTAACTCAGTTGCAAATGTCTGTGCTGCTGAAATGGAGTGTGGAAAATGTAATACAATTTCTGTCTTTTTTACAGTTGCTGAAGTATATTTGGTCATATTTTGCTTTATAAATGGCCAAACACAAAGATATTTTTCTAGAAACTCATCAAATGAAGGCTGCTCCAAGTGTACTGTCTTTAAAGAAGAAAACAAACTGGATCTAGCCAGGACAGAAAGTGGATGGCTCCAATGCACAGCAACAAGAGGACAAATACATCACAGTCTCTAGTTTGAGAAGCCGACCCCTCACTGGTGCTCAGCTGGAAGCTTCATTGAAGAGTACACAGAAAACATCAGCTTTGCTGTTTTAAAGAAAATGTCTAAAACTGACAAATAAGAAGCAAGGGGTAGAATAGATAAAATAACTAAAAGAATGGGAGGTAAATTATTAGAAAAGAGTATTATGGATGAATGAATCTAAGTTTGAGGTTTTGGTCTGTTGTGATCATAATGTTAATAAGAAGTCACTGAGTTGGTAGATAAGATAAGGCAGATAACCAACACTGCTCCAAAAACATGGTTACCTGACTTGCTATAAGGCTTCCATTCCAAGTAATGATGCAAAGCCAATGAAATCAAACAACTAGATAAATCACACCAGTTTCAGTTTCGGTGGCTTACCTGATTTAGGTAGGCCTAAACCAAAATCTGGCTATGTTGACACTACACTACAGTTTACCCATTAAACTCATGGCCACGGAAAAAATGTTGTTGGCCACGACTTCACATCGCGTAGTCACAACATAAGGATGTCTTTACCTTGACAATGATCTTGTGGCCACGACATATTTCCACAAGTTAATATCACAAATTAATGGTTTAATTAATTAAGTAAATCGAACATGTCCCCTCCTGGTCACCATGATGTTCTGATGGAATACACTAGCATATTTCGTAGTCAGCCAGGTCGATCAATATTACTGGCATCAGCCGATAAACTAACCATATCTGCTTAGCCGATTATCAGAATGTTTACAGCCATGTCAATGGAATGGATAATATACAATTAGATTTTTTTTTAGAAAGTATCAGTGAATTTTGAATAAAATTAGAGTTCATTTCCCTTACGTTTCAGCCAGCATACTATTTGCTATCATAAAAAACAGTAAACAACAACTACCTTTCAAAAGTTTTGAGTCTATAAGATTTTTTTAAAAACAAAAGTTTCTTGAGCACCAAATCAGCATATTAAGACCAATTCACACTGCACCGACAGATGCAGTCCAATGCAGACAATCACCAAATTACACTACGTCATCTCTCAGACATTCCAACAGTATGTTCAATCCAAGGGCATAGTTTTGGTTTGAACATTGGTTGACCAGCATTGGTTGACCAAATCTACTGCAGCACTGTATGCTACATATATATTTTAAAAATAGGATGCGCAACAGTACATATTATGCGCACATTTCAAAGAGCAGCATGCTACATTGCTCTGTGCATGTTTAATTCAGCAAGTATAGCTTTCAGTTATCAAAGAAACAAATACAAATTTGATCAGCAGACTAATGAAACCATGTAACAACAAAGAACACCACTGGTTCTTTGAAATGAAAGGTCATGAAAAGTCATGCGCATTGCATTTTGGGATAGAGTATGCCACACAGTGCACTCCAGTTCCTTCAGTTATTCCATGCAAAATGAAAATCTGCATACACACTGCAGTAGTAATAAAAGTAGCATGTTATTCCAATAATAGCCTCTGTCTACAATTGATGCACGATTGGTTAATTAATATTACTCAGTACTTAGTTGAGTAAGTACAATGTAACTACATCACCTTAAAATAAAGTGTAACCTATGTTTCAGATTAAATGAGAGAGAATAGGAAGCTCACAAATTTTACTTCACAATTCAGCCAAGTAGCTTGTATGCTGGAAACACATCTACTCACATAGCTCAGGATGTAGCATCAGTCTGAACTATGAGATATTTTAACCAGAATTGAGCGTACAGCTCCAGGGAGAAATCGAACCTTTGGGCATTCATGTAGCATGTTAACCTTGCCAACCACATGATGAAAGAGAACACTACCTGATTGGCATCAAAGGGCAACCTCTATCTACAATTTCTGATACAGACAAAGTGCTCCGCAGATGTTGGACAATATTGGTCTTTGTGATGATGAGTGCTGGGGGTGACTCTCAAGTCAAAGCACACCAGTTCCATAAAACACATTTCTTCAAAAATTACTGTATGAGGATGCTGTTGTGTGTGTTATACATTAGCATATTTAATTAATGATATAACTAAAATGGAAACTGAAACATTCTACTTTTACTTATCATCCCTTGCAAATTTACAGAATGAGGTTCGTTAAAATGGCTGTGCTTGATACTTAAATGTGAATCTTACATCAAAAGTCCATCTCAACAGAATTCCTCCTTCGGGTCGCTTTGCATATACGTTACTTCTTTGCTCTTGGCTTGGTTGTTGCAGCCGTTGTGATGGTGGTTGAGGAGGCTCTTCCGGCCTGGGTGGGCGGTTGGCTCTGAGGGGTCACACACAGCGACAACGGTGGTCTCCATTCGTGAGAGCGTGTACATGCTGCTCTGACGCGCTACTTTATGTCTCATGGCCCGCAGCTCCAGCTCATCGTAGTCAGAAACCCTCACAAACGGGCACCAGCGGAAAACCCGTTTGAAGCCAGCCCGAAACCTGAGCCAAGACGAGAATAAATAAAACATGAATTAAAAGTATGTGAGCAAAAAGTAGGGCTGGATGATATGACCTAAAACCAAAATCTTGATTTATTGGAACATTTTATCTCGATTAGGAATAATGAACGATTATTTCGTTTTTTGTGTTTTTTTTGTTCACTGACAAGGTTTGTACTGTAAATATGCTCAACTATTAAAGATGGGATATTTTTTTAAATGAAAGAGTGCATTTCTTATCTTTGTCATTTTAAAATAATTGAAGGAAACTAAATTTGATGTTGGCTTGAGAAAGCCCGAACCTTGAACCGGGACTCAAACTCGCCTTGTGCAGAGCTATGGCAAATGTCATGGCGCTGCCCACAGTGCAATTGCTCCATCATAACAGCTCATTTTCAGCAGTTATTTTGTCTATGGGTCGCAACATTTCTTACAGATAAGGACGAAGTGAAAGTGATCTCGCTTCGGGGCTCGCGCGCTGTCTGTTTGTGTGTTGAGTTCGCCTTCATCCATGTTGCTTCCATGCCGCTGACTGGACGCGGCGGAGTCACATGACTACACACGCGGTAGCATGTTTTTTTAAGGGGAAAATATTAACAGGATTTTAAAAAAAGGAAATAACCGACGTGGTTCTGAATTTCGGTTTTGATTACTTTTCGAATAATCGTCCAGCCCTAGCAAAAAGGGACTATTAATTGCACATTTATGCATGACTTTATATCTCTCACACGCAATTGCAACTTAATTTCATGTGTTGCAACAACAAATTTTTATCTCACAGTGTGACTTTATTTCTTATTTTAAACATTATCTCACAATTACCTTTTTATTTTTTCTCTAAGGTGGAAACAGGCTTCCATAAGAAGGAGAATGTAGGAAAAAATACCTTTGCAAATGACCAAAAGCCAATAAAAGCAATCAATGTGTTAAGATTGAGTGACTGCACAGAACAAAGAGAAAACCAATATCACAGGTTAGATGTCAGAGGCTGCTGCCAGCATAACAAACCTATGCTATGTAATTTTAATAATCAAATACTGCCTGGTACATTAAACAGCAGTTTTTTTCCCCTCCTGCCAGCCATATTCAGCTCATTGATTGATAATGATCTTGCCATGTCTAGTTTCTGCTTATTGTATAGCGTATGGTTGCAAATTGTTATGCTCTGGTGATATATACTGTTATATACGGGTGTCATTGCAAACTAAGCCAAATGAAAAAATTACATGTGGATTATTTATCATCCAGTCTTGCATTTTCCATCTGTGGTGCATTTACATAAAGTCAATGCTATGGCTGTCCCAGCCTGATCAAGTTAATGGTGGATAGCAACAGTTGCCAGGCTACAACTGGTAGAGTGCTCAAAAAAAAAAAAAAAAAAAAAATGTCTGCAGAGCTGTATAATGGTCATTATCTACATTTTATGGGGAACTTAAATGTACAGACATGCTCTTACAGTATGGTACAGTAAGCTTTTAAATAAACCTGAGAAAGACATTTCATGTCAATGATTTTGCATGGCCATGAAATGAAGGCAATGATGTCCATTTCACTGTACATGTTCAAGTGGGCAGACATAATGTCTTTCATCTTTAATAATTCCTAAATATTACAAATAACGCATCACAAATAATTCTAGGCATAAATACTGTGTTACCAATGTAAATACCTGTGAGTGATTTTTTTTACTGTTCTTTTCTGGTTATCAGGTTTAAAGGGATAGTTCAGGTTTATCCCTTTCAGGTTTAAAGGGATAGTTTAAAGAATGTTTGTAACCAAGCAGATCTGGGCAGCCATTGAATACCATAGTGGGGGGATACTATGGTAGTCAACGGCTGCCGAGATCTGCTTGGTTACAAACATTCTTTCAAATATCTTCTTTTGTGTTCTGCAGAACAAAAAAATGTATACCAGGTTTGGAACTTGAGCGTGACTAAATGATGACAGAATTTTCATTTTTGGGTGAACTCTTATATTCATTTATATTTTTCAGCTCCTATCATTTAAAGGGATACCTTTAAATGATAGGAGCTGAAAAATATAAATGAATATAAATGGATATAAATGAATTTTTACCACACAAGTCTCCTGTATAATGTTTTGTTGCTTTTTTAACAGTGGAAATTTTATTCAGTGCATTGCTGTAAACATGACTTTTGCTAGCTTTCGCTAACTAAAGGATAAGTTAAAATGCTCTTCTGTGGCGATCGACGAAACATCAAGGATGATGTCAAAAGAGCTTAACTTTTATTGAACCCGGAACATTCCTTTAATTAAAACCTTTTAAAGAAAAGAAATTGACTCTAAAGTTGTTTCTGATGATCCCTGTGCTGTTGTCATGACATTTAGTGAATGTCTTGTTTTCTGTCAGCTATGCACAGGAAGAATAAAGATTGAAGCTTAACTCTTTCCCCGCCAGCATTTTTAAAAATAATTTTCACCAAATTTTTATGGTCCCCAGAATATTTTGTATGAATATCTGAACATGCAATATATCAAAAGAAAGGACAGACACTTTTAAACAACAACAAAAAACGTTTTTATTCTAGCTTATGCTTTTTTTTAATCAACATATGAATAAAACACATTTTTTATCAACATTTTGTGCAAAAAGCTGAGAAAATCGTGTTTTTGTCAAAGACTACATCCAGATCAGATTCAGAATCATGATCAATACATAAATGGAGTAGATCGAGTCCGTCAACACCCCCAGAGCTTCACAGTCCTATAACTCATTGTGTTTTGAAATTTAATTCTATAACGTTAGGCAGTTTTGATTTATACGCTGTTTAATGTTGATGATCACGTTATTTTACATATGCATATTTTTACATGTGCTATTGCTTGTTTCTGCTTCTTCTTCGCCTGTGTTTTGATCAGGAGTTTCCGTACTCTTTCGGAAGATGTGTCATAGCGTCCCTTACCGTATAACAGTGAAAACACAGAAAGCCGGAAATTTCCGTCAATGGCGGGGAAAGAGTTAAATACATTTACACTGCATTTAAACAGTGTACTCAAAAATGAAAACTCTCTTTTATTATTTACTCTTTCTCATGTCATTCCATTACATAACAACGTACATGTTTAAATCAACATGAAGAAGAGGAAATAATGACAGATTTGCCATTTTTAGAGAACTATCCCTTTAAAAAGTCTGTATAAATGCCACCTATTCATGTCATCTTTGAAGAATAATGAAAAATAAGTTCAGTGTGGAGAAATGCTTTGTTAGTTCTATTAATTAATTTTATGATAAATTATTCATGGACCATGTGGAACCAATCTTGGGTGTAGATTTGGACCTTAGTCCACTGAGATTTGTTTTATTAGAGCTCAAAGTGTTAAAATTATTGTTAAAAAAGGAAATTCATGTTCAGTGCAGCTAAAGCCTGTTTCCCTGTCCTTCACTTGGACAAATTAATGACACTTTTATTACAATCACGTCCATTGCTGCATGATAAGTGTCCATTACTGCATGATAAGGCCCATTCATGCAACTATAAGAGGGAACAGCACTCATGTTGCTATGACAAAATGCATTTGAGTCATAAATCTTTTGTTGTTGTGGCACTCTTTAAGTCGAGTCTTACCTGCTGTTCAGGCAACAGTAAATGATGGGGTTGTACATGGTGGAGCTCATGGCAAGCCACATGACTGACAGATAGATCTGCTGAATGAACTTCCATCTAGCCAGTTGCTTGTTAAATCCCGTAGCCAGGAAATATACATGGTATGGCAGCCAGCAGATGGCAAAGGTCACCACTACGATGATCATCATTTTCACCACCTGAAAACAGAAAATGAAGGCAAAATTATTGTATCATAATTGGTGGGAACTTATTATATCAGAGTATAACAGAAAAAAGTCGGTAACACTTTAGATTACAGCCCGGAAAGTACTGCGTAAGTAAAGCAAATTTACAGCGTAACTTTCGGTAATTATAGTGTAACTATAAAGTAAGTACTTGTAGGTATAGGGGAACAATATGTAATATTTGGGGAATAAAGGGGTAACTATCAGGAAAATTATCAAATTATTTATACTGTAAGTATTTTTTAATTAAGGGGTAATTATCCATGTAGCTACAGGGTAAGTATTAATCTACGGGCTGTAAATTAAAGTGGTATTTGTTACCCTCTTTCATGTAGTTACAGGGTACAAGTACAATAAAAAACACATACAAAATCTTATATCACACAAAAAACTTTTATTTGAAAAACAATTTAATTCAAAACAGATTTAAGACACTTCTTATTCATTTACAATTTTTTAAAAATAAACTTTCGTATACATCTCGGATGGCATGAGGGTAAACGGTGAGGACATTTCTGGGTGTACTGTATTTTCTTTAAATGCATAATACAGACATAGGATTCCTTCTTAAGATTCATCTGTGGCAAGAACGAAAAAGAAAAGGAACAAGATGTTGAAGCCAAGCAAGAGAAACGAATAAGAAGTGTTGTAAATCTGTTGTGAAAGTTGTTTTTCAAATAAAGATTTACGAGTGATATCAGATTGTGTACGTGTTTTTATTGTACTTACCCTGTAACTACACAAAACAAAAAGGGGAACATACACCACTTTAATTTACAGCTCGCAGGTTCATACTTGCCCTGTAACTACATAGAAAAACGAGCACCACTTACCCTGTAACTACATGGATAATTACTCCTTAATTAAAAAATACTTACAGTATAACTAATTTGTTAATTTTACTGATAGTTACCCCTTTATTCCCCAAATATTACATATTGTTCCCTTATACCACGTATGTACTTTATAGTTACACTATAATTACCGAAAGTTATGCTGTAAATTCGCTTTACTTACGTAGTACTTTCCGGGCTATAATCTAAAGCGTTACCAAAAAGTCTGCATATAGTATATATATATATATATATATATATATATATATATATATATATATATATATATATACATACATACATACATACATTCCGATCAGGCATAACATTATGAGTGAATAACACTGATTATCTCTTCATCACGGCACCTGTTAGTGGGTGGGATATATTAGGCAGCAAGTGAACATTTTATCCTCAAAGTTGATGTGTTAGAAGCAGGAAAAATGGGCAAGCGTAAGGATTTGAGCGAGTTTGACAAGGGCCAAATTGTGATGGCTAGACGACTGGGTCAGAGCATCTCCAAAACTGCAGCTCTTGTGGGGTGTTCCCGGTCTGCAGTGGTCAGTATCTATCAAAAGTGGTCCAAGCAAGGAACAGTGGTGAACCGGTGACAGGGTCATGGGCGGCCAAGGCTCATTGATGCACATGGGGAGCGAAGGCTGGCCCGTGTGGTCCAATCAAACAGACGAGCTACTGTAGCTCATATTGCTCAAGAAGTTAATGCTGGTTCTGATAGAAAGGTGTCAGAATACACAGTGCATCACAGTTTGTTGTGTATGGGGCTGCATAGCCGCAGACCAGTCAGGGTGCCCATGCTGACCCCTGTCAACCGTCAAAAGCAGCAACAGTGGGCACATGAGCATCAGAATTGGACCACGGAGCAATGGAAGAAGGTGGCCTGGTCTGATGAATCAAGTGTTGACTTGGACTCCAAATTCCCCAGATCTCAATCCAATCGAGCATCTGTGGGATGTGCTGAACAAACAAGTCCGATCCATGGAGGCCCCACCTCACAACTTAAAGGATCTGCTGCTAACATCTTGGTGCCAGATACCACAGCACACCTTCAGGGGTCTAGTGGAGTCCATGCCTTGACGGCTCAGGGCTGTTTTGGCAGCAAAAGGGGGAACGATGCAATATTAGGAAGGTGGTCATAATGTTATGCCTGATCGGTGTATATATATATATATATATATATATATATATATATACATACACACACACAAATGTAAATGTTGATAAAGGTTCATCATGGAGGAGAGTATGAAAAAAGCAACACGTTCTCACTCCCAACTCATCACATATTGACGCTTTGTCAGTACCCCTCTGTGTCAATTTTTAACGCACAGGGTACCAGTTTAGCGTCATTTTCCGATGCACAGAGTACTCCATTGATTTCAGTTGTTTGCCCAATGTGTCGGATCAAGACGCATTTAATTCTTTGCAATTGTAAAAGTAGACATGATTTTATGAATATTTACGCTAAACCTTCTCAACAATATAGAACACGTAACGTTAACAGGCAAATAAAAGTACAGTCACAAGTATTTATTGTAAAAACTGACCAAAAACCGTATAAAAGTATTAACTCATGTTGCATTACAAGTCTTCTGAAGTCATACGATATCTTCATGTAAAGAGCAGAGTTGATCTTAATGTTTTAATCGCTGAAATGATGATCACGCCACTCCGTGAATACACACAGTCATATCTCATTCAAAAGATACACCGACTCTTTAGCATGACGCAATCGGTCACGAGACACGCGAGAGCCAATGACATTTTACAATGAAAGCTAACATAATGACACAGTTGGTCATGACTCATGAGCCATACGAGAGCCAATGCAATTTCACTATCAAAGCTGACGTAACGTTTCCTCAGGGGGCAATTTTTGAATGTGTTCATGATCTTCAGCTGATCGAGTTTGGGGATTTTCTTCACACAAATCAATCGTTTGGCCTCTGAACACTTGGAACATTTGTACTTTTTGAATAAATTGTGCCTGCAGTCGTATCTGCCTATTATATACTGTATTTTGTATTATATAATACACAAATGGGTATACACAAATATGTGTATGACGCCAAAGGTTTCTCATTTAAATCAATGGAGTACCCTGCACGTCGAAAAATGGCGCTTTGTGGCGCTATTGGGTCCTGACCAAGCATCAATATGTGACGAGTTAGGAGTGAGAATGTTTTGGAAAAAGAGAGCTTTTAGCCATTGCGACATTGTGACTGACCTTATTTCATGCATACAAAAACAAAGAGAACAGTGGAGGAGCAATCATATCACAAACAGTTATATGGCTGTGTTTTTATTCATTATGTTAATTCATTAAGACATTGCTTGTCATTCAAATCCCACAGCAAACAGCATACCCAAAAGCACCAAACAATGTCAGGACACCAAAATCTTGTTCATGCAACCAACAAGCTTTGACACTCTGGGCAAGCAATGCATCTGCAGCAAGAAAGAAAACCCCAGGCAACACTTTTCCAAAAGAACAAGGACACCACATGAGGTCTTCTCTGACTTCCTCTGGGTTCAGCAAACATGGCATAAGTTTTCCTGAAAATTGTATGTTGACTAAGTTGTAATTGCCACAATTCATGAAAAATCATTGTAGCTTCTCTGCTGTTTTTACTGTTCTTGTGTCAATTGTCAAACTGTGTTGTGTGTAGATCTATGCAGTTCTCCATCCTGTCAGTTTTATTTGGTCCTCAAAATATCCACTCTCTCTTCAAGCTAGTGTCATTCTGCCCCTGCAGGGACTTCTGCCATAACAAATCCATTTCCCATCCTTCAAGAGGTGAATTGGAGGAGCCTTGTGCTTCATTCCACTAATGAATTTAATTACATTGTTCATGCTGTCCCACAGAGACAGCGAGTGGAGCTTTGTTAGATACTCTTCAATCTGAATATCTCTCCAACTCAGAGATCAATAAAAGAATCAATAAATGGACAAATTAATATGGGAAAATAATCATTACTACATTTTGCCATTTATATATTAATATTAAAATGGTCATATCTTGAGGAACCAGGTTTCTCTCTTGATATTTTAAGATAAGAATTTATTGTATTGTGAGAACACTAGAATTTCAAAAGTCAAAGCTTCCTCCCAAGTGCACAAAAGCTGGGGGGGGGGGGTCAACATGTCCATCGCTCTTAGCTTGCACACTTATAAGACTCAGAGACACTACAAGAAGGTTTATTTTGCGATGCTGTCACAGTGTAATGAAGATTTTAATTTCATTGTTAACTTGACCAATCATTAGGCTTAGATTGTTAAAAATTGTATGTACTTTCTGCAGGTTTACATTTGAATTATTTTCAAAGCAGAAACCTAACTATAGAAATGAATAATAGTTCATTCTCAATATTTGGTTTGGTCTGAAAGTCAATTATCACACTGCAGCAGGAACAGGATAAGCACACTTACTTACACACAGCAAGTTAAAGTTGTTTATATGTGCACACAGTATTGGGGTATTTCTTATGTAAATAAATAACCTTTTGGCTTAAAAAAGGAATCATGTGTAATTATGAGTAGGGCTGGGTGACATTGAAAATACACAATATACTATGATGTTGCTGCTGGCAATATAAAATTAGGCAACATCATGACTTTTAATGTGCTTTCCCAGAAGGATGTGCCATTATCTTGCAAATCATGAGTATGAAAGCATTCAGATATGTTTTAATAGATATATATATATAATTTTTATATTAAATAAAATATTAAAATATTAATATTTAAAAACATACATTAATACACCCAAAAATGAAAATGATCCCATAATTTACTCACCCTCAAGCCATCCAAGGTGACTTTCTTATTTCAGCCAAGCACAATCGGAGTTATATATATATTTTTTTAAATCACTCTTCCGCTGTGTCACAGACCCGCCAGGCTCCCACGTCACTCAATCACAGCGCACGCCTTCCCCTGAGTACTGATCACGCGCACCTGCAGCTCATCATCACTCCAATCACCCACAGTACAAAAGACACACTCACACGCTCAGTCACTGTCCGGTCTCGTTTGTAATTGGTACTTACCTCTATGCTTACTTCAAGGACTTCTTATATGCTACTTACCTTCTTCCATTGTTCCCTCCAAAGAGTCTCCTCTGTTCCACCCTCGTGTGTGTGTGTCTCCATCCTCTTCTCCATTCCACACCTCTCTCCAGCGATCTCAACAGCAAGTATTCCGAGCGACTTCTCCAAGATTCCTTCGTCCACCTCTCACGATCCTCATCACCATTCACCTGCACTTCCGTCATCATACTGGTCTGCTCAAAATAAACACCACTTCCCATACTTCTTGTCTCCGTCCCTTCTGTACTGTAACAGAAGACCGGACTACAACCGATGAGCACCAGCATGAGCACTCCGGATCCGTTCCAAGAACTCGTGGACGCTGTCCGACGAGCACTTCCTTCCATTCCACCAGCGATCACTTCCGCAAACAACACCGCTTCTCCCTCTACGCCAGTCTACGCCAGTCCCATGGCCAGACCAGCGCCCTACTCTGGCCTGGCGGAGGACTGCAATGGATTTTTGCTACAGTGTTCGCTGGTCCTGGAGATGCAACCGCAATTATACCCTGACGATAGATCCAAGGTGGCATTCATCATCTCGCAACTAAGGGGCAAAGCGCTGCAATGGGCTGAGACCATGTGGACTCGAGATAATCCTATCGTTCGAACTCTGACGAGCTTCATAGCTCATTTCAAGGACGTCTTCGGGAAACCAGCTTGGTGAGCAATTGTATCACTTAAAACAGAATAAAATACCGATCAATGAGTATGCCCTCCAGTTCAGGACCCTAGCCGCCGCCAGTGGATGGAACGAGCAATCTCTACTCACCACCTATCGTCAGGGTTTGGATCCCCGTGTGCGGTTGCATCTCGCTGCATACGAGGATACCATCGGGCTCGAACGCTTCATCCAGCTATCCATACGCTTCGCCACTCGTATGCAGTCGTGTCTCGAAGAGCACCAGGGCCAGGAACTAGTCCCTTCTTCCCTCCGTCAGCCAGAGTCCGTCAGTCCTCCAGAACCAGCTCCCGAGCCCATGCAGATACAGCAAGCACGCCTCACTCAAGGTGAACGTAGGAGGCGGCTGACCCAGGGTCTGTGTCTATACTGCGGTTCTACGGGGCACCACATTAACCAATGCCCCATTCGTCCTCCTCGTCCTATGGTGAGTGCTATTGTCCCATTTCCACATGATATGCACCCTCTCACCACTATTGTGAACCTAACTGCGGCCGGTGTTACCCTTCCAGTATGTGCCCTCCTCGACTCTGGGTCAGCCGGCAACTTCATCTCTGGTGCCCTCTGCCGTCAGCTTCACCTCAAGACCACTGCTACACCAACAACCTACCAGATCCACTCGGTAACAGGGAAACCCCTCAGCCGACGTCAAGTGCGTTCCGTCACCATTCCCATCCAGCTCCAAGTGGGTATCCTGCACACGGAACAACAACAGTTGCTGGTTCTGGAGGAATCCACCGCTGACGTGATTCTAGAGCGCCCATGGTTAGTGCAGCACAATCCCATCATTTCCTGGAAAACCGGCGAAATCCTGAAGTGGGGCGATAGCTGCTTCCCGAGTTGTTTTAAGGCTCTTCCTGTTCCCCCTACTCCATGCTCCAAGAAAATGTCTGTGTGTTCCACCTCCATCGAGAGCCCGGTCGAACAACGCTCGGTTGATATACCATCATGCTATGCCCCCTTCAGTGATGTCTTCTGCCCTCAGCGAGCGTCAAAGCTGCCTCCACATCGGCCATGGGACTGTGCCATCGATCTGCTTCCGGGTGAGTCAGTGCCCCGTGGGAAAATTTACCCTCTGTCACTCCCGGAGGAGAAGGCCATGGAGGAATACATCAAGGAGGCACTCGACCAAGGTTACATCCGCCCGTCTACTTCCCCTGCTGCTTCCAGCTTCTTTTTCGTGGCCAAAAAGGACGGAGGCTTGCGGCCCTGCATCGACTACCGAGCACTCAACAAGATCACAATCAAATTCCGTTATCCCCTTCCTCTCGTCCCAACGGCGCTGGAACACCTCCGTGGTGCCACTGTCTTCACCAAGTTGGACCTCCGCAGCGCCTACAACCTCATCAGAATACGTGAGGGGGACGAGTGGAAGACAGCCTTCGTGACCCCTACTGGCCACTACGAATATCTCGTCATGCCCTATGGACTGTCCAATGCCCCCTCCGTATTCCAGGACTTCATCCATGAGGTGCTCCGGGAGTTTCTCCACAGATTCGTACTGGTCTACATCGACGACATCCTGATATACTCCCGGAGCCTGGCCGAACATCGCCACCACGTTGCGGAGGTCCTGCAACGCCTGAGGGAGTTCCAATTGTATCTCAAGGCCGAGAAATGTTCCTTTCATCAACCCTCAGTGCAGTTCCTTGGATACAACATCGACAGCAGTGGCATCCGGATGGACGAGGGGAAGGTGGAAGCCATCAGGAACTGGCCCACTCCCACAACCATAAAAGAACTCCAGAGATTCTTAGGATTTGCCAACTTCTATCGTCGCTTCATTCTCAACTATAGTATTATCTCTTGCCCTCTTACTCAACTACTCCGTAGTAAGCCCAAGTCTCTGTCCTGGAACCCCGCGGCCACGAAAGCCTTCGAGGACCTTAAAGAGGCCTTCACTTTGGCTCCCCTCCTAGTGCATCCAGACCCCACGAAAGCCTTCGTAGTCGAGGTAGACGCATCTACCACAGGAGTGGGAGCCGTGCTCTCACAGCAGCAGGGGACTCCAAGTAGACTCCATCCATGTGCCTTCTTCTCCCGCAAGCTCAACCCGGCGGAGGTGAATTATGACATCGGCAACCGGGAGCTTCTCGCCATCAAGATGGCCCTGGAAGAGTGGAGGCATTGGTTGGAGGGTTCCCAACTTCCTTTCCTGGTACTCACAGACCATAAAAACTTAGAATACCTCAGGGACGCCAAGAGACTCAATCCCCGCCAGGCCCGGTGGGCACTGTTCTTCACTAGATTCAATTTCACTATCTCCTATCGGCCTGGACCCAAGAATGTGAAGGCAGACGCCCTTTCCCGTCTCTTCAACCCCGAAGAGTGCTCCAAGAAGTTTGAACCCATTATTTCTGTCATTATTTTTATAAGTCCCATCACCTGGTCAGAGGAGACCTTGCCCTCTTCCAATGTCTCCACCAATGCTCCGCCGGGTTGCCCACCAGGGTTACAATACATCTCACGGACACGACGCACTCCCCTCATTCACACGTCCCACACGTCTTTGGGCACTGGCCACCCGGGGGTCAATGAAACCCTCTCGCTGCTGAAGGAGCGCTTCTGGTGGCCCAACATGGCGACAGACGTCAGAAGGTACGTGAGAGGATGCCAGGAATGCGCCATCTCTAAGAGCCCTAGACATCTTCCCTCCGGCAAACTCCATCCTCTGCCCGTTCCCAACCGTCCATGGTCACACCTAGGAGTAGACTTTATCACTGATCTTCCTGTGTCTGGGGACTGTACCTGTGTATTAGTGGTAGTGGATAGATTTTCCAAATCTTGTCGTCTGATTCCGTTGAAAGGACTGCCTACTGCCATGGAGACGGCAGAACTCATGTTTAATAGGATCTTTAGATACTATGGTATCCCTGAGGACATTGTTTCCGATAGAGGACCTCAATTCATCTCCCGGGTATGGAAAGCGTTCTTCTCACTCCTAGGTGTGACTGTCAGCCTCTCTTCCGGTCATCATCCACAGACCAACGGGCAGACGGAGAGGAAGATTCAGGAGATCGGTCGCTTCCTCCGTACCTTCTGTCACGGCCACCAGGACTCCTGGAACCAGTTCCTGGGTTGGGCCGAGTACGCACAAAACTCCCTACGTCAGTCTACCACCGGTCTAACTCCATTCCAGTGCGTGCTCGGTTACCAACCCCCATTGTTCCCTTGGTCCGGGGAACCGTCGGATGTTCCAGCCATAGACTACTGGTTCCGGGAGAGCGAGAGGGTCTGGGACTCTGCACATCACCAGCTTCAACGGGCCCTGCGCAGACGCAAAATGACAGCCGACCTTCGTCGCTCCAACACTCCCTCCTTCCAACCGGGTCAGAAGGTCTGGCTGTCCACCAGGGACATCAGGTTGCGTCTGCAATGCAGGAAGCTCAGTCCCAGGTTCATTGGCCCCTTTCCTATTGTGAAGCAGATCAACCCAGTCACGTATCAACTCCAACTCCCTTCACAATACAGAATTCATCCCACTTTCCATGTCTCATTACTGAAACCTCACTTTCCCTCCGTTTCTATTCCCACAGAGCCTGGCGTAGCTGAAGAAACCCCCCTCCCACTCATCGTGGAGGACGGTACCGCATACCAAGTGAACGACATCTTGGACTCCCGGCGCCGTGGTGGTCTCCTAGAGTATCTAGTGGACTGGGAGGGCTACGGTCCCGAGGAACGCTCATGGGTACCTAGAAACGACATCCTTGACCCGAACCTGCTCGAAACCTTCCATGCTTCTCACCCCAACAGACCTGCACCCAGAGGCAGAGGCCGACCACCACAACGTCGGGGTCCGCGGCCCTCTGGAGCGGTCCGTGGAGGGGGGGGTAATGTCACAGACCCGCCAGGCTCCCACGTCACTCAATCACAGCGCACGCCTTCCCCTGAGTAATGATCACACGCACCTGCAGCTCATCATCACTCCAATCACCCACAGTACAAAAGACACACTCACACGCTCAGTCACTGTCCGGTCTCGTTTGTAATTGGTACTTACCTCTATGCTTACTTCAAGGACTTCTTATATGCTACTTACCTTCTTCCATTGTTCCCTCCAAAGAGTCTCCTGTGTTCCACCCTCGTGTGTGTGTGTCTCCATCCTCTTCTCCATTCCACACCTCTCTCCAGCGATCTCAACAGCAAGTATTCCGAGCGACTTCTCCAAGATTCCTTCGTCCACCTCTCACGATCCTCATCACCATTCACCTGCACTTCCGTCATCATACTGGTCTGCTCAAAATAAACACCACTTCCCATACTTCTTGTCTCCGTCCCTTCTGTACTGTAACACGCTGGAACTCGACTCGCATACGGCCGTTACTGGAAGCCAGTGATTATAGTTTATAAAGTTATAAATATGGATATATCACTTCGCTTCAAAAGGCCTTTATTAACCCCCTGGAGCCATGTGGATTACTTTTATAATGGATGGATGCACTTTTTTGGGCTTTCAAATCCAAGTTACTATTCACTCCCATTATAAAGCTTGGAAGAGCCAGGATGTTTTTAGTTTTTTTTCCAATTGTGTTTGTCTGAAAGAACAAAGTCATATACATCTAGGATGGCTTGAGGGTGAGTAAATTATGGGATCATTTTCATTTTTGGGTGAACTATCCCTTTAATATAAAAAAACAAAAAACTTTTGATTGCAAAAATAATTTCCGAGTAAATAATGTATATGAATATCAAGATGTAGTATATTTGCAGTAGAAAAGGCATTTTTTGTATGTATGTGTATATCAGACACCCTAATAATGAACATAGCAAGTATGATGCCAGTCCATCATAAATCATTAACTGTGAAACAAATCATCAAAGGAAAGATCTGAAGACTACACAAGGTGTGTTTCACCTACACTACATATACATATATAATTTTGGCATTCATATTCTTCAAAGGACTCATATTGTGATTTTTCTATGGGCATTTCATCAGTATTCCAGCCCCAAATGCCTGCCTTTGTTTTTCCCAAAGATGCATTAGGAATATTCCCTATCCCACATTTCAAAGACACAGACAGATATAGTGTCTGATCAACGGTTCAGCAGGAGGTGGACGTGTCCTGGGGTAAAAGGAAAGCTTATATGATTGCCATTCACGCTCACATTCAAGCCAATGTTTCTCTCATGATACGTCTCCAGACAGAAGCTTCTTGCATACTGAGAGCTGAAGGAAGTGCACTGCATTTGGCACCACAACAGCATATCTTTTTGTTTTCTCTTATCTCACCCCGTCTCTTCAGTACAAAGATTGAGAAAGGACAAGGGCACTCTCACTGAAATAGAAGTCCTTTTGGTGATTGGCGATTGAATAGAGACTAGACAACTGTGGCAAATAGAGATTGGAGATCATGTCATGTCAGGTTTTCATCACTATTCAATAGGCTGGCTTCACAATGGTTGACTAGAGTTTCTACAACTTTTCAAGTGGCAGGCCACTTCAACAAACACACACACACCAAACACACCGCATCAATGAAACTACCCCAAATACAACTTATTGGAAAAAACATCTACATACATTTTGGAAAAAACTTATTGAATGCAGTTTCCAGCTAAAATGAACCGACCACACCGAAACATAGAATCAAGCTATTAATTAATTGTATACATTGCACGTTCGGAGCTTTTATAAGCTGTACGGACTGAACGGACCAATTATCCGCGCAATATGAGTGGTGCATGAATCACCGCGCGTCCACCAGTGCGCTCCAAAAGTGTGATAAAAATTTGCGCGGGCTGTTCCTGTCGCGTCGAATGTAGTAAAACGCTATGGAGAAAGTCAAACGTGATCTAAAAACAGCCACAAAAAAAAACAAGGGGAATGATGAAAAGAGGGGAAAACATCAACATAAATAAGAAAGCTTTTTAAACTCATGACCACATTTACTAGAATGCGTGCGCGGGAAAACAGTGAGGCCCGAAGCGTACTGGACTGCGGAAACACAACACTGTTTTCCCGAGAGCTCCGGGTAGGAAGCAACCTCGATTGTTTCGCCCCGGGGGGGACAGCTCTCAGCGGCCCAGCTGAAGCTAGGACCGCTTGGCAGAAGCCTTCTTCGCCTGAAGGACGGTCCTCAGATTGACCTTAGGGCTCGGAAGTCTTACCGCGAGAACACCGCCTCCTTTGCCAGGCTCCCTCAAGAGGAGCGCGGGAAGCGACGCTCTCTTTCTGCGCCTGACAGTGCGAGGAGCCGGTGGACGGCTGAGGCTGCCCTTTCGAGGCAGCCTTCCCCGAGGAGCCAGGACGGCGAGGGAGGTACTGGTGAAAGGTCGCCGACTGCTTTTTCACCTCCTGAAACCTCTAGAGGACGGTGTTTACGGGGCCGCCGAAGAGGCCAGAAGGTGAAATCGGGGAGTCTAGGAGAAAGTGTTTCTCCCTCTCCTTCATCCCCGACAGATTCAACCAGAGACAAGTCGGTGGCCTTCCTTAACTCAGTAATATCCTCCGGAGAGGGACCCTCGCCTTCGTCCAACTCCTTGAGGAGGTCGGCCTGGTAGGCCTGCAATAAAGCCATCGTGTGCAGGCAGCTACCAGCCCGCCAGCCGCCATATAGGCCCTGCCCACCAACGAGGACGTGTCTCTGCAAGGCTTGGTGGGCAGCGCCAGGGCCTTCAGGGACGAAGCGGCCTCAGGTGAAAGATAGCTCGCAAGAGCCTCCTCCACCCGTGGCAGAGTCCCATAACCAGCCTCCGCCGCCCCCAGCACGTTAGCGAAGTTGAGTACTGGGGGGTTGGAGAGTCTGGCCGAATACGGCTTTTCCTACGACTTGCACAACTCATTGTGCAAGTCTGGAAAAAAAACGGCAGACCCCGGCGTGGAGGTTGAGCCTGGCGCTTGAAAAAACGTTCGTCCAGCTAGCTTGGTGGCTGGACTACTTGTTTTTCCTGTGGCCAATCGATGTTAAGTTTGGCCACAGTGCGGGTCAGAACCTCGACCAGCTCTTCTAAAGTGGGTGAGTGGGGAGATGATTCGGGATCCACCACACCCGCCTCGATGCCCAGCCCATCTGACTCCTCAGAGCCAGATAGCTGAAGCACCGTGTTCTTCATCTCGCGGGAAGAAGCCGCATTGCGGGCTTCCGCACGAGGAGGGAGAACAACGGAACCCTCCGATGAGGATTGGGAAGATGCCTCAGCAGTCCCAATCCCCGCGGCCAGGTCCATCTGCGAGCCCCATGATCTTCGGCGCCACGCTACCTCGACAGAACCACGGGGCTCACGAGCTTGGCCGGCCTCATCAAAAACGGCCAACCGCGAGCGCAATACCCGGAGCGGCAGCTTTTCACACTCGCCACAAGCAGCCCCCTCGAGGGCTGCTCGAGCGTGCTACACGCCCAGGCAAAGCACACACAGCTGATGCATGTCCGTGCCCGAAATGAAGCGGGGACACGGAGGCACACACCGTCTGAACTGCTCGCTGGCCATAATGCTTTGTGAACGTATGACAAACAACAATAAATAGGACTGACAAGACACAGAGCGCTTAGCTGAAGAGCAAAAGCTAATGTGTTGTGCAAGCCGGCGTCCCTTTGTACTTTCCGGGTACGCCGTCATCTACTATGTCATGACGCAACACCAATCAGGATTGGAATAGATTTCATTCATGCTTCAGACGCGCTACGCTGAGGGCGTTCCCAAAGTGTCGTCATCACGATGCAGTGTGAGTTCCCTCGAAGGGGAATTACAGATGCAAACAGACGAAAGGTAGTAGGCTTAAAACAAACACCATCTAAATGTGTAAACACAAGAAGACATGGAAGCAAAATTGCCACCTTGGAATTATAAGGTTCTCTCTGCATTCTGAGCAGTTTTGAGATATTGTGCTTTAAATATTTTGCAGAGACCCTAGATGTATTCTAAATGCACAATATCAAAATCCTCTCAAATTTGTAAATGGGATCTCTGGAACAGGTCAAATGCAGAAAGAACCTTCTAATTAAAAAAAAAAAAAAAACGTTCTGCTTGGAATTATAAGGTTCTGTCTTCCAAAACATTAATTTAAGCAATAATTTTCAAGAAACGTCTCAGTTACGTATGTAACCCTCGTTCCCTGATGAGGGAAACGGAGACGTAACGTCAGTGACTGAAGAATGGGGGTTTCGCCTAGAAGCCTATCACTCCTGGTGGAGTGTGCCCTGACCCCAAGGGGGCATGGACGCCCCTGCATCTGGTAAGCCAAGACAATGGCGTCCACTATCCAGTGAGACAACCTTTGCTTGGAGAGAGCCTTTTCCTTCAGCTTCCCACCATAACAGACAAAGAGCTGGTCTGAGGTCCTGAAACACTGCGTTCTGTCTATGTAAGCACGGAGGGCGCGTACTGGACAGAGCAGTGCCAAGGCTCTGTAGGTCTTCGACACCAAGGTTGATGTGAATCTACAGGCTTTGGAGGTGTGCTTAGGGTTGCCACGCCAGGTTGAAGCACTCTGAGGACACAGTTGCATCGCAACAGAGCGTTCAACCGGGGGAACCCCAGTGTACCCTTTGGCCACGGCCCCATCGAGGGCAGAGAAGGCGGAGGAGGTCGCCGAACGGTCACGGGAAGACAACAGGGCCTTCCAGGACCGCGTGACCTCCTCATGCACCTCTGGGAAGAAAGGTATTGGAGGCGTGGCCTGACGGGTGTCAGAACGCAGTGCCCCCAAGGGTTGGAGGGTTCCACTCCAACCCGAGACTCGCGGATGCCCGGGAATGCTGTAAGCCCAGGCACGTCAGGCAGTATTTATGCCCATCAGAGGGCGGCAGAGACCAGCCGCACCCAGAAGCACATGGGCGAGACATCTTGAAAAAGACGTGCCACGTGTGAGCTCTTTTAGAAGAGGAAAGCTTCGCAGTGATGCCGAAGCGCCCAGGGACCGAATACCAGCTGAATGCAGACCACTGCACAGATCAGCAGGCAGGCAGTAAACGATCGCTGGAACGTGCCGTAACACCAACACCGACTGGAAAGCTGCTCGTCTCGAAGAAGCTGACGAAAACTCAGAAGGCTTGAGGAGTGAAGAGAGAGATACTCTTGGCTCCGAAGCAGAAACATAATGCGATGTTGCCAGCGTACTTCCTTATATACCCACGCGGTGGAGCGGAGCTACGCTATGCAAATTCTGCATGCCCATAGCATTGGCCTGCCATTGGGCGTTTTCTAAGATCTCGAATATGATAGGCTTCTAGGCGAAACCCCCATTCGTCAGTCACTGACATTACTCGGAGTGACTGAACGAAAGGGAACACAAACAGTTTACTTTAAATTTGTTTTAAAACATATAATTAGTGTTGTAACATATTAAAAAGTTAAATTTAATGCTTTCTATTACATGTATTTCATATTTTAGGACAAATTATTTTCTTAATTTTAGGTAGGAATATGGTGGGTAATTAAACACATTATTGCAGGAACCGTTAGTTTAAGTTTGAAATAGTTTTAGTATTTTTAGAAGCTAGAATTTTAGATAGATAAGAGATAGATAAGGGATGGATGGATGGAACTAGATCTCCTTCACGGTAGAGAAAGCTACTTACATGTACAAAAGTAACCGTGAAGACTTAAATGTAAACACAGCTTTTGTGTCTTTATCAGCTCTTCTATATATACTGGCCCTGATAATCATCACAAATACGTATACAGGCAGGTTTTTGAGCCCGTAAGTTACGACTTTAAACCACGAATCACGACTTTGTAGCATTCCAGGCAACGCCAAACTGCCTGAGTGCAAGGAATTGTGGTAGCTAGATGTAAACAAAGCATGGCGGACCGTACGGGGCTTATGCTCATTTACAATCATTCGCCAAAGGTGCTTACTCCTTGATTATTTGAGGGAAACGGAGGAGTTCACGGGTGGGAAGTCACAGGTTTGACTGCCATTCCAGTGCACTTTCACGGGTAGAAGGTTGGAAAAACACGGGTTACGGGTTGCCTGGAACGCGGCATTAAATATACAACCATGTTGAATTTCAGCCCAAAAAAATGCAAGTCCTAAAATTACAATGCATTAAAATGCAAGCATGGTTAACGCAATGCATATTTTTTTCCAAGTAGTGCAATTCAACAAGCTTTTTTGTTTCAAAAACATTTGGCATTATTTTACTACCATACTCATGCTGTCCACTCTAGTGGACATCTGAAAATCTCTTTGAAAAATATGTGTAAACATTTTTTTTATTTTCAAATCTTGTTTTTCATGCCCTAAGAGCAATAATTAAAAAAAAAATTCTGACTGACATTATCATAATTCATGAAAGGGTAATTACAAATTATTGCTAAACAACACTGAAAAAAACAACTTGTAAGACTTACTTGATAAAATCATCATAAAAAGTATATTTTAAGGCCAATTAAGAACAGGGATACCATGGTCCTTAAACCAGGTACTGGTTGCTTTGGCACTGTGTGCAGGTTGGAAAATGAAATCTGCATCTCCATAAAGTTGGTCAGCAGCAGGAAGCATGAAGTGCTCTAAAACTTCCTGGTATACGGCTGCGTTGACCTTGGACCTCAGAAAACACAGTGGACCAACACCAGCAGATGACATGGCACCCCAAACCATCACTGACTGTGGAAACTTTACACTGGACCTCAAGCAACATGGATTGTCTGCCTCTCCTCTCTTCCTCCAGACTCTGAGACCCTGATTTCCAAAAGAAACGCAAAATTTACTTTCATCAGAGAACATAACTTTGGACCACTCAGCAGCAGTCCAGTCCTTTTTGTCTTTAGCCCAGGCGAGACGCTTCTGACGCTGTCTGTTGTTCAAGAGTGGCTTGACACAAGGAATGCGACAGCTGAAACCCATGTCTTGCATACGTCTGTGCGTAGTGGTTCTTGAAGCACTGACTCCAACTGCGGTCCACTCTTTGTGAATCTTCCCCACATTTTTAAATGGGTTTTGTTTCACAATCCTCTCCAGGGTGTGGTTATCCCTATTGCTTGTACACTTTTTTCTACCACATCTTTCCCTTCCCTTCGCCTCTCTATTAATGTGCTTGGACACAGAGCTCTGTGAACAGCCAGCCTCTTTTGCAATGACCTTTTGTGTCTTGCCCTCCTTGTGCAAGGTGTCAATGGTCGTCTTTTGGACAACTGTCAAGTCAGCAGTCTTCCCCATGATTGTGTAGCCTACAGAACTAGACTGAGAGACCATTTAAAGGCCTTTGCAGGTGTTTTGAGTTAATTAGCTGATTAGAGTATAGCACCAAGTGTCTTCAATATTGAACCTATTCACTATATTCTAATTTTCTGAGATACTGAATTTAGGATTTTCCTCAGTTGTCAGTTATAATCATCAAAATTAAAAGAAATAAACATTTGTTTATATATGTTTAAAATTATGTATATCAGTCTGTGTGTAATGAATGAATATAATATACAAGTTTCACTTTTTGAATGGAATTAGTGAAATAAATCAACTTTTTAAAGATATTCTAATTATATGACCAGCACCTGTATCATGGACGACCAGGATTTACAATTTACAACAAAAACAATTCAGAATTTTCAAATCTTTTTAGAAAGAAATATAATATAGAATTGCTTGAATCATTTGAAATGGCAGGCAAAATGAACACAAACTTGTTTAAAACATCCATCATTTAATATAATTTAGATTAAGTTAAACTGAGTCAAATCCATTTAACATTAATAAAACGTTTGTACAGTAGAACATGAACATAAGATGGCTGCACTCCACATATTTTAGCCCCCGAATGAATGTAGCTTGAATGTCTCAAAAAGCCATAAAATTGCCTCTGCACCTTTGCAGTGCCAGGAAATCCTATGGCTTTGTAACAGAGTACCATGTTTATACTGACAAATATAGTTTATTCTGCATTTTTCATGTTTGCTATAGGCCATAGGTCTTCAACCCTGCTCCTGGAGGCCCACTGCCCTGCTAAGTATATCCAGCCTGTTTCAGCTTGTGATTTTCAAGCAATCCAGAAGAGCTTGATCAGCTGTCCCAGGTGTGTTTGATTAGGGTTGGAGCTAAACTCTGCAGGACAGTGGCTGAAGGCTCTGCTATAGGCCTCCACTGACCGGAACCCTTTCATCTATATTCCGTCTCTACTTAACCTGCACTTTAAAAAGTAACAAACTTTTAAAACATCATTTTAAAAGAAAATACTTTACCAGGCAACATTTAAAAACTTCTTCTTTCACCCTGTAAATGGCCAGACACAATGTGAGATATTAGAACAATGATCTAAAACATTTAACCACAATTTATATTATACAGTGTAATATTATATCATGAAAATCTATGTATATATTTATTTATACTTGCCTGAATGTGAGAAATTAAGCAATCACCCATGCCATATATAGTTCTCAATTTACACTCTACTGGCTCATTCTGCTGTGTATCCAAAGCCTGAAATGTTCAATTCCTGTTGATAAATATATGTGTTCCTAAGACTTTCCACGAGGCTTTACACTTAAATGTTCGATTAAGTTCGATACCATCATAAAGAAGATTCACTACCTTTTTATAAAAAATTGAATTTTCTTTAAAAATTAAACATTAAAATAATCTTACGTGGATTTACTTTTCAAAATTAGTCAAAACATAATCGCTAATGGCAACAGGTGCAACAGGCCCACAGCGTGCACGAGGGTAGAGCTGTCCCAGGGCTTTGAATAAGCTGCGTGCCACCTCCGACCTCGCCCTCCGGGTGACGTACGGGACCGTGCGCTCCCTGGGTCAGGTGATGTCCACAGATGTGGTCCAGGAGAGACGTGGCTCAACCTGGTCGATATGGGAGGGACTGAGTGAACCCGCTTCCTCAGCACTCACATGTCCCAGGCTGGCCTCATTGGCGGCATTTCATGGCCTCAGTCTGCTTCTGGGCGGCCGAGAACTGTTGGGCGCCCTTGTCCACTCAGGCAACACGGGGTTCGCATCCTGAACTACCTCGACGACTGGCTGATTCTGAGTCACTCTCGAGAGCAGGTGTGCGAACACAGAGACTTGGTACTCCGCCACTTACCCCGTCTGGGCCTTCGGGTCAACTGGGAAAAGAGCAAACTCTCCCCAGTGCAGAGGATCTCTTTTCTCGGTATGGAGATTGACTCAATCGCATGTATGCGCAGCTTTCGAGCAAGCATATTGTTCCAGGCATATTGTTGTATCAACAGATGCCTCCACCACAGGCTGGGATGCCATGTGCAATGGACATGATGCCGCGGGCTCCTGGACAGGACCCCAGCACAGCCTGCATGTCAATTGCCTCGAGTTGCTAGCGGTATGGTTCGCCCTGCACCACTTCCGAGCGTTGCTCAAGGGTCAACACGTTCTAGTTCGGTCTAGTTCGGTCATCCATCAAGGTGGTCTACGCTCCCACCGGATGTCGCAACTCGCCCGCCACCTCCTCATATAGAGTCAGAAGCATCTGAGGTCGCTTCGTGCCATTCACGTTCCAGAAGATCTGAGCTGTGGAGCCAACGAGCTCTCTCGGCTCCAGCCACTTCCGGGAGAATGGAGACTCCATCCCCAGACGGTCCAGCTGATTTGGGAACAGTTCGGCGACGCGCAGGTAGACCTGTTTGCGTCCTACGACTCTTCCCACTGCCGCCTGTTTTCACTCCCTGACTGAGGGACCCTTGGCACAGACGCACTGGCGCACAGCTGGTTGCAGGGCCCACACAAGTATGCGTTTCCCCCAGTAAGCCTTCAAGATCAGGGAGGTCAAGGAGCAGGTCCTTTTGGTCGCACCGTATTGGCCCGGCCAGACCTGGTTCTCTGAACTCATGCTCCTTGCGACAGCCCCTCCCTGGTCAATTCCTCTGAGGGAGGACCTCCTTTCTCAGAGACGGGGCACCCCTTTGCACCTGCGTCCCGATCTTTGGAACCTCCACGTGTGGCTCCTGGATGGGACACGGCAGGTTTGAGTACCCTACCACCTCAGGTGGTGGCTACCATCACTTCCACTAGGGCCTTGTCTACCTGACACGCCTATGCGTTGAAGTGAAACCTCCCGTCTCCTGGTGCTCTTCTCGCCGAGAAGACCCCCGGAAATGCCCAATCGGCTCTGTGCTCTCGTTTCTACAAGAAGGGTCGGAACGAAGACTGTCTCCTTCCACCCTGAAAGTCTATGTGGCCACTATCTCAGCCTACCACGACCTTGTAGAGACAAAAGTCAGCACGACTTGATCATCAGGTTCCTGAGGGGGACAAGGAGACTAAATCCTCCTCGCTCTCCCCTCGTACCCTCTTGGGATCTCGCAGTGGTCTTGTATGCCCTGCAGAGAGCCCCATTTGAGCCATTGCGATCAGTTGAGCTTAAGTTCCTGTCAAAGAAGACAGCGCTCCTGATCGCTCTGGCCTCCATCAAGAGGGTAGGGGACCTGCAGGCATTTTCGTTTGACGAAGCGTGCCTGGAATTCGGGCCGGCCGATTCTCACGTCATGAGACCCCGGCTTGAATATGTGCCCAAGGTTCCCACAGGCCAGGTGGTGAACCTGCAAGCGCTGCCGTTGGAGGAGGCAGACCCAGCCTTGGCACTGCTCTGTCCAGTATGTGCCCTCCATGCTTACGTAGACAGGATGCAGTGTTTGTGTTTGTGTTGTGTTGCATTGTGTTGAGGACGTCCATGCGCCCTAGGAGTGAGGGCACACTCCACTAGGAGTGTGGCCTCCTCCTGGGCTCTAGCGCATGGTGCCTCACTGACAGACATTGCAGAGTTGCAGGCTGGGCGACACCTTACACATTCACCAGGTTCTATACCTCCGAGTGGAGCCTGTGTCCTCTCATGTACTCACCTCAAGCAGTGGCCAGTAGCTGGACAGGCTCAGGTGTCTTCGCTTGCTCGCCATTCCACTCCACGGACTGGATATGTGCGATTTCTCCTCAGGTAGCTTCCCTGAAGCCCTGAGTCCTCCAGCACTGTTGATGCCGACACCAGTGTGCATGCCCATTCGGTCAGCCCTCATGTCCGGCTAGGTGCCCCATGTGCATGGTTCCCCCACTGGGTGACCCCCACATGTGTATTCCACTGTAAGCCTCCTTGAGCATGTGTCTTCCCTTGGCAAGCTTGCCACCGCTGGGGGTAAAAGTTTTCCACCTTCAGCTGGTTTCCCAAGAGCTCTTCCGTTCTATTTAAATGGTCTATTTTTACAAATGCAAAGAATTAAATGCGTCTTGATCTGACGCATTGGGCAAACAACTGAAATCAATGGAGTACCCTGCGCGTGACACTAAAGGGGTACCCTGTGGGTTAAAAATTGACACAGAGGGGTCCTGACCAAGCGTCAATATGTGACGAGTTGGGAGTGAGAATGTGTTGTAAAAATAGTCATAATTTACTTCTGTCCTTCCAACCTTGCATTGTTTTCTTGCTTTTGTGAAACCCCCAGACACATTTCAGATAGACTGAATTTACATTGCCATTGCGACACTGATTTACATTGCCATGCTCCAAAAAGGACAAAAAATATATACATTTATGGTGCATTTTAGTCCTTTTTGGAGCTTGACACCATCCAATCACCAGTAGTTCAAACACTCTGCCCAACAGAGTTGGCTTTTTTTGGCTTATTGTTCACTTGGATCCAGTCAAAATAAAATAAATACTAGCTGCAACCTAAAAGCATCTGGGTGGAGTCGCATATCCAGAAAGAAGAAAACCACTTTCAGTACCTTCACACATAGACTTGCAAAACAGATCCGGGTAAAATGAGATGACAGATGACAGAAAGGCTGTGACACTGGCCATAATGGTGCATTGATATATTCATTCCAGCAAACAGTGCTGGAGTCATTTTGAATACTTATTTAGAGAAAATGAAGCCTTGCCGAAAACAGCTCCTGTGGAGAAAATGGATCACAGTCTGTCAGGGGCTGATTGTGTAGAATATTCGTGCATCTAGCTTGAGTGTCTCACTTTGCACTATTTGCCAGTGATGCGCTGTTTGCTGCAACCGGCCTGTGAAATATCTCATTTTAAATGAATGTAACAGCCGTGATAAAACGTTGTTTTAATCAATTTAATTACTAATGTGTATATCTCAGATGAATGTAAAAACTTATTTCATGTCTGATAGCCCAGGTGAGTTTTATTGACAGCAACAACATAAAGGCTTAGTAAATTGACTAATCAGAATGGATTTTCAAATGATTCAACATCAAATTAAATTCAATAAGTAGTGTCCAGAAAAAGGCTAAAAGTGCAGAAGAAATTCGATTTACCTCCCCATATATAAATAACCAGATATTATTAAAGGTAACCTTTCCAACCACTTATCTTTTAGTATCAGGTAAAGAAAGAAAAAAAGAAAGAAAGATATACATGTTTTATATAATCTTATTTAAATAATAAGGTATAAAATGATTCAAATCATTTCCATTTTAATTACTGAGTTATCTTAGATGTGCTAGGTTTCTTTCTGTGAAATAGTTCAAATGGCTTTTGTATTCGCCGATATCCAGTGACGAGCCACAAAGCTAATATGGATGGAAATGGATTGTGATAGTACTGTGGCTCAGGCACTTAGCTCTCTGCTTTGGACAAGATAAGCAAAACTTCACAAGTGTGGTTTTGTGATTGCAGTTAACACATTATGGCAGCAGTCATTGTCTTCCAGCAGAGCTGTATTGATGGTTTGCTCTCCATTTTTTTTTTTTTATAAATATCTGCAGCATGCTCAAGAAATGTTAAATAGGTTTTCAACTGAATGCTTTCACATACACTTTTACAAATTCACTTGAATCACAGTGTCAGATGGTAAACACAAATGAGCACATATAAATACAACAACAGTTACACTTGCTCTCTCTTGAAATGTTTTACAATATCGAATTTAGGAGAAAGTTCCTTGTTAAGTAATCAATAATCACTGAATGAGATTAGCCTCATTAATAACTATTAACTAACTGAAAAATTATGAAGTGACTGTGTGTCTGAGACGTAATCAGTCATCTTTTTTACTCTGAATAAAGTCATAAAATGCATCACTAATTACTCAGGTGTTACCTAGTCACTATGCAGGAACTACTAGTGACCTGGACCATTATTTTCAAGTGAAAAGGATGTTTTTCACTTTAAAATAATGGTCCAGATCACTAGTAGTTACTGCATAGTGACTAGGTAACACTTAAGTTATTAGTGATGCATTTTATGACCATGTTGAGAGTAAAAAAAGACAATTGCTCACATCTCAGACACGTTAATGTTGTGATTAGTAATTATTAATTATTAATTCTTTATAATTTGTCATAGTTACCTATTAGTTCTTAGTGATGCCAATCTCCTTCAGTAATTATTGATTACCCAATAAGGAACTATCTTAGTCCTACATTTTATATTACTTACTGATTAGTTAAGCTTGTTTCTATATTAGTTAATAGTAGTAGCTGAAATGTTAATGTAGTACTACTCATTAGTCCTGCATTACTTCCTGCATAGTTACCTATTAATGACAGACCATTATTCTAAAGTGTTCTTAATTTCCACTTACACTTTCCTGTGAATGCAAAATAAATAATTAAATTATATATTGCTGGCATCAGGACTTCTTTGACAAAGCCTTCTTGGCGATTATGACTGTCCTCAGATCAGTCCTACCCCTTGAAGACTTCGCCTGTGAGCGCCAGCAATATATATATACAGTTGCAAGAAAAAGTATGTGAATAATTTTAACAAAATAAGAGAGATCATACAAAATGCATGTTACTTTTTATTCAGTACTGTCATGAATAAGATATTTTACAAAAACATTTTACATATAGTCTACAAGACAAAAAAATAGCTGAATTTATTTAAATGACCCAGTTCAAAAGTTTATGAACCACTGATTCTTAATGCTGTGTGTTGTTAGCTGGATGATCCACAGCTGTTTTTATGTTTTGTGATTGTTGTTCTTGAGTCCCTTGTTTGTCCTGAGCAGTTAAACTGCCCAGTGTTCTTCAGAAAAATCCTCCAGGTCCTGAAAATTCTTCAGTTTTCCAGCATCTTTTACATATTTGAACCCTTACCAGCAGTGACTGTATTTGAGATTCACACTGAGGACGATTGAGGTAGTCAAACACAACTATTAAAAAAGGTTCAAACATTCACTGAAGATCCAGAAGGAAACACAATGCATTAAGAGCCGGGGGGTAAATTGGTAAAAAGTCAATTGTACTTAATTTGTCTTCCGGGAAACATGCAAGTATCTTCTGTTGCTTCCGAACGGCAGTATTAAATAACAAAATTATATTTAAACAAAATGAGAAAAAATTGGACATCATCATGTATATACACTCACCTAAAGGATTATTAGGAACACCTGTTCAATTTCTCATTAATGCAATTATCTAATCAACCAATCACATGGCAGTTGCTTCAATGCATTTAAGGGTGTGGTCCTGGTCAAGACAATCCCCTGAACTCCAAACTGAATGTCAGAATGGGAAAGAAAGGTGATTTAAGCAATTTTGAGCGTGGCATGGTTGTTGGTGCCAGACGGGCCGGTCTGAGTATTTCACAATCTGCTCAGTTACTGGGATTTTCACGCACAACCATTTCTAGAGTTTACAAAGAATGGTGTGAAAAGGGAAAAACATCCAGTATGCGGCAGTCCTGTGGGCGAAAATGCCTTGTTGATGCTAGAGGTCAGAGGAGAATGGGCCGACTGATTCAAGCTGATAGAATAGCAACTTTGACTGAAATAACCACTCGTTACAACCGAGGTATGCAGCAAAGCATTTGTGAAGCCACAACACGCACAACCTTGAGGCGGATGGGCTACAACAGCAGAAGACCCCACCGGGTACCACTCATCTCCACTACAAATAGGAAAAAGAGGCTACAATTTGCACAAGCTCACCAAAATAGGACAGTTGAAGACTGGAAAAATGTTGCCTGGTCTGATGAGTCTCGATTTCTGTTGAGACATTCAGATGGTAGAGTCAGAATTTGGCGTAAACAGAATGAGAACATGGATCCATCATGCCTTGTTACCACTGTGCAGGCTGGTGGTGGTGGTGTAATGGTGTGGGGGATGTTTTCTTGGCACACTTTAGGCCCCTTAGTGCCAATTGGGCATCGTTTAAATGCCACGGCCTACCTGAGCATTGTTTCTGACCATGTCCATCCCTTTATGACCACCATGTACCCATCCTCTGATGGCTACTGACAGCAGGATAATGCACCATGTCACAAAGCTCGAATCATTTCAAATTGGTTTCTTGAACATGACAATGAGTTCACTGTACTAAAATGGCCCCCACAGTCACCAAATCTCAACCCAATAGAGCATCTTTGGGATGTGGTGGAACGGGAGCTTCGTGCCCTGGATGTGCATCCCACAATTCTCCATCAACTGCAAGATGCTATCCTATCAATATGGGCCAACATTTCTAAAGAATGCTTTCAGCACCTTGTTGAATCAATGCCACGTAGAATTAAGGCAGTTCTGAAGGCGAAAGGGAGTCAAACACAGTATTAGTATGGTGTTCCTAATAATCCTTTAGGTGAGTGTATACAAATAAGTTGTATAACAACTTATTTTATATTTATACAACTTATTTTATTTTTATATTTTACTTATTTTATAAACTACATATATAGTTTTTCATTAGTTTTATTGTTTTTTAAAGAAAGTGTTTGTTTGTTTATTTATCCATATCTTTTTAGATAACTGGTATTAATCTCAGACAGGTTTGTTAAATAGTTTGCCAGGTCTACTTAGGTAAATGGAAAACCTACTTAATAAGGAGGTTGTTCCACATTATTAAGCAAGTCACAGTTTTCATGCAATATGTGGAAGAAGAAAGATCTTTCTGAAGATGAAAAGCATTGAAATGGTGAAAACGTCTCGGTTACGACTGTAACCTTAGTTCCCCGAGTAGGGAACGAGACGCTGCGTCACCGCTTTGGGAACGCCTCTGCGTGATTGCGTCGTGAAGCACATGTGTAATCAGTCCAATGGAGAGACGGAACGTCATAGGCGGGTGACGTCATCGACCCGGAAGGTATAAAGCATACCGGCAGACAAACGCCGCTAGCTTCTGTGGTAGAGTGAAGCAAGACGCTTTTGCGGGCATGCGGGGAGTATGGCAGGGTGACGCAGCGTCTCGTTCCCTACTCGGGGAATTAAGGTTACAGTCGTAACCGAGACGTTCCCTTTCGAGGGAACTCGAGCTGCGTCACCGCTTTGGGAACGAGAATACCCACGTCCCCATAGGAGCCGGATGCCCGCCTGTGCATTGTCTAAAAGGCGAGCACCCGAGCCCCTGGAGTAATGTCAAGTTCGTAGAACCTCACGAAAGTGAGCGGCGAGGACCACCCCGCCGCCTCACAAATGTCTTGCAGGGAAGCCCCTGCTAGGAATGCCCGAGAGGCAGCCATACCCCTAGTCGAGTGTGCCCGGACAGCCAAAGGGAAAGGCTGCCCGACCACCTCGTAAGCAAGTGAAATAGCCTCAACTATCCACTTGCTCATCCTCTGCTTAGAAACCGGACCCCCTCTCGAGGGTGGACCGTAACACACAAACAACTGTTCCGATTTTCTCCACAGGGCAGCTCTGTGGACATAAGCGTCTAGTGCGCGAACAGGGCAAAGCAGATTAGATCTTTCCTGGTCAGACGTCAGAAAGGGAGGTGGACAAAAGGCCATAAGTACTATGGGTCTCACAGTATTAGTGGGAACCTTAGGAACGTACCCCGGTCTGGGGTGCAGAAAAGCTTTAGCCATACCGGGAGCAAATTCCAAGCACGAGGGTGCCACAGAGAGGGCTTGTAAGTCCCCTATTCTTTTTAAGGAAGAGATAGCCAGCAACAAGATGGTCTTTAAGGTGAGGAGTTTCTCAGAAATTTCTTCAATGGGCTCGAAGGGAGCCTGAGAAAGGCCCTGAAGGACAATAGCTAAGTCCCAGGCCGGCACCCTGGTGCGTACTGCGGGCCTCAGTCTGATAGTGCCACGGAGGAAACGAGTAACTAGGGGGTGTCGCCCGAGGGTAACACCATCGAAAGGAGAGTGGTAAGCTGCTAAGGCCGCCACGTACACCTTCAAAGTGGAGGGAGCTAACCCAGCGGAGAATTTCTCCTGCAGGAACTCCAGCACCGCGCTCGCAGGGCAGTTTACTGGATCCCACAGGCGATCTCTACACCATAAGGTGAAGAGTCTCCATTTCAATGCGTACAGTTTCCTCGTGGAGGGAGCTCTAGAGTGTAGGATGGTCTCCACAACCTCGGTTGAGAGACCGGAGCTTAGGAGCTGGGCCCCCTCAGAGGCCAAGCCCACAGATTCCACAGCTCTGGGCGTGGGTGCAGGAAGGCACCGCCCGACTGAGAGAGCAGGTCCCTCCTGCACGGAATCTCCAGGGGAGAGCCGTTGAGGAGCGACACAATGTCCGAGAACCAAACCCGGGCTGGCCAGAACGGAGCCACTAGGAGCAGATGGGCCCCGTCCCGACGAACTCTCTCTAGAACTCCCGGAAGCAGAGCGATCGGGGGGAAAGCGTACAGGGGCAGCCTCGGCCACTCCTGTACCATGGCGTCCAGTCCCAAGGGAGCTGGAGGAGTTAGAGCAAACCATAGACGACAATGAGTGTTGTCTTGAGTGGCGAACAGATCTACTTCTGCTCTGCCAAATTCTTGCCAGAGGAGCTCCACCACCTCGGTGTGGAGTCTCCACTCCCCGGGCCTCGGCCCCTGCCTCGACAGGATGTCTGCTTCCGTATTCAGGCGCCCTGGGATGTAGATTGCCCTGATTGAGAGCAATTTCCCCAGGGCCCACAGGAGGATTTGACGAGTCAGCTTGTACAAAGGGCGAGACCTCAAACCCCCCTGGTGATTTATATAGGAGACCACCGATGTGTTGTCTGTGCGAACTAGAACATGATGGCCCCTGAGATACGGCAGGAAATGTCTCAGAGCCTGGAACACAGCAAGCATTTCCAGGCAATTTATGTGCAACGCACGATGAGCGTCCTGCCATAGGCCCTGGGCCGAGCGACCACTCATGGTCGCCCCCCAACCCGTAAGGGAGGCATCCGTGGTCAGAGTGACCCGCTGGCACGGTGCCCCCAGTAACGGGCCTTGGGCTAGAAACCGAGGGTCCTTCCACATGACTAAGGCGCGGAGGCATCGCCGCGTTACCTTGATCACGCGAAAGGGATTTCCCCTCGGGGAAAAACCCTTGGTCTTGAGCCACCACTGTAAAGGTCTCATGTACAACAGGCCACGAGGAATGACGTTGGACGCTGCTGCCATCAGGCCTAACAGTCTCTGATACTGTTTGACAGTGAGTGGCTGGTCTAGTTTCACCCCTTTCACCGCTGAGAGAATCGATCCTACGCGAGGCTCTGATAGACGGGCCTGCATCAGGATCGAATTCCAACACACACCCAGATACGTTATTCTCTGTACTGGAGAAAGAACGCTCTTCTTGAGGTTGAGCCTCAGCCCTAACCTCTTCATGTGCGTGAGAACAACATCTCGATGTTGAACCGCCAGACGTGCTGACTGAGCCAAAATCAGCCAGTCGTCGATATAATTGAGAATGCGGATCCCCTGCATACGCAAGGGGGCTAATGCCGCGTCTACACACTTGGTGAAGGTGCGGGGTGATAGGGCTAGACCGAAGGGAAGCACCCGATATTGGTACGCTTGTCCCCCAAAAGCGAACCTCAGGTACTTCCTGTGCTGCGGAAGGATGGAGATGTGGAAGTAAGCATCTTTGAGATCTATCGTGACAAACCAGTCCTCGGACCTGATCTGGGACACGATATGTTTGAGTGTAAGCATCTTGAACCTGAACTTTACCACTGCGTGATTCAGCGAGCGCAGGTCCAAAATGGGGCGCAACCCCCCATCCTTCTTTGGCACTATAAAATAGCGACTGTAGAAACCTGACTCCCTGTCGGAGAGAGGAACCTTCTCTATGGCCCCCTTCCGTAGGAGGGTCTGGACTTCTTGAGTCATAACCAGAGCCTGCTCGGGGCCCACCAAGGTAGGTAGGACCCCTTTGAAACTGGGTGGACGACACCTTATTATCTGCAGGACCCAACGAGATATATTTGGCAGTTTTTCCCATTCTGGCAAAAAATCTACTAGGGGTACCAGTCCCTCGAGACTGGCCTCTGGTATACTGAGTGCTGGGAGCACAGCGCCCTGAAGCGGATGACCGGCAGGGAACGGCTGACTCGACAGCGCCACCTCCTTGTCTGGAGGACGCGGGCCATCCTCGGATGACTCGCGAGGGCCTTCCACGCCCCGGCACTCGGGCGGGGTTAGTGGAGAGACCCTGTGAGGGTACCGGAACAGGACGGGCACCGTATGCTGAGGTGAACACCGCCTGTTCCCGAAGGGGGAAACCCTCACTGCCCTGGGCCCACTGGCGTCAGGGCCTCTTAGACGCAGCCTTTCTAGAGATAAGAACAGTCCGCAGATCTGCTCTACCCCTAGAGGGCTGCGTCTGAGGGTGTCGCCCACCGCCCCACCCTTTCTGAGGGGGAGTACGAGTGGCCACACTTTGTTTCTGTTGCGCCCGGTGTACGGAGCTCGTACTCGGTGTCTGCTGCTCCCGCACAGCAGCAGACGAGGCCTGGGGTTTTCTCGGGAGGAGCTGCCGACGTGGAGGCTGGGCAGAGCGTGAGGGGAGAAAGCGCTCGTCCAAACGGCTCTTGGACGAGACGCTCTCTTGATTTTCTTGTGGCCAGTCAATGTTTAGTTTGGCCACCGCTCTGCACAGAATCTCCAACAGCTCCTCACCAGCAGGGGATTGAAGTGGCGAGTCTTCAACCCCCGCGTCAACGCTGCAAATATCGATCTCATCAGAGCTCGATAAAAGCAGCGCTGAGGCTGCCCCCTGGGTGGGAGAAACCGCAGGGCGGGCTCCCGAACCCAGAGAGGCAGCACTGGATCTGCCAGGTGAGGGCAGAGAAAGGGCTGGGCCCGTCTCTAACCCCTCTGACAGATCCATTTGCGAACCCCACGACATAAGCTGCCGCTGTGCCTCAGCAACAGCGGGGCCTGTGCCGCGGGGAACGCGAACCGGGACACCCTCCTCAAAAAGTGCCCGGCGGGATCGCAGCACTCTCATAGGCAAAGCCTCACAATGCTCACAGCCGGCCCCCTCGAGAGCCGACTGAGCGTGCTGTTCACCCAAACAAACAACGCACATCAAGTGTGTATCCCCGCTCGTGATGTGACGAGAGCAGGGAGGAACACACTTTCTGTAACGCTGTTCGCTCGCCATAGTGTCTCTTTAAATGTCAGTGTGTATGCAACTTGAAATAGAACGAGAAAAGTCTGAACTCAGACACAAAACACAAATCTGACAATGACAATACACAGAGCGCTTGCTGAAAGCAACAGAAGCTAGCGGCGTTTGTCTGCCGGTATGCTTTATACCTTCCGGGTCGATGACGTCACCCGCCTATGACGTTCCGTCTCTCCATTGGACTGATTACACATGTGCTTCACGACGCAATCACGCAGAGGCGTTCCCAAAGCGGTGACGCAGCTCGAGTTCCCTCGAAAGGGAACGGTGCAATGTTATTCAAAAGACATGAAAACAACTAATACTGTGTAAAAACTGAATGGAGATTATCAAACTATCATAGGATTTCTCATAGGCACAAGAGAACAAATTAAGGAAAGTTTCTGTAAAAAAAAATAATTGTATTAAAAGGACAGCTATAAAAAAGCCACTGTTGAGCAGCAAATGGGTGTTTGAAGCTGCTGGTGTCTCTGGAGTCTCAAGAACCTCTATTCAGGCTGGCAGTTGTGTGTAAAGTTGCATTTCAGCCACCTCTAACCAAAGCTCACAAAGAGAAACGTTAACACCGCCCAAACCATCAACCCCACACACACAACTAAGACTGCAGCACCTGGGAGCCTGGAGTAGAGCACAGGTCAAGGTCATAAAACCTGACGAATGTGTGCGGAGAGGACCACATTAGGCTACATTAGTGGAGACCTTAGGAACATAACCCACCCTAGGGTGAAGAAAAGCCTTCACCATGCCAGGTGCAAACTCCAAACACGAAGAGCAACCAAAAGGGCTTGTAAATCTCCAATTATTTTGAGAGATGTAATGGCCAATAGAAATAAAGCCTTCAAGGTCAGAAACTTTCCTGAAACCTCCTCGATAGGCTCAAAGGGAGCTGGCGAACTCTCTCCAGAACTCCCGGGAGCAGAGCGATTGGAGGGAAAGCATACAGACGTAGCCTCGGCCATGTCTGCACCATGGCATCCAACCCCAGTGGATCTGGATGCATTAGAGAAAACTACAACAGATATTGTGTCTGAGATGCAAATATATCCACTTCCGCTTGTTCGTACCTCTTCAATATGAGACCCACCACCTCGGGGTGAAGTCTCCATTCTCCGGCCCTCAGCCCCTTTCTCGACAGGATGTCTGCCTCCTGACTTAGGCATCCAGGGATATAAGCTGCTTTCAGTGAAAGCAACTTCCCCAGAGCCCACAGGAGGATCTAGTGCACAAATTTGTAAAACAGGCTTGAGCGCAGACCCCCCTGTTGATTTGAAGTAAGCAACCACCAATGTATCGTCTGACTGGATGAGAACATAATGGCCCCTTGTATCTGGGAGAAATTTTTTAATGCCAGAAAAACAGCCATCATCTCTAGGCAATTTATATGCCATGGTAGATGGCACTTCCACAGACCCTCCAAAACCGCTCCCCAACCCATTAGGGAAGCATCTGTCGTAAGCATCACTTTGTTGTACTGCAGGGGTCTTATGTACAACAGGCTAAATGGTATTATGATGGCTGCTGCTGCCATCAGACCCAGCAGTCTTTGAAACTGCTTGACAGTGCTTGACTGACCTAGCTTCAGTTCTTTTACTGCTGAGAGAATTACATCTATGCGTGTAGGAGACAAATGTGCCTACATTGTCATAAAATCTCATATTACACCCAGAAAAGGTGGTTCTCTATGCTGGAGAAGGCACACTCTTCTTGGTATTCAGCCTCAACCCAGCTCTTTCATATGACCGAGAACAACATCTTGATGTTGAACCATCATGTGCTCTGATTGAACTAATATCAACCAATCGTCTATATAATTTAACATGCAAATGCCCTGGAGTCACAGCGGAGCCAGTGCAGCATCCACGCATTTCGTGAAAGAGTTTGAGGTGACAGTGCTAGGCCGAAAGGAAGAACCTGGTACTGGTATGCTTCGCCCTCGAAAGCAAACCTGAGGAACTTCCTGTAATGTTGAAGGATGGATATATGGAAGTACGCATCTTTGAGGTCTATCGTGACAAACCAGTCCTCGGATCTGATTTAAGTCATGATCTTGAACTTTAGCTTTTGACACGATTTAGATGACGCAGATATAAAATCAGACACAGCCCCCTTTTTTGGAACGATTAAAAAATCCAGCTTTAAAACCCGGACTCTCTCTGGTAGAGGAACACATTCTATGGCCCCCTCGACTAAGATAGTTTTCACCTCTTGTTCCATAACCAGAGCCTGCTCGGGTCCACCATAGTGGGCAGAACCCCGTTAAAACGAGGAGGATGAGAACAAAACTGCATTTTGTATCCTTTCTGTAGTGTGAGAAGGACCCATTGTGACACATTTGGTAGAAGTTCCCACGCTGTCATATGGTCTATTAAGGGAACTGGTCTCTGGTGTACTTGAGTCAGCTCGGTGCCATGAAGCAGATACCTGGCAGGGAACGACTGAACTGACCGTTCTAATAACCTCATCGGAGTTTGCGAGTCTCTTAGCACGCTACGTTTCCAGGCGGACACTGAGATAATGACTCGTTGGGAACCACAGGTGCCCTGAAGCACCTGATGTGGTGGGGTTGGCAGAACAGCACCCTGAGGGCACTGAAGAGAAGTGGGCACAGCTGGGGATTCTCCTGCCCAGCAGCCCCTGATACCTTTGAGGACCTGAACCATCATGAAATACACAAACATCTTCCAAAGAACTAAAGAAAAGCATGCCTTGAGAACAGAGTGAGGAAAGCCATTGTGACAAGATCAAAGTTTGGAGGTAAACTCATTAACCGAGCCTTCTAATCCATAATCATCAGAGCATAACTCACAGGATCACTTTCCTCAGGCTTAGATTAGTGTTATTAACAGATTCTTTCAATCCAAAGTAAGCATTGCCTCAGTAATCCTGAAGACAGACATACTGCTGCTTCAGTGCGGCATTCAAACCATGAAGCCTAAATCCTACAATAGAAGTCAAGTGCAGGTGCCTAAAGCTTTCAGCTAATATGACAATGTGTGAATTTGTAATGACAAGTTTAGTAACAATGAGTCCTGCTCTGGATTAAGAAATGTGATGTAGGGTTAACTAATTTTACATAAAAATAAAATAATAAAATAAAATAAAAATACTCTGCAGTCTGCATATGCACTAAATGTGCATGACAGATAAAGTACTGTTTAAGTCCGACTTTGCAGGTAATTGCATCCAAAGTGTAATATATTACAAATAATGCAATTCATTTTGAGCTATTGTACAAATTGTAATCATATTCTGCATCTGTTAAATTTTCAATCGATCAAGCAACTTCCACTTTCATTAGTCTCTGTAGTTATTACCGAAACCCATGTCTTCTGAAAGTCTTAATTATCTTCTTAACAATTTTCAATATGTACAATATGTTATTTAACTTACTTAACTGTTAACTTATTATGCAAAATTCACTTTTACATGGTGTTGCTGCAATGTCACGTGAATGGACTGATTCGCATGCGTCAACTCCTGGGCCTTCGTGTCCTACAGCTCGGGTGCCTCAGGCTCGCTGGCTGTGGGGAAGAGGCCGCCGTTCCGGAGCATCCAGGCCAGGTATCCCAAATGCGGCCGGCTCTCTGGACGGAGAAGGAGGTGCAGTGTGGGTGAGTCCATCTTTTTTTCTTCCTTCTTTTATCTCGTATTTGAGAGGTCAGTTATTCTGTCATGAGTAGCTGACGAAGAAGGATGAGGAGGAAACAGTATACGGACAGGAAAGTGTTTTACGGTTGATTCACATACAGACAGCATGACATCGAATAATAACTGCCAAAGGACTGAACAGAACAGGGAGTATAAATACACAGGGTCAGTGAGGGAACTAAACAGGCACAGGTGGAGGAAGATGAACAAATCAGGGACTAAAAAGAACAGGTGCAGACATGACAAAATGTAATAGTGACAGGTAGACCTATAATAAGTGTTTATATTCGGACTGGTCCAGGTCGTACCGCTGTGGAATAGCCCAGTACCTCTGTGACTCGCCACAGACATAAACAGAGAGAAATAGCTCCGGCTACAATGTTCTTCCGCAAGACATATACGGTTTTGTTTATTAATCACTAGAGTGCCAAAAGTTACGAACTGCAGCTACTCTTATCTGTATGACCATAGATAACAGAGTAGGCCATTAAATGTTTCCACTGCTGAGGAAAAAAGTCCAAGTGCATGTGCATTGATATTCGATGTGTTGCAATTATTTTGTTTCTCAATGTCTGACAAGAACGTGGCAGGAGAGGTTTCTGTGAGTGCTAAATGCTTCAGGTCGATTAAAAGAAAAAACGAGAGACCACACAACTTGAGTGTAGGGAAATGAGATCAGGTTTAATGTAATAAGGTTTACAGTGTCTGCTCTCTGGGAATTAAATGTTATGTGTTATGTTTTTTAATACAGATAGTGATTGTAATAGACCACTGTTTGGACACAGGCTTACTGTAAACTGTTGCTGTCAGGACAGTAGAACACTGGACCACTGGACCAACTGCACTCTGTGTTTTCTAACAAGTATTTACACAGTAATATATTACAAATGCCTACTATATAAGCCTGTTAAGATTCCCAGAGAGTGGAGTTAGTCAGCTTGCCAACATTTTGACACTGTACGTGTGCCAAGAAAGGTTTAAACAATAGCTACAGTGTAAACCAACATAATTCAACTAATGATTATATGATATATTTTCAAATTATATCTGTTTTGTTTACGGGTTGTTCTCAAACACTCTAAACCTGTTGAGCTGTTGGCCTATCAGTGCTCATGTGTGGCAGGGCTTGCTCTATGTAATCATAATGTAGCAACACACAATTTGTTTGTGTGTATGTTCTGAATTTATACTTAATTTGTACTTAGTATATATATATATATATATATATATATATATATATATATACAGGTTCTGGTCATATAATTAGAATATCATCAAAAAGTTGATTTATTTCACTAATTCCATTCAAAAAGTGAAACTTGTATATTATATTCATTCATTACACACAGACTGATATATTTCAAATGTTTATTTCTTTTAATTTTGATGATTATAACTGACAACTAAGGAAAATCCCAAATTCAGTATCTCAGAAAATTAGAATATTGTGAAAAGGTTCAATATTGAAGACACCTGGTGCCACACTCTAATCAGCTAATTAACTCAAAAAACCTGCAAAGGCCTTTAAATGGTCTCTCAGTCTAGTTATATAGGCTACACAATCATGGGGAAGACTGCTGACTTGACAGTTGTCTAAAAGACGACCACTGACACCTTGCACAAGGAGGGCAAGACACAAAAGGTCATTGCAAAAGAGACTGGCTGTTCACAGAGCTCTGTGTCCAAACACATTAATAGAGAGGCGAAGGGAAGGAAAAGATGTGGTAGAAAAAAGTGTACAAGCAATAGGGATAACCGCACCCTGGAGAGGATTGTGAAAAAAACCCATTCATAAATGAGGGGGAGATTCACAAAGAGTGGACTGCAGCTGGAGTCAGTGCTTCAAGAACCACTACGCACAGACGTATGCAAGACATGGGTTTCAGCTGTCGCATTCCTTGTGTCAAGCCACTCTTGAACATACAGCATCAGAAGCGTCTCACCTGGGCTAAAGACAAAAAGGACTGGACTGCTGCTGAGTGGTCCAAAGTTATGTTCTCTGATGAAAGTAAATGTTGAATTTCCTTTGGAAATCAGGGTCCCAGAGTCTGGAGGAAGAGAGGAGAGGCACACAATCCACGTTGCTTGAGGTCCAGTGTAAAGTTTCCACAGTCAGTGATGGTTTGGGGTGCCATGTCATCTGCTGGTGTTGGTCCACTATGTTTTCTGAGGTCCAAGGTCACAGCCGTATACCAGGAAGTTTTAGAGCACTTCATGCTTCCTGCTGCTGACCAACTTTATGGAGATGCAGATTTCATTTTCCAACAGGACTTGGCAGTAACCAGTACCTGGTTTAAGGACCATGGTATCCCTGTTCTTAATTGGTCAGCAAACTCGCCTGACCTTAACCCCATAGAAAATCTATGGGGTATTGTGAAGAGGAAGATGCGATATGCCAGACCCAACAATGCTGTACGTGCTCATACTTTTCATGTTCATACTTTTCAGTTGGCCAAGATTTCTAAAAATCATTTCTTTGTATTGGTCTTAAGTAATATTCTAATTTTCTGAGATAATGAATTTGGGATTTTCATTAGTTGTCAGTTATAATCATCAAAATAAAAAGAAATAAACATTTGAAATATATCAGTCTGTGTGTAATGAATGAATATAATATACAAGTTTCACTTTTTGAATGGAATTAGTGAAATAAATCAACTTTTTGATGATATTCTAATTATATGACCAGCACCTGTATATATACTGTGCATATACACTACCAGTCAAAAGTTTGGAAACTGTACTATTTTGATTGTTTCTTCTGCTCACCAAAGCTGAATTTATTTGATCCAAAATACAGCAAAAACAGTATTATTGTGAAATATTTTTATAATTTAAAATAACTTTTAAAATGTCATTTATTTCTGTGATTCAAAGCTGAATTTTCAGTCTTCAGTGTCACATGATCCTTGAGAAATCATTCTAATATGATGATTTGCTGCTTAAGAAACATTTATGATTAATAGATTTAGATTAATAGATGATTAATTCAATTAATTTTTTTCAGGATTATTTAATCAACTGATCAATTTAATGCATCCTTGCTGAATAAATATATTAATTTCTTTAAGTTCTTTCCCAAAAAATAAAATAATAATTCTTACCGACCCAAAACTTTTGAACGGTAGTACAATGTTACAAAGGGTTTCTATTTCAGATAAATACTGTTCTTTTGAGCTTTCTATTCATCAAAGAATCCTAAAAAAAAATTTTTACACAACTGCTTTCAACATTGATAATAATCATAAATCTTTCTTGAGCAGCAAATCATCATATTAGAATGATTTCTGAAGGATGATGTGACACTGAAGACTGGAGTAATGATGCTGAAAATTCAGCTTTGCATCACACTTCTTTCAAAAACAATCAAAATAGTACAGTTTCCAAACTTTTGACTGGTAGTTATATGGGAAATTATTCAACTGTGTATATACTGTATATGGGAAATCATTTTTAATTTTTTGTCACATGCATGATGTACAGGTACATCAGCAGTGAAATTAAAAGTAATGAAAAGTTAAATACAATTAACTTTATATATACACCTATTAGGCATAACATTATGACCACTGACAGGTGAAGTGAATAACTGATTATCTCTTCATCACGGCACCTGTTAGTGGGTGGGATATATTAGGCAGCAAGTGAACATTTTGTCTTCAAAGTTGATGTGTTAGAAGCAGGAAAAATGGACAAGTGTAAGGATTTGAGTGAGTTTGTGAGGACTAAATTGTCATGGCTAGACGACTGGGTCAGAGCATCTCCAAAACTGCAGCTCTTCTGGGGTGTTTAGAAATTAAACAGTTAGAATGTTCGGTAGACTTTATCAATTTTTGCTTTGTCTTTTTATTCTCTGAAATTTTCTGGGGACCCCTTAGAACCTTCTGGAGGACCCCTGGGGAGCACGTACACACATGCGCACTCTTCAGAAACGGTGCTTTAAATCTCTTGACAAACTAAAAGACTAAAATCAACTCTGATCGGTATATATATATATATATATATATATATATATATATATATATATATATATATATATATATATATATATATATATACACTCACCTAAAGGATTATTAGGAACACCTGTTCAATTTCTCATTAATGCAATTATCTAATCAACCAATCACATGGCAGTTGCTTCAATGCATTTAGGGGTGTGGTCCTGGTCAAGACAATCTCCTGAACTCCAAACTGAATGTCAGAATGGGAAAGAAAGGTGATTTAAGCAATTTTGAGCGTGGCATGGTTGTTGGTGCCAGACGGGCCGGTCTGAGTATTTCACAATCTGCTCAGTTACTGGGATTTTCACGCACAACCATTTCTAGAGTTTACAAAGAATGGTGTGAAAAGGGAAAAACATCCAGTATGCGGCAGTCCTGTGGGCGAAAATGCCTTGTTGATGCTAGAGGTCAGAGGAGAATGGGCCGACTGATTCAAGCTGATAGAAGAGCAACTTTGACTGAAATAACCACTCGTTACAACCGAGGTATGCAGCAAAGCATTTGTGAAGCCACAACACGCACAACCTTGAGGCGGATGGGCTACAACAGCAGAAGACCCCACCGGGTACCACTCATCTCCACTACAAATAGGAAAAAGAGGCTACAGTTTGCACGAGCTCACCAAAATTGGACAGTTGAAGACTGGAAAAATGTTGCCTGGTCTGATGAGTCTCGATTTCTGTTGAGACATTCAGATGGTAGAGTCAGAATTTGGCGTAAACAGAATGAGAACATGGATCTATCATGCCTTGTTACCACTGTGCAGGCTGGTGGTGGTGGTGTAATGGTGTGGAGGATGTTTTCTTGGCACACTTTAGGCCCCTTAGTGCCAATTGGGCATTGTTTAAATGCCACAGCCTACCTGAGCATTGTTTCTGACCATGTCCATCCCTTTATGACCACCATGTACCCATCCTCTGATGGCTATTTCCAGCAGGATAATGCACCATGTCACAAAGCTCGAATCATTTCAAATTGGTTTCTTGAACATGACAATGAGTTCACTGTACTAAAATGGCCCCCACAGTCACCAGATCTCAACCCAATAGAGCATCTTTGGGATGTGGTGGAACGGGAGCTTCGTGCCCTGGATGTGCATCCCACAAATCTCCATCAACTGCAAGATGCTATCCTATCAATATGGGCCAACATTTCTAAAGAATGCTTTCAGCACCTTGTTGAATCAATGCCACGTAGAATTAAGGCAGTTCTGAAGGCGAAAGGGGGTCAAACACAGTATTAGTATGGTGTTCCTAATAATCCTTTAGGTGAGTGTATATATATATGTGTGTGTACACGTGTGTGTGTATGTGTGTGTGTGTATGTTATCTTCACTGTCAATACTGGTAGGTGTACAGTACAGTTACAACAACAGACATCGGATGGTGTGGAATTTATTTTCATTCATTCTACATTCAATACTAAAAGTGCTAGTGTTGGTCTTAAGGTGAACAAATTTATTGAACAAATACATGGTAGGATGCATACTTTCTGTAGCTGGAGGGTTTGGTCATAATAGCACAGACCTACCGTGGCAGCACTTTGCTTTTCAGATTCACCCTTTGCAGTTCCTGTTCCGGTCACCTGAACCATGAATTTCAGTGATGGTTTAATGAACCTGCCAAAACCACATCAGGAAAACCTGTAAATAGTGAAAATGTCAAAGCATTGATATTTCTTGCATTTTAGCACCATACATATTACATTTACATGTTCTTATCGTAATTTTTTTTTTGACCCACTTATATTAGGTGGCATTAACTACTATGTACTAACATTTAAATTAATAATTTGATACAATGCACTTATTGTGTACATACATGTTTTTACATTGTACTTATATTTTAAAAATTACCTGCATGTAATTACATCTGTAATACATTTCTGTAGTTACATTTATAATTATACTGTTGACACTTCCCTTGCACCTAACCCTACCCTTAAACCTACCCATACCACCACACCTGTCCCTAACACTACCTGTATCCCACCTCAATATCAGCAGAAGTGTTTTGCAATACAATATAAACACAATAAGTACATTGTACTTATTTGTTTGATGTAAGTACATAGTAGTTAAGGCCACCTAATATAAGGTGGGACATTTTTTTTAATGCAAGAACTTTATTGAACAATATAAACTTGACAAACAAAATTTGCCTGGTATAAAATATGAAATGTCTTAATTAGACAACAGACAAGCAAGCAAGTAACTTGCACTGGTCTATTTGACATGCTGTTTACATTCTTAGACAATTTTCCATGTTTGTGGCTTGGACAGCCTTTGCCTGTTAGTGTTAATGTGTAATTTTATATTTGCAAGATATAAAGTTGTATTCAGTCTCTTATTTTGATATGTGTTTTTATTTTAACTATGTGTACTGTGCTAGATGCTAGACATTGAGTGAAACATTCTGGACTTTACGTCTGCACCTGATATTCATTGGAACTGTCTATCTAACTGTCTGTCTAAATTGGGCAAATGTGTCATAACAATAGAGACTATTTGTGAGGTAACTCCTAGATTATTAAATATGTCTACATACCTGGGGGAGAAACGGATGCCCCTGTCAGAACCTGCAAATCGCTGTAGCCCAAAACACTGTTTGAGTGACAGCTGCTCCAGCTGCTGCCTCAGCTAGATGATTTCTTCCCGAAGACTTTAGTTTTCATCCAGAACCGAGTCAACAAATGCGGGCTGCGGTGCTGTGCTGTAATCATGGTCATTGGTATATGGCAGGAATTTTCATCAGTTTCCATATTCTCCGGTCTCGTTCTCCTTTCTCAAACCCCAAGCCTTCTCACTCCAAGAGAGTAATTATTCCAAAGGAACAGCACAGGTACGGCACCAGGAATTCAGCCTTCACCTGCCTCCTACTTCAGAAGGCTCAGTGAGCTTTTCTGGCACAAAGTGCCGACTGCACACCCGTGTATGGTGAGATATAGGGTCTTCTAAAGGCTAAATTCTAAAGACTAAAGATGTTCATGCTTCTGGGTTCCCATAATCACCTTTACACATCATATAAATTGGGGGCATATGGAACCCGCAAGATCTAACCGGCTCCAAATACACATATTCAGCATGCCAGCCATTAATGGAGTGAAGGAACATGATGAGGGGGCAGCCGTAGGGAGCGAGCAAGATGCAGCGTTGATCGAAATAGAAAGCCAGCACAATCGCAGCATCCATTAATGAAACATATAACCAGCAAACTGAGCTCTGAATGCTATTGATTGGAATGTTGAATATATAAAATGCCTATTGAAACAGTGAACGACTGTATTCCAAGCTGAGCCTTGTCAAAGCCCTTACAATGGGTTGCAAGACCAGATTCTGCCCAAATGCATGCTCTTTGTTGAGCTGCAGTATTTTGCACACTTTCACTTCATTTTAATACATTTTAAATAGCTTATCAATTGGGTAAGTCACATCATTCTCACTTAATAGACAATATGGCTTTAATTATGCCTGCAGGATTATTGTTCATGGTACACAGAAGAGCACATCGAGGTGGCACCAATATATTTACACAAGAATCACAACCGTGAGACACAATGGATCATACACTCTAAATTTGATTGTTGATTCTCATGCAAATCGCTCTGATTGCCATGACAACAGCTAAGTTACCAACTGAAGCTGATCTGGGGTGCGTTTCCCAAAAGCATTGTTAGCCAACTATGGTCACAAGTTCTGTCGTTATCAACGTAGTTTAACGAGTCTGTGGTTTTTCCAAAACCATAGTTCCAACGAACATTCGCAAACAGCATCACAAAGTTGTGTGGTTGGAACGACAGCTTTTGACTTGTGGTTAGAAGCATAGTTTCTTGTTTGCATGACATGTGGACTTAAATCCTTATCTTGAGCAAAATAAACAAGCTGACATTCAGTACAATCTATATCTTTTATTTCGTTTACAAATGTAATTTAGGTCTTTTAGTTTGTCAAGAGATTTAAAGCACCGTTTCTGAAGAGTGCGCATGTGTGTACGTGCTCTAGTACAGGGGTTTTCAAACTGGAGTCCAGGTACCCCCAGGGGACCTCCAGAAGGTTCTAAGGGGTCCCCGGAAAATTTCAGAGAATAAAAAGACAACGCAAAAATGGATAAAGTCTACCAAACATTCTAACTGTTTAATTTCTAAATGTTTATCTCCTTTCTTGCCATATACATTCCAGAATTGTATACCTGTATGTTTGCTTTGTATCTTTATCCCCTTTATCATGCTCACTGGGGTTGTAAGGCAGTTTTCTTAACTTAGTATGTACGCCGCTTACATACATTTATTGTGAAAGTTGCTTATACAAATAATTTTTAATTGAAAATGTTGTTCTTCAGGTTTATACATCCAGCATTAAGTATAGCCAATTTAAGTTGGGAAACAATATGTTGTATTTGTTATGTCACACTTACTATTTATCTAACAGTTTAAATGTTTTTTCTTACATAAAAATAAATGGATTTTAAGAAGGGGGTCCCTCATAAAAGGTTCATCATATTTGGGGGTCCTTGGCATCATAAAGTTTGAAAACCCCTGCTCTAGTACGTAAAAACGAGCCTATGATTGAATCTGGAAATAAAGCAAAATGAGAATTACTTCTCAGATGCCATAATTTATGTCCGTAATTTATAGCAAAACATAGCATGAATTTGATCTCACATGAATTCATTAAAAGAAGTTATTACTCCACCATCTGCGTGACATCATTGGTTGAACGACAAATTTGCGAAACAGTCAGGAAACAGTCGTGACTAGCTAGTTGATTTCTTCAGCGATGCATCTTACTATGGTAGTAAAGCAGTGAGTTACGTCGTTGTACGGGAAATGCACCCCTGAGCAGTTTCCCACATCAGTCGACGGGAAGCCTACTGTAGCCTACTAGAAGTAAAATTACAGAAACAATATATTTGTTTTTCACTGATTTTAGTACATACTGCAAAAGAACAGGAAATTGAACACAGAGCTAGGCTTTTGAGTTTTAAGCCCCCAATATTTTTTCTAATATAAAACCATTGTTTTTCTAATGAGAAGCTTTTGATTACTTTTTCTTGATCAGTTTAACATTATTTAAGTCAAAGAGTGCTTTAGATCAACCATGGTAATTTGTGACACAGGCCGGATTGACAGGCCAGATTTGTGGGCTGCCAGTTGCTGTCCATAGCAGAAACAAATATTGAGATTTAATTAGTTTGACAGACATGTAGCCCATTTCTCTTTTACCATATAGCCAGGAGTATTTGTGTAAAAAAAAAAAAAACTGACCAACACAGACAGAGCTGTATTTTAGTTACCATCAGAGTTTTTTTTTCTATCCTTCTGATCTAAATGACCTACTGAACTATCCAACCCTTTCCATTTTCTTTAGAGAACTTCATTCTCTAATATCTTATTGATCCCACATGTAATGACCCATTAAATGTGAGTGTGTGGTGTGTTTACTCTGATGTTTGTGCGTGTTCCAGCCATTCCATCAATGTAGGAACCTAGAGTTTGAGTTTCACTGCCCAAACTTTGGCAACCACCAGATCTTGCAGGATCGCTCTTTATAACATTTCTTCTCCATTCTCTTTTTCTTTTATGCATTTGTACTTCTGCTCTAGAATCAAACCCAAAAAACGTGAACTGCTTACCTTTCTTTTGGCTTGCAGTTGGCTCTGATAGTTGTCTGATGAATCACCAGGAATTTCTCCTCCCCAAAGCGTCAACCCAACAATAGTGTAGGTAATGCCCATGACCACCAGGGGCAGAACGTACACCAGCACTGCCACGATAATATGATACCTGTAATGAGCGAGAGAGAGAGATAAAGCTCAGTGCCTTTGCTGCGACAACAAGAGCTCACTAAACCAGCCTCACTTACACACTGTGTGATACTTACTTTTTGTTTTATGAATGTTTATTGTCTGACTGTATTTAACTCCAAGATAATTTGAGAAAAGTCCAATGTGACCCAAAATATCCAAGTACACCTCGCTGCAGCCTGTAGCACAATGATCATATACATAGTTGACGTTGTAACACGCATGCTCGGTGGTGTATTTTGATGATGTGATAAGCGCATGAGGTATTAACTGCAATTTTGCTTTGTTTTGTTATTTTATATATCTGTAATGCCCTCTCGTTTGATGAATAAAGTAAATGGTTCATTGGTTTAACATGCATGCGCTGTAGGTTTCGATTATATCATGAAAGTTTAAACACACATCCGTGCGATGACCTATTATATTATATAACATTTTATGAAATCTGTATGGCATATGGCATCTTTGTTTAACAGGATATATTAATGTTTAATTAAGATGTTACTGGATATGCATTTTGTATTTTATTTCCAATGACACAGCCCATATTAGTGTTGTATTATTGTAATCCATTAGCTATTATAAGTTTACACGAAGCACTGTAACATATGCAGAAGTTGCACTATAACTAGTTAATTAGGATATCCATCACTCTGACAGAGTTAAGTCTCTTAATTTTTTTGTCTGTTTTTATCCGTTTATCCTGAGGAGATGTTCTAAAGAGCCTCTATCAGAGCAAAGAAGGCATCTTGCTCTTCCCCCAGACATGGAGGTTCACTGGGCTTGGCAGGGCATCATAGACAGCTTGTACCAGGAAACGGACCCGATGGAAATCTGCCTGCAAGATGTTCGCACAGGTAATCCTGCACTGCAGTGTACTATCCCACTCCCTGCACTGAGGAGTCAATGTAGTTGTTCTTGAGGAGAAACTCTGTCAGTCTTCACGAGACGATGCTGAAAAACACCTTTCCTTCAACACTCAGTAGTGAGATGGTTCGAAACTGGTTGATGTTTTTCGAGTTCTCCTCTTTGGGGATCCACACTCCCTCAGCACACATCCACTGGTCAGCGACTCTTCCTCTTTGCCAAATCACCTTCAAGATCTTCCACAGGTGCTGGAGAAGCTTTAGACAGCACTTATAGACCAAATAAGATACGCCACTAGGGCCAGGATCATCAGCTGCTAATAGTCGTTTCTCCTCATCAGTAGCTTTCTTGTGCTGTTTCTTGAGGGTGCACAGCTCCTGACGCAGGTATTGTATCTTGGTTGTCCTGCGGTTCATGGTGTAGGAGGTAGGCTTGGTTTTTCCTTTCTCTACCCGGCCTAATCTTTCTGAGGCATAGCTGCCGTTGATGGTAGTCATCGTTTGGAGTCGGCTGTCAGCATCTCCTTTGGCTGTGGCTTGGATGATGTTGGACACATCCTCATCAAACTGCAGCCACTTACTTCGTTTGCTGGCTGGGGGCCACTTGATCCGCTGTTGGGGAACTACTCTGCTGGGATTTGGAGGCTCTGATATGTGGAGGTATCAGGTTGCCTCCTGGCCGGGCTCCTCCTGCGTCTCACCAGGTTCAAGACCTGTGCGTTGCACCTCACTTTCCCGCTCCAAACATTTCATTCCGGCCTGATGGATTTTAGGCCACGATGATTCTTGCACAGCTTTCCGCAAATGCATGTCACATTCATTGTCTGTCCGTTTGCATGGGTTGTTAATCTTTGGTCCGTCCGATTGGAGATCTCATCCTCCACCCCTCTCGGGATCTCCTGGGGGTATCTGTCTGTGGGGCTTTCTGTAGCTTATTTGGGTTCTCTCTCGCGAAAGACACAGGCTAGGGTGCTAACCCATACTGTCTCAGGTGCCGTCTTTCCGTGCCATCAACTGTCTCTCCAGTAGTCGACCAAACTGTTCTTGCTTGTCACCTAGTCTATTCCTAGGAGTCACTGGCTGAGCCAGACTATGCAACTATGCAAAAGAAACATCTCATGGATGCACTGGGATGCATCCTCAGTGATGTATCCTGGGATCATTGGGTGTTTCGTGTCTCGCAACATCATACACCCTCGCCCACACGACCCAGCCGGGGTTGAACAAGCCCCGACTTACATCCCAGTAGCAGTCCACGGAGCAGCCCTCTTAATCCAAAGCCACCTTGCCTGGCTGACCAGAGTCTTTGAGAAGTAGCCCAAGCTATAATAATCATAGCCTAATAATAATAATACATAGGCTATTCAAAACTCCCTTGTTGCTTAAATAAAGTTTAAATATAGCTACTGACTTAAAATAATGAAACAACAGTTTTTATCTAGGCTATTTATTCTATCTTTACTCACAATTTCAGTCTTGAATCCAACCTTACAGTTCTGCAATAACTTGAAGAAATAATGCAGTCTCAAACTTGACAGATTCCTTGTACAGATTCTGGACTGCAATCAAAATATTGCTGACACTGACAATATTTTCATACACCAGCTATGTGCAAACTATGTTTTCTATTAATAGAAAACATTATTTTATTATAATTAGAGTTAATATTGTTGTTGTTGTTGTTAATAATAACATTACTAATAGTATTATTATAGACAGCTACTACTACTACTACTATTAATAATATAAGAATGTGCATGCATATTTAAATAGCTCTCACATGAAAGGGTCTTCTGAAGGTCTCGGCCAGGCAACGTAGCAGAGGGTCCGCTTGGGTAATTGTTTGATGGTTGAAAAGAAACACAGTGGAAAGGCCAAAACCACAGCCAGCACCCAAATACACACAATGATCACCTTAGTGGCTGTGGCTGAGAGTCGTGGTTTCAGGGGGTGGATGATGGCCATGTACCTGTGCAACACATACAGATGACTGATTAGTCGCATGCCACACATACTGTATAGTCTGAAAGCTTCAAATAGCATCAATATGATAAAACATCAAGGACAGACCACAGTTTTAAATTTGTAGGCTGTGTAATGATCTAATAGCTGATTGATAACAGGTTGCATCAAAGATGGCATTCATTTCAGTGTGAGCTAAATCTTTCTCTTGGATACTATTCACCTGCCAGGTGAATACAACATTTCATAACAGAAAAGTAACTCTCACTCCAAGCCTTATTTTAATCATTTGGAAACACTGATTAATCATATGCCATTGATTACTTCTGAACTCCATAATGTGGGGCTAGCCTATGGGCTACCATATTCACAATCATTCAAGAGTGATCATAGGTAATTTGCTTTAACCACTTCTTAGCAGTGATTGTTAGAAAGCCAATTACTCTAGAGAAGGTTATTTTCGGTATATGGACAGCATGAATATCAAAGCACTTATGTGGGCCTCTTGGTACACAACAGGCAAGATGATGGAATGGTACACTGTGTATTAGTTTTAATAGTCATGAATATAAATACCAGCATGTGTCTAGTAAGCATTCACAAATGTAGATTAATTCATATACTGAAGTTAATTACAGCTAATTATATCATGCTGTGATGTGTTGAGTTAAGTTGCCACAATCATACAAACAGGCACATTTTATGAAAACAGTGCCATTTGCCGGTCCATTACTTTTTTAAAAAGCCTTAAAGGCACAAATCCTATTATTTTTCTTTAATTTATGAAAAAAATCCAATTTTAAACTATAAAATAATATTTGGTCTCAAACTAACAAGTGTGTTACTTATAAATCTCTATTGGTATATAAAAAAAAATTGGTAGATTAAAACATTTTGTCCATTACTGATTCCAAATTACATGACAAAAATTGTAATTAGTAAGGTATTCCACATTTTAGGTAATATAATCTGACTACTCTTTGATTACTTTTGACTCGTTTATCACATTGTTGCAATGTTGAGAAAACCTCTTTAAAAGTGAAATGATGACTGTAAATCCAGTGGTCAAATGCTTTGTGGCCTTTGAAATTTCCATGTAATTATAACCACTTGTTATAGTGGGTGGTATGTGTCTGCAATTTCACAAAACTAGAACACTATATATGCAATATGATTTTTTTTAGAAAGGAAATTTAAAACAAGAAAATGAAGAATTGGGGAGAACCAACAAATTATTAACGATTCACTGCCATTGTGTGAATAATAAGTAATCAATAAAAAAATTGTCTGATTACAAGTATTTTAAAACATAATATAATCTAATTACAAGTACTTCATTTTTGGAATCTGATTACATAATCCAAATTACATGTAATCAGTTATATCCAGCACTGAATACACATACGTACATACATACATACATATACATACACTGATCAGGCATAACATTATGACCTATTATGGCATAATATTATTCCTAATATTGTGTTGGTCCCCCTTTTGCTGCCAAAACAGCCCTGACCCGAGGCAATAACTTCACTAGACCCCTTGTGAGTTGCGAGGTGGGGCCTCCATGGATCGGACTTGTTTGTTCAGCACATCCCACAGATGCTCGATTGGATTGAGATCTGGGGAATTCGGAGGCCAAGTTAACACCTCAAACTCATTGTTGTGCTCCTCAAACTATTCCTGAACCATTTTTGCTTTGTGGCAGGGGGCATTATCCTGCTGAAAGAGGCCACAGCCACCAGGGAATACCGTTTCCATGAAAGGGTGTACATGGTCTGCAACAATGCTTACATGTCTAATAGTACGTATTAAAAGTAACAGCCACATGGATGGCAGGACCCAATGTTTCCCAGCGGAACATTACCCAAAGCATCACACTGCCTCCGCCGGCTTGCCTTCTTCCCATATTACATCCTGTTGCCATGTGTTCCCTAGGTAAGCGACGTACATGCACCCAGCCATCCATGTGATGTAACAGAAAACCTGATTCATCAGACCAGGCCACCTTCTTCCATTGCTCCATGGTCCAGTTCCAGTTGACTGGACCACACAGGCCAGCCTTCACTTCCCACGTGCAACAATGAGCCTTGGCCACCCATGACCCTGTCGCCGGTTCACCACTGTTCCTTCCTTGGACCACTTTTGATAGATACTGACCACTGCAGACCGAGAACACCCCACAAGAGCTGGAGTTTTGGAGATGCTCTGACACAGTTGTCTAGCCATCACAATTTGGCCCTTGTCAACCTCACTCAAATTTTTACGCTTGCCTATTTTTCCCTGCTTCTAACACATCAACTTTGAGGACAAAATGTTCACTTGCTGCCTAATATATCCCACCCACTAACAGGTGCCGTGATGAAGAGATAATCAATAAGTGTTATTCACTTCACCTGTCAGTGGTCATAATGTTATGCCTGATCAGTGTATACATATTATAAATACACACCAGACCACAAGTTAAGATATTTTTGTGTTTTAAGCCTTATTTTGTACTCTATTCATGGAAAACATCTGTAAAAATAATGTAAAACAAAATGTAAAAATATGTAATGTAAAACAAATGTAAAAATAATATCACATTCAAATGTAATGCCATTCATGACAAAATGTTTGAACTGAGATTGAACCTAATAGCCACTACTATTCATCAACAAATGTTGCACATAATAGTTTCATTAAAGTTTCATAAACAAACAAATGCACCAGAATGAGTTTTTTGTCAGCAATGCCATCTCTTTGAGAGTAAAATTAAACATTTATTGTACTGAAAATACTGTCTGGGCAAGTGGTGTCAGCACAAATCTCACACTTTCCTTCAAATGCAACTGCAAGCACATTGACCCACTGCAAATTCCTGCAGACATCACAATTGCTCTGTACATAAGAGTAGTGACTGCCTACCAGCAAAAACACAGTAACAGCAAATGTGGGTTGTGAGATATGTAGCCTGGAGCCATGAGCACTAAGTGACGTTTTGAGCACAGGAAATAACTGTGAAGAACACTCAAACTGAATTTGGTTTTCCATTTTCTGATATAATTCCCCTCTTGCAGTAACTATGTTTTAGTTGCTAATGTGTACTGGTAGCAAAAAACAACAACACCATCTTCCATATAATAAAGAGGTTATTTCACACATTTTGTTGTTGTTGTTCTTATTCCCTGAGGTTCACTTAATAATATTAGTAAAGGTTTTTGGGCCATAATCTGACATGATATAGCTTTTTATGACCATATTCGCTTTTTCATCCTTGAGTGTCAGATGCCTTTGATAAGGCTGCATTAGATTGTGACAGGATTCAAAAATAAACCACACTAAAGAATGTGCAGCACAGACTGTTCATATCATACTGACTTGATTAGAGACCTTGAAAAATAAAGTATGAATCAAGTCGCTTTTGCAGTTTAAGTTTCAATAAATGGTATAATGTTTGAATTTTAATTAGTAATTTTTAGATCTTTAATATCAAAATATCAAATGAAAGATTGAGGACCATTTAAATTTAATTTACAGTACCTCTGCTTTTACAGTAATATTTTTTTTTTTATAAAAGCCTTGTACATTTTTGCTACAGTTATATCCTTAAAGGGGTCCTTGATTATGATTTCACTTTTTCAACTTTAGTTAGTGTGTAATGTTGCTGTTTGAGCATAAACAACATCTGCAAAGTTATGACACTCAAAGTTCAATGCAATTTTCTTTTACAGCGCTTTTTAAGGATTACAACGGCTGGTAGGGACTACAACAAGCTTCTTCCCGGGTTGGTGACAACACAAAACCTAAAACCCGAGAACACACAACAAAGGGGGTGAGGCCGTGTTGGGCTGCTTTAGAGAAGAGAAAGAGTTGTTGTAGTAGAGTGTTTTGCCATGCCATCGAAACGCTGTTATTCTCACCCCGTCACGGACTCTGCCGTATTAGCATCATTGTCTCATAAGCAACTCAGGTGTTTTGTTGAACATAAGAGAGTGAACATAACAGTCTTCATGCACTCCCGACATCAGAGCCGCAGTGGATTCGTTTTGTTTTTGAAGAGAATGCACCCCCACATACCTAAATTTGTTTAAGTCTGCGCAAATCATTTTACACCAGACCAGACTGCTTTGTGAACGTGGGTCAATACAAAGGGACAATAAAAAACACAGGTTTTGTTAAAAAGTTGTTACACAAGGATGGATCAGTACCAACTGTTCATGATCCAGCTTATAGAGCGAAAATGGTCACGGCAGTAATGAAAGGGAGAACACGCACTGCTACCGTTCATCGGCATTGTTTTACGGATATAAAATTTAGCAGTTTATTAAGCACCCCCGAAAAGGCATAAGGTCTGTATATATTTGTTTGCTGTTAGTTGTAATAAGTGTTTTTGTGTCATTCGCTGTGAATGTTGATGATAATGCAAGGGAGAGAGAGTGTGTTTAAGGACAATACTTTAATGCGCACTTCTTGTACTGTGTTTTATTCAGCTCTTACAATGATTTTCTGGAGTGAAAACAGACGATTCATCTTTTGTCTGAAGCACAATAAACTTCATAAAACTCATTAAATCATTTAGACAGGGTCTGCTACAACAGGCTTGTACTAATAGTGTATAAAAGCAAGATGACAACCTAATTTATAACTGCAATTAAACTAAACTATACATGTTCTATCTCCATGCAGCATATATTCTCTGGCTCTGTAGGCATCATTGTCAGACTCCGATTCGAACAACTGAACACAGCTACTGACAGTTTCTGACATTTTCAGTCTGTGAGATTGTCCTGACACTGGAGCATGAGCTCTTGAAACTCCGCCCTCTTCTTGAAAGCTCATTTGCATTTAAAGGGACACACACAAAAACGGCACACTTTTGAATTTTTTTGAAAAGTGGCAATTTTAACATGCTATAAAAATGATCTGAATCAGAATCAGAATCAGAAAGAGCTTTATTGCCAAGTGTGCTTGCACACACAATGCATTTTTCTTGGTGCTGAAGCTTCCAGTGCACATATACACTCACCTAAAGGATTATTAGGAACACCTGTTCAATTTCTCATTAATGCAATTATCTAATCAACCAATCACATGGCAATTGCTTCAATGCATTTAGGGGTGTGGTCCTGGTCAAGACAATCTCCTGAACTCCAAACTGAATGTCAGAATGGGAAAGAAAGGTGATTTAAGCAATTTTGAGCGTGGCATGGTTGTTGGTGCCAGACGGGCCGGTCTGAGTATTTCACAATCTGCTCAGTTACTGGGATTTTCACGCACAACCATTTCTAGAGTTTACAAAGAATGGTGTGAAAAGGGAAAAACATCCAGTATGCGGCAGTCCTGTGGGTGAAAATGCCTTGTTGATGCTAGAGGTCAGAGGAGAATGGGCCGACTGATTCAAGCTGATAGAAGAGCAACTTTGACTGAAATAACCACTCGTTACAACCGAGGTATGCAGCAAAGCATTTGTGAAGCCACAACACGCACAACCTTGAGGCGGATGGGCTACAACAGCAGAAGACCCCACCGGGTACCACTCATCTCCACTACAAATAGGAAAAAGAGGCTACAATTTGCACGAGCCCACCAAAATTGGACAGTTGGAAGACTGGAAAAATGTTGCCTGGTCTGATGAGTCTCGATTTCTATTGAGACATTCAGATGGTAGAGTCAGAATTTGGCGTAAACAGAATGAGAACATGGATCCAGCATGCCTTGTTACCACTGTGCAGGCTGGTGGTGGTGTAATGGTGTGGGGGATGTTTTCTTGGCACACTTTAGGCCCCTTAGTGCCAATTGGGCATCGTTTAAATGCCACGGCCTACCTGAGCATTGTTTCTGACCATGTCCATCCCTTTATGACCACCATGTACCCATCCTCTGATGGCTACTGACAGCAGGATAATGCACCATGTCACAAATTGGTTTCTTGAACATGACAATGAGTTCACTGTACTAAAATGGCCCCCACAGTCACCAGATCTCAACCCAATAGAGCATCTTTGGGATGTGGTGGAACGGGAGCTTCGTGCCCTGGATGTGCATCCCACAAATCTCCATCAACTGCAAGATGCTATCCTATCAATATGGGCCAACATTTCTAAAGAATGCTTTCAGCACCTTGTTGAATCAATGCCACGTAGAATTAAGGCAGTTCTGAAGGCGAAAGGGGGTCAAACACAGTATTAGTATGGTGTTCCTAATAATCCTTTAGGTGAGTGTACAATACCAATACAACAAGGACATAGTAATTAAAATTCTAAGAATAAATTATAAAAATAGTATAAAAGTATACGGTATTTTGAGCTAAAACTTTACATACACACTCTGGGGACATCAGAGACTTATTTTAAATCTTGTAAAAAGAGGCATAATAGGTCCATTTTAAATATCAGTAATGTAATGCAAAGTGATTCAGCTCATCAATTCTTTACCTCACCAACTCATCTTTTAAGCATATTTGACCTTATACATATGGACAACAGTTCTATACGTTGACTGAATAATAGCTATGTTAATTTTAAAATGATCTCCATTCATATTAATGACCATTATATCTGATGAACCTGACATTTAACTAGAAGTTATAGTTCAAGCTGAGAGAAACACAAGCTTCAGGTATCAGTCTTACACATAATCAAAAGTTATGCTGCTTCCATTATTTTTACTAGAGCAATGTGACAACTTTCTGACATGAGTTTCACTGAAAGGACAGTGTAAAAAAGTAGTGTATAATATTTGACATTGGAGTGATGTCTGTCGAATATACAGCTCTTGCACTCATTGTACAGCATTGCATAACTCTGCCATTTGTCTTTCACTTACTCCAGAATTCATACAGCTCATGATGGCATCAAAAATGATGATATTTTCACACTGTGTTGAACTAACCGTCAATATCTAAAAGGTTACTGATGAAGTTCAAAAGTCCCATTTAATATGCATTATTTTCACATTATTTAGTTGGTGAGATTATAGTCTAATTATATGTCTAATCAGAGGAAAAATAAGGAAATGTGGATAAATAGACTTATCTTCTTAAAAGTTCCAAAGTATTGCTTTGGTCCTGAATACTGATACTCTCTGAGATATGTGGCTGCTATATTGCAGTTCTCCTGTCAGTTGGACTCATTCACATTAATTTGTATTGTTCTTTTAAAATCTCGATTTCATCTGATTAGAGGCAAGGATGGATCAAGATCAATGAGCACTAGCCATATAAGCACAAGCTCTCTGGTAGTGCTAAATGTAAGCTATTTGTCTCTCTCTGTTGATTCTGTTCACGGAGAGAAGAATTAATTTACAATTAAATTGGTGCGCATCCAGTTCACTATCTAATAAGTTTGGGCTAAATTAATTTTATGCTGCACAGTAAAAAAAAGCCAATGAGGTGACCCACTCCATGTAAAATAAACGGTTTATTACTACATGCATCTTCATTGTGAAAAATTCTGCTTGTCAACCTAATATTTTAAAGGGGTCATAAATTGAGATATGTTTTGACATGTAAGAGGTTAAGTTACATCCTGTAAGTTTCAGAACTTCATTGTTAGTTCAAAAGTGGCTTTTATTGAAACCAAGCTCTGAAAATGACTCGTTTCGGATTTTGTCTCTCTGTAGAGCATTATTTGTTTGTTGGGTACATTTTAATGTGGATTCTTTGGTAAATCAGTCACATTTGGGTGCAGGCTTTGCAAACAGACTTTTACTGTAAGATATGGACCCAAGAGTAATGGCACAACATGTATGTAATTGTCTTATTTCTAATGCCTGATCTGTGATTTCTGATATGATTCATGTACAGTCAGACGGTCTTTGTCTCAAAATCATTTATTACTGTTTATGTGTCAATAAATCAAGCCGATTAATCAATGATTAATTATGAATATTTGAATCAATTAATGAGATTAACTTGATGTAGCTACATTAACATTACAATCAATCAGTCAGTTCATCCTGTGAACACTCAGTATTGATTATTAATTAATTCTAAGAAAAGGATATTTTTCATGGCCACAGAAAAATAATTCTTCCTTTGTATTTACAGCGCTTAACAAGATTGATCATTTAAGTGACAATTTGTTTGCAGGCAGGTAGTCAGAACCTATATTGTGCACAAATTGTATTAACTAAATCACAGACAAGACTAAACTAACATAAAAATACGCACAAAACAAATACGTAAATTAGTAATATGTAGAGTTAAAGTGGTTGAAGAACCAGGTCAGAACAGATGGATGAAGCTATGAAAACACCTGGGAGAGCCATCAGTGACTACAAGCTCCTTTGTCTGAACAAAGGGGTTTACAGTTTTACTAACTACACAGCGATTTGTATATCATACATTACTTGCATTTAGCCTGAGCTGTTGACGAGCGTCCAATGTACAATCACAGGAGAAAGCCTTGATAGTTCGGTCCGATGGTGTTGAAGTTGCAATCGATTTCTTCTGCGTTTACTGAAGAAGATATGATGAACTTGCATGGTTATTTATATTCCGTCGAGCTTGAGGTGTTGGGCCTGCTGGCCCACCGGCCATGTGGTGGCATCGGGTTTCCTGTCCCACACACGCACATCCCTACTTGGCCTGGCTGAGAGCCAGCCAAAATGATGCGTCAGTTCAGCAAGAGAGAGAGAGGGCGGATCTGTCCATCTCTCTTTAAGTTCTGCGAGAAAGGTCACACCTCTAAAGGTCAATGAGTCAATCGTATTCAGGCTTTCAGAGGGAAAGTTTTACGATCCTTTGTCTCAAGCAGATCGTTTGCATATGTAACTGGATTGGTTGCTAATGAAGGAACTATTAAAGATTCTTGTAATACTAATATGTTGCACAGGTATCGACATATCATATACACAATCATTCAGATCTTTAAATTACAACTTCATAGGCACCAAACATGCCATACACATGATTTTCGTTAACCAACAGAAATTGAATTAATACATAGACCAAACCCTATAAAAGAAAAATCATGAGATGAATATATGTTTATATATTTCTCAAGTGGTTATAATATACATATTATATATATATATATATATATATATATATATATATATATATACACTCACCTAAAGGATTATTAGGAACACCTGTTCAATTTCTCATTAATGCAATTATCTAATCAACCAATCACATGGCAGTTGCTTCAATGCATTTAGGGGTGTGGTCCTGGTCAAGACAATCTCCTGAAATCCAAACTGAATGTCAGAATGGGAAAGAAAGGTGATTTAAGCAATTTTGAGCGTGGCATGGTTGTTGGTGCCAGACGGGCCGGTCTGAGTATTTCACAATCTGCTCAGTTACTGGGATTTTCATGCACAACCATTTCTAGAGTTTACAAAGAATGGTGTGAAAAGGGAAAAACATCCAGTATGCGGCAGTCCTGTGGGTGAAAATGCCTTGTTGATGCTAGAGGTCAGAGGAGAATGGGCCGACTGATTCAAGCTGATAGAAGAGCAACTTTGACTGAAATAACCACTCGTTACAACCGAGGTATGCAGCAAAGCATTTGTGAAGCCACAACACGCACAACCTTGAGGCGGATGGGCTACAACAGCAGAAGACCCCACCGGGTACCACTCATCTCCACTACAAATAGGAAAAAGAGGCTACAATTTGCACGAGCCCACCAAAATTGGACAGTTGAAGACTGGAAAAATGTTGCCTGGTCTGATGAGTCTCGATTTCTGTTGAGACATTCAGATGGTAGAGTCAGAATTTGGCGTAAACAGAATGAGAACATGGATCCAGCATGCCTTGTTACCACTGTGCAGGCTGGTGGTGGTGTAATGGTGTGGGGGATGTTTTCTTGGCACACTTTAGGCCCCTTAGTGCCAATTGGGCATCGTTTAAATGCCACGGCCTACCTGAGCATTGTTTCTGACCATGTCCATCCCTTTATGACCACCATGTACCCATCCTCTGATGGCTACTTCCAGCAGGATAATGCACCATGTCACAAAGCTCGAATCATTTCAAATTGGTTTCTTGAACATGACAATGAGTTCACTGTACTAAAATGGCCCCCACAGTCACCAGATCTCAACCCAATAGAGCATCTTTGGGATGTGGTGGAACGGGAGCTTCGTGCCCTGGATGTGCATCCCACAAATCTCCATCAACTGCAAGATGCTATCCTATCAATATGGGCCAACATTTCTAAAGAATGCTTTCAGCACCTTGTTGAACCAATGCCACGTAGAATTAAGGCAGTTCTGAAGGCGAAAGGGGGTCAAACACAGTATTAGTATGGTGTTCCTAATAATCCTTTAGGTGAGTGTATAGTCACCAGGAAATCAAAATGGACTGTGTGATTTGATTTCCATGACCAGAATGAATGTGCATCAGCACCTGCAAAGACGCCCCCTGAAGGTACTGTATATAAGTTAGCTGAGCTCACAGATCCACAATCATTGTGCAGCCATTCACTTCAAGTCAACCATTCTGTGTAAGAAGGACTGCCGGAGGCAATTTCCCCAGTCAAGAAAAATGACATGGAGTACAAACAAATAATCAGCAGACACATAAATAACTGTTTAACCCAATCTTAAATGAATCTGTCAAATCTACATGAATACATATCAAAGGACAGATTTAAAATGCATATAACTGTTCCAGAGGCTGTAAAAAAGAAGAAAAAAATATTTATATATTTATTTATTTAAAAAGCAGTAAGGCAAATTATTTTTATTCTGAAAAACTGTTATCAGTGTGACTTAAAGTCACCATGAAATCAAAATGGACAATTATTATTTTTGCATGGAATATTTATCTGTGTACATATTTTTTCTTTGTTCTTCTTTTGTGTACTTTCTTTATTCGTGTGCACTCCTAATCTTTAATCAAAATAGCTTCCCCTACATCTTGCAGAAACATCTCTTCTCTGATGATGTGTTTACTAGCGCAAGGGCGGGGCAACCTGTCACTCACATGACATCACAGCAGACCACTGCTATGATCCAACAATCCAATTATTTCCTTGTGACATTTTTGATGTGGCAAAATACATTTTATTTGAAAAATTTAATATTAATGTTTGAATTTTGTGAGTCATTAAATCTTTTTTTTTTTTTTGTAGAAAATTATTTTCTTTTTTTTTTTTAAACATGAAACCATTATAAGAAATATTGCATTAAAAAGGTTAGACCCATTGTATTACTGGGTTTTGTGTGTCTGATCCTGCACTTCCAACACTTAATGAATGAAAGCATGCATTAAAACAACATTTACTGAGTTCTCACAGTGATTTAATGTTAACGTAGCATGTACTCTACCTGTCGACTGCTATTGCGCTCATGGAGTAAATGCTTGCAAACACGGAGGTGACGGGGAAAAAGTTGTGAAATCTGCAGTAGGCTTCTCCAAAATACCAATCACCGTGCGTGGCATAAACAAAATTAATCAAAGTGTTGAAGGCGGCCATCGATGCGTCTGAAAACGCCAGGTTGAGCAGAAAGTAATTGGTGACGGTTCGCATCCGTTTATGAGCCAGAATGATCCACATGACGATCAGATTCCCGAACACAGCGATCGCTAGGATGGAGCTGTACGCCACCGACCAGAGCGCGACACGCCACGGCGGCTGCACGAACTGGTTTGTAAAGTTCCCCGTTAGGTTAGATCCGTTTTGTGGCTGTGTCATGGCGAAAATGTCCAGGAATCTTCTGATATAAAATATCTGAAGTGGACTGGAGACCGCGCGCGATGCAAACTGTTCTAAATGCGCGCGAGAGAGTCCGTTGCTCAAGCGGAAAACGGTCACTTATAAATAGTCGATTTGTTGCGAATCGATGCCAAATGAACCGACTGACAAATTCTCTAGTCTTGTCTATCGGTACGTAAATCACTTATAAGTTCTTAAAGGCGCGTGGTTGTCTCTTGACTCCTGTTGAACGCAGCCACGAGCGCAACACACAGTCAGATGCAGCGCCATGCACAATATGACAGGACTAACTAGTGCTACTGGGAGAGACCGTGATCGATTGATTCACGGCGTAGAGTTAAAGCACAGACAAGGACAAATTGGACTGAATCCTGAATTGAATCAATAAGTAAAATACATTTACGAAACAGCTAGGTCAATGCCCAGTAGTTCAGAAAAAAAACACCAGCATCTATAGGCAGAGGCTGTTGTGCCCCAAAAAAGCACCGTTATAGTATTCATTTAGTTACATATATTCCATGACCCATGATCCTTATTTTATGTGCATTATTACGGCATTATTTAAAAACAAAATCTCAACATGTGCCTCAACAAAAAAGATAGACTGTGATGTTTGGTTTTGGTGCAGTTCAAATAAAGTATGGATAAATTAGGCGTATGGGCATGTCTCCACTATATGCGTGAAGAATCTCAGGACTAACAATATATTGTATTACTCAATGTACTATATTGAAATAGATTTTTGGACATCCTATTGTTATTTTTTTTTTCCTGCAATTGTTATTGTACGTATCTGATAAGGCATTGTAGGCTATATTAGATATGTACACCCCCTACACCCACACACACTCCTGACCCATTTTTTAAAACAAAGTTATGCCACTGAATAAGCTGCATTAGACTCATGCTTATTTACCACACCATGCCATTGCCATATTGGTCCCTTATGGTGCTATGGTAACAGACAATCAATTTGCATACTTCTCACAGTGAAAGCACCAAAACCAAAATCATATTATGTACATATCAAACTAGAAATTTTAGACTAACTCATTGGTTAAACTGTCAGTCACCATGTTCCTGGCATCTATATTATGAATTTGTTTTATTTCTTTATCCCTGAGCTAAATGAAATTCCATATGCAATTTCATGTGCACATTTTGTAACCTTGGGAGAAATGTAAAACATGGCTGGGGCGATGAGACTGCTTTAGAGAGGAACTGAAGTTGAATGTGATGCACATTTTATGATTATTATAAGAATATTTGAGGAGTGTAATAAATTCAATGCATGTTCTCTCTGCAAACGATCAAACAGGATGTAAATGACAAGCCTCAATTGCTATTAAAATACAAAGGAGTATTTAAAAGCAAAAATATTTTTTATAATGTGTAGACATATTATTACAATATAATTATTATATCACATTATTGAGTAGCATTACTGCAACTGCATGGGATTTGGGGCTTTGTTACTTTGTTGCAGATGTTTAGGCTAATTAAATGAATTTGGAGGAGATACACATTCCTTATCCACAAGATTCTCACTAACCATAACCTGCTTTCATTTAATAAGTAAAGTAGCTTATTATGCTGTTTTACAGTCAAATTAATAATTTCAGGATGAATTGACACAATATAGACTCTTAATGACACTGAAATTAAGTAAAGAATTAAACCACAACCAATTTAAAAATGCACAAACACTGAACAAAAATTGGTGTAGAATTTACTATTTTCCCTCAGAAATTGCTAGTAAATTTTACAAATTAAGTAACACATTAAATGTGAAATTTTGAAGTAGAAAGAATCAAATAGTATTTTCTTGTAAAACATATACTCCAATAATCTTTATTTTATTTATTTCCCTTTTTTTATAGTATAGTTTTAACATTTTAATTCAAAACATCCAAAATAACTTAAAAGGGTAAAAACACATTACAAAAGCACCGTAAAAGTAGTTTGTATATGGCTTATACGCTATATTATGCAAAATCTTGCCAAAATAACAGCATGCCGGTTTGGATAAACATGAGGGTGAGTAAATAATGTAGTAAATCCAACCAGCTGGCTTCAATAAATAGCATGGTTTTAATGCAAATAATCAATTCCCCTTAACCAAAGATTCATTTAGATGTGAATCAAATATCAAAGGTTGACATTAAACAGCATGACTACTGTGTTTTTAAACATTTAGGCCAAGGGACCTTTTTTGCATTGCTAATTAAAGCAATAAGCCCCAAGAATCCGAGGTTTCCAGTGAATTTATAACAGCTAAGGGGCATTGTTGTTAAAAACCCCCTTAGCTGTTATAAATTCACTGTTAACCACGGCTTTACTGGGCTTATTGCTTTTATAAAACGGTTACCACAAAATACAAATATGAAAGCCAAAATATATGTATCAATGCAACATTCAGTGACAGCAACAGAAGTTACATTATTATGTCATTAGATGGCGGCAAAGACTGTCTTAATGAGTGAGTCACTCAGTAGCGAATACTTTTATATTGAAAGGACTAAAACTTGTCGTGTGAACACGGGAACAAGACGCAACTGACAAATGAGCGCTGTAACTGTCAGGACAAGGGAAACCCCTTTACTGTTAAAAGGATAAGATATCGCAGCAGACATTTAAGATTTTTTATTATGAACATAGGACTGACCTTAAGGAATATGCTAGGGTAATACAGTCGGTCACTCAATCTCTCTCACAATAATAAGCTTCAATGAACAATATCAATGAGGACAAACATATGTTTACATTGCTATGTTTGCTAAGGGTGTTGGCAGTGATACAGAGAACCGTTGGGTGAAGCGGTCATAGCTGCTTTATCGTCAATAAAACACAGCTATTGATCAATCAGTATCAAGGACTGTAACTAATTGTTTTATAAGTACAATGTTTATCTTTATTATAATTTGAATATGGATTCATATTTGATGAATACTGTGCATGATCTAATTCCGAAAAGTGCTGGGACATCACTGGTTTTCTGGAAAAGATATCATGTGATTCATGCTGAAATACCAGCGCTTTTCCCTGTACTCGCTTAGAAAGAATTATAAATGACAAAAAGTATAAATTCAATTTACCATTTGTACATGCATCCTACATCTTTGATCTAGTCAACCAAACAACAAAATTCAGTAAATAATTTCTTTAAAATTATGGCTCAGATGTTTTTTTACAGCATAAACACCAGTGACAGAGTTTATCACATTCTGCCAAATGTTGAGCTTGGTGGTTCATTAGATCTCATTCTGCTAGAGGTGATACAGGAAACAAGCTGTGCTGTTAGATACATGTACAAGGTCAGAGTTTACTCTCAGAGCCTTAATAAAAGATAAGAATAGCCTACCAGACTATTCCAGCAGAAGCTTCAAAAATGACTCCTCAATTGTCATTCTTTAGTGTCAGTGCATATGAGAGGATGAGAAAGATCCATTAAATAAGCATTTCAGTGATGTACACCTATGATATGTCAAAACACAAAGGAATTTTACAAAAAAAGATATGTAGCTAATATTCATTAATCACTAACGGAAAGTGTTGATAGCAGACTGTCCATCAAAAGATGGACAGTGAATCGTCAAGTTCTTCACAAGTAAAGTGAAGCACAAACAACTCATGGAAATTAGCGATCAATGTGATCAATTAATGTGAAAAGTATTGTACAGATAAGATCCTTCCACTCACATGGAGAGAAAAAGGCAGGGGGATGGATCAGTTTTGCCTCCAGAATGGTAATTAAACATACAAGGAAGTAATGAAGTAATTACATTTCTTTTCCTGCACGTACCCACACAATGAGGTAAATTATTTAATCACCCAAGGGTGCTGGTGGAACAGAAAAGAAAGTGACAGGGAGGACTGAGTCACAAATTGCTGCAGACAACATTCATTTTTGAAAATCTGTGGCAAGGTGCAGAAGTTGCCTAAATCTTATGCCACAAAAAAGCTCTATACATTTTAAGGATCAGTGACAAATACAAGTGTCCAGTTAGAAGTTATATTCATAAAAACATCTTATCTGATATTTTAATATACTGTACTTACTGAGCATGCATAGCATCTGCGTTTGATAAATAAATTCTAAGAAAAATAAATAAATAGATTATGCTAAACCGGTTTGCATTTCAAGAATTTCATTCTTTTAATGAGGCTTTTTTCTTCATTATGCACTCTCAGAAAAAAAGGCACAGCTCTGTCACTGGGGCAGTACCCTAAGGAACAAAAGAGAAAAGGTCTTACTTGCTCCTGCATATTAGTACTTTAAAGGTACATATCAGTACTTTAAGACTACATATTAGTACTTTAAAGGTACATATTAGTACATTTTTGCTTTTGTACCTTAGTATGACAGATCTGCCAGGCTCACTCACCAGCCAGTCACACTGCACACCATCTCCTGAGTACTAACCACGCACACCTGCACATCATCATCTCCCTCATCAAGACGGCTACAAAAACCACAGACCTCACTTCAATCAATGTCCAGTCTTGTTTATATGTTGTGGATTCCTGTCTAGATGGCTTCAAAGTCTAATCTCCAGTACCTACTTCCTGTGATCCTCTCCTGTGTTCTCCTCTCCAGCGCGCGTGTGCGTGTGCGTGTGTGTGTGTGTCCCCGTGTGTGTGTCCCCATGTGTGTGTCTCCGTGTGTGTGTGTGTCCCCGTGTGTGTGTCCCCGTGTGTGTGTGTGTCCCCGTGTGTGTGTGTGTGTGTGTGTCCCCGTGTGTGTGTGTGTCCCCGTGTGTGTGTGTCCCCGTGTGTGTGTGTGTCCCCGTGTGTGTGTGTGTCCCCGTGTGTGTGTGTGTCCCCGTGTGTGTGTGTGTGTCCCCGTGTGTGTGTGTGTGTCCCCGTGTGTGTGTGTGTCCCCGTGTGTGTGTCCCCATGTGTGTGTGTCCGTGTGTGTGTGTGTGTGTGTGTCCCCGTGTGTGTGTCCCCCCGTGTGTGTGTGTCCCCCCGTGTGTGTGTCCCCCCGTGTGTGTGTGTCCCCGTGTGTGTGTGTGTCCCCGTGTGTGTGTGTGTCCCCGTATGTGTGTGTGTCCCCGTGTGTCCCCGTGTGTGTGTGTGTCCCCGTGTGTGTGTGTCCCTGTGTGTGTGTGTCCCTGTGTGTGTGTGTCCCCGTGTGTCTCCATCACCGTGTGTGTGTCCCCGTGTGTCTCCATCACCGTGTGTGTCCCCGTGTGTCTCCATCACCATCCACAATCTCCTGGGCCTGTAAGGCAAACATCATCTTACATTCTTCATCAGAACAGTTAAAGTATCATCTTCAACCTGCTTACCATCCACGATTCTTCAGTTTCTGTTGTTGTCAAACTCCCTGCATAACGATGTTCTGTGCTATATATATATGACAGTTTCATATCAGGACAGTTGTAACACCCTGATTATTTTTTGACTTCATGCTTCAGATAAATTTCTTTTAAATATTAAAATGATTTAAAAAAAAAAAAAATTCTTTTCAAATTAATTTTAAAACATTTAATTTCAAACATCATAAATGGGTGTATTTTTTAATAAATGACATGCAGAAAATAAGGTTTGTGCATCAGTTTGACTTCCTTAGCCAATTGTTTCAATTTGTAATGGCACAAATCTTGAATTGAGTATGTCAGGTGACTCTTGAAAAATAGATGCTGAAGGTTGCCAGTCATGACCTGTAGAGTGATCTCAACATCGATCCACATCACATAATGTCTTCACTCTTTTAATGACGGCAGAGGTAAAACAAGCTGCTATACGAAGAACCACTGCTAAGGTTTCCTCCAAAAAGTCTCGCCTCCTTTCAATTATCACATATCACATCAACATGTCACATTCGTAGATGCCAGTAGGAAATAAACAGCTAGCCTCATGGGCTTCACCTGCCACCATCTCTGACATAGCCTCAGGTCACCCAGAGACATTACCAATATACACAAACATGAGCTTCCTCTGTCAGGGTGTGAAGAGCAAACAACTGATGAATACTCTACATTAATATCCAAATGAAACAAAGCATGCACAGCCTAAAATTTACTCATGATGAACGTACAGTACATCCAACCAAAATGGAAAATAATTACCAGTATAGTTTTCAGCCTAAAAAAACAGTTTTTCTTGTTTACTTGAAAATGGTGTAAGTGAGTTCAATTGTTGCACATCTAAACTCCTTCTGTGATAAAGGAAAAAGGTTTGACTAAACCTGTGTGCTTTTGGAAATCTATTGAAAAGTGATTGCTAGACTGCATGGGATGGCGCATTACTGTAAGAATTGATTCTAAGCAATTTCACTCCTCACTGCCAGTATCACAAACGTGAAGTGTAAATAAGTGTATACATTTAAAACAAAATGGCAAATGTGTAAATTTTTCTTGAAAGTAAGCATCAATAACAGGGACCATATGTTGAGAATGGACAGCATAACACAGACCCCATTCTCTCTTTCAGGCTCACTGAGAGTCATACACAAATATGAACTGCCAATGTTCATTTAACATTTCATGTCTTTTGGATATTATCGACTCATCTACAATGTAACCCTACAGTGACCCTTCCACTTAAGCTAATGAGCTGTTGTAATGAGCATGCTGCAGCCCAGGGTCCAAAACAAGTGTAATATTAATAAATGTCTAACATAGGTCTACTAATCCAAAGGTGACTTAAGTCATAACCTTGAATACATTTTATTAAAAAACAACACATGGAGTAGCAAGTGAACAAAAAGGTTTTCTGAGCCTCAAGACAGAGTTCGAGCAGCATTACAATATCAGCCTTGGATTCATGACATGGAAATGGGAATATGCGTGATTTGGTAAAGCATTGTTTTGAATAAATTATTTCATCAGAGGCTTTGTCACATGACCTTAGCTTTAATCCCCTTACATGTTTTTTTTAATGTTGAAAATGTGTTGACAACCCTAGTTTTTCCTTAGAATCATGTGAGCTGCTGTCAGGTCAATAAACACCTGCTACACCGTCCCATTCAAATCTGTCAAACCCCAGTATGATGCACCTGCTGTCCCACAAAGAGATTGACAAGTCATCATTCACTTTTTATTTTTATTTATTTATTTTTTAAATTTTGCAGCTAGGATAATCACATATTTAATTTTCCTTAGCATTTATAATTTTAATATTGTATTGTTACAATTATAACATTACAAATGATATAACATCAGAAATAGTAAAAATAGTTAGGTCACATTCAACTCTAATGAAGCTGAAGGACACAAAAAAAAAAGGTTATTCTATAACCGAGGGGCCACAACTGAAAATGCACAATCACTTCTACACTTAAGACGTGTGCACAGAATTTTAAACACAATCTGGGAGTTTGATCTTAGCGGACTGGATGTTTCCCTGATGTACTCTAGAGCCTAACCATGGATGGCTTTAAAAGCAAATAACAAAATCTTGAACTTAATCCATTGTTTTATCGGTAGCCAGGGAAGAGAGGCCAGAATTGGAGTTATATGGTTTCTCTTCTTAGTCAGCAGTCTGGCTGCAGCATTTTGAACAAGCTGTAACCTTGACAAGGACAACTCATAAACCCCTGCATATAACAATAATCTAGGCGCAAAGATATAAAAGCATAAATAACTTTATTATTTGATAAGACTGATTTCAATTTTGCACTATTCTTTACCAATTTACAAAGTATTTATTTGATGGTCAAATTTGAGATCTGAATGAAAAAGTACACCTAAATTAGTGCCATGACTTTTTACAGGTTAAAACTGCCCCATACTCTTTACTGGCGAACATGACATATCATCATCAGCATAACTATGATGTGAAATGCCATATTTATTCATATAGAGCCCAGCAGAATAATGTAAAGGGAAAACAGTAAAGGCCCTAAAATAGAGCCCTGAGGTACCCCATAGGTTACATGGAACAGCAGAAGAATAATGACAACATAAGGCTACTTCATTTTCCCCAAACACACCGCTCAACACGCTCTAATAAAATAATAATAAAATAAAATTTAATACTCTAATAAGGGCTGATTTCATACTATGACCAATTCTGAAACCCGACTGAAACTGATAAAAAAATTTGTGAATGTTGATTGAGTTTAAAATCCTTGTTTTATTTGCTTCTTTTCAGGATGCATCAGGCCAAATAAACATGTAAGTGGCATTTGAGAACCCCGGAATGGTGTCTAAAGTATCTGTTTATTTTCACAGTGGTTAATGAAGCAGAAATGGCACATTCACATATAAGCTATCAGATGATTTTTCTGTCCAAAACTAACTTAGACATCTAGAGCAAAAATCTGTAGATATGGGGGTTCAAATGGATTTAACTCAAAACAGTTTGTTTCATTTCCCCCCAACAAATCTGTCTGAATGGATTCCATGCTGTTTTATGATTTCCATGATTTATGCAGTGAGATCACACAGGTTCATGTGGTTTAAAGGAACATTTCTTGTTTTGCCAGCTTTACTGGTAAAAGAGCCAAAGAATAATTTAAGAGGAAATAAGAAACGGTCTGCTCATGTCTTCACAAATCCTGTCTCTTGGTTGGGTCACAAGATTTAATACTTTCTAAAGTAACATTTTAGAAAGAGTTTTATTTAAGCCGCAAGTGATGTCCTGCATAATAAGAAATGATGCGCATCAGACAGGGCTGAGCGATTTTATTTGAAACCAACTGGCACATTTTCCTCCAATGTAAAATTATAGCCTGCAAAAATAAAAGTTGGTTATAAACCAAGTCTTGACCATTACTATGCTTTTAAAAAAGCTTTTAGTTCCATTCTTAACTAACTGTATTCAAAACCGCTTTATAAATTACAAAAGAAAGTGATGACTAAGATACATATTCCCAGCCATAGAGAAAGTACCAGCCCTGAGGTGCTTCACATACTGTAAGTGCTACACTGTAACTGTGCTTTTCGTTCTCTCAGTCTTCCTCATCCTTCATTTCCATGACGACCCCAAGGCACAAAGGCCTCAGCAGAGCACATTGCCAGAACTTCATACACGTCTTCTCAAAAACACTCAACTAAATGCAAGTGACATTGGCATCGCCAAGATTTCATGGTTGTCACTTAACGCTTGAGAGGGAAGTTTCCTCTGTGGAGTCACACAAAAAATAGCAGAAAAAAAAAGTCCCCATAGGAGCACAATCAGGATGAAGTCATGTAATTGCTGTGATTCAGTGCAGATGTTTGAGGGACTTTTATGTTTATTAATTTCAGAAACCTTGAGCTCCTCCACTATTATCGCATTGATGAGCAATCACTAAATGTTCACCTGCACGGCTTGAGAGTTCCAGAAACCCAGTAGGCGGTCAATGCTTAATTTGCATCTCATACTAAAAATGTCTCTCATACACTTTTCAACATCGCATGTTCCTTACTTTCCCTTTCTGTTCAGATATAAACTCACTGGTCTGGCAAGGTCTTGGCATTTTGACAGATGGCGTTACGTCACAGACTCTGGGAAGAGACACAAGAAATGACAGTGAGGCAAATGTCACTGAGTCCTGATAAGAAAGTAAGGGGGCTGATGCTTAATTTAGCATACCGTGATAATAGCAATGCTGGAGTTCGACAACAAGAGCTGCTCTGCCATTGAATAGACTAATTAAAATTACATCATGGGTTTTCTTATCATGCTTATGGTACTGCACATGCTTGGGCATCGAGGGAGAGTCACAATTGCAGGCAATTATGAAAATTAAGATGAGATCACGCAGCATAGCGTGCTGTTTGTGAAGAGAAATCAGTGTAAAAAAGCTTAGGTGGCTCACGGAAGCATTAGACAAACAGCTTTTCAATTTTCAATTATCCGACTTTTAAATGTGCAAGAAATTAAACAACTTCTAAAACAATGGAACAAAATGACTCCAAATCTCCATGTCTGCACCGGATGGTAAGTGATCATTTCCCTCTCACATTGCACTTGAAAAGACGATTTTGTCATCTGTAGGTTGTGATTTAGATCACTGGCTTCAGTATCTCAGATATCTAGTTTCAATATCTTTACAGATTCAGGGTAAGAACCTATTTGACTTAGACAATCACTTGTGATCAAGTGGAGGAACGTTTCTGACCTGAAAGGGGCCATTTTATGGGTAATGGCCAAACGTCCTTTTCCACTACACAATACTCATACTAGTTTTAAGTGGTGAATTCAGCCATTACAATCACAGCCTTTATTAAAAGTTGTAGAAGTTCAAGTACAGCCACGCAGTCTCCATATATAAATAGTGTCAGTACAATGGGCTGCAATGCCAACATTCAAGTGCTTCAAGAGTCTATAGGCGACACAGGCAATCACTTAACACTTAAGTCAGGGTCTAAACACACATGGACCCAACATTTAGTATACAAATAAACCACAATAGTGCTCACAGGTGATAAAAGCATTAAAAAGAAAAGCTGCAAAATAGTAAAACAGTAATTTGCATAATTGATTCTTCCCAGTCATCATACAACATATCAGTTCCCTTTCAGTCGGTCACTTTCGACGTACGTCAGAACTGACCGACGAATTGGGATCTGTTTTAAGAGACCAATCTACTTCGAGTGATTAAAAACGAGCCAATGGACATTGGCATGTGGTTCACGCATTCCACGCACCGCCCCGCAGCGCAACTTCGGAGCCGAACGGTTTGCTATATCAAGCTGTTTCTACGAAAGTGTTTAGACGAGTCTCGAGGAGGATTGCTCTCTTACCTGGGTGCTGGTGTGACGGCGCGAGTCAGCGAGTGGCTGCTGCAACATACACTTGTTCCTGTGTTGGTTGGCTGGGCGTTTCCGTTTTTTGAGTGCTCACACGCAGGCTTGCAATCGGACTGCTGTGAGACTGCTGAGTGCTTCAGCACTTCTAAAAGAGCATTTCCTTCTAAAAGAGCAACACGGTTTGACCCTGCGTCTTTTTCAAGATGTCATTCAAACCGTGTGTTTCTGGATGCGGTTGTTTCCTGTCCTCATTTGACGGCCACGATCTCTCTCGCATATAAACATGTGAGATTGCGTTCGTGGGTGATTTCATGTTCTATCAGGACAACGTGATCACGTCGGCGCGTTGTTCGTCTCACCTTTCTCGTAAGGGCTTGAGCGTTCAGCGCACCGTGTGCCGTCGAGCGCCTGCTGACAGCGGGGGTTGTCACGGCAATCCAGCGCGTCACTCGGCGCTCTAGATGAGCGGTCAAGACTATGAAACCTCAAACGGGGTTCAGTCCCTTCGCCTATTCCCCGATCTAGTTTATTTTCTGGTGCACCAGAAAAGGGCTACTTCGGCTAATAAGCCTTGTTGACCTGAGGATTACAGTGGGGCTTCCCCGCCGGGTACATCTCCTCGGGCCCCCACTCCTCTATCGCATCACGAGCGTGCTGAGACTTTGTTCGTGGGTGGTTCATGTTTTCTCATGAGAACATGGCCATGTCGGCGCGTTGTTCATCTTGCCTTTTTTCATAGGGGCTTAAGTGTTCAGCGTGCCGTGTGCTGTCGGGTCTGATGGCCACGCTCACGGTCTCACATGCCTGCTGGTAGCTTACAGATGGGATTGCTGGTCCTAAAAATAAAAATAAAAAATAAAAAAAAAGGGGGCCAGCGTTTCGTTTGGGGCTCTGGCAGAGGACAGATGTCAATTGCTGCATTGGAGAGAGGGCTGTTATGCACTGGAAATGGTAATGCTGAGTCTCACACTATAATAGTGTGTGCTCATGCTGAATCAGATTCAGAGTTGACAGCCATGCTTTCCTGGGTGGCTGAGGCGTAGTGCAACGCGTAATTCGCCTTGCCTGCCCCTGTGCTTTTTTTTTCTTTTTTTTTTCCTCTTCTTCCCGGATGTGCATCGGAAAAGTTTAGCAGTGTGGAACTATTTGGTGTCAAAATATGGAACACTAAAAGGGCCATAAACTGTATACATTTTTTTCCCTCTCTCACTACCCTCTGTCCTGCATGCACGAGGGTAGTCCCGGCCCAGGGGTTATGCAGGAACTGCGTGCGATGATAGACCTCGCTCTCTGGGTGACGGAAATCACTGCACGCTCCCTGGGTCAGGCGATGTCCACACTAGTGGTCCAGGAATGTCACCTGGGGCTAAACCTGGCAGATATGCGTGAGTCCGACTAAGTGTGGTTCCTCAACGCCCCTGTCTGTCAGGCTGGCCTCTTCGGCGACGCCATCGAGAACTTCACCCAGTAGTTCTTGGTGGCCCAGAAGCGGACAGAGGTGGTTTAAAAAACATCCTGCCCCGACGACCAGCTGCTGCCTCCACCCAGTCTTCGGCCGCAGCGCCTCCGCCTGCTTGTCGCCGAGGGCGTCCCCCTGCATCTGCCTCCGCCCCTGCTAAGCCAAGCAGCAGCCTCCACCCAGGCAGCAGGTGGCCGGGCGCAAGGGAGGTGCCCAACCCGTCCAGGGTCCTGCGAAGTCCGCTGGCAAGCGGCCCTGAAACAGGCAGCCCAGTGAAAAGGGGATCTGCTCTCTGGGAACCGGTGTCCGCACCCCTCCCTCCCCCGGTGGTCCTGCCGCTGGCTCTCCGGAGTCCACATTCTCACAGCAGTTTCTTCCCTTCCTGGGCCCCGAGAGGGCCAGGTTGGCAGTGTGCGACGCCCCCGGGCCTTGCCGCTCCTTTTCTCTCCTTTCCCCCTCGCCAGGGGGCAGCAGTGTGGGCACCGAGGACGCCACAGGGCCTTCTCACCCACACTCTGCCCCAACCTGGAGTACTCAGGCAACACTCCGGGCCGCCTCCGGGCCTCCCTCGTTGCGTCTGCGTACTCCACCTCGTTGCCCCACCCTGGGTATGTCTGTGGTGGTATGTCCCGCTTGTTCGGTCTCTGGGGGCCTGGCTAGGTCCCCCAGACCTTCTCGCTGGCTCATCCGTACCTTCTGACTCGGCTACGCGATTCAGTTCGCTTGCCGGCCTCCCAAGTACAGGGGCATCCTCTTCACCACCGTGAGGAGCAGTGATGCCCATGTCTTGCGGTCAGAGATCGATGTCCTGCTGGCGAAGGACGCGGTCGAGCCAGTTCCTCCAGCTGATGTGAAGTCGGGGTTCTACAGGCCCTACTTCATTTTACCCAAGAAAGGTGGTGGGTTAAGGCCAATCTTGGACCTGCGCATTCTGAATCGGGCCCTGCACAATGCATTTTCGAATGCATCCGTCCCCGAGATTGGTTCGCAGCGATCAACCTGAAGCCCTCCGGGCTGTCCCTGTCGCCTCACGGCTTCACGAAACTTGCAGAGGCAGTCATTGTTCCGCTTAGCGAATGCGGCGTCCGCATCCTCAACTATCTCGATGACTGGCTCATACTGGCTCAGTCCCGGGATCAGTTGTGCGAACACTGGGACATGGTGCTCCATCACCTCAGCCTGTTGGGCCTTCAGGTCAACCGAGAGAAGGGCAAACTCTGTCCCGCACAGAGGATCTCTTATCTCGATATGGAGCCGGATTCGGTCAACCGGACTGCGTGCCTCACAGAGGAGCGAGTCCGGTCAGTGTTGAACTGCTTGAATACGTTCAAAGGCAGTACAGCGGTCCCACTAAAAATTTTTCAGAGGCTCCTGGAGCATATGGCATCTGCAGCCGCTCGGATTGCTTCATATGAGACCGCTTCAATGCTGGCTTCACGACCGAGTCCCGAGATGGGCGTGGCAGCGCGGCAAGTACCGGGTCTCAGTTACTCCTTACTGTCGCCAAACCTTCAACCCGTGGGCGGACCCTGCCTTTCTACAGGCCGGAGTGTCCTTAGAACAGGTGTCCAGGCATGCTGTGGTCTTCTGCTGCGGCCGTTGCGTACATCAACCATCAGAGTGGTCTACGCTCCCGTTGCATGCTCCGGCTCACCCGCTATCTCCTCCTGTGGAGTCAGAAGCGTCTGAGGTCACTTTGGGCCATTCACATCCCAGGTGCGCTGAACCAGACAGCCGACGAGCTCTCTCGTCAGCCGACACCTCTTGGAGAGTGGCGACTCCACCCCCGGAGCGTCCAGCTGATATGGGACCTCTTCGAAGCCGCGTAGGTAGACCTGTTCGCCTCTCTGGACTCGACCCATTGCCAGTTGTATTACTCCCTGTCCGGGGGCACCCTCGGTACAGATGCACTGGCGCACAACTGGCCACGGGACTTGCGCAAATATGCGTTTCCCCCAGGGAGCCTTCTCGCACAGACACTGTGCCAGGTCAGTGAGGAGGAGGAGCAGGTCTTGCTAGTTGCACCCTACTGGCCCAACCGGACCTGGTTCTCCGAGCTCTCACTCCTCGCGACAGCCCCTCCCTGGCCGATCCCCCTGAGGAAGGACCTGCTTTCTCAGGGGCGGGGCACTCTATGGCACCTCTGGAAACTCTATGTCTGGTCCCTGGACGGGGCACGGAGGTTCTAGGTGGCAGACACCATCGCTTCAGCTAGAGCCCCCTCTACTAGACGTCTCTATGCTCTGAAGTGGAACCTGTTCGATGAGTGGTGTTCCAGACCCCCGAAGGTGTTCAATTTAATGTCGTGCTTTCTTTTCTGCAAGATGGGTTGGAGCGAAGGCTGTCTCCCTCCACCCTCAAAGTGTACGTCGCCGCAATAGTGGCGTATCACGATGCAGTAGAAGGTAAGTCCTTAGGTAAGCACGACTTAATTGTCAGGTTCCTCAGAGGTGCGAGGAGACTGAATCCTCCCCGTCCAACCTCTGTACCCTCTTGGGACTTAGCCCTGGTGCTCAGAGCACTCCAGGGTCCTCCCTTTGAGCCTTTGCAGTCTGTAGAGCTAAACATCCTGTCCATGAAGACAGTGCTCCTGACTGCATTGGCCTCAATCAAGAGGGCAGGGGACCTGCATGCACTTTCGGTCAACGAATCGTGCCTAGAATTCGGGCCGGCCAACTCTCACGTTGTCCTGAGACCCCGGCCTGGATATGTGCCCAAGGTTCCCACCACTCCCTTCCGGGACCAGGTGGTGAACCTGCAAGCGCTGCCTTCAGAGGAGGCAGACCCAGCCCTAGCTTTGCTCTGTCCCGTCTGCGCTTTCCGCCTACGTGGACCGAACTCAAAGCTTTAGAACCTCAGAGCAGCTCTTTGTCTGTTACGGAGGCCAGCAGAAGGGAAAGGCTGTCTTCAAGCAGAGGTTAGCCCACTGGATAGTGGATGCTATCGTCTTGGCTTACCAGTCCCAAGACGTGCCTTGCCCGTTCGGGTTGCGAGCTCACTCCACTAGGAGTGTAGCCTCCTCCTGAGCGCTGGCTCAAGGCGCCTTGCTGACAGATATATGTAGAGCTGCGGGCTGGGCGACACCTAACACGTTCGCTAGATTTTATAGCCTCCGTGTAGAGCCGGTATCTTCCCGCATCCTCGCTCCCAGTGGCCAGTAGTGCTAAGTACCCGTTCTAGTGTTGGCTTGCATACGCCACTCCCGCCTCCGGGCCGGATACGTGCGTCTATTGTCTTCAGTTGTGTTCCCCGGAAACGGCTAACCCTGTCGAGCTCCTCCGTCACCCCTTCGGTGTCAGACTTTGCGGCCGTTTGACACCAGGCCTGCACCTGTATGCTTGTGGAACGTGTGTGTAGGCTGGGTTCCATATGTAGCGGTTCCCTAATGGTAACCCCATATGTGTATTCTCCACGGTACCAGCTACCCTACTCGGCTAGCCCCGTGTCTTTCCCTTGACAGAGCTCGCTCTGTCGTCTCTGGCAGTGTTCTTCCCCCCCGGGACCAGGTTGGGTCCACCCCAGAGACTGCCATAGGTAGCACTACCCTGCTAGGTTAGTCCTTATGAGTATTTCCACCTCTCCTTCCACTGAAGGACGTGGCTCCGCAGCGTACCATTTCCCCGAGACGGGCACGCTTTCCCAGCGTTATCCAATAGTCATGCTGAGTGGGTCTTGCAGGAACAGCTGTGACTGGCCTCCCTGCCCGGAGCCCTGACTCCCAAACCAACGTAGGTGTGGTCCAGCGAGCTCGGGTAGGGCGCTGGAAGGGCCAGCATCTCTGGCATGTTAGTAGGGATCCCAGTTCGTCGGTAAGTTCCGACGTACGTCGAACATGACCGACTGAAAGGGAACGTCTCGGTACGTATGTAACCCGCGTTCCCTGAAGGAGGGAACGGAGACGTACGTCCCGTCGCCAGGTGCTGTGCTTCAGCTGAAGGCCCGAGTCACTTGTCTTGGCTCCTCAGTTGAAAAGCAATAATGCGGTATTCCACTTCCGTATTTATACCCGCGCTGCGGGGCGGTGTGTGGAATGCGTGAACCGCATGCCAATGTCCATTGGCTCATTTTTAATCACTCGAAGTAGATTGGTCTCTGAAAACAGATCCCAATTCGTCGGTCAGTTCCAACGTACGTCTCCGTTCCCTCCTTCAGGGAACAAGGGTTACATACGTAACCGAGACGTTAAGGAAACAGTGGTAAAAAAAAAAAAACTTTTCCAACCCTTGCTCAAAAATATAAAAAAAATGTCTTTGTAGCTATTTAAACATGCTTTGTCATTGCAGTGCTTGTTGTTTAATATTTAAAGCACTTTTGCATTTCAGAAACAGCATCTGGGAAAATATAAGTTAGTCATTTTTTATACCACTTTCTTTCAAAGTGTTGTGTTTGTACGTATATGCCTGGTTTCATTTATATAGTTTTATTTATACATTATTTATTTTTCTACATCACAGTAGCTTACTGCAAGATCTGTTTTAGCTGATAGAAATAATAAATGTTATACATAGTTCTGCCCTAGTTTTTCTAAATAAATGTTTACATATACACTGTAAAAAAATATATTTTTCGAAGTTGTATATTTATTGGTTTTACAAAAAAAACAATTTAGTCTATAAAAATTTCACATTTAATTCAGTGTGTTAATTGTTGTTTCTTTGTAATTATTTGTGAAATGTAAAAGTAATTTCTGAGTGAACTATATTTAATATTTATCCATAAATATATATATATATATATATATATATATATATATATATATATATATATATATATATATATATATATATATATATCCATAGACATAAATATATATATGTAAATATATATCCATATTTCTTTCAGTGCATAATTATATATTCATTTAGTATACACTCACCTAAAGGATTATTAGGAACACCTGTTCAGTTTCTCATTAATGCAATTATCTAATCAACCAATCACATGGCAGTTGCTTCAATGTATTTAGGGGTGTGGTCCTGGTCAAGACAATCTCCTGAACTCCAAACTGAATGTCAGAATGGGAAAGAAAGGTGATTTAAGCAATTTTGAGCGTGGCATGGTTGTTGGTGTCAGACGGGCCGGTCTGAGTATTTCACAATCTGCTCAGTTACTGGGATTTTCACGCACAACCATTTCTAGAGTTTACAAAGAATGGTGTGAAAAGGGAAAAACATCCAGTATGCGGCAGTCCTGTGTGCGAAAATGTCTTGCTGATGCTAGAGGTCAGAGGAGAATGGGCCGACTGATTCAAGCTGATAGAAGAGCAATTTTGACTGAAATAACCACTCGTTACAACCGAGGTATGCAGCAAAGCATTTGTGAAGCCACAACACGCACAACCTTGAGGCGGATGGGCTACAACAGCAGAAGACCCCACCGGGTACCACTTATCTCCACTACAAATAGGAAAAAGAGGCTACAATTTGCACAAGCTCACCAAAATTGGACAGCTGAAGAATGGAAAAATGTTGCCTGGTCTGATGGGTCTCGATTTCTGTTGAGACATTCAGATGGTAGAGTCAGAATTTGGCGTAAACAGAACGAGAACATGGATCCATCATGCCTTGTTACCACTGTGCAGGCTGGTGGTGGTGATGTAATGGTGTGGGGGATGTTTTCTTGGCACACTTTAGGCCCCTTAGTGCCAATTGGGCATCGTTTAAAAGCCACGGCCTACCTGAGCATTGTTTCTGACCATGTCCATCCCTTTATGACCACCCTGTACCCATCCTCTGATGGCTACTTCCAGCAGGATAATGCACCATGTCACAAAGCTTGAATCATTTCAAATAGGTTTCTTGAACATGACAATGAGTTCACTGTACTAAAATGGCCCCCACAGTCACCAGATCTCAACCCAATAGAGCATCTTTGGGATGTGGTGGAACGGGAGCTTCGTGCCCTGGATGTGCATCCCACAAATCTCCATCAACTGCAAGATGCTATCCTATCAATATGGGCCAACATTTCTAAAGAATGCTTTCAGCACCTTGTTGAATCAATGCCACGTAGAATTAAGGCAGTTCTGAAGGCGAAAGGGGGTCAAACACAGTATTAGTATGGTGTTCCTAATAATCCTTTAGGTGAGTGTATACTGTGTGATTCTTATTATTCTTAAAGCTTTCATTTAAAAAGAAAAGAGACCACTCATCACATTGCAGTGTTTATATGCATGTTTTTGTTACAACAATTTTTATACTGATGGGCCCATTTTAATGACCTCACCCTGTTCCCTAGAAACCCACAGGCCCGCCCTGAGTGCCACTGTCATAGGATGTCACTTTTCCAATAGGTCAGTTTCTTCCCTGCCAGAGCGGCTCCGGTCAGCGGCAAATGCTATTAACGCGAAGTAAATTGTTTAGGAGAAACAATAGCAAAGTGGCTAACTGGTCAGTTACACACACTAATAGAAAAGGACAGGTAAGTGCTTAAGCATTGTAAGCAACAAGAGGAAGAACCAGCTTGTAAGACCAAAATGGAGGTGCCTACATGCTGTGTTATATATTTCTGCCTCCAGACTCTAAACCACCCTGGTGACTTCCATTAACTGCTCCGATCAGAGCGTCTGATGACAATACTCAGTGAGACACAATGTTCCCAACTGATAGACCCTTGTTGCGCCACCATGTATTTTGTTTAAGAAATTTCACACAGCGAGTTAAATTGGCTCTTCCTATCAGATTCTTAGAAAAAGCCACCTGTGCTCTCACTGATGCGGTGGGTGTCTGAGTGTCTCTGCGATGATGGGCCAAATGGGATGATAAAATTGTTTGACTGACCACTGGTTTATGTTTGGTGTGAGGTAAAAGTACCCTCGATAGTTTAAGTGTGACTAAACGTACAAACCAATCCATCAAATTGTTCTGTCTCAATGATATTGGCTTGCTTGCTTTCTCTCTCTCTCCTTTAAATAAATCACACATTCATTCATTCATGCATGTTCCAATCTAGCTTTTATTTAAATAACAAAAAGTTGTACCAATGTGTTCATATTCCGAACCATTGTGTAAACAAGTTAAACTTCTCCTTAAAGGAAAGTCATATGGTCCTATTTGATTTGCCTCTAAAAGTGACAGACTCATTCTAATTAATTAAACACGTAGCTCCAGCTGCTCAAGAGACAAAACGGTTGAGGACCCTTTTCATGGCTGACATCACAGGCAATAGTTTTTTTTTTTTTTATCTTGCATTCCCATGGGAGACATACTTTCACTGTTCTTTCATTTCCTTTTTTCATCACCTCCCTGAGCAAATACAATAAGTGTCCACATGTGACAGCAAATACCGGCAGAGAGAACAGGTGGACCTGCTCAAAATGAAAGGAGAGATAATATGGAGACACACACTCTGTGACCACTCCACTATAAAATGGATTCCCCTATACACAGGATCCCTAATCATCCCTGACTGAATCGAAGGCTTCTTGGAAATAAAACGCTGTTAAAAAGTGTGTCTCAAAATAAAAAAATTACCTCAGATTTTACAAAAGCGAAAACTGACAGCTGCATACCTATAGAATTGCAACCGCATTATCAATAATGCAGCCAAATGAAAAATTGAAGGATGCCAGAGGAAGGAACACATCATGATTCATGAATAAAAGCAGATCTGTACAAACTGCCATGAAAAAAGTTGTAGGTGGAGCTACAATATTACAGTGCCTGGCCTGAGCAATTTTTTTTTTTCAGATGTCAAAATTCTGCCTCTTTAAATCTTTGAATCTTAAAACCACGTATATGCATATATGTATGCTATTTTTGGATGCATGTGTTACCTTTTTTCTATTTCAGCTTAAAGTGAGAAATGAAACACTTCACATGCTGCTTATCAACACTCAAATGCTTCATCATGCTTTCTTCGATCTGGAAACCGATCAAAGTACACCATGATGAAGGACGCATCACTTAAATGCACCATGTGGAGGCGACGAACGAGGAGAAAGGATGCTTTCAGAGGAGCTAGGATAGCTACAAGCAGCGATGACTGGCCCAAGCCCCGGTGCCACTGCCACCCCAGAGGCTAAGGAGACTGTGTGTGCATTTAAGCTGGGTGAATGTAAAAAGATTGTCAAGATATGAGAATCATCCTGTTTCCCTTTTTTGACATTACTTTAATCCCTTGCCATGGCAACACTGCTTGAGATATCTCAATATCTATTCACAATTTAGCATCTTAAATATATTTTCATCGTGTTGAAAAAGTTTGGTGTGAATCATATAAACTCGCTAGGAGTAGTAGTTTAAAATTCAGACCCTGATTTTTCAAAAACATTCAAATCAAAATAGCCAACTTCCTGTTGGTCGGAGCTAATGACTGTAAATTAGAAAGTTGTCCGGATTGATGAGAACAATATATGTACTGGTGACTGTAGATAAAACTAATTTGCCCATGTCAACTGTCTGACATCTCTGATGTGTGTTGAATTTCATGCAATTTGAAGCATGCTAAGAGCCTCAAAAACACACAAAAAGATTATTAAAGTTTGACACATTTCCATGGCAATAGTATTTAAGATATCAAAAACCCTTTCACAGGTCTACATCTGCCATGTCTTGACATTGTTCTGATGAAGTTTGAAGCAAAATTGGGTAAAAATAAGAGGATGATTTCATTTTTGGAAGTGTCACACTTTCTGCTGCCAGTTGGTGGCGCTATGACTTTGACTCACAATAGTAACATCCATGTGTTTGGCCTATTTTGCATTTCCATTTAACGATGCTAGCAGTGAATAAATTGCTCCCCACACCTTTGAAAATAACTGCCCATACCCCAATTGATTCATGTGCTGCTGACCATATTTTAGTTAACAAGCTTGTGGTCCAATTAGGCAGCTGTCCCAACACCCTCTATAAACAGTCTATACTTGCTTGTTGAACATTTTTTTGTGAATAATTATGTCACATGCACAGAAAAGTTTTTATGTTTTTTTAATTTACCCCATTCAAACTCATTTTATTTTAGTTTATCTATCAACAAAAGGAAAATATATTTAAGTATCTCCATAAAAGTCATGACATGACTTCATATTGTGTGTCTATGCTGTCATTTTCAGGTTTTAAAGAGGAAAGGGTCATTAATCTTTGGTCCTCTGCTGCACCCTTGTGCTCATCAAGCAGACTGCTTGGTAAGACCTCATATGTCTGTTTTCATAAACATTATTTGATCCATAACACCTTTTTAAATTAGTTTTTCCAGTCTTGGATGCTAACTGGTCAGTGGAATGCGAATATTTGCATCTTTAAAATTTTTATTATTAAGAAACAATTTGATAAAACCCAAAAGAAACTGAATTCACAGTATTCACAATAGTATTCACAAAAAACAATTTCACATATTGAACAATGCTGCTGATTTGAGAGCTCCCATGCTTTGCCACATGAATAAATTACGCAGATAGTGTTAAAGGCATATATATATATATATATATATATATATATATATATATATATATATATATATATATATATATACACTCACCTAAAGGATTATTAGGAACACCATACTAATACTGTGTTTGACCCCCTTTCGCCTTCAGAACTGCCTTAATTCTACGTGGCATTGATTCAACAAGGTGCTGAAAGCATTCTTTAGAAATGTTGGCCCATATTGATAGGATAGCATCTTGCAGTTGATGGAGATTTGTGGGATGCACATCCAGGGCACGAAGCTCCCGTTCCACCACATCCCAAAGATGCTCTATTGGGTTGAGATCTGGTGACTGTGGGGGCCATTTTAGTACAGTGAACTCATTGTCATGTTCAAGAAAACAATTTGAAATGATTCGAGCTTTGTGACATTGTGCATTATCCTGCTGGAAGTAGCCATCAGAGGATGGGTACATGGTGGTCATAAAGGGATGGACATGGTCAGAAACAATGCTCAGGTAGGCCGTGGCATTTAAACGATGCCCAATTGGCACTAAGGGGCCTAAAGTGTGCCAAGAAAACATCCCCCACACCATTACACCACCACCACCAGCCTGCACAGTGGTAACAAGGCATGATGGATCCATGTTCTCATTCTGTTCACGCCAAATTCTGACTCTACCATCTGAATGTCTCAACAGAAATCGAGACTCATCAGACCAGGCAACATTTTTCCAGTCTTCAACTGTCCAATTTTGGTGAGCTCGTGCAAATTGTAGCCTCTATTTCCTATTTGTAGTGGAGATGAGTGGTACCCGGTGGGGTCTTCTGCTGTTGTAGCCCATCCGCCTCAAGGTTGTGCGTGTTGTGGCTTCACAAATGCTTTGCTGCATACCTCGGTTGTAACGAGTGGTTATTTCAGTTAAAGTTGCTCTTCTATCAGCTTGAATCAGTCGGCCCATTCTCCTCTGACCTCTAGCATCAACATGGCATTTTCGCCCACAGGACTGCCGCATACTGGATGTTTTTCCCTTTTCACACCATTCTTTGTAAACTCTAGAAATGGTTGTGCGTGAAAATCCCAGTAACTGAGCAGATTGTGAAATACTCAGACCGGCCCGTCTGGCACCAACAACCATGCCATGCTCAAAATTGCTTAAATCACCTTTCTTTCCCATTCTGACATTCAGTTTGGAGTTCAGGAGATTGTCTTGACCAGGACCACACCTCTAAATGCATTGAAGCAACTGCCATGTGATTGGTTGATTAGATAATTGCATTAATGAGAAATTGAACAGGTGTTCCTAATAATCCTTTAGGTGAGTGTATATATATATATAAAGGTATTGCTTTGAATTTTACTTATGAAAAGTTTACTTTATGAAAAATATATTTTAGAAATATATTTTAGAAAGGAATAAAAATTAAATTGCTGATTGATAATTTGCTGGACAAGAAATCTGTAGTTGCCTTTATAAGAATTTATTGGCTGAAATGAATGAACAAAGTCTAATTGGCTAAACAAATTAGTGTTACTATAAGAACATGATTTAAGAACAAGTGTTTGTTTTTGAATGTATTTAATGTGTAGATTTCTTCATCTATGATTTTCTGTGAGTTATTCTTAAAACGTGGAGCCATAGGATTCTTATCCTATGGCTCCACGTCTTTTTTTTTCTCTTCGGTCTCTTCTTCCATCTTTTCCTCCTCTTTTTCTTCTGTTTTTTCCTTGTCTTCTTCTACCTTCTCTTTCTCTGGCTCTTCTTCTTTCATTTCCTCCTGGGTTTCTTCCTTCCTTTCCTTCTCCTCCGCCTCCTCTTCATCTTCATCCTCCACCTCTTCTCCAGCAAAGTGCTCTATCTGGACAATTCGTCGTTTGATATTCTTTTGTGTCTCCGCCTGTTCCACCAGCAGCTTGTTTACCTTGGTCTGCATGATCTGCAGTGTGTTGTACATTCGGTTTACTCTGTCCTCCAAGTCCCTCTCGTCTGGCTTAAGTTTTGCTGGGTCCAGCTCCAGCAGACCATCCTTCAGCAGAATCTGTCTCCCTTTCTCTTCCAACATTGCTTTAGCATCGGGATATTCCGTCAGAGCTTCCATCAGATCATCTTTGGACAGACAGAAGAGGTCTGAGTAACCTATGCTTTTAATATTTGCTGTTCTGCGGTTCCCAGCCTTGCTGCCCTTGATGTTTAGAATGCTGATTTCTCCAAAGTAGCTTCCGTCGCCCAGGACGACAAATTGAGTGATGCCATCGTCGGCCACCACAGCAAGTTTGCCTTCTTTTATGATGTACATCTCCCGCCCAATATCGCCCTTGCGGCAGATGTAGTCACCCGGACTGAAGACTTGAGGGCGAAGCTTCAACACCAACTCGATCAGCAACCCTGCCTCACAGTCGGCAAAGATCCGCACCTTCTTGAGGGTATCTAAGTGCACGTTCATACCTAATTCTGCTCGTAGTTTGTCTGGCAAGTACCTCAGCACCTCTCTTTCATTTTGAGCTTTCTGGTTAGTCCACAGGTAGTCAAACCACTTGATGACACGGTCCTCAAGGTCCTTGCTAACATGCCGTGCATGCATGTATTGCTTAATGTTGTCAATCCTGGCCTGGAACTGAGCCTGGGCTGCGTTCATATTTGAGATCATTGTAGCAATGTTACCCACAATGGTGGCAAAGATCAAGACGCCCACCAGGAAGTCAACTACGTGGAAGAGGAATTCAGAGTCTAGCTCCGGAGATGGTGTCTCTCCAATAGTGGTGAGGGTAAGTGTAGACCAGTAGAGGCTGAAGGAATATTTTCGCATGAGCTCTCCGAACTCTGGTTCGGTGAGAGCAGGGTACACCCATGCATCTGATCCAAACCCAATGGACTTGGAGAAGGAGAAGTAGAGGCATGCATTCCAGTGGATGATGATAATAATGTACATGACCAAAGTGCAGATTCGGAAGATGTTGGGGTAGTTGGTCATGGTTTCTGAGATGTTGAAGAACTCAAACATGCGGTTCAGGCGGAGCAACTTGTTTATGCGGATCTCTGGGTAGTCTAACCCTAAAACAAAGTAGAAGATGTCCGTGGGTAGCATAGAGATGACATCGATGCGGAACTGGAGACTGTCTTTGTAGTGCTGGTGAAGGAGCTTTTCATCTTTGATAAGCAAGCCCTGTTCCAGGTACCCTGGTGACATGAAATCATGACACAAATCAGTCACTGAACTTTGTTCCTTCATTACAAAGACATCTAATTCTACGAATTATGTTAGATTCACCTGTTCGTGCTCTGAAAGCCATATCAGCCAAATAAAGCAAATCGGAGGTGTAGTCCAGGAGGAACCATATCAGTAGATAATTATGCTGCAGCTCCTCAAAGCAGGCTCTATGCAAAGAGACACAATATAAATCCTCTCAAATGTATAACACACATTTATCAAAATGCACTAATTTTATGTATTATGTTAGATTTTGATGCTGAATATATGATCTATTAAAGCATATGAGTGTAAGAGACTAATGGAGATGTAAGGGAGCACACTTCAGAGGTTAAAAAGGGGACGTCTTCAATTTGTATTCTTCTTTCATCTCCTGGTAATCTGGTCTTAATAAAACATGAACTTCTAATTATTACCTTGCAATTATAACTGTCCAATTGTACATGACAGGAATTGTGATTATAAGCAGCCATTGATAATACAGGAGTCCTGCTGGGTTAATCACAAACACCTCCTTGGGCCTTGAAAAAAAAGTTGACATGAGCAATAATCAACGGTGATACTTTGACCTTTTGAAAATCACAGATTAGAAATGACTGACAAAAATCCAGATACAAACCCCTCCTTTTTTTCTTTTTCTTTCTCCTTTTCCTTTTCTTTTTCTTTCTCCTTTTCCTTTTCCTTTTCTTTTTCCTTTTCTTTCTCTTTCTCATTTTCTTTTTCTTTTTCATTCTTTTCTTTCTTCTCTTTTTTTTCTTTCTTCTCTTTCTTTTCTTTTTTCCTACAGAACAACAGAGAGGTTTATACGGTAACATGTTTAGACGTTATTTATAACCAGAATATTTTGAATATAAGATTTGTGTGGTACCTACTCTTTTTTCTCCTTCTTTTCTTTTTTCTCCTTTTTTTTTTTCTTCTTGTCTTCCCTGTATGGAGAGCAAAGTACACTATTGTCACTAATACACATTCATATATATAATATTATTTGTTTTTTTTATATTATATTATATTATATTATATTAATCTAATGATCTTCGATTACTCCTCATTGTTGTTGCTGTTGTTGATGTTAAATATACGTCCTGCACTTGGAGATGGAATTAGGTCTTCATCGTCCTCCTCTGTGTCCCCCTCCATTATCGGAGACACTTGTGGAGGGACTGCAAAACCCCCTGATGTAGGTACAATAGTCATGATTCCTTTCCCCCTGGAACAAGGCTGAAGCAGTGATTTATAATTTACATGACTTTCTGTTTGTTACAAGTCATGAAAAATTTCTAACATGGACAAAGTGAAATATGCCACAAATTCAGATCGAACTCACCAGCTGTTTTCCTTTAACCTAAATCCTGTCCCATTCTCTCTTGATCAGAAGAATCAAAGAGCCTGTCAAAATCTCAGACCTTCTGTCTAGTGAAATTAAAGGTACAGTCAAATTACAGCTTGTTTTTTCAAAGCATGAGTACGCTTGTGGTTCATTTGTTCTGTTGTGCTCTGTAATGATATCTCAGACTTGCATGACCCTGAGAAGGATTTGGAGATTAATGAGAGACTAGAGTGACAAAGACAAAGCCTCTTCCCTGTCTTCTTGAAAGGTACATAATTTATACTCCCTCCAACACAAGCTGAATGTATGGGTGAGACCCATCATTTATAACATTATACTAAGAACTTTGCAACCTGTTGTTTTATTTAATTGTTCCATATTCAGAACAAATTTTAGGTTCATGTTTAAATTGATTCACCAGAGTGCAACTAGTAAGGCATATGAGAATGACCACATTTGTTTGTGGTATTTATTTAACTCACTATAATTTTATTGTACTTTTGCTGCCTCCACACATTATACTGGTGTCATTTGTGTACACGCGCCCATAGAGTAGAGTGAGCGATTTACCTCATGTAGCAACATCTGCCCAGTCAGCAGTCTTCCACAGATCTGCTTTATCCTATTAATAACAACCTGCCAGTCTTAGTTTCACACACAGCCACCCACAGAGAAATAGATGGCCTGTTTTGTTGGATATATGTAGTTTTTGTTTGATTGGACATTTTATAATTTACATATATACAATGATACATTCATAGTTACACACACACACATAGTAATCTGTTATAGATGCAGATAGATATATATCAGGTTAATTACATAGTTACATTTCAGTTGATTAAAGAGGCCTTTAATTGGAGTAAGACAAAAGACATTTTATTTTAAGAAACTGAAATAGAAGACATATAACAAGTAACGCAGGATCGGCTCAATTCTTACAATGAGGTTATTATAAATCTTGCAGGAAACATTTTCACACAACAGGTATGTGCCACATTTTGTTCCAGCAATGTTCAGACCATAGAAATGTGGTCTTAATGTCAGCGACGTGACTGATTGGTTAGGATCTTGGGGACGGGGCTTGTGATCATCTCTCTCACAGCACTGGTTGGGCAGCATCAGGAGCTTCAGCCACCAAAACCTGTTCTGCACCAGCAGCAACATCAGGCCCCAGCAAGGTGGTGTCAATTTCCATTGCAACTGCCGGTGCCTCTGGGATGAGGGCCGGATCAGCAGCAACAGCAGCAGCGATGACTTCGGGAGCAGGTTCGACAGGAACATCCACAGCGACATCAACGGGTAGGATCTCGTTTGCGACAGCAGCATCGACAGGTGAAGCGGTTCCAGAAGGTTCAGGTTCGGCTCCAGCTTCAGCTGCCTCAGCAACCTCCACTGCCTCTGCTTCTTCTGCCCCTTCGGCCTCATCTGAGTTTAATGGAGCAGCCGGCTGGGCAGGCTGGTAGCCGTAGGCAGGGTAAAACCCACGATACTGTGGCTATAGGGTAGATAGAAAAATGAGACACAGCTAGTGAAGTACACACTATTAATGTTTGAAATGTGTGATATAGTTTTGCTAAGAGGAAACCTACTGCTCCTTCCTCATCTGACCCATCTCCTGTGGGTGCGAAAAGAGCGGGGTTGAAAAAAAAGCCCTGAAAAAAATGTTCAAAGATCAATGTCAACACAAAATAAAGTGCTCTCAATCACAAGGCTTGTTTAATGTACCACACTGTAGGTCTTAAAAGTAAAGATTCCTAAAGGTTTTTTTTGTTTTTTTGTTTTTTTGCAGTGATGCATAGAAGAACCATTTTGGGTTCCCCAAAGAACCTTTCATTGAACAGTCCTTAAAACATTACGTGAAAAACTTAACCATTTAAAGAACCTTTTCCACTCTAAAGAACCTTTAGTGCAATGGGGAAGCCAATAAAGAACCTTTATTTTTAAGAGTGAACATCATTACCAATTCCATCCTTTTTGGCAACAGTTCTTAAAAGAACCATTTTTTCTTAGTGTCGTTTAATATTTTAATAATCTTTTAAATATAAAGAACATTTTGTGCAGTGGAAAGATTCAATGCATGTTGAAGGTTCTTCATGAAACCATCAATGCTAATAAAGAAGTGTATTACCACCGTTATTTTTGCGATAAGATTTGTACCAAAAAGCCAAGCTAAATGCTAAAGTGCCATTGGTTACTTATCATTAAATAGAAAACTAGTCCACAATGTATGGTGTATGTTGGACTCTAAATGCTACTTTACATTATAAACAGAAGCTGCATCTCATTCCACGTTGTTGTTTAAATATAAATTTGTATTGTAAACACAAATTTGTGCACTACCTTGCTACACAATATTATGTATCAGTTATCTAACATGTTGGTTTTTTTTTTACATTTATCCTCAACATCACCTTATGACATGCCATGGCTGACAATGACACAAAATAACAATAGCACATTGCTAACCTGCTGTGGTGCTTGAGGTGAAACCTGAGGCTGGGTCTGTAAAAAGAGAAATAATGTCAAAATTGTCATTTTCAAATGGCTATTGTTTATCCTCAAAAACATAAAATGCGATATGAAAGGGGTTTACATCAACAGGTGCGGGTGCTGCAGGTGCCGCAGGTGCTGCCTGTGAGGAACAGAAAATACCATCAAATCCATAAAACAGGTTCACACAGTAGTCTTTAAATTAAGTAGTTAAATGCTTAACATACAGGCAGCTGAGCACCAGTAGGAACAGCACCAAAACCCTGCAAATACATTGATCGCATTATGTTAATATTATGAAATGCCTCTATGTCTTTAGCTTTATCAGCATTGAACTGACCTGTTGCTGCAACTGTTCTAACATTCTGTAGAGTTCCATCAACTGCAGAGCTGTGTTAGCATGACCAGTAATTTCCTGCTGCATGAGAGACAATGCAAATATGCATAATGCAATACATTAGGCCGTACATTAACACCCATTGTGATCACACACAAAGGTCTTACCTCATTGCTGCCGCTGTCAGGGGCCTAAAATGTGCAAAGCAAGAGGAAGATGTCAAAAATGTAACTTTGACTTTGTTATGCTGCCTTGAATTGAGATGTAGAAACAAGAACTTACAGGGGCAGCTAGCAAGGAGCCCAGCAAACACATCAACAATGCCACAGCTTTCATATTGCTCTTATGATGCAGAAATAAAAATAGACATTCAGTACTGCCAGTAATATACGCATGAGTTAAAACTCCTTAGAAATTTTATGGGCTTACCTCTTTTGAAAATCACAAGGACAACTCCTTGGCTTCTTGGAGTTTAAAGTTGAATGAATAACTACTGAACAAGGCTGCTATATATACTTAGCAGCTCCAGAAACAGACCAATCACCTCTCAGCAAAAAATGAAATCTATTTTTTGCCTATTCTTAAAAGAAGGTTGGAATTACAACTGTTAATGACCCATTATGTATAATTATACACTGTGCAATTCTGCTTGGTGCACATTTCTTCAAAAAGACAGACGAAAAATTGAAATTGTCTACCAGACAGGAGGATGGTCTGTCTGTGGTGTTTGATGGTGACGTTTTCGTGCACATGACTTTCAAGGGGCCCCTTTCGCATGACAGTGGGACTTGTGGGAGCCTGCCAAATTGATTGATCTAATTGAAACAGATCTTGACAATGAAGCTTAAATCACACATTCTTCTAAACTCTTAATTACAGACTTAATCCATCTTTTCTCGCTGATTCATTTGGAGATATAAATAGTATACATTTTTTGGCTCCTCAGTGTTGTGACCACACTGACAGTTTCTTTAGAGATGTTGTCTGCGTTTTTCCCTCAGTCTGAGGTTTGAAGCATTTCAAAGGTTGATATGCTTTATGCTTTAGGGAATCCAGATCCAGGATGTCTTCCAACTGATAAGAATGTGAACATAAAAGGTTTATAGATATCCACTTGCTGAGCTCAAACAATCAGGCAAGAGAGGACATATATTCTTTCTCCCCTTCAGTCATTCTAGATAAGATGTTTCCTTAGGGTCAACTGGTGACTAGCTTGGTTGTTCAGAAGCCTATAGTTCAAGCATATATGTCATATATATATATTTATATATATATATATACTGAACAAAATTATAAACGTAACACTTTTGTTTTTGCCCCCATTTTTCATGATCTGAACTCAATGATCTAAGACTTTTTCTATGGACACAAAAGGCCCATTTCTCTTAAATATTCTTCACAAATCTGTGTAAATCTGTGTTAGTGAGCACTATTCCTTTGCCGAGATAATCCATCCACCTCGCAGGTGTGGCATATCAAGATGCTGATTAGACAGCATGATTATTGCACAGGTGTGCCTTAGGCTGGCCACAATAAAAGGCCACTCTGAAATGTGCAGTTTTATCACACAGCACAATGCCACAGATGTCGCAAGTTTTGAGGGAGCTTGCAATTGGCATGCTGACTGAAGGAATGTCCACCAGAGCTGTTGCCCGTGAATTGAATGTTAATTTCTCTACCATAAGCCGTCTCCAAAGGCGTTTTAGAGAATTTGGCAGTACATCCAACCGGCCTCACAACCGCAGACCACGTGTAACCACACCAGCCCAGGACATCCAGCATCTTCACCTCCAAGATCGTCTGAGACCAGCCACCCGGACAGCTGCTGCAACAATCGGTTTGCATAACCAAAGAATTTCTGCTCAAACTGTCAGAAACCGTCTCAGGGAAGCTCATCTGCATGCTCGTTGTCCTCATAGGGGTCTCGACCTGACTGCAGTTCGTCGTTGTAACCGACTTGAGTGGGCAAATGCTCACATTCGATGCCATCTGGCACTTTGGAGAGGTGTTCTCTTCACGAATGAATCCCGGTTTTCTGATGGCAGACAGCGTGTATGGCGTCATGTGGGTGAGCAACGAGTGGCCCATGGTGGCGGTGGGGTTATGGTATGGGCAGGCGTATGTTATGGGCAATGAACACAGGTGCATTTTATTGATGACATTTTGAATGCACAGAGATATCGTGACGAGATCCTGAGGCCCATTGTTGTGCCATTCATCCACGACCATCACCTCATGTTGCAGCATGATAATGCATGGTCCCATGTTGCAAGGGTCTGTACACAGTTCCTGGAAGCTGAAAACATCCCAGTTCTTACATGGCCAGCATACTCACCGGACATGTCACCCGCTGAGCATGTTTGGGATGCTCTGGATCGATGTATACAACAGCGTGTTCCAGTTCCTGCCAATATCCAGCAACTTCGCACAGCCATTGAAGAGGAGTGGACCAACATTCCACAGGCCACAATCAACAACCTGATCAACTCTATGCGAAGGAGATGTGTTGCACTGCGTGAGGCAAATGGTGGTCACACCAGATACTGACTGGTTTTCGGTCCTCAATATTGATACTGTCCTCAATACTGATTTTGTCCTCAAAGTTTGATGTTAGAAGCAGGAAAAATGGGCAAGTGTAAGAATTTGAATGTTTGACAAGGGCCAAATTGATGGCTAGACGACTGGGTCTGCGCATCTCTAAAACTGCAGCTCCTGTGGGGTGTTCCCGGTCTGCAGTGGTCAGTATCTATCAAAAGTGGTCCGAAGAAGGAACAGTGGTGAACCGGTGACAGGGTCATGGGCGGCCAAGGCTCATTGATGCACGTGGGGAGTGAAGGTTGGCCAGTGTGGTCCAATCAAACAGACAAGCTACTGTAGCTGAAATTGCTCAAGAAGTTAATGCTGGTTCTGATAGAAAGGTGTCCGAATACACAGTGCATCACAGTTTGTTGCGTATGGGGCTGCATAGCCGCAGACCAGTCAGGGTGCCCATGCTGACCCCTGTTCACCGCCGAAAGCACCAACAGTGGGCACGTGAGCATCAGAACTGGACCACAGAGCAATGGAAGAAGGTGGCCGGGTCTGATGAATCAGATTTTCTTTTACATCACATGGAAGGCCGGGTGCGTGTGCGTCGCTTACCTGGGGAAAACATGGCACCAGGATGCACTATGGGAAGAAGGCAAGCTGGCGGAGGCAGTGTGATGCTTTGGGCAATGTTCTGCTGGAAAACCTTGGGTCCTGCCATCCATGTGGATGTTACTTTGACACATACCACCTACCTAAGCATTGCTGAAGACCATGTACATCCTTTCATGGAAACGGTATTCCCTGGTGGCTGTGGCCTCCTTCAGCAGGATAATGCGCCTTGCCACAAAGCAAATATGGTTCAGCAATGGTTTGAGGAGCACAACAACGAGTTTGAGGTGTTGACTTGGCCTCCAAATTCCCCAGATCTCAAATCAATAAAAAAAAAATTATTATTATTTTTTATTATTATATATATATATATATATATATAAAACTGAGCTTTCAATTATATTTTCTCCATTTTTAACCTGTTATTGATTCACAAACTTTAAGGTAATTCCTTTTTAATTAATAAAAAAAAAAACATTTTAATGAATTTAATTACTCATTTTTAAATTTATATTCAGCTTATCGTGTCATCCAGTATTCTGTGGTAAAAAAATATATATAATTTGTATATTAAATAATTTATAATTCATTATTTGCCAGAAAATAATCCAGTATTTCATAATGTGTCTTCCTACATGGTTGTTTAAGAAATGAAAAGCTACACACTCCATCAATAGGGTTGGATGAACTGTTGCCAAACATATAACATGCTAGACACATAATAATCACTGCAATAATGATCCAATCATTGACTCTTAAGCATTTGCCTATTTAAATCCAAACAGTGACTTTTTTTTTTGGCCGGGCAATATACATATAATTAGAACTGAATTAGAATCACAGAGCTAATTATACCCCATTATGATAATGACCAGTGAAACTCAACCTTGTTCCCCAATGTGCCAACATATCATAGAGTAAATATAAAGACAATCCATGTGGAAAAGTTTACTCTCAGATTTCTCAGAATATTGTTTGCATGAGCATATTAAATAATTCTCTAATTCCTTGAGGTTGGAAGTGGCCTAACAAACTCTTTGCTCTCCAAAAGTTTTAACAAGCTATGTTTTAACATGTAATATGTTTATTGTAATGCAGAATGTTCAAAATATTTCACTTTAACCTCGGAATCCTTTTTAATGTTGAAAAAAAGATATGTTTTGTATTATTTAAATTAATTGCTAGTATGCATTACAAAATTCCATGTGCTATTTTGTAACAACTACCACAAAAAAAGTGCAGATATAATGTTAAACGCGTTGTTCTTTAATCAACTTTATTACTGAAACACTACTCACAAAAGTATACATGAGAAAATATTGAGAACTGACATTTGCTTTGATTAAGGTATAATTTTCTCACACCAGAATAAGACCAAAACAGCACATTTCAATCTGTATTCCATGCAATTACAGATCTTAAAGAATGTTTGTTATATATATATATATGTGTAGATCATCTTCTTCATGTTCAAAAAAAATCAGCTTGTTTTAAATTATTATTCCAGAAAAAAAGTATTTACTAATTCTAAATAGCATTAGGGGAAAAAAGCTCCACACGCTTCTTGCTTGACATTTTCTCTCACTCAGCTTCAAAGATGTGCCTGCAGGCATAAGAAATGATATGTTAGACAAGAATGAAAACACTACTGAAACACTATTAAAACTATTGCAATTCAAAATTAGGATGAATGAACCATATACAGTATCTCACCGGTCTTCATGGCTTGTTAGGCACCTGAAAGAAAGTATAGATAATTAACAAGTAATCTGCTGTTTTCTGCAAAACTGCTGCTGACATACAAGATTCGCAAGTTCTCATTTTGGTTAAACGCATTCTGGCTAAATGCAGCACTGAAGGAGTAATTATGTTGTCAAATCAGAGCTTTACTGAAGGTTGTGATTTTTGCTTCTCAAACATATGCATTCAAACACACACACACACACACCTGTCCTGTCTGAGCATGCTGCTCCGGCTGGGTTTGCTGCTGAGGATCTTGGGTTTGTGGAGGACCATCCTGGAATGGTGGGTTCTGTGTAGAAATGCAATAAAAGCTCACAGTGTTTCAAGATTCAAGTGTTTCGGCAAATTCCAGTAACAGTGCAAGTGATGATTGTATTGAGCAATTATGAAACCAAAGTGATTCAAAGCAATTTTTCCTCACCACAGGTGGCTGTTGAGGAACTGTCTGTGGCATAAAGTCGAAGGGGAAGATCTATACATTGATAAACATATATAAAAATAAATGACAATATTACAGTAAAATAGTTTTTAATAATAATAAAGTCAAAATGTTGACGTAATTTGAAGAATTTACATTTGGAAGTTGAGGAATCAGGGGAACATTTGGTTGGTCCTGAAATTTAAACAAGTTACCTTTAATTATACAGTGCTTTATACAATACAGATTGTTTCAAAGCAGCTTTACAGTGATAAATATATCAACAGATGTAATCAATTTCAACTTCAAAACTTCACATTTAATTCAATATTTTACTTGCCGCTTCTTTGTAGTTATGTGTGACATTTACTAGAAATGTCTGAGTAAACATTGTTTGGAAGTAAATCCTACCTGGCGCTGACTGAAGTCATAGGGGTAAAACTAAGGAGAAAGAAAAACAAAATCACCATTAAGTTAGTTCATTGCATCAGAGGGGATTTTTCTCGAATGAGGCATTAGAAAAGGCTATTTAAAAGCAACACTCTGTTGGATTGACTTTCTACAGCATATAGGCTACTGAGACATTTCTATTAAAGGCAGAGCAAGTGCTGAATTAGCCTTCGGGCCTGTTCACTCACGATTTCCACGCTTTTTCTGCCGGGGACTTTTGGGAGAGAGTACTTGATGAACGCTTGTGTTGGGAATGACTGAAAGCAGAAAGAGAGAGCCATGCCACAGCGTAAATGGTAGTAATTATGCTGTGTGTTGATTCAACTGATTGAGCTGAGAGTTTATATCTAAAAATGGCACCTAACAAAGAAGCTTGGTAGCTGATATGTGTTTGAAAAACAAGCTAGTATTGAAGATATAGCAAAACTTAACAAGACTCACCGATGTGCCAGCTGCGCCCCCTGCTGGATTAGTAGGGAATCTCGGTGGAAAAATCTATTGAATAATAAAAAAGAATAATACTTTTAGAATGTTATACACCGCATTGACAATTTTTTCAGGTAATCTAAAATGTGGTTCCATCTTAAAAAATTAAATACAATTTTTTTAAAGTTAATTCTTTAAAATGGCTGAAATACATCAGGTTACACTAACCTAATAAAAGCTATTTTTTTGGTAATCTAAAATGTGCTTCATGTGGTAGGTCTTGGTCTAGAAATGTAATTAAATTAAATTAAATGTAAAGTAAATGTAACAAAGATTATTGGAGTATGTTTAACAACTAAATATACTATTGCAGTCTTTCGACTTCAAAATGTCATGTTTATATGACTGTTACTTGTCATTTCTTTGTAAGCATTTGTGAAATTTCATAGCATTTTCTTAGAGAAAATTGTTTGAAATGAAATCCTACACCATTTTTTTCAGTCCATGAAGGTTACACTAACCTAATGAAAGTAATTTTTTAGATCAGACAGAAATAAATCCGTAAGGTATACCAAAAGCGCATTTTTACAGGGTATCTTGATACAACTTTGAATTGTTATATGTAAGGTATTTACAAACAGAAAAAAATGGCTCATACGATTTCCATGCTGATTGGAGCATTCAGACCAGGATGTGGCTGTGATGGTATTCCCTGGAAGCCACCATTATTCGCCTAAGAAAATGAAAGGAGTTCAAATTCACTTTGGTGGATGCCCAAAAAGAACATGTTTAGTTTAGTTATAATTAGTATGTTCTATACGTGTATGTAGCAACCTCAGGATAGTCAGTTAAACCTATATATCATATAAACACATGTCATGGAGTAGCATGTCATCATACAGTGTAATATTACAGAGCTATTTTCATCATAAAACTGGGTGCAATGTGTTGATTATGGTTAAAGCAAGAGATTCCGAAGGCTTTTATGCCATTTTTGGATACGGAAAAGTCAAGAATGTTCATGTGTGGTTAGCCCCACCTGCTTCGGGCTGCCATAATGAGGGAGATAATTGAAAAACGGTGAAAGCTAGAGAGAGAAATAAACACATACACAAAAAAAAAGAACAGTTTCAGCATCTGGGTGAGCCAGACACATAAAACAAGCCTTAATAAGTACAAAGACATTCCTTTAAAAAGGTTTGATGTGTACTTACTGGTACTGCGGATACGGCACCAGCCAGAAGAAGACACAGGATAGATGTCCACATGTTTATGGAATCGCCAGCCTTACACAAACAAAAATATGACTTAAGACAGACAACACCAATGAGGGTGTCCTATTTCTGAACAATAACATAGAAACAGAACCACTTACAGTGCACGAAAATGGTCAATCAGTTTTCTCACCTTGGTTGCAGGTAGAGTCACTATCTCTGGGACCTGAGTTTCCATGCTTTTATTCGGTCGCTGGCTTAGCGCTTAGCCAATCCCTCTCAGGCTAGACTTTATCATGACCTCACAGATAGAGAAAGATGGTTATTGAGAAAATGACCTGTAGTCAGACATTGTCTGCCTTTCTGTCAGCTATTATTATAATGATAACAGTTGAGGGAACTGCTGATATCACCAGGCTATATTTTTGAAGCTACAAAATATCAAAAATAGGAACTGAGTTTGTTTTTTGTGTACAAACTTGGTGATGTTTAATTGCAACAAGGGAACTGTCTGAACAACAATGTCAGGTTCTGAAGAGCTTTCTTGGTATGATATTTATTTCAAACTATAGGGATTGTTATGTATTATGAATAAACAATATTAAAAAAAAAAAACTTGTTAACAAAAATGCTAATAATAACACACACACACACACAAGGAGGCAAGACATTGATTGTACGCTTTATTATAAATCAAGATTTAAAAACATGGTTGCAAAAAAAAAGCATATGATTTTATGGCTCTCATGCATCAAGTCACTGAAAAAGCACCATTTGATGGATCATCATTATTTCTAAAGCAGGAAAGCATTTACGCAGTCAATCTGCAAAACACAAGCAGCTTCTTTGTCGTTCAGGAATTGGTGGTCAGCTTATCCGTTCGTCTGTGAGAAAAAGAAAAAATGAATGCTTTAGAAATGTGTTGCATTGTACACAAAGGTTTCTATTCTGTAATCTATTATAATAATTATAAGTATGAATAATATGTTGTATAAAAAACTGTACCAGATTTTTCTCTATTTAAAATATCAGTGTCATTAAGTATAAATGTTGCATATTCTTTTGCAAAAACGGTTCAATTGGTGGCATTACAGCGTTATATTGGTTATAAATTAATTATAACTTATAATTATTACTTAACCAACCAACCTGGTTTAGTCATCATGATCATCATCATCGTCATTTGGAACAGGAGCCTAAAAAATACAACAGATAACAAACAGCCTCATATATATGTGATATTATTAAATAAATCACAAATCTTCAGTTTGGACTTTACTGGGGCAGCAGGAGCAACTGGGGCAGCCGGGGCAGCTGGGACCGCAGGGGCAGGTTGAGGAAAGCCGAAGGGGTACAGCTAGAAAACAGAGGGAACTGAATAAACTTCTATATGGTTGTAGAGAAATGGAGGCATCTTACTGGATTTCATTTAGCAGTAGGGGGAAAAAAGGTGGAAGCACGTACAACTTCAATACTTTCTTTGCCTGCGGGCTGGGGAATTTCATGTTTAATGAAGCCACGGACAGGTTGGGCCTGTGAAGAATAGGACAAACTGACTGCATGCTAAACTAGCAGACAATAATGAAAATTCTGTGAAAAGAAATGAAACCCATTTGCAACTTACAGGAACTCCAGCTGCAGCCTGTTGAGCTGCCAGAAGCTGCAAAAAAGGAAAAAGTATATAATATAACATAACATAACATAACATAATATACACTGTAAAAAAAGAAGTCAGTAAAAATAGGGCAGAATGTACTGTATAAATATGAAGGAATTTTCCGTATTAGTTTTATCTGTATTTTGAATTATGCATTGCATTAGGTTGTGTTTTAAGGGTTAATGGAAATTTCCGTAAAATTACTGGATAATGTCCTTGCAGAAATTTACAAGTACATGTACCAGTACAGTTTTTTTTACAGTGTAATATAATATAATATAATATAAAATAATATAATATAATAACATTTTATACTTATATAAAAATGTGTCTCTAAAATATTACAATAATATAATTTTATATATGTCTGATTAATATTATCAAGTACTAGTAGGTAATAGTAATCTGTTTCACACCACTCCATACTTACTATCTCTATTTCAGAAGGTATAGCTGCAGCGGCGGCTGCAGGACGAGCCTGTAGATCATCATACACAGTTTTTATACAATACATAATAATCCTATGTGTGACACTATGTGATATATTCCTATGGACAAACTGTATATTCCGATTTTCCTTAAGTCATTTTATTGAGGCTGTCATTTTAAATAAATAAATGAATAGGGTGGTGAATTCAGATTGATTGGGACACATTTTGCCATTGAAATGACTGTCCCGATTAACCTGAATTCACTGCCCTCAATTTCATGTTTGGATCAAACTAACCTGTGGAGCCAGGACAGGTTTGTACTCTAGCTCATAATACATCAATTGCTGTGGGTCAGAGAACAGGAAAGTCAATGTTAGCATCACACATTCTCTTGTCATAGTTGGCTCATGAATAAATACATACGGGTGAATTAAAGTTGATTGGGACACTTTTTCCAAGTCACCTCAATGACAAAAAGTGTCCCAATCACCCTGAATTCCCCCCTAACAGTGAAATCAACCACATACCGGAGCGCAGTAGGCCGCTCCAATGACAAATGCCAGCAAAATGAGGGATCTCATGTTGAATGATGATGTCTGAAATGTGACATGCAAAGATATAGTTTCATTTTTTACCATCTTCTTCTACAACAGGAAAGTAGATCAATGACAGGAGCACCACTGAATTGTACAACCCCAAACAGTTTTTGATATTACCTTAGTCCTTTTTTGAATTAATAGTACCTTACCTTCCTTTAAGACTCTGGAGTGTGTGATCAGGATTTTTGAGGAGGATTTTGTGACACTGCTCTCTAGATCTACTCCTTATATTCTCTTTGGAAACAAAAGGCCCTTAACATCAGGCTCTGATTGGCTTTGGTGACCAGCCAAGTTCCTTTATAGAGGGCAAAAATGTGTATTCCAAGCAAGATATATCTTTGCTTATCTCAAAGCAAAATTTTGGCTCTGATTGTAATTATATTCAATTTGGCACAATACATTAAAGGTATGTGACAGTAGTACAAATAAATCAAACACAATCAGAAAATGTATTTATGGCACAGGTGATGAAATCATAATAGTTCTTTGACAGCAATGTTCACACTTGTTCAAACTGTACAAAATAACCTTCTGCCTAAATGAGGATCACTGCTAGAAAATAAAGTATTTATAAATAATATTATAAATAATAAGTAGCAACACTGTACCTAAGCAATATTTAAAATTATTTTCCATTGAATTTAAATGGTTATAAATATATATATATATATATATATATATATATATATATATATATATATATATATATATATATATATATATATATATATATATATATATTGTGTGTGGAAAGAAATATGTGTTTCATTCTTGATTTACATTGGGAAACTGCAGTGAAAGTCAATCATACTCATTTGACTGTTGAGTTTTATGTAAAGATAAAAAAAAGTCTATAAAATTATTCGAAAAGATACAAATATTCTAACCACTAAGGTTTTCATTAAGTATATTTCATATATTTTATATATATAAACGTTTAAAAAAAATCTAACAATTTATTGCCATTAATCTACTCATATTTTGTATTTTTGGATATCTTCAACCTAATGTGCCTCCATACAATGCTTCATGTACTGATCAGTTAGGAACAGCTATGACTAAACTGGTCCTTGGCTCATGAATCACTTGCAATCAAAGATAATAAAAAACAAGTTAACAGTACATTGTTTCCCTGATCTTTTCTAGGCGATTCTGTTATTCTGATGGCATTTTAAGAACTTTCAGAAATGCTCTGCACTTTAGTTATATAGTTTAAAACAAATTTTTATTTACTCATATTCTCTGGGCAAATGTACTATTACCACCGCTGACACTCGATGACAGATATACTGTATGCAACAGAGAAGGAGCCTCAGGCTGTAATTAACTTTTTAATGATATGTCTAGTATATATGTTGAGGACCACACACATAGTTCACAGTAAAAAAATGACAGAAATGATTTTAAAGTTTTTGGTTTTTAAAACATAGTCCACAAAAAGTCAAAACTTTAGTTCATACTGGGAAGAATAAAAGATAAAGAAATAGTAACAAGCAAACAAAGTACAGGGCCTCACTTTATTTGGATGGTCCCTTTAACACATTCTGTTGACTATAAGTTATGTTGCACCTATGTCTACTAACTCTCATTAGAGTGTTAGTAGAGTATTAGTAGAGTTAGGGTTAGAATAAGTTGACATGTAGTTGCAAAGTTACTCATAGTCAGTAGAATGTCTGTTGAAGGATCATCACAATAAAGAGTTAGCAGATACAGTATTAGGCAGACAGTCTTCTAATACTCTTAACTAGAAAGTTAGTTGACATGTAGGTGCAAAATTACTTATAGTCAACAGAATGTTCAAAAGGGACCATCAAAATAAAGTGTTACCAATTACAGTATCAGAACTGCTATGAAAAATATTTTAAAAAAACTTCCATTATGCTGCCTTAACCCAATATATAAACCATTACAACTCATTAGCATGATATAAAATGCATATTTGTATAAATCTTGCAGTAAAGACATGCAAAGATTTGTCTTAGGGGTACATATCAGGGTTGGTCTTGACAGTATCGGAAAGCAGTGGTGAGGACGCTGGAACAAGAGCTTCTTCTGGTGTTGGGAAGGTAGTGGGAACTAGATTGGGATCACTGTAATGGGGATTGGGTTGGACAGTGGGCAACACAGCCGAAATAAAAGTCCCATGACCAGAAGACAAAGTTCCAGTGTTGGTTTCAGCAGACTGGACATGATCGCACGGCACTCGCTCACGGTCCTGCATACTAGCAATCCTAACAGGCAGCGCTCCATTATTTGGATGGGATCCACCAGCAGCAGATATGGCATCCCCACTGGGTGGTACAGCTACAACGCTAGGTGGCTGGACCTCAGTATTTGTCGAGAAGGTCATTCCAGTGGCAGGGAAGGTGTTGATGTGGAAGGTGTTGGCTGGTCTTAAAACAGGTTGTGGTCCAGCTACAGGAAACACATTGCCTCTAAACATAGGCATATGCATGTCAACACGGCCCATACGTCCCATGTTCTGTGTGTGACATAAATAGAGATTTAGGCTAAATATTTATTAATTCCAAGAAAGAAAGAAAAAAGGTTTCAAAGATACAGTGGTGTCTGATCTTTTTTACACTTCTAAATAAGCTAAATGTTGTAGGTTTAGATTTTAATTTTAATTTAATTTTTTAATTTTAGCAGAAGTTAGGAGAAGAAAAATATAACATTTTACCACTATTAGGTCACTATTAAATAAGCAAATTTGTAATAAAACAAAATATTTATAAAATAAAATAAAATAATAAAATAAATAAATAAATAAATAAATAAATAAAATAAATAAAATAAATAAAATAAATAAAATAAAATAAAATAAAATAAAATAAAATAAAATAAAATAAAATAAAATAAAATAAAATAATTTTACCTGAAGTTCCTCGGAGCTCAGTCCGCCATATGGTCCAGCCTTTAAAAACCATTCACATAAGGAATTACCCCCCAAAAAAAAACATATTTAGAGAATAAACATTCAATTGTATAACAATTCATGTCGATTTATTCACCATTTGTTGTTGAATCTGTGGAACCATGTAAAGAAATTGTTGAACCTGTGGGAAAACACATGATATATATTAGGATATTCAAAACACTAGAGTTGCTTGAATGTTTGTGTTGATACCTGTTGTTGCTGAGGCTGGTTTGAATGCATTTGGTGAGTATTTGGCTTGTGTTGTTTGTTTTGTGCCATTAATGGCCGTGAAGCTGGAACTGCATTAGCAGGATATTGCTGAGATGTTGCGTGCTGGAAAACTGGCGCTCCATAGGAGAACTGATGGTGGAAAGGAGCGTTTAAAAACTAATTGAACAAGTTCTGACTTAGGAGAGCAAAAAGACAATAGTAAGAGGTGGATTCTGGGACAGATGAGACTCAGTCAAGAGTGAATGAACCCAATGACTCCTCTTGGGATTGTTGGATGCTAAACTGACAAATTGCTGACAGATTTTATTTGTGTGCACACATTTTACTGATACATGAGGCAATATATAACGTCAACCCTCTTTGTTTGAACACATCAAGAGCAGAAGGTTTCCTCAATAAATCAAAACTCCTCAGACATGACACACAAAAGAAGATTTCCTCCAGCAAAATATTTTTGATAATTTACCAAAGAGTCTAAACACAAAGGCTTGCTTAAGGGGTTACATAGCATAGCATTAATTAAGTTTGGGTTTGGACCTCATATCAGAATAAACCTGCTGAACCCAGTCTGTTAGCTCTTCCTGTGGTGTATTTATAATGACTACAAGCAAAACCATACATATTTCTAATATTGTACCCTAAACAATGGAAACACTTACTGTTGGGTTCCTGGATTGTGGTCCAAGAATGGGATAATAGAAAAACTGAAAAATACAGGGGGGACATTTATTAGGTATCTTAATAAATGTATTTATATCATTTAATAAAAAATAAAAAAAATGATATTTTTTTAAATAATATTATTTTAAATAATAATATTAATTATATCATTTCATTTAAAAATTTGGTTACACTTTATTTCAATAGTCCACTAACTACAAGTAACTACGTCAACTAACTATCATTAATTTGCAGCTACATGTCAAATAACTCTCATTAGAGTTTTAGTAGACTGTTAGGTTAGGGTTGGGGTTAGTAGAATAAGTAGAATAAGACATATACTTGCAACGTTACTTATAGTCAGTAGAATGTCTGTTGGAGGAGCATCAAAATAAAGTTTTAGCAGATATTAAGCAGACAGTCTACTAATACTCTAATGACTGGTAGTTGACATGTAGTTGCAAAGTTAGCCTACCTGTCTCAAGTGGACTATTGAAATAAAGTTTTACCCAAAATAATTCATGGACTAGAAATTTGTGAATTCATAATTCAAGTGAATTTACAAAAGTTTCTTACCTGTGTTTGCTGGGGATGAGGATAGGGAAAGTATTGAAAGTGTGCTGGAAGTTGACTGAGACCTGTATTGGGGTTGGGTTGAGAGGCCCATGGATTGGTCAGAGCGGCCAGCTGTGGCTGAAGACCACTGGGCACTCTGGGAGGTTTAGGCTGAAACTGCTGTGGCACATGTTGGGCTTGTACCAGTACCTCAGACCCAGACGGTGAGGACTGTATCACTGAGGTTCCTTGTGCGGGCATATCTCCCATTGGGACTGATTCAATCAAATCAGTATTTGGGGAGATCTATGAAAAGGTTAATTAATGAGAAGCAATTAGAAATTAACAATATCTGAGTACATAATCAAGTAAACAAACAACAATAAATTATGCTATAATGGTGAGCAGGGCATAACCTAACATAGGGCTAGTTTTAACACACTTGTTTTAAATACTTCCACACATGCTAGTATAATGAAACTTAGTGTATTTAGGCTACTAGTTGTCATATTAACACTATATAGAGAAAAAAATTGCGCCAAAATTCTGAAATCTTTGGAAGATGCACTGAATATTTATTTAACAATTTAACAATTTTTCATCTGTTTTTTGTGTTTATTTAAAATTAGACAAATCCGATATTATTTTAATCTTATATCTGTTATTTAGCAGTAATAGTTCTTTAATGCTTCACTAACTAGCCGAAGACACTAACCTGGTTTAAATCACAATTGCACAAATGGAGAATGTTCTAACACTGCGTTAAAACGTGCCCCGCTATTAGAACTATGCTATTCCATACCGTTAGCTTGTATGAACTTTATTCAGAAATTATTTCCAGAAATGTACAGCATTCGTACTGGCTCGTCTATTTGTCTCCTGTTCTGGGATGCTGTGTGTGGAGGGAGGAGAGTTTTGGGTTTTCAGCTCTGTGTTTTTCTGAATGTCTGAATGTGTTTATTCATTTGCCTGCATTGTTTTGTTATATATAATTGTCTTTTATTGACGAAATATTTTAGTTTGTCTTGGATAATTTAGCTCTCATATGGTCATGTTAGAATGTGCCCTTCACATGTTACAACATGCCCCACCTATGGGGCATGCTGTCACATTTCACTTCCATTATTTTGCCATAAATAATGAAAGTATACACTGTATTAATGAACCAAGACAAAATATTTGTACCAGACAGGTGTGAAATTAATTTGTAAAAAAAGAAATACTCTAAACCCTAAGTCGATTTACATAAACTGAGAAAGTAGCTCTCCCTTATCACCATTAACTGCATTAATGCAGTAGAGTGTTCACACAGAGAAGTAAAGAACATTCATGAGCATTCTTGTGATGTTTGATTTCTATAATATAGCCATGGCAAGTGTTCCCCTTTAGACATTCTGTTGACTATAAGTAACATTGCACCTACATGTCAACTAATTCTCATTATTAGTAGACTGTCTGCTTAATATCTGCTAACACTTCATTGTGTGATGATCCTTCAACAGACATTCTACTGACTTTAAGTAACTTTGCAAGTACATGTCAACTTATTCTACTTACCTAAACCCTAACCTAACAGTCTACTAATACTCAACTAGTACTCTAATGAGAGTAAATTGACATGTATGTAAAACTTTAGTGAAAAGAATGTCTAAATGGGACCATCAAAATAAAGTGTAACCAAAGTGGTTTCTGGATGAACAGAGATGACTGTAATGACTCACCGGAACTCCAGATGTTCCAGCTAGAAAACATGTGAGCACTGCTATAAGCCTCATTTGTGTCATACCTAAATATACACACACAGTAAATACACGTGCACTATACAACTTGAAAAATGTGAAATTAATAGCTAATATTGCATGACAGAAAAACAGCCAAATACTCACTTTAAAATCCTTTGATCACAATGAAAAAATGTAAGTTGAAGAGGGTGTACTTAAACAGTGTCCATTCCTCAAACAACCAATCAGCTCTAGAGAAAACATGAGAAATGGGCTCTGACCTCAGACAATATTAAACCTCAGACCATAATGTAATTGTACAATCTAGAGAATGCTCAGTGTCTGAATGAATCATCAAATCAGCCCATTTGAAACATTAGACGAATCCAGACGAGTTTTGGTATATTGGCAGTTTTACAGTACTAAAGAGTCAAGGAATAAAGGATAAATATGATCATAAAAACTAGGTGTGTTTGTGGTAGTCTGTAAGTGAATGCCATACATTTATTCTCACAGCAAGCACATTTTAGAGTAGAAACAAGATAGCGTGTCAGAATAATGAAGAAATCTGATTTATTTCAATAAATCAAGATGTTGTGTTCCCCGACACCAAAATCGTTTGTCTCATCTGAGGTTGCTTCTCACTGATTTCATCTTTCCAATGTTGATTGAAGCGAAACCACAGCTAGCTTCTGAAAAGCCACTTTGGTTCATTTAATGACAGTATAATTCTGTCATTCCCACAGTAAGAACTATACTAATTTCACATTGTGGTGAGATAACTGTTATTATTAAGTTGGGTTCAGACCAAATAGAAATGCAGACACAGACAAAAGTTACCTATAGTTCCCTAAACGTGACTGGATAGGCAAACAACCATACTCCATAATTTGAAAAAAAAATTTAACTGAGCCAATTTTTGAGTAACATTTTTCAGCAAGGCAGTGCATAGACCATATATGTTGTGACGGTATCACAGATAAGATGCATTTGAAGACATTTCCTCTTAAGATAGACTGTGTTTAATAAGTGTGTAGTGACTGAGGAGTCATACTGTCCCACCCAAAAAATCTCAAAATCTCAAAATTACATACCCTCGTCTTGCTCTGTTGACACCACACCTACTGTAGTGCATAATGCCTCAGAATTGCATGCATTGACCATTACATTAAACAACACTAAGTTATAATCTGAAATGACTGACTGTTCATTCAGAAATTATTTTCACTTCACAATTTTGAGTGTCTATGCTTGCTTAATATTGGCATTTGGTCATAGATCTTGGGCAGCAAGTTGTTGGATATTTAAAATTTGGTTGACTACAATGATCCTACACTAGACCCTGTCATAAGTGTATTCTGTCTAGTACTTCACAAGTTTGTGTGCCCATTTAATATTAGAGTACATGTAAACATTTTTGTCTTGCTGTCTGCCATGGATGGGCTTGGAGAGGATTTTCTACTCAAGCTTGATTTGATAATAAATTCACATAGAACAAATATTCATGTAAAGCAGAACCCACCAAGGATAAATGTAGTCCTGTCAATCAATTAAAATAAAAGTAACTACTTTTCTGTAATTAATCGCGATTAATCACGGTTAAAACGTTTTTAAAGGGGTCATGAATTGAGAAATCAACTTTCCCTTGAAGAGGCCAAGTATAAAAAAAAATAACATTCCAATCAATCACGGGTGGATGAGAGATAAATCATTGTGTGTGTTTGATAAAGATATTTTGTGAGCCCTGTGGGCGAATCATTCCGGTTGACTCAATTCCCACAATTCCCACATGTACTGACAGGGGAGCTGAAGCTCATTAAATATGCAAATCTTATCCAATCCTAATCGTGGGCATTTACTTCCAAGTCTTCAGTGCGGCACGCCCATAAAAACCGAGCGTTTCTTGCGAAAGCCTCAAAACCAGGGTAGAAAATAGCCTATTACTTATTCATTATGATGTTTTTGAATGTAAAAACCATGCAAACGTCATAAGTTGACCTCAGACAACAGTATAAAAAATAAAAAAAAGAGCCAGTTCATGACCCCTTTAATATTTTTATATTAAAGGGGTCATTATATTAAATCATTTTTATATTGTAATAATTTACTCTCCACTAATACGGTCACTGATGTCTATGAATTTTTTAACCATTCATTTTTTAAACATTAATGATAGATATTCAACATTACAGTATATTTGAAAACTATCAATTTCAACATCTATTAGGCTTATAAAAAAATACTTTTAATTTAAGTGAATTTAAAACAATCTTCACATAAACCCATTATAATAAATGTCATATTTACCTGTGGCTTCCTGTTAGACATATACAGAAATTGAATAAAGTTATCAAACACCTTTCTTAACTGCATAAATTATAAATTAAATATAGATTAATCCTTATTAAAGCTACAATTCTATTTGTTACTTTTGTCCATTGATTAACATTAATGACAGCAACTGGTTTATTAGGCTGCTTTCACTTTAAGATCTGCCACTGCCGCACATGACGCGCATCTCATTTTCTCACAACTCTTTATGTTCATTTAAGATTTAAGACTGCACTTATGAAATAAATGTTGTTTTATTTTATAGTTATATTATTTCTACATAACAACCAAATAACTTGTTAAACAGATTCACTGTATTTATTGAAAACATTACTGAAATGTCAAGGTTACTTTAGATAAATAATTTAGATCATTGTGGTCCAAAACAACCCCTGCTCTACTTTCCACCATCTCCACGGACGGTGGTGGTGGTGACTGGGGGACTGGGTGTGGGTGCTGGTGCTGGTGCTGATGCTGGTGCAGGGGCTGGAGCCGGAACAGGGCCAGGCGCTGGGGAAGGGACTGGACGAGGCAGCAGCAGGGGCCACTGAAATGGCCACAGTGGGAACAGAGGTCCAGGTGGAACCGGCCTCACATGATAATAATGACCTCCAGGATAACGGGTCCAATAGATCCTCTAGAGCAAAGACATTATAAACAGCCACATAGAACATATGCATATTATGCATTTTGTGCAGCTTCAGGAGAAAATTATATATTTGTTATAACTGGGAGCATTGGGAGTTTACCTCATCACTGCCAGAGGAGCTCCAAGGCTTATAACGTTGGCAAAGCTGAGAGGAATTTTTAAATGACATGAGTTCATGCTATTATAATAATTGTTATTTCATAAAGTATCATGAATGTTGTTTGATTCAGCTTAAATGAGCTGGGCTGCTCAGTTACATCACACCAGTACAATAAGATGATGTAAACTAATATGAGAGTAAAAACATCATTCAAAAACACAGTTTACTTACAGCTCCAGAGGAAATGAGCCACAGCATGGTCAATATTATGAGACTCTTCATTTTGGGATGGCACGTTTTTTAACCTTATTTAGAAAAGAAATTCCTAACAGATCTGAAATCGTAGTGATATTATCTCAGTAATAATGGCAATTCAGTACAAAGCATTTTGACTAGGACAGATAAACACAAAATTTAAAGACTGCAACTAATTCTACAAGTACTATAGTTAACCACATAGAGTCACTCATGAGCAGAAGAGAGTTGAGGAGATTTAAAGGGATAGTTCACCCTAAAATGAAAATTATGTCATCATATACTCTCCCTCAACTTTTTTCAAAACCTGTATAACTTTCTTTATTCTGCTGAACACAGAAGAAGATATTTTAAAGAATGGCGGTAACCAGACAGTTGATGGTCCCCATTGACTTCCATAGTAGGAAAAAAATACTATGGAAGTCAATGGGGACCATCAACTGTCTTTTTAGGGTGAACTATTCCTTTAAAGGTCCAGAGTTAATAAATCTTTTTTTCACAAACAAATATACACAAATAAACCAACCCTAAAAATATTCACGTGTGACAACTTCCCCGGTCTTCCCTACCTATATATAAATGTATCTGTTGTACTTACTGTCATGCAATGTATTGTCTTCTTGATGTCCTGAAAGAAATGTGAATACAAAGAGATTTATCCCAGTCCAGCTAATGCACTCATATGGACTCAATGAGTTTTAGCACACATGCATTTACTTTTTTATTTTACTCATTATGCACACAAACCTTAATCTATAAGGGCATTACAATATTTAGTCATGTCGTAATCCTTAAAATCCCACAAATTCCCAAAAGCTTACTGTCAGTTTATGCAATTGTGACATCATAAAAACTTCCTTACATTGCTTCAGAGGATTTGCTAATCTCTTATAATCATGGTTATACTGCTAGACAAGTTGTCTACCTCTCTGTAAGACATTTTCCTTTAGCATGAAGAAAATATGTCACTGCTAAACAGTCAAGTGTTTAAGATTTGATTATTGGCACTAAGTAAAAAAGATATACTGAATGATATAGCTATATAATATTGATTTAGTTTGGTTTAGTAATGTGTTGAGCTCCAATACAGTGTCGCCTAACCCCAGGTAGCCATTTACTGTAATAACTTTAACTGAAGTGAATAACTGAAGTTTAATAAATAAATAAATGTCAAATGTAAGTTTGAAGATTAATTTGGATAAAAGCATCCGCAAAATAACTACTTATTACTTATAAAACAGCTTTTTGCTTTAAAAGAGCTCATATACAATTCAAAGTTGAACTGTTGGATTCATACATGTCCAATGAATTGCAGTTGCTTTAATAAATCATAAAATGATTTAATTTCAGAGATGAGAAACATCACAATTTGCTGTTGTTGTGCAGAACCTACAATCATATAATGGTGAAAATTTAAATCATATCATATGTAAAATGTAGCACAAACTATCAGTATGTTGTAAGTTGAATTGCTTTTATAATGGTGTCTGTTCTTATGTTTTCCCTTCCTGCCTCAACTGACCTTAGACCAGCTTTTTGATGAAGGACTCAGTGAAAAAGTATATAATACTACTAATTCCACTTGCAAAAACCTTGACAGATATAGTAATGACAATTATTAATTAATAAAGAATTCCAGTCACGTCCAGCCCTAGGGTGTGCCTTAATCTTTTGTTTTGTTTATGTGTTGCATAAATTCAGTGTATGTATGTTTACCATTATATACCATAAGAGAAGAGACAACCATGTGAATCATTTTCCTGTTTCCCAATTGTTGAGTAAAGTCTAACTTGCTAAATACTGAGTGTTTAATTTTTCAAACATGTCACTATACGTATGTTACTTCTGCTGATTGGCCAGTTACATGTCAATAATGTATATATATATAGCATTTATAACTGCTGTTTCGATGTCACACCTGAAACAGAGAAGTCTCTCGTTCATTTGCCTTAAAGGTAAGAAGCAATCTTTGAATCAACGGCATTTGGTCATTTACATTCATTTTTGGTCATCTAGAAGATGTTTTTAATCTCTCTCTTTTAGATCCGAGCAGCTCTCCTTAAGAACCATGAAATCTTTTCTCCTTGTTGCGTGTGTCTTTGGACTCTGCTATACCGTCTTAGTGAGTATCATTCTCTTGTTGATCAAATGCATATGTGATGATGTGTATTCAATTTATGTTTCAACCCCCACAAAATAGTTTTATAACTTATTCTATTACACTGGAAATGACCAATTTATTTATTTTCAGGCAGAGGATGAAGAACATCGAGAGAAGCGCTCTTCAAGCCATTCCTCAGAGGTCAGTTTGAAATGGAAAACTCAACGAGTTTTAATGTTTGAGATTGAATAAAATTTTAATTAATTGATCATATTCATTTGATATTTTCTCAAGTGCAAAAATGACCCTGAGCCATGCAAAAACATCTCAAAATCATAGAAATACCCTCTGATTATGTCGATGTCTTTCTTCATTTTGAAAATCTGTTGTATGTAGACTGTATCTGTTGTATTTCAGTGGAAATCTTACTCTGTTCTTCTACTGATATTCCTACAGAGACGACCTGGAGGCTTCTTTAACCCATACCCATTTCAGCGTCCTTATCCCTACCCATACTTTCCCCCTAACCTGCCTCAGCCTCAGCCTCAGCTTCCAAACAACAATGCCCTCCTCAGCCTCTTGCCATTCATCTTAGCACAGCTGGCATCCGCTGCCCCTGCTCCTGCTCCTGCTCCTGCTCCGGCCCCAGCTCCTGCCCCTGCACCGGCCCCGGCCCCTGCACCAGCCCCTGCCCCAGCTCCAGCTCCTGCTCCAGCTCCTGGTGGGAGATAAATTACCAGTTAAATTAAACTAAGAAATGTGTCTGAATGCACATTATAATACCTGCCTCTTGTTCTTGCTATGTTAAAAAATAAATACATTTTGCATCAGTCATATATTTGTATTTGTGTTATTCCTATTTAGTGTGTTCATGAGTGTTATCATGGCAGCAGCCAAACATTAAAAAAAACATTTACAATTATACAACAGTTAGTTTTCGAATCTTATTCAAGCAGCGTTCAAAGCACTGACTGAGACATTTCTGGGTGTTTGTTTGTTCCTCACAGACAGTCATTAAATTATAAATTCAACTTCAATTGTTTACAAAGGCTGATTCGTTCAGAAACAAAACATGTTTTGAGCGAATCATTGAGTCATGCACAAAACGGATTCGTTCAAAAGCACAGAATCATTTAAGAACGAAATGCCGCTGTTGCTGTGTGTGTAAAAAACGGGTTCCCTTTCAGTCGGTCACGTACGGCGTATGTCGGAACTGACCGACAAATTGGGGATAATTTTCAGAGACCAATCTACTTCCAGTGTATAAAAACGAGCCAATAACGTTGGCATGCGGTCCACGCACCGCCCTGCAGCACGGGTATACGTAAATACGGAAGTGGAATACTGCATCTTCACTTTCAACTTCAGAGCCGAACGGTTTGCAGTTCAAGCTGTTTTCTACAAAGAGTGTTTTTCATGAGTCTTGGAAGAAAGATCGCTCTCTTACCTGGCGCTGGTGTGACGGCGCAATTCAGCGAGTGGCCACTGCAACGTGCACTGTTCCTGTGTTGGTTGGCTGGGCGTTTCCGCTTGTTGAGTGCTCACACGCGGGCTTGCACTATCGGACCGCTGTGAGCCGTGGCCATCTCCCTGAGTGCTTCAGCACTGCTAAAAGAGCATTTACATTCCTAAAAGAGCAACACGGTTTGACCCTTTTTAAATATGTCATTCAAACCATGTGTTTCTGGATGCCGTCGTTTTCTGTCCCCAGTTGACGGTCATGATCGCTGTCTCACGTGTTTTGGCATTCAGCACGCTGAGGCGGCGTTCGTGAATGACTCATGTTCCCACTGCGGGAACATGACCATCACAGTTCTACGGTCTAGACTCGAGTACCTCAAAAGGGGTGGAGTCCCATTGCGCATCCCCCGATCTAGTGGTCCTCCCGCTGCGAAGCAGAGGGCTGCTACTTTGGCTGATGCCTTTGGTGGAGATCTGAGGGTGACTGTGAGGGCTTCCCCAATGGGCCAACAAGCTCCTTGGGCCCCTCCTCCCTCCGCTGCGCCGGTGGAGCTTCCGGAAGAGCAGCCCGGACCTTGCCATGGGGGGGGCGGCCGTCTCTTCCGTGCTCCGACTGAGGATATGATTTCGATAGCTGCATCGGAGGATGAGCTAATGGGCTCTGGAGATGAGAATTGCCTCCGCCCCTGCCAAGCCCAAGCAGCAGCCTCCACCCGGGAAGCAGGGCGCCACACGCAAGGGGGCCGCTCAACCCGCTCAGGGTCCCGCGAAGCTGGTCGATAAACGGAAGGGTAAGAGTACGTACCCGTCGCCAGGTGCTGTGCTTCCGGTGAAGGGCTGAGTCACTTTTTCGGCTCCTCAGTCGGAAAAGCGAGGATGCGGTATTCCACTTCCTTATTTATATCCGCGCTGCAGGGCGGTGTGTGGACCGCATGCCAACGTTATTGGCTCGTTTTTATACACTCGAAGTAGATTGGTCTCTGAAAATGATCCCCAATTCGTCGGTCAGTTCCGACTTACGTCTCCGTTCCCTCCTTCAGGGAACGAGGGTTACATACGTAACCGAGACATTTGGTGTTGCTTTGTTTGAAGATTTTTCCGTTGGAGGAGCGAAAACAGACAATGTGACTGGCAATATTAAAATGGTTTAAAGTTCTCAAATTCTTGTTTATTGAACTGTTGTATAAAAACTAAAATATTGTACATATTTGTACAAAAGCAATGCAAAGCTGAGCTTAGACCATTTCTGAGAATTTATTGAGTGACAAGACAGCACAGTTGTATTTATTGTATTTATTAAATAAAGGTAGACCTATATACTTTTTTGTGATGGAAAAAGTACATACTTTTGCAGAGGGGTATGCAAGTTTTGAGACAAAGACAAGATTTGGTACATATTAGGCAATATCACATCATAAAATTGCTTCTTGAAAACCACAGATCACATTTTCGTATATATTTATGTGCGACCTGTAAATCAGCCCATCAATCATTTCATTAACATCCTCATATACATACTCCACATGGCATTTAATGTATTCTATTTCACAATTCTTCTGGGTTTTTCATGCAGAGACTTAACAGCACTTCACTTTTTCCACATTTTGTTATGTTACAGCCTTATTCCAAAATGGATTAAATTAATTATTTTCCTCAAAATTCTACAAACAATACCCCATAATGACAACGTGAAAGAAGTTTGTTTGAAATCTTTTCAAATGTATTAAAAATAAAAAACGATCATGAATCACATGTACATAAGTATTCACAGCCTTGGCTCAATACTTTGTTGAAGCACCTTTTCTCTATCAAGAGGCCAGTTTCTCCCATTCTTCTTTGCAGGACCTCTCAAGCTCCATCAGGTTGGATGGGGAGCGTTGGTGCACAGCCATTTTCAGATCTCTCCAGAGATGTTCAATCGGGTTCAAGTCTGGGCTCTGGCTGGGCCACTCAAGGACATTCACAGAATTGTCCCATAGGCACTCCTTTGTTATCTTGGCTGTGTGCTTAGGGTCGTTGTCCTGTTGGAAGATGAACCTTCAGCCCCAGTCTAAGATCCAGAGCGCTCTGGAGCAGGTTTTCATCAAGGATGTCTCTGTACATTGCTGCACTAATCTTTTCCTCGATCCTGACTAGTCTCCCAGTTCCTGCCACTGAAAAACATCCCCACAGCATGATGCTGCCACCACCATGCTTCACTGAAGGGATGGTATTGGCCAGGTGATGAGCGGTGGCTGGATTCCTTCAGCCATGGTGCTTACCATTCAGGCCAAAGAGTTCAATCTTTGTTTCATCAGACCAGAGAATTGTGTTTCTCATGGTCTGATAGTCCTTCAGGTGCCTTATGCCCACTGTCATGTGCCTTTTACTGAGGAGTGGCTTCTATCTGGCCACTCTACCATACAGGCCTGATTAGTGGAGTGCTGCAGAGATGGTTGTTCTTCTGGAAGGTTCTCCTCTCTCCACAGAGAAATGCTGGTGCTCTGTCAGAGTGACCATCAGGTTCTTGGTCACCCACCTGACTAAGGCCCTTCTCCCACGATTGCTGAGTTTGGCCGGGTGGCCAGGTCTAGGATCTAGGTCCTGGTGGTTCCAAACTTCTTCCATTTATGGATGATGGAGGACACGGTTGCTTATTGGGACCTTCAATGCTGCAGAAATGTTTCTGTACCCTTCCCCAGATCTGTGCCTCGATACAATCCTGTCTCGGAGGTCTACAGACAATTCCTTGGACTTCATGGCTTGGTGTGTGCTCTGACATGCACTGTTAACTGTGTGACCTTATATAGACAGGTGTGTGCATTTCCAAATCATGTCCAATCAACTAAATTTTCAATCAAGTTGTAGAAACATCTCAAGGATGATCAGTGGAAACAGGATGCACCTGAGCTCAATTTTGAGTGTCATGGCAAAGGTTGTGAATACTTATGTAGATGTGATTTTTTCATTTTTTTATTTTTAATAAATGTGCAAAGATTTCAAACAAACTTTTTTATGTTGTCATTATGGGCTATTGTTTGTAGAATTTTGAGGAAAATCATGAATTTAATCCATTTTGGAATAAGGCTGTAACATAATAAACTGTGGAAAAAGAGAATACTTTCCGGATGCACTGTATATATTCCTGTTTGTAGTTCACAATATCACAAATCCTCATCCACAGTGCAAAGGACATAATACATGGCTGCACAGGAAATTTCATACTTCCATATTAGGTGAAAAACTGTATACAGTAGTATATTTTCGAGTTCACAGTATTCATAAAACAGTAGTTGAAAAGTGATGACATACTACTTCTGGTTAGATTCTGAAGTGTACATCCAATGGATAGTTTACTATCCCATGAGGCCATGGGAGAGGATTTGTGAATGGCTGTGAAGCAACACATCTGACGCTGGTAGGTCACATGACAATGACAATATGACTAGTATGTCCAGATTACATTCATACACACATTCATACTGTATGGAACATACCTTTTTAACTGTAGCAAAGTAATTACTTATTCCAAAGATGTACCTACTCAGAGAGTATTCTGTTTTAAATGTAGCCAGTGACTTCGTTTGCAAGAGAATCAGCGTTTTTGAATGAATCGGTTAAAAGTATTGTCTCCAGCTCCAAAAATAGTTAACTGACACCTACTAAATGTTTTATAACCTGAATCAATTACAGTAGGAATACATGTTAATCAAGCATTTATTAACACACTGAGTAACTATTACAATATGTCTAAATAATAAGATGTATAAATATACATTTAAATAGATTATTCATAATTTACTTACAACCATTTACTACAGAACCACTGACAACTCCTAAATAACTATTTTGTAAATAATGTAATACTTCATTTAGAAATGATAAATTGATCATTAATAAAGTATAAAAATACAATTATTAAACACATTGTAGATATGCTTATAAATCAAGAATATAGCATTTACAACTGTTTTTATAAACTGTTTATTAATATCTATTAATGCTATATAAATGAGGAATTAACTATTTACTAATGCTTAACTAATGATTCATAGCATGCAGTTATTATAAAGTGTTACCATTTTTTCTTTTTTATGATATATTATAGAAAGTACTCAGCATTAACTGGTAACTTATCTCCCAACACGGGCACACTTCTATATACTTCATATACATTTACCTTTTTAAAAAATAGAAAGCATAACACAAACACAAATATATTTAATGATGCAAAGTTTATTTTTATTATTTATTTTTTTTAACACAGAACAAGAGGCAGGTGTTATAATGTGCATTCAGACACATTTCTTAGTTTAATTTAACTGGTAATTTATCTCCCACCAGGAGTTGGAGCAGGAGCTGGGGCAGGGGCTGGTGCGGGGGCCGGGGCCGGGGCCGGTGCAGTGGCAGGAGCTGGGGCCGGAGCAGGAGCAGGGGCAGCGGATGCCAGCTGTGCTAAGATGAATGGCAAGAGGCTGAGGAGGGCATTGTTGTTTGGAAGCTGAGGCTGAGGCAGGTTAGGGGGAAAGTATGGGTAGGGATAAGGACGCTGAAATGGGTATGGGTTAAAGAAGCCTCCAGGTCGTCTCTGTAGGAATATCAGTAGAAGAACAGAGTAACATTTCCACTGAAAAAGAGTCTACATACAACAGATTTCAAAATGAAGACAAACATGTACTGACATATTCAGAATGTATTTATATGATTTATGTACATTATATGTTTTTACATAAATTAGCCTAAGTTAAAATGATCAATTAATTCAAATTATTTTTTGAAATGGCAAAAAAAAAAAAAAAATTTGCTTGTACGGCATTTTCAAATTCAAACTGACCTCTGAGGAGTGGCTTGAAGAGCGCTTCTCTCGATGTTCTTCATCCTCTGCCTGAAAAGAAATTAATTGGTCATTTTGCATCTTCATCACATTTCCAGCATTATAAATGATGTCACAAACAGTGATGTGGTTAAAAAAGGAATAGAATATCACATGCACATCAGCAAATAGATTTTATTATAAAGCAAGAGAAGTATACTCACTAGGACGGCACAGCAGAGTCCAAAGACACACGCAACGAGGAGGAAAGATTTCATGGTTCTTAAGGAGAGCTGCTCGGATCTAATAGAGAGATTCCTTTCGAGTAAATGACATTGGATAAAAATGTCTCCTAAATAACCAAATATAAATGACCAAATGCCGTTGATACAAAGATTGCTTCTTACCTTTATGGCAAATGAACAAGAGACTTCTCTGTTTCAGGTGTGACATCGAAACAGCAGTTATAAATGCTATATATATATACATTATTGACATGTAACTGGCCAATCAGCAGAAGTAACATACGTATAGTGACATGTTTGAAAAATGAAACACTTCATGCAAGTTAGACTTTACTCAACAATTGGGAAATAGGGAAATGATTCACATGGTTGTCTCTTCTCTTATGGTATATAATTGTAAACATACATACACTGAATTTATGCAACACATAAACAAAACAAAAGATTAAGGCACACCCTAGGGCTAGACATGACTGGGATTTTTTATTATAAATAATAACATTCATTAAGATATATGTATCATTCTAAATATCTTCAAAAATCTTCAAAAAACTTCATTCCTATTACAGTTTTTTTTTTAATAGCTTACACAACATTTCTGAAACTATGGCTCCATTTCTCTAATCTCTACACACAAAACCACAAACACGCACACAACATGCAAAACTATTTGAACTCTTCTAAAAAATTCTATATTGTATAAAGCGCTATAGAAATAAAGGTGACTGGACTTGTATGCACATATTCAGTATATATTTACAAAATAAACAAAAATGCAAGGGTGAAAAATGTAGTTTTGATTTCTAAGTGATCAAATTAGGTATAAGTGTTTTCACATGTGATCATTGGGTGAAAGTAATCGGTAAATGAGTGCAAAAGAGTTGTTCGTTTTGAATGACGTAGAGTTAGTTTGAATATTAAATGTGTTTAGCGTTTTGCAAAAAGTTTAGTTTTTCAATTGAAAATTGGGTGTAAAGCAGATAATGTGCTAGCAGTTTTGCAGAATTGATCTGAAGATGAGTGAATGATTTCATTGAGTGGGCCTCAAATACCACTTTCGGTAACACTTTAGTATGGGGATGAGGATTAAGGGATGTAGAATATGATCATGCAGTATAAGGCATTATTATGTGATTTATAAGTTCCAATAAACAGCCAATATCCTAGTAATATGCATGCTAATAAGCAACTACTTAATAGCGAGAATTGAACCCTAAAATAAAGTAGGATTACCCCACTTTTAATATGTAAGCAATTAAAAAAAAAACAACGCTAATACACATTCATATTACTATTCCTTCTTTGCAATGCTGGCACTTTGCATTGCGGTATTTCTGCAGGTGCTGTATGAAATCTGGTATGTGAAATGTATTAGTTATGTTTTTAAAACATATCTTAATTAAATTAACATCCAGAATACTTAATCACACACAGGCAGCAAAAGATATAAAAGCAAAACTGGTTTAATGGTAACAAACTGTAGAAATACACTGAGGACAACGACAAAAAATACAAAAGACCCTACTTGGACAATTTATTTAGCTTGTACTTGTATTTGTCAAGTAATTATTCTAATGTTCAAGAGTGTAAAGAGAGGGTTTTTCTACTATTTTAATTCTTTGTTGTTTCTAGGCTAATATCACTATAGCTAAAGAGCTTTTCTAATCACTACTTAGACAGTCTCATATAAACTCAAAATTGCAACTGCTCTCAACAAAGGAGGAGATCTTAACGTGCTGAGATAGGTGCAAGGGTTGGCACCGGGGTTGGGGCAGGGGCTGGCGCAGGCGCTGGCGCTGGCCCTGGGGTAGGGGCTGGAACCGGGACATTTCCAGAGGAAAGGGCCATCAGCAGCTGAAGAAACTGGTCGAAGGTCAGAAAGGCTCCAATCTGATTAGATAAATTATTACAGATACAATCAAACAAGCAACTAAAACAACATGCTGATAGTTTTAATTTTTGACAAACCTCATCGGAATCCGAGCTGGATGATGAGCGAGCCAAGCGCTGGTGAACTTCAGCCTAATTACGGCAATAATAATCATTATTTTCATCGTCACAGTATTTACACATGCAACTATAACTGCAAAAGTATAACTTTTGAAACATACCTGGAAAGCCAAAGTCAGACCAAGAAGGCATGCAAATAGGATTACTGTCTTCATGTTTCTGTCAAAGATGATTCTCCCAAGCAACAGCAATAATATTTTAGGAAGAATAATATTTTGCTCTGAAGCCTGAGGATTTAAATACAGCAATTGAACACACCCCTCTGTTTTGTTGCTTCCTAACAAACACCTCACCCTCGCTGCTCTTGCTAAATGCACTAGACAATCCTAAAACATTAGGTGGGCTTAAAGCAACAAATTAGTTTAGCAATCAGTAAAATCCCTCCTACTTATGGCACTCCTGATATTGCAATAGAGAAAGACTTGTAACAGAGTCAAGAATTTTGTAATGGTTATGAAATAAAATGCTTGTATAGACTACAACATAGGCCTACTGTTGTATTTTGACCACCGTAAATGACATCAGTTTTGTATTAGATTTTTTGTTGTTGTTGTAACTAACAATTTCTCTAACAATTGATAAGTCCTTGGTCAAAATAAATGAGCCACAGCAACAGTGACAATTGCTCAACCACTGGCCTTTATAAAGAGAGAAGCAAGACCAATGCGACAGAACTGGAAACGGGGACAAACATTGAAAAGGTAACCTCTTTAGTGAGACCTTAAGATCAGTTACTATTAAAGTCTGTCAAATGACATTTAATTCAGAAAATTATATATATTTATTATTTTACAGAAGCAATGTGGTTTCTGGTGGTATTGTCATGTGTTGTGGTGGCAGCTCAGGTGAGTAGCAATATTCGTGTTTTATTTTCATTGACATTTATCTTGGATATTCACCTTATTTTTAACATGAGAGTGGGCAAGGCCATTTGTAAATTAAATGTGTCTGGCTTCTAGTTATTTTTAACTGTAGCTTACAAAACGGCTCATTATGATGCTTGATATATCATCTGGGTTTGCTGGTATTTCTCTCACACATTTCTCACAGCTTGATTCTGAGGCTCTCAAAAGGGCGGTATCTAGCATGAAATCTACCACTTGCTTGCTTGATCCTATTCTCATAAGCTTATTTAAATATTGCTTCGATGTTTTGTGCCATACTATCCTAAGTAATATAAATGATTCATTGCAGACTGGGGTTGTTGCAGTGGCATTAAAGATTGCTGTTGTAACTCCTGTGCCAAAAAGAGAAAAATCTGTCTTGGACAATTTTAATAACTTTCATCCCATCTCAAATCTTCAGTTTTTTTGCTAAAAAATACTTGAGCACGTTGTTGCCTCTCATTTGTGTAACCATCTGACAATTAATAACCTTTCTGAATCCCTTCAGTCAGGTTTTCGTAAATGTTACCAATAACTTGCGGCGCTGTTGATCATAGCCTTTTACTTACCCACCTTGAAGAGTTTTTGGTGTCGGGGACAGCTTTAAACTGGTATAAATCCTATTTTACTGACCATTCCCAGTTAATTTCTGTAGGTGGTTACAGCTCTGTACTGGTGTTCCTCAGGGCTCAGTTTTAGGCCCTTTACTCTTCAATAATTATTTGTCACCACTTGGGCATCTGTTGCAATCGCTTGGTCTCTATTGTCACTTCTATTCTGAAGATACCCAGATATACACTCAAAATCTGGTCAAAACCATGATGCCTGTTTTCTTTCTGACTGTATTTCTGAGATAAAAACATGGATGAATAATAATTTCCTCTGCCTGAATAGTGGTAAAACTGAAGTTATGTTTATTGGTTCCCGCCATCCAGCTGGTTCACTGACTCTTGTCTGTTGATGGCTCTGTTTTGGAGAATCAAAGTAACGTGAGGAACCTTGGAGTTATTTTTGATGCAAGTCTTACATTTGATCATTTTGTACAGAACACTGTTAAAGCATCCTTTTTTCACCTCAGTAATGTAGCAAGATTGTGTCCTATGCCACATTTCTCTGTAGCTGAAAAGTTGATTAACTCGTTTGTTGTCTCTCGGATAGATTATCCAACTGTAATGCCCTTTTAGCCAGAGTTTCTAAATCCACTCTTAACAAGCTGCAATGTGTACAAAACTCAGCAGCCAGGATACTGACTGGGACCAGGACATGCATCATATTACTCCTATTTTGGAGTCTTTGCACTGGTTCCTGATCAGGTTCCATGTTGATTTTAAAATTCTGATGCTGACATACAAAGCATTACATGACTTGGCTCCACATTATTTATCCGCATTTTTAATTCCTTATACCCCAAAACCCAGATTGCATTCCACACAATCTAATTTGCCATACAGGGTTAAGGTTATACCAGAACTTTCTTAGGTAAGTACTGTAAGTACACTTAAGTGTGCATACTGTAAAAAAAAAAAAATTTAATGTATTGTCTTAGTTATAAACACATTTGTAGCTCAAATAGTTTTACTGTTTACTTTTTTAGCTTTATTAGTTATTTCCCTATAGCGGCTAATGAAACGTACATAAAAAAACAGCTTATTCCGTATTGCAAAATGAGATGGATATATTGTTATTATGATGTAATATTGCATTGTTTGTAGCCCAGTGACAGAGACCAGTGGGATCAAGTTAACTCAGTGAATGGAGAGAGATATTTCCCAGGGCCAGTAAATGGAGGAGGAAAAGTGCCAGTGGGCAGAACTCCAATCAGACCAAGAGGGGAGCAGATTTTTGAACGTCCAGCTTTTGTACGTTTTGTAGTAATTTAGATTCAAATTGAGCATGAGTTTAACTTTTTAAAGATTTTTAAAGGTTTAACTTCAAAATGTCAACTGACGCTATAATTATAGCCAGATCCAGTGGGCCCATTGTATTCAAATGGACCAGAGCAACAAGCACAAGATCCACCTAATGGATCTCCATTTGGACAAGATCCAGCATTTCCTGGTCAAAATGGAGGAGGCAAGGTGGGCAACATTTTCAATATTGTTTTCATTTTTTGCAGTCATTATGCAGTACAATAAACATTCATTTTATCTTCTGCTGTAGGGTTATGGGTCCGGTTTGAACCAGGGAACACAGAGAAGCGGACAATGGCATAGATGGGGAGAAACCGGAAAACCACAGAGGACTGGAAGAGCTGGTAGACCATCTTACAAAGTAAGTTAGACTGCAGATTTAGTTCCTTTGTCATTTTATATCAAAATAATATTATTTTTCAGAAAACAATGTGTCAGAGTTTAAATATTTGCCATATTCGCCTTCATCCTGGGGCAAACGGGATTGAATTCAATATTATTATTAATTTGGAATAATAGCACTTTAAAAGTTAGAATGAAACAGCAAGTTTGCTGAAATATGAAAATGAATTGTTGTTAAAACCCTTTAGCCAACTCAAGCTCCAGTAGATGGAGGTAGAGAGACTTACATGAATCCACTCTTTGGAAGACCCCTTAGTCCCAACATGATGGTAGGCTCATACTATTATATATCACACATATTAATGTGCTCTTCACAAATTGTTAATTAAACAGATTAAGTATTGGATTAAACTATTTTATGTTCAATTGTTATTTGGATTTATGAGATCACTTTTATAAATGTTCTAGGATAACAGGCAGTTCATTCCAATCTTCAAGGTAATATGATGATACTTTACCCTAAGACATTGAATGCCATTAACTGAATGCATTTGAAGTCTCTAATCTATGTTTAATTTTTTTTTTTTTTTATCCACTTGGATGAACATATATAGGCTGACAATGTCACTGTGCAGGTGAGTGAAACTCTTGCTGTTTTGTACTTAGAAATAGTTGATCAAAATTAGTTTTCTTTAATATTTTAATATGACTTGCAATGTTATGACTAAATAAATAAATAATATGTTCTCCCCTTCAACAGAATGTTAGCACTTTCCATCTAAAGGAGGTAATGCCACTAAATTAAGGAAATTGTCGTTTTCAATTAACCTTATATATTAAGATATGGAAATGCAATAAAATAGATAGAATCAGAATTCATTTTTGTTTTTGTTTCCAGGGAGAGAATGTCTTTGTCTTACCAAAAGTGAGTGATTGGAACTGTACATTTAAAGATAATACACTTTCCATTCACAACATTTTACAATATGTTTTTATCTCATACATTGTTGAATTTGAGGTATTGAATAGATAATGCAATATATAATTTAAATGGGCAAAAAGTAATGAGAAAGCATAAATTAAGATTAATGATACTCACATCAAATACGTTTTTCTTCCCAGGGTAGAGGACAGATGCAGAAACCAAAAAAGGTAATAAAGATTAGTTTTATTTTGATAAGTCACTGTTTTAGAAATGTTTCATGTTGAAATAATACATACCATTTGTGACTAAATTACAGGGTGGAGTGAATAGGCCTCAGGAACTGGGGGTAAAGTTGTTTTTATTAGCCTATAAATCTTTTTTATTATTATAATTGCGAAATAAGTTTCAATGATTTCTTTGTCGTGTAATTATTTTATTTCATTTAATTATTTTTTATCACTTTTAGTATGGTCAGGGTTTCTCCCTCTATGGCCCCCAGGTAACAGGCGCTATAATAAACATTCATTATACTTTAAGAAAATATATCAAATAAATATAAATATAACATATATAAAAGAATTAAAAGTACATTTAAATGCATAAGTTCTCAAATCAAACTTTTTCTATCTAACAGCCTTATGTGAAGCTTATCTACAACCCAACTGCAACGGTCAGTCAAATACAATAAATCATAGTCTGTTAATCACATTCCATATCTGGGACTAAATATGGTTGTTGTTTTTAAATATAACAGTCTATTGCAAATTGTTCCCCACAGCAAAAAATCTCATTTGAATATGGCATTACACAGCTTGTAAGTAATCTGGAACATGTAATATCATATCAGTTACATTACAAATACCTGAATTTTTTTTTAATTTTTACTTTTTTTCAGTTAACAGCATTCTCTTTTATTGTTTCAATATATTTTTTCTTGATCTTTTTAATGTCCTGGTTGTCTTTGCAGCTCCCTGCATTCATGAAGGTCAGTATTTTGGTGCTCAAGTTGAGAGTGATCGCTGGTTTTGAATTATTTAAGTAGCCTATACATTTTATATTCTCTTGTTTTATTGATTTATACAATATATATATTGCTTTTGACTCTGATTCTCCAGGCGAAGTCTGAAAGTGATCATGGGACAAACTAGGAAACAATATACATAAATCATACAGGTAAGGCAGATTGCTGCACCAATAAATAAAAAATAATTTGATTTAAAACTTTATTTTGGCTTTAAATAACTTATTTTTATTTTTCTACAGGTGGAAATTCAGCTATTCAGCATAGAATTGAAATATAGACTTTTATTATTATTTTTTTTTTGCTCATTAATGCCTCTTGGTGGTTGTTCACTCTTAGTTTGCTGGATTTTCTTCTTTAATCTGTTCATTAAAACTTGTAGCATCAACACTGTGTAACGTGTATGTTCTGTTTTGTTCTATTATTTATGGTTTTGGTTTCCCTGTTTGCGTGTCTGCCTGCCTGTGCTCCCTAAACTCTCCGAAAAAAAGTTACAAAAGCTGGGGCGGTACCTTTTCAAAAGGTACACCTTTGTACCTAAAGAGTGCATATTAGTCCCTCAAAGGTACATATTGGTTCCGAAAGTATACATATTCCTAAATGGTACATATTAGAACCTTTTTGAAGGGGTACCGTCCCAGTGCAGCTTTTGTACCTTTTTTTCTGAGAGTGTAGTTAGTTTCCCTGGTCGTTAAATAGTTCCCATACCTGTTCCGTTTGGCATTGATTACGCTCCTCATGTATTTAAGCCCTGTGTTTCCCTAGTTCCTTTGTCCGGTGTCATCTTTATTGTCATCAATACAACCTGTATTAATGTGTCCCACTGTGATCTCCTGAGTTTTTCTGTGTGGATTTAAAAAAGCTATAATTGTGACACTGAAGTGCATCACTTATTTTATTCTTGATTGTTAACACCAAGTTTGTTAACACCACAAACACCAAGTTTTAACAGGAGTACAAAATAGTGTTTTGAACAGGAATAAATCATTACAGACAAAATAAATTGAGCATTATTTATTTATTTGGTAACATATGGATATTTCCAAATTGAACAAAAATGTCTCCTGTGAGGGATCTCCGTGGTGGGATATCTGGAAAATAAACAACAAATTTACATTCTGAAAAATTTATTGGTATGACATCCCATTATAATAACATTTTTAGAGAACATTTTTTTAATACCTATTTAATAATGAAGTCTTCTGAGCCTATGGCTCAAACAATGGGAAGCCAGGATGCCCCTGTCAGAGACAGGATTGGTTAATAAACAGATAAATGTGTCTGGAAATTTTGCAGCAATTATTCTGTCCAGCCATGCTTTTTGTCATGTTTGGTTAAAGGTGCACTGTGTAAATTTTAGCTGCATCTAGTGGTGAGGTTGCAAACTGCAAACTGCAACCGGCCACCGCTTACCCCTCCCTTTCAAAGCACATAGAGAAGCTACGGTGGCCGACACAGGACAAATATGTCATTGTCTGAGACAGCAGAGAGTAGCAAGCACTCTATAGAGTAGTTTGTCTATTTAGGGCTACTGTAGAAATATGGCGGCGCAAAATAGTGACTTCACTGTAAGGGGACCCGCAGTGTATGTAGATAGAAATGACAAATTCTAAGGTAATAAAAACATAACGGCTCATTATGTAAGGTCTTTATACACCACTGAAAACATAGTTATGTATATTATAATGCATTTCTGTCAATAGAGCCTCATAAATACTACACACTGCACCTTTAATAACAGCATGTGTAAACCAAAGAAACCGTGTGAATAAAGATGCAATTTTACGTTTGCATTACCTCTACAGTTCCAGGACCGGGCCGATCACCACGATAATCAGGCGCAGACGTTACCTTCGGGTCTACTGCCTTCACCCTGCTCTGAAACATGTGAAAAATTGTCTTTAAGATTGTTTGAGAAGAAACCATAAATACAAGTCCCTTGAGATTACGTTAGAGTAATGAAACTATATGCAAATATTAATAACAAATGTTTATTTAAACAATTATTGATTCATTATTCTTGAATTTACAGTGTCCTTATTACATATGTTACATGTACTTACCATAGTAATAACAGTAAATTAAGATGAATTACATGCAACTAACCCTCAACCATGCCCTAATCCTAACCCTATACATGTAGTTAATTAATATTACTCAGTACTTAAATATATAATTACACTGTATCAATGACACCTTAAAATAAAGTGTAACCATTATTTTAAGTATTTATTATTTTTGAGATGAGTCAAACAAAAATACATGTCCTATGATTTATTTGCAAAGGAAATACAATTTTCATTTATTGATTTTTTGTTGCTTAAATGATCAAATAAAAAGGAGTAGAAAATGTAAGTTTTTACAATACCTGTATCAGTTGTATTGGTTGTATTGGTTGCATCGGTTGCATCGGTTGCATCGTAGCCTGGCCTTGAACATTTGGGCCAGCGTTCTGATTGGGTATCAGCCTTACAGGAGTGTTTCTCAGAGGATATAGATTTGTCAGGAAGAATGGAAAGCCCTAGAAACAAAATTTGACTTACTCTCCAAAGAATCAGTGATAATAAGTTAAATCAACATCTAAGTTCAATAAAACTTAAGTCTGTCTGTACTGGAGGAGGGTTCTGTGCTGGTACGCCGTTATTGGGACCGAAGCCAGGTATAGGCTGTTCCTGCTGCAACGGGGGCAACTGTGCTGGGTTCAGCTGGTTTATTTGAGGGGGAAAGAAGGGTCCCTGCATCGCAGGGTTAAAGTTCAGCACCTGTGGGGGCTGCTGCTGGAACAGGTAGGGAGAGAAAAATGGAGTACCCTAAGGAGAAAGAAAGCAAAGAGCTATAAGATTCAAATGAAGTTAAAAAAAAAAAAAAAACACTTTGCTTAGACTGAAAGTTGAATTACCTGTGCTGGACCTAAACCCAAACCTGCCAGAGTGAGTCCATTGAGACGCAAAACCTACAAGAAAAGAACAATTAACATTTGTGAGTATGTATAACAGAAAACAAAAGATAAAACTTTTTTTTTAAGGTAACAGGCATATTACATGTACATACTATAGCAATAATAACAGTAAATGATGCATAATTACTATTAACAACTATCTCTAATCCAAACCCTACCCTAACCCTTTAGTACGTACATGTAGTTAAATAATGTTATGTAGTAATTATCTGTGTAATTACACTGTAACAACATCACCTTAAAATAGTGTAACCACCAAAAATACACACAACAGTTTGGGATCAGTCTGATTTTATTTTATTTTATTTTGATAGAAATTAATACTTTTATTCAGCAACTATACATTAAATTAAGTTGACAGTAAAGACATTTATGATGTTCCAAAGATTTCTATTTCAAATAAATGCTATTTTCAAACAAAAATACTAAGCAGCCACAACTATTCTCATTGATAATAATGAGAAATGTTTTTTGAGCACCAAATCAGCATATCAGAATGATTTCTGAAGGATCTTAGCTTTGCCATCACAGGAATACATTAAAATATATTCAAATAGAAAAGTTATCTTAAATTGTAACAATATTTTACAATACTACTGTTTTTATGTGTTTTGATCAAATAAATGCAGCCTTGGTGAGCATAAGAGACTTTAAAAAATCTTACTGACTCTTTGAAAGGTAGTGTAATTTAATCTTTAACATTTACAGTAATACATCATTTATGATAAAACAATTTATAAGATACATACCTCATTACTGTTACTTCCAATTATTCCAATTTGTGGCTGGTAGATCTGCAAAATACAAACCGCTTTGTTATTATAGGTTCAAACTGAAAACATAATTATTAATTTTAATAAGTGTACACTTACAGGGACACAAGTGCAAATGCTGAGAAGACCAGCCATGGAAAAGATGGCCTGAAACTTCATCTTGGTAAGCTGTGGATGAAAAATCAAATAAACAAATACCGAAGTCTACTTTTAAAACAGAGACACAGAAATATATTTTTGATAGAACCCTAACTAGTACTGTCTATATATACTTCTAATAATAGAGTCAATAAATGCACAATATTAGAGAAAATAAAAGTACATTCATGGCAGAGCAGAAGTGCAAACTATTATCGTCTTTCCCCCTTTGCTTTTAAACTGGTGCTTGCCCTCTTATAATATCAGGTTGCTTAAATTTGTGACACATGCAGTGTGTCATGTTTCTCAATTTGTCTATAACGCGTCATATATGCACATATATCATTACGGTCAAACACCTTAAAACTTGAGTTGCTAATTGTTTTCATCAATTTATTGTCTGGGTTTGAGTATGTCTGTAAGTATAGTATGTGTGTGTTGATGAAATAAGAAGTCTATCATTATGATATTATAGTAAGTCATTAAAAACATTTAATGCTTAACAGATTAAACAGATGGCTGAGATCAGGACTGAGCATTATCACAGATTCACAGACTAATAAGCAGGCTGAATGAAGAGCTGTTTGCTCTGTGAGGTAAGGAGACAAATTATTGTCTGGCTGAGAAAGAAAAAACAAGACGAACAGATTGAATCATTCTCTTCAAAACAAAAATTATTGCAATTAGTGTGGTCCATAATTACATGTTTTAGGGGCTGAGTATTCCAGACAGAAGAACCAGACTTAAATGGTTTGTATTTACACAGCTGTAGTGACCGCTTTTCTAAAAAGAGCAGCAACCTTAAGAGTCCAGTAGATGGCATTATAATACAATCAGCAAATATCTTAAAACACTATTTAGTATCTATTTTAGACTACAATTTATTTTAGACATTTTTAACATTTTTGATTATGCAATTTTCTTTGCTGTAGATATAATTTTCATCTAGCAGAATATATATTTATTTGGGGTTCTGTCTGTACCTGGCGAGATATGGATGGATGGATGGGTGGATCCCTGCATCTGAAAGTTGAAGTTCACCTCTTGTCTTAGTTACAACCCTAAAAAATGTTATGTTCTGATCTTGATATGCACAATATTTCAATAAAATATTTTGCACTCTACTGAAAATAGTGTTGGGGAAATTTACTTTTAAAAGTAATGTGCTACAATATTGCAATATAATAAATATACTCCCTAAAAAGTAACTATAGATGCATTACTTAGTTACTTTTTCATGGAAAGTAATGCATTACTTTCACGTTACTTTTTCATGGAAAGTAATGCATTACTTTCACGTTACTTTTGCATTACTTTTTCTCACCTGCTGGGACTGCTTGTTTGTTTGTTTTTTTATTTAACAAAAGTTCTATTTTTGGCAAATGTAAAGGCCCTTTCACACCAAAAGTGAAATGAAAAAGCTTTGGGCTGAAGGAAATGCAATTTCTCGCCTGTACAGTAGAGGGCGCAACTCAAACAAAATACAAATGTGATGTTTATCTAAAGTCATTTTGCTTAATGGTATGGTTTAATTGGATTGTCGAAGGTCAGCAGCAAAGATAATGGTTAATAAAGTGAGACTGAATACATAAAGTATATAAAGTATCATTTTGAGGAATACTGAATCTGTTTTGTGCAAGTGGATGAGTAAATGCATGCTGACATTTAGTCTAGAACTATAATAAGCATCATGTTTATACACAGTGCACACAACGCCTCTGCACTTACTCCTGATTTCTCTCAACATGGGGACTGAGCTGTCAGTCAATAAATTGGAAAACAAAGTATTACTTTGTTAACCACCCATCCATCCATCCATCTAAACTTGCATTACTTGAAAAAGTAACTCAAATACGGAAAAAAGTAATCTGATTACGTAACTCGTGTTCCTTGTAATGCGTTATCCCTAACACAGCATAAATTCTTATTATTATTAATGTTGAAAACAGTTGTGTCACTTAATATTTTGTGGAAACCATAGATGTGTTTTTTAGGATTCTTTGATGAATAAAAATGTAAGTCTTTTATTTAGATCAGATTTATTTTAAAAGTTTCAATTTCATGCATCCATGCCAAATCAAAGTATTATCTTTCAAAACAAAACTTTACTGACCCATTTGTGCATTGTTTGAGTATTGATTCATGTTTTTCTTCTATTTGTTAATCTCTGTACCATAGACCAGAGTGGTGTAATGTAACGAAGTAATTGTAGGCTAAGTTACTTGAGTATTTTGGGGAGAATCTGTACTTTACTTGAGTTTTTATATTTCTGTCAACTTTTACTTTTACTCCCCTATATTTCTTAAATAAAATGTATACTTTTACTCCGATACATTTCCCCAAAGCATTTCGTTACTACAAAATAAAGTCAGAAGAACAGACTGCAAGGAAACGTGCAAACAATACCTCGCACAACCGCAGTTGATTTCATTTTCCGGGTTGCGTCCGTTGCTGGAGGCTGAGAAGTGTACGAGAGCGCCCTCTAGAGGCAAAAAAAACTATCACTGATACCGCGTAGCGTTTGTTTTGACACGTGACGTGAGGCTGCGCGCTGCACAGAGCGGGACACTTCAAAAACGGATTTAAAACAGATAACAAAACGGTATATACACAGGTCCGGATTAAGAACACGTAGGGCCCTGGGGTTATAACAAACCCAAGGGCCCCCATAGTAGCCGATCTTGGTGCCAGTTTTCTACCACAGAAATAATTCGTTTTTTTTTTTTTAAATCTTCAAAGCACAGAGATACAATGAGGATATACTGTCTGCCCTTGTCAAAAAATCCTAAAGGACTCCAATAAGAAACCTGTACAGGATTCCATTTAGAATTTCTATCATATTTTGGAACCGTTCTTATAGGATTCCGTTAGAAATAGTCTTATAGGATTTTTATGTCTTGTCCTATAAGATTCTCATCTATTTTCCTATTGGATTCTGTGGGAATTGTCTTATAAAACAATACATAAATATCCTGTAGGATAATTTCTACAGGATTTTAATGGGATCCAATTGGGTCTCTCTCTCTCTCTCTCTCTCTCTCTCTCTCACACACACACACACACACACAATGTTACTCTAAAAAGTTTAAGGGATAGTTCACCCTGAAATGAAAATAAAGTCATCTTTTACTCACCCTGCTGCTGTTCCAATGGCCTATGTCCTTCTATCTTTTTTGAAATTTTGAAAAACGTCCTGCACGCGCTCCTCCATATAATGGCAGTGAATGGCGGCCAGGCTAAAACTTTACAAAAAGGATACAAAAGTATCACGCAATGATACAGGGAGACGCGCGCCATATATGGAGTGTTCAGGAGGGAAATCACTCATTCCAAATGCTCTATTCGCGTTCGGTGTGAACGCAGCATAAGGTTTTGCCAGAAATAAACTGTATTATTCAGTCAAATTACCGATCTCGACGAGCCGTCAGCCAATAAGATTCTAAGTAGCCTAAGATCCTACAGGACAAATTAAAATTCCATTAAAATAAATCAGAATGTCCAATAGGATTCTAAGAATCCAATAAGATCCTATACAGGACAAAGTGAAATTCCATTAAATAAAAACACAATGTCCAATAGGATTCTAAGAATCCAATAAGATCCCACAGGACAAAGTGAAATTCCATTAAATAAAAATACAACGTCCAATAAGATTCTAAAAATCCAATAAGATCCTACAGGATAAACTGAAATTCTAATAGGATTTTTTGACAAGGGTGAATATTCCATTTTAATATTAAGTAGGCCTATATATAAATATTCCAGGCTGCAACACATTACCAGCATAAATGCATTAACTCCAGATATCAGGGTCAAAGCAAACAGGTTTCCAGAAACAGCAACAACTTGTGAGCATATACAACGGCCTTAAGGAGTTTTAAAACCAGTGAGGTCCCAAATTTGAGCTATTTTGGGGGGCATGGTCCCTCAAGAAAATTTCGATTTTTTTCTCGGATCTATATATGTGCATTTTAAGATGTTTGAAGGCTTAAAAAAAAAAAAAAAAAAAGCTTTCAAAACCATGTTAGTTAGTGAGCAGTAGATTATCTGTCATACCTTCTCTCTCCTCATTTCATCACTCCCATTTCTATCACTCTTTCTTTTTCTCTCAGTCTCCTTCTCTTGCCCTCCTAAAGCTGACCTCTGACTGATAGTATTTTCATTGTTTAACATTTCTATCCTAAAACAGCTGTCAAATATGAAATGTTTAGTTTAGCTATACATCTCGCACCGTTTACTGAAGCGTCGCGCGACACGCGCACAGCAGCTTCTGTGAACATAAAGGCCGCCTACTTTAATTTGATTGGTCATCTCAAAAATGTTGACATAGGGCAGCTCAGAAGGTATCATTGCAGCACTAAAGTAGTGTTAATACTCTATTAGTCAATTATTTCACAATATTTAATATGTACACCTCGGAAAAATACCTCATAGCTGACTACGGCCATGATTACAGTCGTGTAGGCAGCCTATAGTTTACCTCAACACTTCACACTTTACATGGTCAGAGCTATTCAGTCTGGTTCTGCTCATTTCGCCACAGAGCCTTTACTGCACACATGATGTTGCGTTTGTATTCAAATGACTAAAGCGACTGCCTGGCGCTCGTTATCACTTCAATAGAGCGGCGAAAGCACCGAACGAGTTCGTCAGCGCTGTGCGTGAGACGATCCAGCTGCTCTCGCGCTGCGACTGCTGGATGCGCGCGCTGTTTAATCAGGTAGCGCCGTTTCATTGCCTGGCTTTCGGTGTTTGTTCCCATGCACTCGCAGCACTCCAGTAAATAACAGCGCGCCGCTTAATATGTGGGGGTGTGGTGGGGTTTGGCGAGCGGCCACCAGGAAAAGTTTAGGTGCTCCCGATCGACTGTCAATCATTTCCTCAGCCAATCACGGGCCCCCTGCATGCCCGGGCCCTGGGGCCTCAGCCCCACCTAGCCCTTATGTTAATCCGGCCCTGGTTATACAGTATGCTATATGTTTTCATATCACTATAAAGTAATTCGTTTGTTGACTAAATGCTGCATTAGTGGAGAACAGCAGTGTGTTTGCTGCTTTCGAGGCTGAGAGGAACATTAGTTGTACCTCAAGCGGTTAAAACAATGAGACAAAAACACACGCAAATCTGACCCAACTGTTTAATGTCATGATTTTATGCATTCGTTATCCAGTGAAATTGCATATTTAAACTGCATTCGATTAACGTTACATTTTTTTTAGAGATATAATTATCAAGTGTTCTGAAATAGAAGCAAATAACGTATGAAAGTATAGCCTACATATAATATGTGTATAATTTCAATGCTATGCTTCAATGAAATGGTAACACTTTACAAGTCCTTTTGTAACATTAAATAAGCTTAATAACGGTATTGTTCATTGTTAATTTCAACATGTACTAATACATTTTAACATTTTAAAGTTGTCTGTTAGATTAGTTACTGTACTATGAATTAACATGAATGATCAAGGAATAATTAATATAGCCTATTAGTATTTTTTATATTTAAAACTTACAATAAACATTTTGTCTTTTTTTTAATTCAAAGAAATCAAAATGGAAGAGATTTAAGACTGAACACAATCTTGCTGCTCAAACTATGTACAGAACAATTTTTAATAATATTTATTTTGATCCTTTTGTATTTTTCATTTACTTGTACTTTTACTTTCAATACTTAAGTATGTTTAATATAAAAAAATATATACTTTTCATATTAAGTACAATAAATATCACATACAACTTTTACTCAAGTAATATTCTAAACAGTGACTTTAACTTCTACCAAAGTCATTTTCTGGTAAGATATCTATACTTTTACTCAAGTGGCTTTCAAGTACTTTATCCACCACTGCCATAGACTGTAAAATAAGACCTTTACATGTGTAGTGTTTTCAGTTGTGTGGAATGTGGATATGTGATTGTGTACTTGTAAAGTTTAATTATTGCATAAAAAAAAACACAAAAATCTTACTGACACAAAAAAAAGTATTATTATGATCAAAATACCAACAAATCTAAGAGGTTTGTTGTCTTTATTTTCTGTCTATGTCTGTATAACTTTTGAAGAGTTGCGTCTTTTTCTGTCCTGATGCTATTTTGTGGTAAAACAATCTTTTCTGAAACAACCAGTTTCGACATGCTTTTAGTCTGAACCATAATAATTGTTATGGTTTTCTTTAGTCTATTTTGGACCAGTGCCCACATCAGAAATGAGCTTTGTCAGAGACTAACAAAAGAATACACATCCTTAATGGAAAGCTTTTGCTGTGTGAGTACTGAGACAAATTAGTGACTGAGAATGCAAAAACAAAGACAATTTGATATTATCATTCTTTTTTAAAACAGTGATGATGGTGATCATAATCATTGTGATAGTATTAACTGATTTCCCTTTTAAAATGTTCACAATAACTTAACTGGTCATTATGTTATCATATTATTAGGAGAGAAAAAACAGAAAGGGAAAATATTCAGTTGCAACAAACTAGCGGCTTTTATTAAGTATTCAGTATAAACATTTACACATGCTGATAATTTGTTAGTATAAAGCGGGTTAAACAATTAGACTGGCTTAGCTGCATAAAGAACAGTATACATTTTACTTATCAGAAATTATTCTGTAATATTGTAAATAGAAAATGACTTTTATTGTAGAAAAGATGAGATATCTTGAACGTATCTGTGAAAAAAAAAACAAATTTAATCAGCTTCTCAGCAAAAGTATTCATTATTGTGCATTAAAATCTATGTAACAACACATGTAAAACACACCTCAGCGATTCAAACACGTCTTTCACTCAAATGTCCAGACACAGTAGGGCTGACCTGAGCTGGCATCTGTATGCAGATGATAAAGTCAGAATCATATTATAATGTACCATGCATTAGATTTCAGATACAAAACTTACCTGGGTGATTGAGACAGGTGGTCTTGCAGTGGTCCTTCTGAGGAAGGAGCGCTGAGAAAAATTAAAAATGATTTAATAGTTAGAACGGTGGATGGCAGGAATTCTGCCTTTTGAATAATGCATAAACACTGCTAACAATGAAGTTACAGTAACACTTTTTACCATGAACTTATAGATCAAAAATTATTTGACTTCTCCCAGTTGATTAATCACAGCAAATTATGACAATTGTTTTGTATTTCAAGTTTTTTGAAATGTTGTTAAAATATGCAAATGAGGCATTGTCTAATTAAATATGCACTCATTTGCATAAAGACACAGCACAGACATCTGAACACTGGATAAAGCTAGGTTGTTTCATTTTGCTCACATATTAGAGTTAAAGATTTAGATATTTTGGATATCACTTTTTATTTCTCCATAAATCAGAAACTTGCCTACTCTCAAAAAAATGTACCGTGTTTTTAGGAATAAAATGTCTATATCAGGTACATTACATAGCAACTGTAAAAACCTACACATCCTACTTATCCTATACAAATAGGAATAAAACTGTAAAATTAGGTGTAAGTGCTCCTGAGGTGGACAAAAACCTCTTTTTGAGAACACAGCTTTTAAAGATATGTACTGTAATTGAAATATTACCTCAGGTCTCCCATATGTTTTATTGATTTTTTTATAATACAACCATTCCTTCTCAGGATTTAAATCTGTGTAAAAACTTGATGATGGAGTACCTGAAATTAATAAAATTTACCTTAAATCTAGTCAGTGAGCCTGGTGGTACAGCTTGATTGTTTCCAGTAGGTCCTTGTCCAGCCTAAAAACATTAGTTTTAGAAACATAATTTGTAGTCCATACTTTGAATTTTTAGCATTAGCATAGTACTAGCAACTAGAAGATTTGTTTTGTACCACAACTTGTTGCTGAGGAGAGATTACACCTGGTTGATTCTGGGGCCCACCAATGTAATACGGCAGCCCCTGTTTATCAGAACAGTCGAAACCTCAAATTAGATTAGAAATAAATGTATATTGTTACACTCAAACAGTGTGAATGAACATGAACAAATACCCCGTTAGAGGGAGCGAAAGGGTAAGCCAACTGAGGTCCAATGTTGGGTGGAGCGTAAGGTATTACGGCCACAGGGGGCTGCTGAAGCACATATGGATACGGAGGAAGAGCGGCTGCAGGCAGAAACTGTCAAGACACAAGTGGGTTTGTAATCATCTGTGTTGGACATTATCCCATTTGATATACAAAGTGGTAAATCATCAGTTCCTATCCTACCTGTGTTAACGGAGGCTGTCCTAAAACACCAGCACCACCAGAAAGCACAGTTGGGTTCAGACCACCCACCAGTTGAGGGTTAACTCCATTTACACCAGTAACCAGACCACCATTCAGAGCGTCGATCAGACGCAATTTCTAAAAATAAGAGCAGTTTAAAGCGTCAATATTAACAAACATAATCATGATGATATGAATGGTCTTACCTTTGCTGAGGTGATCTAAAAGAGAAGAAAGTACTGATTAAAGCATGTGTGGATGAGTTGAATATAACATGATAAAATGGATTAGAGTGAATCAATGTACTCACATCAGCAGTTATGGTCAGAACCATACAGATGATAACAAAGTTCTTCATCTTACAATCTGAAAAATATCTTTAAATAGCACATTTTAAAATAAAAGTCTGAATTTGACCTATAATCTTTTAGTAGCAAAAATGTTGCTGGCACCCACCTGTTTTTCACCCCAGTAGTGATTTGCTCTGTCATGTACAGTACAGTAGATCTCCAGTCTTTTATTGAGCTGGTTGATCTAGTTCAGCCAATTAGAGTTCAACACTAATTCAGCTGTGTTTATCGGTAGGGTATTAGGAAGAATTAGTTATGGTTTTGTTATTCATATATTATTATTTTTTTAAGTTTACCACAGGGATACATTCTGGCAGAATTTGTGGTCATTTGAGTTTTTAAGGATTTTGCGTTCTCAGAGAGACTAAACGTACACAGATGTACATACGTCACATGACATCACATTCACTCTAACCTGCACAGACACATGCAAACAAAACTGTGGTCTCTGTAGTTTTGCTCTTGACCATATGAAAACACTGTTTGTGTTAATCTTATTGCTCCTGGTCTGAATGCCTTAGTTCTTAGATCATTCGTATTGTCATGTAGTCAACAAATTCCTATAGGCCATGATACCACAAAAGCAGTCCTAACTGAAATCCTGTAATGTGACCTGATGGCTGGGCTATATTTTAAACAATGTCTACTTGAAAATATATCTAAATATTGGATGAAGAAAACTTGTTTTCTTCACTTTTGAGGATTTGTATATAATTAGCGCTGTAAATCCATAGCTTTGATCCATATTTAGATTACATTACAGTTACCTATTTTTTTGTCTATATCTATATACTTTGAAGAATCTAAAATCGTTTGATTTCCGTAAAAAAAAAAAAATGTATCATGACGTAACACCTATGCATAGATTTGAATATTCATAGATTTGAACTTTACTATCATTCTAAAATGTGGGAAACAGTATAATAATAAAAATAAATGAGTACACTGTAAAAAAAAATCTTGTATAACTTATAAAAAAGTTGAAAATTGCTTAACTTATTTTGATGAGTTAAAGCAATGTAAAAACATATGCGGTCATAACTTATTAACCATATAATTTTTTACAGTATATGCAAGTCCGATACCTTTATTGTGAATTTTATGTACAAAATGTTATGTTTGTTGGGTAATTAAATCACAAGATGAAAAATATTGATTGTTCTTTTTATTTTCTCAACTTTTAGAGAAACAAACATCATTATTAATGCTGTGCACAACAACATTTAACGAAAGTCTGGTCAAATTTCTAAAGGAGTAAAAAGACGTTTAATATTTTTTTATCTTCTGTAAACGTAATGCTTTGAATTCGACCACAAAAAATAATTAAATACAAAGACATTCATCAAAAAAATATTATAGAACTAAACTTTCAAAAATTAATTAATCAGAAATTAATGTCATATCAGAAGCCTGAGATCAGTGCCAGTTTCAGTGGTCTAGCAAATGTCTTGAGGAAGGCAGTTCATGTTTTCACTGAATTAGGCATTCCTAAGCTAAAAAAACATATAATTCCCTTTTCTTTGTGTTTCACATATTGTTCATTGACACAGTTATGCAGTTAACCCAAGTGTACCCTAAAAAGTAATGCTATCTTTCTCATAGCACACAGTAGCAGAAGAAGAAAACTAAAGCAGTTTATCAGTTTCCTCAAAGTATCCTAGTTTCTCCCAGTCTTATTCCAGAGGTAATTTAGATTTCTCCTCTTCGTTGTTGTCCGGCTTCTCATTGGTCACTATCATAGGCGTGGTCTCCTCAACAGGCGTGCGTGCATAAACGTCAGACTCCCCGGAAATATTTGGGCTGGTTTCTTGTTGTGACAATCCGATGAAGGCAGGCTCTCTTGAAGGCTCTATAACCAAAGTAGACTTTTCTGCATTATAATAGAATGAGGTTGTTGGTGCTTGTGACTTTGTATGACACCTAAAGTACAGACAAATGCAAATGAGAACAAAACCAATCAGCACAAACAGAGTTACGTAGAGGTATCTCTGGGCCACACCTGTGGAGGACACAGAAAAGAAAATGCAAACGCTTAGCAAATTTTACATTGAAAAACAGATCTTTTTTTTTAAAGGGGATGTACTATGCCCATTCTGTAATGTAATATAAGTCCCAACATGTCTGTGAAGTTTCAGCTCCACAGAGAATTATAGGATGTTTTGAAAGTACCTATTTGGATGGAAGCAAAAACACACTGTTTTAGTGTGTTTCTTTAAACGCAAATGCGCTGCAGCTCCACGCTCCCTTTTCAGAAGTGGGTCGGGCTTTTCTAGCTTGCACTTACTACAGCAACAACAGAACTGGAGAACCTCACACGGAGAGTATGGCTGAATCCGAAATCGTCCCTATACCCTCAAATAGGGCATTATTTGAGGGGACAGCCATCTGTAGTGGTGTCCAAAACCATAGTGGACGTTATTGAGTGCACTCATTCAATCCCACATTGCACCGCAATAACGAGTGTACAGCCGATGTACGCTCAACGGCTGTCCGAGTTCACGCACTCGTTTTCCTTCACTCCTTCAACTGAACCATATTAGTGGACTAATGTAGGGAATAGTGAATGAGGGTTTAGGGAGCGATTTCGGATTCAGCCTATGATTCACAAAGATGGATCAATACCAACTGTTTGTCCAACTTCATATTCAGAACACGTAAGTACCGTAAGTTACGCACGTTATAATTTTGTGAATGTGCTTGTTAGCATGCTGGCGGCTAATGTGGCTAAAGTTACCATTGCCTCTGACTGTATTCACAGAGATCAGAGCTATGTTATATGTTTCATGTTTAAGAAGTAATAAAAGCACGCCTCTGTATTGTACAGGCGGTGAGTATTTTCAGGTTAAAAACAACAAGCTCTGGTCTCTATGAACACAGTAAGAGACTCACACAAACGTATACGAATTTAGCTAATTTCTTGGGCACATTCCCTTCACAAATGAAATTAATCCACTGCATCCTCAGTGGCTCAGATGCCAGGAGTTTATTATTATAGCCCAGAACAGTTATAATGTTTAAATAGCTCAGACATTGTATGTCTAGCTGCTCTAGCGAGGATATAAACATGGCGAACTTTGTGCGTCCACTCGTCACTAGTGGGCGGGACTTTTCCCTACAATTACGTCAACGTACTGAGAAAACTAAAACAGCATGTTCTCAGACACTGCTTCTGATTTATGGGGATTATAAAAAAAGGAGTGGGTGGATTTTTATCATAAAGGGTGGTTGGTTGTTTACACACACTGGGCCTCATTCATGAAACTTTAGTAAATATATGAGCAAAATTTGCGCGTAAAATGGACCTTAACGAAAACGCTTCTCACAAACGCTTTGTATACCACAGATACAGTAGTTAAACGTGTGTATAATAATGAATTCCAAACATTCGTCAATAGGGCGCGCATACACGATCTTATGTAATTAGCATAATCCCAGCACATGAGTTACAACTACGCAAATTACATGCCCAGAAACGCTGTGGAAACTTCTGGACTTCCTTCTCTGAACTGCTCCAGTATATTGCATACATGCTAAAGAGACCAATTGGCCATATGCCTAGCAATAAATATAACATTTTCATGTGTCCGCCAAAGCATTTTAGCCAGTTAAAAAATGCCTGGTGCTCTTCTAAAAACAGCCAGATGGTGGCGCATGAAAGCGATTTGCAAGCGCAGCGTTTTTCCAGCCGAGATACTTTGGTTGCTATGATACAGAATACCCATGGGCAGTAATTTGTTACTAGTATATCATTTTGAAGAATATTACTAAATATAAAAATGCAGGGTCTAACCAGCAATATTAACTTCTCCATTGTTGTTCAGTCGTTGTACAAGTAGGATGATTGGTAGGTGTTATATTTATCCCGTCCCTCCTCCACTGTGATTGGACGGCTGGGTAAAAAGTGACAGTGATGAGCACTGCCTATTACCCAAAGTTGAACAGTTAAATTTTTTTTTTAAGACAGGGCAAATCAACTTGTGAAACATTATTATGGTACATAGTGCATCAAAATGCAATGTCATCAGTTTGCTTAAATTAGAACAAAAAACATTCAAACGTTTTACGCACCATATCACATGGTAGGGAGCAGGTGTACATTTCTTTCATACCAACTAACATTTTGAAAATACGAACATTTTCGTGAATCTGAAAATTTACGTCTAAACAGCTTTATAAACGATTTACACAAAAAATCGTTCTGCTCGTGTTTCATGAACGAGGCCCACTGTGTACACACATTAATGTTCAAAGTGAATGTAGCATAATAAGTCCCCTTTAAAACAATAAAAATCTAAATTAGTTTGATTTAAAACTTGCCCTCCACAGTGACAGTGATGATACTAATGACATCACCCATTTTGTCTTTCACAGTGAACATTCCTCTATCAGAAGATGTCAACCCGCCCAGCAAAAGGGAGGAATTCATGACAGACACTCTGTTAGTGTATTCAGGTGAACACGTGGCGTTGTTTCCCATCACACTGCAAACCAGGGTCTCAGTCGAACCGGTAAAAGTTACCACCACATGGTCTGAACCGAACAGGTCAAGAGTGAGATTGTCGCCAAACTTTTTTGCACAGAACATTTGATGTGCTGAAGAGAAGAAAAGAAAAAGGTTACATTAGTAGTTAAATAAGCTTTTATTTTTCTGTAGAAAAAAAAGAATCACTGTAAAAAAAATGTACATTCAACAACCTGTAACATTAAGAGTGACAGCACCAGGATGCCCATGTTCCTCTTCTGTATTGTGATAGCACCGGTATAATCCCTTATCAGATGTGGTGACCCATAATATGGTAAGGGAAAGATCTCCGTCCTTATAATGATGTAGTGAAACTGATGCCCTGCCTGTAAAACCTGAACCATATTTTGTCATTCCTTTTTCAACTTGTAACACTGTTTGGTCATCTTTTTTCCATACAATGTTCACAGCATCATCAGCAATCTTTTTCTCTGTGTGTGCGTAGCAGGGGAGAGTGACATTGCCTCTGATTGTGGCGTTCACAGTAGTGGGTACTAGACACAAAACAAAGCATAAGATCACATCAAACAGTAGCAAGCAGACTTTAAATGATCTTATACCATGCATGCTTAATTAATGAAGTCATAACTTACTAAAAACTTCCAAGTGAAAACTACAAAGAGATGCTGAATCACACAAAGCATTGTACCAGCCTTCATCATTGTACAGAACAGGATACAGTTTTAGAGACAGGTTTCCAGCCTGGATCTTTGAGAGGCTTACTCTGTTCTTAAAACAGTCTCCTTCTCTGCAAATCCCTTGATCACATTGCAAGACATCCAGCTCTTCATTTTCAGTTCTTAATTTCCATAAAAGATTCCCATTGCATGTCTCTTTACAAGGGATCATCGCAGTATCCCTCACTTTCACTGCATCAGGGACTAACATTCCATCCAGACAGGCAGCTATAGCTATCAGGGACGAGAGAATTACACATTTTAGATTGACATGTTTTTAAAAAAACTAGTTTAAATAATAACTAACTAAAACAGTACAGTGTAAAGGGAAGTGACAGGCTTTTGCAGTGACAAAGTGATTAGCGACAGTAACCACTGATGATGCAATAAGCAGCTAAATGTGTGGACAGACCACATTGCTCATTGAAAGTTATCAGGAAAAGAAACCACAATATATTATTTCACAAAAGAATAGAAATTGACATCTTACCAAAGATTAATATAAGGTAATAAATGTGGATCCCTGATGGGTTCCTGGCGGGTGCATGACAGTATGGCATCATAGTTTGTCTTAGGAACTGGAGAATTTATGAGGGAAAACAAGAATGCAATTTATTTACTTACAAAAAGGGTGATTGACTGAGAGAAGCACTACCAGTCATTCATTTGTGTCTTACACCGTTAAAACATCATGCTGATGTTTTTATGAATATTAAAACAGAGAGATTAAGGATTACTTAAAGCAAATATGAATACAATTTAATTACCTTAATAACTAATACATAAATATATAATTATTAAATAGTAATAAATTAATAAAAGTTAGAAACAGTTAAACAATAAGTATTCAATGCCCATAACAATAGGCATATTAGTGGTTAAAACAAGTGGTTATGCAGAATATGTTTAGATGAGACATACAAGCTTGAAAATGTTAAATGAATAAGACCCCCATCTATAGACTTTACACACCTGTCCGGTTATAGGTTCTTGCTCCAAGTTTTACAGGCTCTAGGAATTTCCGGATGAAGTTCTGTTAACAAACTTTCAGTCAAAAATGAGCAAAAGTGTGTTAAACTGTGGTTCAGCTAGTTAACATATCCGATTAAATGTAAACAGCAACGTCCATCGAATGTACAAAATAATCTATTACTCGATCAAGTGGGCATTTCATTTCGTAGATGACTGCGGTCAGGCCAGCCTCCACTCCCATTTTGTTTTCTGTGCGCGCATGTGTAAAAACTCATTTCAAAACAAAAGCGATCTTCCGCATTATTTTTTTCAGCCTGTTTGTCTGTCAATAATAAATAAATAAGTGAACTAAAAAACGTAAATAAATAGAAATGAATACAAATATAAAAGAAAAAGCCCTAAGAACGTGAACATGACGTTAAATGTTGAGTAATAGTAGGCTAAATGTAAAATTTCAAAATAATATCAAAACAACTGTCAGATGTGGAATTACAACGTAAAAGCCCTCCAAGCGCTTGCAAATCAATTCAGATAGCTCTAAAATCATACTCCGTTTCTACAGCCCACTAGACCTTCTCAGAGTGTCACTCACCCAATGCCAAACTGTCTGATGTTGAATTAATAAATAATATGAAAATAAATTAATACAAATATAAAAACAAGGCCTGACAACATGAAAATGACTTTTGAAAATGACATTTAGAATTTAAAAATAATATTAAAACAACTGTCAGATGTGGAATAACAGAATAAAAGCTCATATATAACCTGTTCCATCAGTAAATTCATATAGTTATAAAAATTAAACTTCAGATTGGTGGTACTAAAGACTATGATAGTACACCACCCCAGAGTGCCCTAACCCTAACACCTTGTTTCCACAGGCACAGCCTGCTTTGACTTCAGATTGACAGTATTACACCCATAGACTGTTAATATACCACCTCTGAGAGTCACTCAACCAATGCCAGACTGTCTAGCTCTAAAACGTATACTCCCTGTTTCTACAGCCCACTTTGACTTCAAATTGATAGTAGACCAGCCCAGAGTGTCAATCACTCACTCACTCACTGGCTGATGGTGCATTACAAAATAAAAGCCCTCCCAAAACTCATATATCCTGTTTTTCCTATATATTCATATAGCTCTAAAAAGGAATTCCCTGTTTCCACAGAGCACTTTGACATCAGAATGATGGTAGACCTTCTCAGAGTGTCATGGTGCATTATAAAATAAAAGTCCACCAAAATATATATAAATAGGGTGCAGATACAACATGTTATATCTGTAAATGCATATAGTTATAAAAATGAAACTTACACTAAGCTATTATTCAATTAAAATGACTTAAAACACCACATGCATGATTATACTGTTATAAGGAAGACATGAAGACCAAAATGTATCAAACTTTTTTGCTTTATTAAGAATAGAGGCCATCCTGGCGTCAAGATTGCAAATGAAAGCAGACAAAGATGATTGTAAGACAGTTCTACAGGTGTGTTTTCTGCATGGTGTACAAATTGCATTTTTTAAAGAAACAAAAGCTATAAGTAAACTGATATGTACTCCCCATTAAATTATCTTCACCTTTATCTTCTATCTTGTCTACCAACCAAACAAAAAAAAAAAGTGTTCAATCTCAAGTGACCCCCTACCACAATATGACAGGGCAATAATACTTTTATTAAAATAAACAATAACAACATAAAAGCTATATGGGGGAGGGTTACCTGGGTGATTTAAATCAGTAAGGAATGGTAAAAAGGCTTTGAAATCATTTTTCAATGTTGTAGATTTTTTGTGTTCTGGTCTTCATATGCACCACAAAAACAGCCAGTAACATTCCCAGTAGGCCAAAACACAACACTGCTGCAAATACTTGGTAATCCAGAGAGAGCCCGTTAAGACCTCCTGACAAACCTGTTTTTTTAGGAAATAAAGTGAATAAGTAATAAACGAGTTTATCTTGAGGGTTGGAAAAGAATTTCTCTCACAAAATCAATTTTATGCTATATTTATTTAATACAAAAAAACTACAAATGTGTTTCTAAATCTATAGAAAAACTGCATTTTTACTCTTACCTTTTACATGATCAAAGGGTTTTTCTTTGCTTTGTTGGCTTGCTAAAACACCAAATGAAAAGTAAATCACTAATAATTATAATGTTCATATTTCTCAAGAAATTCACTGCCCTCACTTACTGTATAGTTGCACTCCTTTGTCAAAATCCAAGTGTTTTTGATATAATGATGCACAGTAGTATGTACCAAGATCGCTAGAGGAGACATGGACAATTCTCAGTCCAGTCATCTGCTTCTCCATAAAACCCTCAAAACTACTTTCATTATAGTTCCAGACAACAGACAGTTCTCCATTATGTTTTAGACTTGTGACCATCAGCGCCATTGGCCGCCCCTCACTCATCTTCAGCCAGTGGATGTCATTGAAAGAGATGTTACACTTTAATACCACCGTCTCCCCAAGCTTAACTTCTTTCAACTGCACTGCTTCCAAATGGTTCAGGGGCAAAATTATGAGAACTAACAGAGAGAAAAGATGATCATGAATCAACACAATTGCTATACATTTTGTCCTAACTTAATTTCATTGTGTTCAATCCACTCAAATATCAAATTGAAGATTACTTAATCCATTTGTGTTGGGACTACATGAATGTTTTTTGTTGTATTAACTGAAACTGAAACTTTCAGGGTGGATTGTTAGTTCCCAGCATGCTTTGCACAAAGCTGGATCAGGAGAGTAAATTTGGAAGTTGTGTTATTTTATGTTTTTTTAAGAAGGGAAAAACCTGTTAATGTTTAATGTTCAGTTATGTTTGACATTTAAAATAGTTTCTGTTATGTTGAAGTTTTTGGGGTTGCGACAGTGCTGAAGAGTATACATGCAACCACCCAAAACCAAACCATAAGCTCTACTCTTCAGCAATGTGGTAACCCCAAAAACTTCAACGTAACAGAAACTGTTTTAAATATCCATTTAAAACTAGACCATAATATACATTGCTTCACTGGTAGAAACACAATACTCCCTATTTGCACTGTTTTAACTGAGTATCGAGCACTAACAGGACTTTTCCATTTACTCAATCACAGACCTGAACATCATCTACTTAATATAATGGAGTGGTTTTAACTAAAAACATTTGCTTAAAATGAATTGTGTAACCACATGCCTTAAAATATAATCAATAAGCCTTTTCACTGATACAGATACACTGAAATGATTATTTAATGGCATGATTGCACTTATTTTAACCTTTGAAGTTTTTTAAATCCATTTTTTAAATGATATTTCATTTTAAATCCTACCTGTTATTATGCATGATAACACCATTGTGGATGTGTGGTCAGTCCAGTGTTTGCTTGATTTCTGAAAGACTGCTAGATTTCCAGTCAAAGGAAGTAAAACCGTTCTCTGCCCACCCCCAGTGTATGTGGCGGTTTTTTATGTTTCCATCAGTTTTGTTATCGGTATAGTCTCTTAAATACAGTTAAAGCAAAATGCTTGGTAATTTTCCACTAAAACATATTTAGCTTGTAAAAAAGGCAATTGAAAAATAATTTTTGTTAAGCATTAAACAGTCATTTACTTAATTTGTTAGATTCTCTTTAACTTACGATTCAGGTGAAACGAGGCATTTCCCTTTTTTCCTTCTCGCTTTCAGTGCTAGCTGCTGTACTGGGATCACTTATGCCTGTCACTGAAGGTTATTTCAGATGATTCAGACACCAACGTCTGTTCTGAAACCAGAGTACATATGCATTACAACGCTCCCTTTTGCAGCAGGAAGTTGTTTGGCCAAAGGAAATAGGTTTACTCACGCAAACATTTAAGTTTCATAGGTGTGAAAGCTACAATCTACCTACATATTTGTTCTGAAATACAGTTTAAAAAAAAAAAAAAATCAACATTTTCCCCTTCACATTGGTCAAAAGATTTAAGATGGTTTTGACACCCTATTTAGCATTTAATTGTGGTTAGCAGGACAGTTTATGTACTTACAATGCTTTCCCTGTTTATGCATCTTAGTTTTTAACTGTTTTTACTATTGTTACTATAAACATATCTTGTTTTCTATGATGCGATTTTCTTCCAGAGCACAGTAACATGCAGACAGAGAAATCTGACAGCAAATAGTGGCATGTCATGGATGGGGTTGAAGTTTCAAAGCCTTGCAGGTTTAAAATGGTTTATTCAATTTAGTGGGTGTTTCAATACATCTACCACTTTATTATTTTACCAGCATGCAACAACTGTTGCAACAGCTGAACAAATTGCCACATTATAATTCTTTAGTATACTAATAGAAGTCTAAAGCAGGCAGAGGCAACCTCATTAACTGGATAGGACTAAAAACTGATATTTAGTGTTTAGGACATCAATCCACAACTATTTTAGTCAATTAATAGCCTTATAAAATCAGACTGTTGGGTATAAAAACAATATATGGCTCACCACAAACATCTAAAACACCTAACAAAAGCAACCAATCTTAACCACGGATTGCACAGAGGTAAATATAAACATTCAACACTCAAATACATCTGGAGTCATAAACTAAATTATTACACAATATGAGATTTTGATCCCAGGCACTTAATACCATGTATGAAATGTAATGTTACCTATTTAACTTTAACTACTCATCTATCTAGAGTAACTGTATGGTTACAACCACAGTATATTACAATAAATGGCATGGCAAGAAAGCACTCATTAAATTAACTGCATTGTAAAGCATACATTCTTATAGTGTAAACAAAGAACTTCAGAAAAGCATACTGAACATTATATATAATTTCACATCCTTCTAGTTTTTCTTTGGCTCTTCATTCTTGTCATCCAAATAGCCTGGAAAGCTTTCTGCTGGTTCCCACGTGTTCTGAAACTTTGCCCCACTGAGAAATGTAAAAATATAAATAGGAAATTAAACCTGTCTGCCATCCAAATTTATTTTAACCCTCTGGAACTGTTCGTGTGTCTGTCAAAAATGATCGATTTTTTTCGTTTGGTTCAACCTTAATGTTATGAAGCGACGAGAATCAACGTCTCCTACGCTGTAAATACAGTGCAGTGTTTCCAGGTTCTATGTCAGAACACCGGCTCATTATTGGCCAGCTCCTCCGTCAGCATCACACGTGTCGTTGTGCTCACGTGAACAGCGTCGGCCAATAATGAGCCAGTGTTCTGACGCAGAACCTGGAAGCGCTGCACCGTGTTTACTATGTGAACAGCGTATGAGACTGACGTTGAAGAGAAAAAACTGTTGAATAAAGTCGTTATTTTTGTTTGTTTTTTGCGCACAAAAAAATATTCTCGTGAACCACTGTAGTCACATGGACTATTTTAATGATGTCTTTACTACTTTTCTGGACCTTGAAAGTTGCAATGATGTTGCTACCTATGGATGGCTCAGAAACCTCTCGGATTTCATCAAAAATATCTTCATTTGTGTTCCGAAGATGAACGAAGGTCTTACGGGTTTAGAGCGACATGAGGGTGAGTAATTAATGACACATTTTCTTTTTTGGATGAACTAACCCTTTAAGGACAGTCTCTATTTAAAGGTCGACCCTTCGCAGATTATTGTTGAAGTGAAAAAAGTTAACTTGAAAAAGTTATAAAATGTTACATTTATTACGAAAATTTTTCAATTTTTATATGAAATATATATTTTCCAAAACACATTTTACTCTAACAAAGCTATAATCTAAAAACGCTGTGTTCCAAATTTGAGGTTGATATCTAAAAAAATTAGCTTTCAGTAAGAATTTGTTTGTGCGTTTCCAAACGTTTCCAATAGATGAAATTCATCTCCCAATCATTTCCAATGCGGTCTTTTTTGACAGCGAACAATACAAGTGTGACTTTTTTTTAGGACCATTTAACCTTTTCAAATGTGTGTGTGTGTGTGTGTGTGTGTGTGTGTGTGTCCACACAGTAAGTGCCAAAACCTTTAACTAAGTTTCGTACCATTCCGATGAAGTTTGAAAAAAATCTATAAAAAATAAAACGTTACATTTTTCGGTCAAACCAGAGGGCTAAAATAATTAAGTTTAGCTTTGGGAGTTGCCACCATAGCAAAGTGTCTAAATTAAAGCGGTCATTATAATAGAAAAGCAAATGAGTTCTCCAGTGAACTCCAGTGACAAACCACTGATTTACACTTTTATGAACAGAACTAGGTTAAGCTGAACACTATTGGTGGTGTGATATCAGACGAGGAAGACTTACCACAATGTGCAAGGCATCCACTTGACCCGAACTTCATTTCTTCCCTTTAAAAAATTAAATAAATGTCAGAGTAAAGCATGATGACATTTTTATTTTCAAAATGATTTAAGGGCTCATGAGATGATGCAAAAAAGCACTTTATTCCTACCTTATTGTTTCTCCATCTCAGAATATTTTCAACAGGAAAGACACCATTGTATGCATCATGAGAACAATCTACAGAAGAAAAAAAAAAAACTAATGAATCTGCACAAGAATACTAATCAAATAAGGAATCCAGTCACATTTTGTATGTACTCCAATCAACATTTTCTATTTTTGTAATATTACCTGCCATTTTCCGCTTTCTCAGAGGAGTGCAGAGTCCAGACTCATCACTTGCACTAGGATGTTTTCCATCATCTGTTACTTTTTCAGTTCCATGTGCAGTTGGTGACTCCAATTCATTTGCATCTTCACTAATCTGAATTTGGCAAGAGGAAGTTGACATGACCGCATATACTTTCCTTACACTTGACTGTCCAACACTGGAATCCGACATGTTTCCTGTTCTTGAGTCTGGGCTTTCTGCTACACTTTGGGGTATTAGTTGTTTCTTGCTGGTCTCAGGTACGTTCACCGTTGTGGATTCTGCACTGTGTTCGCATGCAGATCCAGGTGTTGTGTCTGCTGAAGGCAGATTCGGTTCACTCGAAAGATTTTGTTTTGGAGAGTTATTTCGAAAGGGAGAGCTATTTGAGGACAAAGCAGCCTCCAGCTGGGAGTCAGAGATTCTTTCGAGACGAACCTCAAACCTCTTAGCCTTAATTTCTTCGGGAACAATAAGGTTGATGTGGATCCTTTTGTGCATGGTCCAAGCACACTGAGTGCCAAACATTTGCTCACATTGATTGCAGCTGAACTGAGGTTGAACTTCCTGACTGTGTGCTGTCAGCCCCTGAAGAGTAGTGAACATCTGCCCACACCTGTTGCAATTCTGAGGCATTGAGCACTTGTGACTCTTGAACAGGAGGTCCGTTTTAAATCTTCTCTCACATTTACGACAGATATACACACTAGGGACCTGGTGCTGGGATTTGGAGGGGTTATCGCACTCATCCGATGAACAACACAGACATTGCCTCTGCATACTGAGGTGCTGTCGGTCTCGAAGACCACGAACAACACTAATGTCATTTGCGTGATTCTGTTTTTTGATTAATTTTCTTTTTGTCTTTTTTTCCAATGTGGGCTGTGATGTGGTCTTGCTTGATGATGCTTTCTGCCCCTTCACTTGTGACACCTTGGAGGGACAAACTATTTTCGGTTTCACCACAAGCTGTTTGCATTGTGTCTCTTGGTACTTTTCAGCAGTTGCACAGCTTTTCTGAAACTTATGTCGTGATGATGCTACAAAAAAAAAAAGCAGCACAAATTAGGATTTTAAACATTGTATAATAGTGTTATTTTAGTATTATTTTTTTTATAGTATTTATATACTATTATAGTATTTATTAATATTTATTTATCTTTCTTTTATATTTTCAGTTCTCATTTTAATGTGTTTTAGTAATTTTGTTATGTGATTTTGTTATTGTTATTAGTTTTTGTTTATACATTTCTATTTAGCTTTAGTGCTTCAACTTAAAATGATTTTATTTTAGTTAGTTGCCAAAGCAACATTTCTAATTCGATCTCAATTCTGATTTAATTCGATATTGATTCATATCAGGTACAGTACATGGCACATTTTCTCAAGGAAAAACAACTAATGCTGTAAACTATACAGGGAGTCAGTTGGTACATTAATATTTAAGGTTAAAATTAACTGATTTGTATACAATTAAATGTTTCTAATCTAATTCATTTTTTTAAATATGAACTTTTGAATGGTGGCGGTCAATACAATAAATTCTGAAGAACAGTAAAAATATATATAATGAATATGTAATACAGTGCATTTAGCAAAATGCTCCTCTCTAGATTTTTCTAGCTGACTATAACAAGCTTATGGCCATTGAATGGCTTTTCTGAGGTAAATGTAACATTACATTATTTCTGGGAGAGGTGGGATGTGTCTGCTTTACGTGATATCATTTACAGGCTCTTTTACTGACATCTTTCCGCAGTTGAAACACTGATTGAGCGATTACATGAGACATGATATGGATTTCGGTGAGTTGTACTGTATCTTTCAACATACCTTCTGATGTTCATTGAGGTTTATTTTTTGCTGTAACTAGTAGTAAAGTGGAAGAGATTATCGGTTGAAGCGCCACTTGAAATGAGACGACGCTACAGCGATCCTTCAGGCCACATTAAAGAGCGCCAAACCAGTAATAAAATGGACAGTATTTTAAATCTGAGACTTTTGTTTAATCTTATTGCTATTTGTTGGATGGGAGATGCTACAAAGTTCTGATCAATCATAAACTGAAAACAGCCTAGACAAAAAATTGATTCTTGGGATTTAAGAATCCATAGCGGTTCATAAAATTGAGAATCGATTAAAATCGAGAAATCAAAAAAAAAATTCCAGCCCTATTTAAAATACTACAGCTGGGTAAAAAATATAAATTTCTCGATTTTAATCGATTCTCATTTTTATGAATCGATATCGATTCTTAGATCTCAAGATTAGTCATCCTGTTTTCAGTTGATGAATGAATGGAACATTGTAGCACGCCTCCCATTCATTTAATCACAATAATCTTTGTGCTTTGTTACTATTGATATGAAACAAAGTCTTAGATTTTAAATTACGTATATTTTATTACGAAATTCAAAAACATACTGTTTTGGCGCTGTGTCGTGAGATCGCTCTGCTGCAGCTCAGCTCAAGAGAAGCGGCAGCGCACAAGCTGATCTTCTCTTCCGCCTTAATACCAGTTACAGCGCAAAATAAACATGAATGAGCATCTGAAAGTGTGTTAAAAGATAGAGTACAACTTACCGAAATCCATATCATGTTGCAGGGAATCGCTCAGTGTGTCAACCGCGGAAAGACATCAATAAAACAGCTTGTAAACAATGTCAGAAAAAACATATTCAGTGACCATTAACTCGTTAGTCAGCTAGAAAAATTAACTCTAGAGAGGAGGATTTTGCTAAACATATGCACCATATTACATAGGCTATTCATTATAATTTATATATAATATATAATATATATAATGTTCTTCAATATTTAATGCATGTTTGAATAAATCTGGCACATTTTTATGATTTAAATGTTTATATTTCAAAAAAATAATTGGAGTAGAAATGTACTCCAATGTAAAAAATGTAATTGTAAAGTTAATATTATAACTTTATTATTATTTAAAAAAAACAATTGACTGTAATTTAAGTGTTTGTATACAAATCAGTTCATTTTTACCTTCAATATTATAGGCTGACTCCCATAGTTTACAGCATTAGTTAAGAGATTTGTTTTCCGTGAGAAAATTTGCCATGTATTGTATCTGATATACACTCACCTAAAGGATTATTAGGAACACCTGTTCAATTTCTCATTAATGCAATTATCTAATCAACCAATCACATGGCAGTTGCTTCAATGTATTTAGGGGTGTGGTCCTGGTCAAGACAATCTCCTGAACTCCAAACTGAATGTCAGAATGGGAAAGAAAGGTGATTTAAGCAATTTTGAGCGTGGCATGGTTGTTGGTGCCAGACGGGCCGGTCTGAGTATTTCACAATCTGCTCAGTTACTGGGATTTTCACGCACAACCATTTCTAGAGTTTCCAAAGAATGGTGTGAAAAGGGAAAAACATCCAGTATGCAGCAGTCCTGTGGGCGAAAATACCTTGTTGATGCTAGAGTTCAGAGGAGAATGGGCCGACTGATTCAAGCTGATAGAAGAGCAACTTTGACTGAAATAACCACTCGTTACAACCGAGGTATGCAGCAAAGCATTTGTGAAGCCACAACACACACAACCTTGAGGCGGATGGGCTACAACAGCAGAAGACCCCACCGGGTACCACTCATCTCCACTACAAATAGGAAAAAGAGGCTACAATTTGCACGAGCTCACCAAAATTGGACAGTTGAAGACTGGAAAAATGTTGCCTGGTCTGATGAGTATCGATTTCTGTTGAGACATTCAGATGGTAGAGTCAGAATTTGGCGTAAACAGAATGAGAACATGGATCCATCATGCCTTGTTACCACTGTGCAGGCTGGTGGTGGTGGTGTAATGGTGTGGGGGATGTTTTCTTGGCACACTTTAGGCCCCTTAGTGCCAATTGGGCATCATTTAAATGCCACGGCCTACCTGAGCATTGTTTCTGACCATGTCCATCCATTTATGACCACCATGTACCCATCCTCTGATGGCTACTTCCAGCAGGATAATGCACCATGTCACAAAGCTTGAATCATTTCAAATTGGTTTCTTGAACATGACAATGAGTTCACTGTACTAAAATGGCCCCCACAGTCACCAGATCTCAACCCAATAGAGCATCTTTGGGATGTGGTGGAACGGGAGCTTCGTGCCCTGGATGTGCATCCCACAAATCTCCATCAACTGCAAGATGCTATCCTATCAATATGGGCCAACATTTCTAAAGAATGCTTTCAGCACCTTGTTGAATCAATGCCACGTAGAATTAAGGCAGTTCTGAAGGCGAAAGGGGGTCAAACACAGTATTAGTATGGTGTTCCTAAAAATCCTTTAGGTGAGTGTATACCCAGAATAATCGATATTGAATCGAAATCGAATCGAATTGTGAAATTTGTGTCAATACCCAGCCCAATAAAATACTATTAAAGATCACCACAAAATGTTGTCATTTTAACTCTTTATCATCTTAGTGACTAGTGATATTTTTAAGAACAAACATGAGAAAAAAACTCAGTAACTTACAAAACACTGTACAGTTCTTCATATCTAAAAAACATTCCTGTGATTTGCTTATTGCTGCAACAAGTTTAAGTTCGTTATCTTAAAAATTAGTACTTGGTTTGATTGACCGTGCTGTCCCTGGTCCACTGGCTTTAGTATTGCCCAGACTGACACCTCTGTTCCCAACTGAGACATTATCTGCTCTTTCTTCAGGTCCCTGTAACAGAAAAAAAAAATTTGATTTTTACTATTAAAAGAGCATAAATGATTTTACAGAATAATCTACGAACAAACAAATAATAAATAAATAAAATGTCAGTGGGGGGGTCAGTAAAATTACCAACTGGAAACATTGATTTAACCAAAACTGTACAGATTTTAGCCAAAGAAATAAAATCCTTTTAATTATCCATTGTTTTTGGAAACCCTGTTTGAATAAATATAGACTTAGTTTAGATTTCTACTGCACTAAAAACAAGTGGAAACAATGACAGCACAAAACATGACCACTCACCACATCCCCTGGCCTGACAGTGTTCGAGCTCTGTGCGCCAAGCTGAGAATTCCCATGCGACACTTCCATCTCGTCATCTTCTCTTTTGAAGTCACTCCTCTGAGCCCTGAAGATGGCCTCTGTCTTTTGCTGCTCAGATTCCTCCAAATGCTGCTTCAACAAGTCAATCTCCCTCCAGCTCCGGGTGATCTCCACTCTGGTCTCAAGCAGCACTTTGCTAAATATTTTGACTATCTCTGAGGTTGTCGTCACCATGAGTCCTTCAATCAGAGCCCTGAACTTAGCCGATAAGGGATCTTCCACTTCCATTGTGTGTGGCTGGTGGTGGATTTCTTACTATTGTACAACTATACAGAGTAAAGCTGAGAAACAGACGCCCAGGTTCAGGTTACCTTTCAACAGAGGAGATATATTAAGATGTAGAAGGTGATTATGCCAGTAATTTCATTTATTTATTAGATTTTTTTCCCATGTGACCTCTGCTAATTTTAGTGTTATATGCCATTTTGTACATGTCAAAGTGTGTATGAATTCAGAGCTTTCATAACATACCATTATAAATACCAGCTATTATTTAAAATATTCCATTATTAGTAGTGTTTTAGGTAAACTTAAAGGGATAGTTTTTGTTATCATTTAGTCAAGCTGTTCCAAACCTGTACAAATTTATTAATTCAGGAAGATATTTGGAAGAATGTTTGCAACCAAGCAGATCACGGCAGTCATTGACTATCATAGTATTTTCCCCTCACTATGGTAGTCAATGACTGCCGAGATCTGCTTGGTTACAAACAATGAAGAATTTTCATTTTTGGGTGAACTATCCCTTTAATGTTAAAGGGGTAGTCCACACAAAACTCTTTGGTTACCCAACATTCTTCAAAATATCTTCTTTTGTGTTTTGCAGAAGCCCTACAGGTTTAGAATGACATGAGGGTGAGCAAATGATGATAGATGTTTCATTTTTGGTGTAGACCATCCCGGTGTAGACTATAACAAAAATATATATTTAATAAATCACATATACAGTTTAAACTGTGTTTACAGACATATTTAGCTACAAAACCGACAACATAAAAGTTTTTGTATTATGTTTAGATGATTGTTTCTTTCATTTTCTCACATAATATATTATTGCCAAATAGAAAAATATTAAATATATAGAATATCTAGCATTTATGTCAAATAAATGACTTGTATGGTTTCTATGTTTATCTGAACTGTCCATAGTTACCTACCTACAAGGAAATCTAAGAATAAAATTATTTGTAAAAACTAATGGCAGGTAAAGTTGCACGTTTTGTGAAATATCTACAGTAATTAGTCGGTTTCTATTTTATTTTTTATTTTTTTGAAAGTATCACTTTTGTTTTGCTGACTGCCCTGGTTTCAGCTGGATATGTCCTGTAATGCCTGTGGGGAAAAAACGTGGACGGGGACATTTCTCGGGTTTAAAGGGACATGTCTGCTAAAGCAGGAAAGCTAATGACGAGAACTGATTTCTCCCTAAAAAGGTTCCACCGAAAAAGATTTGTTCGGGTCTAATATTTCACGCTTTCTGTAAGCTAACAAAGATAAAGTGGTGACGCTGTTTTCATTAATAACTTTCACCGTTACAAGAAAAGCTGCAAATTCTCCTCACCTCAGCAAAAGTCTGAGGCGGGAATCATATAACGATGGCGCATGTACACATTCTGGAAACGAAAATCACTAGTAAAACATGTTTATACTCAAAGGTAAAGAAACGCTTCATATGAGAGGAACTTACCTTTAATAAAAATCAAAGATTTTGCCCGTTGGACACAGACGCTCTGACTCCCACTGACGCTGTGTGGAATGCGAAGCGTAACCGCATAACGGGCCGACGGGAAACAAACATCGATGGGATCTGATTCCACAAAATTACAGCCAAACTATGTATTTTTAGCTTTAGAAGCGTTGCCATGTGTCGAAACAAACCTTTTTGTTAATATAAACAAAATTAGAACAAAAACTAAATCCATTTCTATGCATTTAGTCGAGTGTTTCACGCTCTGCATAGCGTTGAACTTTGGAATTGAATGGAATGATACTTTAACTATACATCAAATATTAAACTTTTTAACCATTTTCCTCAATCATTGTTCTTCAGTCCAGTCTCATGTCCTGTGGTATTTCTTTCCCACACAAAAGTTCCATGAATGTTACAAAATCTGTCTGACTTTATCCATTTGTTAAATAAAACATATCAAACTGTACACACACAAAAAAAAAACAACAGAGCATGTCACACATAACTATATTTTATTCAAAATTTTACATTTTGAACATCACCTCTTTGAAGTTGTACAAGATATCTCTGACCCATAGGTAAAAGATTTCTCTCCACAGAAGTTTCCTGCAGCAAAAAAAAGAGAAGAAAAGCAAACATCTTAAAATACTGTTTCACACCATTTTACTCTCAAATTTAACATTTGCAAATGGAAATTGTGAAGCTTCAGAATAATGGCTTTGTACTACACAAACAGCTGTGATTATAAAACAATACACCAAAGTGAAGGAGAATAGCATTGCTCTGTTTTGTCTGCAGACTTTACAGTAATGTGTGAAGAGTTTGGTCAACAGGCAAAACTAGTTTCACTCCAGCAGATTTTGTATGCTTCATTTACACATGCAAGAATAAGAGCAAGTCAGGCTGCATTTCACAGTGGGTGGGCGTTAAAAGACCCAGTGACTTTCCATCAATGTTTATCATGGCGATAGTGTAATCAAGCACCATTTGCCTATTTAAATGACTAATGAAATAAAGGAGCTGTCTGTCTTTATTGAATGTACACTCATGTTCAAAAGTTTGGGGTTGGTAAGAACATTTTTAATGTTTTTGAAAGCCTCTTCTGCTCACCAAGGCTGCATTTTGCAGTAATACTGTGAAATATTATTACATTTAAATTTTAATAAAATGTCATGCATTTTCAGCATCATTCTCCAGTCTTGCTTAATCATTCAGAAAACACATATGATCCTTCAGAAATCATTCTAATATGCTGATTTGGTGCTCAAGAGAATTATTATTATTATCAATGTTGAAAACATTTTGCTGCTTAATATTTCTGGGGAAACAAAGACTTTTTTTTCAAGATTCTTTGATGAATAGAAAGCTCAAAAGAACACTTATTTGAAACAGAAATCTTTAATGATTATAACTGTCTTTACCATCACTTTTGATCAATCAATGCATCCAAGCTGGATAAAAGTATTCAAAATTCAAATAAAAATCTTACCGACCCCAAACTTTTGAACTGACCCAGTTTTCTGAGCAGAATAACTAAACTCTTCTTGCTGCAGACTGTAGCATGATGACGTAATTACTAGTGGATATAATCTACTACATTGTGGATTTTGACAATGCTTTTAATATGCATACACAAACACATGTTTTGTATTCGAACATTTTGTAAATCTGTTACACAAAATATCAAGTAATGTTATACGTCAAGCTATTTTTAAATTGATCCAAATGTTTTTGCGTACTGAAAGTTTGACAGAACTTTCATGTGTTTGTTGTTTATTTAAAATGTTTAATATGTAATGTTGTAGTATTTTATCTTGTATTACTTATATGGACAGGGGAAAATGTGGGTCAGGTTATTGAAGAAATTTATGGACATAACCATTTCATAAACATTATGTAGTGTCCCACTAGTAGTGAAATTAAAAAATAAGTTTAGGAAACATATATTTCAGATCTTACACAGCACTTCACAGTTCCGAAAGAACAAGCAGATACATTTTTAATAAATCTTTATTCGCATAATAAAGCTTCATCCATCAAATACTACAATTCTGGGTAAAACTTTATTTTAAAGTGTCCTTGTTACATATGTTACATGTACAGTAAATTATGCATAATTACATGTAACTAACCCTAAACCAAACGCTAATCCTACCCTAACCCTATAGTAAGTACATGTAGTTAATTAATATTACTCAGTACTTAAATATATAATTACACTGTAACAATGACACCTTAAAATAAAGTGTAACCCAATTCTGAATAACCTGTAAAATACAAGGAATCAAGAACTTGTGACAATCTAAAAACCAGCGGAAAAAAATTTAATAAAAGATAATACAATAAAAAAAATAAAACTACTCATGTTTAGGACTTCCATCAAGTGAGCAGTTTTCTTCGAATTCCTCCTCAGCGGTTAACTTCTGGATGCATTTTGAAAGATGAATATGAAGTTGTGCTTTCCGCAGAACGGTGGCAGAGCAGTAGCAACAATGAAAATGTGCATTTTCCCTGCATTTTAAGTTACACTTGATAATAGTGAAATCTGAAAAAAAGTAAAACAAGTGTGAACTTATATACCTTGACAAAATAATTGTAATGGATGTGGAAGCACTATACACACCATGAAGGTGGACAGCCAACTTCAGATGATTCTGGATGTGGTTAACAACGCTTCCTACCCCTCTTGGCTTGTAGACCCAGGTCTCACAAAACGGGCAGTGATACTTGTCACAACACTGGGCGCACTTAGAGATGGAGGGCATTTCTCCTTTTTTAAGGACAGTAATATGCATCTAGAAATGGAAATTTACAATTGAATAATGGTTAACTTCACTCAACAACATTTTTTGGAATATTAACATTTGTTTTATTTTGATCATTTGTTCTAATTATAATAACAGCTTGAGCTTGACACTTGACTTTGTCACTATAAAGTTGCCCTTGACAACCTTTTAAAATATATTATTATTATTCTTACATGTGCAGTATAGGGGTCACGAGGACCCCGCGTGATGTTAGGAAAATAATGAGTCAGTTTCAAAAGGGCTAATGTAAAATGCAAGTGTCATCAAAATATATTGAAAATATAATGACAACATAAATTATGTTCATTCACTTACTGTCTCACTTCTTGGTGTTGAGTCCATCCATGTCATGGAGTATAGTGACAAATAATGCGCATTAAAGATATCCAGCGCATCATCGAAATCCTCTATGGCACATTTGCTTTAAAAACATTTACTGTGTCAACCAAATTCACTATGTAGTGGATTATATGAACTATGTCTTCATGCTACAGTCTGCAGAGAAAACCCTCTCTAAAGGTGATGATACACAGGGCAACTTTTTGAGCACTGTTGCTGGGCAATGTTGCCACCAACAGGCAACCAGGTGAGACACAGGGCCCACAACAGATCTAAAGTATCCAGATAGAAATGTTCTGCCTATTCTCAATAGGAAAGTGCCCAAGAAACTTCGCTCTGCAACATTGCTCAAAAAGTTGCCCCGTGCATCATCACCTTAACCATCAGGCAGTGATAATAATGTTGACAATATTTAAAGGTGCAGTGCGTAATATAGACAGCTAGTGGCTGCAGTCCAAATTTAAATATTGGAGAGAGTTGTTTGCCCCGCCCCTTGAAGACACGCAACAGGAGCAAGCGCAATTTACAATGGAAGGCGGCATGCCTTACACTGCAAGTTGATCAGCTAATGTATCTGTTTAAATATGCCTTTTAAAGCTTTTTAGATGGAAGACTTTTTAGTTTCGTTAGAACCTGCAAGTTTGTTTGCTGACTTCCATGGTTGCAATACACTGTTTTTTTACGGCATCCAGCAACCCGGGTGTCGAAATGCTATTGGGTAAATTGGCAGTGGGTAGGATCACATGGACCAAAACAAAAACAGACATTCCGGTACGGAATGCACATTATAAAGTAAAATAACTGGCTCTAGAACTGTTTTTCAGAGAAAAAAAGTGTGTGAACTTAGCATGTTTCCTAAATATCTGCAAACATACACTCACCTAAAGGATTATTAGGTACACCATACTAATACTGTGTTTGACCCCCTCTCGCCTTCAGAACTGCCTTAATTCTACGTGGCATTGATTCAACAAGGTGCTGAAAGCATTCTTTAGAAATGTTGGCCCATATTGATAGGATAGCATCTTGCAGTTGATGGAGATTTGTCAACCCAAAAGATGCTCTATTGGGTTGAGATCTGGTGACTGTGGGGGCCATTTTAGTACAGTGAACTCATTGTCATGTTCAAGAAACCAATTTGAAATGATTCGAGCTTTGTGACATGGTGCATTATCCTGCTGGAAGTAGCCATCAGAGGATGGGTACATGGTGGTCATAAAGGGATGGACATGGTCAGAAACAATGCTCAGGTAGGCCGTGGCATTTAAACGATGCCCAATTGGCACTAAGGGGCCTAAAGTGTGCCAAGAAAACATCCCCCACACCATTACACCACCACCACCAGCCTGCACAGTGGTAACAAGGCATGATGGATCCATGTTCTCATTCTGTTTACTCCAAATTCTGACTCTACCATCTGAATGTCTCAACAGAAATCGAGACTCATCAGATCAGGCAACATTTTTCCAGTCTTCAACTGTCCAATTTTGGTGAGCTTGTGCAAATTGTAGCTTCTTTTTCTTATTTGTAGTGGAGATGAGTGGTACCCGGTGGGGTCTTCTGTTGTTGTAGCCCATCCGCCTCAAGGTTGTGCGTGTTGTGGCTTCACAAATGCTTTGCTGCATACCTCGGTTGTAACGAGTGGTTATTTCAGTCAAAGTTGCTCTTCTATCAGCTTGAATCAGTCGGCCCATTCTCCTCTGACCTCTAGCATCAACAAGGCATTTTCGCCCACAGGACTGCCGCATACTGGATGTTTTTCCCTTTTCACACCATTCTTTGTAAACTCTAGAAATGGTTGTGTGTGAAAATCCCAGTAACTGAGCAGATTGTGAAATACTCAGACCGGCCCGTCTGGCACCAACAACCATGCCACGCTCAAAATTGCTTAAATCACCTTTCTTTCCCATTCTGACATTCAGTTTGGAGTTCAGGAGATTGTCTTGACCAGGACCACACCCCTAAATGCATTGAAGCAACTGCCATGTGATTGGTTGATTAGATAATTGCACCTGTTCCTGTTCCTTGTAATAATTTTATATTATAACACTTTTTTGTGGACATAATATATATTTAATGAATTCAATATAAATTCATAGTGTTTTTTATAGCCTTCACTTTTAACATTGTGCAGGATGTGGCACAATTAGTTTTTTTTTTCAAAATATAATTCAAATGATTAAATTACATTTTGCACTGTCAGTGCAAACTAGCATAAAATATTGTACGACTAGATCATCCTGGTAGATTTTCACAACACCTATGCAAATACATTTCTTTTAAATAATTATTCGTATTATTTTAATAATCTAAATGTGTTAAATGTATAAATGTCACATTTAAAATCATTTTATTTGCTTTCATCCATAAGCAATATAATGTTATGTTTATCATATAGCAGATCAAATCGTTTAGCCCTACGGAAAATGGCCTTCATTCACACAATTATGCATCATATATATGATGACTTAATATGTATGATTCATCATAATGCAAGGAATAAGCTTATGAAATGATGAGATTAAATCTTTGAGTCTAACCTTTGCTCTCCTTCGAAGGTAATCCCGGCGGTTGTGTAGCATCTTAGTACATCTTACGATCACCTCTGCTTCTCTTCCATACAACTGCGGCAGTGCAGATATGATCTGTTCAAGTGTAAACAACAACATCCATGTAAAACCACTCTCTGAAAACATGCCCTTTTCTGCATACATTTCATTAATCGAAATCGAACAAATGAAAAGGACCGAACCTTCGCTGTAATCGGGCCCCACTCAATGTTCCTGCTATAGCAAGCCCTCTGCCACACCTGAAACTGAGTCAGAATCTCTCTGGCCACAATCTGTTGCAGACACAAGAAACAAATCAAACCGATCAATTGATTATTATTCAAAAGCCTAAAATTACATTAAAATTCATTCTGTATAATAATTTCCTACACTGAATGTTCTCTGCTTGTTTACAGGGTGTGAATTTCCTTGTTCTGTGGAAGAGTGTTCTGCAAACCTTCGGTCAATCTAAAACATACACAAAAACAAATGAGTAAACCACAGTTCTGCGTCCACTGTTCATTTCACATCAATTTGGATGCATTTAGAAGCATTTCTACATGTCTACAATATTCTGCTCATGATCAAAAAAGATCAAAAACCATGTTTTTGTTTTTGTATTACTACATAGCTAGTTCTTAGTTTATGTATACTATCATGTGTATGTAGTGTGCTTGTTATCATAATAGACATGAAGTGAAGTCTGCAAAGACACAAAGTTCATATGAAATTATATGCTGAAAGTCTGTCTGAAATATCTGCAGTCTTGCATTAGCTAGGAACAATAAAAATGATCAAAAAACAAATATGAAATTAAATATTCTAAATTATTTAAACTCTTGCTAGAATAATTTACTGCTTTTGTTGGAAAAAGGTATACAAATCCATCAGATAATGACCTGTATGAAGTTAATGGTTGTCCGATTACAATCACTCCAGGAGAGGCAGGCATCAAGACACAATGCTGCAGGAGATCACAGAACTCTTGTGGAAATGGCTAAGGAGCAGGAGGTCTTGCATTGTCCAACATCAGTGTTCATCAATCCACAGCAAATAAATAAAAAATAAAAAACACTGGAAAGAATACTTGAAGTCTGAATGGAAGACTGAAGTAGAGGAAATGGAGCATTTTTGGACTGACTGACTTGCTGAGGTGAGATAGCGGTGCTACCAGTCGTTACATCTGATGGTTCATTTACTTTTTCCAACAAAAAGCCATGAAAGTTGAAAGAAAAGGGATATAGCACAATTTAAGTGAAGGCCCGGGTATCTTTTTTAGTGAAATTATAAATTCTAAAGTTAAAAAGATTCCACAAACATTCTCAGGAAAGGATATGCTGCATACTGCATCTTTACTGTTGTCAGAGGGAATACATAAAAATACATCAAATACATAATCTATACTGGCTATTACACATGAATCATACAACAGCAAAATTCCTATAAGAGTAAATCTGTCATTTCAATTTGTATATGCATGTATTAGAACTATAAGGAAAGAAACGTTTCCTTGTCTTTCTGTAATGCAAAGGAAGTTTAAAATTATTCCATGCATAACAATTGGTCCAGGTCCTGTTCATTTGTTTAGTTGTCTTTTAAGGTGGCAATGATGGGACAGTGGCTTCTTTGGAGTCTTGAGTTTTAACAGTGCAGACCATTTATAGTACGTAAACATGAATTGATCAAAAAAATGGGTGAAAATTGGATACATTTATTTCCCTCCTCTTCCATGGGCTTTCAATAAATGAGTCTTCATTTGCCTGGGATTCAGATAGCTCTTTCCACAGTAAGGGCAATTGCAAGACTTCCCCGCGTGGCTGTGTCGTCTGATGTGAACTCGCAGGTTGGTGGCTCGATTGAATCGCATCCCGCATTGAGTGCAGCTAAAGAGTTTCTCCCGCGTGTGGATGTTCTGATGCTGCCTGAAGTTACTCATCCGAGCGAAGGCCTTGCCGCAGTGCGGACAGACGTGAGGTCGCTCTCCTGAATGGTTTCGCTGGTGAACCTTGAGCTCGAAGTTGTACGCAAACGTCTGATCACACTGCGAGCAGCTCAGAGGTTTCTTGCCCTTGTGGATCTGCGTATGAGCCTTGAGGTCACATGCTCTCGCAAACATTTTCCCACATTGGGTGCAATAGTGGGATCTTCCCGCAAGGATTTGTTCCGTCGTCCCATGTTTGTCCTGGGAGAAACGCTTTGGGCATTGCGCATGGCTGACTGTTTTCTCGCCTGGACAAACATCACTGTGAGAATAGCGGACAAAACCTTCTGAATCAGGATAACTTTGTTCGTTTTCTGGTTTGACAAATGAATGTGACCTCTCTGGTACGCTAGATAGCATCAGCTCTGTCGTGCATAAATTACTATATTGTGCCCTAATACCTTGATGTGCCAATGTGTTCACTGAATAAGGTGTGAAATATGAGGTGGCGTCTGGCATGTCGAGAGAGTTTAGACCTGGAAAGCTTTCTACCTGTATCTCATCCTGATCACAAGATCCTCCGAGCTCTCCCTGACTCGGATCAGCCATTTCTGCATGGCAACCGTCATCTCTGTTGACGCTATCCCACACTGGAACCATCTCTTCTTCTTCCTTGACAGGTAGGAGATCCAGCTCTGTCTCTGATTTTACTCTATCGTTTGGTGAAGACATTGGCAAATCCTCGTGCGCATCCTGAGCCGAAGGACTTTGTATCAGTCTTGAGTGGTTTGAGTCCATTTCCTTATCAAGAGTAAAGTCCTTTTCAGATTGGTCTACATCATTCACTTTGGGTTTGAAGTCACTAGTGGACCCGCTCTGGATTGCTGAATTTCCCAGAAGCCTCTGCAGAAAATCCTGAGGAATTGGTGCACTGGAGTTAGGTGTGATGATCTCTTTTGCACTATGCCTGTGTATATCATTATTCTCTTTAGAGTGTGAGTTTGTTGTTGTTGTTGTTTGTTTGTTAGACTCCAGGCGTTGTCTTGTACTCCACATTTCTTCAGTCAGTGTAGACTGACTGGTAGACTGATCTCTCAGGCTTAGGCCTAAACAAAGGGCGTTTGCTCCTGCACCAGAAGAAAATATACAAAATTAAGGAGCAGCACAAATGTATTTGAAGATATGAAAAACGCAAGATTACTGCAATGCACTGAAATCCATTAATGGAGGAGAACAATCATTTAAGAGAATACTGTATTATTTATTTGCAGGGCAAAACTATCATTCCGCAGGTAAAGAAAGTATTTTGTAACTCAGGACTAAAATCTTCTCTTAAACATCCTGTGATAATGTCAAATATAAAATGGAAAAAAATCACCTATTATCTCATGCTGGTAAAAATGGAAAAAAGAACTACACTCGGTTATGGCTTGCAAATAATAATTATTTATTAAATATTTATATGCACACATATGAATGTGCAAGTGGGTGTGTTAGTATATACACTCGCCTAAAGGATTATTAGGAACACCTGTTCAATTTCTCATTAATGCAATTATCTAATCAACCAATCACATGGCAGTTGCTTCAATACATTTAGGGGTGTGGTCCTGGTCAAGACAATCTCCTGAACTCCAAACTGAATGTCAGAATGGGAAAGAAAGGTGATTTAAGCAATTTTGAGCGTGGCATGGTTGTTGGTGCCAGACGGGCCGGTCTGAGTATTTCACAATCTGCTCAGTTACTGGGATTTTCACGCACAACCATTTCTAGAGTTTACAAAGAATGGTGTGAAAAGGGAAAAACATCCAGTATGCGGCAGTCCTGTGGGCGAAAATGCCTTGTTGATGCTAGAGGTCAGAGGAGAATGGGCCGACTGATTCAAGCTGATAGAAGAGCAACTTTGACTGAAATAACCACTCGTTACAACCGAGGTATGCAGCAAAGCATTTGTGAAGCCACAACACGCACAACCTTGAGGCGGATGGGCTACAACAGCAGAAGACCCCACCGGGTACCACTTATCTCCACTACAAATAGGAAAAAGAGGCTACAATTTGCACGAGCTCACCAAAATTGGACAGTTGAAGACTGGAAAAATGTTGCCTGGTCTGATGAGTCTCGATTTCTGTTGAGACATTCAGATGGTAGAGTCAGAATTTGGAGTAAACAGAATGAGAACATGGATCCATCATGCCTTGTTACCACTGTGCAGGCTGGTGGTGGTGGTGTAATGGTGTGGGGGATGTTTTCTTGGCACACTTTAGGCCCCTTAGTGCCAATTGGGCATCGTATAAATGCCACGGCCTACCTGAGCATTGTTTCTGACCATGTCCATCCCTCTATGACCACCATGTACCCATCCTCTAATGGCTACTTCCAGCAGGATAATGCACCATGTCACAAAGCTTGAATCATTTCAAATTGGTTTCTTGAACATGACAATGAGTTCACTGTACTAAAATGGCCCCCACAGTCACCAGATCTCAACCCAATAGAGCATCTTTGGGATGCGGTGGAACGGGAGCTTCGTGCCCTGGATGTGCATCCCACAAATCTCCATCAACTGCAAGATGCTATCCTATCAATATGGGCCAACATTTCTAAAGAATGCTTTCAGCACCTTGTTGAATCAATGCCACGTAGAATTAAGGCAGTTCTGAAGGCGAAAGGGGGTCAAACACAGTATTAGTATGGTGTTCCTAATAATCCTTTAGGTGAGTGTGTATATATATATATATATATATATATATATATATATATATATATATATAAAAATTTCAGAAAACATTCTAATATGCTGATTTATTATCAATGTTGGAAACAGTTTTGCTGCTTAATTTTATTTTTTTTAAACTATGATACTTCTCATTTATCAAAGAATCCTGAAAAAAGTAAGAAGAAAAAAAAACAGCCTTTATTTAAAATAGAAATCTTTTGTAACAATATACACTACCGTTCAAAAGTTTGGGGTCAGTAAATTTTTTCTTTCTTTTTTGAAAGAAGGATGTGTTTAATTGATAAAAAGTAATAGTAAAGATTTCTATTTTAAGTAAATGTTGTTCTTTTTAACTTTTCATTCAATGAATCCTGAAAATAGTTTCACAGGTTCCACAAAAATATTAACATTATCCAATATTGATAATAACTGAGTATAAAATAAGCATATTAGATTGATTTCTGAAGGATCATGTGACACTGAAAACTGGACTAATGATGCTGAAAATTCAGCCATGTCATCTCAGGAATAAGTTATATTTTAAAGTATATTATAGGAAACCATTATTTTAAAATGTAATAATATTTCACAATATTTTCTGTATTTTTGATCAAATAAGCATTGGCTTGATGAGCATAAAAGACTTCTTTCAAAAACATTAAAAATAGTAATGTTTTCAAACTTTTGACCATGCTTTTTTTTTGTATTCTGCTTTAATCTATTATTATTATTAGTTTTTATAGTATTGAGTTTTAGCCATTTAAATTTTAGTGCTTCAATAGTAATTGTATTGCTTCAATTTCAACTTATTTTGTTGAACATCTGAGATGGGCTTCAGCCCTCACACAACCCTACAGAGGATAAGCAGGAGTATGGCAAAATGGATGGATTTGTAATAGTTTTAGTTAACAATAACAACCCTGGCTGTAACTCACCCCGGACTGTCTCTACTGGCTGGCTCTCATCTCTGTTGCTGGAATCTCCTGTTCGGGCGCAGTCAGAGCATTGTATCTTCCTCCCCCGTTCCCATTCCCTCTCCCTCTCCCTTAGTTTACTCTCAGACAACTGCAGCCTTCGTTTCAAGACCTCCACCTCTTGTTTACGATGACCCACTTCCTCAAGGAAGCTGTCTTCCACCAGCCTGGTTATTTCAAACATGGCTGATTTGAGGACGGTCTCCATGACAACGGAGAGCTGAGACTGGAACGTGAGGAAAAGGGCTTCCGACATCGTCCCGTCGCTTTGAAGACACCTTGATGCAATGTATGACTCTGATGAAAATAATCAACCTGAAAAGAAAGAAAACCGTACTTTAACTGCCATCATGAACAACTAAAAACCATGTTAGCGTGTTCCAAAACAAAAACAGATTTTTTCAACAAGACTCCAACGTTTCTGTTACCAGGTGTGCCATTTGTTATTGTTTGTGCAGCCACGTGCATGATACAACATACAATCAGATTATTACGGCAACACTACCACCACTATGTTATTAGAAATGCGCGTATATATGTATATGATCATAATCACTTTGTTTTCTATAGAAAATAGGTTCGCTAGCCACCCTCTCTTCAGGCCTTTTGTTTAAAAAGTAAAATAAATTACCTGGATATTGGCAAATAACAACAGTCACACTATTCAGGAGGTAAATACCTTTTGAAATCGATCCTCGCGCAGAGGTTTTCTCAGAGGAAACCCGCGAAAAAATGTGAATAGAAACGTTATTACTGCAGTAATATGATCGGTTATGTTGACAGTCGTCCTAGGCGGATGTAGAAAATGTTGGAAGGTTTCCTGTTACTGCCCTCCAGTGGACTGGAAGATGCCACACATGTGTACTGAAGGAACCACATTTATTTTTGTTTAAAATTGTATGGCCTGGTTTCACAGACAGGGTTTGGACATTTAAGTAGCTTCTATAAACGCGCGTTAGAAACATTATATAGACACATTATTTTAAAATATGTCAGTTATTTTTCTTACTTATAATTAATTTTTTATGGAATATTGCAGTATTTATTAGAAATTATAAAACAATAACCGTTTGTTTTCAAATGAAATTAATGTACTGTATATATTTTTAATAATACCTATTCCTTAGTAGTTTGTATTATGTATCATGGTAATAGACAATATTCATCTCTAAATGTTGCACCATTTCCATATAAAATAATACAAATATTAGAAAAAAGTATTTCATATTATTTTCAATTAATACAGTTTAAGTTAAAAAAGTTAAAGGTAGGCCTATTTCAAACCCAAAGCTTAGAAGGCAGATTGATGCCACCTGCTGGAAGAAATAGAGAAAATCATAGATGCCAATCTTTAGATACCCATGTGGGCTACATATATAAATATCAATTATTTTCGTTATTGGCATTATTACGTAATTTTATTAGGTTTTGTATTAGAATATATATTTAGACATTATCAAAGACTACTTCCTGTTCATTTCCTATGGTCATTTCTTTATCACAAGTGTGACTATTTTTGTAAAGACCGTTTAGACTTCCATAATTTTTCTTTGCTTTTTGTTGTTCATATAGCAAGTGCCACAAAAGTCAAGTCAAGTTTTGTACCATTCAGATGAAGTAAAAAAATAAAATAAAAAAAAAAGGTTAACAAACATATTTCTATGGCTGATAGAAATACAGTTGAAGTTGTTAGGTAGTGTAGTGTATCAGTTTTATTTCTGTTAAATTTTTTCTAGTCACAGTAAAAAGTGCCACATCTTGCACTATACAGGCCTAAAGTTTTGTTTCATCATGTGCTGTAATCACAGAGTATTACTTTAAAGTGCAATAGGAAAGGAAAATGTGTCAGTTATCACAAAAGACTAAATGAGAACACAAAACACATGTACATACTGTATGTTAGTACTATACCAAAGAGCTGGAGAACTATTTAATTTTGTTGACATAAACAATACAAAACAACATATGACAGAAATGAAAACATAAACTTCCTGCATTTTTGCCATTTGGTCCATTTCACATGTAACATCATTATTCAGATTTATCATTTTCACAGAAAAAGAAGAAAGTAATTTTAATTACAGTCATAGAGCCAGTAATGTACATGGCTTACTGTGGTGTACCTGAATCACCAATAATCTGTTTGCATGCATTACTGGAAGAGTTTAATCAGTAATTTAACACAGTGTGTGGCATTTAATCAGCAAAAGATATTAAACTACTAAACAGATGGAATGGTATAGTGAATGTACCAGCTATACTGTCACTCTTTGTTTACACTCTAAAGAATACTGGAGCCGTGCCACATGTTACTACATTTTAAAATAGTAATCTGAAAACCACTGCATAGTTTTGAATCTAAACATCAGCAGTGACATCTAAATGTGAACATGAAACCATTTTAGCCCACAGCAGCATATGCACATCAATTTGTTCTGCAAAGTTTAATGACACAGTAATGCTGTTGCAATAGTGAGTATATGCACCATTTGAAAGAGCTAATTCTACACATCTGAATATATAAACAAATCCAAGTGATCTGATTTAACAGTGTAACATTGAGTTGTGTTTTATTCATCTTATTCAAGGCTTGTACAACTCCAATTTGAATGAATTAAACACTTTAAACAGAGAAAATTTCCGAAGTATGGGTGAAACTGTCTGGGTCATATTTCACTCCAAAATCAAAAGAAAAAAAGAATAAAATCATATTTTTTTGCATATAGAAACTAAAGTCTATTTTAAAGGCCATTACAATTTTTCATTTTATTTTACTTATTTATTGATTGATTTGCATTAATTGAAGAATTAGGTACATCTCTCCCAAGCCTACTTTAATGGAAAAAAAAAAATTACTGTTATGCACACATCACTGTTCAAAAGTTTGGGTCGACAGGATTTTTAAAAAACGTTTTTGAAAGACTCTATATTAATATATATTAAAATGTGATTTATTCCTGTGATGACACAGCTGAATTTTCAGCATCATTACGCCAGTCTTCAGTGTCACATGATCCTTCAGAAATCATTCTAATATGCTGATTTGCTGCTCAAGAAACATTATTATTATTTTCAATGTTGAATACAGTTGTGCTCAATGTTGGGGCTAATGCATTACAAGTAACTTGAGTTATGTAATCAGATTACTTTTTTCAAGTAACTAGTAAAGCAACGCATTACTTTTAAATGTACAACAAAATATTTGAGTTACTTTTTAAATAAGTAAAGCAAGTTACTTTGTTTTCCCATTTATTGACTGACAGCTCTTGTGCCCATGTTGAGAGAAATCCGGAGTAAGTGCAGAGGCGTTGTGTGCGCTGTGTGTGAACATGATGCTTATTGTAGTTCTAGACCAAATGTGAGCATGCATTTACTACTCTCACTTGCACAAAAAAAAGATTCAGTATTCCTCAAAATGAATAAAATCAGTCAAATGCAAACCTCTTCTAATAATTTAAATGTTAAATAAAACAAATATTTTTATGCATTTAATATCCCTTTATTGACCAATGTACTTGCTGCTGACCTTTGATGATTCAGTTAAACCATAAGCAAAAATGGTTTTTATTATCGGTGAAGTAAGTGTTAAACTTTTTTCTGCTGCATCCTTTTCTTCTTCAATCCAGAATGGCAGCACATCTGAAAGGTTTGTTTGAGCTGTGCCTCTACTGTACACGCGTGAATTTGCATTACCTTCAGCCCGAGGCTTATTACTTGCACTTTTGGTGTGAAAGTGTCTTTACAATTGCTCAAAAATAGAACTTTTTTTTAATTAAAAAAAACAAGCCCAGCCCAGGTAAGAAAAAGTAACGCAAAAAGTAATATAACGCATTACTTTTTTTAACAAGTAACTAAGTATCGAATTTAGTTACTTTTTAAGGGAGTAACGGAACATCGTAATGCATTACTTTTCAAAGTAACTTTCCCCAACACTGGTTGAGCTGTTTAATATTTTTGTTGAAACCATGATATTTTTTTATTCTTTGAATACAAAGAACAGCATTTATTTGAAATAGAAATCTTTTGTAACATTATAAATGTCTTTATTGTCACTTTTGATAAATTTAAAGAGTGCTGAAAAAAAAAAAATTAATTTCTTTTTTTTTTTTTATCCCTTAAAAATGACCCTAATCTTCTGAACGGTTGTGTATACACATACATAATTCAAATGTTAATGTACATGTGTACAATTATAAGTTTATGCCATGGTTGTATTTGTTGAATTTAATTTATAATGATTTTAATAAAAACTTTTTTTAAAAATGTTTTTCATGACTTTAAGGAAAATATAATTGCATATATTTTCTTTTCATCTTAGGGTGAAACAAAACATTTATTTATTTGGACATTCACACCAACGTTAATGGCCTGTAACATCCAGAGGGTGTGGAAAAGTCATATATACACACTGCCCGGCCAAAAATAAGTCACTGTTTGGAGTCAATGATTGGATCATTATTGCAGTGATTATTATGTTTCTAGCATGTTATATGTTTGGCAACACTTCTTCTAACCCTAATTGATGGAGTGTAGTTTTTCATTTATTAAACAACCATGTAGGAAGACACATCATGGCCATATTCCAGGATGACAACGTCAAGATTCATCAGGCTCAAACTGTGAAAGAATGGTTGAAGAATCTTTTTTACACATGAATTGGCACCTTCGAGTCCAGACATTACATTTATTGAAAGTCTTTGGGATGTACTGGAGTAGACTTTACAGAGTGCTTGACTCTTGCATTGTCAATACAAGTTCTCTTACACCTCTTGATGGAAATAAATGTTGTGATGTGAAACATACACTATATTGCCAAAAGTATTGGGACATCCCTCCAAATCATTGAATTCAGGTGTTCCAATCACTTCCGTGGTCACAGGTGTATAAAATCAAGCACCTAGGCATGCAGACTGCTTCTACAAACATTTGTGAAAGAATGGGTCGCTCTCAGGAGCTCAGTGAATTCAAGAGTGGTACCGTGATAGGTTGCCACCTGTGCAATAAGTCCATTCATAAAGTTTCCTCACTACTAAATAGTCCACGGTCGACTGTTAGTGGTATTATAACAAATGTAGGAGCAATTGGGAACAACAGCAAATCAGCCATGAAGTGGTAGGCCAAAGAAAATAACAGAGCAGGGTCAGCGTATGCTGAGGCGCAGTGTGCAGAAGTCGCCAACTTTCAATAGCTACAGAGTCAATAGCTACAGACCTCCAAAATTTGTGTGGCCTTTAGATTAGCTCAAGAACAGTGTGTAGAGAGCTTCATGGAATGGGTTTCCATGGCCGAGCAGCTGCATCCAAGCCTTACATCACCAACTGCAGTGCAAAGCGTCAGATGCAGTAGTGTAAAGCACGCCGCCACTGGACTCTAGAGCAGTGGAGACGTGTTCTCTGGAGTGACGAACCATGCTTCTCTGTCTGGCAATCCGATGGACGAGTCTGGGTTTGGCGGTTGCCAGGAGAACGGTACTTGCCAGACTGCATTGTGCCAAGTGTAAAGTTTGGTGGTGGGGGGATTATGGTGTGGGGTAGTTTTTCAGGGGTTGGGCTTGGCTCCTTAAATCAGTGAAAGGAACTCTTAATGCTTCAGCATACCAAGACATTTTGGACAATTTCATGCTCCCAACTTTGTGGGAACAGTTTGGGGATGGCCCCTTCCTGTTTCAACATGACTGCGCACCAGTGCACAAAGCAAGGTCCATAAAGACATGGATGAGCGAGTTTGGTGTGGAGGAACCTCAAGAAGATAGAACACCTTTGGGATGAATTAGAGTGGAGACTGTGAGCCAGACCTTTTCGTCCAACATCAGTGCCTGACCTCACAAATGCGCTTCTAGAAGAATGGTCCAAAATTCCCATAAACACACTCCTAAACCTTGTGGAAAGCCTTCCCATAAGAGTTGAAGCTGTTATAGCTGCAAAGGGGGGGCCAACTCCATATTAAACCCTACGGATTAAGAATGGGATGTCATTAAAGTTCATGTGCATGTAAAGTCAGGCATCCCAAAACTTTTGGCAATATAGTGTAATAATCACTGCAATAATGATCCAATCATTGACTCTTAAGCATTTGCGTATTTAAATCCAAACTTTTTTTTGGCCGGGCTCTCTGTGTGTGTGTGTGCTGTATTTTCCCCTGAGTGATCCAGTCACATCACTGCAAAAGAAATTCTTCAGAACAATGTTTGAAAAATGAGGTTTAGTACAGCTTTCAATATGCATGATATTAAAAATAATTTAGCCAGTCAGCGAAACGTCATCAACTAATATGTGTAATGTAACATATTCTACCACTATTACAGCTCCAAGGCTCATCATATACTGGAGTGTGTGAATTCAGAGTGAATTCTCTGATGTCTCTTCAAGTTGCATTTCTGGGTAAACCTTTTCCCGCAGTCTGTGCAGATGTAAGGTCTCTCGCCAGTGTGAACCCTGCGGTGTGCTTTCAGGTTACTCAGTTTAGTGAAACTCCGTCCACAGATGGTACAGCAGAACTGCCTCTCACCTGTGTGAATCTGTTGGTGAGCTCTGAGGTGACACAGATGAGAGAAGCCTTTTCCACACTGGTTGCAATTGTGCGTTGTCCTTGCCGAATGGTGGCGCGTGTCCCCTTGAACCCTCATGCTGACCATCTGCGGCAGACTTCGTCCTGGATGTACGGTACTGAAACTTCTTTCACCTGTAGCGGCTCCTTCAGGATACTGATGGACATGAGAGGGTTTTGGAGTAGGACGGCCTTCGCAGATGGATTGTGCTCTGTTTACATCACTGGCACTGTGATCGGTCACAACCGCATTTGGATTTAAAACCATTTTTGTGTTCTTCCTAACGGGTGACCTGAGATGCTGCATGGCTTGTGGTGCAAGGCTCTGAACCTTGACGGGAGGCGCGGGATAGGAGACTTGCTCCTGTACTTGAGGTCCAGCGGTAAGAGAATCTCCAGGCTGAAGATTCAATGCCGTCTTCTTAGCACTGTTGTGAGCAGAAACCATCTGAGGCCTGATTCTCTCCATTTCCTCCCAGTCTGGTGGAAGCATCACTATAACTTCCTGTTTAATAGGCCCTGAGTCTATGCTGCTTAACTGCGGTCTCAAACTCGGAGACTCTGAAGATACTGAGGTCCTGACTGGTTCTGGCTGTGAAACAGATGACTGTGCTGAAGGGTCTGTTTTAGGGTCAAACCATTTTGGAGGGTTTCTGTGTCTGACCTCGCTCTCATCCCCAGGTCTTTCGGTGCCGGACGTTCCACCTGGTTTATGCTCAGAATCTGTATTGCGGAGTCCATTGGTCTCTTCCACACTGCTCTGAGGATCTTTTTGTTTGTGTATTTGAGAGTGTATTACTGGACAGGCTTGTGTGTCTCTAGCCTCTGTTGTTTCCTCTTTCACTTCTCCTCCAGGTTTATGCTGCTCACCCACTTGAACAGTCTGTCATTGACAAAAAAACCGCACATGAATTAGAAACTGAAAAACGATAGTAACCATCTTAGCAAACTGCAGTATTTGGACACTTTAAATGTATAAATTGTATTGCATTACATGATATTAAACCAAATGTAATTTAATCCTTTGATGAAAAAGCAGAATTTTCAGCATCATTACTCCAGTCTTCAGTGTCACATGATCCTTCAGAAATCATTCTAATATGATGATTTGGTCTTTAAAAACATTTCTTAATATTATCAATGTTGAAAACAGTTGTGCCGCTTAACATATTTGTGGAAATAATTTTTCAGGGTTCTTTGATGAATAAAGTTCAATGAACACCATTTATTTGCATTTATTACATTTATTAAAGCATGTATTAAATAGAAATCTTTTGTAATGCTATAATATGTTTTTTATGTCACTTCTGATCATTTTAATGCATCTTTGATGAGTGTTAATTTCTCTTTCTTTTTTAATCTTACCACAAATGTTTGAATGGTATCAATAATAATAATAAATGTTACATGAGCTAATTAGTATATGAGAATGATCTGAAGGATCATGTGACACTGAAGACTAGATTTATGATGCTAAAAATTCAGCTTTGGCATCACATGAATAAATAACAATTTAAAATATATTAATATAGAAAACAGTTATTTTAAAATGTAGTAATATTTCACAATATTACTGTTTTACTGTATTTTTTATTAAACAAATTTAGCATTGGTGAGCAGAATAAAATGATTTTAAAAACTTTACAAAATCTTAATTATTCCAAACTTTTGACCAACAGTGTAAGATATCCTCAAGTTCACTTAGATGCCCTTTGGCTGTCTAAATACTTTTTGTCTTCTCTGCCACTGCATATTACCATTAAAACAATAGCATACACACATTTTTATTTTCCAGAGTTGTTAAAGGCTTCTCTTGATTTGTGTTTCCTTTGGGACTGCACCTCCAGCTATTGTCAGAAGCATTTTCCTGCTTTACAATAAGTGGATGGTCTAAACCTTAAAAACACACAGAAGAGCATTCAGTCAGAAGATTCCGATACAACTTTGGACTTAAACCAAGTTTATTAATTTGACTTAATATAAACATTTCATAATGTGGTACATAGGTCAATGATGTGACAGTCATATTTTGGTCCGGATCTATCAAAGTCGGCATGAAACGGAAGTTACAATTCTTTTCTTCCCTATATATGTATAATTATTATGTATATATAAATACACACATGCATTTATATATAAAAAAATCTCTGCATGTATATACTGTATATATAATTTATTTTGTATATAAATATATATATTTTTATAAAAATATAAATTTTTTCTTAAATATATACATGCATGTGTTATATATATATATATATATATATATAATAATTAGACTCAGAACACACACATATATTATGTAAACACAAACTTTTATTTTGGATGCGATTAATCACACTAGATTTTTCCCCAGCACTAATATATATATATATATATATTATACACACACACACACATACACCGATCAGGCATAACATTATGACATAATATTGTGTTGGTCCCCCTTTTGTTGCCAAAACAGCCCTGACCCATTGAGGCATGGACTCCACTAGACCCGTGAAGGTGTGCTGTGGTATCTGGCACCAAGATGTTAGCAGGAAATCCTTTAACCTCTTATTTACATGGCGCGTTACGGCTGCGGCAAGGTTTTGTTCCGTCTTTCACGTGGTGCCAACTCACACCAGGAGCATTTCAGCATTTCACGTGATTACACAGTCCCACGTTGTTTTTCTCGTGTTCTGACACTAAGTGTTTGTTTTGTCCAGTTTAATTCTGTTTATTGTTGTTTTTTGCTATCCCACATGAAAATATACTACAGTATTTACTGTGGTAAAATAGTAAATTCTAGTATACTGTATATATTACAGTATTTACAACAATTTGTTAATGAATGCTAAAGTATACTGTTGTATTAATTACAGTGAACTGATAAAACTGTAATAAACACTGTAGCAAGGATATAGGTGAAATACAGCGTCTGCATGGGGTGTTTATTTTGAAATTGACAGGATTTTTTACTTTCATTTTGTATTTACTGCACGGCTTCGAAAAATAGGCAAAGCGGTGTGGCGGGCCGCTTCTGGGATGCTTCTGAAACGCGCCGCGTGCAGTGTAAATAAGGGGTAAGTCTTGTAAGTTGCGAAGTGGGGCCTCCATAGATCAGACTTGTTTGTTCAGCACATCCCACAGATGCTTGATTGGATTGAGATCTGGGGAATTTGGAGGCCAAGTCAACACCTCAAACTCGTTGTTGTGCTCCTCAAACCATTGCTGAACCATATTTGCTTTGTGGCAGGGTGCATTATCCTGCTGAAGGAGGCCACAGCCACCAGGGAATACCGTTTCCATGAAAGGATGTACATGGTCTTCAGCAATGCTTAGGTAGGTGGTATGTGTCAAAGTAACATCCACATGGATGGCAGGACCCAAGGTTTCCCAGCAGAACATTGCCCAAAGCATAACACTGCCTCCGCTGGCTTGCCTTTATCCCAAAGTGCATCCTGGTGCCATGTGTTCCCCAGGTAAGCGACGCACATGCACCTGGCCACCCATGTGATGTAAAAGAAAACATGATTCATCCGACCAGGCCACCTTCTTCCATTGCGTGGTCCAGTTCTGATGCTCACATGCCCACTGTTGGCGCTTTCGGTGGTGGACAGGGGTCGGCATGGACACCCTGACTGGTCTGCGGCTATGCAGCCCCATACACAACAAACTGTGATGCACTGTGTATTCGGACACCTTTCTATCAGAACCAGCATTAACTTCTTGAGCAATTTGAGCTACAGTAGCTCGTCTGTTTGATCGGACCACACGGGCCAGCCTTCGCTCCCCACATGCATCAATGAGCCTTGGCCACCCATGACCCTATTGCCAGTTCACCACTGTTCCTTTCTTGGACCACTTTTGATAGATACTGAACACTGCAGACCGGGAACACCCCACAAGATACATCAACTTTGAGGACAAAATGCTCACTTGCTGCCTGATATATCCCACCCACTAACAGGTGCCGTGATCAAGAGATGTTATTCACTTCACCTGTCAGTGGTCATAATGTTATGCCTGATCGATGTGTATGTATATATATATATATATATATATATATATATATATATATATATATATATATATATTTATATTAAAATGATAGGAAATATAATACTTTGAAATATAATACAAGGAAATTACTAATTACTGTAATCTTTAAACCATTTTTTTGGTTGTGACGAGGAAATTACTTCTGTACTTTCAAAATCAGATTGAGTCATGTAAGCACTGCATAACTGGTGAAAGTCCTTTGGAAAGTCACATGTTTGTACTCACTGCTCTGTGTTTCGGGGCCTCTGTGTAGTACCCTCCTCCTGGACACTGCTGTCCGCCCACAGTCCACACACCTCACCCTCTTAAACCTATCCCGTTCTCTCAGTTTGGCCTCCGACACTATCAGCCTCCGTTTTAACACCTCCGATTCTCGTTTGCCTCGATCCATCTGCTCCAGGAAGCTCTCCTCCACTAACCTGGTGATCTCGTACATGGTGGTCTTGAGAATAGTTTCCATGACCGCAGACAGCCGAGTCTGGAAGGAGAGGACCAGCGTGTCCGTCATCCTGTATCTGATCTACTCGAGCTCGTTCCTATAGATTAATTGATTGCTTATATGCAGAGACAACAGTGATCATGACATTAATGACCACCCATGCTGATTTCTATCTCAAATATTTTATTTCTTATTGAGTACTAAGTCCACACATGGACATTTTGGGATCTCAGTTCCAAAATTCACAGGAAATGTTGCACTTCACACTTTCACAGTCAATCATCATAAAAAATCCGATCATTAAATCATCGCACTGTTAGCATCGAGCTCATTACTTCCGATTGACAGACCATGAACCGCGAACCAAAATAAATATCCTTTAGGCGCAAAGCGGAATTCGTCGCATAATTTCCAGCTGACTGTAGTAAGTTACATTCTACCGATTTTATTTTGTTAATGTATGAAGTAAAAGATGTTTGACTAATGCATCATTCAGCATGTCAGGAGGAGCAGACGGACAATAATGTTGTTTATAGTGACGTCACGGATTGTACGGTGGCCTTGTTGGACTAAAATTGAAATATATATTTTATATATATTTAATTTCGGCTATTTGCCAAGGCAACGTTTAGTTTCAACATCATTTAGTTTAACTTGATGTACTAAAACTGGAGTAAAAAGTAATAAAAACTATATAGGCATATTAAAAAAAAACATTATTTACTAAAATTACTAAATAAAATTAACTAAAACGTAAATATTAAACTTAAATATAAATAAATATTTTTTTATAAATATAAATAAAATCTATAGGTTCTGAATGATACTAAAATAACACTGCTGCAGTCACAGTGGCGAAATATTAGCTTAATACACATGAACTAAACTTGTGCAAAGTTTCATAGGACATATAGCCTACTATGCAAAATAAAATGTATAATTTAAAATATATATTTTTTTTTTACTTTTACAGTATTATAAATATTTTAATATTCTTTTATTTTCGAAGTTAGACCCCTAGTATCATAACAATAAGTTACTTTACATAATATGCATAAATATTCAACTGTTTTAATGTTTTATACCGGAGGGGCCGTTAAATGCTTGATTCTGATTGGTTGACAGACATTGTGGGATGTGCAATTATTTTTCAGTAAATCCACAGCTATGAAGTAGTTCCAGGTCTGTTGACCACATTAACCATGTATGTGCATTGTTTTTCTACATTTTTCCATAATTTACTAGCCTGTTGTCAATTATTACTCATGTGTTCTGAAGAGCCAAGAATATTTTTCATAATTACTATTGAAGAGACTAAAATTACATTCGAATTATTATTATTATTAAAATGACATTTAACTGAGTAATGCTGAAGCAGGGAGCTGAAAATGGACTGATATTGCATGTGACACATTGTGTATTAGAAAATACATTAGGTAAATTTATTAAAATAAACGTTAATAAATTGAAATCCAAAATAGTGTTAGACAATAAGATTCTAAAGAACATGAAAGTGACACTCTGTACAAAATATGCAAAGATGTCCACATTAACCATAATGTAACTTACAGGCATAGTCTAATTAAAAAATAATATTCTGTCATCAAAACTGCATGACTTTATTTCTTTGGCTAAACACAAAATAAGATATTTTGAAGAACAAAAAAACACAATTCTTATGTTCCACAGAAGAAAGTCACAGGTTTTAAATGACATAAGGGTGAGAAAATTATGGCAGAATATAAATTTTTGGGTGAACCCTATCCCTTTAAAAAAAAACTAAATTAAATTATACAGAAAACATAAATGACTACAATTGGAGGTTCTAGTACAGTAACAGTCTAACGCTTTACAAGTCCAGTCAGGATTTCATTGGCCTTTCGACATTTTAAAAATCAAAACAAAGCTGTAAGGTGCATATTTTCATCATTGATTTTTCGGGTCAGCACTATGTTTGCGCTGATGTGACCTGAGATGGTGCATTCGTTTGAAGCTCAGTCCACAGATAGCACAGCAGTACGGTCTTTCTCCTGTATGGGTACGTTGATGGACTTTCAAGATGTCGGCCCGGGTAAAGCTCTTACTGCACATAGTGCACTTGTGTGGTTTCTCCTGCGTATGAATGCGTTGATGCAGCTTGAGATTCCATAGTCGGCTGAATTTGTTCCCACAAAGCATGCATGTGTAGGGTTTGTCCCCGGTCTGGCTGCATCGGTGCCTACGCAGGTCACTGAAGGACGAGTAACCTTTTCCACAGTGGTTGCACAAGTGAAGACCATCCTGCTGGTGGACACGCTGGTGGAGTTTTAGGTTGCATGCCTGAGTGAATTTCTTTCCGCACTGGTTACAAGTGTATGCGGCACTTGAACTGACTTGATGGGAGGCTTGGTAGCTTTTCACAGAATCCCTGCTGTCACCTAATGCTTGTCCAACATTAGACTTCAGAGAGTGATTCAATGCATGTTCTTTATAAAGTGAACCACTAGCTGTGTCCCCAGTGTAAAGTGAGTGTCCTTTATGTCCAGCACCTTCTGCAATCCCACTGCGAACTTCCGTGAGGGCACTCGTATCTTGCAAGTGGCCATCTGCATTAATAAATAAACAGTGCATGTCTCTATCCACTCTATCAGGGTTGACTTGCACAGGTAAAGATCCTCTGTTTCCACTTTTACTCCTAATAGAAGAGCTATAACATCTCCCACCTTCCTCGACTATGTCCAGGTCCTTTTGATCAGTCCCAACTGCAACCGATACTGCATGACCCAATGTGTCTTGAGTTTTTTCTCCCTGACTGTCTTCCATGTCTAGTTCATGTACACTGTAGCTCGCTATCTCTTCTGCATCGTAACGTGTTCGGTATGGCAAGCCCTGAACAGCTATGATATTTGTGTAAGTATCGCTATCAGCGTTCTGTTCAAGTCCGGAGCTCCAGTCTTCCTGAATCTGTTGCAGCTCTTGCTCAATGTAACCGTGAGCTGAGAAATCCGTCACCTCAGCTCCTGGAAAACCAAACATGGAGAAAAAAAAGACATTCTAATCTTCAAACATAGTCAGATATCAGAGGGTTAAAGCAGTAATTAGATATTTAAGTTCACCCAAAAATGAAAATTCTGTCATCAATTATTTACTCTCATGTTGTTCCAAACCCATAAGACTTTCGTTCATCTTCGAAACACAAATGAAGATATTTTTTATGAAATCTGAGAGATTTCTGTCCCTCAATTTAAAGTCTCTTCCCCCAAAACTTTGACAGTTCAAAAAGTTCATAAAGAGATCGTAAAATAAATCCAAATGAATCAAGCGGTTTAATCCAAGTCTTCTAAAGAGACATGATCAATTTATAAGACTAACAGATTTAATTTAGGCTTTTATTTGCATAAAAACATTGATCAACAAGCGTACACAGAGACAGAGCACTCAAATATAGTACACAGAAACTCAACTGCACTTGACCGTACAACAAACCTCATTGGTTCTTGTGAATATTGTCAAATGTGCTGGTGTAGCACGCGAGAATGAACATAATTGGTCCACACATGTCAAGAAAACATTTACCAAATTTGTACGTTCGCTGATCAAAGTTTATATGTGATTATTACACGACTCTGTGGAATACTTGATTCTAGAGATTCCCATCCTTACTGTGTGGTGTGTATGGGCCTTAATCACGCCGAAGAGGCTATTGATTTTCCAGAAAACTGTAGCCATTGCCTGGCGCTCCCCAAGTGGCCACTACACAGAACTTTAATTTAGGTTTATCTGACTCTAATAGGGAATAAGGCGATGCAGGTGAGCACACGGGGGCCTCCCGCAGTGTGGCCTCTTTGTGTTGGGCTGACCAAAGCAACCCAACTCTTTGAGGACGTCTTGTCTGTCGAACACCTTCTTATGGATATCTGCTGACCTTCTCGATGGTGCGGAAGACTAGGCCCAGCTTCATATTCCACCGTTCAAAAGATGGAGCCTATCTGTCGGCGAGGTCAGAATTCCAAAAAACGACAATTCTCTTCTGCATCTCAGAGTGTTGAAGAAACATTTGAGGAAATACAATTTCCGAAAGTTAACCCACTGCGTTCTCTCTCGTTCAGTAAAACAGATCGATTGGTTCACATTGATCGATCTAAAAAAAGCTTTTTTCACATAAGCATTTATCCACCTACCAAGGCATACACTCACCTAAAGGATTATTAGTTTGACCCCCTTTCGCCTTCAAAATTTCCGTAATTCTTTAGAAATTGATAGGATAGCATCTTGCAGTTGATGGAGATTTGTGGGATGCACATCCAGGGCACGAAGCTCCCGTTCCACCACATCCCAAAGATGCTCTATTGGGTTGAGATCTGGTGAATGTGGGGGCCATTTTAGTACAGTGAACTCATTGTCATGTTCAAGAAACCAATTTGAAATGATTCAAGCTTTGTGACATGGTGCATTATCCTGCTGGAAGTAGCCATCAGAGGATGGGTACATGGTGGTCATAAAGGGATGGACATGGTCAGAAACAATGCTCAGGTAGGCCGTGGCATTTAAACGATGCCCAGTTGGCACTAACGGGCCTAAAGTGTGCCAAGAAAACATCCCCCACACCATTACACCACCACCACCAGCCTGCACAGTGGTAACAAGGCATGATGGATCCATGTTCTCATTCTGTTTACGCCAAATTCTGACTGTGCCATCTGAATGTCTCAACAGAAATCGAGACTCATCAGACCAGGCAACATTTTTCCAGTCTTCAACTGTCCAATTTTGGTGAGCTCGTGCAAATTGTAGCCTCTTTTTCCTATTTGTAGTGGAGATGAGTGGTACCCGGTGGGGTCTTCTGCTGTTGTAGCCCATCCGCCTCAAGGTTGTGCATGTTGTGGCTTCACAAATGCTTTGCTGCATACCTCGGTTGTAACGAGTGGTTATTTCAGTCAAAGTTGCTCTTCTATCAGCTTGAATTAGTCGGCCCATTCTCCTCTGACCTCTAGCATCAACAAGGCATTTTCGCCCACAGGACTACCGCATACTGGATGTTTTTCCCTTTTCACACCATATATAAACTCTAAAAATGGTTGTGCGTGAAAATCCCAGTAACTGAGCAGATTGTGAAATACTCAGACCACCTTTCTTTCCCATTCTGACACTCAGTTTGGAGTTTAGGAGATTGTCTTGACCAGGACCACACCCCTAAATGCATTGAAGCAACTGCCATGTGATTGGTTGATTAGATAATTGCATTAATGAGAAATTGAACAGGTGTTCCTAATAATCCTTTAGGTGAGTGTATGTTACGAATTCACAGTTCTTCTGTTTGGGCTCTCCCTCAGTCTGAGAGCGTTCTGTCTGTGTGCAGAGGTGAGCTTAGCAATGCTGAGAATAGCGAGCTCAAAATGGCTGATTATAGCTGATTCGAGAGAGAAAATGAGGCAAAACATTGCTCATGTGCTCGCTTACATCACATCGCTCAGCTTCAGAGTGAATGTGAGCTAAACAATTTCGCTCCCGCTCTGTCACAGTGACGCGCTTGTGCACAGTGCCACTGGAGGAATGCGGAATTTTACGCGCATGGGACCCCCCTCGGGGCGATCATGTTGTGGAAAGTGGTAATGACAGACACATCTTTAACAGGGTGGGGGGGGAAGGAGGGCAGAACAGTGTTATTGTGTGTGGCCAAGCACATTTCACTCAGCTCATATAAATTATTTGTAGCTCCTCACTGTGTGGAAGGCTCTGAATCATTTTCTGCCTCGCTTGCTGCGACAATACCACAGCTGTAGCACATATCAACCGCTAAGGGGATGCGCTCCTCCAAGTTTCATGCTCTAGCTCACAAGCTATTAATATGGAGCAGGCGGCACACTAGGCATACTGAATAGGGGTGCAGACCTATTGTCCAGGGGGAATTGGCCCCTTACATTATACTTGGACCTCTTGTCCCAAGCGAACGGGGAAATTTACCACCCTCATCCAGACAGGCTTGCCCTCTGGGCCTAGCCCGTGTGAGGTCAAACTTAAACACACTGGGCTCCCACCACTATTGCCACTATTCAGAATGCTAGGGCCTCTTCTACATGGTCCGTTTATGACTGTAAGTGGCGTGTGTGAGGAGTAGTGTGAAGGGCGCCGGCTGGTATCATATCAGTTCTCGGTTTCTGATATTTTGTGTTTTCTGCAAGACCTTATGGATGGTGGAAAATCTTTCTGTACTATTAAGGTCTACTTAACAGCTATCACTGTATGTCATGTTGGGTTTAACGGCGCTACGGAGGGGCAACACCTCCGTTATTCATAGATTTATGAATTGTGCTCACTGTTCTCTTCCAATCACTAGAAGAGTGGTTCCAGAGTGGGACCTCTCCATGGTGCTGGAGGCTTTGTCTCAACAGCCTTTTGAGCCCCTGGGAAATGTATTCCTTAAGCTTCTGTCTTTCAAGACAGCTCTGTTCCTGGCCTTGGCATCAGCCAAACGTGTCAGTGATTTGCATGCACTCTGTTCATTCCTCGTGCTATAAATTCTCTCTCAGCGGAGATAATGCTGACGACAACATGACGGCGGCGCGAGTACATCGCGAGGCTCGGGGTCTCTCCAGATTCTGCAATGTTGCGGTATATTTCTTGCTCATTTTGGGTCTGTTCGTGCAGAACAGTTGTGCATTTACATCATACACCCGATGTGAGCTTTTGGATATTGGTTTGCAAATTTCCGACAGTTTTATGGACAACCTTCGACTCCTTCCTGAGATCACCAGAACACCCGAGGCTATGCACTCTACCCGGCCAGACGGAAGTGCTCGCAGTCGAGATCGTAAACAAAGGCAGGGGAAGCGCGGAGGACTAAGAGCTAAGCTAAAGCTAACACCACACCGGCTCTCTTTACCCATGTACGGTCGCTGGTGAACAAAATGAAGGAGATTCGACTCAGTATCACATACAGCAAGAGATTTTTGAACTGTAACGTCTTAATATTCACGGAAACATGGTTAAACAGCGGAATACCGGACAACGCTATTGAGCAAGCAGGACGCCACACACTCCGGGCGGATAGAACATTAGATGGCTCCGGTAAGACCAGAGGTGGTGGATTGTGCATTTACATTAACAAAGCTTGGTGCACAAACTCTGCTATTGTTGGGAGACATTGTTCAGCTAACCTTGAGTTTCTCATGGTTAAATGTAGACCGTTTTATCTACCGCGGGAGTTCACTTCCACCATTATAACTGCAGCCTATATTCCCCCGGATGCTGATGCTAAGCTTGCTATGAAAGAACTTCACGCAGCCATCAGTAAACAACAGACTGTTCACCCGGAAGCTGCGTTTATTGTTGCTGGTGATTTTAATCATTCAAACTTAAAGTCAGTGCTACCGAAATTTCACCAGCATGTTTCCTGTCACACCAGAGGAAACAAAACTTTAGACCATGTTTACACAAACATGGCTGGAGCTTACGTTGTGACACCCCTCCCCCACCTGGGACAGTCAGATCACCTTTCTTTGTTCCTCACCCCCAAATATGCACCCCTCATCAACCGTGTGAAGCCATCAGTGAAGACCATCAAGGTGTGGCCTGAGGGGGCAGATTTCATACTCCAGGTAAGGTTTCTACACACAGACTGGAGTATGTTTGCTTCCCAAGCCACCAATGGCTCTCACACAGACATTGACTGCTACACCTCCTCTGTACTGGATTATATCAATACCACCACTGACAGTGTTACAACCCAGAAGCAGATCACCACATACCCTAATCAGAAGCCATGGATGAACAGGGAAGTGCGACTCCTGTTGAAGACACGCAATGCTGCAGCACATCCAGAGCAAACCTGAAGAGGGGCATCAAAGAGGCCAAGCACTGCTACAAGCTAAAGATAGAGGGACACTTTTCCAACTTTGACCCTCGACGCATGTGGCAGGGCATTCAGGCCATCAGGGACTACAAACCCACCCACTCCACCCCCGCAGCCACTGATATCAACTTCCTGAACGAGCTAAATTACTTTTATGCTCGCTTTGAAAGGGACAACAGAGAAACTGCCACCAAGGCCAAACACTCAGCTGACCACTCGCCAATCACACTCTCCTCCACAGATGTCTGCAATGCACTGTGCCAAATCAGCCCGCACAAGGCTGCTGGACCAGACAACATCCCTGGACGCGTACTCAGGGCATGTGCAGAGCAGCTCGCTGGGGTTTTTACAGACATTTTCAACTTGTCTCTTGCCCAAGCAACTGTACCAACATGCTTTAAATGCACTTCCATTGTGCCAGTGCCAAAACACTCTAGCCCGATGTACCTTAACGACTACCGCTCTGTAGCACTCACACCCATCGTTATGAAGTGCTTTGAGCGGCTGGTCTTGGCACATCTAAAAGACTCTCTACCATCCACATTGGACTCACACCAGTTTGCCTACCATAGCAATATGAGCACAGAGGATGCAGTTTCCTTGGCACTGCACTCTGTGCTCACACATCTGGACAATAAGAACACGTATGCACGTATGCTGTTTGTTGACTTCAGCTCAGCATTCAACACTGTTATCCCAACCAAGTTAATAGCCAAACTTGGAGACCTGGGCATCAACACCCACCCCCTCTTCACCTCCGATTGCAAGCCTGTGTATGGATCTAATTCCATCGTCAAGTTTGCGGACGACACTACGGTGATTGGACTCATCAGCAACAACGATGAGACTGCCTATAGGAAGGAGATCCAGCACCTGGCCACATGGTGCACTGAAAATAATCTGCTCCTCAACACCACCAAAACGAAGGAACTCATCGTGGACTTCAGGAAAGAGTCAAGAGGCACACACAACACCATCCACATCAATGGAATGGCTGTTGAGCGCGTCTCCAGTTTTTAAGTTCCTGGGGATCCACATCTCGGCGGACATGTCCTGGACAACCAACACCTCCAGCCTGGTCAAGAAGGTTCACCAGCGTCTTTTCTTCCTGAGGACACTGAGGAAGAATCAGCTATCCTCGGCTATACTGGTGAACTTCTATCGCTGCGCAATAGAAAGAATCCTGACCAACTGTGTTACAGTATGGTATGGGAGCTGCTCTGTTGCAGAGAGCAAGGCACTGCAGCGGGTGGTGAAAACCGCCCAGCGCATCACAGGGACTCCCCTACCTGCCATCGACCACATCCAGGGGAAACGCTGTCTGCATCAAGCTCGCAGCATCCTTAAGGACTCCTCTCACCCAGCCCACAAACTGTTTTCTCTCCTGCCCTCCGGTAGGCGTTTCAGGTGCCTCCGGACCAGGACCAGCAGACTAAAGAACAGTTTTTTTCTTTATTGAACTCTAACCCTAGTTGATCCCTCGTCCCCTTTTATACTGCTAACTCTCCTCTCCCCCCTTACATCTGCCTTCACTTTGTTATTTGCACTACTGGATGTTCATTTGCACTACTGGATGTTCATTTGCACTACCAACTGTTTATTACAGTAACACCTGTTCATATATGCATCTTGCACTACTATACCTAACTGGAATTTGCTCATTTGCACTATATCGTCCATTGCTATACTGCCCATCTTAGCCTAACATATCATTGTATACATCTATCTGTAAATTCTGTTTATAGTAATAGCCATCTATATATTATATTCAGTACATATCTATCTGTAAATTCTGTTTATAGTAATAGCCATCTGTATATTATATTCAGTACATATCTATCTGTAAATTCTGTTTATAGTAATAGCCATTTGTATATTATATTCATAGTACATATTAACCTGTAAAATTCTATTTATAGTAATAGCCATCTTTATATATATTCAGTACATATTCATGTCCTGCACTTATGAAACCACTGTATATCCTGCACTTGCTGCTATTGCACTTCTGGTTAGACCTAAACTGCATTTCGTTGCCTTGTACCTGTACTTGTGTAATGACAATAAAGTTGAATCTAATCTAATCTAATAAGGTTTTTCACAGGCCAGACCCCGATAGCTCATTCTGTCCTGGGTGTGTCTTTCAGGGCCTCGCTGTGAGTGTCTTGGTCAACCGGGGAGCTGTCCACATCTCTCCCATAGGTGGATCACGAACACAAGATGATGAAAGAGAACAATAGGTTACTGTTCATAACCCCGGTTCTCTAAAACATAGAGTGGAGAGATCCACCAAGCTTGCCCCGCTTGCTGCATGAGAAGCAAATATGCTCACTGAGGAAAGGTAGCGCGCACAAGAGCTTTATGCACTTTGATAAGGCGCAGTCCCTTACCTGGCATTGGGCAAACGCACCTGTCTGTCAAGTTAAACTTGGTGCAATTGGATGCTTCTGCAGAGGTCAGGTACAGATGCCCTTCCCATAAGTGGATCTCTCCATTCAATGTTTCAGAGAACAAGGGTTACTAACAGTAACCTATTGGTTTTCTTTGTGGAAGTTTTGCGTTTGGTGAGCTAATAAAATATTTAGAATCAGATCAATATTTCATGTCTAATTATTTACTTATGTGGCAAGTAGCCATGTAATAAGCAGGATAATGTACATCCAGCTGGTTGTTATTAGGGCCCGAGCACCGATGGTGTGAGGACCCTATTGGAATTGCTCAGCCTATTATTCTTCTTCTTCCAAATGAATCGCATTTTTGATGGCCTAAACATGCTCGAAAACTCACGAAACTTTGCACATGCGTCAAAAGAGGTGAAAATTTACGTCTGATATGGGTTTCAGAATTAGGCGTGGCAAAATGGCTCGATAGCGCCACCTACAACATTTCAACGAAGTGCCCCTCCCGCTATGTTTCACATACAGGTATGAAATTCGGTAGACACATATAACAGCCCAATACCTACAAAAAAGTCTACTGGTACGAAATCTGAAAATCAAGAGGAAGTGAGATATTTTAAATTTTCTTTGCAAAATTGTTGCAAATTTTGCCATTTCCAGACGTTGTACTTTAACGAACTCCTCCTAGAGATTTAATCAGATCAACATCATATTTGCACAGTCTAATCTAAAGGCCTGTGCGACGTTAAATTGTGAAGATCTTGAGTTTTCCCTGAAGGGCGTGTCCGTGGTGGCCTCACAAAGTTCGATGTTTCGCCATAAAACAGGAAGTTGTTGTAACTCGGACATACAATGTCCGATCTGCCCCAAACTTCACATGTTTGATAAGAGTCCTGGCCTTAAGACATCTACATATGAGTTTCAGAATTAGACATGGCAAAATTGCTCGATAGCGCCACCTACAACATTTCAACAAAGTGCCCCTCCCGCTCCGTTTCAAGTACAGGTATGAAATGCGGTAGACACATGTAACAGCCCAATACCAACAAAAAAGTCTCCTGGTATGTAATCTGAAAACCAATCAGGAAGTGAGATCTTTTGAATTTTCTTTGCAAAATTGTTGCAAATTTTGCCATTTCCAGACGTTGTACTTTAACAAACTCCTCCTAGAGATTTAATCAGATCATCATCATATTTCCACAGTGTAATCTAAAGGCCTTTGCGACGTTAAATTGCGAAGATCTTGAGTTTTCCCTGGAGGGCGTGTCCGTGGCGGCCTGTCAAAGTTCGATGTTTCGCCATGAAACAGCAAGTTGTTGTCCAAACTGCCCCAAACTTCACATGTTTGATAAGAGTCCGGACCTGAACACATCTACACGCCAATATTCAGTGACAGTCATAGCACCACCTGCAGGCAACAGGAAATGTCATGCTTTACACTGTGATTAACTCCTCATTGAACAACATCATATTTGGTCAGTCTAATCTTAAGGTCTTGGTGATGTTAAATTGTGAAGATCTTCAGTTTTCGCTGAAGGGTGTGTCTGTCGCGGCCTGACAAAATCTGATGTATCGCCATGAAAGAGGAAGCTGTTGTAACTCAGGCATACAATGTCCGATCTGGCCCAAACTTCACATGTTTGATAAGAGTCATGTCCTGAACACATCTACATGGCAATATTCAGTTAGTCATAGTGCCACCTGCTGGAAACAGGAAATGGCATGCTTTACACTATAATTCACTCCCAGAAACTCATTTAAATATGCCATGAAGTAGCAAACATGCTAGAAACACATTAAATCATACAACACGTGGCTAAGTGCTAATGTATGCGATTGACGCCACGAAACAGGAAGTTGTTGTAACTCAGGCATACAATGTCCTATCTGCCCCAAACTTCATATGTTTGATAATAGTCCTGGCCTGAAGACATCTACATGGCAATAGTCAGTTATAGTCAATGCGCCACCTGCTGGCAACAGGAAATGGCACGCTTTACACTGAAATTCACTCCCAGAAACACATTTAAATATGCCATCATGTCCCAAACATGCTAGAAACACATTAAATCATACAACACATGGCTAAGTGCTAACGTATGCGATTGACGCCGCGAAAGAGGAAGTTGTTGTAACTCAGGCATACAATGTCCGTTCTGCCCCAAACTTCATATGTTTGATAATAGTCCTGGCCTGAAGATATCTACATGGCAATATTCATTTTAGTCAAAGCGCCACCTGCTGGCAACAGGAAATGGCATGCGTTACACTGTAATTCACTCCCAGAAACTCATTTAAATATGCCATGAAGTACCAAACATGCTAGAAACACATTTAATCATACAACTCATGGCTGAGTGCTAACGTATGGGTTAAAATGCTTGATTCATATGCATTTATTTTATGATCTCTTTATGAACTTTTTTAATTGTCAAGGGTTTTGAGTGAATAGACTTTCAATGGAGGGACAGAAATTTCTCAGTTTTTATTAAAAATATCTTAATTTGTGTTCTAAAGATGAATGAAAGACATAAGAGATGACAATTTTCATTTTTGGGTGAACTATTGCTTTAAATCACACCTTTAGTATCCATTGTCCACCCATCCTGAAGCTCCTTATTACTGGCAGTGGCATAGAGGGCCTCTTCTTTCAAAACGCAGTCCAGTTTCCTGTCCTCTATACCAGCAGACTACAGAGAGGACAAAGACAGAAAGTGCACAGAATGTTAAAGTTGTGATGAAACATAAGTAGTGACAGATCTTTTCTTCCCATGTTGTGATGTACATCGGAGTGAAATTAATTACTGAAAAAAAAAAGAACTGGGGGATTCTGTCATCAGTTGATGATTGGATGGGGCAAGATCTGAATACATTCGACTGTAAGAAAGGGGTGGGGTTTAAGCAGACTAAAATGACTGGTTCTGGCTGTGAAACAGATGACTGTGCGGAAGGGTCTGTTTTAGGATCAAACCATTTTGGGGGGTTTCTGTGTCTGACCTCATTCTCATCCCCAGGTCTTTCAGTGCAGGACGTTCCACCTGGTTTATGCTCAGAATCTGTATTGCGGAGTCCATTGGTCTCTTCCACACTGCTCTGAGGATCTTTTTGTTTGTGTATTTGAGAGTGTATTACTGGACAGGCTTGTGTGTCTCTAGCCTCTGTTGTTTCCTCTTTCACTTCTCCTCCAGGTTTATGCTGCTCACCCAGGTGAACAGTCTGTCATTGACAAAAAAAACGCACATGAATTAGAAACTGAAAAACGATAGTAACCATCTTAGCAAACTGCAGTATTTGGACACTTTAAATGTATAAATTGTATTGCATTACATGATATTAAACCAAATGGCATGTGCAAACAAATGCCTTTCTCAGAGTTCATTACATTTTTAGAGGGTGTACACTGGTGGTCAAAAGTTTGGAATAATTAAGATTTTATTGAATTATGCTCAGCAAGGCTGCATTTAGTAATATTGTGAAATGTTATAATAATTTAAAACAAGATTTTTCTATTTGAATAAAATGTAATTTAATCCTGTAATGACAAAGCAGAATTTTCAGCATCATTACTCTAGTCTTCAGTGTCACATGATCCTAGAAATCATTCTAATTTGCAAATTTGGTCTTTAAGAAACATTTTTTATTATTATCAATGTTGAAAGCATTTGTCTGCTTAACATATTTGTGTAAATTATGATACTTTTTTAGGATTCTTTGATGAATAGAAACCATTTATTTGCATTTATTACATTTATTAAAGCATTTATTGAATGGAAATCTTTTGTAACATTATACATGTCTTTACTCTTACTTTTGATCAATTTAATGCATCTTTGATGAGTATTAATTTCTCTCTCTTTTTTATATCTTACCACAAATGTTTGAATGGTATCATTGTTTCCACAAAAATGTTATGCAGCAAAAACAACATTGTTTTATTATCAAGATTGATAATAATAATATTAGTTTAATAATAGTTTTTGAAGCACCAAATCAGAATTTTAGAATGATTTCTTAAGGATCATGTCACTGGAGTAATGATGCTGAAAATTCAGCTTTGCCATCCCAGGAATAAATTAAATTTTAAAATATATAAAAATTTGTGCTGTCAAACAGATTGATCACATATATACCGACCAGGCATAACATTATTACCAGTGAAGTGAATAACACCTTTATCTCCTCATCACGGCACCTGTTAGAGGGTGGTAACATTGTCCTCAAAGTTGATGTGTTAGAAGCAGGAAAAATGGACAAGTGTACGGATTTGAGCGAGTTTGACAAAGGCCAAATTGTGATAACTAGACGACTGGGTCAGAGCATCTCCAAAACTCCAGCTCTTGTGGGGTGTTCCCGGTCTGCAGTGGTCAGTTTCTATCAAAAGTGGTCCAAGGAAGGAAGGTGAACAGGTGACAAGGTCATGGGCGGCCAAGGCTCATTGATGCACATGGGGAGCAAAGGCTGGCCCATGTGGTCCGATCAAACAGACAAGCTACTGTAGCTCAAATTGCTCAAGAAGTTAATGCTGGTTCTTTTAGAAAGGTGTCAGAATACACAGTGCATCACAGTTTGTTGCGTATGGGGCTGCATAGCCTCAGACCGGTCAGGGTGCCCAAGCTGATACTTGTCCACCGCCGAAAGCGCCAACAGTGGGCACGTGAGCATCAGAACTGGACCATGGAGCAATGGAAGAAGGTGGCCTGGTTTGATGAATCATGTTTGTTTTTTTTTCCATTACGTGGATGGCCGGGTGCGTGTGTGTCGCTTACCTGGGGAACACATGGCATCAGGATACACTATGGGAAGAAGAGGCTTTGGGCAATGTTCTGCTGGGAAACCTACCTAAGCATTTTTGCAGAACATGTACATCCTTTCATGGAAACGGTATTCCCTGGTGGCTGTGGCCTCTTTCAGCAGGATAATGTGCCATGCCACAAAGCAAAAATGGTTCAAGAATGGTTTGAGGAGCACAACAACGAGTTTGAGGTGTGTTGATCTGTGGGATGTGCTGAACAAACAAGTCCATCCAAGATCCATGGAGGCCCCACCTTGCAACTTACAGGACTTAAAAGTATCTGCTGTTAATATCTTGGTGCAAGATACCATAGCACACCTTCAGGGGTCTAGTGGAGTCCATGCCTCAACGGGGCAGAAAAAGGGGGACCAACACAATATTAGGAAGGTAGTCATAATGTTATGTGTTATGCCTGATCAGTGTGTATATACACTCACCTAAAGGATTATTAGGAACACCATACTAATACTGTGTTTGACCCCCTTTCGCCTTCAGAACTGCCTTAATTCTACGTGGCATTGATTCAACAAGGTGCTGAAAGCATTCTTTAGAAATGTTGGCCCATATTGATAGGATAGCATCTTGCAGTTGATGGAGATTTGTGGGATGCACCTCCAGGGCACGAAGCTCCCGTTCCACCACATCCCAAAGATGCTCTATTGGGTTGAGATCTGGTGACTGTGGGGGCCATTTTAGTACAGTGAACTCATTGTCATGTTCAAGAAACCAATTTGAAATGATTCGAGCTTTGTGACATGGTGCATTATCCTGCTGGAAGTAGCCATCAGAGGATGGGTACATGGTGGTCATAAAGGGATGGATATGGTCAGAAACAATGCTCAGGTAGGCCGTGGCATTTAAACGATGCCCAATTGGCACTAAGGGGCCTAAAGTGTGCCAAGAAAACATCCCCCACACCATTACACCACCACCACCAGCCTGCACAGTGGTAACAAGGCATGATGGATCCATGTTCTCATTCTGTTTACGCCAAATTCTGACTCTACCATCTGAATGTCTTAACAGAAATCGAGACTCATCAGACCAGGCAACATTTTTCCAATTGTCCAATTTTGGTGAGCTCGTGCAAATTGTAGCCTCTTTTTCCTATTTGTAGTGGAGATGAGTGGTACCCGGTGGGGTCTTCTGCTGTTGTAGCCCATCCGCCTCAAGGTTGTGCGTGTTGTGGCTTCACAAATGCTTTGCTGCATACCTCGGTTGTAACGAGTGGTTATTTCAGTCAAAGTTGCTCTTCTATCAGCTTGAATCAGTCGGCCCATTCTCCTCTGACCTCTAGCATCAACAAGGCATTTTCGCCCACAGGACTGCCGCATACTGGATGTTTTTCCCTTTTCACACCATTCTTTGTAAACTCTAGAAATGGTTGTGCGTGAAAATCCCAGTAACTGAGCAGATTGTGAAATATTCAGACCGGCCCGTCTGGCACCAACAACCATGCCACGCTCAAAATTGCTTAAATCACCTTTCTTTCCCATTCTGACATTCAGTTTGGAGTTCAGGAGATTGTCTTGACCAGGACCACACCCCTAAATGCATTGAAGCAACTGCCATGTGATTGGTTGATTAGATAATTGCATTAATGAGAAATTGAACAGGTGTTCCTAATAATCCATTAGGTGAGTGTATATATATACACAAACATATATTATGTAAACACAAACTTTTATGCTAGATGCGATTAATCGATTTGAAAGAACTAATTACAATAGAAAACAGTTATTTTAAAATGTAATAATATTTCACAATATTACTGTTTTACCTTATTTTAGATTTTTTTTTTTAAATCAGCCATGGTGAGCAGAAGAAAATGATTTCAAAAACATTTTTAAAAATCTTAATTAATTAATTAATATCTTAATTAAGATATCAGTTCCCTCAAGTTCACTTAGATGTCCTTTGGCAACCAAAAACTGTCCAAATACTTTTTGTCTTCTCTGCCACTGCATATTACCATTAAAACAATAGCATACACACATTTTTATTTTCCAGAGTTGTTAAAGGCTTCTCTTGATTTGTGTTTCCTTTGGGACTGCACCTCCAGCTATTGTCAGAAGCATTTTCCTGCTTTACAATAAGTGGATGGTCCAAACCTTAAAAACACACAGAAGAGCATTCAGTCAGAAGATTCCGATACAACTTTGGACTTAAACCAAGTTTACTAATTTGACTGAATATAAACATTTCATAATGTGGTACATAGGTCAATGATGTGACATTCATATTTTGGTCCGGATCTATTAAAGTCGGCATGAAACTAAAGTTACAATATTCTTTTCTATTGTGACGTATATCCAAGTGAACAAGTAACCACGTTATCTGAGAAGAGAAAACATGAGGGAGGGGAAGTTATTTTGATTAAAAATTACAAGGGCACATGAATTAATCATTTGTAATAAATGCTGTGAAATTCCATTTAAATAATAATAGTCCATTTTGATTTCATGGTGACCTTATTTAAAAGTATATTAAAAATACAACTAAACCAAAAATGAATTGAATACAACTGTTTTATGATTTAATTTCAATATTTTCCCCCATAAAACTACTGAAATTCTTGAAGAAAATAGATGCTGGCACTCTCTTTCATTATCTTTTTGTCATTTTCTTTTTTTTACATTTGAAAAACACTTGTCCACTAAATGAAAGTCAATGTAGCATAACCAACACTCAGGAAACCACTTTTATTATTTAATAGGAAATTCCTCACTCCCCTGACAAATCTGACCACCAGAGCATACCTTCTGATCGATTACCCAAAACAAGGCAATAGCGGCCACACAGACCTTAAGCGTTGACTGCAGGAACCTGTGCTGCAGGAAACGTAAAACATCCAACTCGGGACAGCTCACCGGGTTGATATTTGCATCACTGCACCACTTCACAAATATTCTCCATTTTAGAGCATAAAGACACTTAGTGGAATGCGCACAAGACTCCAGGCTGGGGTGCTGACTGGCTCCAGGCTGGGGTGCCATATCGCACCGCTCACTTAAGACAGCAGGTCCCTTCTGAGGGACAATTTGCCAAGGAGGAGCCACCAGCATCTCTCTTAGGTTCAGAAACCAAGGCTAAGTTCGGCCAGTTCGGGGCTACAAGGATCACAGACGTTCTCTCCTCCCTGATTTTGCATTGCACCAGAGCCAAAATCTTGACCGGAAAGAAGACGTAAAGTTTGGCTCTGGGCCAACACAACGTCAGAGTGTCCACTGTAAGTGGGGGGTAATTATTGACTGACTCTTTAACATGCTCTTCTGCGGGGCTAAGGCCCAAACGGGAGCACTGAATACTGCTATGCTGTGCCCTCGAAAGCAAATCTCAGGAAACGCCTGTGGCACTTCGCTATCTGAATATGGAAGGATGTCCACAAATTCGAACCAGTCCCCGGGACGGATTTGTGCCAGGATCTGCATTAGAGTCGTCTTCCTGAACGTGCGCTTGTGAAGTGGGTCTCAGGTCCAGGATTGGATGGAGTCCCCCACTGGGAGGTCATAACAAGGACACAGGGTGAACGACACAGTATAAACAGGAAGAGGAGGAAATAGCTCTTTTTGTGAAGGTGTTTGTGTTTTTATTGAACAAACAGAAACGAGAACATTGCATTTATCGCCTGTAGGAACAAAGGGGACATGATGCAGAATACAGCGCTTGGGGGCCAGGCCTCCAGCGAGCTCTTTCCTCCTCTTTGCAGGACCACCAGGAAAAAGGCTTTGCAGCAGGGGACGGCCCGCTATTGCATCGCAGGCTTTTCCCGGATACCGTTCACTTCTTGGGGCGAACATCTGGCTCAGGGGGGTGCACCGCGAAGGATGCAGCGGGCTGCCTAGATACTTTCTGTGCGGATGAGGAGTGTGATCTAGAAGGCGGCTGGAATGTGCGGCTGGGCATTAAGTGAATCATAGCCTTAGCGCGCTTCTGAGCCTCAGAGAATTGTTCGACAACTGACTCCATGGCATCACCAAAGAGGCCGGAGGGCGTAATCTGGGCATTGAGGAGCATCTTGCGGTAGGTGTCCTTCAGGTCAGCTAGGGTTAGCCATAAGTGCCTGTAAAGGACCACCATAAAGCTCATTGACCGGCCAATGGCTTGGGCCGAGCGCTCAGTAGCCATCAGCGTGAAGTCAGTCGCTGCATGCAGGTATTTCATTGCGTTCACGGTGACGCCGCCGCTGTCTATGGACTGCAGGAGCTTCGCTTGAAATACTTGCAGTAACGCCATTGCGTGCAGTGCAGATGTCGCTTCGCTGACGGAAGTGTAGGCCTTGGCAGCGAGGTGGGGAGCGATCAGTCTGGAGGGTTTGGACAGCAGGCTGAGGTCCATGTCGAGCGTGGCCGAAGAGGGGCATAAATGCGCAGCATGGGTCTCCTTGATGGGGGGCATGCGCACGTAACCGTGGGCTTTCACACCGTCCACGTGGGAGAAGAGAGACTGAGTGGGAGCGTGAACACTTGCCGATTGGGGTGCAGACCACAACTTCACCACATGCTCATAGACGTCCAGGAAAAAAGGTATGTTTTTTTTCGACAACGGTCTGGGGCTGAGTTGTCATCTTCATCCTGAAGGAGGGGAAGGCCACCCTTGGCGGTGGGCCTCATCCCCGTAAGGCCACAAGCAATATTCCTTTAAGTCCTTAAGACACGAACCGGCATGTCCGCACAGTGGAAAAGGCAGCCCCAGTGTGGGCCAGCAGTGCTTGTTCTGCAGATTCTGCAAAATGAAGCCATCGGATACTTGTAAGAGTGAAGTTTCTTTTGTTGCGTCTTCGGCAATGGCAGCAGCGTGAAGGAGAAGATTCTGATGCAATTGTCACTCCTTGGCATTTTATACTGCCCACAGGCTTGTCAGTATTTGCATGCATTTGCATACCTCGCGACAATTGGCCAGTTAATTTTACTGCCGTTATCCTATAAGGTTTCAGAAAACTGGAGAAGGGGAGGAGTTCCTGCAGCGTGAAGGTGACGCAATATTGAAATTAACACTCTCAAAAGGGATCACCATAAAACACCCCTTTAGATCTGTGGTTCTCAATCAGGGCCTCAGCAAACTTCCAAGGGGGCCACAAGATGCTTTAAACATATTTAAATGTATGAAATATAAGAAATACCTATGCCTGGAAACTTTTGTGGAAAATAATGAGGAGGAAATTACTTTTTTACTTTTAAAATCATTTGAAGGTTCATTAAATTATTATTATTGAAAATGGCATAAACACTTTATATAAACGGATTAAACTAACAACAGCCGACATTCCAGCCATTCTTATGTGTCAGATTGAGTCATGTAAGCACTGCATAACTGGTGAAAGTCCTTTGGAAAGTCACATGTTTGTACTCACTGCTCTGTGTTTCGGGGCCTCTGTGTAGTACCCTCCTCCTGGACACTGCTGTCCGCCCACAGTCCACACACCTCACCCTCTTAAACCTATCCCGTTCTCTCAGTTTGGCCTCCGACACTATCAGCCTCCGTTTTAACACCTCCGATTCTCGTTTGCCTCGATCCATCTGCTCCAGGAAGCTCTCCTCCACTAACCTGGTGATCTCGTACATGGTGGTCTTGAGAATAGTTTCCATGACCGCAGACAGCCGAGTCTGGAAGGAGAGGACCAGCGTGTCCGTCATCCTGTATCTGATCTACTCGAGCTCGTTCCTATAGATTAATTGATTGCTTATATGCAGAGACAACAGTGATCATGACATTAATGACCACCCATGCTGATTTCTATCTCAAATATTTTATTTCTTATTGAGTACTAAGTCCACACATGGACATTTTGGGATCTCAGTTCCAAAATTCACAGGAAATGTTGCACTTCACACTTTCACAGTCAATCATCATAAAATCATACAAATATATATATAAAATCCTCGCACTGTTAGAATCGAGCTCATTACATCCGATTAGCAGACTATGTATTTCCAGCTGACTGTAGTAAGTTACATTCTACCTATTTTGATTTGTTAATGTATGAAGTAAAAGATGTTTGACTAATGCATCATTCAGCATGTCAGGAGGAGCAGACGGACAATAATGTTGTTTATAGTGACGTCACGGACTGTACGGTGGCCTTGTTGGCCTAAAATTGCGAAAAAACAAATAAATAAATAAAAATATATATATTATTTTATGCCATAGCAACATTTTCATTTAGTTTAACTTGGTGTACTAAAACTTAAATAAAAAAACTATAGGCATGATTTACTAAAATTACCAAAACTTTAAATTAAAAAAAATATATTAGTGAAATACACATGAACTAAAACTGTGCAAAGTTTCATAGGACAAACTATGTAAAACATAACACTTCAGGCAAAGCTAAATCTGTTTTTACTTCTACAGTATTATAAATATTTTAACATTCTTTTATTTTTCCAGTTAGACCCCTAGTATCATAAGAAGTTACTTTACATTAGAAATATTCAACTGTTTTAATGTTTTATACCAGAGGGGCCATTAAATGCTTGATTCTTATTGGTTGACAGACATTAAGGTGTGCAATTATTTTTCAGTAAATGCACAGCTTTGAACTAGTTCCATTAGTTGATTACATTAAAGTTATATATATTAACACCTCGTATGTGCATTACTTCTCTACATAATTCAATAGCATGTTATCAATTATTCCTCACGAGTTCTGAAAAGCCAAGAATATTTTTCATAATTATCAGAATGTTTGGAATAAACAGCTGAATCAACTGACAACCAAATAAACGTCTAAAATAAAATTTTACTGTGTAATGCTGAAGCAGAGAGCTGAAAATGGACGGACAATTGCATGTGACATATGATGTGTATTTGAAAATATATTAGGTACGTTTTTAAAATAAACTTTAATAAACTGAAATCACTGTGTTGTAAACTGTGTTGTAGAGAATTCAATCTCAGAATAGAATCTCAGAGGTTCTAAAGAACATGATAGTGACACTGCATCGAAAATACAATATTTTAATCAGATGCAAAGATGGCCACATTAACCATAACGTAACTTAAAGGCATAGTTTAATCAAAAAATAATATTCTGTCATCGTTTACTCACCCTCAAAACTGCATGACTATTTCTTCTGCTAAACACAAAATACGATATTTTGCAGAATGCTGGAAAATAAATACAGATTATATAGACAAAAAAAATTCTCAAAATATCTTTTTATGTTCCACAGAAAAAAAGGATTTAATACAGGTTTTAAATGACAGGATTTATGGCCTTCCGGCAATTTAAAAGTCAAAATAACTCTATAAGGTACATTTTTGTCATTGGTTATTCGGGTCAGCACTATGTTTGCGCTGATGTAACTTGAGACGGTCCATTCGTTTGAAGCTCAGTCCACAGATAGCACAGCAGTACGGTCTTTCTCCTGTATGGGTACGTTGATGGACTTTCAAGATGTCGGCCCGGGTAAAGCTCTTACTGCACATAGTGCACTTGTGTGGTTTCTCCTGCGTGTGAATGCGTTGATGCAGCTTGAGATTCCATAGTCGGCTGAATTTGTTCCCACAAAGCATGCATGTGTAGGGTTTGTCCCCGGTCTGGCTGCATCGGTGCCTACGCAGGTCACTGAAGGACGAGTAACCTTTCCCACAGTGGTTGCACAAGTGGAGACCATCCCGCTGGTGGACACGCTGGTGGACTTTTAGGTTGCATGCCTGAGTGAACTTCTTACCGCACTGGTTACAAGTGTATGCGGCACTTGAACTGACTCGAGGGGAGGCTTGGTAGCCTTTCACAGAAGCCCTGCTGTCACCTAATGCTTGTCCAACATTAGACTTCAGAGAGTGATTCAATGCATGTCCTTTATAAAGTGAACCACTAGCTGTGTCCCCAGTGTAAAGTGAGTGTCCTTTATGTCCAGCACCTTCTGCAATCCCACTGCGAACTTCCGTGAGGGCACTCGTGTCTTGCAAGTGGCCATCTGCATTAATAAATAAACAGTGCATTTCTCTATCCACGTCTTCTCTCTCAGGGTTGACTTGCACAGGTAAAGATCCCCTGTTTCCACTCTTACTCCTAATGGAAGAGCTATAACGTCTCCCACCTTCCTCGACTATGTCCAGGTCCTTTTGATCAGTCCCAACTGCAACCGATACTGCATGACCCATTGTGTCTTGAGTTTTTTCTCCCTGACCGTCTCCCATGTCTAGTTCATGTACACTGTAGCTCGCTATCTCTTCTGCATCGTAACGTGTTCGGTATGGCAAGCCCTGAACAGTTATAATATTTGTGTAAGTATCGCTAACAGCGTTCTGTTCAAGTCCGGAGCTCCAGTCTTCCTGAATCTGTTGCAGCTCTTGCTCAATGTAACCGTGAGCTGAGAAATCCGTCACCTCAGCTCCTGGAAAACCAAACATGGAGAAAAAGAAAAAAAAAGACATTCTAATCTTCAAACATAGTAAGATATCAGAGGGTTAGACAGTAATTAGATGTTTAAAGGAAAAGTTATCCCAAAAATTAAACTTCTGTCATCAATTACTCACTCTCATATCGTTCCAAACCCAAAAGACTTTCATTCATCTTCGGAACACAAATTAAGATATTTTTAATGAAATCTGAGAGATTTCTGTCCCTCCAGTTAGTCTATTCACCCAAAACTCTGACGAGTTCAAAAAGTTCATAAATCCAAATAAATCGAGCAGTTCAATCCAAGTCTTATAGGGCCTGTTTACACCTGGTCACTTCATGTGTTTTTACAGATTAGATAGATATCTGATTTATCAAAACGATTCCATTTACACTTGGTCACATAAATGCGCTTCTGCAAAACAGATATACACTCACCTAAAGGATTATTAGGAACACCATACTAACACTGTGTTCGACCCCCTTTCGCCTTCAGAATTGCCTTAATTCTACGTGGCATTGATTCAACAAGGTGCTGAAAGCATTCTTTAGAAATGTTGGCCCATATTGATAGGATAGCATCTTGCAGTTGATGGAGATTTGTGGGATGCACATCCAGGGCACGAAGCTCCCGTTCCGCCACATCCCAAAGATGCTCTATTGGGTTGAGATCTGGTGACTGTGGGGTCATTTTAGTACAGTGAACTCATTGTCATGTTCAAGAAACAAATTTGAAATAATTCGAGCTTTATGACATGGTGCATTATCCTGCTGGAAATAGCCATCAGAGGATGGGTACATGGTGGTCATAAAGGGATGCACATGGTCAGAAACAATGCTCAGGTAGGCCGTGGCATTTAAACGATGCCCAATTGGCACTAAGGGGCCTAAAGTGTGCCAAGAAAACATCCCCCACACCATTACACCACCACCACCAGCCTGCACAGTGGTAACAAGGCATGATGGATCCATGTTCTCATTCTGTTTACGCCAAATTCTGACTCTACCATCTGAATGTCTCAAGAGAAATCGACAGAATTTTTTCCAGTCTTCAACTGTCCAATTTTGGTGAGCTCGTGCAAATTGTAGCCTCTTTTTCCTATTTGTAGTGGAGATGAGTGGTACCCGGTGGGGTCTTCTGCTGTTGTAGCCCATCCGCCTCAAGGTCGTGCGTGTTGTGGCTTCACAAATGCTTTGCTGCATACCTCGGTTGTAACGAGTGGTTATTTCAGTCAAAGTTGCTCTTCTATCAGCTTGAATCAGTCGGCCCCAACCTCCTCTGACCTCTAGCATCAACAAGGCATTTTCGCCCACAGGACTGCCGCATACTGGATGTTTTTCCCTTTTCACACCATTCTTTGTAAACTCTAGAAATGGTTGTGCGTGAAAATCCCAGTAACTGAGCAGATTGTGAAATACTCAGACCGGCCCGTCTGGCACCAACAACCATGCCACGCTCAAAATTGCTTAAATCACCTTTCTTTCCCATTCTGACATTCAGTTTGGAGTTCAGGAGATTGTCTTGACCAGGACCACACCCCTAAATGCATTGAAGCAACTGCCATGTGATTGGTTGATTAGATAATTGCATTACTGAGAAATTGAACAGGTGTTCCTAATAATCCTTTAGGTGAGTGTAAATGCGATGTTCAATTCCCGCGCTCTATGTATGTTCACTGATCAATGTTTCTATACGAATAAAAGCCGGAATTAAATCTGTTCATCACATAAAGCGATCATGTTTCTTCAGAAGACTTGGGTTAAACTGTTCGATTCATATGCATTTATTTTATGATCTCTTTATGAATGTTTTGAACCGTCAAGAATTTTGCGTGAATAGACTTTCAATGGAGGGACAGAAATCTCTCTGACTTTAAATTAATTAATCTCTCAGACATTAAAATAGCTTAATTTGTGTTCTGAAGATGTTTGACTTTAGATGAATTATTGCTTTAAATCACACCTTCAGTATCCAATGTCCACCCATCCTGAAGCTCCTTATTACCGGCAGTGGCATAGAGGGCCTCCTCTTTCAAAACGCAGTCCAGTTTCCTGTCCTCTATACCAGCAGACTACAGAGAGCACAAAGACAGAAAGTGCACAGAATGTTAAAGTTGTGATGAAACAGAAGTAGAGACAGATCTTTTCTTTCATGTTGTGATGTACATCGGAGTGAAATTAATTATCAAAAAAAAAAAAAAATTCTATCATCAGTTGATGATTGGATGGGGTCAGATCTGAATGCAGTCGACTATAAGAAAGGGGAGGGGTTTAAGCAGACTAAATAATTGGAGACGTCCAGCATACGTCACCAGCGAGAAATCGTCGTTTCACTGTAAGATCAAGTTATGACATTTTAATTAATTACAAGGTAATTTTTTTTATATGTAACAAGCACGGATGAACTGTTCATAATAACATGCATTTACAAAATAGATAAAGTGAATTTTAAATTGCATCACAACTTTAATGCCTTACTATTTTCAGGTTTCAGACACGGCCATTGTGAAACAATGCTGTAAGAGAACCTGATCACAGTTAGGTCATTAGAAAAGTGGTTTATCCATTCGACTACTCACCTCTGTTGTGTTACTGGGTCTGGTTTGATCTTCTAATCTCTCTTTTCCCAAAAGTGTGTCAGTCTCCAACTCACAGCTTCCCCAGTTCCCATCTGGAACTCTCTCCTGTTTGAGGCTGCGTTCATTTTCTACATGTGGTCAAGGGTGAATGCAACTGTGAGGGCATTGATTACACAGTCCTTTAATGGTCTTTAAAGGGACGTAAGATAATGTCATATGGTCTGGATTAACAGGATGGTCTTAAAACCATTCCTTTATATTATGTTGCGGGTCAATTTTACCCAAGTCTTGAATTTTTGAGTTGGAGGAAACCAATGGTTAACCAATTTTTCTTGACGTTTTTCCTCACTTAGGTTCAGAAACATGCCTGCAAAGTGTCAACACTGATGTGCTTTGGAATATGCAAACAAAATTTCTGATTATTATGATGTCAATTAAAGGCAGCTGCACAGACCCAAATGTTTATCTTGTTTCATAATGTGTCAATTTGATGCCCCATAACGGTTTGGTTACCATTATTCTTTTGTGTCCAGCAGAAAGAAATTCATACAGGTCTGGAACAAATTGAGGGAGTAAATTATGACAGAATGTTCATGTTTTGGGTGAACGAACCCTTTAAGTGTCCCGTATGGAAACACTTCATAACATGTTCCTGTGCTAATTATTCACAAATCAATCTTTAATAATGATCAAATATGATGTTTCTACAGATTATTAAAAAAAATTACATTTTTCTTTTTGTAGAAGATTACAAAAAGTAACAGGACTGAGTTTGAGTTTAATTGTGATTGTGAACAAACCTGGTTGTGGTGACAATTCTTCTATTTTATCGTTACACACCCGAGCTTTGTCACATTCTGCACACCTCAATTTCCTGACGCTTATCTCTTGGTTTTTTCTTTTACACTCGCTCCACTGCAGCCTCTTTTTTAGAGTATCCACCTGCTCTCGACTGCGGGACACTTCCTTCACGAAACTGTCCTCTACGAGCCGGGTGATCTCAAACATGGCAGCTTTAAAAACGGTCTCCATGACCCCGGACAGCTGTGACTGAAACGAGTGTATGGCTTCGGACATAATGACGAGTATTTGAATAAGAACAAAAACTACTTCCGTTGATTATAAACAAACCAACAATTTATCCTCCAGCTTCTCGTTAGACGTTTCAACCCAACTGTAATATCATATCGTTGGTGTGCAACCGTTTTTTTTTATCAAACCTTCTTTTTGTTTAGTCAAATTTGTAGTCCAAACGCTTGCAAGCAAAGGTTAGCGATGACTGGTCTTGTGCTAGCTACTGTTTACGTTAACTATCGTTTATTGCACCCTCATTCGTCTCACATTTAAACATTGTAACGTAAACAATACGCTGAGAATCAATGCTAATACAGCTAGGAATATTCTCTCGTCCTATAGTGTGGGACTAACTGGAAGCACTTCCTGTTCCTGAAGCAAATACGGACGGAAGTTGGGGGAAACCTTAAAGGGACAGTACGCCCGGAGAATGAAATTTTTTTTTTACTCATAATCTTTTACTCATCTTCATGTTGTTGTAAACCAGCTTAAATTTCTTCCGTGCAACAGAAAAGTAGATGTTTGTCAGAATGATAGTCCCAGTCACCAAGTCACATATTAGCGAGATTTTGCGGGCAAAACGTCTGTTGTTTGTTGTTAACCCTTCTAATGCATAAAAAACTGTATACATCTTTTGTATCTTTTGTATTCACAGCAGACAATCATTACTGGGAAGATGAGAGGATCTGGGGTGTTAACATTGGAGAAAGCGTAACGGCTAACTTGATATAAATACTGCTACACATTAGTCCTACTTTCGCGACATTCCCTATTTTGCCTTCTCTTAAAAATAACATTTTTATTGAGGTAAAATATACATATAGTTCCCAACAAAAGTATTATTTAGCGTAAAATATGTTAAGGATTAGCGGACTGGCAGTCGATTCATTAAATGATACGCTATTTCCTCACAAAAGCGTTTTATTTAACATAGTGAAGCCTCACGTCCATTGACATCCATTTCAAAAAGTTTTTTTCAGCTAGGCATGCCTTCCAGTGGCTTTGGCCTTGGTAATCCTGAAGGCACTGATTAGCTTGTTCGTGGTTGGAGTGAGATTTTTTTTGGGGGGGGGGGGGTCTTTTTCGATCTTGATTTAGTATGAATTAATATGTATAGTCTACTGTACATATAAGGAAAAATAAGTTTGCCTTTTTAGCACTATTTTAAACTTTTCTTGGCTTAAATTATATTTGCTTGCATTCATTAATATTCACTTGTGTTTGCTTATATAAGTATCATTAAAGATGTTAGGATGTAAGTTATTAACGTTTTAAAATTTCACATTTAAAGAAATCCAGTGTTTGATCATGTCTAAATATTTATTCAAATGCAAAACCTAAAAATAAGTAAGCAGTTCTAATCTGCAATACTTTTTTGAGCAACTAGACTATACATGTATATTTATTAGACAGCCATACAGGCACCTGGTGGTAATGGCATTACAAATGAAAATTATTATTATTCCAGCCACAAAATGACTCTAATTTTCCTCTTTGCATTGGAATTCTCTATTTTAACCTTTCAATTACTACACTAATTGTAGTATAAATAATACAAATATTAGAAGAAAAATATTTTAAGTGGTCATTAATGGACCATAATTATTGCCCAAATAGTATTTAGTACCAAAAGATCCTCAAAATATTCAATAAATATTATTTAACTAAAATATAGAACATTTATTTAATTGAAAAATAGTTAAGGTGTGTGGTCACATTTGACTACCAATGGGTATGACTGTGACCAATTAGTAAGGAATACCTGAGGGCTAAATACAAGAAAAACATTTACATTAATGTTAACAATGTTGCATCTCCATCACTCTCCATAATAAAATTATACTTTAAATGTGGTTGACGTAATAATCAATACACACTGTGCTGTACTGTTTACCAAAAACTGCTGCAAATACATGTATAGTGAAGCTGTTGTCTATTCAAATGTATCGACAGCGCTGGTTTGTTTAGAACTATTGAGAGCTCCATTAACCACGTGACCGCGCGCGCCGCCGGGAGAGGAAAGCATGTCGCAACTGTTTTTCATCGGCTCTGGCTTTAATGCCATATTCAATGCGCCAAAATGGTATTTATTGTTTGAATTTCGTATTAAAACTTTTCAAAAATGTAAAAGCTTAGACTTTGTTTCGTATCAAAAGCAGGTTCGGCAATTTGGCGTGAGATTTACTTGGGCAGAGTGAGACCGTGAGACCGAGCCTGAAAGCGTGTGTCTCACGCCAAATGCGTGAGAGTTGGCAACCCTATAACAGGGATACTTATGCTGCTTTCCAGGCAGGTTTTTGAGCCCGTAAGTTACAACTTCAAACCACGACTCACGACTTTGTAGCGTTCCAAGCAAAGTCACGCCAAACTGCCTGATTGGTAGCTAGATGTAAACAAAACATGGCAGACTGTATGGTGCTTGCTCATTTACAATAATTTATATCGCCAAAGGTGCTTACTCCTTGCTCATTTGAGGGAAACGGAGGAGAAAAAAACGGCACATAAGACAAGAGAAGCTGTTATACCTTTTATTTTACGTTATTTGTATATTTGGAAATGTATTTGGTATTATTTATTCATGCACTCAATGGACTGAAAACTAGTTAACGTTAGAAAAGCTGCTGATAATGCATAGCATTTGCAGATAAATAACATTCGAGAAATACCTTATTTTAATAAATTATTTGGTTTTTAATGTACGACTTCCATAAACACCGCAACCGTAGGGGCTGCCATTGTTGTTTCGCGGGCTATGTGACGTCAGAGCTCGTAACTGGGAGTACATCGATCTAGCACGAGTTCACGGGTGGGAAGTCACGGGTTTGACTGCCGTTCCAGTGCACTTTCACGGGTAGAAGGTTGGAAAAACACGGGTTACAGGTTGCCTGGAACGCGGCATTATTCCAGCTGAATTATATGGAGGCCAATGGTTCTCAACCAAGGTGCCTCCCCAGCTAGCAATAGCCATCTAGGTTACATCTAGGAACGTAACCATACATTTCACCATCTAGGTTAATACACCCGATATAGTCCAGCTATGAGTAACCCACTTCTAGCCAAAATAATGTTGTTTTTGCCAAAAATAACTTGCAAGATAGCCTATAATATTCCATCATGTAAGCAAAGTCAACAGTGATTATGGTGTTTGGTTTCATTTCTTTGTCATGTTCATGTTCTAGATGACTAGTCTATTCTTGGGCTATGGTTAGACGTCTATTACATTTTCACTGATAGCCCAAATTTTGCCTTGATTTAACCTAGACGTCAGGGCTGTTTGGACGGCTATTAGACAAAATTGCTGGCTGGGTCAGCTAACTTCCAGGGGGCCAAAATAAGTCTTAAAATCATTTCAATTTAGTTATATATTAACATAATCTTAATTAAAATGCTAAAAATTCAGAAGTACAACAAACTGACATTTGTAAGTATGCAATTTAAAATAAAATTAACTTGTGAAACTTTTAACATATCAAGTAGTTGACTTTGCATAGTTATTGATAGGGTAGTAACAGGAATAACCTTTCAAGATGGGACCTTGCGCACGTTGCCCAGTTAGGTCCCACCTAGTGGCAATGTGTCATCCTGTATGAAATCCATCTGGGCAATTAACATGGGGCCATTATGGAACCCACGGACAGTCCTATAAGGGGCCCATTTTTCAGCTCATTTCATACCCACATTGGGTATGAAGTAGGCCTATTTATATAAAGCATTTGTATTGATTGATTCATATAGACTTAACCACTTAAGATGATAACGGACTTTTCATAAAAATGGAAAATTCATAAATAATGCATATCAATCAGTTTTGTTTCTCTTTCTTTTGAAGATACTACATACATACAGTGATCAGTGCTTCAGAATGTCAAAGCAAACCGCAAACATTTTACTGCAGTCTATAAATAAAAGTTTTTAACCATTCAGTGCGGAAGTATACCGCCCTCTCCTGGACGTGTAATCGTCGTTGACTCTGTCAAAGGGACCATAACGTCTGCTCCATAAAATTAAAGTAATCTGAATCGCGCCATGCCGGATGCGAGCCCTGAAGATTATGATGGGTTTCAGACCCAGTTCACAAACATAATGGAAACAATATTACAGAGCGCTGTCAGGGAAGCGACAAAACTTTATGAGGGCACTTTGCTGCGCTTGAAAGCAGAATTGGTGCAGCTGAGACAGAGACAAGAGAATGTCAACTCAAGGACAGGTGATTCATCCAGCCAAAACACAAAGGGATTCACTGAATCTGGGAGTCAGAGGAGTGCCAATGTCCCTAAACATCGTGATGTTGGCGTGCAGTGTGGTAGGTCTTTTGTAACGGTGTGTGTGTGTCTTGGTTATGGCGTTCAGTAAACACTTCCTGGAAAATTATAACGACTTTTAACGGCTTCGACGAAGTCAGATGGTGATAAAAGCCAGAATTTCTTACTTTTTAACTCTCTATGGAATTATCTTATATAATCATTTTCATAATCGTTTGTAATGTAGCCTGTGCTCTGCTAAAAATATATATATAAAATCTAAAAGAAAAATGCTAGACTAAGATGGTTTTAGAATGGGTTTTGTGCACTTTTCTACTGAGTTTTCTTTAACAGGGTTAATTAGCCACAGTTTCCAAAAAGTTTACTTGTTTGCTGGTCTTTTTTCTCATTTTCATTTGTCAGAAAAGCCCAGTTTGGTTGACCAGGGATGCAGCCCTCTTCGGTTTACAGGACAGCGTAGTGTGGGAGACATTACGAGTGATAAACTCACAGATCTTTGTGCCAGCGAGGATGGGAGCAGACAGCTTGCATTGCTTCTCATCAAACAAGAGGTAAGAAATGACAGGTCAAACAACAGAAGAATAAATATTTACTCATTCTGGTTATCTTGTCCCTCCTTCCTTCCTCTCCCTTTTCTGTTTTGCATATCAAATGAAGTTCACACAGACTGAGGTCATACTCCCTCTCTGTAAGAGTTTTATTAAATATTAACATTTTATGTAAGGATTTTTGCCAGTTAGGGTTGAGTTTCATTTCTAAATCAGACAGTGCCTGATTAAATCTTATGTTCATATTTGATCTTCATGAAGTGGATAATCTTTTAATGCTGGCCCTTTTACACATTATGATTTTATGTTCTGTGTCTTTAGCCTCAAGAGGCTGAATGCCACAACTACGCTCCAGGATACTTTCTACTGAAGCAAGAAGGTGCTGAGCCAATACTGGTGCGCAGAGAGCCAAATAAGGACACCGTGGAAAGGGGTATAAGAGTCATTCACAAATTTGACTGAACAATGAGAAAATGTTCTCATATGTTATGCAGTTCTCTCATATTTTGAAAAAAAAAAAAAGCATTATTAGGGTAAAAAAAAATACTTTATGCAATTACACAACACAGACTCAAGTGCTTGGTCTATTATACATGTACTTATTTAGCAGCAATTGATAGAACAGAATAAAACATAATACACATAATTATACCCATTTTTAAAATTGTTCCATTTATTTTAAATGTTCAATTTCAATATAATTATATGTATACACACAGTACCGGTGAAAAGTTTGGAAACATTTTTTTATGTTTTTGAAAGTCTCTTATGCTCATTAAGGCTGCATTTATTTGATCAAAAATACAGAAACACAGTCATATTGTGAAATATTATTACCAGGGTTAGGAAAGTTTCTTTGGAAATGTAATATGTTACAGATTACAAGTTACCCTATTTAAAATGTAATAGCAGTGTAACTATTTCAATTACTATATTAAAGTAATGTAACTGATTTTGATTACTTTTTTATTAGCCTACTTTTCTAAATTTCTAACAAATGTTTTCAGCTGTTAATAATTTTTAAACATTTAACCTAAAAAACATTATATTGTTATATTTAGTTATATTTAGGAGAAAACATAATTCTAGATCATACTATATATATCTTTTAAAAAAAATATAAAAAATCTGCATACTATTCTTTTTACCACTATGTGTGTGTGAAGGGAAAACATTATACCATATAAGACCTAATATTGATTTCTCACTAACAGAAGCAAGAATAGATTCTAGTTTCATACTCACCTGCAACCCAAACATACACCGCGAGTAGAGCTGTCATAACATGCATGGAATTGTTATATTCCACCTAAAATATTGTTTAGACTCAATGACCAATCGTTGTGTTAGTAGTTAAATAGCTCTATTTTGCAAGTGAAAACGGGAAAAACTAATAGAGAGATTTGTCCACTGGGTGGCGCTTCAGGTTAACGTCGTAGGAGATGCTTCCTCTTGCTCAACATTGAAAACCTTAGATGAAGATGTCGATAGCATTTTAATAGTTGGCAAACATATTTTGAACTGAACTGTTATATTTCCTCCCTTCTCTAATTCCTGGATTAAATTAATTTAAAAAAGTAATGCATTTTTATCACTTGCCATGGTGGCAACTCTCAGACAGGTTGTAGTTTAAAGCTTAGCGGCAATATGGATTGATGTAATTGACAGACGTGGTGCTACAAAATTAAACGAGAACCAATCAAAAGCATCAGAATAGCATCGCTTTACTAAACAGCCTTTAAATGGCAGGAGACATAGTGCACATCAAAAACAGGCAAAGCAACAGATTAAAATTTTACAGAAAATATTCAGATGTAACCCCCTTTGTAATCGTTAACATTTTCATACTGTAATTTAATTAGACACTTTTTTCTCTAACGAATTACAGTTACATTTATGTTGTAATTAAATTCTGTAACTCTGTTACATGTATAGTTACTCCCCAACACTGATTATTACAATGTAAAATTATGTTTTTCTATTTTAATATACTTTAAAATATCATTTATTTCTGTGATGCAAAGCTGAATTTTCATCAGCCATTACTCGTCTTCTTCAGTGTCACATGATCCTTCAGAAATCATTCTAATATGCTTATTTAATGCTCTATTATTATTAATGTTAGAAACAGTTGTGCTGCTTAATATATTTTTGGAACCTGTGATACTTTTTTTAGGATTCGTTGATGAATAAAAAGTTAAAAAGCAATATAAATCTTTACTCTCAATTTTTTATCAATTTAACATGTCCTCGCTGAATAAAAGTATACATTTCTTTCAAAAAAAGAAAGGAAAAAAAATACTGACCCCATACTTTTGAATGGTAATGTATATTGTTATAAAAGGTTTCTATTTGAAATAAATGCTGTTCTTTTTATTTAAAAAAAAACAAACAAAAAAACTTTGTAACACTTTATTTTACAGTGTCCTTGTTACATGTTACATGTTCTGAAGGATCATGTGACACTGAAGCCTGGAGTAATGGCTAATGTGTAGACTAACAATAACAAAAATATTGATGAAATCCCTCCATCCTACCCCAAGCACTGATCTGTTGAGAATTCAAGCAGTTCAAATAGCCAAAATGCACAACTTGTTATATAATTTATTTTCTCCTTATTTTCTTGTTTCACTTCTATATTCACAGTTGTGATCCCACCATCATTTCAAACAATAACCAGGCACCATAGCAGCATTAGAGGAAAGTATCCACCATCAGTGATTCCTTCCTCCTGTAGTCACAGAGTGGATTCCTGTGGTCACAAACCAAAGCAGACTATACAACCCAGCCAAGGTATATCTGAAAGAACATCGGAAAACAGCAAAGGCTTGTCTTCCCAAAACAAAAGACAAAATGCCAGTGCACCAGCACAGACATCCACTACTTCAGTACTTGCCAGTTCAACTCAGACTCCTGCTCCTACTGTTAACTTGTCTGTGCCAATGATCGAGCTGTCTGGTGCTCCATCAATTCCTCAAGCCAAGTCAACAGCATTATCAATTCATCAACGACCAAACCCAAATCCTCAAACATTAAACCGGACAATAGTCCCTCAGAAACAGGGGTCAAATATCTGTCATCCATTTCAAAACACCTTCCTTGCCCCTGTTCCTCCAAGCCAAGTCTTAGTAACGGAGCCTCATTCCTCCAAACAATGGCCTCAGGCATCGGTTACAAATAGAGAGAAAAGTATTTCAACCATTGCCTTGCTAAACAAAGCCACTGAGCCTTTAACCCAATCTGAACTCATACAATCACCATTATTTCCACCACAAACCATCAAAACACCAGACCAAGAGATGCCCTCACAAGTACATGCTGCCATGCCATCAGGCCATGTTTCTGTCACACCAAATACACCTTCAGCAGTCCAGGATCGGATTCTCTCAACCAGTCTTGTTCCACCTCAAGCCCAAGTTTTTGCATCACCACAGGTAATACCAGCACATTCTGCGACTTCAAGACCATCATTCCAGTTCCCTTTGGGGCTCCCACACAATCCGACTCAATCAACAAAACCTTCTTATCTTCCAACACACGTTCCATTCACTTCTCGTCTCCTTCCAGTTAACGCAATTCAGGGATCTGTCTCCTTAAACCGACCTCAACCTCCTCTTACACATTCTCAGTGTCCAACACGATCCAATCAGTTCTCCTGTTCTTCAGATCAGATGTTTCCTCCACCCGATAATACGGCAGGTTTGCTTGAATCTCTTGATACTTTGCATTTGCACTCGTCCATTGTGATGACGCCACAAGAGGTCCCGGAGCAGGCACCCATGCACCATTTTCAACCATCTGGGCAGCTTGCGCCTCTGCTAACACTTAAGGAGCAACAAGCTGCCGCTTCTGCTAACATTGTTTTAAGTCGAGTGCCAGTTCTATCTTCAGAGAACTCTGCGTCTCCAGTTGACAACTTTGAAGGAGACGTACCGCTGTCCCCATGTTTCAGTGCAGAAATCACAGATAGAAATGATAAAGACCTCTCGGAAGATGAAGACACTCCCACACTCCAGTCTAGACTGAGAAAACAGAGAAAGATTTTCTCCAAATCCAGACAAGGTGAGGACAGCACAGTTATGGTCATTGATAAGAGGTTGAATCTGGTGCAGAACAACTTGATTAGTGAAACTGGCTCCAATAACGAAAGTCAAGCTTTACCGAAACCTTCGAGTAAAACATTGCAGAGAAATACTGAGTGTCCCGAGTGTGGAAGGGTCCTCAGCAATGCGTCTGCCTTGGAGAACCACATGAGACTTCATACAGGAGAGAGACCTTATACCTGCTCCCAGTGTGGAAAGGCGTTCCCTAGTGTACGAGGCCTTAACCGACACATGAAGGTCCATGCAGAGGAGAAACGGTATCAGTGTGAAGAATGTGGGAAGAGTTTTGTGTACCACTTTACCCTTACCAAACACCAGCTAATTCACTCTGGAGAAAGGCCTTTTCCTTGTAAAGTTTGTGGAAAGAGGTTTTTGGCCAAGGCAGACCGGGCTACCCATATGCGTATGCACACCGGAGAGAAGCCGTTCTCGTGCACGCTTTGTGGGAAGAAGTTTAAACATAGGGTTGCTCTGAATATGCATATGCAGGGGCATAGAGGAGAGAAACGCTACATTTGCCCCTACTGTGAAAAAGGATTTGTGGATCTAGGTAATTTTAAAAGACACAAGCTCATCCACACAGGGGAAAGGCCATTTGAGTGCAAAGAATGTGGGAAACGTTTCACTCAGTCAGCTCATCTCAAGAAACATGTCAACACACAACATGTTACATAAAGTAATTGGATTGTTTACAAAGAAGTTGATATACTGTAGATAAATATTCTGTTACAGAAAATATTAGGCCTGTAATTGTGTTAGGCCTGATTGCAAATTAATTTATGGAGATGCTATTTATAAAAGAAAAAAGTAAATAAAAGTTTATATTTTTATATTTTTAACTGCATTACTGCATACATTATGTGCAGTGCTTTAATTGTAATTTGTTTTTAAATCTGAAGTAAAATGTGAATATTTTTCTTTTCATTTCATAATGTGAAATGTATTGTATACTGCCAAGAATTGTATAATAGAATCTTGAAGAAATAGAAGAGTCTTGTATAATATTATTTGTTAATAATAATATTATTATTTTTTTTATTATATGTAACTCTTGTATTTTTGTAACTCAGTTTTTTGCCATGAACATAGCCACAGATGCTGATATGGCATTAAATAAAACTATACTGATACTGAATGCAGCCAAGTGATACTTGGATACTTTTTATAGTGTCGACTCCACTAATATACACCGATCAGGCATAACATTATGACCTATAAAATTGTGTTTGTCCTCCTTTTGCTGCCAAAACAGCCCTGACCCGAGGCATGGACTACACTAGACCATACACTAGATGTTAGCAGCAGATCCTTTAAGTCCTGTAAGTGATAGGTGGGGCCTCCATGGATCGGACTTGTTTGTTCAGCACATCCCACAGATGCTCGATTGGATTGAGATCTGGGGAATTTGGAGGTCAAGTCAACACCTCAAACTCATTGTTGTGCTCCTTAAACCATTCCTGAACCATTTTTGCTTTGTGGCAGGGTGCACTATCCCACTGAAAAAGGCCACAGCCACCAGGGAATACCGTTTTCATGAAAGGGTGTACATGGTCTGTAACAATGCTTAGGTAGGTGGTATGTGTCAAAAGTAACATCCACATGGATGGCAGGACCCAATGTTTCCCAGCAGAACATTGGCCAAAGCATCACACTGCCTCCGCCGGCTTGCCTTCTTCCCATAGTGCATCCTGGTATGCAACGCACACACACCCGGCCATCCACGTGATGTAAAAGAAAACATCGCCGGTTCACCGTTCCTTCCTTGGACAATGTTTGATAGATACTGACCACTGCAGACTGGGAACACCCCACAAGAGCTGCAGTTTTGGAGATGTTCTGACCCAGTCGTCTAGCCATCACAATTTGGCTCTTGACAAACTCGCTCAAATCCTTACGCTTGCCCATTTTTCCTGCTTCTGACACATCAACTTTGAGAATGCCTAATATATCCCACCCACTAACAGGTGCCATGATGAAGAGACAATCAGTGTTATTCACTTCACCTGTCAGTGGTCATAATGTTACGCCTGATCGGTGTGTGTGTGTGTATATATAAAACACCTTAAACTGAAACATGGGAGTTAATTTTAATTTTGTAATTGAATAAGGGTCGCATATTACTGTTTGCAAAACAAATTTCTGTCCTAAAAACATGATATAAACATGATATATCTACATATTTGAATCATATTTGGTTCATATGAATGTAGTATGATGCAGACTAGTTAAGAAAAAGTTAAGCAAATCATATCAACCACTGGGTGGCAGTGCAATGTTATGTGATGACTGTCTAAAACGCCGTTTACAAACCTCAAGATTGAAATAAGTTCAAATAACTGACATCAAGTGAGACATAAACCAAGATGAAATGTACAAAAATCAGCAACACTTTAAAATACTGTAGCGTTCTCAGGCAATATTGAGACGTGTTTATTTGGGCTGTTGTAGGCCACAACCCACGCGGTACACACCCCGGCTTGAACAGAGAACCGCACTTGGAACAGCGAGGCACTCCTCTACCCCCCTTCTCTCGCTTTTTCCCCTAAAACCATCCCAGGGGTGGAGCCTCTTCTCATATTTAACCCGAACTGCCAATAACAGGTAATGCAGGTAATAATTTATTTATTTATTCATTTATTTATTTTTTCATTTTCGGCAATTATACAAGCACATGTTGAAAAAAAAGGTCCAAAGCCGTATGCGAGTTAGCTTTATGTAAAGTTGTCAAGAGCTCTGGTATGCATTTTAACATATGAATAGCTGCTTGAAATCTTCTAGATAATGTGTTCATGTTGCAACATGTACCACATAATTCAATGCAAACACAAAACAATACAAGTTAGTTAACATATAACCTTATGTTTATGGTGCATAATGCTTCACATAGTATAAATGTCATTGTCCTTAAGGTTACATTTGGAAAAGTTGTACATTCGGGTTAATGAGCCCTTTTTTTTCTTTCTTTTTTTTTATTTTTTTTTACGTGTGTTTAGAAGTCATTTCAGAAATGTGTAAAATTATATTAATATTCATTATATTGGTAACGTATGGTTACACAAAATATTCTAAAATAGACAATTTCCTCCAATATTTGGACAGAAAAAAAGTTATATTGTAGATTAGAAATATATTTATAAATTACATTCCTGATTTATAGTTCTTCCTGTCAGATGAGGTCACATAAAACTTTATCTTTGAGGTTTGTAGGTTCTGAATAGGCAGCATGGTTCTTTATTAGTAATTCTACATGGTTGGAATTACCAATAATGAAATGTTTGAGATGAAATGCTTTGCTTTACACAATCTCACAATCTCATAGAAGGATGGGATGAGAAAGAGAAAGAGAATGATAGGATGTATTTGATTGGATGAACTCCACATCATTACAGAGTGAAGGCTTCACGTATAAAACCGTATAAAAGCAGAGATGCCCACAGAGGGAGGGACATGCTGATGAGGCGAGAGCCTGCACTAGACTTCATGGTGTAACTGCACCTGCCCACATTCCCAACCATGTCAACTGCGGACAAAGTCACGGAAGTTGAACAACATGAGGCCTCATATAGACCCATCACACCGTCTTCCACTTCCTTCTGGGTTAGGTTTCCACTTCCTTGCTGGATGGAAATGCTCTCGATGCCTGTGCCATTACCGTCTGTGATGTTGACAGACAGTTCCCAGTTTGATGAGCTGCAAGAGGAGGAGTAGCAAGTACCCCTTACATCGAAAATTTCACATTTTGGAGGTGCCAAGTCAGTCACCTGGATGGAACAGTAAAGGATGAGTTAAAACGATAGCTTACTGAAGAATAACGTGGCATGTACAGTACATAATATTATAGAATATTTATAATATATATTTACATTTATTTGATTATTATAGCAATAATTTATTAATGTGATGGCAAAGCTGAAGTTCCCTTTCGAACGGTCAGTCGTACTGCATCTTCTAGACGCAATGGGAAATAATCTATTTCTCAAATTACTGAAGCATTTTTGTAAAATCACGCAGTGCTACTGCCCAGTCAAAACAGTGTCGAGACATCTTGCACGCTATTGGCTGGCCAGTGGGAACTGCATGAACCAATGGCAGAACAGCGTAACTGAGCGGGGAACGTATTTATGGGCCCTTTAATAAGTGTTCAACTTGAGGGAGTACATGTCATTGCGCCTATAATAGCACAGCGGGATTGAACAGGTTCCCATTGTGTCTAGAAGAAGCAGTACGACTGACCGTTCGAAAGGGAACGTATTCGGTTACTTGCATAACCTTGGTTCCCTGAGATAAGGGAACGAGTACTGCGTAGGCAGCCGTGCTATGGCGCTAATCAACGGGTGATCCATTGTGCCCATTGGTTCGCTTAGTTACGCTGTTCATGCAGTTCCCATTGGCCAGCCAATAGCGTGCGAGATGTCGCAACACTGTTTTGACTGGGCAGTAGCACTGCATGATTTTACAAAAATGCTTCAGTAATTCGAGAAATAGATTATTTCCCATTGCATCTAGAAGACGCAGTACTCGTTCCCTTATCTCAGGGAACGTAACCGAGTACGTTTAGAAATTAACTAAACGTAACCGAGTATGTTTTCAGCATCATTACTCCAGTTTTCAGTGTCATATGATCCTTTAGAAATCATACTAACATGCTGATTTGGTGCTTAAGAAACATTTCTTTTTTATTAATGTTGAAAACAGCTGTGCTGCTTAATATTTTTGTGGATTCTTTGATGAAAAGTTTAGCAAAGAACATTGTTTATTTGAAATAGAAATCTTTTGTAACAATGTAAAAAGCATTTGTCACTTTTGATCAATTTAATGCTTCCTTGCTAAATAAAATTATTTATTTATTTTTAAAAAATCATATTGATCGCACACTTTTGAATGGTAAGCTATGTTAAATATAGGTCAACCTCAATTTGTTTTGTGTGGAGAATTATTTGCTGACATTTAAAGTTATTAAATTATCAATTTTCCTTATTAATTCAATGTCAAGTTAATAATTTAGCATTTTGGTAAGTCTAATAAATATAATTGTTTGATATTAAGTACACAATCTTTTGTACACAAAAATGATTCATTCAGTGTTGTGTTGCCGCTACTGCAAAATCAGTAGAGAACCCATGACTGAATTGTGGCTTGTGGTTTGTTGAAAAATAACATTTCACATAAAAATATAGTCTGTCTGAGGTTACCTTGGAGAGAACAGAAAGGCGAAGGACAACATAGTTAGAATCACTTCCTCCAGGACCCTCTGCCTCGATGGTTAGCGTAACATCTGTGCCTGATTCCATATTAACAGGAGGAGTGAGAGACACTGTCCCTTGAGCACTGCCGCCACTCCCAAGATTGAGCCTGTGATGACAAAGAAACAGAACTGTGGCACAGAGTTTTGTTCTTGATAAGAAAAGCTATAAAAGCTTAAACATGTTTTGAGAAGAAAGTGGAGAAATTACGTTGATGGATGTGTTATAGGGATGTTTTTGTCATTCCTTGCACGAATTGTGTAGGTACCGCTTGATCCGTTGGTTGTAACAGTAAAATTTAGTTTAAATACTTGTCCTGGCAGCATGGAGCTGTCTGCTATTGCCTATATATGCAGAGGTAAAACAAAAGAGAAGACATTCAATTCCAGAATATATCATTGTAATTAAAATAGATTTGTTCAAACAACTAGTAAGCTGCCAACTGACTTCTAATGAAAGTATTCTAACTTTAATGGAACCGTAGAAGTGACTGTACCAACATAGATTTCAATAGATTTTTTATGTTAGCATGTTGCTAAGCTAACAACACAGTACCTAAAGTCGGCATGAAATACAAGTTGTGATAGTCCTTTCTTCCCTATTGTGACGTATATCAGAGTGAAACGGCTTCTCGAATAAGAAACAATGGTGGGACTTAATATTGTCCATCGGGAATTTATTGGATCGGTGGATGGTTGTGGTTTGCTAGCTGTGAGCCAATAAACACATCATCAGAGAAAAGAAGAGATTTTAATTAAAGATTACGAGGGCACATTCATTTAAAAAAATAATGATGTGCATGGATAAATCATTTATAATAAATACTGCAATATTCCGAGAATCGTCTATTTTGATTTTGCGGTGACTTTAAATAAGCATAAAAATCCAGAGCGCACACAACTATTGAGCATAATAATCTTTTTTAAGGACAATGGGTCTCATTCACTAACCGTGTATATGTACACATTTGTGCATGACATCTACAAATGTTTTCATAAACAAATCATGATTCATCAATACTTTCATACTAAAATGTATTGTCATTTTACGAACAACTGAAACCACATACTGGGTAATTTTATATAGATATTTCATCTTACAGTATATATTTCATCATCAAGAGTGCGTCTTTAGCGGGTGTGATATGTTTGCTGAGAATGATGAAAAATAGTAATTGAAAAGTGCATAAAGAGCTTGTATGGATATGATTTTGGCGTGTTTTATGCAAATTACCATCCGTCGCTCATTTACAATACCTCAAATTCAATAACATTTTAAGAACTAATTCACGTGTATATGTACGTGTTGTGAATTTGAAAATTTTGAATGAGAAGTTCTCATATGCATATAAATATGAAAAATCAATGCAATTATTAGTGAATGCAACCCAGTGTTTTCCCATGGATTTATTTTTTCACTGAACTTGGTGCATTCTAGGAATATCATGCAATTCTCTGATAATTATATATGCAATAATTCCTTCAAATCTGGATGAAAAGAGTTATCTTAGGAGGCAGCATATTTGAAAATACTGTATCTACCTTTTGGTACAGTTTGGTAAGCTTTGGAACAGAGTGAATGTCATAATGGATCAAATAACTTAAATTTGAAGTGTCATGTGCTGAAAAAAGAATGCAGTTTGTACCTTGACAGTGACTTTGGACTGAGACATCTGTGTGGTGGTCTGCCTCTGGAACAGGTTGGAGAAGATCTTGTCTTTTCCTTTAAGCAAAACCACAAACTCTCCTTCGGGCACTTCTTTTACAGTAACTAGGAAATCTCCACCACCCATGTTTTCTATGGTTCCAATAGACACTTTGACCCCAGACACCTCCACGAGAGCGACCTCATGCACCTCTAGAACCTCTGGACCTTTCTCTCCAGTCAGGGTTAGTAGCAGCTTAGCCGATGAGCCTGAATAAAGAGCAAAATAAATTTTAACACCTCCATTCAAATAATATTCTTCATAGTTAAATACAACAGCAGTTCAAACCTGCTGACGGCCGCCCATCAATGACAGCATATCCAGGATGAGGTCCTTTGAATTCCTCCACAAAGTCATAGAGGAATGTAATTGCACTCTGACCTGAAAAATGCATGTTTTAAATTTGAATCAATATCATTACTGTCATTACTACATTACAATGGCCTAAAGACAGGTTGGCAATGACTTTAGTCTTTTGTATTGCATTGGTTTATTAAATATGTACATGATGGCTCACCAATCACTTTTACGGTGTAGGGCTGAGTTGTCGTCATGTCAATGTGCCACAGGCCCATCTCAGTTGCTTTTAATTGGATTCGTTGCAGGTTTCCTACTTTCTGAATTGTTCCCAGAGGTCCATTGGCAACAGTGTTTGATTGGGACACACCTGGAAGCAAGTGCATTCCATTAGATAATAGTATTGACAATATTGCATATTGAAGCTGTGCATAATAACAAATCAAGAATCAACCAAATGAGCACAGCACAATATAATATAATCAACTCGCAACTTATTCTAGTTTCACATTTTTATTTAGTGTTTGTTTCTATTTTATATTCAATAACTTGTAACATTTCACTCTAACATTGTTAGTTTTAATTACATTTTCAGAGTTTTCTAGATTAAGCTTGTTGTATGGTTGCTAAAGTTAATGTGGTAATTATTTCAATTATTCTCAGTGTCATTGTGACCTAGTGGTATTACATGCTTAATGCTGGCAGGCTGCAAATGTTTTATGATATACCATGCAGTGTGCAATTTTCCTGTCTCTAGTGATATTACCCCTTCTGGTCATTCATTTTTCATCCAGGGATCATCATGGGGTCAGTTTTGTCCCCATTTCTGGTTAAACGGGATGCATTTTCCATTTCTGTGCAACTGTTACTGTTGCTGCCACCACTCATTCATTAGACTAAACCAGATTTTAATTTCATCTTCTGTTACACAATTTATGTTCAGAGTTGCTAGCAGCCTGGTAAAACGTGCACAACACTACGACTTATCCTAGATTAAGATAGAATGAAGATAATACAAATTTGTCAGGATAGCTGAAATTAAAAATGTTTGACAACTTTGTCTTAATTTGACAGCTAATGGGGCCTATAAATTGTAAAATAAATGTAAAGTCAGTAAGTTAGTTGTTACATTTGTATTTGTTAATTTAGTTTCTATATTTTTACATTTCATTTTATATGAATTACACTGTATTTTTACATTGTCTAATTTCTACATTAAAATTTCAATGATGATATTCTCAATCATTTTAACATGTTTACCATGTATCAAAAACTAACTAAAATTACTTTATGGCCATTTTTATAAAATTTCAGTTTATTTTTGTATCATGAAAATGGTTTGGTTACAAACAATATTTTGTATGTTGGTGACATATGTATTTTAGTTAACAAAAATGCTTTCATTTAGTTTTTTAATAATATGTGGTTCGTATGGAAGCTTGTTGCCGCTACAGAATACAAAAAAAAGGTAATTGCGACTTAGGTAATCACAATTCAGACTTTTTTTCTCGCAATTGTTTTTATATCTCACGATCTTGACTTTTATCTTGTAATTATCTTTTAAAATGTTTTATTGTATGGCGGACACAAGCTTCCATAGGTTTGCATTCTACTAAAAGAACTTCTGAATTTACCTGTCGGGCTGCGTAGGTTGAATGTGAGGCTACTTCCTGTGATGTAGATGGTAGCGTTGGACACAGATTCATCAAGTAGGAAGGAGAAACTCTCCACACGTCCTGGATTCCTGGAGCGCTGAAGAATTGTCACCTGACAGAAGAAGAAAGAGTGTGCAAACATTTGCATGGGAAAAACTTCAGCTTTACTCATTTATGTCAGTAAGCTGGTATAACTGTGTTGTTTGTGAGATGTTTACAATTTCAAAAAGACTATAAGACGCTGATCATACCAGGGCTGAAGTAGAGGTATCAACAATGATGTCAGTGGCTTGAGAGAGGCTTGACTTGGAAACCTCAATGGCTTGACCACCAGAGGCCAAGGCCATGTTATAATACACCTGAAACTGTGACGATGCCTTCAATGCCCTTCTCCTCCTCTTCGATGTCGTCATGAAGAAAGACACCTGAAAAGAGAGAGCGAGAGATGGAAAACTGGGAAACTAATGGAGGGCTGGTGAAAATGTTGATGGCAAAGACTGAAAGTGAAACAACATTGGACAGTTTACCGTAGACTTGGTGCTGCGGATGAGGGCGGTGATGGTTTTCTCCAGGTATGTATCCTTAGGTGGAGCGTCAGTGAACACATATATATGTGAGGAGGAGGGAGCGCCAGTCAGAGCCAACTGTGAGAGAGACAGGTTAGAAAAAAGAAGAACCATGTAGAATGGTCAATAAAAACAGATTCCTTGTAGTGAAAAGCTGCTAGTATTTTGACCAAACAAAGAATGAGTCTTGATACAATCAATTTAGTTGGATATGACGATTGAGCTAATTGGCTGAAAGGCACAACACAGTACCTGAAGTCCTGACAGGCACATTTCTGGGATGTCTCCTCCTCCTTCAGCTTTGAGCTTGGAGATCTCGGACTTCATTATATCTGGGTCTGTGGTTCTTATTAGTGGTCCAAAAACTGAAAAAGTAAAAAAGTACATCATTGCTCTTTTCTAAATTCATAGCGAGCTGCCTAGAGGCAACATTTTAAGGCACCATATAGGCACATTATCAACACGAAGGCTGTTTCAAAAGGTACCGGTAACACTTTAGTTTAGGGTCCAACTCTCATTATTAACTAGTTGCTTATTATCATGCTTATTACTAGGATATTGGCTGTTTATTAGTACTTATAAAGCACATATTAATGCCTTATACTGCATGATCATATTCTACATTCCTTAATCCTTACCAATACCGAAACTTAAGAACTACCTTAATAAATATTAATAAGCAGTAATTAGGAGTGTATTGAGGCAAAAGTCATAGTTAATAGTTAGCAGTGATAATTGGACCCAAACTCAGTGGGGAATAAACCCTAGATGATGAACAATTATTGCTATTAAATAAACCTATTTTAAATTGCATTCAATAATGAAAAGTATAAATAAAAACAGTTCAGTGTAATTAAAAAGGTTTATTTTTACCAAATATTTATATGTATTCCAGTGCTTAATGGAAAGCCTTTTTGCACTCACTTGGATCATTAAACTGCACCAGAATATATTCAGATGGTTCATCTTGAGTTCCTTTTTTACTGTCAATGATGTTGAAGGTGACTCTCTTGGCTTCTGCAATGTCATCTGCCATACTGCCTGTGGTGTCAATCACAAAAGCCAGCACTGCAGATCGTGCAATACCCATCAGCCTGATGGAGGAAAAATGACCAATTATTCTGGTTAATGGATTTTAAATGTGAACATTAATGTATTCACATTAAATTTATAGTTATATACATAATTTAGACTTACAAATTAGGAATGCTACATACACTACTGTTCAAAAGTTGGGGTTGGTCTTATCCAAACTTATGCTCACCAAGGCTATATTTATTTGATAAAAAAATAGAGTAAAAACAGCACTAATGTAAGTCTTCAGTGTCCCATGATCCTTCAGAAATCATCATATTTACTGTAAATGTCAATTTAATATGTCCTTGCTGAGTAAAAGTATTAATTTCTTTGAAAACAAAAATTACTGACACCAAACTTTTGAACAGTAGTGTAAAATGGTGCAAGTAATAATATCTCTTAAATGTTTAAGAAAGTTTGTCTAATGATATATAAGAAATCCCCATACCGAAGGTAGTCCTTGTTTCCTATAGCGCCACGGATGTCCTCCAGCAGCTCCAGGGTGGCTTCAGATGCCAGGTTCACAGCATTATTGTGTAGATCAGCATTATAGGAACGCCGCTCATCTTTACTGATCCCACCTCGAGGATTCTGGGTACTGCTGAGATCAGTCTCCCCACCATGGCTACATTTACCTTACACACACGCATAAAAGACAAATAATCCAAAAAATTGACACTTTTGTAATGTTTTCTCCCCTTTTTTAAATGTTTCTTAAAGGCACACTATGTCGTTTTTCGCCGCTAGAGGTTGCCTATTCAAAACAAAGGTGTAGCTTGATGACGCAGAGATTGACATGCTAGTTACAACAACATTTTTCAGTTCTTTACACATAACTTAAAACCACTCCTAGGAAGCTGATAAAACACAAATATTTATTTTGAATAAATTAGTTAGCTTAAAAAAAACAGTGGAAGTAGTTACTAATATATTTTGTATGCCCATGCATGTCTTCTGGTATAAACTCTCCTCACCTTGAGGTTTGTCAGGGGAGAACAAGCCCATGTATCCTGAAGTGAGAAACTTCCCATTCAGAATGGCAGGCAGCAGCTGGTTTGGACATGTTCCACTGGCACAGTCACTGCATGTTGGCATTGAAACATCTGCACATGAACAAATACATATCTACAGCTGTATACAACACACATCAATCACAAACATGCACTTCATTTGCTGTTTAAGAACAATCAACATAGATTAATCTCATAAAATATGAGTACTCTCCGGTGAAACCTGTTATCAGTTATGCACCAAGTCATCTGTTTACTTATCTCTAGTTTTCATTTTAAAAATGGATTTTGAAGAGCTATTACGCTTGAACATTGGACATGTCAACACTAAAAAATGGTGTAATCACATTTATTTCCACATATGAGTCTCTCTCATAAATCACACCCACTGGCTTTATTTACCTGCAATGTTCTCAATGTTGAGATCCGGTCTGATGAGATTGGCATATGGGCTTTTGTTGCCTAATTCAACCCAGTTACTGTGGCTGTAAAAATCCTTATAAAAAAAAAAAGCATTACAATTAATATATTAATATTATTAATATTAAAATATTAATGATATTAAAGCTTACATTATATTTAAGCTTATGTTTTTTATCATTTTACTTGAAAATACATCTTTTAGAGAAACTTGTCATATATATATATATATATATATACACTCACCTGAAGGATTATTAGGAACACCATACTAATACTGTGTTTGACCCCCTTTCGCCTTCAGAACTGCCTTAATTCTACGTGGCATTGATTCAACAAGGTGCTGAAAGCATTCTCTAGAAATGTTGGCCCATATTGATAGGATAGCATCTTGCAGTTGATGGAGATTTGTGGGATGCACATCCAGGGCACGAAGCTCCCGTTCCACCACATCCCAAAGATGCTCTATTGGGTTGAGATCTGGTGACTGTGGGGGCCATTTTAGTACAGTGAACTCATTGTCATGTTCAAGAAACCAATTTGAAATGATTCGAGCTTTGTGACATGGTGCATTATCCTGCTGGAAGTAGCCATCAGAGGATGGGTACATGGTGGCCATAAAGGGATGGACATGGTCAGAAACAATGCTCAGGTAGGCCGTGGCATTTAAACGATGCCCAATTGGCACTAAGGGGCCTAAAGTGTGCCAAGAAAACATCCCTCACACCATTACACCACCACCACCAGCCTGCACAGTGGTAACAAGGCATGATGGATCCATGTTCTCATTCTGTTTACGCCAAATTCTGACTCTACCATCTGAATGTCTCAACAGAAATCGAGACTCATCAGACCAGGCAACATTTTTCCAATCTTCAACTGTCCAAATTTGGTGAGCTCATGCAAATTGTAGCCTCTTTTTCCTATTTGTAGTGGAGATGAGTGGTACCCGGTGGGGTCTTCTGCTGTTGTAGCCCATCCGCCTCAAGGTTGTGCGTGTTGTGGCTTCACAAATGCTTTGCTGCATACCTCGGTTGTAACGAGTGGTTATTTCAGTCAAAGTTGCTCTTCTATCAGCTTGAATCAGTCGGCCCATTCTCCTCTGACCTCTAGCATCAACAAGGCATTTTCGCCCACAGGACTGCCTCATACTGGATGTTTTTCCCTTTTCACACCATTCTTTGTAAACTCTAGAAATGGTTGTGCGTGAAAATCCCAGTAACTGAGCAGATTGTGAAATACTCAGACCGGCCCGTCTGGCACCAACAACCATGCCATGCTCAAAATTGCTTAAATCACCTTTCTTTCCCATTCTGACATTCAGTTTGGAGTTCAGGAGATTGTCTTGACCAGGACCACACCCCTAAATGCATTGAAGCAACTGCCATGTGATTGGTTGATTAGATAATTGCATTAATGAGAAATTGAACAGGTGTTCCTAATAATCCTTTAGGTGAGTGTATATATATATATAATAGAAGTTAATATTATTAACTGAATATTTTACATAATATTAATAATCAAAGTTTATGTTTGAAACATGTGACAACCAGAAACAAAAGCATTTATTATAATACATAATAAAGAAACCATTTTCTTGGTAATTAAGTAATGCTTTTGTTTATGGTTGTGTACGAAATGACTGTGTGTGTGTGCATGTTTATGTGATTTATGAGGACATTTCCTGTGTCCTCATATTAAAACTATATCTTTAAAAACATACTAAACAATGTTTTATTAAAAATGTAAAATGCAGAATGTTTTCTGTGATGGGTAGGTTTAGGGGTAGGGGTAGTGTAGGGGGATTGAATGTACAGTTTGTACAGTATAAAAACCATTACGTCTATGGAATGCCCTTATAATGATAGGTGCACCAATATGTGTGTGTGTGTGTGTGTGTGTGTGTGTGGGTGTGTACATAGGTCCTTACTGTATTTTTAAGTAAATGTTGTGAAACATTATTAACTGGATATTTAACATAATATTTATGTCGAAATCTAAAGTTTTTTTGATTTGCTAGAAAACAATATCTTTTAGGGACATTTTAGAAACACGTGACAACCAACCATAACAAACAGCATTTCTTGTAATAACTATATAAATATGTTAACAAATGAGTAAAACCATGTTCTTGCACAATTTTGTAGTGATAGTCATAGTCATTGACTGTATTTCCCTCTCACCCACCTGCAGTGTGTGACACACCCTCCCCAGGGTTTCTCTGGCAGATTGAAGGTTGTCCGTGCGGACATTCGCTTTTATGGCTGCAGTCCCCTGAATGATGAGGTTGCGCCCCTCAGTGAAGGCCTCATTATTGAAGTGGTGTGGTGCACTGCCCATGAAATCACGGTCCACAAATCCATTCTGCATGTAGATCTGATTCAGTGCCGTACGGAATTTGGCTCCCGAAACCTCACCTGTAGCCATGCCCAGACACGCACGCAGCAACTCTTCAGGTGATGAGCCCTGTGTTAAAGAGGAAAAATGAAGTTATTACATATAATTACATTTCTCAAAAGCTATTGTTTGTCTTCAGAATGGTATGTTTATAGTGCTTTTATGCCCCTACTCACCGTTGGATTGAATTCTCTTCCTTCTGATTCAGCCACTGCTTCACACACCTCGTGGATCTTTGCCATCACAGCAGAACCAGTAATGGTCACATGGGTGTTTCCGCTACCCCCAACTGACACAAATGCCTGCACCCTGGACACTACCAGTGCGATCAGGGCAACAACTGGCACTGATGACTTCATAATCACCTGAGTCAAGAAGAATACAATTGAGTAATTTAGTAATACTCATCTGTGCAAGAAAAAAACGCTATTTTTTATCATAAGGAAAAAATAAACTAACTAATCCAGTAGACGAATTAAGGGGGAAAAGAATGAATTAATATCTAATGCAATGTTAATGCAATGTATCCATTATATAGAATAGAATAGAATAGAATAGAATATATATAATGGACCTTCTTACCTTCTACATTCAAAGTACCTTCAATCTGTCTCTGTTCCTCCTTTTTGTCCCCTTGATTATGGATCCTTGTTAGACTCTAAAGGCATATATATATATATGTCTTATCTCAAAGTGTATAGAAGTTGCCATGCAATCAGTCCTCAGCAAATGATTAACCATGATGGAGGATAAACCATGATGGACCAATAATTATATTAAGACATGGCTGCCTTTAAAATATTGCATCACACAGAAACAGTAGTAATCCTACCTATGATAGCCTTCATTAAATGTGAATTAACATCCAAAATTGTTTTGAAACAACTATAGCAGTAATAATATTAACCTGACGCGTACTGTGGCTCCAATCCATAAAACCACCTTTGACAATTCACATAAAAAACTTCTACATTGCATCATTTTAATTTACTTTATGACTTTTCCAGTAAAGAGTTTCAGTTTAACATAACCTTTGAAAACCATATTCACATTTCACAATAGAACCACACCTGTTCTCGCACAATGAGGTCCCAGAAACTTCGGGAATTTGGTCAGTCAATACAATTATTGACCAGATGGCATTACAGGTTCAATGAATGTTCCTTATGCATTTATTATATAATAAATTATTGTGACTAACTAATTAATAATCTCATTAATATTTATTCTTGCATTATTCACTTACTTTATTTAAAGGTTTACCAAGTCCATTTTCCCTCATTAAAAAAAGTTTTTGACTACTTGACAATTTTAGTTATGGCACAAATTAATCATGACTAGTTCATTTCTAAAGTGGCATTAGTTACACATTTTTTTAGGTGTTGTTACGGTGTGTAGTGCAGCAGGGAAGAGAAGATCCAGGGCTTCCACAAAGATGGGTCTTTATTTACAAAGTGATACAGAACACGACACACATAGGCATAACACATAAGAACGGACAAGGAGTGCAGGGAAGTGAGATCAACAGGCGGGAACCGGGAAGCCTGGAGCGGGAACCGGGAAGCCTGGAGCGGGAACCGGGAAGCCTGGAGCGGGAACCGGGAAGCCTGGAGCGGGAACCTGGAAGCCTGGAGCGGGAACCTGGAAGCCTGGAGCGGGAACCTGGAAGCCTGGAGCGGGAACCTGGAAGCCTGGAGCGGGAACCTGGAAGCCTGGAGCGGGAACCTGGAAGCCTGGAGCGGGAACCTGGAAGCCTGGAGCGGGAACCTGGAAGCCTGGAGCGGGAACCTGGAAGCCTGGAGCGGGAACTTGGAAGCCTGGAGCGGGAACTTGGAAGCCTGGAGCGGGAACTTGGAAGCCTGGAGCGGGAACTTGGAAGCCTGGAGCGGGAACTTGGAAGCCTGGAGCGGGAACTTGGAAGCCTGGAGCGGGAACTTGGAAGCCTGGAGCGGGAACTTGGAAGCCTGGAGCGGGAACTTGGAAGCCTGGAGCGGGAACTTGGAAGCCTGGAGCGGGAACTTGGAAGCCTGGAGCGGGAACTTGGAAGCCTGGAGCGGGAACTTGGAAGCCTGGAGCGGGAACTTGGAAGCCTGGAGCGGGAACTTGGAAGCCTGGAGCGGGAACTTGGAAGCCTGGAGCGGGAACTTGGAAGCCTGGAGCGGGAACTTGGAAGCCTGGAGCGGGAACTTGGAAGCCTGGAGCGGGAACTTGGAAGCCTGGAGCGGGAACTTGGAAGCCTGGAGCGGGAACTTGGAAGCCTGGAGCGGGAACTTGGAAGCCTGGAGCGGAATCCAGGAGACTCGGAGCAGGAACTGGGAAGCCTGGAGCGGAATCCAGGAGACTCGGAGCGGGAACTGGGAAGCCTGGAGCGGAATCCAGGAGACTCGGAGCGGGAACTGGGAAGCCTGGAGCGGAATCCAGGAGACTCGGAGCGGGAACAGGGAAGCCTGGAGCGGAATCCAGGAGACTCGGAGCGGGAACTTGGAGGCCTGGAGCGGAATCCAGGAGACTCGGAGTGGGAACTGAGGCGGCAGGATCGCTCCAAAAGTCCATTAACCAGAGGTCCTGTGGCTCTGGCGTGGCGGCGACCATCCTAGCCGGAGACGAGGGCTCTGGCGTGGCTGCGGCCATCTTGGCCAGAGACGAGGGCTTGGCGTTGGCCCTCCTTCTCTGCCATTTGGTTTTGTGGACAGGCAGGACAACACGGGAAGGCCCACTGGAGGGATATGTGGAGGGAACTGGCTGTGGGTGAACTGACCAGGCCGCGTGCTTCTCTGAGGGGACCGGACGAGGAAGACACTTATTCTCTTGAACCTCCTCAATTTCGAAATCCGAACAATTTAAAAAGAGAATCAGATTCATTGACTCGACTAGGGAAAAGGAACAGGCAGGTTCAATATATCGAATAGTGTCCTCGTCCAGGCCCATCAGAAAGCACGCGTTAAGTGGTGCATCTGGCCAGTTCACCAAAGACGACAGCTCAGCGAATTCCTCCACGTACCTCTCCAGCGGGCGACCGCCCTGCCTGAGACCCCACAGGCGATCCACCGCTGACGTGTCTTTAAGGGGGGACACGGGAGAGATCGGGGTCAGGAAGATTCCCATCTTCACAGCAGTCCTGGCAGTTTTAGGTCCGTTCTTCTGTTACGGTGTGTAGTGCAGCAGGGAAGAGAAGATCCAGGGCTTCCACAAAGATGGGTCTTTATTTACAAAGTGATACAGAACACGACACACATAGGCATAACACATAAGAACGGACAAGGAGTGCAGGGAAGTGTATATAAAGGGAGTGCTAATGACGATGACCAGGTGCAGGGAATCCAGGGAGAGTGGGAGAGATGAGGAGTGAGTGATTTCAGGTGTGAGACAGGGAGGATCATGGGAAATGGAGTCCAGGACAGGCGTGGATTGTAACAGGTGTCAGTAAGAGAAACTTATAGTATACACACTAATATCCTTAAATATTTTGTGGATGCACTTCATACACGCAGTTACTTACATAACTGAATATTGACTGAGGAATTTAAAAAAAACTAAATCTTAAGGTGCAATTTAGGTTGTCAAAAAATCTGAATCATTTCTTTTTCAAGTCGGTCATTATTCAATCATAATTTGTCAGTAAATTTTACTGTCACGCTTTGCTGGTCAGTAAACACTATGACAGAGAATTCTAAATATTTATTATTTAATTAACTTACACTCAGGAGAATACAGGAACAAGAATAAACACTAACCGCACAACATTAATGAAAGATAAAACACTGAAGAGAACGTCTCGGTTACTAACGTAACCTTGGTTCCCTGAGAGAAAGGAACCAGTATTGCGTAAGTTAGCTTACGCTATGGGAAAAACTTTTCTCGAGAATATTGAAGCCAAAATTATCCTTATAATTTTATATATGTAAAACGTGGTGCACTGCAGACGCCAGCAGAGCTTACTAGCACGCTGATTGGCTGTGCTGCAGCAACTGCACGAACCTATGGCAAGGCGGCTGAGACATGCAAACCTATCAGGTCGTTTTGCGCCCTAGCACGTCAGAGCCCGCCAAAAGGGGGCGTGGCCTTGGCTATAAAAGCCCCCCTTATGCCATAGGATTTAGGTTAAATCGACTGAGCAATCGCCTGATCTAAGCACAAAAGCACGGCGGGTTACACAATACTCGTTCCCTTCTCTCAGGGAACCGAGGTTACGTTAGTAACTTTCGAGAGTACTCTCATATTGCGTAAGTTAGCTTACGCTATAGGAACCAAATTTAAAACGCTGTGTGCGCTTATAAACTCCGCCTCATCCACGAGAGCCCAAGGCCCATAGAAGAGTAAAAGTTATGAGTCCCAAAAAGAGGCCAACGAATGATGAGCCTCATATAAGGGTATATAGCAGGAAATTAATATTCTTGTGTCATATAATTTTGATAAAACTAGACCCGGACAGCGTCTGGCCTATAATTATTGCAAATGTGTTATACATTTGTTTATATGGAATTAAAAACTAGACCAGACAGCGTTGGGTCTTATAGTTATTGCAAATGTGTTTATATGTAAAGAACCCTAGCTTGCAACGCGGGAACCTCCAAGTTACAGAATCTAATAAATGTGGACGGAGAGGCCCAGCCTGCCGCACAGATACAGATACTCTTCAAGTGGTATTCCACTGGACCAAGCTTATGACGAGGCCATGCCTCTAGTGGAATGAGCTCTGACGCCGAAGGGGCAGCAGAGACCTTTTGACTCGTAAGCCAGCGAGATAGCATCTACTATCCATCGCAATAATCTCTGCTTCGTGATCATGCCCCCTTTGGTGTGACCACCAAAGCATACGTAGAGCTGTTCCGACTGCCTAGATGCGGCGCAACACCCTATATAAACTTTAAGCACCTTGATGGGACAGAGTAGATTTGCGTTTCTTTCGTCCTCAGATGAGGGAAGAGCTGATAGCGAAATGACCTGTGTTCTGAACGGAGTGGAGAGCACTTTGGGTACATAACCATGTCTTGGTTTGAGGACGACTCTGGAGTCGTTAGGCCCAAACTCAAGGCAGGAAGCGCTCACCAAGAGCGCATGTAAATCACCAATTTGCTTGACTGAAGCTATTGCCAGCAAGAGAGCAGTTTTCAGCGAAAGGTGCTTCAGGCTTACAGACTGAAGCGGCTCAAATGGGGCACCTTTCATGGCCTCCAGGACCGTGGAAAGGTCCCATATAGGAACCGATGGGGGTCGAGGCAGGTTCAGCCTCCTAGCTCCTCTGAGGAAGCGCACGATTAGGTCGCTTCTCCCCAGTGACTGTCCAGCCAGGTGAGCGTGAAACGCTGCTATGGCCGCCACAAATACTTTGAGCGTGGAAGGAGGATCTGCGTCCAAAAGCTCTTGAAGAAAGGAGAGGACATCAGTCTCAGGGGGGCGAGGGCTGCATCCATGCACTTCGTAAATGTACAGGGTGCTAGGGATAGACCGAATGGTAGGACTGTGTATCGATAAGCCTGCCCCTCAAAGGCGAATCTCAAGAATGGTCAGCGGAATCGGCCAATCTGAATGTGAAAGTAAGCATCTTTCAGAATCCACTGTGAAAAACCAGTCCCCTGCGCGATTTTGTTTGTTGTCAACATTCTGAACGAGCATGTCATAAGCGCTGTAAGATTGAAGATAATCAAAATCAGATATCTGAAATTGAACAAAGATATTTGCTTTAACGTTTTCAACCCCCATCTTTCTTACCAGAAGAGCCATTTGGAATTCTTATAGACAAAGAGATGTTGATAGGTCTGTAGGCCAAAATGTGTCACACCTTTAGTACAGTGGGAGAAGTTGTAATTGTCTGATTGGTCAGTTTTAATGTCTCACATTTGGGTTTAGTCACATGGTCAAGAAAAGAATAAAAGAATGTAACGGTTGCTCTGTCTCTGGATTCTCTGTCTCTCACTCTTCTTGGGGCCTGCTATCTGGCTCTTCTTTTGCTGGGATTCTTTGCTCTGGCTCTTTCTTTCTTCTCTTTTCTAAAGCCTCTCTCTCCCACTCTGTCTCTTTCTTTCCCTCTGGTAACATTCCATACATGCTGGGTACGATTAATGGTATATTATTGGTATCTCATACATCTATTTTTGTAACTATTTTAAGTGTAACTATAACCAGATTTTTGTCATTAAATCATTTCTATTACAAATGATGTGCTAACTAATTTTGATTCGGTATTGACTTTGAAGTGCTACCTATTGCAATTCAATATAGTAACATTATAGCAATGTTCTCCCACATATTTTGCTTATTTCCATCATTGGTATAAGTTGCAGTGGGTGGTAATAGATGAGAAATGTCCAGTTTTCTACAATCTTGCTGATAATAGGGACCCGGTCGCCCGGCTGGTTTGTGCTTGTGACACTGTGGTGACAGCGCTTATGTGTAGTGGCGCGCACTGTGTAGTGGGCTTGCGCTCTACATTCAGAACGCTCTCGGCACGAGCCGGCAAGCGAGTCAATAGGGGTAATCTGTGTGATTTTGTGGCACTGTGAAGGCGGTGTCCAGTGACGACAGGAACCTGCGTCCTCAGAACTGCAAGGCAGGTGGCTCATTCTGCTGAAGGCCTTTTCGACGACAGCGGCTTCTCAATCTGGAGGTCAGTGAAGGTAAGTGAGCTGAAGGAGATTAAATCTGAATCCTATGGCATATGGGGGGTTTTTATAGGCAAGGCCACGCCCATTTTGACAGGCTCTGACGTGTTAGGGCACGAAGCGACCTGATAGGTTTGCACGTTTCAGTCGCCAGCCAGTCAGCTCGCTAGTAAGCTCTGCTGGGGTCTGCTGTGCAGCTGCACTGCGTTTTACATATATACAATTATAAGGATAATTTTGGCTTCAATATTCTCGAGAAAATGAGTTTTTACCATATCATAAGATAATTTACGCAATACGAGAGTACTCTCGAAAGGGAACTAAGGGCTTACATACACAAGAAGAGGCAATGAGGTACAGTAACTAAATTAACAACAGGTGAATGTAATCAGTAACTAAGGAAACAAACTGGCACACACTATAGGAGTGCATCTCAATTAGCTTCCTAGCTCGTGAATCAGTATATCGTGTTCATGGATTCTGGCACTGGTAAGGACAATAAAGGACGCTGGCTCACTACACACTGGGACACTGATGACTCTATTTCCAGCAATGTGACAACGTCCTCATTGTACAACATCACTACTGGTTTTTATGAACAAAAGCAGAGCTGATATCTTTCTAACATTACTTGTAATGTTATTTAAAGTACATTATGATAAATACTTTGCTTATTACATATACACTACATTGCCAAAAGTTTTGGAATGCATACCTTTACATGCACATGAACTTTAATGGCATCCCATTCTTAATCCTTAGTGTTTAATATGGATTTGGCCCACCTTTTGCAGATATAACAGCATCAACTCTTCTGGGAAGGCTTTCCACAAGGTTTAGGAGTGTGTTTATGGGAATTTTTGACCATTTTTCTAGAAGCGCATTTGTGAGGCCAGGCACTGATGTTGGACGAGAAGGTCTGGCTCGCAGTCTCCACTCTAATTCATCCCAAAGGTGTTCTACCGGGTTGAGGTCAGGACACTGTGCAGGCCAGTCAAGTTCCTCCACACCAAATTCGCTCATCCATGTCTTTATGGACCTTGCTTTGTGCACTGGTGCGCAGTCATGTTGGAACAGGAAGGTGCCATCCCCAAACTGTCCCCACAAAGATGGGAGCATGAAATTGTCCAAAATGTCTTGGTATACTGAAGCATTAAGAGTTCCTTTCACTAGAATTAAGGGCCAAGCCCAAGCCCTGAAAAACAACCCCACACCATAATCCCCCCTCCACCACGTCTCCACGGCTCTAGAGTCCAGTGGCGGCGTGCTTTACACCACTGCATCTGACGCTTTGCATTGCACATGGTGATGTAAGGCTTGGATGCAGCTGCTCAGCCATGGAAACCCATTTCATAAAGCTCTCTATGCACTGTTCTTGAGCCACACAAAGTTTGGAGGTCTGTAGCTATTGACTCTGCAGAAAGTTGGCGACTTCTGCGCACTGTGCGCCTCAGCATGTTCTGACCCCGCTCTGTGATTTTATGTGTCCTACCACTTTGTGGCTGAGTTGCTGTTGTTCCCAATTGCTTCCACTTGGTTGGCAGACTCCCTGATCAGTGCCCTGACTACTGAACTAGGGAGCTGATTGAGATGCATCCTAGGTCAGCTTACAATGACAGGGAACACAGGCAAACAGGAAAAACAGAACCAAAACACAATGAAACTAAACCAACATAGAAATACACGTTACAATGACCATGTTGCTCAGTTTTTAACAGTATTTTTATTCAAAAATTTCCATGTTGTCTGCTTATTTTATTTTTCTAATTGCCCTGGAGCTTCAAAATGTATTATACTGTAATACAATTCATATGTACTGTTCATACATTTAAAGCGCGCACACACATTCTGAGCAGCTGTCTTCTGTATGCAAAAGAAAAACAATAATTATGAACAGCAGAACTGTCATGTGACAGAATGATCCCACTACCTACTCCTTTCATCGCTTCTTTGACACACCTACAGTACAAAATGATGTACGAGACACAGGAATGACAAAGGCAGAGGTAAAGAAACAGAAACAGGCATTTCACAGATGAACGTAACTGATGGACAACTAAAGATCATCTGGAGAAAAAACTCTGTGGAAGCACAGTAAACAAACTTCACAAAAGGTATGTTTCATTTAAGTCTATCCAGGTTTACTCAGATGCTGCTTTAAATGTGAGCAGAGCGACTCTAGACAATAGTGGCAGAATAAAAGCCAGCAAAGTCAACCTGAAAAACTTGTTTAAGATACCGTCTTGCATTTCTTAAAAAAAAAAAAAAGGAATCTTCTTGAGATAGAAAAAAGAATGATGAAAGACAAGCCGAATAGAACTGATTCAAAATTAGCTCTTGCTCTGTATAATGGTGTTTTTGCATACACTACAGTTCAAAAGTTCGGGGTCTTTTTAAAAAAAATAAATTAAGAAACAGACGGTTTAGAACTGACACAATTTACACAATTTACTTAAACGAGGTCGGACAAACACTGAAGGTGAAGAACTTAAATACACATGGTGATGAACTAAATGACGAACAGCTGTGGTAAATATTAGTGTTCATGGAAACAGATGAGTGGCAGCAAAACTGGAACACATAAGATTGTGGACTGTTTATAATGTTAACAAATATTAAATTAGAAAAACTGAAGCAAAATAGAAGCCCACTGTAAAATCCAACAGTGATTCTAACTAACACTTTTTAGTTGACTATTCACATACTATCAATTTACTCAGAAAACCCAAGTTAAGATTAATTGATTGGTTTGAGTGCCATTTTGTCAAGCAAAAAAAGGGAGAAGGGGTAATTCTTAATAGACTTTTCACTCATTTACTCCACTTCTGCAGTTATCTTTCTCTAGTTGTATTCGCTCATTTCCCAAAGTCATTTTAAATGTTGAATTGTCAATACAACTGAAAAACCTGAGAGAACATCACATTAGCTGACTTCATAAATTGATGTTGATTTTCCTAAAATGTTATTGTTTTAACTCACCATTATGGTGATCAGTGCTCTTTTTGGTTGAGAACTTGGAACTTCATTTATATTATTGTAATTCTCATTATTGCAATTCTCATCCTATTACAAAGGTGATCTAACTTCTGATTAAATCATGAACTAGTTATGTATGGCTCATGCAGAACTAAACCATTTATTAATGATTACTGTTAGCTAACGATTAATTAAAGCAGACAACTGGAAGTTGAAATGCATGGATTCAACCATTGTGGTAATTAACATATGAATTTACACTATTACTTAATATAATATGTTATTAGGGAATCAATACAATATGACACATTTAACTAATAACTATTTAATGATTACATAATCTATTAATCATGTAGAATCTTCATTAGTTGCTGATGCAGTAATCATTAATAAATGGTTTAGTTCTTCATGAGTCATACATTAACTCATGATTATCTGTGCATTAGTAAAGCATGAATAAATGCATATTAGTGCACCCGTACTGTAAAGTTTTACCAAAAAATGTATAACACTTATGTCATAAACACCTTGTGAAACTTTTAACTGGGTTGATATAATTCCTCTATATTTGTGACAATATCTTCCAATTGACCATGCTTGAGTCATACACAGACTTCAACATTCAGCATGCAAAACACAACAATGGTAACAATAGTAACAGTGGTCTTCTCTACAGTTCTTTTTTTAGTTACTAGAAAAGTAAGTGAACTATACTAAGTATTTGTCAGTACAACATACTATTCATATTTCACTTACTTGCATAATATATATATAGTATATTCTTATAGCATTTTACAGTGTGGAAGCAGACTACAGTGTTTGCTAAAATATGATTACACAGAATAATTCATCTACACAATCACTGAATTTTTTTGTCTTTCAGGCAGTTTCTTTTGAAGACCAATCCTTAAGTCTTATAGGTGAGTACCTGCATTGCTACATGAACCTGATAGCTCATTCTTCTTTTTTTCCACAACATTCTTTGCTTTTCCCACAACCCTTGTCAAATTTTCTAAGTAAATGTTGTTGTTGGAGAGGGCAGGCAGTGACATGCTCAAGTGCCCCATCATGGCATTTTTTCAAGGAAAAAATGAGATCCATTATCAGTCCTGTAGTAGGCTTACATTATCAACACCAGGATTTTCCTGAGTAATAAAAACTGACAACCCTTTTATAAATGGATGATGCAGGTTGAGTGAATGGTAGTCATTGTGCAGTCATCATTTCTACTAAAACATCAATTATTACAAAAGTGTGAAATACACTCACCTAAAGGATTATTAGGAACACCTGTTCAATTTCTCATTAATGCAATTATCTAATCAACCAATCACATGGCAGTTGCTTCAATGCATTTAGGGGTGTGGTCCTGGTCAAGACAATCTCCTGAACTCCAAACTGAATGTCAGAATGGGAAAGAAAGGTGATTTAAGCAATTTTGAGCGTGGCATGGTTGTTGGTGCCAGACGGGCCGGTCTGAGTATTTCACAATCTGCTCAGTTACTGGGATTTTCATGCACAACCATTTCTAGAGTTTACAAAGAATGGTGTGAAAAGGAAAAAACATCCAGTATGCGGCAGTCCTGTGGGCGAAAATGCCTTGTTGATGCTAGAGGTCAGAGGAGAATGGGCCGACTGATTCAAGCTGATAGAAGAGCAACTTTGACTGAAATAACCACTCGTTACAACCGAGGTATGCAGCAAAGCATTTGTGAAGCCACAACACGCACAACCTTGAGGCGGATGGGCTACAACAGCAGAAGACCCCACCGGGTACGACTCATCTCCACTACAAATAGGAAAAAGAGGCTACAATTTGCACGAGCTCACCAAAATTGCACAGTTGAAGACTGGAAAAATGTTGCCTGGTCTGATGAGTCTCGATTTCTGTTGAGACATTCAGATGGTAGAGTCAGAATTTGGCGTAAACAGAATGAGAACATGGATCCATCATGCCTTGTTACCATTGTGCAGGCTGGTGGTGGTGGTGTAATGGTGTGGGGGATGTTTTCTTGGCACACTTTAGGCCCGTTACTGCCAATTGGGCATCGTTTAAATGCCACGGCCTACCTGAGCATTGTTTCTGACCATGTCCATCCCTTTATGACCACCATGTACCCATCCTCTGATGGCTACTTCCAGCAGGATAATGCACCATGTCACAAAGCTCGAATCATTTCAAATTGGTTTCTTGAACATGACAATGAGTTCACTGTACTAAAATGGCCCCCACAGTCACCAGATCTCAACCCAATAGAGCATCTTTGGGATGTGGTGGAACGGGAGCTTCGTGCCCTGGATGTGCATCCCACAAATCTCCATCAACTGCAAGATGCTATCCTATCAATATGGGCCAACATTTCTAAAGAATGCTTTCAGCACCTTGTTGAATCAATGCTACGTAGAATTAAGGCAGTTCTGAAGGCGAAAGGGGGTCAAACACAGTATTAGTATGGTGTTCCTAATAATCCTTTAGGTGAGTGTACGTGCATGACATTTGTGAGAAGTTCCTGTTTAATACAATAATACCAATGAATGTCAATTTCAACATTATAACAAACATAAACATTTTGGTTAGACTTGGTCTGCCTGCTGCTTTTTGACTTGAAATAATAAGATAAAACCAAATGCAGACAATAATAAATGCTGTGACTCAACGCTTGCAATCATCCATGCACATGCTTAAACCGAGACAAAATTTCGACATACCTTATTGTAGAGAGGTCTTGGATGTAATAGTACAGTCAAAATAGTGACAACAGAAACCTCACAGACAGGACTAATGCAGTTAAGAGACTAAGACAGTTTATTAGAGTATTACTGTAAATGCAGTTAAGTAAACAGGGTTTGCTTAACTTCAAAGCTCATCTGATTATCATTATTCACCATAGATTCCTATTTGTTTGTTTTCACATTCTCTACTTCTTCCTCTGACGCTTTGCATTGCACTTGGTGATGTAAGGTTTGGATGCAGCTGCTCGGCCATGGAAACCCATTCCATAAAGCTCTCTATGCACTGTTCTTGAGCTAATCTGAAGGCCACACAAAGTTTGGAGGTCTGTAGCTATTGACTCTGCAGAAAGTTGGCGACTTCTGCGCATTGTGCGCCTCAGCATGTTCTGACCCCGCTCTGTGATTTTACGTGTCCTACCACTTTGTGGCTGAGTTGCTGTTGTTCCCAATTGCTTCCACTTGGTTGGCAGACTCCCTGATCAGTGCCCTGACTACTGAACTAGGGAGCTGATTGAGATTCATCCTAGGTCAGGGACACAGGCAAACAGGAAAAACAGAACCAAAACACAATGAAACTTCCTCTTTTTTTAAATTGTTGGGAAATGTTCATCACAGGAATAAATACAATTTTAAATTGCAACAGCATGTCACAGTATTACTGTTTTACTGTATTTTTGTATCAAAAAATGCAGCCTGGGAGAGCATAACAAAAATCTTTAAAAAAAATCTCAGATCAAACAATAATGGTCAGATCCCCTATATACCACCGTGGACCCTGGTTGAGGACCTTCACACCAAGGCAGTGTTTACTGACCATGGCTTAAAGGATTAGTTCACTTCAAAATGAAAATTTCCTGATAATTGACCCCCCCATCTCATCCAAGATGTTCATATCTTTCTTTCTTCAGTCAAAAAGAAATAAATTTTTTTGAGGAAAACATTCCAGGATTTTTCTCCATATAATGCACTCCAACGGCAACCAACAGGTTGAAGGTCCAAATCAATGCAGTTTCAAAGGGCTTCAGGGGGCTCTGCATGATCCTAGCTGAAGAATATGGTCTTATCTAACGAAATCATTGGTCATTTTCTAAAAAAAAAAAACATTTATATACTTTTTAACCTCAAATGCGCAACTTTGGTGTTGTTCTTCTTCACAAAGTATGACATCATCACGTCAGAAAGGTCATGGCCATTACGTACGCGGAAGTACCGACCAAGTGCCGAAAAACTCCATCTCATGTTCTCCTCCAACTTTAAAATTGTCCGTTGTTTTACCTTTATTTTTGTAAAGGGTGTTTGATTTAGTCTTTGCACGTTAGTTTTAACATTGGGACTAGCACTTCCACCTATGTCACGGCCGTGACCTTTCCGACGTGATGACGTCATATGTCGTGTAGAAGAACAACACAGAAGTTGCGCATTCGAGGTTAAAAGGTATATAAATGTTTATTTGTTTTAGAAAATGGCAGATGGTTTCGCTAGATAAGACCCTATTCCTCAGCTGGGATCGTGCAGAGCCTCTGAAGCCCTTCGAAGCGCTTTGAAACTGCATTGATTTGGACCTTCAACCCGTTGGTTGCCATTGAAATACACTCACCTAAAGGATTATTAGGAACACCATACTAATACTGTGTTTGACCCCCTTTCGCCTTCAGAACTGCCTTAATTCTATGTGGCATTGATTCAACAAGGTGCTGAAAGCATTCTTTAGAAATGTTGGCCCATATTGATAGGATAGCATCTTGCAGTTGATGGAGATTTGTGGGATGCACATCCAGGGCACGAAGCTCCCGTTCCATCACATCCCAAAGATGCTCTATTGGGTTGAGATCTGGTGACTGTGGGGGCCATTTTAGTACAGTGAACTCATTGTCATGTTCAAGAAACCAATTTGAAATGATTCGAGCTTTGTGACATGGTGCATTATCCTGCTGGAAGTAGCCATCAGAGGATGGGTACATGGTGGTCATAAAGGGATGGACATGGTCAGAAACAATGCTCAGGTAGGCCGTGGCATTTAAACGATGCCCAATTGGCACTAACGGGCCTAAAGTGTGCCAAGAAAATATCCCCCACACCATTACACCACCACCACCAGCCTGCACAGTGGTAACAAGGCATGATGGATCCATGTTCTCATTCTGTTTACGCCAAATTCTGACTCTACCATCTGAATGTCTCAACAGAAATCGAGACTCATCAGACCAGGCAACATTTTTCCAGTCTTCAACTGTCCAATTTTGGTGAGCTCGTGCAAATTGTAGCCTCTTTTTCCTATTTGTAGTTGAGATGAGTGGTACCCGGTGGGGTCTTCTGCTGTTGTAGCCCATCCGCCTCAAGGTTGTGCGTGTTGTGGCTTCACAAATGCTTTGCTGCATACCTCGGTTGTAACGAGTGGTTATTTCAGTCAAAGTTGCTCTTCTATCAGCTTGAATCAGTCGGCCCATTCTCCTCTGACCTCTAGCATCAACAAGGCATTTTCGCCCACAGGACTGCTGCATACTGGATGTTTTTCCCTTTTCACACCATTCTTTGTAAACTCTATAAATGGTTGTGCGTGAAAATCCCAGTAACTGAGCAGATTGTGAAATACTCAGACCGGCCCGTCTGGCACCAACAACCATTCCACGCTCAAAATTGCTTAAATCACCTTTCTTTCCCATTCTGACATTCAGTTTGGAGTTCAGGAGATTGTCTTGACCAGGACCACACCCCTAAATGCATTGAAGCAACTGCCATGTGTTTGGTTGATTAGATAATTGCATTAATGAGAAATTTAACAGGTGTTCCTAATAATCCTTTAGGTGAGTGTACATAAAACTTCTTTTCGACTGAAGAAAGAAAGAAATGAACATCTTGGATGAGATGAGTAAATGATCAGGAAATTTTCATTTTGAAGTGAACTAATCCTTTATGACCCGTTCACACCAACGACAACTATAAACGATAAAGATACACTCAAACAAAATATTTTAGCTGTTTATTTAAATAAAATAAGCTGAAACAACACAAATCTTTAGTCTTTTACTTAATTGCCATTTGCACTTAATTTTATTACGGTAAATAAAATAAAATTTGTAAAATGTTAAGTTAACCTAAACCATTTGTGTTGAGACTACATGAATCATTTATGTTTATTTCTAGTTCCCAGCATGCTTTGCATAGGGATGAAATTAAGTGGTGTTTTTTAAGGTGTTTTTTAGTAAAGGGAAAGACCTGTTAAAGTTTGATGTTATATTTGACACTTATATTTGACATTTAAAAGTTGTGTTATGTTGTGTCGATTTTTGAGGTTACCATTACGCTGATGAGTAGACCTTGTGGTTAGGCTATGGGTGGCTATGTGAAATAAGTCTATGCTGTTCTCAATGAGCTTTTTAATTGAATTAAGGTCGTTCAACAGCTTCTTTTTTTTTTGAGTGTATAATTAAAAAAATCTTTCTCAATATTAAAGAATAGCAGGGTTCACTGCAGCTATACTACACCACTACACCACAGCTCAATAAACTTTTATAAATATAACGTAATATTACATATTAATACGTATTAATACGTACGTATTATTAAAGGAACACGCCGACTTAGTTATGGCATGCACGGAGATAAAAATGGTATGTATAAACATATCTTACTCTGGGGGATACGGTGAATAAGCTAAAGTCCCAAAAAGTCGGCGTGTTCCTTTAAGTAAACTGCACATATAAATATTATAACAGTGACAAATTTAAATTATTTGTATTTACTCAAAGAAATTTTGTCAGCTTTACTTTATTTTTTTTGTTCATACAACTCAATTGTTATTTGTGCAAATTACTCAATATAGTTGCATGGAACACACTTGACACTGCTTTTTTAAGTAAATCCAACAATTAATTTTCTTTGAGTGTATAATGATAACAGCACAGAGAAACAATATCATTGGAATCACTTGGAATCAGAACGATTTTATCCATCTGATGAATGATAAAAACACTGACAGCCAATCAGAATCCACCCAATTTTAAAGAGCTTGCGCATTTAAAGTGACAGAGAAGCGTGTGCTTAGAATAAACCGAACGATATCTTCCGCTACACTGTAAACCCGAAGTTGGCAAAACTCAAAAAAATTTATTTTAGTTAAGAAATGTAAAGTTTAAGTAAGCAGAACTTGCAGATTTTATTTTGAAATCATACATTTGAATTGCTCTGAACTTGAAATATTTGAGTAAGCTAATTCATTCATATATCATGTAATCTCAAATTTGTAGTAGTGGAAATTTTACTAGCTTTAACTAGCCAATTCAATAAATGCCACCTTGCTAATTGGTTACACAATGCTTTGGTAGCATTAGGATAACATAGCACTTGCTGAATGAGGACAGCAATATAATACATTAAACATATACCTGTTCTCAAACTAAGCTCATGCTCCACTCGTCACCATAATGGTAACCCTAAAAAATCCAACATAACAGAAACTCTTCTAAACTAGCATTACAAAACATTAAACATTACTAAATCTCCCACTTAACATTAATCTTGCACAAAAAAACATAATGTAACACTTCATTTTGGCATTTACTGTCCCTTATGAGTGTCATGGCAAAGCATGCTGGGAAATAGAAATCCCAGTGCAGTCTAAATGAAAAGAAACAAGTTAAAAAAACTCAAAACAACGAAACAATTCAGATTACTTAACATGTGTCAGTTTTGAGAACTCAAAAGAAAAAGAAAGTTCTAAATACTCATAAAAGTTAATTTGTTTGAACTAATTTGTTAAATTTGAGTTGGTTCTACTCAAAGCAATTAATTATTTTGAGCATTAGGATTTACAGTGTAATATAGTTATCTTTACAGTGATCGTTCTTGATCTGATTGGGCCTTTAGAATCCTACAGATGTTAATCATTAAGAAAGAACAAGAAACACATTTCAAACACATAATAGAGGTTTGATTTGTTGATCTTTGTGCTTCATTTCAGATGGCTGCAATATATTAATAATATTTCTCTTTTTTTGACAGAAATGACTTCCTCATTACCTCCTAATTCCTCCCTCAGCCACTGTCCCCTTCTGCAGACAATGATCTCCCACACCTTGAACAATGACACTCGAGTGAACCTGGTGGTGGTGGGTGTGCATGGTATGGTATCCGCTCTGGGCATCCTGGAAAACGGACTGGTGCTGTGGGTGCTTGGTTGCCGTCCTCGTAACAAGACGGTCGCGGCAGTATGGGTTCTCAATCTGGCGCTGTCGGACTTCCTAACCACACTAACCTTGCCGCTTTTCACTCATTACCTACTGATGGGCCACAGCTGGGAGTTGGGCGGCCCATTGTGTGCAGTCCAGGCCTCCATCTTTTTCCTCAACATGTTTGTTTCTGCCTTCCTACTGGCTGTGATATCGCTGGACCGTTGTTTGCTGGTGACTAAGCCGGTGTGGACTCAGAATCATCGCACTGTGTCAGCAGCATGGAAGATCTGCGGCCTAGGATGGGCGTGGGCGGCGGTTAACGCGTTTCCGTATTTCATGTTCCGTTCCGTTGTAGATAAGGAGGATGGCCGCAAACTTTGCTATCATGATTTTGCACTTTATTCCTCCCAGAGCACGCTGCTTACAGACTGTAAAGTGCGTCAGGCAGCGACGGCAGTGTCCAAAGTGTTGCTGGCGTTTGTCGTGCCACTGGTGGTCATTGCCGTCAATTATGCTTCCTTTGTTTTAGAGCTGCAGGCTCGCAGGAAAAGGCTTGAGAGTAGACGGCAAGGTGCGAGCAATGACAAACAGAGATCCTTGAAATTCTTCCGCAGCCCATCTTCGCCACGCAGACAAAAAGGCGCTCGACTCTCGCAAGGTTTCACGAAAATGGTTGTCTCGGTGATCGCAACCTTTATTCTCTGCTGGCTGCCCTACCACGTTTTCTGCTTGCTGGAGGTGACATCTCAGTACAAGACAGAGATTGTGGATCTGGTGGAGGTGTCCTTACCTGTCGCAACAACGTTCACTTTCCTGAACTCTGTGTTGAATCCAATTATCTACACTTTTAGCTGTCCAAACTTCTGCACTCGAATCCGCCAAAGTCTAGGGGTGCTTTTTGAGGGGCTGGTCGAAGAACCTGGGCCATTAGTTCTGGTTACTGGAAGGATGAGGAAAAAAGATCTATTATCTCCCACTTTCCTCAGCTCTCCAACCACTCCCAGAGTTCCCCGCATCCAGCGTGACTCCCAGGGCTCCATCAACCTCTTCAGCTTTAAAAGCCGTCCCACAAATGAGATAGAGAGAGAACAAAATGTAACTTTATCTTGTGGAATAACATTACCTGGTACTGACGACTGATGTTTCTGAGTGGACTACGGTCTACCAACTAGAGGTCACAATCATGGGATGGCCTTATAAGCCTTTATCTTTTTCTGTGTCTCTTTCCTCCACTGGGTTTGATTTAAGCATTAGTCATGCTGGATTACCTCTGAGGTTGTTGTGATTTTGAGAATATTAAAGAGAGTCCTTGCCACTGGTGAAAACAAATGAACTATCCCTTTAAAACAAAAATCCCTCAGTCACAGACAAATCAACATGGCCCATATTCCTGTCTGTGTTCTCTCACATTGCTCAGATTACTGACAAATTTTTTTTTTATCAAGGAAAAAACAACTAGAAACAAATTTTTTCAAACTAGAAAACACTAGACTACTGTACAATAAAACAAAAACAAAAATATATATGATAAAGTTTTACCTGTAGCACAATCTTTTCTAATTGTATACAAACTATTATTATTAATTATATTATCAGCATAACAATTCAAAGTAAAACAATTTACAAAAATCTGAATTTCTAGTTCAGTTATGTTTTGTGGCACATTTTTAGTGTTTTAGTGAAGCCATATGAAAAATGTTGATATTGACTGAAAATCTTGCTTGATGGCTGTGGTCACCATTGTATATAAAATGATGGACCTTCTGCTATAAATAATACATATTGCATTCCACAGAATAAAGAAAGATGTATATCACTGGCCAACTTACACCTGTTCAACTGCTCGTTACTGTAAATCTAATCAGTCAATCACATGGCAGCATTTAGGCATGTAGACATGAGCTGAATCAAAAAATTGCCCCCTATACACTCAAATAGGGCATTATTTGAGGGGAAAGCCATTGTATTGGTGTCTGAAACCATAGTGGACGTTATGAGTGCACTAATTTCATTCCACATTGCAGTGATTGCACCACAATAAAGAGTGTACAGCCGATGTCCGAATTCAACGGCTGTCCGAATTTACTCACTCGTTCCTTCAAATTAACTGTATTAGTGGACTAACGTAGGGAATAGTGATTGAGGGTTTAGGAGGCGATTAGAGGGTATACACGTGACGTCACCATCATCCGAAGTGATTGCGGTTACGCCCACTGAGTGGCAAAAAGACCAGCATTGGTTTTCAGCGTGAATGTCGCGAAAAACACACAAAACACAGCTAAAACAGGAAAGAGCTTTGAGATTGATTGTACAAACATTTTTGACAAGAAATCTGAGGTATATTTTTACAGACTGCCGAAAGCTACAGAAAAGAGAAGCAAATGGATCACTGAAATTCACAGAAACAACTGGACTCCAGGCAGAGAAACGTGGATTTTCAGTTATCATTTTGTGTCAATATGTTGAATTTTGGGGTAAAATCATACCCTATATATTGTATTGTTATATATTGTATTGACAACTCAAGTTAAATATTTACTATCTTCTATTCTACATGATTAGATGTTTTTAAATAAACACTAACAAAAACTATACAAGTTTTAGGGCTGGGCGTGACGGTATATATAACATTGATATAAGTGTTCACCCGGATTTAGACCTATATTGTATTTATATAAAGTGTCCACAGGCAAATTTGCTTTATGTATTTCCCCGGCGTTGAAATCAGGCTCATACAAATGTAAGTAAAACACGATTCCTGGCTGCACGTCAATATCCATGAATCACTGAATGTTGGGTAAGTTCTAAGGAACATTATATGGAGTCCAAACTTTAGTTTAAACTGATAATCATTTGCTTTACTCATGTTTTCGCAGTTTCCCCTATTAAATCCAGTGATGCAGCAGCTCTTCAGCCACTCAGTCCAGCTGAGGGGGAGTGTTTCGACGGGAAAGTGACGTCAATGCATACCCTCTATTTTGGATTCAGCCATGGTCAAGGTGATTTTGCTTAAGTTCAAACTGAGCATCAGAATGAGGAAGAAAGTTTGATAAAGTGATTTAAGTGACTTTGAACATGGTATGCTTGTTGGTGCCAGACGAGCTGGTCTGAGTATTTCAGAAACTGTTGCTCTGCTAATATTTTCACGCAAAACCATCTCTAGGGTTTACAGAGAATGGTAAAAAAAAATAGAAAATATCCAATGAGCGGCAATTGATGCCAGAGGCCAGAGGAGAATGGACTGGTTCAAGCTGATAGAAAGGCAACAGTAACTCAAATAAACACTTGTTACAACCGAGGTCCACAAATGACCGCAGTGCACTGCTGCACCCATCTTCTGATGGCTACTTCCAGCAGCATAGCACACTGTCACAAAGCTCAAAGCATCTCAAACTGGTTTCCTGAACATGACAATGAGTTGATGATACTCAAATGGTCTCCACAGTCACCAGATCTCAATCCAATAGAGCAGCTTTGGGATGTGCTGGAACAGGAGATTCTCATCATGAATGTGCAGCTGACAAATCTGCAGCAACTGTGTGATGCTATCATGTCAAGATGGAGAAAAATCTCTGAGGAATGTTTACAGCACCTTGTTGAATCTATGCCACGAAGAATTAAGAGGCAGTTCTGAAGGCAAATGGGGTCCAACCTAGTACTAGCAATGTGTACCTAATAAAGTGACCGGTGAGTGTGTATACAGCAGGCTGCATGAACTAAAAGTCTGTGTAAAACCTGATAATCATGTTCAAACATTCCAAAGACCATCTTGTGCATCAATGGAAGCAAGAACATCCAACCATCTGCTGATCACATGATTAACATTATAAATGTGCTTACTTGATTAGTGACCTTGAAATAGTGCAGAATCGCAAATATTTCTTCCTCATTTCCCATCATTTTCAAAATACAAAATCTTTATTTCCAAGGTTTAAAGAAATCATGGAATGTGGTCTTTATTAATGTACAAAACCTCCACTGTATCTGTATACTCAATGAGTGTTGACACAGTTTTCAGCAGTTGATCATGTGAGGGGGGGGGGGGGGGGTAGAAATTAGTGAACGGATGGAGAATAGAGTGGACAGATGGAACAGTTCATGTTTTAAGCTGTAAAAGAGTGAGCCCTGTGCTGTAACAGTATGAAACAGATGCTCTTAGAGGTATTAAAACTCCATGTATGCGTCACTGGCAGCTTGCAGCTACTCTGGGACAAAGGGAATGAGGAAACAAGCTGTGGAGAGCAAGCAAATCAAGAAGTGTTTTACACTGGAGTGTACGTGTTCACTGACTCATTGTCATACAAATAGTGTCACGCTTAGCAAGAAAGCACATTTTCATATTCTTCCCATAGCTATATTAAATATGCTTCTAATTAAATTAAGCAGCCCACAATGACGATTGTTGGTTTTTCCACAGGCCTTTACAGCAACCAGATTATCGAATGAAAGCATTTCTAGCATCTCTAAGTGTGTGGCAAATTCCTCGAGATCAGAACAAAATGTACCATGCAGATCATAGGGATCAGTTGCCCTATCAGATTTTTTCTTCATTCTCTGCTTCTTATCTTACATAACATTACTGTTTATGTGTGGGCTATGCATGCTAAGTACATGCCAAAAATCCTATAAACAAAAAAATGCTGTGGAATGCGAGTCCCCATATTTATTGAAACTGCTGCTTGTCAGGACATCTGGTCTTTGATTGAGGACCGATTTCAGAAGATGCATCCAGAAGGTTGCATGGGTAGTTGACAATATTGAACTGCAATAAAAAAATAAAGAAGTTTAGTATTTTTATATTAGATTTTAAGCATTTGGCTGGGCAGCATATATCTATTCAAAGTAGGGTTTTTTCAGTAAGCAATTTCAAGTAAAATATGGAAATTGTCATGAACTCACATGCAAACATATTAAAATAAACAATACATATAGGCATCATTCCAACAAATGACTAATCATGAATTTACATATCTTGTAACATTCTTACTATTTAAAACACAATCTCAACAACATTTTTAGAAGGTAAATGACTTCATTTAGAATGCCACATCTGTATGGGTCAATGTAAATAAATGGTGGTGGGTGGAAATAGAGGATGAAAAATTATAGACATGAACATGAACGTGTAAGAGGATTTTGCGAGAGACAGGATAAAGGATTAAATCAGATGTAAATCAGGAAAAAGAATGAGGGATGAAACATTTCTCCTTACAGTCCAATCACACAATGCCGGTACATAAATCTACTGTCTGATGAGACAAAATGAATATAGTTGTTGTGGGAATAAAAAGAAAAGCATTTTTATTTGCCTTGAAAATTGTGTCACAACACAAAAGGTGAGATTATAATATAAAATGACAATGAATATGGACTATATGTTTGGAGTATCCATTTTCTTTCGCCTAAAAAATAAAAGGAAACTGTTAGAATCAAGTTTTCTCGTGATGATGTTTTCTTGTATTATTGCGTCTGGCAATGGGAAAATATTCACCATATTAATTTGACACAGAGCATCTATACAGCAAAAGGGGGAGGAGACAGAGATATGAATGAGTGAGAGAGAGCGAGAGATGGAGGGACCGTATTAGAGAGAAACAGATTGAGAGAGAATGAATGAAAGAGAAAGAACATGAGCGAGGGAGAGAGAGAGGATGTCCAGAGGAAACACTCAATGTAATTTCCTGCAACAGAATCTAAACAGACAAAGTGAGAGGCAGAAATACAGAGCCATAGAAAAGCATTAATGCTCATCAGTTGTCACAGAGAAAAATGTCTATGGAAGCAGGCAGCATGGAAACCATTGAAGTTCCTCAAGACAAGATTATCAAAAAGGTACGTGACCTTTGAGAGTTATGCTGATATGGAGCACAACTGATTGAAAAATTAGTAAATATGGCAGATTGACACTACAGTATATATGTGTAATGAACAATAAATGTTAATGAAAAAGACAGGCTTGAAGTAAATAGGGAAACCTAGGACTACTTGTTACACATTTTAAGGTTTCTTAGGGTATGGCTTTCTGTAAAGGCACATACATTAAAGTTTTGACAGCAAAATAAAACACAATTGAACCATTATTGCAAAAAATAACAAACAAAAATTATAATTCATAAATAAAAAAGTATCATATAATAAAATATTATATACACTACTATTAAAAAGTTGGGGGTCAGTAATATTTTTTAATGTTGAAAGTAGTCTCATGTTCACCAAGGCTGCATTTATTAGATCAAAAATACAGTAAAACAATATTGAAATATTATTACAATTTAAAATAACAACAGTTTTTATATATTTTAAAATGTAATTTATTCCTGTGATGGCAAAGCTGAATTTTTAGCATCATTACTCCAGTCTTCAGTGTCACATGATCCTTCAGAAATCATTCTAATATGCTGAATTAGTGCTCAAAAACATTGGTAACACTTTACGGTAAGGGTACATGAATGATCATGAATTCATGCATTAATTCATGCAGGACTTATGCATTACTACATGCATTAATATCTCATGAATCACCAGGAACTAACAGTAGTTCAAAGTCTTTTAGTTCAAAGGTTTGCCTCTGATAGCGATATCTGGGATTCAGTATTGGCCGACACAGAGTACCGATCCAATGTTAAAATAATAATTTTAAAAAGTGCCGAATTAACTAATAAACAATGTCTCACTGTGTGGAAGATACCTGGATCATTCTGTTGTGCAAGGCATCAGGCTTGACTTAATTACTTTCCTAACTTTGTAAAACAAAATAGGCTACATTCATGAAAAACAAGTAGCCTAAATATATATAAATATATACTATAAAATTAAAAGACATTTTATAGCGCAGTTTTTTAATGAGGCAGCAACATATCACAGATAGGACAGAAGAAGAATGGATAACAATCTTTCATTGCGCAAAAGTATTATAATATGAAAGACTTCAATACACAGCGGCACAAAGCACGTATATGAGCTAATGCGCATCCTGTGCGCAGAATGATGCGCTTGAAGCAACACAGAGCACGCAGAGGCAGCGCTTCGCAATATTCATGCACAAAGGGAAGAGATATTGATGCGCGTACTGTAGGCCTAATATATAGCCTATTTATGCAATAGTTTGTTAAGCCTTTTCTGTAAACAGTTTTAAATTTTTGTTACTGTGCATGTGAAGAACAATTATAGTGAGAAAGTAACAGGATTTAGAAACCACAATACACTTGCAAAAACATAGAACCATATCTACAGATCAAGTATAACAATAGGAATATTGAATCATCTTGAATCATTATCGTGTTGACTGTCGTAACCAAACGCGACAGTATGAATTCTGAATGGAGAAAGAGGGAAGAGTTTACGTGAACTTGAATTTAACAATTTAAATATTAATCTGTACCTCACATTAAACTATGAAAAAGCTTAAGAAAACTGTTTGTAAAGGCTTGAACTTTCATGTTCATATCCATGTCATTTCACAATTATGCCATAACACATTGTTCATCAGTGTTTCAGGACCAAGTCGTCATTACTTTAGTTGAGGGGCCACACACATGATGAAGTCATGAGAAGCTAATGCTTAGTTAATGATGACTACTGTATTTCAGTGTCAACATAATTAATGTGCTATGTGCTGAGATAGCTAATTTTGGGGTCTGTCCATTTACCTGCAGGCTACTATGAAGAAGACATGAACATGCTTAACTCAGAGATCATGATTAATGAAAAACTTTAGTTCTCACATTAATTATTATACTGGTCTAGCCTGTGCATGCATAAGGTAATGTGGATTTTTGTAGATTCCTTTAATAATTCACAAGTTTACACTTACATTAGCTACATTAAATAGAGTAAAGGGTATGCGTATTTGGTGTGCTGTCAGGGGGAGGGCTTCGAGCTCTGAATTTTGGCCCAAACCCAGAGTAGCCCATTAATTAGGTTAATTATCTGAATGTGCTCCTCCCAATAAATAAAATAAATAAAACATAATTTCAAGTAGTCTTACATGCATGAATTAGACCAATGTTTTTTTTCAAAAACATAGAAAACATCATGATCATGCGTAATAATCCATAATTCATGATGATGTACTCCTCTTAGTTAATGTTTTAATTAAGGTGTTGTTCATCCATGAAGTCATGAATGAAAGACTTTGAACTACTGTTAGTTCCTGATGATTCATGAGATATTAATTCATGTAGTAATGCAAAAGTCATGCATGAATTCATGATAATTCATGTACCCTTACCGTAAAGTGTTACCAACATTTCCTTATTGTTATCAATGTTGTGCTGCTTGATATTTTTGAGGAAACAGTGATACTTTTTTCAACCAAGATACTTTTCTCACCCCTCCTACTATTTGATTTAAAATTTTAAAATAAAAATTTAAACCAATGGTTGGATTTGTCCATATTTGACCTAAACATGGGTTGAAACAACCCAGCATTTTTTAGAGTGTGTACTTGCCTCAAAACCTCACAGTTATTATTTATAACCTATGTGCCCAGGTCTCCATATATCATAAATAGACCTCAAATTTCATCACATGCTCTCTGATCAAATGCTTTTTTGCTCCATGTAGGGGTCCTTTAGAAAGAAGATAGAGAAGCTGAGGAGATGGAGCACCTCTTCAGGTGGCGGCAGTTTCAAACGCCCGCCCAAAACTAAAACTCTCAGTCTGAACTCGCCCACTGAACCTGAGGCAGAGCCCTTCAGAGGAGAGACGGAGCGCAGGAAACTCAGACCCATTGTGGCATCTGTCTTTGGTCAGGTATGGACTGCTGTGTCACAGGAGCAGTTTTCACGTTTATGCTGAGCTGTTGTATTGTCAGTCATAATTTGATTTAAACAAGTGTTGTGGTCTGCTGAACTCTGGCATGGTTAATTAAGGATGATTATTTCAGTACAAAGGTAGTAAACATCAATAAGGGGTTCATGCAAAAGTGGTTCTTTATGAAGTGCTTGATGATGCAATTTACACTTTCACACAACTCTCATATATCTGTCTTACAGTATACTACTCAAAAGAGGCGCTGTGCCTGTGATTGTTAATGCATGGCAGGAAACAGCATTAGCAATGAGACCATGCTGGAGGGCAGTTTATCAGCACCTTCATTTATGCTTTAACAGTGTTTGTTATGCTGATGGATACTATAAACACTGTCCAAAATCTGTTCATGTGTGGTTTTAAAGTCTGGATTATGTGCAGTTTTGTGCTTGGGCTGTGCTTTCTCTTTAATGTTTGATGTTAAATGCATGTCTTTTTGTCTGATATTCATTTTCAACAGAAATGTAACTAATTGGCTTGTATGACAGCAAAGTTCTCCCAGTTTGGACCTCAAAGATAGCAAAAAAATCCCATGAGCCTATTTTCTTATAAACAATTTTACCCAGGTCTAATCCAATGCCTGATAAATTTTACTCAGACTTTGTATTTAATTTACTTATTGGGAGGAAGGAGAAGGCAGCAGAATAAACATGTCACTATTGATGTTTGCAACTTAATGCTCAAAATCGCTCTGAAACACAGAATGGTTCCCTTCCTCATTCCCTCACATTTACTTTTTCCAGCCAGCAGTCCATTCAATCCTAAACCTTTCACACAACAGTAATCATAATAATCATTTCCCTACAAACTCTCTGCTTTCAGGGGATTATGGGGCTGTGCTGGAGGAAAAGGTGAAAGTGTATTAGGTATTATCTATTATTCATCACACCTCATTCTTTAAAGCTTGTATTGCCAAACACAATGAATTGCATACAAAACTTGCACAGCTTTCTGTTAAATCCCTTTATTTCACTTTTCACTCCTCAACTAAGCTAGAGTGTGACTAACCGAACTTGGCATGAAGTCAGAATTTCTCTCACCCTTCAAATTCTCTAACTGGCACTGACATAATAACATTAATAAATTAATGTTATTAAAATATATGAATATATGAAGAGTTCAGATGCAAAAGCCTCTAAAAGCCACTTCAGTCAAAAATTAGATAACGATACTCAGTAAGGGCTCTCCGCATATAGTATAAGTTCATAAAATACTTTCACTTCAAACCCACTAAATCCCAGCCTCAGCCCATTTAGAAGTACCGGTACTTAGGTAGAAACCTATACATAGGAGCCTGACAAAAATGCTTATTTTAAAGAAAAACGTCAGACGGACTTAGAGGCTTTTGCATCTGAAGTCTTCATATATTAATAAAAATACTAATAGATGACTAAGGCCCTGATAAAAGGTTAGTAAATTATGATAATAAAAATAAAAAAGGAACAACAATACACTAAATGTTATATTTTGGTGTTTCAGAATCTAATAATAATATTTACTCTTATGAAGAAAAACATAAGTCTGAGCAAGGGTAACTCCTCTACAGTGTAGGGATTGAATCTTGGATTTCTTATTCAATCAAAGAAAAACAGCAACACTGGGATGGAGGAAAGGAGGAAGACTGAAAGGCTGGGAGAAGAGAGTAAGGGATGAAAAAAAAAGAATAGGACAGGATTATATGGTTGAGATTAACGACTCAAGAGATCAAATCGAAAAACTGATTCACACAAGAACTCTCTTGTGAACACTCCAGCTTTGGCCATCGCAATAATAACATATCAGACGCTAGATGTGGTGACAGCTTTGTGATCATATGAATGTCCAACATATCACTAACTAAACCTAAAGCATGTTCCTTTTGTTACATTTTCAAATAAATTTAAACATAAAAGTTCATTTTATGTTGAAATCTCAATGTCACTGCCAAATTAATATTTATCTATGTACAGGCAATTTTATGTCCCATGGGGTTATACTGCAACTACAGTTTTCTGCTTTTTTATTTGGGAAATGAAAATCACATTTGTTATTTTTTCTTAAGGCTACTTTTTCGTTAAGGCAAATATCTAATCAGCCAATCAAATGACAGTATCGCAATACATTTAGGCATGTAGACATGGTCAAGAAGATCTGCTGAAGTTCAAACTGAGCATCAGAATGGGGAAGAAAGGTGATTTAAGTGACTTTGAACATGGCATGGTTGCCGTACCAGGGCTGGTCGGAGTATTTCAGAAACTGTTGCTATACTGGGATTTTCACGCACAACCATCTCTAGGGTTTACAGAGAATGGTCAGGAAAAAGAGAAAATATCTAGTGAGTGACAGTTATGTGGGCGACAATGGCTTGTTAATGCCAGAGGTCAGAGGAGAATGGCCAGACTGGTTCAAGCTGATAGAAAGACAACAGTCACTCAAATAACCACTTGTTACAATCGAGGTCTGCAAAAGAGCATCTCTAAACACAGAACAGCAGGTGCCACTCCTGTCAGCTCACAACAGGAAACTGAGGCTATAATTCACACAGGCTCTCCAAAATTGGACAATGGAAGATTGTAAAAATGTTGCCTGGTCTGATGAGTCTCGATTTCTGCTGTGACATTCTGATATTAGGGTCAGAATTTGGCATAAACAACATGAAAGCATGGATCCATTGTGCCTTGTATCAGTGGTTCAGGCTGCTGGTGGTGTAATGGTGTGGAGGATATTTTCTTTGCTATTAATTTGGCTATTATAAGCTATAATTTTATGAAAAATAAAAATAATATTTCTGTGAATTTGGGATACATCACATGCTAAACAAACATTCAGCCTTCAGTTGACATATTTTTCCCCCTCTGCTTCTGTGTCTCCCTGTTGCTTATCTCTTCTCGTGTTTTGGCCTTAATCCATCAACAGCCCACCAACATACAACAGACAACCCAAATATCCTATATAGCCCACACACTTGTACATACAAAGCACAGAAGCTGTTTGAATCAATTGAAACGAGACGCTCTGCATTTCACCATAGGTCAGTTGTCTGGCTGTCTTACAATAAAATAATTTAATCCACACCAATCAGAGGTCAGGTCTCCACGGGTAACACAATTAGGAGCTGCTGTGTACAGTGTAGTCGGCTGGTTCTGTATTACATGAAAAAACAATTATGACTGAGCTATCTCTTTAACCATTAAAAACCTATCATTTTTTGGGGATCATGAATCTCCAGTATTTTATGTTTGTTTGTTTTGTAACCTATTCTAGCAGTCAGCATCAAGTGCCATACTATCATTTTAAAAAGGAGAACTTTAAGTTTCAATTTAGGTCATTTAAAGTCCCAGCTTTATCTGAGAATGGGTGGCTTTACCAGAATTTTAGAAGAACTTTACCAGAATCTAAGAACGGCAGCAACAATTTGACGACAGAACCTTTAGAAAGTTAGGTTACACTTTATTTTAAGGTGATGCAGTTACATTGTACTTGCTCAAATAAGTACAGAGTAATATTAATTAACTACATGTACTTACTATAGAGTTATGGTTATAGTTAGGGTTAAGTTTAGGGTTAGTTACTTAATTAACGTGTAACTACGTCACCTTAAATTGAAGTGTTACTGAAAGTTATACTTGGATGTTTTAAATCAAATAAAATTTTGTCTACATCTAACATTTCCTTAAAGGCACAATATTTTTTTTTTCGCCACTAGAGGCCACTTATACAAAACAAAGTCACAGCTTGATGACACCTTGATGATGCCTTGATTTTGGGGAATCATGGGAGTTGTTGTCTTCACCTCTACAGCCAGTGAAAAAGAATCCAACGGGACTCGGGCAGAAATCATATTCATAGATGAGCTAATGTATTAAAGATTTATTAACGTTACTGTTGTATAAAGCATGGTGGGGCTGAAAGCCGTCGGAGCAGAACGAGGATTGCTGGAGCGATTGATAATGAGAGACAAGCACGACACACGGCTCGAGAGCAGTGGAGCTTTTATTATGCCACCGACGGCCGCTTCTTCCGGGCATGCGTATGTGGGGTAATGCAGCACTGTTTTATTATATTAGATACATTTGAGTGTGTTGAAAGTTATGTTATAATGCTACTCTGTGTGTTCACTTGGCAGCTACTATGAGACACTTGTTGCACACTGCAGTAAGCTAGATCGATATTAGGCATGGTAAAACAGGGTACTCGCGGTAAATCAAGAAAATGAGATTTAAACAATAAGACTAAATGTGTTGAGGTATACAACAATGATTAGTTTTCTGTCGATATATGTATCCAAACAGTTGCTCACCTGTCTAGAAAACACATAATATATTAAAGCGTCTTTGGTGTTTCCATGGTTTCTACAAAATAAAAAATAAAAAAAGCGAGGGTAGCGCGGGTATGATGTCATTGATAGGCGACGCACGGACCCATGTCCTGATTAAAATTGCTTATTTCTCTGGAATTTAAACATTGTTAGAAACGTTTGGGATAATGTAATTGCACAAGTCAACAACATTTGTAACATTGTTCTAGTGGTTTTTGGATATTTCAATCCAAAAATCTTACATATTGTGTCTTTAAGCCATTATAGCCATTTATTACAATAATATTCCAAGCAATTTTCAGAAAAAAAAAAAAGGTGTATTTTATTTACTGACAATGATAGTTGATATGTCCAAAATAGTTCAGGGAATAAAGTAATACAAAGATTATAATAAAATAACCAAACACTAAATTGTTCTGTGGGACAGGTTAATTTTTTTACACATTAAATTACTGTAACACAGTAAATATTAGACTTCCAGACATCTGGGTCTGGGACACGGACAATAAAATCTATGGGATATGTAAAAGTTTTTTAAAAGTAACAAAAATAAAAGATAACATTTATTGGTTTAAAAGTTTCCAATACAGTTCCAAAGTGATCTTCGTATAACCAAAAGAAAGATGTTTTCAATCTATAGCCTAAGTTTTCATTCCGATGACCACTTAAACACTTGTCAAGCCAACACAGTGTGACAATTGTGAATGGAGAGCCCCATTCCATCTAACATCTACTCACTTACAGTATGGAAATTTATCTCCCACTACTTCTTTATGGCAAATTTATATAGGCCTATGGTCCATAGCAATAAATCGTGCTACCAACATTGATTAAATCAAACGATCGCTTAGCTCATATCACATTAAACCGTGCAAATTATTATTGTTATACTTTGTTCTCAAATTGTTAATGTTAACAACATCAGCATTGCGTGACTACGTGTATTTAGTGTGTATTAGCGTTACCTGTAGATTTCAGTTTCCGTACAGTCTAATCTTTTGCTTTTGACTACGGGTCACTTTTGATGACCATCTACCCATCACATTTGGACCTTTCTGGATTACAATCAAAATGATAGGTTTAATTATTCCAGCTGCTGTCAGAAAAGGCTATAAATGATCGGCCACCTGCAGCATCCTCACATGCCATAGCCTAGCGTAATGACGCAAAGACATGCTCGAATTTCCACCAGTCCCACTTAAATTCTAACACATTATTACAAGCTTACCGTTGTGAATTGGGATAAGGTAAGGAGATAGTTTTGAACACTGGCTGGTTATGTACTTGCTCAAAAAAGGAATTTAATTTATTTTCCATTAAAACTTTTTCGGGCTCATTTCTGGACGGAAGCGAATAACGTTGCATTGTTTGAATATTTATTGTGATTGGTCAGTTTATTCTGAGAGGAGAGTTTTCATCAACCTCCTCATGTGTGCACTTTCAGCCTCCTTCGGTCTAACTCATCCATTTTAAAATGCTATTATAATCATTATTGTTTTATTTTTGTACATACACACAATTTGTTCTACAAAACAAATTTCAAGCATTTATTACACATAAGCCTTTTGAACAAAATATCTTTAAGAAAATGACAAACACACAGGAAGTCAGATGAGTCCAAACTTTTGTCTGTTAGGTTTTTTGTTTTTTTGGTTTTTTTTATACTAATATAATACTAAAGCCCCACAATTATGTAAATTTCTCCCCACAATCACCTTATTAAAAAATGTCAAACAGATGTGCAATGGGTTTCTATAACTTTGTACACATTAGTGGATATCAAAATGCTTGTTTGGTGCCCCCTAGTGGTTATATTTCCATAATGCAGCTGCTGATGGTAGATACAAAGAATTCTGAAGAAAAAATATGTAGCCCTAGGTTAATCTACTGGGTGTGAACAATTCCTTTTATAAATGCTTCATAAATAATTCATACTCATACAAGGGCTGCACAATTCACTGGAGTAACACTGCCCTCTTGTGCTAGGGTTTTTTGTAAGATCTATGTTAATAAACAATGTAATATTATTGAAATGCCATACTGTTGTATTACATAGCCTTAAATCTCTAACAATCCAATCTTTAATTTGATCTTGAAATATCTTAGTTATTATGGATAAATAGAGTGAGAGAGAAATACTTTTTTTTTTTTTTTTTTTCAAATCTAGCATGGAATCTAAAGAGATTACATGGTAATATTGCATGTGGGATTGAATACAGTAATACCTTGATCTTACTTCTGGGTCGGAGAGGTGAAAAGACCAAGAGAGCTCTGGGGGGAAAACATGTTTTGTGCTCACCTTTGCATGTTTAAACCCATCTAATCTCAAAGACAGGCATACTTTTCTTTTCCACCAGTGTTCACTAGTTTTGATGTTTATCATAAGTAAGTCACTATAAATGTGAAAAGGTTTTTTATTTTTTTATCTCCCTCTAATTCCAAGAATAAGATCTTTGATCTTTAATCATATTTTAGGGGCTGCGAGTATAGGTTAAAGCAAAACAAACAACCATGTTAATGGGTCTGGGACTAGTTGTTACACAGAAATGTATTTATTTATTATTTATTTAAATTAACAGTATTTCACCTTTGGGAAATTGACCAAAAATACATAGGCATTTCTTGCACTAATTGTTTTTCAGGTATTCACCACAGTAAAAATGTGACAACCATGCACATAAACAGTTAGATCACAAGTGGCCTCTGACTAACCCTTTTTGCAAGACTTTTTTTATTATTATTATTTTATATTTTAGTTTTTGTGTAAATTTGGCCCATGGCATCAATTCTCAATAAAGTGTCAACAACATATTCGTAATAATTCTGCGAGACCACACAAGCCCTACCCACTCTCTGACATATTTTGTCACAGTCAGTCAAGGATAGTTCAACCAAAAATTCAAATGTTGTCATCATTTACTCACCTTTAAGTTTTTCTTCTGGTGAACACAAAGGAAGATATTTTGAAGACTGTTTATAACCAAACAGTTGTGGGGCACCATTGACTTCCATAGTATTTTTTTCCTACTTTGGAAGTCAGTGGCTACCGTCAACTGACTTGTTACCAATATTATAACAAAAAAACTTATTTTGTGTTCAACAGAAAAAAAAGAAACTCTTTGAATTTGAACAACTTGTGGGTGAGTAAGAGATGACAAAATGTTCATATTTGGATGAACTATCCCTTTAAAACATCTCAATACAGCCAGCCTAACTTAGGCAATAGCCCTTAACAACAAGCAAGCTAGTCTGGTGTTGACGTAAAATAGCAAGGTCAGAAATGTCACCAAAATTAATAAAAAAGCCCCCCATATTATGATTTGTCCTTGTATGAGTTCTTGTATTTTGTGTTTGTGACATAAAGCAATGTCACATGAGCAAGAGTAATATTTTCTCGAATATCAGCACGATTGCAAATGTGATATTCATTTTATACAACAAGTTGCTCATATGCATTGACAATTTTTAGACACAACGTTGTAAATTTTGACTCTTTTTGCTCTATTTTTCCAACAAAAATAGTTCCAGCAACACATAGAGGTGTTTCGTTCTTGAATGATTCGCCGTTTTTTAAACGAATCTGGTGTCAATGATTCAATGACCCATTTATAAAGTCAGTGGACATTGTGGGCTGCGTTTAACTCCACTTTTAGACTAAAGACCAAAGTATACTTCACTTTTTACACGTACGCGATGGTCAGCGTACGCGTGTACTGAACGCGCACTGCCAGATTTTTGTAACCGTGCATAATTTGTATGCACAGGTTGCACATGCGCATTTAATGTTTTTGCAGTATTTACATGGGTTGTAACTGACGCTAAACTGTGCATGCGTTGAGCACATGTGTACGCGTACAAGTCAAAAGAAGTATACTTTGTATGGCTGTGCGTTTAACTGTGCGCATACGCTAGCGTACGCGTAAAAAACTAAGTATACTTTCGGCTATACATTCGCAAACTTCCCTAAGCACTTCCCTTCAACTTCGTCAAGTGAGCGAGGGAAGTTTATTTGGACAGACCCTCAATCCCTCGATTTTGACTGAGGTAGCGAGTCTACTCAATATGGACACTTCAGACAGATCCATAGACCACAATGCAACACAATTGTGATGTCACAGTAGATTGCACTTAATTTACCCCCACCAGTTCCATTAAAAACACATTGCAAGGGTTCCGCCAGTAGTGAGCACTCATGCAACGTAAGTGTAACCCCTCCTGTTTGAACCCCCCACTCCAAGCAGGACTCGAACCCCAGTCCACCGGCATGAGTGTCAGACGCTCTAACAAGGAGACTAAAGGCTGCATTTATGTATTTATGAGGATCTATTGACAGAAATGCAATATAATAACTATGTTTTCAGTGGAGTATAAAGATCTTACATAATGTACCGTTATGTTTTTATTACCTTAGAAAAAGTCATTTCTATCTACATACACCGCGGGTCCCCTTACAGTGAAATCGCCATTTTGCACCGTCATGTTTCTACAGTAGCCCTAAACAGACAAACTGCTCTACAGAGCGCTAGTCACTCTCTGCTCTCTCCGACGACGTCCTTTTTGTCCTGTGCCGGCCCCCGTAGCTTCTCTATGTGCTCCGAAAGGGAGGGGTGAGCATTTGGTGATGCAATTCACAACCTCACCGATAGATGACGCTAAAATTCACACACTGCACCTTTAAGGCCGCAAAGGATACATCAGATGCGTCCTTCAAAATAAAGCACGTGAAACGAAGGCTGCCTTCCAAAGATTCTTCAAATTGAGATGGCCTTCAGCGACATTTGATGACGTGGCAGCCGAGATATTATTTAAAAGATGATCAAAAATATAACTTATTTTTTATAAATATTTATAAGAGGGATGCCCTTTTTTCACTTGAGCACCTGCCCCCCAAAATGTCTGTGCATGGCCCTGGTGACAACTATATTCCATCTCTGTTGCTGTTTGCTATATTAAATATTTACTATGTTTTCTGCCCTTTTTACAGGCTTGTATAATAAGTACTGATTTGGCTTCATCTACCCATCTATTTATCCTCTCTTCTGACCTCTTTGACCTCCAACCCCTGACACTGTGGCTCATCGCCTTTCTTAAACCCATCTGATGGCTCTCTACCTGCTCTCCACAATCTTTCTACAATCCTACATTCCCTTATCAGCACTGCCAGCTTCATTGCACTCACCATGTAATCTGTAATGCAGCGGATTATGAAGACCTTTCCCACCCCTGCCTGGCCCATGATTCGTTTTCTCTCTCTTTCTCTCTCCATTTCTCTTCTCATCCCTCTATCCCTTCCTATTTTGTACCGTGCCAGAACATTCACTTGCAGTGCAATTAGAGTCTGTCACAAGGCACAATGAGGATGTGAAATAACATGGCAATGGCAAAAGAAACAAAGGCAAGGAAAGAACGAGAGAGAAAAAAATAGACAACAGATACAAGATTCAAGAGCATCAGGATTAGAGCACTAAGAAAATCCTGAAAATACCGTTTCTGGCTGAGGGAACGGGTCTCACTGATCCCAAAACATGGCATGAATGTTTTTAGTGGGTTTTAACATCACCTCTTGTTTAAGCAACTCCACCCCCTCTTTGGATATTCTGACGACAGGGATCGTATGTCGCAAAGTTTATGTAATAATCTGAGGACAGGAACCAAGAGTGAGTGATAAAAAGGGAGGGGAGAGACAGAGGGAGGGACAGAGATGACAAGAAAGAGTTGGAGCAGTGAGAATTAGAGAAATACAAATGATGGGAGCTAAACCATCTAAAAGAAGCAGTATGAAGAAGGTAAGTTATCAGTTTTTAAATGAGCTTTTAAAAAGGATGTAGTCTGTTGTAGATTACTATTTTTTTAGTGAGACTGATTTAGAAAATGACTATTCATGCTTATTTGGCCATTGGCAGAAAGTATGTGTGATAAGTTAAGCTATTGAAATCAACTGTGTGAATTCAGTAGCAGTACTTAATAGTGTACAAACTTAAAGGGACAGTTCACTGAAATTTAAGACTTTAGAAATGTTTTATGCTCACCAAGGCTGCATTTATTTAATAAAAATACAATAGAAACTGTAATATTGTGAAATATTGTTACAATTACGACAACTGTTTTCTATTTTAATTCATTTTAAAACATATTTATGTGATGGCAAAGCTGAATTTTCAGCAACAGTTACTCCCATTTTCAGTGTCACGTGATTATTCGGAAATAATTTTGATGATTTTTTGATGATAGCTCAATAAACATTTCTTATTATTATCAATGTTGAATACCGCTGTTGTGCTTCATATTTAATAATAATCATTCTAAATGTATTTTTTTCATCATTGTGATCAATTTAATGCATCCTTCCTGAATAGAAGTACTAATTTCTTTAAAAAACTTACTGACCCAAACTTTTGAATGTATATTCAGGTATAAATATTCAGTCCTTATTTACTCACCTTCATGTTGTTCCAAACATGACTTTCTTTCATCCATGCATATTTATAGCATGAATGTCCAAGCTGCACTATTGCAATGAAAGTGAATGGTGACCATGGCTGTCAAGCAAGTTTTTTTAAGATTTCCAGTAAATAACAAGTAAGAATTCTCACTCAAAGCAAAATTGCATGACTTCAGACTTCAGTGCACACTTCATATGCACCACATTTTGATTTTATGGTGCTGTTTTAAAGCTTGCTCGCCCCTGGTTCCCATCCACTTTCATATGGAGGAGAACAGGTCAAACTTTCTGCTAAACTTCTCCTTTTGTGTTCCACGGAAGAAAGACTGACATTTTTTGGAGAACTGTTCTTTTAACTAATTCTCTGAGAGAGAAAAAAGAAAAAGAATGTAATTTATAGTATAGACAACAGCGGGATGATTTTTGACAGATAATTACACTACATACATCAGTGTAACATTTTCAGCATTAGAACCTTCTTTTTTTGTCTGGTGCGTAATGAAATGGTTCCTTGCAAAGGGGGGCCCGTCTGTGGAAGGCAGCGGGCTGCCATTGGCAACCGCCATGTTAGATGGCAACGGTGATACGGCAGCGGAGGATGATGATGATGATGAAGATTTGGGGGACGGGCAGTTTGAGGAGCCGATAAGTGCTCTGGTTCAGAACTGTACCATGCTACACAACATTGTGGGCCCCGCCTGCGTCTTCCTCCGACAGAGCTTCGCTCAGGCTCAACTTGTACGTACACACACTTACAAACGCACATTTCTTAGACACTATATGGTGAGGACAGAGAAAATCAGTGTCAGAATTCCATCAGGGAATCATATTATTATTGTCTGTCCTTTCTATCTTCAGTCAAATCCCTCACCCGTTACCATTATAATGACCCATCATCTTGCATTCCTGATAAGAGGATGCTGTGCAATGTTTTTATGTTGCCAGGTCCTTCATGCAGCATTTGTAAGAATGCATGGTTATAAATTTAAAGCACAAGTGACCATAATAGACATAAATGCAATCTGTTATACCACCTAATTACTCTCAAGTGTGAACAAGTAATTTTTAGATCAGGATGTGTGTAATATAATATACCTGAATGTGAAAACCAATGAAGTAGTTTTAGGAGAATGAAGAAATTAGTAGTTTTGAAGATTGCAATTTAGATCCTGTACCCTACAGTATTGATTAATGGGACTGAGATAGTGTAATATCCTTGTGCTGTCATGATACATATATACCATTAGCATAATGTTCTTTTTTACTCATGGGACAATCTTGGTAAAACCTCATATGTCTTTGCTGGACTGAAAAAAACAACATTTTATCGATTTTTCAACTAGCAATGGCAATTCTATCAGATCCTTATGCTAGTCTGGTGGGTGGATGTGGATAAAAATACAAAACACTAAAGAGAAAAGGTGTACAACTGTGTAGTTTCATAGTAGCTTAATGTTTCATATCAATGTCTACATCTGTCTGATAATCCCAGAATCCTTTTTGTGTGGATAGAAACTCTGGACAGGGTGTAAGCTGCAGAAATTGCTGCAAAGACGAAACTGATGCAAAACTTTCCCGAAATTATGTGACATATTTATTTATTTAGCTTAAGTTTTTTTCCCCTAAATAATATCACTAAGTAATATCACTATATATTCTAAAGTCTTATTTGATTATAGTAACACTCGTTAAGGCTGGTGCATGTTGAACAGACTATGTAAAAACTATTGTATGTTTGGAGTGAGTACACCTGATTTTCAAAAAAACAAAAACAATATTTGAATCCATTTGTTGCTTGGCAACCCAGACTCTTGTAATCTGTTCACCATAGTGACCCTATCCTTCTGCTGCTTTCATCATGCTTGCCAATTCATGGTAGTAATCAGCCTAAACACTCCCCAGCTGTGTGAATATGTTCTGGCTGGCCACTGCCAAAACACAGGCTCAGTCAATCAGATCAAAATCTAAATCACTCTACCATTTGTTATTATCTTACTTATGTAATGTGTAAATGCTGTTTCAGATGAGATTTCATTGCTTTGTTTGTTCTTTTTTTATTTGGCTGATAATGTTTAAATGAGTTTCTCTATTTCCACGAAAATGAATCTCTGACGACACACAATCCCATGTGTGCTTTTCTATCCTTTAACTTCAAATATAATCCATAATATCATAACACTGTGATTCTTGGTCGATTTTGCTTTAGGGCCTCATTATTATCAAGAGGTAATTACCAAAAACGCACAAAATCAACTGTATTGATTCTAAGGAAAATATTATGTTAAAATCATAGAAAAAACATCATGTTAAATCCTAAACTCATTAATATTACCATGAAAATTTTCATATTGTGGTAAATGAGGGAGGCATGTGTATGGTGAAACAGTAGTTAAACCCAAAATGGGCTTTATACTTTATCATTTTGTGGACTTTTTCAGAAGAACAACATAATGTCAGATTAATCATTACCTGGAAAGGAGAAGAGAAGATACTATACATAAATGTTATGTGTGAAGCCCAGTTTATATGTGGGCGCTCCCTTTGTTTTTACCTGTGATGACCGGTAATCAGAGCCTCATGTGTTCCATTCTTTCACCCCTGTGTGTCATGCAACGGTGTGCAGATGGTTGCCCTCAGAGACAATGACAGGTGTGCGTGAGGCTCGCTGGTACAATGCACTTTGAGTGACAGTTCAACATCAAGCACAGTCCAAATGCAAAGCAGATTACAGGAAAGATTATAATACAGGGTTCCGTCACATTCTAACCAATTTTTCTATGATTTTTCCCACATCATTTGATGTGTAAATTATTGTATATGTGTGTGCGTGTTCATGTTTATGTTTTTCTATCCTGGTGGGGACTTTAACCTGAATGCACACTGACTCATGGGGACTCGTGTCACCATAGGGACCTAAATTGAGGTCACCATGAGGAAACAAGCTTATAAATCATACAGAATTAGTTTTTTTTCTTTCTTTTTTTTCTTTTTTTTTGAAAATGTGAAAACCATTACGTCTGTGGAATGATAGGTGCGTCAACGCGTGTGTGTGTGTGTGTGTATGTATATCTATGTGCCTGTCCACATAATATGTTTGTCCTAATAGTTTGTCTCTGTATGTCTCTTTGAAATCTGTACTCACTACAGGACAGAGATCTACGGCCAGAGGAAATTGAAGGTACAGAAATATCCAACATCACTGATATGCTTTATTTCATTAAGAGTGATAAACCCTCCCACCAACCAAAAAAATATGGTTATTGACTTTTCTCCCTTTTTCCACATGGATTCTTGGCATTACCTCTCTCTGTTTATATATAAAAATCTACCTTCAGTCTCCTCTAAATCCCTTAAGATACATTTAAAGAAATAATTCACCCAAATAATGAAAATAATTTACTCACACTTATCTTTCCAAGACTTTTCTTTGTTCTGTGTAACACAAAAGGAGAAATTCAAAGAATGTTCCATAGCTCTCATTCACATTTCCCCATGTAAAAACGGCAAATGGTATTGGTTCTTTCCTGTCTCGCAAACAGCTGTGATTTAAATCTAATTTTTTAACTGAACTGATTACATTTCAATCTGCTCTCACACCTTAAAAGACATATGGGCCGCTGAGCTTGACAGGCTCTGATTACTATATGATTTGATCATCTCCTTTGTGTTCTATGGGAGAAAAGGCATTGGTTACTGCTTTGCAATTGCATAAGTGTGAGTCATTACTATTCCTTCAACTATTCCTTCAACAAATGATATGAGTGCCGTAACTTTATCCTTTAGAATCCTCTTACTGGACTGCCAGATTACATGTTTAATGTAAACGAAGATGCTCTCTCTCTTTCTTTCTCTGTCTTCAGAGCTGAAAGAAGCCTTTAGAGAGTTTGACAAAGATAAGGACGGCTTCATTAGCTGTAAGGATCTGGGTGAATGCATGAGGACGATGGGCTACATGCCCACAGAGATGGAGCTGATTGAACTCAGTCAGCAGATCTGTGAGTAGCTACTTTATAATTATACTAAATTATCAGGAGCATAAATATCTGAACCACTCATATAGGCTGTATTCATTCATTATACTTCTTACGTGATCGTGTGTTTGTTCACTAGGTGGCGGTAGAGTGGACTTTGAGGACTTTGTAGACCTGATGGGCCCAAAGATGTTGGCTGAGACTGCAGACATGATTGGAGTGAAAGAACTGAGAGATGCTTTTAGAGAGGTTGGTGATCCATGCTTTTGAAAACAGTAACTGTATACATAAAGTATTTACATCTTTATAATAACTGGAATGTTTATGTGAAATGTTTTGTGTCACTTATGCTCACCAAGGTTGCATTCATTTAGACCGAAAATGTCTGCAGGTCCCCTACCCTCTTGATAGAGGCCAATGCAGTCAGGAGTACTGTCTTCAGAGACAGGATTTTTAACTCAGCTGACTGCAAAGGCTCAAAGGGCGCTCTCTGCAGTGCGGTTAGCACCAGAGTTAAGTCCCAAGAGGGTATAGAGGGAGGGCGAGGCAGATTTAGTCTCTTCGCCCCCCTCGGGAACCTGACGATCAGATTGTGCTTCCCTAAAGACTTACCACCTACCATGTCATGATTAGCGGCAATAGCGGCAACATAGACTTTGAGGGTGGAGGGAGACAGCCTTCGCTCCAACCCATCCTGTAGGAAGGAAAGCACAGAACCGATCGAACATCTCCGGGGGTCTTCTCAGCAAGAAGAACACCAGTCGACGAACAGATTCCACTTCAGCGCATAGAGGCGCCTCGTAGAGGGAGCTCTAACGGAAGTGATGGTGTCTACCACAGCCTGTGGTAGGCCACCTAGAACCTCCGCGTCCCGTCCAGGGACCAGACATGGAGTTTCCAGAGGTCCGGACGCAGGTGCCATAGGGTGCCCCGTCTCTGAGTCAGGAGGTCCTTCCTCAGAGGAATGGGCCAGGGAGGTGCTGTCGCGAGAAGCACTAGTTCCGGGAACCAAGTCCGGTTGGGCCAATACGGAGCAACCAACAGGACTTGCTCCTCGTCCTCCCTGACCTTGCACAGAGTCTGTGCAAGAAGGCTTACTGGGGCAAACGCAGGTCCCCTCGGTCAGGGAATAAAACAACTGGCAGTGGGTTGTGTCCGGGGCGGCAAACAGGTCTACCTGTGCGGTCCCGAAGCGACTCCAGATCAGCTGGACCACCTGGGGATGGAGTCTCCACTCTCCGGGGAGCACTGGCTGTCGTGAGAGCTCGTCGGCCGCACGATTGAGCAGGCCCGGAATGTGAATGGCACGAAGCGACCTCAGATGCTTCTAACTCCATAGGAGGAGATGGCGGGCGAGTTGTGACATGCGATGGGAGCGTAGACCACCCTGTTTGTTGATGTACACAACGGCCGCAGTTTTGTCCGTACGGACCAGACATGCTTGCTTAGCAGCAGCGTTTTGAAGCGGCCCAGCGCAAGACGAAGTGCTAACAACTCGAGGCAATTGATATGCCATTGCAGTTGAGGCCCCGTCCACAGACCCGAAACTGCAAGCCCGTTGTACGTGGCACCCCAGCCGGTGGATGAGGCATCCATGGAGACAACAGCATGCCTGGACACTTGTTCTAGGGGAACTCCTGCCCATAGAAATGAAGGGTCCGACCACGGGCTGAAGGTTTGGCGGCACCTCAGAGTAACAGGGACACGGAGGGATCCGCTGTGCCACGCCCATCTCGGGACTCGGTTGTGTAGCCAGCGTTGAAGTGGTCTCATATGAAGCAATCCGAGCGGCGTTGCTGCGGATGCCATATGCCCCAGGAGCATCTGAAATTGTTTCAGTGGTACCGCTGTCATGCATTTGAACAATTTCAAGCAGTTCAACACCGACTGGACGCGCTCCTCGGTGACCGAATCCAGCTCCATACCGAGAAAAGAGATTCTCTGCGTGGGGCAGAGTTTGCTCTTTTCCCAGTTGACCCGAAGACCAAGGATCAGCCAGTCGTCGAGATAGTTGAGGATGTGAACTCCACGCTCTCTCATGGGAGCAATGGCCGCCTCCGCAACTTTCGTGAAGACACGGGGCGACAGGGCCAGCCCAAAGGGTAGGACTTTGTACTGATATGCTCGTCCGTCGCACGCAAAGCGTAGAAACGGTCTGTGTCGAGGGTGAATCGAGACATGAAAGTACGCGTCCTTCCGGTCGATCGCTGCAAACCAATCTTGGGGACAGATGCACTTGAAGATGCGTTTCTGCGCTAGCATTCTGAACGGTAGCTTGTGAAGGGACCGGTTCAAGAATTACAGATCCAAGATCGGCCGTAACCCACCGCCTTTCTTGGGTACAATGAAGTACGGGTTGTAGAAGCCGGTCTTCATATTGGCTGGAGGGACCGGCTCTATCGCGTCCTTCGCCAGTAGGACTGCGATCTCCGCCTGAAGCACAAGGGAATTCTCCTTCAACACAGAGGTGAAGTGAACGCCCCTGAACTTGGGGGGACGCCGGGCGAACTGAATCGCATAGCCGAGTCTGATGGTGCAGATGAGCCAGCGAGACGAGCTGGGGAGCGCTAGCCAGGCTCCCAGCAACCGTACAAGGCTGCTGCTGCGCTGGGGCGGCGGGTAGACGTCCTCTGCGACGGGCAGGCGGAGGCGCTGGAGGCAGGATGTGTTTGATCGCCTGCTTTTGCGCGGCCGAGAACTGCTGGGCAAAGCGCTCGACCACGTCGCCGAACAACCTGGCCGAGGAAACGGGGGAGTCCAGGAACCGATACTTGTCGGTCTCCCTCATGCTGGCCAGATTGAGCCAGAGATGCCGTTCCTGGACCACTAAGGTGGACATCGCCTGACTGATAGAACGGTCGGTGACTTTCGTCGCCCTGAGGGCGAGGTCCGTCGCCATCCGGAGCTCCCGGAGGAGCTCTGGGTCAGGCCTACCCTCGTGCATGTCCATGAGTGCCTGGGCCTGATGCACCTGGAGCAACGCCATGGCATGCAAGGCGGACGCAGCCTGGCCACAAGACCTGTAAGCCTTCACAGTTGCATCGCGACGGCCCGCTCCACTGGCGGGATCCCTACGTACCCCCTGGCTTGCCCGCCGTCAAGGGTAGTGAGGAGGGAGGAGCCACTAGGTCTGTTTCTGGCACTAGATGGTGTCGTCCACGACCTGGTGAGCTCCTCATGCACCTCCGGGAAGAACGGCACCAGGGCGGAACGCTGAGAACCAGCAATTTCCTCCGGAAGCTCTGCTGGCTCAGCGGGTTTGCCCTGAACGTAATCCTCAGGTCACCCCGGCCATCCGTCGAAGTAGGTCTATTATGAGAAATAGCACTAGATCGAGGTATGGGTAGGGGGACTCCGCCTTCCCGAAGATAGGTGAGTCTCGACCTAAGCGCTGAGATAGTCATGTTCCCGCAGTGGGAACATGAACTATCCACAAAAGCTGCCTCAGCGTGCTGAATGCCCAAACACATGATACAACGATTGTGACTGTCAGCTGGCGACAGGGAACGACCGCATCCAGAAACGCACGGGTGGAATGACATCTTGAAAAAGACGCAGTGTCACACCTGTATTGCTCTTTTGTGAGGAAACGCTCTTTTAGAAGTGCTGAAGCACCCAGGGAAAGACCGCGACAGCACACAGGATATAAGTGCAGCCTGTGTCTGCACTCACTGTAACAAACGCCCTCACCAAACCAACAGTTGCTGTGAGAACAGCAGTTTGTTTGTAGCAGCTGTGAACTCGCGGTCGTGCTGTTTGTGCCGTCACACCAGCACTTAATGACTTCCTCACGCTCTCTTTCTCTCTGCTGAATAGATAGGCAGTCTCGCTCTTCATCAACGCCGTTAGGCTCCGAAGTGAATGACAAGTGCGCTGCATTCGCTTCCGCTTTATACCCGCGCTGCGGGGCAGAGCACGAGATGCAAATCTCGCACGCCAATAGTCATTGGCCAGTTCTCTATATCTCGAAGCTGATAGGGGCTCCCTGAAGTGATCCCAATTCGTCAGTGAAGTCCGTCGTACGTCGAACGTGAGCTACTGAAAGGGAACAGCATTTATTTTAAATAAATAACATTATAATTGTATTTCCTGTCATTTTTTATTACTTCAATGCATCCTAATGCTGTTCACGTCCAGGTGTAGACATGTTAGACTTTAAAAGCTATAACAGAAAATCACTAAAAAGCACCAAAGAAGTAAATTAATTGTTTAGCCCACTGTAATCCCAAGTCTTGAAGTCCTGAAGTCTCACTTTTCTGTAAACTAATCTTTTAATGGATCTCTTTCTCTCAGTTTGACTCCAATGGTGATGGTCAGATCAGTCTGGCTGAACTGAGGGAAGCCATGAAGAAGCTGATGGGCGAGCAGCTCAACCACAGAGAGATTGATGAGATCCTCAGGGATGTTGACCTCAATGGAGATGGCCTGGTTGACTTTGAAGGTTAGAATTGAAATTGTTCTCTAGATTCTTGAATTTTGAACAGATTCTTGCATGTGTATTCAGATAAATCGTTTTATACTCTATAAATGCTTATGGAATGAGTAAATTATATGTATATGGCATGCTGTAGATGGATTAATACTGTATATACCCAAGCTGTTCTTTCACTGAACAACATAGATCCTAACAGATCAGTTGTAAGATGATTGTCTGCAAAGACACTTGCAAACCTAAAGAAGTACTTTGATGATTCAGCTGATTAATTGAAGAGAAAACTGTTCTTCTCTTATTATATCTCTTTAGTACATTATGCTTTATGGATGACACTGCATGCATCATTTTTAAATGAGTCAATAGTGCAATATTGTTTGTGTTATTTAAAGGGCGCGTTAGTAATATGCGCCTATACTCTCACCTAAAGGATTATTAGGAACACCTGTTCAATTTATCATTAATGCAATTATCTAATCAACCAATCACATGGCAGTTGCTTCAATGCATTTAGGGGTGTGGTCCTGGTCAAGACAATCTCCTGAACTCCAAACTGAATGTCAGAATGGGAAAGAAAGGTGATTTAAGCAATTTTGAGCGTGGCATGGTTGTTGGTGCCAGACGGGCCGGTCTGAGTATTTCACAATCTGCTCAGTTACTGGGATTTTCACACACAACCATTTCTAGAGTTTACAAAGAATGGTGTGAAAAGGGAAAAACATCCAGTATGCAGCAGTCCTGTGGGCGAAAATGCCTTGTTGATGCTAGAGGTCAGAGGAGAATGGGCCGACTGATTCAAGCTGATAGAAGAGCAACTTTGACTGAAATAACCACTCGTTACAACCGAGGTATGCAGCAAAGCATTTGTGAAGCCACAACACGCACAACCTTGAGGCGGATGGGCTACAACAGCAGAAGACCCCACCGGGTACCACTCATCTCCACTACAAATAGGAAAAAGAGGCTACAATTTGCACGAGCTCACCAAAATTGGACCGTTGAAGACTGGAAAAATGTTGCCTGGTCTGATGAGTCTCGATTTCTGTTGAGACATTCAGATGGTAGAGTCAGAATTTGCCGTAAACAGAATGAGAACATGGATCCATCATGCCTTGTTACCACTGTGCAGGCTGGTGGTGGTAGTGTAATGGTGTGGGGGATGTTTTCTTGGCACACTTTAGGCCCCTTAGTGCCAATTGGGCATCGTTTAAATGCCACGGCCTACCTGAGCATTGTTTCTGACCATGTCCACCCCTTTATGACCACCATGTACCCATCCTCTGATGGCTACTTCCAACAGGATAATGCACCATGTCACAAAGCTTGAATCATTTCAAATTGGTTTCTTGAACATGACAATGAGTTCACTGTACTAAAATGGCCCCCACAGTCACCAGATCTCAACCCAATAGAGCATCTTTGGGATGTGGTGGAACGGGAGCTTCGTGCCCTGGATGTGCATCCCACAAATCTCCATCAACTGCAAGATGCTATCCTATCAATATGGGCCAACATTTGTAAAGAATGCTTTCAGCACCTTGTTGAATCAATGCCACGTAGAATTAAGGCAGTTCTGAAGGGCGAAAGGGGGTCAAACACAGTATTAGTATGGTGTTCCTAATAATCCTTTAGGTGAGTGTAGGTGGGTGCACAACGCGCGTACACACAGGGACGCGCAGCAACTCATGCACAGTTTTAAAAATAAAAGGATTCCTCTCTGGAGAAGCGTTCAGTCTTTTCGCTCGCAAATTCCACCATGTAGGCTACATAATTAATCCGCCATGGTGCAAGCGCAACTGGCTTTTAAAGGAAATGAGACATGAGACTCTGATTGGTTTATTGCACGTTACGGCCAAAAACACCCATGACTCATTAAAAGACTAGATACAACCCGTTTCGGACACGCCCTAAGTCCACCATTGAAATAAGGCCCTGTTTATTTAAACTGAGATGACTTACACATAATGTATAAAATAGTGTAAACACTACAAAAAAGTAGTTTTTTTTGTTTGTCTCTTTGCATGGACTAACTATTTTTCACCTTACCCTCCACAGAGTTTGTCCGAATGATGTCTCGGTAACTTAGAGGACACATGACAAAGGGAGAGAACAATCAGTTTGCCAACTCCTAATGTGAAGAGTGAATATGCGTCTTCTTCAATTAACTACCTTATGTAATTAAACCATACTCATTCTCCATACAGAGACCTTTATTTCACACATTGGCTTTTATGACAAAGAGGAAAACTGTTCCAACCAACTAACCATGACCTAAAAAGACTGTCAAATTAGACCAAATATCACAACAAATGAACTAATTTATTAATTCCTCATCAGGATTGTAAGGGTATAGACAGTCTGTAGCACACATTATCTATAAAATTATGGTATTAAAAAAAAAAACGAATTTTAACAGCTGAAAATTGTACATGGTCATTGTGGACTGACAATGCAAAGGCAGATACAAATCAGTATTATGTGTGTTTTGTTAAGTAAACCACTGGCTAATGGGTCTAGAGGTCCTGTATGACGTTTTTACGACTGTATTAATGCTTTCCCTGTGGGAACAGGATATTAGCATGCAAAACTGGATATCATACAACTCTGGAAGAGTCTGGAATTATTGAACACAATTGCCAGGAGTTCCCTTAGAACCTGTTTCTGACACCCATGTGATCTTTCTTTGCATATTTTTGTGTTTAAACCAATGGTTTTTTTTTCTTTCTGTCTGTTCTTGCCAACAACACTGAACTATAAAAATAGTTAAATATTTGTATTATTTATTTATTTATTCATAAAGATTGTAAATATTCAATAACTAATTAAATTAAATGGAATTCGTTTAAATCTCTGACTGTTAACTCTTTTTTCTGAGCAACAATGGTGGTGAAAAGTTGTGAATACACAATAAAACCAATCCTTTTTACTATTCCCTAAGGTAAGGGCAAGAAGGATCTGCAAAATATGCATAATCAATACATTGATATTTCCTGTATTGAGGCTTCTAAAATCTGTGAATTCTCTCTCTGTTTTGCCAGTTCCCTGCAGTGAAGAAAAACGTAGACAGGATGAATGAAGGCCAGTAGAGTCAGGACAGTCAAGATGATGTTCACCTACAGAAATACAAAATAATTTGAGTGTTTACAGTAAAAGCTGTGAAAAAGCAAGTTAATGATAATGTCCAATTCAAGAATTAATACTATTTTATACTTAAACAAATGCTGGAAATTGTTATGGGGATCTTTTGTATGGATTCCACATTTTTCACACCTTTATTTAACTAGTCGCAGGTATTGTATGGAAGCCCATTTCTGCCACGTAAAAAAAATTATGCTTTGGACATAAAATTCATACTACTTAAAGATTATGAGATACACTAAAAAATATTTTCACTCAGAAATTGCTAGTAAATTTCACAAACAGCAAGTAACACATTGAATTAAACGTGAAATATTGAAGTAGAAAAACTGAAATAGTATTTTCTTGCAAATGTACTTTAATAATCTTTATTTACGGCGAAAAATCATTTTTGACAGCGTACTAAGTCATAATTATGAATTAAAAGGAAGAAATTGTGATAAAAAGCCATAATTCCGACATTAAAAAAATGATTTACCAAAGCATTATAATATATGAATTTCATTACATTAGATGATAAAATATTAAATTAAGTGCAACCTGCAAAGAAATTATGCTAGACCTTTTCTCAGAACTAAGTTCACATCAACAGACATGTTCCACTAACGTTTGTGAACCAGAAAGTGTGACAATATTTAATTTTGAACACAACAGTATCTCAGTATATTGTTTTATCATTTAAAACCTCTTTTTGTAAAATGTTTTGCTTGTGCTATTTAACCATATCAATTTTTTGTGTGCAAGTTTCCTGATACTTTTGGGACCACTGTATGTATATGAACCCTTTTCTAGTTGACAGTGGTGTGGAAATGAGAGATTTACATAGAAGGGGTCTCCTCCAAGAACTTTGTTGAGGGCGAAGCAGGGATACTGCAGCAGTGACACCACAGCTGATAGGGACATCACTAGCCCATACACCTTTCCAAAATGGCGGGCAGGAAACCTGTAGGAATTCGGATTCACTGAACTCTGTGGGTCTGCCAGTCTAGCGACAATCGAGATATTTATATCACCCATTTACTTACGCTATGCTGATGAACGCAGCATTCCCTCCATACAGAAAAGAGCGGTTAAGGACCTGAAGGATGAATGTGACATACTGGAGAGGGAGGAACGGAATGCTTGCACAGATGGAGAACATGAGGCACTGCAGAGAGGTGAGGAGGAGGGACAGAACGGACGAGTGCAGGTCTGCTTCCCGTTCTGACACACCTGCAAAGAGATGTGGGAAGAGTGGGAATGAGAAAGAAAAGTTAATCTTCTGTAAGTGTGTGTTATTAGAAGTCAGATCTTAATATTTCTCTGTCAACTGACCTGGACCTAGGGGTTTTCTTTTGTGTCTGTCCATTAGCAGGCCATTCCAGGGAGCACAGAGAACTCCACAGAGCTGGGTGAAAGCAAATGCATTGGTGTACTCGCTCACTGAGAATGAAAAAGAAATAAAGAATTCTTAGTCATAATAACCTATAAATTCTGCACCTATCACAGTAAGGCTTTTGAAAATGTTTCTATCAGGTGTGTTACCATTCAGAATTGTACTGAAAATTGAACAAAATCCAATTAACTTCTTGAATTTGAACTGGTGTAGCAAAGAGGATGCAGAATTGTAATTCGTTTTTCTAATTTAAGTAGAATTAAAATGAAAATTCATTAAAACTGTTGTAAGTAGTTTTAATAATACATTTCTTTTTTAATGATCACACAGCATATGGGATATTTCTAGAAATATAAGATTATAATAATAATCAGTGTTTGAAATGTCACTGATAGAAATTTGTATATATATTAAATAATTTCTATGTATTATAAAATCTATATCTATATATCATGGTTTACACAAAAGTATGAAGCTGCTTTCAACATTGATAATAATAATAATAAGAAGAAATCAGCATATTAGAATGATTTCTGAAGGATCATGTGACATAATGATGCTGAAAATTCAGCTTTGCCATCACAGGAATAAATTACATTTTAAAATATATTACAATAAAAAACAGTCCTTTTAAATTGCAATAATATTTCACAATATTACTGTTTTTATTGTATTTCTGAACACATAAAAACACAGCCTTTGTGAGAATAAGAGATTTCAGAAACATTAAACATTTTAATCATTCCAAACATTTGACTGCTAGTGTACTGTATGTACACACATATTTAAAATGTATTAAATATTTAATATATTAAAATGTAATCGTTTATGGGCCATGGTGCAAAATCACTTCATTAGCCAAATGCTTAAATTCACTACAAAGTCTGATGTGTGATTGTGTTGAATGTCTTTGAATTTAGTAAATCCTTCCTCCTGTCAATTTAATTCAAATTCCAGATCCAGAGAGCCCTACCATAAACAAAGATTTACAGAATTCATTGAAAAGCATCATTGTAGTGAGAAAACAATTTGCTTACCAATGACTGGGTCTTGGTTGGCCAGTCTGTTTAGCATTGGATTCAGAGTTCCAATGAAGAAATAATGGCGAAGCTGCATGACTGATAGCCATATGAGGTGCCATATGAAGAACCAGGACAGAACACAGTTCCTAAAACTGTCTATAGCAAAAAAGATTAAACTTTATTCAAGTCATCAATCTTATTCCTCACATTTTCTGTCAAAGTAAGATCTATGATGGCCAAGCAGCACCTTTCTCAGAGTTGTCTGTTAGCTGTAGTGAGTCGGTCTCCAGTGGCTCATCATCTACACCTCTGCCTCTGTCTGAACTCGGCTCTCGCTTTGCCTCGTACTGCTCAACAATGTAGCTATTTGATTTAGCACAGCTTATCCTGTAAATAAGGATTTGCATTTGCGTTATTATGGATTAAGATTAAGAGTATGAATTATGTCCTAAACTCTTATATATAATGTTTCTTAATGGTTCCATTAAGGAACCTTTAACATCTATGGAATCTTTTCACTGTAAAAAAAAAAAAATGTTCTTTATAGTGAAAAAAGTTTCTTTAGATTATTAAAATGTTCTTCACACCAATATTTTTTTTTTTAAGCCTTATTTTGAAACCTTAATTTTGTAAAAATGTATAGGTTTATTTTTATTATATATATACTAATTATAGAGTATATAGACTATGTTTATTTTATTTAAAATAATATGTACAATTTATTTTACATTAAAAAAATGTTTTGCAAAGAATATAAAAGTTTTATATACACCAAAATGTTGCTTATTACTTACAGTTTGGGATCAGTAAGATTTTTAATGATTGTAAAAGACTCTTATTCTCACGCAGGCTGCATTTATTTGATCAAATATACAGTAAAAAACAGTAATATTGTGAAATATCATTAGAATATTTAATTCTATTTTAATACATTTTAAAAATGTAATTTATTCCTGTGATGGTAAAGCTGAATTTTCAGCATCATTACTCCAGTCTTCAGTGCCATCATCCTTCAGAAATCATTCTAATATGCTGATTTGATACTCTAGAAACATTTATTATTATTTTCAATGTTGAAAACAGTTGTGCTGCATAATATACACTCACCTAAAGGATTATTAGGAACACCATACTAATACTGTGTTTTGAACCCCATGGCATTGATTCAACAAGGTGCTGAAAGCATTCTTTACAAATGTTGGCCCATATTGATAGGATAGCATCTTGCAGTTGATGGAGATTTGTGGGATGCACATCCAGGGCACGAAGCTCCCGTTCCACCACATCCCAAAGATGCTGTATTGGGTTGAGATCTGGTGACTGTGGGGGCCATTTTAGTACAGTGAACTCATTGTCATGTTCAAGAAACCAATTTGAAATGATTCGAGCTTTGTGACATGGTGCATTATCCTGCTGGAAGTAGCCATCAGAGGATGGGTACATGGTGGTCATAAAGGGATGGACATGGTCAGAAACAATGCTCAGGTAGGCCGTGGCATTTAAACGATGCCCAATTGGCACTAAGGGGCCTAAAGTGTGCCAAGAAAACATCCCCCACACCATTACACCACCACCACCAGCCTGCACAGTGGTAACAAGGCATGATGGATCCATTTTCTCATTCTGTTTACACCAAATTCTGACTCTACCATCTGAATGTCTCAACAGAAATCAAGACTCATCAGACCAGGCAACATTTTTCCAGTCTTCAACTGTCCAATTTTGGTGAGCTTGTGCAAATTGTAGCCTCTTTTTCCTATTTGTAGTGGAGATGAGTGGTACCCGGTGGGGTCTTCTGCTGTTGTAGCCCATCCGCCTCAAGGTTGTGCGTGTTGTGGCTTCACAAATGCTTTGCTGCATACCTCGGTTGTAACGAGTGGTTATTTCAGTCAAAGTTGCTCTTCTATCAGCTTGAATCAGTTGGCCCATTCTCCTCTGACCTCTAGCATCAACAAGGCATTTTCGCCCACAGGACTGCCGCATACTGGATGTTTTTCCCTTTTCACACCATTCTTTGTAAACTCTAGAAATGGTTGTGTGTGAAAATCCCAGTAACTGAGCAGATTGTGAAATACTCAGACCGGCCCGTCTGGCACCAACAACCATGCCACTCTCAAAATTGCTTAAATCACCTTTCTTTCCCATTCTGACATTCAGTTTGGAGTTCAGGAGATTGTCTTGACCAGGACCACACCCCTAAATGCATTGAAGCAACTGCCATGTGATTGGTTGATTAGATAATTGCATTAATGAGAAATTGAACAGGTGTTCCTAATAATCCTTTAGGTGAGTGTAATTTTGATGAATAGAAAGTTCAAAAGAACTGCAAATATTCAAATAGAAATCTTCAATGTAAAAGTCACTTTTGATATAATGCATCTTTGAACTTAAAGTATTATAAATAATTTTACTGACCCCAAACTTTTGAACGGTAATATATATTTTACTAATCATTTCACTCACCCATATTTGTAGTCCTCTGGGATGGGATAGGGAATGTGTGATGTTGGCATAAGGAAGAGAGTCCGGAGGAGATGAATAAGATTACAGGCTGAGAGGAAGAGGAATGAAGAGCGAAGAGAGACCCCTTTCTCATAAAGCACCTTCAGAAAAGGTTATACAGGGTTTCATGGGTTGCAGTATGAGCAGCTGATAAACACTTTTTTAAAATCACAGTGAAAAAACTTTAACATAGGATTAACATAGGACTATATACGCCAATCATGCATTACATTATGACCACTGACAGGTGAAGTGAATAACACTGATTATCTCTTCATCACGGCACCTGTTAGTGGGTGGGATATATTAGGCAGCAAGTGAACATTTTGTCCTCAAAGTTGATGTGTTAGAAGCAGGAAAAATGGGCAAGCGTAAGGACTTGAGCGAGTTTGACAAGGGCCAAATTGTGATGGCTAGACAACTGGGTCAGAGAATCTCCAAAACTGCAGCTCTTGTGGGGTGTTCCCAGTCTGCAGTGGTCAGTATCTATCAAAAGTGGTCCAAGGAAGGAACAGTGGTGAACCGGCGACAGGGTCATGGGCTGCCAAGGCTCATTGATGCACGTGGGGAGCAAAGGCTGGCCCGTGTGGTCCAATCAAACAAACAAGCTACTGTAGCTCAAATTGATCAAGAAGTTAATGCTGGTTCTGATAGAAAGGTGTCAGAATACACAGTGCATCACAGTTTGTTGCATATGGGGCTGCATAGCCGCAGACCAGTCAGGGTGCCCATGCTGACTCCTGTCCACCGCGGAAAGTGCCAACAGGGGGCACTGGACCACGGAGCAATGGAAGAAAACCACCTGGTCTGATGAATCACGTTTTCTTTTACATCACGTGGATGGCCGGGTGTGTGTGCGTTGCTTACCTGGGGAACACATGGCACCAAAATGCACTATGGGAAGAAAGCAAGCAGACGGATGCAGTGTGAAGTCATTCGTACAAATTCATACGAATTGGTAAACTCGTACAATACGTACAATTTAGCAAAAATCCTACAAATTCGTACAAGTGAGGTTGTACAAATTTGTACGAATTAGCCACCTCGTAAAATATGTACGAATTGCTGTGAGATCAGCTTGGATGTGCTGAACAAACAATTCCGATCCATGGAGGCCCCACCTCGCAACTTACAGGACTTAAAGGATCTGCTGCTAACATCTTGGTGCCAGATACCACAGCACACCTTCAAGGGGTCTAGTAGAGTCCATGCCTCGACGGGTCAGGGCTGTTTTTCAGAATATTACACAATTAAACAATATTAGGTCATAATGTTATGCCTGATCAGTGTATATAGTCTACACACACACACACACACACACATATATATATATATATATATATATATATATATATATGTATACATACATACGGTATGTGTGTGTAATTCTTACCTTAATGATGAGAAAGATAACTGATGAAGAGTCAAAGGCCCCATTATAGACTGTAATAATGGTTGATCTATGAGTGCCAAAGAGGTTCCCCACCTGTAATGAGGATAATATGAGCAATTTAGCATTTTGCATGTATGAAATATAATCCTTCATGAACATACCTGCATATTTGTCATTAGAAATAAAACACCCCCCACAGCTATGAAGGACAGAGCAGGAAAAAGCAAAAAATAGAGAGCTGTTTGAGGAAAAAGAGAGGAAAATTAGTCATACTAAATCAGCCAATGACATGTGTATTAGTTAACTTTTTTCAGTCATTCTTTACCTTTATTGGACAATGCCACAATAAAAGTGCCGGTGGTATAAAGAAATCTATACAAAAACAATGATTATATAATTGCCATTAGTATAAAAATGGTACACGTTATCATTTACTTTATTGACCTTTTCCTTATCACATATTTTAGTAATCATCATTTTCAAAAATTCATCCTGTGAAAACACTGCAGTACCATGAAAATGGTGCTTTAAAACCTTTTAGTGGGCTTGATTTTTGTGATATCAGAATTTTGGAACACAACTTGGTTAGCAATTTTACAGTCCAAATTTTGTACAAAATATATTTTGTATCAAATAAAAAAATGTGTTCAGTACATTTTGCATTACAGTACTTAACTTAAACTTCTGTAACTGTTTTACACTTTCATTTTTTGTAGTGTTCTCACTTTTGCAATAATCTTCTGAGTTTAAAAAGAAACAATTTAAGTTCAGATCTATGCCAAAAAGGGTGGCAGTTAACAGGTTAATTGTACAAATATCATTGTGTTGATTCAGATTCCCTTTTACTAGAGAACAAGTAGCAAATAACATTACACAACAGCTTACATTTGCAAATATTTCCGGCAGTGTCAACAAATGTTACTTAAGGGCTGTTTTTTAAGGGCAGTGCACAAAGCCCTGTTTTTGGAGTCCAGTCAAACGCCCACGATGATTTCTACTATCTGCTTAAAGCACACCCCACTCACAATCAGATAAACTTCTTGCCTCCACTGTAGAGAGACACAGCAGTTATGTTAATTCTTGCCTGATCTTGATGTTTTACATCCTACGAGGAACTAACTCACATAGCCAAAAATCGCGTTGCCATCGTGCCAAAGTGGTCGTAGACAAATCCATTGGGCAAAGTGAGAAAGTTGTTCATGAACGAGGCCACGGTAAAGACCAATGAGAAATTCTCATCTTGCAGACTGCAATCTAAAGCGAAAAACAGATAAGCAGGTAAACAGAAATGAAAAGCATAAAATGAAGTGAACCATCTAATACATTAAAAGCCACCATTGTAAATTACCTCACCTGAGCCAAGTTCTCCACTAGCATTTGTCACATCGATGCATAGGTCGCTGAAGTAGCCATCTGTCTTGAGGACAAATACAAGAGACGCCCAGCCAAACACAACTCCAGCGAAACACAAGCACTCCAGCAGTCCTGTAGCCAGAGTCAGCTTGTACCTCACCCCTGTCCCAGATGATCCCTTGCATCCTGGCATCCTCTACGTCCACACCATCAGGTTCAGGAACATTTTTAGAACTATCCACTTGTATAGGAAAGTGCACTGTATATGCTTGCCAATGTATCTGTTTAAAAAATTATTTTAATTTCGAACGCATTGTCCTTTTTCTCTAAACTAATTGCTGATCCATTTCTCGTTTGTGTGTTACAGCTTGCTCGTATTTGACCAGAAACACACCACACAAGCCAATATATGGTGGTAGAGATAAAGCTTGCCACGTGTTTGAACTAAATTTAAGTTGTGCATGCTCTTCTTAAGGGAGGGAGCTAAAGATCTTCTGTTGAAAACAACTTGACAACATTTAAGATGCATGCATAAGGAATGTATTATTATTAATACTACTCATTTGTGTGATCCCAATTATGCATGTTTGTTCTCAGCATCTTTGTATGCTACTATCCTTTGAGTTTGAAGACCTGTCCCTAAAATTCTGACCCTCTTTAACTGTGCATGTGTCTGAAGTTTTGTAAAACTGCAAGAAGAGACAGACAAAGCAATGTTTTAAGTCAAATTTTACAGGCAATATTCCATGTAATGAATATAAACTAAAGAATTCTGCCAAAACATACATATGTTGTAGTTTTATCTATCAATACCACACGGCTCCCTGAAACACATGATTCTAATTGATCAGCACTGATCGGCGACCAAGTGTTTTTGTATAATGATCCCTAAACTGGATATTTACCTGTGTTACTTTCATATCACTTTCGTCTTTTTTGAATCGCAAATTACAGTCTTTAACAAGCACCATCATCAGCATCATGGAGTCACGAGACATACTGTCTGTAATAAATAGCTCTGAGATCATTTATTTATATGGCGAACATAAAATATTGATAGATGTCTAGAGGCTTGGGAATTCCCAATCAAAACAGTAACACGAAAAATGTGAATGGATGCAGAGTTTACATATTAACTTGATTTGCTTAATAATAATAATAATATTAATCAATTATAAGTGTTAGGACAATTGTTTTCTATCATTTTTACATTTTATGTTTTAAGACACGAAAAAATAAATATGTAATTTTACATGCCTTTATATATGTAAAAGAGAAGATAGACCTTGTTTACAGCAGCACCATCTTTGATTTGTAACGGGAATGAAAGCAAAGCTGTGAGGGATAGACATAGGCTACATCTCTTCAGTGGACATAAAATTTCAGTAGACAAAAAAAAAAAAACATGAGCAATGGAAAATTATAAATGATCTAGGAGCTTTATACAGCTTTTGACAGTCGATGCAATGCAAAACACGGTAGTCTATGCCTCACAGCTTTGGGGAAGTTACTTTGATGAAAGATTACGAGGGCACATTCATTTCTTTTTTAAAAGATGTGCACGGATAAATCAAAAACTCAGATCAATATCTCATGTCCACGTTTAGCCAGATAGCCTATAAGAGACCCCGACGCAAAGAGATGTCTAATCACCCCGATAATCACCGGCTGGCTGTATACTTTCCCTTACATAACTGTGATTTAGCAGTTAAGACATGCTGCTGCAGTGTCTAGTTTTCTTGAAATGTGACATTAGGGTAAAACTGTAGTTGATCACTGATTGCACACATGCGCGCGCTCTATGTGGACAGTTGACTAATCCAGATTAACATGTATGCGCGCTCTAATCTCTCCAACAAGAACAACAGTCTTCCCCGTCCACCGTTTTCAATGTAAAAGCGATAATGTAAAAGATATAACAGATGCAGGCGATATCCGATATAATCATAAGAGAGCGTAAAATCAAATTAAATTAAATCCGTCTAAAATTAGGCTAAATTAATTCTGTTGACTCCGTTTCCATTCCAGTTTTTGGCAATAATACAGTCCTTGTGCATCAGTCAAGTAACCAAAATTAACATTTAAATAGTTTCTCCATACAAAAAGTGAGTATGTTTGCGTAGACATCTACTCACAACTGTCTTCTGTCACATTGATGTGAATGACGGATTTGCTGAAGCGATGTAAATTCCCGTTTCGAGTTAAACAACCTGTGCACGTCAATGCGCGTTCATGAGCCTGGCAATTACTCAAAGGTAGTGAACACGAATGTGTTTAGCACAAACTAATATTACAGATTTATCAGCAACAGTCCACATCATTATTTTAAAATAATTACATTCTTAATGCATGACTACATAAAAAAAAAAAAAAACACGAATATACTAACTTTTTAGTCCTACAGCCAATATGTGTAATCCAACGGTTGGGTTAAAAAAACAACTGTATACTGTGTATACAGGCCTATATATAGTATTTTGTACCGTTTTAGTGCAAAGTGCCACCTCTTTAATGTGCAGATGTGTAAGGGAAAGCAGAGCAGGCGAAAACAATGATATGACCAGGTAAAGTTAAATAATGGACTTGCAGTCCCTGACCTACATCTACCCTGCCTGGTTGAATAAATAATTAAATCTTGTGGCCATCTGGCTCCCTCTTGTGGATTGACATGTGTGTGTTTGATCTTGAGTGTGAGGCAGGTGCTGAAAGACTCGTAAAAATATACTTATTTGTGGTCAAGGTGAAGCTCTGGATAAAATGTATGTGTCTGTGTGTGTGCAAGAGAAAACCTGGATACTAAAAGTATGTAAAAAAATAAATAAATAATAAATAAATAAAATAAAATAAAAGAACAGGAAGCATGATTGCACAGAAGCATGACACACTAAACTGGAAACAGACATAACCCAATAAGTGATACTCAAAACATACTTGATAAAAAATACTATAATACTGAAACAAAAAATTTAAGTACTATAGAATCCTCCAATAAGCACATGCACTGTTAAAGCTAAACAGTCATTGATCAAAATCTGGAAAATGACAAAGATTTTTAGCCTATGAGCATACAACCATTATGAACAGGTAGCAGAATCTATAGGACATTTTCATTCAGATTGCTTAGCCAATATATATTTTTTAACATCATAATAAAATTGTTAGACTTTCTCAATGTAACTTACCTCTCGTCTGAGTTTGGGAAGAGCAGAACAGAAAAAATTGCTTTGTAATATTTTACCATCAGATCATTCATGTAGGTTACAAGTAGGCTACAGTGATAGGCACCTGTAGTATCCTCTGATGGACACTAGATGGAGCCAAGATAACCCTGACCAGCCCTCTTACGACTCACCTGCTCTGCTCAACATCATGAGTCATCTGTTGTGCACCATGCAAAGTTTGATCTCATTTCATACACCGCCACATTTGCCAGATATAATCATTCTGCAACTGGTCCTAACATCTCTGCACTTCCTTCATGTAAACTCAATGAGCTCTTTCTTGGTTTTGCCACCTATGTGTCATTCCTTACAGCTGAGTTTGCATTCATGTTGTGATGTAAATATAAACCTGTCTTACTTCAACTGCTGGACCACTGGTGAGGCATATGTCACCTGCCAGAATCATCTACCTATTTCTGTCCTGAGATATGAACAATGCTAGATGGTTGCTTCCTTTTATATTTTTTGTCAGAGTCTCCTAGAGTCTAGCTCCTCATTGGTGACAATCTATTTGATGATGTTGTATCTCAGGGACTTTTCAAGAAAGGCTGCATTATGTGTGAAATATGCCACATCTTGAATTTACACAGCAGAGCTCCATATTTGTGTTGAAGATTCTCCACTTAATGTTAAAAGAATCTGTTTGAGCTCCAAACTAGTATAAGGCGTCTGTTGCCTTGCCAGCACTTATTTGTTTTTTTTTTTATCAGTCCTTGAAATGGTCATGGATTCCACTCTGACCTTTAATTGTGGCATTCTGAGAGAACATTGGAAACTATTCTAAGCAGGCACAGAATAAACAATTGACCCAAAGGGACATTCGCTACTTTTCAAAAGTTTGGGCTGGGTAAGATTTTATGCTCACAATGCTGCATTTTTTTTAGCTGCAAATGATCAAAAATGCAGTATACAGAAATATTGTAAAAATGTATTACAATTTTAAATAACTGTTTTCTATTTTAATATATTTTAAAATTTGATTTATTCCTGTGATGGTAAAGCTGAATTTTCAGCATCATTACTCCAGTCTTCAGTGTAACATGATCCTTCAGAAATCATACTAATATGCTGATTTGCTGCTCAAGAAACATTTCTTATTGTTATCAATGCTGAATGCTTTTTTTTTTTTTTTTTTGGAAACTGTGATACTTTTTTTCAGGATTCTTTAATGAGTAGAAAAGAACAGCATTTATTTGAAATAGATATAATTTATATCTTTTGTAACAATATAAATGTTTCTCTCTCTCTTTTTTTTTATCAGTTTAAGGTATCCTTGCTGAATAAAAGTATTCAATTCATTCAAAAGACCGGTAGTATATGTTGAATGGCCACTTTGGGGCCTAAAACTGGATAATGCATGAAATTAGTATCACTGTAGAAGTGTGTCATAATAAAGAAATTATATTTGTATAATATATGTTTGTTTTAGGGGGATTGGTGTTACATACCCCTTATAATGCAAAATGTATTTATCCTTTCCAAAAGCGAAAACCAAAAGATAAAAAAATACCAAAAGATAGCAATTAAGCAGCTTTGCATCATATTCATTATTATTATTCAATATTTGATAAAGCCTGAGAAATGGAATATTAGTTGTTGCGGTGATCCTAGCCTCATTTGATTTGTGATTAAATTGCTCCCTATATTTGCTAGGGCTAGTTTTAGCAACAAACTGCCCAGTGGCTAACAATATGCCATGTGAACTTTAACTGACACTGATGTGCAACATCACATGGACAACTGTGGAATTCTCTACATTGTAGCTGCTGAAAGTTTTTGTGTGCCCTAGGGTCAAGGGAGTGACCTATGAACCTATAAGGCGCTATACTGTGTGCTCCTATACTCGCAGGACAACTTTGACTCAACTCCATATTGACTGGTTGTGCTGAGTTCAGTTCTCAACATCAACTGAACTGAGTTTTAATATCATCTTGATTTCCTGGGTGGGGAACTCAGTGTTCCTGTAATCTCCCACATTTAAATGAAAGGTTCAGATGACTATGACCAGATATGACTGATGCTTCACTGGCTCATAGAGACTGATCATGAGTCATTCTGGTTTAAGCTGATAGGAAATGAGTTGATTATCTATAACATTTGAACTTCAATTTCAAGTTTAAAAGGAGATACAGACAAAACACAGACACTTTCTATCAACAGATATTTCATTGACCTTTAAAAACCTTTGTTGAAAGCTTGAACAAGCTATCACAAACACCCAATATCACTGTTTTCTTCTTTTATTAATTATGCTGTAATTCTAAAATAGTCTGTTTCTCAAAATTTCCAGTGACACATCCCTCTGGTGGCCTCAGGAAGTCTTCTAAGCAACAGACAGAAATTATGGACTTAGATGGACCATGGCATTAATAATTCATACGGTTTTAATGCAATGTCAGTTCTGTGCAGTGGTAACAAGTGAAGGTCCATCAAGATAATCAAAAATACAAAAATAATCTCAAAATTGTCAAACTTGTAAATGACCCAACCTCATATTTCATCAAAAATGCATGTGATGGCAAGATTAATGCAATTCATACGAATTAAAAGATTCTTGAGGCACCATTTACACAGTTTGAACCCTGTGGAGAACCATAATCTGGCAATCTGAGGAACTAAGTATTATTTGATTTTCATACCGTCCTAGGATAAAAAAATAAGATAACTAAAATGAGGAAATACAAAATACAGAAATAAATAACTATGTATATGCAAATATTAGATAAACTAAACTCTGAAAAAAATGTGACAGATTAAGTTATTAATAAAAGGAGTGATTTAATAAATACTACATACGAGAAAAACTTACAGTAGCCTAGCCTAGTACAGGTTATTTATTTATTTATTTATTGTTGTTTTTTTAATTTAATTTTACTATATTGTTTTTTGTTCCCCATAAACTATTCCGTTTTGTTGGGATTCTCTTAACTCCCTTAACTCGATTCCAATCAATCTAACAATCAGTTACCGCGAAAAGTCGTTGTTTCGTGGCATATAATATGAACAATGCAGGTGTGTCTGACACACAATTCACACGACAACAAATAACGATTAATGCGTTTAAGTTTAAAGAACCGTTTTTGCGATGTAATATTACGTTTTTCTTTCGCTTGCATATTAAAAAGTCCGTGTGTCCCCGCCCAAGCGGTGTCGGTGAGCTGAACTCCTGTTTCACAGGGGAGGGGTCAGACGCTTCACAGTGGGACGACGAGCAAAGAGAGGAGTGAACAAGGGGAGCGAGATAGATTGGTGGGTTTTTAAAAAGACTGCTTAAATTTGTTCATCTCAGGTTTCTTCTTTGTTTTGCTTCATCCAGGGGAAACGCGTTACAGGCCACGCGTTAGAAAGCCAACTCATAAAATAGGGCAGATGCGTCTAGCGTAGCGTGGGGCTGAAACGCCCAAATATAGAGCAGCAAACGTTTGGAATTACAATCACTTCCTACCGCTTGGAAAATCTGAAACTGGCCATAGAGAAGCCCGTTTCGATAGGCCACGACCTCACATCGGGACTTTAACGAAACCAAAAACAAAGGTAGACACTATGGAAACTCTTCTGTTTGCTCTGTTCTCTCTGTGGGCTTTCTTTGTTGTCCTCTGGTTTTCCCTGTTTGGCCTCTTAATTGTGGAGTAGAACAAAGTTAGCCAGCTCTCCATGTTAGCAAGGCTAGTGGAGTTAGCTGTCGTGCTAATCCAAATGGCACGAGCGTGTGAGGTTCATCGGGACGGAGGAAGCTTGTTTCCCTGAAATTCCTTAAAGTTCATCTTTAAATCAAGTGCATAGTCTTTTCCTTATATTGTAATGCAGGCTTCGTGAAGGAAACATTGGTAGCGCAGTGGTAGTTTTCCTCCAACCGTATTGCAGATATCCAGGATAAATAAATAGAACCGATAAAGTTATTGTTTTTTAATAACTCTTACTTTGAGTAACTTAAATATTATGAAAATGTTAAAGCCATCATTTCTGCAAATGAATGCCGATTCGTGCCTCATCTATAATGTGGCGATTTCAATAGTTTATACACCTCAGTTAGACTTTTCCTCCGTTTTGCACTTTCAGGACTCTAATGTATTTTGATAGAATTGTAGGTGTTGTCATTATGATTTCTATATGTGAATTTAAAGTGGATAGTAATGCATGTGTGGGTGAATACATGGCAGTGAGGGTGAAGTGTTCACTGCAGTGAAGTAAAACAGGGCAAGGCCCATCAACACACCTGGGTTTGCGGAAGTCACCTGACCGTTTTAAAAATCATTTGTTTTTTTGATGAAACGAGTTGCAAAATGTAGTTAGCCCGTGTATTTTATAGATTTTGTAGTTCAATCTAATGAATCTGTGACTCTTAATGAATTACTGTTTTTTTTAAAAAAAGAAATGATTTCTAAGTGAGAATTAATGAGTTTAAAATTGTGATTTCTAGCACAGTATATTGGTTCGGTTCGGTTCACATTGGCTGTTTTGTTTTCAAATATGTAGCATCACATTCGCACTTACTGCTTTACCTGAACTGATCGGAGCCTCACAGGTGCAACGACTATTTCTCAGGTTTACATGATTGACTCCGAATAGTGTTTTTTTCCCCAGAAGAGGGCGAAATTCAGTCAGTTAACTCATAGGGTATATGCAATAATCATTACGAAAAAAAGTTTGGAAACCTGTTGAGTTAGTATTTTAGGGAAAGGGTGTGTGTATGTGGGGGATGGGAAAGGCGCGGTTCTGTGTGTGTTAACAGTGACTCTCATTTACACACAACCCGTGTGAAGCAGCAGGTTAAACTGTGTGGATGTGCGCAACTTCATGTCTATTGAGTCCAATGTGAAACTCAGCGTGAGTCAGTGCCGCTCATGATGCTTATCAGACCCTGAGCAAAAAGCCTCAGCGCAGGAATGTTTGGGATTTTTGATACTCGTCTACCATGACCTGAGAAGGCCGGTACATGTGTGTACACGCCCGATTTGAGACGCCCCCCACCCCTGGAGGAGGCTGGATTCTCCAGGCCGTTAGGCTACTAAAGAATTTCTCAAAAGCTGTGAGGGGAGGTGTGTCTTTGAAGACGACTCCTCAATGACGGGTAACCAAATAGTTTGACCGCTGTAATGACCGGTTTTAATGTGAGGACCATGCAGGGTGTGTCTTTCAAGCGCGGAAGGCCACAGCGCTGTTATTAAAAACACTGTTTAATCATTTCTTAAGTAACATGCATTCAAAATACAGTTAACATTGCATACCTGTACATAATTTGTGCGGCAATTGAAAAATGTATGGAAATGCATACAGTATGTTGACGGGCAGGTAGGACATCGTATCATTGCCTTCGGACCGATGTTTTTGCTCCCGACACTTACACTTTAGATGGATAGATGGGCAGGCAGGCCACTTCTATGTATTAAAAATGTGACTAAATGCCGTTTAGTGGAATTAAACACCTCTGATTGCCCATTGTGCTCAAGCGCAAATATGTCTGGCTTTAATGATCAGCGCTTTAAAACATATTGTAAATATACATCAATGATGCTTTTCACCGAGTGCTTACACGGATACACACAGGAGCGTTTGAAAGCAGGCGTCTATCAGTGGACTGATTTCAAACGCTCCCGCTTTCAAACATTCCTGTGTGTTGATCATTGTAGCTAATCAGATATATCCGTTGAGCGTGTGAACACAATGGCCAATCAGAGGTGTTTACGATTCTGCTCAACAGAGCTCAGTCACATTTTTAAAATGTCGTATTTAAAAAAAAAAAAAAAAAAATGGTACTTTTGACAACACTACTTCTATGATTGTTTGCTATCAGGATGTGAAGCCAGTTTTAACCAGAATAACAGTTTTTATGGGTGGGAAATTGCCTACCCTACCTTTTAAGTTTGCAATTTTTTTTCTTATGAGATTTAGCTAAAAAATCTAATTTTTGTTGTTGATAATAATATTATTATTATTATTATTATTATTATTATTATTATTATTATCATCATTTTAAATGTTGAAAAAAGTTTTGAAACTCTAAAAGAACAGTTCAGGAACTTGGCCACTAAGTGTACAAATTTGTCTATGAAGTTTAGCTAAAATTACAGATCTTACAGAATAAATTCAAAACCATTTGTAATTTATTACATTGCTTACTTTTTAAATGCCTATTTTATATATATATATCTCAAAAATGTATGAATAAGTAAAAGTAAGATGTTCTACTTCATGTTAGTGACGTGTATGGTAACCCATACTCAGAACTTTTCCTCTACATTTAACCCATCTAAGTTAGTGAGCACGCGTTAGGAGCAGTGAGTAGTGAACGCACACACAGTGAACGCACACACATACTGCAAACCGTGGGCACACACGCCCGGAGCAGTGGGCTGCCGTTTTTGTTGTTGTGCCCAGGGAGCGATTGGGGGTTTCCAGTCTGACTCTAACCATTAGGCCACGACTGCCCCACAACTGTTTGGACAGTGACTGTTCACAATATGCTATGGCCTCTCATATCTTTTTGCTTAAAGGGATCACTCAAAAATTAAAATTTTATAATTTACTCACTCACCCTGCATGACTTTCTTTCTTGTGCTTTTTTCTTTTTTTAGAGATTGTTGCTTACCAAACAGTTTTGGTGACCGTAGACTTCCATTTTATGGACAATAGAACACAGAGTCATTTCTGAATCATCTTTTATTCCACAGAAGAAAAAGGAAGATTTGAAATATGAGCGGGATTAAACGATGACTCTTTCCATTTTGGGTGAACTATCAATTGAAACGTTACATATTGTCAATGGCAGCTAATTTAGCAATTAAAGAATGGACAGGATAAATGGTGTGTAAAATTAACATGAACCTCTTATCTTATTTTAAAACATATTTGAAGAGAACCAACCATCCAGTCTTTTATTTATTACTGTCAAAAAAGCTTTATTTTGTTTTTGAAAAACTGGTTGATCCCATCGAACCCAGTTTGTGAGTAATTGTTATAGTTTTGATTTTACTTTAAGAAGTTCAATTGGAGATGAAGGCCTTGCTTAAGTTATTCTTCCAAATGTATAGGGAAGTCTCATGTACTCCTAAGTTGTTAATATGATAATTTCAGTTCTATCAAAAATGGTCCACTCCAATATATGAATTATATCTCTGTTGAACCAATTAAATAAAATACTTTAGCCCTAGTTCTATTGCATTTCTTGCAAAGGAAAGAGCTGTGTGGAGAGAAAAAGTGCTACTAATAGTTCTTCTAAGCAAGGAGTGCATGGTTTAAAAAAAGCACATCCTCTTTTCCCTTAGTGGTTTACAGCACTATACTTTAAATGTTCAAATTTCAGGCAGTGTCATTACAGGAAAAGTAAAGACGCTCCGCCCATGGTTTGTTACCTTTTACCTGCAGTAACGTTCTCAGGTTGATATTTAAAAAGTGTTACGTCACCGGCACTCCCGTTTCCTGGTCTATGCGGTGTGACTGCAAGCTGTCTGAATGAGAAGTGAAGGCTATAATGTGTAATGACTGATTGACGTGTCCGTGCAGAAAAGGTCAGTAGATGCTTCCCTAATGCATTGAGACTTCAACACGCACTGAGCGCGGGTAGTGTTTCGAATGTTAGTGGGTTAAAGCGCATGGCTGATCATAGAATCATTTGACTGCCTGTGTACCAAAGTTCACTGAGCATTAGTTTGGAGCCAGGCCAGTGCTGATGGTGTTGCTCTTTACATTTCAGGCTCAGCATTGCCTGAGTCAGCAGGAACCAAGAAGCATGCGTGATGTTTGGTGAAATAGTACTACAAATGCTATTATTGGAATTCTCGCATTGGTATGTGCATTTAAAAGGTGTTTTCCTACCCGAGACACCTGTATTGACTTTGTCTCAAAGTCACTCCATATAAAGGCACATTATAGTCAACGTATTGTTTTTCTTCCCATAATCCACATATTTGGCGCAGAAGTCAGCAGCTGTTGTCTGAATTGCCTCCCACATGCATATGATCATATTTGACTGCCTGCTGCAGCTGCAGTCTGTTATACAGCATGATCTATTTACTTGTCCTTAATGTGTTTAAACTGTGTCCTGTTATACTCACTATAAGTGCTATCTCGGCCCAAGGTGTTTAGAGTTTGGATGCTTAGTGGCTTAGGTGTCTAATACTTCTGCTATCCCATTAGAAATGAATTACTCAGGCTTATGTTTAATACTTTCAGAGTTCTAGAATCCAGTGGTTTTGATGATGCGTTGACGTCACGTCACACAGGACACTTTCTCTGTAATTCCACCAGAGCTCAGGGCAGTCTTGGTGGGGTTTTGGTGCTTGATGAATCACAGTTTTTTTTTTTTTTTTTTTGTTAATTTGGACTGGCATTTGACCAGATGTTTTTTTTTTTTTTTTTTTTTTTTTTTTTTTTTTTTTTTGTGCCAGTGATGCTGGGTTTTTGTTGCATAGTTCAGCACACTGAACTCTGCAGGTATAGTGTACCTGTGGTGTTAAATCATGTTTTTTCATGATTTTTGCCCAAGTTTCAGGGTGTTCTAGGTCAGGTCTATTTAGAGAGTCATCCCATGGCAGTTTTCTCCTTAGAAGACGAGAACTCTTGCAGTTGGTTTAGTGTCCTGTGGAGGCCTATTTGTAACGCACTTGAAAAATGCAGCATCCGTAGGTTGTAAGGCATCAAGGCCATGTTCAAGTCCAATATTTGTGTAATATCCTGTCTGCTAAGTTTGTGACTTGGATGACCAGTTTCCTTATTCCTGATACCTTCCTACAAAGTTGCTGTCTGTGAATTCATTGATTGACTAGTCAGCAAGACAGCTGCCTTCTGTTTCGGACACGGCTAAAGATTTGTTAACCACAATCCACTAGACATTATGCCTATAACACAACACTAGTTGTTTTGTGGACTTTGTGTCGCTTCCTTGTGTCATTACGGTTAAGTAGTTACATCAAAATTGACATGAAATGGATATCCACCTTGTTATATGTATTATGTTTTTTTGATTCATCTTAATGATTTTACTGTGAAATTAATCCATGCCTTTTTTATAGTTTATTTGACCATGTAATGTTTCATCAAAGTCATGACTCAGTCTTCCGGTGAAACGACAGACTTCTCCAATCATTTCATACACATAATGTACACTGGCGTCTTTCAGTCGACCACAAGGTCATGTTTAGATCTGCCTCCATCTATTCATCAACCGATGAATTGATCTAAATCGATGATAATTTTTACTCTGATGTACATCACCATATGGAAGAAATGGTCTGTTGCTACTTCTGTTAGATTGCGACTTGACTGTTTTTGCGACTACTTTCATTTGAATTAACATTTTTTTGGACACCGTTTTTAATGGCATAATTAAAAAAAAGAAGAAAATTCTATCAGAAGTTCCTCTATTGGAAATCACGTACATGCCAATAGAGCTGGGTAAAAAAAAATTGATTTCTTGATTTTAATTGACCGATATCGATTTTTAAATCCCAAGAATTATCCTGTTTTCAGTTGATGAATGAACGGAACATTGTAGCGCGCCTCCCATCCAATAAATCGCAATAATCTTTGTGCTTTGTTACTTTTCTTATGACACAATGTCTCAGATTTCAAATTACAAATTATTACGAAATGTAAAAAATAATACTGCTTTGGCGCTGTTTAATGTGGCGTGACGGATCGCAGTATCTCCTCAGAGTACATTTAAGAGAAGCAGCAGCACGGAGCGCATGTGAATTCATTTAATACCAGTTACAGCGCTAAATAAACATGAATGTACATCTGGAGGTACGTTAAACGACAGAGTACAACTTCCCGAAATCCATATCACGTCACGTAGTCACTCAATCAGTAAAACAGCCTGTAAACGATGTAATGCAGTGTCACATTTACCACAGAAAAAACATATCCAGTGACCATAAACTTGTTAGTCAGCTAGAAAATTAATTCTAGGAGCATTTTGATATATGCACCACATTACATATAAGTTTTAGTGTTCTTCAATATTTAATGCATGTTTGAAAAAATCAGTATAGTTTATGACAGCCACCATTTAAATGTTTATAATTCCAAAAAATTAATTGGATTGTAATTGTAAAGTTAGTATTATAACTTTTATTATATAAAGTTGTGTAATTTAAGTGTTTGTATACAAATTTAATTTTAACCTTCAATATTACTACCAACTGACAATCATGTATACAGCATTTACAGCATTTACATGTTTACAGCATTAGTTGAGGTGTGTGTGTGTGTGTATATATACACTCACCTAAAGGATTATTAGGAACACCATACTAATACTGTGTTTGACCCCCTTTCGTCTTCAGAACTGCCTTAATTCTATGTGGCATTGATTCAACAAGGTGCTGAAAGCATTCTTTAGAAATGTTGGCCCATATTGATAGGATAGCATCTTGCAGTTGATGGAGAATTGTGGGATGCACATCCAGGGCACGAAGCTCCCATTCCACCACATCCCAAAGATGCTCTATTGGGTTGAGATCTGGTGACTGTGGGGGCCATTTGAGTACAGTGAACTCATTGTCATGTTCAAGAAACCAATTTGAAATGATTCGAGCTTTGTGACATGGTGCATTATCCTGCTGGAAGTAGCCATCAGAGGATGGGTACATGGTGGTCATAAAGGGATGGACATGGTCAGAAACAATGCTCAGGGAGGCCGTGGCATTTAAACGATGCCCAATTGGCACTAAGGGGCCTAAAGTGTGCCAAGAAAACATCCCCCACACCATTACACCACCACCAGCCTGCACAGTGGTAACAAGGCATGCTGGATCCATGTTCTCATTCTGTTTACGCCAAATTCTGACTCTACCATCTGAATGTCTCAACAGAAATCGAGACTCATCAGACCAGGCAACATTTTTCCAGTCTTCAACTGTCCAATTTTGGTGAGCTTGTGCAAATTGTAGCCTCTTTTTCCTATTTGTAGTGGAGATGAGTGGTACCCGGTGGGGTCTTCTGCTGTTGTAGCCCATCCACCTCAAGGTTGTGCGTGTTGTGGCTTCACAAATGCTTTGCTGCATACCTCGGTTGTAACGAGTGGTTATTTCAGTCAAAGTTGCTCTTCTATCAGCTTGAATCAGTCGGCCCATTCTCCTCTGACCTCTAGCATCAACAAGGCATTTTCGCCCACAGGACTGCCGCATACTGGATGTTTTTCCCTTTTCACACCATTCTTTGTAAACTCTAAAAATGGTTGTGTGTGAAAATCCCAGTAACTGAGCAGATTGTGAAATACTCAGACCGGCCCGTCTGGCACCAACAACCATGCCACGCTCAAAATTGCTTAAATCACCTTTCTTTCCCATTCTGACATTCAGTTTGGAGTTCAGGAGATTGTCTTGACAAGGACCACACCCCTAAATGTATTGAAGCAACTGCCATGTGATTGGTTGATTAGATAATTGCATTGAGAAATTGAACTGGTGTTCCTAATAATCCTTTAGGTGAGTGTGTGTGTGTAATATATATATATATATATATATATATATATGACATTTGTTGTCTTTTTAGCCTCTGTCGTGTCACTATACGAGGACATGAACGCATAAACTTTATAAACTCCGCTCTGATAGTCACTTCATGAGCATTTACCATTTCACTTGAGAAAACTGTCATATCATGAACACAGACATTCAAAAGGTCTTTACGGCAACCCGTCAAAGTTCGGTTTAACTTAAAGAAATTGACAAATATATTAGGCTACTGTTGTACAGTAGATTTAGCTACGTCTCTATGTAATACTACTACTACTATTACTACTAATTATTATTATTATTATTATTATTATTATTATTAGGCGTGCCTAGAGGTTTGCTTTATTTTTCGCTTGATCTTTTTTATAAACAATGTTTACTTTTAAACAGCATGTCGCCTTTAAATGTTTGTGTATTATTTACTTATGATTATCATCATAAATAAAAACATTACATTAAATTCAATGAGCTTCTTTTTAAAATGTAAAATTTTTATGGTATTGGTACCGACTACTGAAAATTTGGTAGAGACATCCCTATTTGTGAATAGAAATCGAATCGTGAAATGTCAATACCCTGCCATCGTAACCAATCATAGACATGCTGTTTGTAATAATCATACCCAAAGATTGCAATTAAGGAGTTTTGTTAATATTAATGCTTTCAGCTGGTCATTATCGTGGGAAAAAAACTGCACTGTACATTAGCACACTTTATAAATGACTTGCTATATGAACAAATGGACCGGAAATAATGATTTAAGTTAAAATGATAATGCACTGAGACCTCAGAGTGATACAAAAGTAACATTGCATAAATACAAAAATATTTGACCACAAAATGTTGGGATCATCTAATTAGAGGCAACTAAGAGCTGTATATTACATATAGTTTAGACACACCCTTCTGTGTTGTACTCTATGAAGAGTCCATCAGAAGTCTTTGTTGTCTAAATGATGCATGCATCAGAGCGAAGCGGTCTGAGATGTGAATGAGTCATCGGTTACACACTCTTTAATCAGATGCTTAGGGAAAGAATGAGGACATATGTCATAGAGAATGCAGCGAAAGAGCGACATATAAGGAAAAAGGAAGGGAACTTTTTTCCAGTTATTTTCAAGCTGCCAGAGGAGCTGAGACAGGATCTGACATGCCACAATATGAGCTGGAATGTGTGTGTGTGTGTGTGTGCTCATTCCTCGCTTTCTACGAGAGTCTGTTTGCTTTGTGGGGAGGGAAGTCGAAGAGAGGTGGAAAAACAGTTTCAGTCCTAGTTGAAACCGACTGCTGCGTCTGTGTTTTCAAGGACAATGCGATCACAACCACCCACACCCCCCAGCGAACTAAAGTCACCACGGCATATGCACACCCCGCTGCTGTCCCTCTCTCAACCGATTCACTGTAGTGGACACACATTTGCTATTGTTCTGTTAACCACTAAGCAGACAGCTGCAAATATTTCCTCTCTCTGTCTCTCTCTCTTTCTCGCTCACACTCCGTTGTGTGGCAAGAGAGGGAGAGTGGTCGTGTGCTGGGTTGAGTTTGCTGCCTGAATCTTCAGTGGCTACAGCACTCTGTGGGGTGGAGCTTTTCCTATGCTGCTGTTTTAGACATTTTGGCCTTGACTCCTGCTTGCTTCCATTTCAATCCCGCTCTCATGATAGCCACTGTGTGTTTTGGGGATTCTTTTTCGCTTTTGGGTTGTTGTGCTTTTGTGGTCTCCTTAAAGTTTCTGACATGCACAGTAGTTTTTCTGTTTGGCAGTGGATGCCTAGTAATGCTTTATTTTTGCAGTTGGTTTGTTGCAGATGTAGGGAAGGTTCAATCCCTGCAGATACGTAGATAAAGATTCAAAGCCAAGATTAGTCAATTTAAACTGACATTTGGTTTTTAAAAATTGAATATTGCTGTATTATAAATGATTTATCAATGCACATAATTTTTTTTCTATATTGTTGTGTCCTCGTAATCTTAATCTCTTCTCTGATAACATGATTACTGGTGCAAGGGCGGGACAGCCTGTCGCTCACATGACATCACAGCAGTGGCAAACTACAAACATCCAATGATCCAGTCAATTCCTGATGGACAACATCAAGTCCCACCCTACTTTTTTATGTTTAGGATAGAAAGCTGTTTCACTTGTTAATTCATCACAATGGGGAAGAAAAGACAACTTCTGTTTCATGCTGACTTTAATTATACCAGGTCTTTGATTCAGTATTCCCGTAAAGATCCACCTGTTTTGGAGTGCTTTGACTAGGTGTTAGGGGACTTGTGATCTTTATTTTAAAGAAATTGTCTACCTAAAATGAAATGAGTTATTCACTCACCCGTGTGACGTTGTGTGGAACAGGAACACATCCTAAGATGTTCTGAAGAATGTTCATGCTGTTTTTTTGCCCCATACAAGGCATCAAGCACCCTAAAAAAAGTACTAAAGTACACTAATATCCATATGGCTCATGCTTCATACTTCAGTTTTATGAAGAAACAAAAACTGTCAATATTTATTTGACCTCATGTTGTTCCGAAGTTTTCTGAAGCTGAAAATTAAGCATTTTATTCACCGATAACTTTTCCATCACTCAAAGCTTTTGACTCTCATTTGTGATTTGCACATACTCAGGCTTAGTTCACTATTCTCCATTATGAAAATGCAAAGGTTGCATTGCAAGCTTTGTGACTTGGAGAGACAAAGTTTGTTCACTGGACATGCACAAATGTGTCAACTTTAAATCTTTGATTTCAAACTATTCTGCACTATATCTATCCTATTTTAGGGGGCTATTATAAGGCTAAATCCTCCCTAATGCTGGGTGCACACTGTGTGAGTTTGGCCACAATTTGGCTGTCTGAGACCTAAAAGAGTTCTCTGATCCTAGGCTAAAATCTGAAGTCTTTGATCACTAGTTTGACATGTTCACCGACAGCCGATAATGACCGTTGTGATCAAATTTTACCTCAGGTGAAATTCTGACAGTCAGAAGATTTGGCACACAGTCCTGCAGTGGGACTTCTCCTATGACGACCGTCAGATTGTCTTAGTTTTTCAAGACAAACCATGACCAAAACGAGCGCTAGAGATTTCTTTGTAGCCACCATTTCAATCCCGTGTGTAATGCAGCTCACGGTCACCGAACTCGTCATTGATTGATTGGTATAAAACTCCGGACGAGTTTTCTTGTATGCATCTGTACCTTGACTATCGTACAGTCTGACATTTAATGACAACTTGGATCTTACAGCGAGGATCATGTTCATACAGTCTGACAAGGAACAATCGTAAAGGACTATTATAAATCGCACAGTGTGCACCCGGCTTAAAATAGGCCTAGCACCTTCCCTGGTATTTAGTGGATTGTGTTTAACACCAAAAGATTGATCATCAGTTCCACGCACACAGAGGTATAGATATTCTCCAATGATCAAGAAAAAAAACGGCTTTGGTATCGGATCTGTATTATTGGTTGATATTCAGAATTTTCAGTATCTGAATCAGACCTGTTGTGACTGGTATCGGTGCATTGCTACTACTTTGTTAAATACTTGGGTTAACTGAATCAATAAGTTCTTTTATAAAGTATAAATCTATTTATTTTACAGTTCAAATGATTTTTAAATATGAATTGAAATGTAAATGTCTTTGCTGAAATTATACGTGTAACTTATGGTAAGTATTTACTGAATAGTGTAAAATTATAGGCTTATATCAGCCACCCTGCTCTTCGCTATCACAAAAAATCTATATTGGTCAACCCACTACCAGATGACTTACAGATTGGTCATAGTACAGTAGTAATGGCATGAGGATGAGTAAATGTTGGCAGAATTTATTTTTGCGTGAACTCTTGTAAACCGTTATCTGGTTTTACTTTTATGCAGGTGAGCATTGGGGGAATTTGGTTAGCACGTTTGCCTGTTTATCACTTGTTTTGTGGCAGTTTTGGAATTTTTTTTTTTTTTTTGGTGCACACTCTCGCACAAACTCCTGTTTGTGCATGGTTTTTTTATGTTTTGATTACTATGCATCATTACAAAAGATAATGATTCATGGACAAGGGCAGGTGCAGCTATGTGCTTGTTTCTCTTTCACTTTGGCTTTATTGTAATCTTGAGAATTTAGGAAGTTCAGTTGTAAATGATCGGAACTAGTTTGTTCCCTAAAATATTTTCTCACTTTCTCCCCTTTATTGTCATTATTGTAAGCTAATATACATTGTGTGAAGCCATCATGCCTTCTCTTTCTAGGTAATTCTTCCAAGGAAGCTTTTAAACCTCTCAACCTGTAGCTCAGATTGACTCAGCTTCCTGTGTATGACATCAGTTATGCTTCAGAGCACATCACTGTGCTGAAATCAGTGCTCGGATCAGCTCTCCAGAGCTCTGTTTTTTTTTTCCCACCTGCTGTTCACACGCAGCATTTGCACCTCACCCAGATAACTGGTGTTAATGAGCAAATGCAGCGTGAAGTCACATAAGTAGTTATTTATACACTACGCAACTGATATCACGATAAGTTCCAGTGAGAGGTTCTTACAAGAGAGCTATGTTTAGTAACAAATAATAAAAAGTCCTCTGCTTTCAGAGTTTCACAGCTGTTTTACAAAGCTCACTGTAGCGCTAAGGCATGAACAGTCTTATTTTTCAAGCATGTTAAGGGTGAAGTGAGATGCAATGACAAGATGCTACTTCAAAAGAACTAGTTGTCGGCCAATATTTGGCTTTTTTTTAAAATATTGGCATCGGGCGATGTTTTTTTCTGTTTGACCTGTGTCTCAAGCGGGACTGTTATCCAGCACCCAGCAAATCCCATTCTCCGATTTCATTAGTTTACGGTCTCGGTTTAAAAGTTCTAATAATGTGTTAGACAGAAGTGTTAAACAAAGTAAGTAAATTGCATATGAAAAAGTATCATAGCTTCTGCTTTTATATTGTTAGTAATGGAAAGGCGAACATTATAATTCTTTCTAATTACCATCACCATTCAGCAAAAACACATTTAAACAAGTCTTTGAATATCTAATAAACCTTGCAGACTTAGTTGAATCCAGCTGTGAGATCTCTCTGAAGTGCATTTATAGCCTGCATGAATTTGTGTACTCTGTGCATAACAGTCGGACAAAAGAGTTCAGTTGTTACTGGAGACGACAAACGTTACATCCTTGATTTCAAAATGCGTTATATCCAGTTGTTTATTAGGTCATATTTGTGTCATTTTCACTGTGTGCTGTATGTAAAATTACTTTTGTTTATTTACATAGGTCAAAAATGATGTATTGATTGTAGCAATATATTCATTGAACCCTGATATATTAAAGGCACAGCTAAATGTGACATGTATTACAGTTGGCTTATGTGAAGATTGTTTTAATTTCACTTAAATTATTATTATCGTTTTTTTTAAAGCCTATTAAATGTTAGTCGATAGCTTTCAATTATACTATAATGTTATTAATGGCTAACATCGAGAAAAAAATCCAAGTAATTGAGACATCAGTAGCAGTATTGGTATCGGTTATACTGGCCTTCATTCATAGTGCTTCGTAAAAAGATGCCATTAAATGAATGTTTCAAATATTTATAGTCTTTGTTGTTTCTACATTATTTTGTAGATTAAATGTGCAAGTATTACAACATAAAAATATATTCAACTTTAATGTAAGGAGCGATTTAATTGCGATTTAATTACAGGAAAATGTGCAAATAAACTTTAAATGTTTTTTTAATTGACAGCACTAATCTCGGCCATCAAATATCTTGAATTATTATGGTCTAAGTATCTAGGGACATCATGGTACTTGAATTATGATTCAGTGTCCTGGTATATCTGAAAGTACCATGATATTTCCATTTTATTTATTTATTTGGACTTTTTTAAATTTTTTTTTTATTATTGTATACTTTGAAGTACTATAGAGGACAGTTTATGGCTTTTTTTTTTTTTTTAGCTGCAGTACGTTTCTTTGGAGCCGCTTTTGATTTGAATAGACCTTGGCTTATTCCTTGTTGTGTCTGCTCTCGTCTACTTGCCTCTACACGATCTCTCTTCTCACAAAGCATCTGAATCACTCTATATGCAAGCTTGAAACCGGTCTGGTTTCCTCTGTTTTGTCACTCAGCGGTGGCAGCGTGATCACGCCTGCGTCTGAAGCACTTTGTTAGCACCTGTCTTGCTCGCACTCTCTTTTCACAGTTTTTACTTTCTGCCTGTCATGTTCTCTCTATCTCTCACATTTCTTTTCTGTCTCTCCCTGTTACCGTTTCTTTATTTAGTTTGCCGCATGGGTCACATAGTGCACACCTTCTTAAGCTATGTGTTTGTGTCTGTTTGACTGCGTGGAGCGCATGTTTCTTTTTTTCAGGGCACTGGAGTGCGAAAGGCGCTCGGTCTCATGATGCGAGTGTGTAACCCCTGTCCTCTTTCTCTCAGTGTGTATGGAGCAGTGTGAGAATGCAGCATCTCTCCTGGCCTCCGTGCGAGAGCAGGAGATGCAGTTTGAGCGTCTGACTCGAGCTCTGGAGGAGGAGAGGAGGAGCGTGGGGCCCTCCGGTACCCTACCCCGCCCCCTCCCCACCCTGCAGGTAACGCCCTCCCAGCCAATCACGCAGCAGCAGGATTCCCCGCATCATCACCCTGCAATATCTCACCCTTGACGCAGCACTCTGCACCAATGCGTCCTAGTTGGCACCTCAAGGAGCATGGCGATTAACCCATCCTTCACCATTGCATTCAGTGTCACCAGAACCCACCATTTGCATCCTTTCCTCTTGTCATCATTCATGTCATGTCGTGTGACATCACAGAACGCTCTGAAGCCACACTTAGCAAAGCAACGTTTCCATTGCATGTTTCTTCATGTCACCAAATTGTCTCACCGCATAAATTTTTTTTTTTGAATGTCATCCCTGTTGGTTCTCACAAACGCATGTCTGTACATCGTACATGTGTCATTAACCTGTCTGTTTGACTTAGCGGAATGAATGTTCTTCAACGAAGAGGAATTCTCTCCCGTTTACACTCTGTCCTCATGGTGAATGTCTCACTTATCACAGAAACTTTCTCAACACCCAAACCCCCTTCCGCTGATGTCTGTGAGCGGAGAGATAACAAACCGGTTTAGTAAGACGAGTCTCCCTTGTGTGTAGAGGATTTCAGAAAGCTCCATCTTTCGGTGGAAGTTGCTCAACGTGAACACATCAAGTATCGTCTTAATCTCAGCTTTCTCAGTTTACTTCACTGTGTAGACCAGAGGACTTCTTGGATTGGTTACGTGATCTACTTAGACACGCCCCCTCCTTTAAGGGCGTCGACTGTGCGCAAGCAAGTTGAAACTCTAAAAGTTTCATTCACCGCTAGTTAGTTGCATACACAACTTTTTATTTCTGGCTCCGTTACATCAGACTAACACCTCACAAAATTGGAAGGAATACTTAACCCTAAAAATGAACTTTCATTTATTTATTTTTTTCTATATACTATTATACTATTTATTAATTTTCATTTTAATTTTACCTTTTTAAGTTTTAGCTTCAATCATGTCAGTTTTAGTAATGACTTATAAATAACTTATTTCGGTTATTTGCCAACATTGTTTTTAAATAAGTTTTATCTAATATATAATGTTTTTAATGTAATATTTACACTTATATTTTTAATATACCGAAAAAGCAGTAACGACACTCCAAATCTATTACTGTCTTACAGGGAACATGACTACTTGGCAGAATGTTTAGCTTGCGCTTTATTAAATAATAAATAGGGACTTAAATGTCAAACTCCTATAAAGCTGCAGTCCAAACATTCTGGCTGCCACATTCATATTCTGTTAACACCAAATTTAAGTGAATTGAAAAGCTTTCCTTCTGTCATAGCTCTCATATGTCATTTGCATTTGTGTACTTAATTACACTGCTGTAATTTAGTACACAACTACCCCAGTGCTACTGTCCCCCGTAACTACTACTATGGACCTCCAGGTGGCTATGATGATTACCGCAGCGGCCCTCCATCTGAAGCCTACACCAGCCTCAGCCGAGGGACACATATGGATGACCGCTACAGGTCTTGTATTTTAAATACGAAGCATGAGAACCAGTGCCGTTTGACATCATTGATGCTCCACATTTGAATTCAATGTGCTCCACACAAATGCAAATGATGACTATGACAGAAGGATTTAAGTTTTGATCTGTTCATCGTACAAAGCTACCATGTGCTTTAGAAGGCTTGAAGAAACCTTGTGTAAATAGCACAACTATTCCTTCAGAAAAAAAAGAAAATCATCTCTCCTGTTCTTTCTCCAGCACACTTTCTAACAGACTCACACGATAAGTAGCTGGTCAGCAGTGTTTGGAATGCCACGATCATGTATATCCCCTCTCTGTTGACATAGTTGTGTAGATATTAACATGCTGAGCAGGCTCAGTTCCTACCTGCTGACAGGTTCCCACAAGCCCGACTGTCAGCTAGGATTACCATCTACTTTCACGACTCCCTCTGTGGACTGGGAATAGTACAGCAGCCCACTTCCCCTGGTTTGCGCATAGAACATTTGTGCTTTTAAGTGTGAATGGTACTGCATGCCATTGTTGTGTAAAAGCATGAGTAAGATTATCCAGTAGCGGTCAACCCCCTTCTCATTCCTGGCGTTTCGCTCGTCCATCCATTCATCATTCATTTCCGCAACACTGTCATGTTTCTCTTGTGCAATGATCTCATTAACTTAAGTTTTTTTTTTTTTTTTTTTTTGTGTCTTCAGTGTTTATCCTTTGCATGGGCATTCATAAGATCATGTTTTTCATATGCTGTAGACGGTAGTATTTACTAGAGGTCCTGCCGTAATCTGTGGTCATTCTGAATGTTTAGCAATGTTTAGACTGTTCACCGCCACTTTGACGCCTTCCTCCTCTGTTTTTTCATGCATGTTTTTGTCTGTCATTTTTCCCTCTCTGTTTCTCTAGAACGGCCGTGTCACTGGTGATGCAGAGTTAGAACGGCTCAAATTAAACGAGGGATACATAAACGGGACTCAGGTTAGTAAAAAAATTCCAGTTTTGCAAGATGAGGATGATTTTATTATTATTATTATTATTATTATTATTATTATTATTATTATTATTATTAATAT